>OY282478.1:20017500-22417500 GCA_958295575.1 Leucania comma | reverse complement strand
ATCTATAAAACTGTATCAATGCATTAAAAGTGTACCTAATGTTTTTTACGATACAGGATTTTTTCCTAGTTTGGGAAATATCGATCTTATTTATGTTTCATCGCTTATAGACTATTTTTTCACAAGAAGTCATCACTAAGAGAATTTTTAATATCATGCGGATTTCATCACGCATGCGGATTTGCTCCGCATGCAAAAAAAATCAAAAGACAAAAAACGCATCTCACGTGTGTATTATAGATTGCACGCATTACAATAAATACTTGTATGAAAAGAACATTTGCGGAAGTTACGCGCCCTATGCGCATATTCAAAACAATACTTAATACGCCAAAGGATTCCTAAAAAATGTTACTGCGTTGCCAAATGCTCAAAATGCAGAGCGCTCGTTCTTAGTGCTCTGTACTCAGAATTTTTAGCTGTACTTCTACCTAGTAACTGATACAGCTAGTTGTTTCTCAAATACGCAAGAGTGCAGTGGCTGAGATGCATCGAGTGCCATTCCCACACTGTGACCTACAGATATTTGTTCCAAGTCTGGGTGTCTTCTGTATGTGTGTTTACATGTTTGTGAACGAACCCACGATACAGGGGTTTTTTATGGTAGGTAAAATCATCTAATGACAAATCCCGCCCTTGGGCGGAGCGGGAAGTAGTGTCAGACTCTTACTGACTAAAAACCTACCCCGTTCCTTCGTTGCCCATCATGCCGGGGCTGAGCCTTCCTCTCAGAAAACGGCCCTTGACCCCAGCAGGCTTCGACCCTGCCTGCCTGCAGCTAGCAGGCTGGGCCTCTACGGTTCGCTGACAGCTCCTTAAGACGCGCGGGAGCAGAAGGCGCCATCGACGACTTGGGCTCGGTCCGGTCGGTTACCGGACGATCGGACAGCGTGCTACCCACTGCACGCCGTCCGCAGGCCCGCGCCTACGGTGGCCGGAAATCGGGATTGGAATTCCAGCGGCGGCTGGGGCGAGCGCCCCGTTGCCTCTGCCTGATGCGGTCGGCCTCCTCCTTTGCTAGCATTACTGCTTCGCAGAAGGAGGCGACCGCCTGCCATCCCTCCTCACTCTGGACCATGGCCTGAACCAAGGCCCGGCGAGAGAGATCGCTGCCGCCGATTGACGATACAGGGGTAATTCTTAGTGAGGAGCAAGGTTTTTTTTTTTGATAGAGTAAGTATATTAATGTATCTAATAACTGTCCGGACCGAGCCCAAGCCGTCGAAGGCTCGTAAGTACTGTTCCCACGCGTCTCAAGGAGTTTTCAGCAAACTGTAGGGGCGAAGCTTACTCTGGGGTCTTGGGTAAATGTGAAAGTGTATATCAGGGCCCTGGTACAAACTCAATGTAAAAACAGGCTGGGTTTTCTGATCAGTTAAAGTTTGAAACTATTTTCCGCTCCACCGAAGGGCAGGAGTTGTCATTGGATGATTTTTACCCACAAAACAAAACCAATGACTTAAAATCACACATCTATGTATGAGGTGGTTTGTCTACAAACTATAAGCTATGTAGACATTGGTATGGCCGGCACAAAAAATATATATTTTTCTTGTGATAAAACCGTTAAAACCATTTGACGCCAACAGTCGAACCACGTCTGAAACTTTATAAATCGTCATTAAATTTATAGAAAATCAATAAACTTTATTTATTCGATGTAGGAAACTGGTTCGACGAATTTTGAATTTCGATTTAAAAGTTAATTTTAAAAATGTCAAACGCGTTAAATATTATTTTAATGATTTCGTCTAGCAATACTTGGTATTTATTGATTTCAAGTATTCCTTTGGAATTGGCAAGAAATGGTCCAGCGCTGAGAACAATGTAAGGAATGGAGAAAAACCTTTGCCCCGCAGTGGGGAAACACCACGCTAAACACAATGAAAGTGCCAATATTTTTCTTCCGTCGACCAAGTGTCTAATACTTAACAAGAAACAACACCTGGTCAGCTTTCAAAGTTACTAGGTACTGATACTTAGCTCGCCGTCTGACCGTCCGGTAACCGTCCGGATCGAGCCCAAGTCGTCGACGGCGCGTACTGTTTCACGCGTGCCTCAAAGAGTTATCAGTAAACCGTAGGGGCCAGCAGGGTGGAAGCCTACAGGGGCCAAGGGTCTGCTTCTGAAAGGAAGATTCGGCCCCGATATGAAAGGCAATGAAGAGACAAGAGTGAGTTTTTAGTTAAAGCCCGGTCGCGGAGCAGGAAGAATTTTGTACAATGAGCTTTGGGCCTACTGACAGTGGTCACAAACATTTTTATATTAAGTGCGTTTTACATTAAACATTTGAAGGAGAAAAAGAAATACTAATTTATTTAATAAATTATATTAAATATATAAATTATTTACCTACATTTTCTATTATAACAATTTAAAAATCGAGTTAAAATTACAAATTCGGTAGAAATATGATAATAAAATAAAAATTATCAGAGTCATTCATTATTTAAATTTATGAATTTCATCAAGGATTTTTTGTACTAAATGCTAATAAAAAAAACCACATTAAAAAAAGAACAAAACTTAAAATAACAGTAGGTATAAAGTTTGCAGTAGAGGGTTTACAATCCCTGACGACGGAGGCCATTGCATCTGTGCGAGCGAGACGCATTATATTTACGCGGGAGTGACAGAGACAGGTAATAATAGGTCAACGTACGAAATTCTTCCTGCTCCGCGTCCGGGCTTTAGTAAAAGTCTTACTCACCCTTCCATTCCGCCTAAGGGCGGGAGACATGGCGGTTTCCTCACGATGTTTTCCTTCACCGTTTTGAGAGCACTGGTAATGCAAACACAGCCAGATGGCTGTGTTTGAACCCGCGACCTATAAATTGTATGTCGGCGCCATTACCACTCGGCCACCACTGCTCATTTAGGTATTATCTAGTTACAATTAATTATTACGTATCGTATTCAAGAAAACCAATAAATTTTTTAGGTCCACTTTTAACACCTCAAAAACAATAGGTATCTGTTTTTTACAGATATTGGTAGGTAATTATTGAACTACGAATTAAACAAATTTTGCATGAAACTAAAACTTTAAAATAAGAATTAAAACGTACCTACTCTCCAAAAATAACCTTATCATTATTATTGTTGAGACGAACTCGACCAATTTTTTTCTCCTTCATAATTCACCACTTTTTTGCTTAACCTCAGTACCTACTGAGTGCCGTAAAAACCTAATCAAATCCTCAATTGATGTATTAGATGAGTACATAATGATTTTGTAAACTTTGTTATTAGTTAAATGATTTTAATCATGAGGAAAATCACGGATTGATCCGAAAGATGACTGTTTTTTGGGATTGATTGCGGCGATCTTTTTATTTGAGACGCAATTGTGTTATACTGGTGTCGACAGCATCAATGGGTTATAAATAAAGTTAAATGTGCAAAAAGTAACATAACAAGTCTAGTACTAGTTTACAATAACACAAAAAAATAAAATAAAACCCATCACGTACCAAATTTTTTATTAATCACCTGTCTCCTGTGTACTTGGTTACTGCTTCATTCCTAATGGTTGCGCTAATAAGCTTGGTGGACTGTATGTTTGAAAAAGCGATCTAAGGTTTGTTAACAATATGCAGGTACTGTGCCTTTATTTATTGATGGGATGGATGTATTAGGGAGGAACACTGACCTTTTGACCTCGAAGGTTCCACGTGGCGCCGGCCGGCGAACTCTGACTTCGCACCTTTAACCACTGCCAGGTCCTGTATTGCACTACACTGCACTATTGTTGAGTCTTTGAATGGTTGGATCACGAAATAGTCAATTTTTCTTGTAATTTCGAGCGGGCGATGTTAGCGGAGCGGACACATTCACACTCGAAGCACAAAACACGTCATGTCATTTCTTGAGGTCGTGCGGGGAAGGGAAACGGAAGGGATAGGATTGCTAGGCCAAAAAATAAATTACAAAAAACAAAATCGCGGATCATAGCAAATTGGCGCAACCACCTAATGGTTGCAGTTTGTTGTTAGCATATCCAAGTATGTATAAGCATAATATGCTCTATAACGTTCCCACTGCTGGGATACAGGCCTCCTTTTTAGGAGACAGCCCTTTGCGTTGGTTGATGTCAAATCTCTCCGAATTTTTAGTTCTAGAACATACCGGTTTCCTGACGATGTTTTACTTTACTGTTTTGAGAGCAATGGTGATGAAATAAATTACACAATGTGACTGGTACCTGGCTGGGTTTGAACTCGTGACCTACAACTCGTAAGACGGGATCATTACCACTGGGCCACCATTGCTCACGTATTGCGTTCAGCAAGTCAAAATAATAATCTTGTCGAACATACATATTTTGGTCATGATGGCTAGTCTCTTTGAAGATTTCTAAAAGATATTGTAGGCTGCAAGTGTGGGTGAGAAAACACAGATGCATTCTCTGTTCCTTTATTGCCATAGCCCGATAGAACGGCTATCCGACACGATCGAGGAGAGAATAGGTGCAAGACCAGCGGTTTTTCCTAAATTCATTTTTAGGGTTCCATACCTCAAAAGAAACAAACGGAACCCTTATAAGATCACTTTGTTGTCCGTTTGTCTGTCTGTCTGTCTGTCAAGACCCATTATCTCGGGAACGCGTGGACATATCGAGTTGAAATTAACACTTAAGTTCAAGGTTCCTTGAAGCTATGAAAAAATCAAATTCATAAAATAACGACAAAAAAAGATATGGCCGTTTATGTCCCAAAAACGTACATTTCGATGCTCTCAAGGGAATCAAAATTCATAGGGCACTCTTTCCGTTGACCTAGAATCCTGCAATTTGGCATGAAGCAAGTTCTTATAGCACAAATATAGGAAAAAATCGGATAACTGTAAATTAGTAGTTACCTCACCAAAAAAAAAAACATTTTTGTTTTGGTGACGAATATCTTCGAGACTGAATTCGGAAATTGAATTATTTTCGTAGGTAGAACCAGCAGTTCTTGAGGTTTCATTGGTTTTTATTTCAAATTATGTTTGCTTTACTTTAGAACTGAATCTAGAACACATTCTTTCTAACCTACGAAAAGCTAGGACGGTCTTATGTAGATCAAATTTCACTTTTGACGACAGAAAAGTTACTTGGTTTGTTTCTCTCGCTTATTTACTACTAACTTAAGTAAATCAGCACGTTTACGCTAAGTACAGTACATCGTGATGGAAACTGTCAATGTCGCTTCTGAATATACATGACCTACCAGGTAATATAGTTTAGTATTCTAGAATTTCACTTCTAGAGAAAAAATACTTGCTAAATTATTCGGTCTTACTCTGCACAGCTTACTGTGTCATTGGGTAGGCGCCTTTTGTCTTCCATGGCGTTGTTAACTAGTATCTGTAGTATTAATTACCTAGGCAATGTGTAAGGAAAACTAAATTGTAATGATTTAGTGCGACTGACGTTTTTTTGATATTTTTGAAGTAGCTCGTAAGTTATTAGGTATGTGTATTCAGGTTGCATCTAATTCAAGAATTTCCAATTAGTTACTCGAAGGCAAAGGCAGCGGTGCTTACACCCCAGCCACCATCGGGATTCTGATCCCGATTTACAGGGCTTGTGGATGGCGAGCAATAGGTACCTCGCTGTCTATCCGTCCAGTAACCGAACGGACCGAGCCCAAGTCGTCGACGGCGCGTACTGTTCTCGCGCGCCTCAAGGAGTTGTCAGCAAACCGTAGGAGCCTTGCCTGACAGGCAGCGCTGAAACATTTTCCGACCATTTATTTATTGCCAAGATTTGGCAAAATTGGATTAAAACATTGTTCGAAATGTCGCATCAATGTCACACCCTATTTTACTAATTTTAATCTATCCATGTTTCTTCAGTTGCAGTTCACAGAGCCACGATGACTCTAAGTGATATTTGACAATTTTTTAAGACCGCGTCAAAGCTAAGAACTTAAAATCAAAACTAGTTGTTTTTTTTTCGGTGCGTAAAAATCATCCAATGTCATGATAGTGTCAGACTTTTACTGACTAAAAAACCCACCCTAGCCTTCTTTTCAGAAGTAGACCTTACTGGGCCCCTACAGTTTGCTGACAACTTCTTGAGGCATGCGGGAACAGTGCGCGCCGTAAACGACTTGGGCTCGGTCCGGTCTGTTATCGGACGGACGGACAGCAAGCTACCCATTGCCCGCCGTTTGTAAGCCCGCGCCCCCGGTGGCCGGAAATTGGGATCCGAATTACGGCGGCGGTTACAGCGTGAGCGCCGTTGCCTGATGCGGTCGGCTTCCTCCTTTGCTAGCATTACTGCTTCGCAGAAGGAGACGACCGCTTGATACTCCTCCTTGCTCCGGACAATGGCCTGTAACAAGGCCCGGTGCGAGAGATCGCCGCCGCCAATCGCCCCCACAAGGACACGGCGATGCTCTTCCCAAGCAGGGCACACCTCTAACGTATCTTCCACCGTGTCGTCCAGGCGGCACCCGGGCTTCACCTCGCTATCGCCGCCACAGCCGCCGCGGCAGGACCCTCACAGAGGGCTCAGGAGGAGATCGTAATGGAATGTCAATAACAGCTCCATTACGTCTCCTCCAGGCGAACATCAACCACTGCGCCCCCGCTCAGGATCTGTTGCTCCAGAGCATGGCGCAGTGGTCGATTAATGTCGCCGTAGTCTCCGAGCCGTACTTTGTCCTGCCCAGTGCAGACTGGGTTTCGGACCTAGACAGCTCGGTGTCCCTAATTAGGTCGACCGCCGCCGGTACCCCGCCCCTCGAGCGCGTCACGAGGGGACGAGGTTGCGTGGCAGCACGGTTCGGGGACATTGCAGTGGTAGGCGTCTACCTGTCCCCGAGCAGATCTCTCGGCGATTTCCACATCTCCCTTATGGAGCTGAAAAACGTCGTCGTTGGGTTTAGGGACCTCCCCGTGGTCGTTTGCGGGGACTTCAATGCCTGGAACGAGGCTTGGGGTTCCCGCTACACGAACGGGCGGGGTCGGTCGGTAGAGGCCTGGGCGGAGGAGTCCGGCCTGGCCCTCCTAAACCGGGGCTCTGTTTCCACGTGTGTGCGGATACGGGGCGAATCAGTGGTGGACCTGTCGTTCGCCAGCCCCGATCTGGCACCGCGTGTCGTCGACTGGCGTGTTATGGAGGGGGTGGAGACGTTCTCAGACCACCGGTACATCCGGTTTGACGTCTCCGCCCAAACCTCGACCGCGCCGGTCCAGCGGAGCCCTTGTGGTCCGCGATGGGCGCTGAGGCAGATGGACCGGGAGCTCCTCCTGGAAGCCGCGACGGTACAGGCCTGGGTGCAAGCACCGGACAGGCCTGTCGACATTGACGTCGAGGCAGAGTGGTTCCGGGAGGGCATGTCGCAAATCTGCGACGCGTCAATGCCCCGAGTCCGTCCAGGACGTGCCAAGCGCCAGGTGTACTGGTGGTCGCCGGAGATTGCGGCATTGCGCAATGCGTGCAACCACGCGCGACGCCGGTACGCCAGGTACTGCAAGCGCCGCAACCGCCCGCCGGATGCGGAGGCTGTTGAGGCGGAGCTGTACGAGGGTTACAGGGTAGCGAAGCGCACCCTCCGAGCGGAGATTAAGCGGTCCAAAATGGAGGCCCGCAACGTCTGGCTGGGGTCTCTGAATGCAGACCCGTGGGGACGCCCATACAAGATGGTACGGGAGAAACTCCGTCCATGGGCTCCCCCACTGACTCAGAGTCTCCGGCCCGAGCTCGTGGAGGGTGTGGTCAGCACTCTGTTCCCTACGCGGGGGGTACACTCCCCCCCGTCTATGGCTCCGCCAACACCGGCAGTACCTGACGCGGACCACGACGACGACGACGATGTTCCAGAGGTGACCGAGGTAGAGATGAGAGTGGCGGTACGAAGGCTGAGTGCCAAGAATACCGCCCCAGGACCTGACGGCCTGCCTGGGAGGGCCTGGGTCCTGGCTATGGAGGCTCTCGGGCCTCGATTGAGGGGGCTCTTTAGCGCATGTCTGGAGAGGGGCCAGTTCCCACTTCGCTGGAAGACGGGGAAACTGGTCCTCATAGCGAAGCCTGGGCGCCCTGCGGACTCTCCGTCCGCGTACCGGCCCATTGTGCTGCTCGACGAGGTGGGCAAGCTCTTTGAAAGAGTCATTGCAAACCGCCTCGTCGCGCGCCTTGCAAGGGTGGGGCCGGACCTGTCGGACGGACAGTTCGGTTTTCGCAGGATGCGCTCCACGGTGGACGCCATCATGCGCGTGCGAGCCCTCACGACGGGGGATGCGGTGTCCCAGGGCAGGTGTGTCGTGGCAGTGTCCTTGGACATTGCCAACGCCTTCAACTCCCTGCCCTGGAGTTGCATTGGAACGGCACTCCGGTACCACCGGGTGCCGGACTACCTCTGTCGTGTGATCGAGGCCTACCTATCGGAGAGGTATATCATCTCCCCCGGTCACCAGGGAGAGTGGAAACGTCGAGAGATGTCGTGCGGTGTTCCGCAGGGATCGGTACTAGGACCACCCTTGTGGAACATCGGGTACGACTACGTGCTGCGCGGCGACTTCCCCGACGGGGTCAGCGTGGTCTGCTACGCGGACGACACGTTGGTCCTAGCGCGGGGAGAGTCGTACCGGACGGCGGTCGAATTAGCGACACGCGGGGTTGCGATGGTCGTTGACAGGATCCAGCAGTTGGGACTCGAGGTGGCACTGCACAAGTCCGAGGCCATGTGCTTCCACGGCCCTCGGGGTGCGCCACCACCGCGTTCCCAGCTAACGGTAGGAGGGGTTCACATCAGCGTCGGGTCGACGATGAAGTACCTGGGACTCGTCCTCGACAGCTGGTGGAACTTCAAGGAGCACTTCCGACGTCTGGCTCCCAAACTGAATCGGACTGGGGCTGCTCTCGGGCGGCTCCTGCCCAACCTCAGGGGACCAGACGCCTCCTGCCGGAAGCTCTACGCGGGAATCGTTCGGTCCATGGCTCTCTACGGGGCTCCGGTGTGGGCACCGACGTTGCAACAGCAACCGAGGACCCAGCTGAATGCGTGCCAGAGGGTCATGGCAATACGCATGGTGCGAGGGTACCGAACGATCTCCCGCGAGGCGGCGACCCTCCTTGCTGGCCAACCGCCGTGGGATCTGGAGGCAACAGTCCTTGCACACATGCACGACAAGCGCATGGAGATGCAACGCCGGGGCGAAATTCCGCTGCCACGACAAGTCGAGGCATGGCGGACAGAGCTCCGGCGGGATCTCATGGCGAAATGGCGTCAGCGACTATCGCAACCTCGTTCGGGGCGCGCCACAATTGGGGCGATAAGGCCCATCCTTGGGGCGTGGCTGGAAAGACCTCACGGCGTTCTCAACTTCCGCACGACGCAGGTGCTTACCGAACACGGAAAGTTCGCTAAGTACCTGTTCCGGATTCGTGCGGAGGATTCGCCCGGGTGTCGCCACTGTGCGGAACATCCGGAGGACACGGTGGAGCACACTGTAGAGGTGTGCCCCGCCTGGGCGGAGCATCGCCGTGTCCTCGTGGGGGCGATCGGCGGCAGCGATCTCTCTCGCCGGGCCTTGGTTCAGGCCATGGTCCGTAGTGAGGAGGGATGGCAGGCGGTCGCCTCCTTCTGCGAAGCAGTAATGCTAGCAAAGGAGGAGGCCGACCGCATCAGGCAGAGGCAACGGGGCGCTCGCCCCAGCCGCCGCCGGGATTCCGATCCCGATTTCCGGCCACCGTAGGCGCGGGCTTGCGGACGGCGTGCAATGGGTAGCACGCTGTCCGATCGTCCGGTAACCGACCGGACCGAGCCCAAGTCGTCGACGGCGCGTTCTGTTCCCGCGCGCCTCAAGGAGCTGTCAGCACACCGAAGAGGCCCAGCCTGCTAACTGCAGGCAGGCAGGGTCGAAGCCTACTGGGGTCATGGGTTAGTTCCGAAAGGAATGCTCGACCCCGGCACGATAGGCTACGAAGGAACGGGGTAGGTTTTTAGTCAGTAAGAGTCTGACACTACTTCCCGCTCCGCCCAAGGGCGGGATTTGTCATTGGATGATTTTACCTACCATAAAAAAAAAAAAAACCCGGGCTTCACCTCCGCACGAATCTAGTACAAGTACTTCCCGAACTTGCCATGTTCAGTTAGTACCTGCGCCATGCGGAAGGTGACGACGCCTTAAGGTCTTTCCAGCAACGCCTCAAAGAGGGGAGTTACCGCCTCAATCGTGGCGTGCCCAGTCCTTTACTGGTAGCACCATTACAGTTGATTTTGTAACTCATATAAATACGTTATCTTTATTAAAGAAAAAAATAAAGGCCCAACACCGTACTGGGACACAATACCAAAGCAACCAGCTTTTCTAATCTACTCTATTTAAAGTTTGTCATACACAATGACCGATGGTACACATGTAAAAGGCATTGTTTTAGCCATTCATCGTCAAGCGATCTACTTAGCCGGCACACGTTGGTCTGATCATAAAACGGTAATGTGGACCACCCAAATGCTGTGCGTAAAACGGGTGTTCGGACTTTAGTGGTAGATTAGTGTGGACTGTGAAAGCTAATATTTTCTTTTTTCCTAGCTTTTTTCAGTCTTTATTTTTACTTAGATTATTTCAAAATTTTCTGCTATTTATTATGTCAGTACATATTTAAAAACATTCAACTAACTTTAACTGTATGAATATACCTATACTAAAATAGTAAAATAATAAAAACTAACTAAAAATAATTTATACTAATATTGTCAAGCTGATGAGAATGTTTCTTTATTTTCACATCTTAATTTCAGGAGCTATTAAGACTATGGAAAAGAGGGGCGTGACCTATAAGTCCGTCATGGACAAGGCGAGGCGGGCGGTGTTGCCCCACCTCGAGGAGCTCGGAGCCACCGAGGGCTTCCGCATGAGGCGCACCGTGACCGGTGCCCAAATGCTGGAGGTTCCTGGCGCGTCCAGTGGCCCAGCGGCAGACGCCCTGGCCAAGAGGCTCAGGGAGTCCCTGGACGTGGAGGAGGCCCGAGTGTCCAGGCCCACGAAGTGCATAGACATGCGCATTATGGGCTTGGACGACTCCGTCGGGGTGGATGAAGTGGTGGCCGCCATCGTCAGGGCGGGAGGGTGCACGGCCGACCAGGTCCGGGCGGGCACCATCCGCACTGACGGCACGGGCATGCAAGCTGTTACAGTTAGCTGCCCCGTGTCGGCGGCCAAAGCAATTACGGGGGAGGGCCGAAGGCTTTTGGTGGGCTGGGTTTCCGCGCAGGTAAAACTGCTGGAGCCCAGACCTCTGCGGTGCTACCGCTGCCGCGTGGGACACCACGCCGGGGCCTGTTGTGCCGCGGAGGTGGACCGCAGTGACCGCTGTTTCCAGTGCGGTCAGTCTGGTCACAGGGTCGTCGAATGCCGCGAAAAGCCGCACTGTTACGCATGTGCGGCGGCAGGCAAGACGGCCGACCACCAGGCTGGGAGCAGGTCCTGCGACCCCCCCGCCAAGGTCAAGGCTAGGGTCCGGCCCATCCCCGGTGGCGTCCTCACCGCCGCAGCCACCTCTGTGGCCGCCGCCGCTATCGCCGCTTCAACCGCCGCGGCAGTGCCCTCACGTAGGGCTCCGGAGGAGACTGTAATGGACTGTCAATAACGGCACCATTACGTCTCCTCCAGGCGAACATCAACCACTGCGTTCCTGCTCAGGATCTGTTGCTCCAGAGCATGGCGCAGTGGTCGATAAACATCGCCGTAGTCTCCGAGCCGTATTATGTCCTGCCCAGTGGAGACTGGGTTTAGGACCTGGACGGCTCGGTGACCTTAATCTCGTCGACCGCCGCCGGTACTCCGCCCCTCGAGCGCGTCACGAGGGGCCGGGGTTGCGTGGCAGCACGGTTCGGGGACATTGCAGTGGTAGGCGTCTACCTGTCCCCGAACAGATCTCTCGGCGATCTCCACATCTCCCTTATGGAGCTGAAAAACGTCGTCGTTGGGTATAGGGACCTCCCCGTGGTCGTTTGCGGGGACTTCAATGCCTGGAACGAGGCTTGGGGTTCCCGCTACACGAACGGGCGGGGTCGGTCGGTAGAGGCCTGGGCTGAGGAGTCCGGCCTGGCCCTCCTAAACCGGGGCTCTGTTTCCACGTGTGTGCGGATGCGGGGCGAATCAGTGGTGGACCTGTCGTTCGCCAGCCCCGATCTGGCACCACGTGTCGTCGACTGGCGTGTTATGGAGGGGGTGGAGACGTTCTCAGACCACCGGTACATCCGGTTTGACGTCTCTACCCAAACCTCGACCGCGCCGGTCCAGCGGAGCCCTTGTGGTCCGCGATGGGCGCTGAGGCAGATGGACCGGGAGCTCCTCCTGGAAGCCGCGACGGTACAGGCCTGGGTGCAAGCACCGGACAGGCCTGTCGACATTGACGTCGAGGCAGAGTGGTTCCGGGAGGGCATGTCGCAAATCTGCGACGCGTCAATGCCCCGAGTCCGCCCAGGACGTGCCAAGCGCCAGGTGTACTGGTGGTCGCCGGAGATTGCGGCATTGCGCAATGCGTGCAACCACGCGCGACGCCGGTACGCCAGGTACTGCAAGCGCCGCAACCGCCCGCCGGATGCGGAGGTTGTTGAGGCGGAGCTGTACGAGGGTTACAGGGTAGCGAAGCGCACCCTCCGAGCGGAGATTAAGCGGTCCAAAATGGAGGCCCGCAACGTCTGGCTGGGGTCTCTGAATGCAGACCCGTGGGGACGCCCATACAAGATGGTACGGGAGAAACTCCGTCCATGGGCTCCCCCACTGACTCAGAGTCTCCGGCCCGAGCTCGTGGAGGGTGTGGTCAGCACTCTGTTCCCTACGCGGGGGGTACACTCCCCCCCGTCTATGGCTCCGCCAACACCGGCAGTACCTGACGCGGACCACGACGACGACGACGATGTTCCAGAGGTGACCGAGGTAGAGATGAGAGTGGCGGTACGAAGGCTGAGTGCCAAGAATACCGCCCCAGGACCTGACGGCCTGCCTGGGAGGGCCTGGGTCCTGGCTATGGAGGCTCTCGGGCCCCGATTGAGGGGGCTCTTTAGCGCATGTCTGGAGAGGGGCCAGTTCCCACTTCGCTGGAAGACGGGGAAACTGGTCCTCATAGCGAAGCCTGGGCGCCCTGCGGACTCTCCGTCCGCGTACCGGCCCATTGTGCTGCTCGACGAGGTGGGCAAGCTCTTTGAAAGAGTCATTGCAAACCGCCTCGTCGCGCGCCTTGCAAGGGTGGGGCCGGACCTGTCGGACGGACAGTTCGGTTTTCGCAGGATGCGCTCCACGGTGGACGCCATCATGCGCGTGCGAGCCCTCACGACGGGGGATGCGGTGTCCCAGGGCAGGTGTGTCGTGGCAGTGTCCTTGGACATTGCCAACGCCTTCAACTCCCTGCCCTGGAGTTGCATTGGAACGGCACTCCGGTACCACCGGGTGCCCGACTACCTCTGTCGTGTGATCGAGGTATATCATCTACCCCGGTCACCAGGGAGAGTGGAAACGTCGAGAGATGTCGTGCGGTGTTCCGCAGGGATCGGTACTAGGACCACCCTTGTGGAACATCGGGTACGACTACGTGCTGCGCGGCGACTTCCCCGACGGGGTCAGCGTGGTCTGCTACGCGGACGACACGTTGGTCCTAGCGCGGGGAGAGTCGTACCGGACGGCGGTCGAATTAGCGACACGCGGGGTTGCGATGGTCGTTGACAGGATCCAGCAGTTGGGACTCGAGGTGGCACTGCACAAGTCCGAGGCCATGTGCTTCCACGGCCCTCGGGGTGCGCCACCACCGCGTTCCCAGCTAACGGTAGGAGGGGTTCACATCAGCGTCGGGTCGACGATGAAGTACCTGGGACTCGTCCTCGACAGCTGGTGGAACTTCAAGGAGCACTTCCGACGTCTGGCTCCCAAACTGAATCGGACTGGGGCTGCTCTCGGGCGGCTCCTGCCCAACCTCAGGGGACCAGACGCCTCCTGCCGGAAGCTCTACGCGGGAATCGTTCGGTCCATGGCTCTCTACGGGGCTCCGGTGTGGGCACCGACGTTGCAACAGCAACCGAGGGCCCAGCTGAATGCGTGCCAGAGGGTCATGGCAATACGCATGGTGCGAGGGTACCGAACGATCTCCCGCGAGGCGGCGACCCTCCTTGCTGGCCAACCGCCGTGGGATCTGGAGGCAACAGTCCTTGCACACATGCACGACAAGCGCATGGAGATGCAACGCCGGGGCGAAATTCCGCTGCCACGACAAGTCGAGGCTTGGCGGACAGAGCTCCGGCGGGATCTCATGGCGAAATGGCGTCAACGACTATCGCAACCTCGTTCGGGGCGCGCCACAATTGGGGCGATAAGGCCCATCCTTGGGGCGTGGCTGGAAAGACCTCACGGCGTTCTCAACTTCCGCACGACGCAGGTGCTTACAGAACACGGAAAGTTCGCTAAGTACCTGTTCCGGATTCGTGCGGAGGATTCGCCCGGGTGTCGCCACTGTGCGGAACATCCGGAGGACACGGTGGAGCACACTGTAGAGGTGTGCCCCGCCTGGGCGGAGCATCGCCGTGTCCTCGTGGGGGCGATCGGCGGCAGCGATCTCTCTCGCCGGGCCTTGGTTAAGGCCATGGTCCGTAGTGAGGAGGGATGGCAGGCGGTCGCCTCCTTCTGCGAAGCAGTAATGCTAGCAAAGGAGGAGGCCGACCGCATCAGGCAGAGGCAACGGGGCGCTCGCCCCAGCCGCCGCCGGGATTCCGATCCCGATTTCCGGCCACCGTAGGCGCGGGCTTGCGGACGGCGTGCAATGGGTAGCACGCTGTCCGATCGTCCGGTAACCGACCGGACCGAGCCCAAGTCGTCGACGGCGCGTTCTGTTCCCGCGCGCCTCAAGGAGCTGTCAGCACACCGAAGAGGCCCAGCCTGCTAACTGCAGGCAGGCAGGGTCGAAGCCTACTGGGGTCATGGGTTAGTTCCGAAAGGAATGCTCGACCCCGGCACGATAGGCTACGAAGGAACGGGGTAGGTTTTTAGTCAGTAAGAGTCTGACACTACTTCCCGCTCCGCCCAAGGGCGGGATTTGTCATTGGATGATTTTACCTACCATAAAAAAAAAAAAAAAAAAAGCTATTAAGACTATAGTCAGTAATCTAAGATACGGGTGAAATCGCAGGAGATAGTATGTCTAAAATATGGCAACGAAAAACTCCTGCTCATCGCTATCGACTGGTACAGAAATGTGTTCAAAAGACCGGCGACTTAGTTTCTTCATTTGATCGTTTGATAAAATAGGTTCTAATTTCAACTACAGATATCTCCTTATAATATTGGTATAGTCCTACATATTGCCAAATGTAGTGGTAATTACAGTAGTATAACATTTCCAAAATGATACCTAAATAATTGCTTAAAAAAAAGCAATAATTTGTTTATTTCTCCATAAAAAAAAGGTACATTAAAACTTATTGCGTGAACTAAATAATAATAATAACCCACAACTATCACACAACGCCGACTAGTCCCAAGCTAAGCAGAGCTTGTGTTATGGGTATTAAACAACTGATAAACATAAACACATACTTATATATTTCTGTATACATACTGATTATAGATAGATTACACCCAGACACAGAATATATGATCGTGCTCATCACACAAACATTTGTCCTGAGTGGGAATCGAATCCACGACTCGACTCCGGTATAGCAGTCAGGGCCACTAAACATTAGACCAACAGGCCAGTCAAATACAAGTAGAACATTGTGTACATAATGTACAATAGGAATGTTTCTATTTAGTGACAAATTGTTAGTAGATATATAAAGCTCAAAATAGGTGATATTTCTTCTTTGATTTTATTTGACAGATCAAATAAATCAGCAAATATTATTGCTGACCCTTAAAAGTCTTATCTACATTAATCTTTCCAGGTCCCATGTATATGGATCATTGTAATTGGATTAAACGATTCTTTTTCTGTCATTGTTTCCGGTCGGCCATTGTTCTTATTTGTCCGTCTGTCTGCCCATTGCTACGGAACTCGTGTGCTAATAAGCTAATGTGGATCAATTATTCATGTAGATAGTGACACTGTAAATACGTGTAAGGCGTAATGGACAGATTATGTTTGAACTGTATTTGGTTGAGAGCAGAGAATTGTAGTCGCATCGTGATATATGGAAGAGGTAATGCTGCCATGAATTTGTCTGATTTGAATTCGTGTTTGGATACTTTGTGATAGGGGTAATGCTCTTTAGATTAAGGCCTGTTTCATTTTGTTTTAAGCTTCGTTATTTTAGAATTGTACCGACTAATTTGATATTCTACATTGTAAGAAAAGACTTTAGTATTTTTTTTTTTTTTGTATTAAATTGTTTCGATTAGTTATCAAATTCCGATCACATCATGAATCAAGATGTCCGCTAGAAAACCAAGGTAATCTACATAGCCCGAAGAATCACCAAACTTAAAAGGCAGTGGGCAGGACACATTGCTCACAGAACAGATAGTCGATAGAGCTGAAAGGTTCTGGAGTGACGATTACATACTTGAAGACGCAGCGTTGGAAGACCTTCCACAAGGTGGACCGATTACCTTGTAAGGGTCTCGGGGACGGTTGCGATGGATCATTTTTTGTGGTGACCCTTGGGAAAGGCCTGTATCTGATGGTGAATGTTGATGTGTAAGTCTATTTTTGAAGCCATAAGAATTCTTTTATCTGAGAAAAATTATCATATTGTTCTCTTAATGTGCTCACAGTTTAAACAAGTCATGTAAGATTAACCAGCGAGCGCTATGGCCCCTATAAATATAGGATTCTATAAGTCCTTTGAAGCCAAACTCTCGGTTATCAGGTAAGCAATATACTCTTAAACTGTTGCCAAAATATTTAATTCAAACGTTATTATAACCGCTGTTCTCACGACGACCAACCATTACCCAGACCACCGAACCTCATAAATTCATCTACTTACAACCTAATCATGCCCAACATTGGCCAATCAGAACTAACTTGCACCTACCGTCCAATTTTTACTCACTATACAATTTGTGCACATTATAAGAGCGGGGTTGGCTCATTGGGTATAAATTTTGCAAAATTGGACCCGGGATCACGTCATAAATTTTGAAATTAAAGTTTTGGGGCGTCGTCAATGATTGTATGAATTAAGAGCTTTCTTTTATGGTTAACTTGCCACTTTATACTCTCATTATTATGGTGTTCTGTAATTTTGGTACCGCTGAGGTTCCTTTGCATGACCTAGTTGAGTTACGTTCTCTCTGAATTTTCTTTTAATTTTTGTTTGTACCTTGTATGTTTTTTAAGCGATACTGTCCGTGAAATTATTTTGAATGTGGTTTGGAGTTTCAGAGAGCAATGGTGATTGTGGCTCAGTGGTAACGGCACTCAAGAGTTGAAGGTCACGAGTTCCAACCCAGGCAGGTAATTTATATCATTTATTTTATCACTACTGCTCTCAAAACGGTGAAAGAAAACATCGTAAGGAAACTGGCACGTCCTAGAACCAAAAATTTGAAGACATGTGCCATCCACTATTCCGCACTGGGCTTGTACGAGGATTTTTGGCCCATCCCCTTTCCTAGAAAGGCCTGAGTTCCTACAGTGGGAACATTTTAAGGCTGATTATGCATTTATGCTAGTGTTTCGGTCTCGAAAAAACAATAATAACGTAAAATAAAAATGGAGATTTACACCTTTATCTTAATCTTAAAAAGATTCTTAAACTTTAAACTTCTAATTAGTCTTTTAATTTAAACTAAGAACGTGACATTTGACATTTTTCTGTTAGAACTGAAAGATATTTTTAATTAATTTGTGTTTCCTTACATTCTCTTTTTGTATATCATCGTATTTTTCGATGCAATATGGAAGCATGGTCATTATTAATATCGTTTCTTATCATTTTATTGTTCACAGGCTGGACAACTTCGATTACAACACAAAATTGACCATCAACCTTTAAAATGTCATCTTATGCAAACACCACACATTATAAATATCACTTATCTTCAAGCAATACTCATTATCCAAAAGTGTACATAATAATTTATTTTAAAAATATCATCCGTTAAGAATTTTTATGGTAATTATTCGAGTCAAAAAATCGCACTCTCTCTCG
Organism: Leucania comma; assembly: GCA_958295575.1. NCBI lineage: Eukaryota > Metazoa > Arthropoda > Insecta > Lepidoptera > Noctuidae > Leucania > Leucania comma. Next base: position 22,399,417 of record OY282478.1, on the reverse strand, counting down.
ATATGATGATAATCGAATACCGTCTTCATCATGAGTTACGCAACCATCGGTATCGTTAATATTTCATTCTTGTGCAGATATCTCGATTCATATCAATTCGAATATGTAATCGATACTTTTTGTTTTATAAATGTTGAACTGTGTCTTTCTCACAGTAACCACGAGGCTTATTGACCACTTTAAATTAATATTTATTGTTGTAATTTCGCTCTTTTCTTTGGCCAGTATTTTTAATGAACTTCGGCCTGTTTCAAGAGTTGAAATCTGTCATATGAGCCCGTGTCATATCAACCAAGTGACATTCGAATTGAAATATGTAAATTAAATTAAGTGATTTCATTTAATTTAATTTACTTTTTTTTTTGTCCTGAGTTAGGTACAAAGGGGAATGAATCTTTTGCCATACAATGCTGGTATTTTTTTTCTATTCGCTAAAAATGAAATCTAGGCCATTTTTTAAAGTATTGTATGAGAAATCGATAGCGAAACCAAACGAAGTTAGAGACTATTTAGTAGACAGCTGTAGTTTATTTTACTAGGCGTAATTTAATATTTTGGTTTCGGTATTTATGGTATCTGGGACGTTCTTCTTTTTTATCGACAATCTGACCGGCAAATTTTTATATTTGATAAAAAAATAAACTTGTGATTTATTTAGTGAAATGTGATTTAAACTACTGCCTCATTATTGTAGATTACAAAAACATATAATGCAGCGAAGTATTACATGTAATTTTCATTTTATTTCAAATTTCGTAGGAATGGTATGAAAAAAATAACACCTCAGTCACAAAAGTATTTATTTTTTTTTATGTCTCATTTTAAATCAGAACTTCAGTTTCTTATTACTTTCTTATCAAGAATATAAACATTTACTATTATCTAGCTCCGTTGGACGGAATTTTTAAATAATCATTTTTTTTTTAATTATCCAATACCACTTTGTCACATTTTTGCTTCATAAGACATAAAACTTTTTAATATTATGAAAGTGGCCCAATAAAGTCGCTTAAAAATCTAGTGAACACCTTTATTATTTAGCATATAATACTAGAAAACGTTATTTTTGTAAATACTAACAATAAAGTGGTTCATAACTTACTTTGAACTAAAATTTTAAGGGGGACAAAATTGTGACAGAGTGGTTAACGAAGTGACGGAGTGTTAAACAATGTTTACGTCCGCCGAACAAAACGAACCTTATAACAATTTTTAATTTTAGGAAACAATAACATAGTATATACTTAAAATGTTACTACAAGTCTTGATGATTGGTGTCCATTCTTTGGTAGATATTAATTTATTCTTACAATATCTTTTCACTAACTCTACTTTTCAAAAACTTCTATTGGTTGATCGTATTCGTAAAATACGTTTTCTTCTTTTAATTATCTTAGGAGTTGGAATAATTTGTAACAAATTTTCATACATCACATCTGACACATCAGTCTCTACCAATTTAAACAATTTCCCAGTATCATCAACAGATTTATAAAACATCACTCGAACATCTCCATCTTCATTCACTCCACTTTTTGCTACTCCTAAGTAAGTGTACTCAATTTTTCTTTCACTTACTTTGACTAAAAGATGTATTCCATTTTTTATTAATAATGGATGGATCTTATCCACTAGTAGATCGTGTGATGTACCTGGTTTTGTATCTACAGATTTTCTCAAATTAAGAAGAGGCTGGTCATCTTCGTCTTCTGAAGTAGAGGTATACACAGTCTTATAAAATCCCTTAGTAGAACTAATTATATTAGTTATATCAGTCAGTGGTTCTTCTATATCCGAGGTTGAAATGAGTACGAATATTTTGTCTATAAAGGCGTGATCTATCTCGTCGCACTTGTTTTCTTCCCCTGCTACTGGCAACAGACGAGGCTGGAGTCAGTGAACGAGATCTGGGACTTAATGAAAGTAGTCTGGGACTTGAAGGAGGCGGTGTAGAAGCCGAAGTGTTAATCAAAACGTTCTGCAAAGTTTTCTGTCTTTCTCTTCTCTTTTTATTTCTAATCTGCCATTGTCTTTTTATTTTTTATGTTCTTTTGGTGTCATATCCTTAACTAACGTTTTGCGAGCATGATATCTTTCTAAATCTTTACGTTTTACTTCTGCAACAAGTTCAGGGTTAAGCTTTCTTTTTTCACGACACCGTCGCTGTCTTTCGGCCGCAGATAATGCCATTTTTTCATTTACTTGATGGTAATACCTTAAATTAACAAAATAGTTGACGATAGAATAACCAACATAAAAAAAAACTAGCAATCATCTATTATGGATATTAACTAAGGCTCTAAGTTCCATACAAAAATGACCACTCCGTCACGAGTTATACCACTCCGTCACACATTTTCGTGACAGAGGGGCTACGTGACAGAGGTGTAAAATAGTAGTGTTCGAGATATTCAGCATTTTCCTAATTATAATTTACGCATAAAACTGGGTATATATGAAATATTTATCATAAATTAATCAAATAATATTAAAACCCCGAAATTAGAATAACATTTGAAAGTCGTAACTTACGTGACAGAGCGGTCGCTAAATAAACACACGCTCCTCCTTTTACTGTTTGCAAGCGACTGACTGGTATTGCCGGGGCGTGGGAACGTATAGCGCGAGTGCGGGGTGGAGGGGGACTATTCTCGAACCTAGTGACCAAGGTCAAAGTTTCTAACGCACACTATTTTGTACCATAAAATGAGTGACAGAAGGTAGCAACTAAAATCATATACATCGGGAGACAGCCAGTAAAATATTTTTTATTTAATAATATAAACATTAAAAATTATTTCTTCTTATTAATGTAATAAAAAAGGTTAAGTAGTTCAGTAAATGTTCTTGGATAGAAACTTTCAAAGTGATTTTTTTTTTACGAGAGCAGTTTGTTTACATTACTAGTCATAGAGGGACACACTTTATTTGTATGTATAACACCTCCGTCACGCTTTTTGTATACTATGTCACACTGATTTTGTAAAAAATAATTATGAATAAAATCTAGTTTTGAGGATATTAAAATTGTTGCATTGTCAAGTGTATTTTTATATTAAAAAAATAAGTAATTTAGTATTTATGAGCAAAATATTATTTTTTTTGCGGAGAAGACAAGTCATTGTCGATAAAAAAGAAGAACGACCCATCTACGTATAAAATAATGTCAATCACTATAGCAACACTTTCATCTTTTCGATTAGTTTATCATTTATTTTTTTACTAGTTTTAGTGATGAAAAACTGCGAGTGTAAAAAAAACATAACAGTAATAACCAACTAAATCTATTTTATTTATATAAATATCAAAATATAACGTATTACACTAGCAATGTTTCCACGTATCTTCGTTCGGTTACGGTAAGGACGGCTTTTTTTTCCATTGATTTCTCGTTTGTCCTCTAATATATAATTCAGGTTTCTGGCAAAAAGAGAAAAGTAAATCATGCCAAAAGTTTTCATTGACTTTTCAAACTTTAAGAAACAAAATTTTATGACCTTTTCCGACCTTCGATAATAATCTCTTCTAATCAATAAATTAATGTTCAAAAGTTACTGAAAGTAAATATTTTCCCTATGTCTGTAAACCTCATAGTGCAAAATTGAATGATTCATAGATGACTATGTCTTTCTTAAAATAAATACTAAGCTGATTTAAAACCCAATCAAAAATCAATTCGAGTAATCAACAGTAATTGATGCCGTTTTAATTTTATGAATCGATTTCTAAATCGATTTTAAATAGCTATTTGCTTATTCGATTCAAAATAAAAATCTGAATTTGAAATCTATTTTTCGCTTCAGACTATCATTTATTACGATTAAAGAGAAACTCTGCAATTAGACTTCAAATATGAATATTATCATCGATATTTGAATAAACTGCGAAATCTTGCAGCTAAAAATCGATATAAAAAAAAACCACTCTCTCTTGGTTTAGATTGGCTAGACGAACGACATCGTATCCATCACTCGGTCAACTTTAAAATAAATAAATCATCGATGTTGAGTGTAATAAATCAATCGACTCATAGCAGCGGTCCAATTCGATTCATCTCTCGATTGAAACGAAACGGCGCGAAACAATCAGAGCTCGTAACTAAAAAGCACTTATAAATAATTCGCGCATGAATATAATTGAATGATTTATGTCTGTATGTTTGGGCCTAGTTGTTGCTGCTGAGTAAATTGATTATACTCGTACGTGTATAGAAATGGGTATACGTTTAAATATAGATTAGGTAAGATTCCGAATGTAAAAGAAGGCTAGTAGGACAAAAGTTTGTGATATTATATCCTCATTCTAAACTTTTTTTCTCGTAGGTAGACACTGAAAATCTATGAAATAGGGCTGATTGAAGGTTGGGTTCTATGGTTCATTCTGCCTGATCCAGAGCCCGATCTTTCCAGTAGGGAGATGTCCCCATCACGCTTTCACTCTTCCTTATCCTAAATATAAATGTTAATTGCAGTTTCATTTAAAAACCTATTTAAATGATCTTTCGCTTCAAATATTGTACAAAAATAAACATAGTAATACACCGTTATATTTTGATCGTTTTAATTCCGTAGAGAGTCGATCCGGTACATGAAACACTATCAATTTGTAAAGATAAAATTAAAAATTACTTTTTTCATAAGACTCGAATTAATTTGTCGCATGTACGAAATTAATTTCTATATGTAAACGAGTCAATGACCTTGTAGGTAGTTGTCGGTCATTGCGTGCTAATTACCTACAGGTAATTGAACTCTCCCAGCTGACGTTTACTTAAAGAAATTAATTTCGTACATGCGTAAATTGATTCGAGTTTAAAAAAGTACTTTATTTTTTTAATTTATCTTTACAAATCTATAGTGTTTCATGTACCGAATTGACCTTTCACGGGATTAAAACGATCAAAATTTGTAGTAATATTTTTCCATTGTGTAAGTATCAAAAATAATAAATATGAGATTAAAACTAGGTGATCCATATCCCTCACCGCCTTAACACTCAACTACACAACACCACACTATTACTACACAGATTTAATAATAATAATAAAAAGAATCAGTATTGTAAGTGCGTGCGTCCATTGTCTACTTGCGCCCACGCAGCTCCAGATAAATTATTAATAGTGAATTTGTAATGAATTGTAGATCAAGAGGAAAGAGACGGGGCAGTAATGTTGCTGTTTTGAGTTTTGCGTGGTGCTGTGAGTAATTGATAAGTTACTGTATATAATTTTGCTGTTATTTCAAACAATTTGCCTACTGCGGTCTTTCCGTCCGATTAAAATTTGGGTGTTTTCAAGGCTAGAGTGAAAAGGCTCTTAATAAACTAGTGCACCTCAACATCAATGACTGCATCACTACTTACCATCAGGTGGAATAGCAGTCAAGAATTAGTTTATATCAAATAAAAAAAACTTATTTTTAACAATTTGCCTGCTGCGGTCTTCCCATCCGATTATATTGAGTGTCTTCAAGGCTAATCAATGACTGCATCACTGCTTACCATCAGGTAGATCAGGTAGGTCGTAGTCCAGCACTAGTTTATATCAAATAAAAAAAAGACAGGGATGCTCTAAATGTTGAGATGAATATGTAAAATCTTAGGAAAGATAAAGTGAGTAATTTTGGAGAGTGACTTGATTCCGCCATCGCTTTTCTACGATCGGACAACCCTATGTAAGGCAAGGACTAAGCGATTTTCATCATGGTTTATACCGCGTACATCGAAGGACTATAACAATTGCATCACTGCTTACCATCAGGTGGGATCGGAGTCCAGCACTAGCTTAATCATTTAAAAAGAAATAAATACCGATTTTAGGGTAAGATCGATTAATAAGCACCTCTCTGTCTTAAGAATTCATTTCATTTTTTTTTCTTTTTTTATGTGTGTACAAATTGTTAAATAAATAAGAATTACAGACAGCCCACTGTGCAGAACCTGCATGGCGGAGGACGAGACAACAGCACATCTGCTTCTAAGTTGCCCAGTTGTCGCTGGTTACAGGGCAAAAATACTTCGGAAGCCTGGGTAACCACGGCGAAATGGTCAATGACACCAAGGCGCTGCTGGCCTTCCTTGAGGAGCTGTGGTGGATCGAATAACAAATTTGTCCCACCCATAAATACGCGCTTTAGCTGCTGTGGAGTTGCGGAAACCAGCTCGAAATACCAAAACCAAAACTAAACCTAGGGTAAGATCCGTCCAGTCGTCAAGAATAGTTCCATCCTATCTCTTCCCAGGGGATTACGGGACACACCAGAGAATGGGCAGCAGTATTCCTTATACATTAAGACAACCACACTTCGGTCGCCAACTCGCTTGGCACGCTTATTGTGCTGTTCGTTGTGTGTTTAGTTAACTTTTGCCATCGGCTTTGCCCGTGAGTTTGAAAACTATGTTACGGGATTGTAAGTAGGTACTGGTTACACTTTCATGAAATGTATCTTACTTTAAATTCAGCCATTGTATCCCATGTTTTAAATTTTGTCCTAATTCCTTCAGCCGATAACTAATAAATCAATACACATGCGTTAGCGTCTCTAAAAATCCAATAGTATTTGTAGACTTTGGTTTTTAATAGATAATAGTCAAATTGTGTTTAGCTTTCGTTATCAGGTACCTTTTTTTTATAATATCTATAGTTTCTATTTGTATTCTTGTTGTTACATGCCAGTGTAAAATATATATTAAATTACATATATACATATGTAATTCAGAGTAATTGTATGATGATATTTGGAACTTTATTCTTTTGCATTCCTCTATGCACTCTTTAATTCGTATCTATGGACATCTTGTGGGTTATGTTTGTGTGATAGGACCAACAGTTTCTATACTAGTGTCATTTTTAATTTGTGATACAGTATCTTTTATTTATTTTACAACACCAGAAGCAAGCTTCAATCAATCATCGACATGAACTTGCTCCCAGCCTTTAAAAATATGTCTTTCTTTACTGTATTTTCCTGTTCTTACACTAAGTTAATCCTGCAAACCTCAACTTCAGTTCCAACAAGACAAATCTCCAACATAACTAACAATTACAGAGCCGTCTGCAGTAATTAGTCTTTGCATTTGTCTAGCAAGCGCGGTTAGTCACCGCGCGACAATGACGGTTTCTGTTACAATATACCACTGAGATATCGGCTCTATAAGGTATTTAGTTCGACACTGGTTAAATATATCCCTCTAATATCGAAACTATTTGGATATTGGTAAGTAAATAGTAGATTGAACCTTGATTGGCTTAGGTTTCATAGAATTATGAAATGTTTCGTCTAAAAGTAAGACGCTTAAAAACATGCTAATGATTATGGCTGTAATTTTTCGTAAATTTTTAATAGACGGAAAATCTCATAACTAGTCTTACCAAAGGGTATTGTGTAACTCAGTAGCTTGATATTCCTTCATAATAGAATGAAATAGTTACTTCTAGGCATGCGTGCTCCATCGTCGACCACATCATTTGTTACCAACAGGTGATATAATGGTCAAGCTTGAGTATATCATTAAAAAAAACAAAATCGTTTTTCTTGACAACTGTTTAGGTACATTCAAACGAAATGTCAATCAGCTGCTTGATATTTTGACTCTGGTCTTTCCAAATAATCCGATCCCTTCAACATTGTGTTAACTGTCTCGTTTAATATTCTCATATCGTTCTTTATTACACACCACATCTAAAATTCAGCAAGCAGATTATACCACACCCAACATTGCTGACATCGTCATCTATAACAAACGGCGGAGATTACTATCAATATCCCATAACTGGGCGATAAATAAAGATTTTTTTCTGAAGCCTTGCTTAGAAATACCAAGTATTTATGGGACTACTGCTAACAAATCATGGTATTGTTAGAAATCGTATTGAAAGTCGACGATGTGTTTAGATTTATTTCTGTGTTTATGCCATAGGTGTGTCTATGGTTTAAAGATTAGGGTTCTTTGTCGATGGGGACTGGAAGTGATGTAATGGGGAGCGTGGTTTTGATATTAAAATGATTGTTATTTCTTGACTATATGTCTTGTAGTCTTGTTTCGTCTGTATACAATTTTCTGCACGATATGAGTAAGAGTAATGTTCCATGTTTTGGGATAAATAAATGTAAAGGCCATAAAACTTGGCAAACGTCTTGCAAGTATAGAAAAAATACCTAATTTTAATAAAGAAAGAAAGAAAAATATTTTATTTAGCCGACACAATATAAACAACATATACGAGTACTTAAGATTAAAAAAAAAAGAAACTAACATTGCGTGTCTTAAAAGATCAGACTGTCATGTTGGATATTTTCAAATTCAAAAAACCATATGCTTCTAATGTCAAGATTCCTTAAAAACAGCAACAGTTATTTCACATCCATACAGCGCAGGGAGAATCTTAAAAAAATCTTTTCTAGTGTTCTCTAAATCATTTTCTTTGTAGGAACTTCATAAATGTCAAAATATTTCAACTTCCCCATTACGGGTTAACTAGGGTGGCAACCGTTTGTAGGGCATCGCGCCTAATTTTATTTATGTACCGTGATCTTTCGATTTTAAACCAAAAGGATACTCTTTATAGACTGTTTTAACCAACTTATTACTACCGTTAAAAGAAGACCTTTCAGTCAATTTTCAACCTTAGCTTTTTGTGATAAGGTTGACACGATTGCTTGGTTGGTGAAGATGTAAGCTGGTTTTTGATCAAGACTGTCCATAAATTTTGCTTTGAGAACAGAATTGTAACAATCGTTCGATTTAAAAACTACTTATTGTGAGTTAGAGGGCGCGTCACTTGTATTGACAATTTGTTCAGGCCCTTAAATAAAATCTAATGTGCTTTTACAAGGACAAAAGTTACTATAAAAAAATCGAGCTGACTTTCTTTAGGCGCTTGTGTCTTTTTTTGAAGATATTTATTACATTTAAAATGGTTACGCTGATTTAGTTATAAAGCAGCTGTTAGAAAAGATATTGATCTGTATTCGGTATTTGAAAGAAATAATGTATAGACGTATATCAGAAATAATAATTGTTTGACCGAGCAGAGCCTAGGGATGTACAAAAAAATCTGTATTTTTTTTGTTATGGTTGGTGGAATCATCCAATGATATCCCCGCCCTTGGGCGGAACGAGAGAATCGTCAGAGAGTCTCTGACACTCTCACTAAAAAACCTTCTTTGCCTATCATACTAAATACAAAGAAATTAATTTCGTACATGCGTATATTGATACGAGTTTTATAAAAAAAAGTATTTTATTTTTTTATTTTATCTTTACAAATCGATAGTGTTTCATGTCGATCCTCCACGGGATTAAAACAATCAAAATTTAACGGTGTATAACTGATTGTATCACTGATAAGAACTGCATTCAGCCGAAAGACTTTCTAGTATCGTCACATCGACCGGTCTTATGCGTCTCTCATCCACAGAATTCCCTCGACCCTCACCAGGTGCTCAGTCCACCTTTTGGCTACCTCTTCTAGTATGTGGCCGCCACTCCAGAACCTTTCGACGACATAGACTCTCGGTCGATAGCAAGTTTTGAATATTTTTGGGATCAAATGTCTCCTGTATTGAATCTATATTTTATAAATGTTATAATGTACCTTTATGAGAGAAATAAATGATATTTATTATTATTATTGTCTCATGGTCAAGCTACAATTTAATTAGCTTTTGGTACCATACTAGCAACGAATAAACCTACATAATCATATAGAATATATTTTTTTGTTGTTATATTTCCCTTTCTGTCTGTCTTCTTTAAAGTTGCACCTGCCATGGTATGTCTCTGCACCACCGGTTGACTGGCAGAAAATCCCTAAGTCATTAAGTCCACCTTTGTACATTTCATTAGTGCATAAAGTTTTACATGAATAAATAATCTCGGCGTAAAGTACAATCTATTTAACTGTTGGTTATTATCATGTTAATTTGAATGTCAGTATTAGTCGTTTTGCTGAGAAATGACATTCATGGCTCATTTTTCAGCTTCTGAAGCATGACATAATCAGCCTTATAGTGGTCCCATGGATGGGACGCCGGCCTTCTGTCTTGTAGCGAATGGAACGTAAACTGTTCAGTTTGTAACTACGGCCAACTGTACTTGTAAGTTAAGGTCGTTACCAATACTGCTCTCGCTTTCTTAGATTAAATCAAAACAGCCGAAGATAGGTTTGACTCGCCTCTAGCAGGTCGCGGGCTTGCAAACGGTGAGCTATGGGTAGCTCGCTGTCCGACCGTCCGGTAACCATCTGGACCAAGCTCAGGTCGTCGACGGCGTGCACTGTTCCCGCGCCTCAAGGAGTTGTCAGAATACCGTAGAGACCCAGCCTGCTAGCCTACTGGGACCAAGGGTTTGCTTCTGAAAGGAAAGCTCGGCCCTGGTATCTAAGGCAACGAAGGAACGGGAGGAAGAGTCTGACACTATCTCCCGCTCCGCCCAAGAGCGGGAGATGTCATTGGATGATTTTACCCACCACCAAAAAAAAAACTCACCTCTAGCAGGTAGACCGCTGAAATGGTGCCAACTGGCACAATTTCATATCGATCGCGACGATCACACACATTCGGCAACTAACGCTATTTCGCTCGCACGGCAGTGCCGGCCCTTATCTTTGTCCTTGTCTATCAGTGACTACAGGTAGTGTAGATGTGTGAGTTTCGAGTCCAAGTTTTCTGATTGCGATGTTAGCTCGTAACATGTATTTCCTTATAATATATCAATGCTCGCTTCTGAAAATAACCAAAGGATATATAGCTTAATTCTAATTCTACCCTCAATAATTCATATTCGTGACACTTCGTTTCCTAACTCAAGCACCACCACCTAATAACTTACACCGAAAAGGCAATTTACGCTACAATTCAGTTCGAATCTTAATAGCTGACGTGATTGGCACATATAAAGCTAACAAACAGACAGACAAGCGAGTGTTTAGCGCATTAGTCACCGGAACAGTGCCGATAATATTATGCTAATGAGGGTAGGCTGGAGTAAATCATGCTGCGGCCAAGGTTGAGCGTAGAGATGGGAACACATAATGAAGTTCGGGAGTCGTTTTGGTTCTGGTTCTGTGAGTTTAGGTTAGGTTAGAAATCAGAAGTCAGAATCGTTTATTTCAAATAGACCAATTAAAGGCACTTTTGAATGGTCAAAATGTCAAAAGAATGGTCAAAAACGTAAATCTCTTTGGAGAAGAACGTGCTAGAAACTCCATGGTCAAAATTGTTGAATCATAATAATGAGTTACATAAATCTTGGTTACATATTTCTTGTCGCTTCTATTATGTGAGCACAATATTAGAAGGAAAAGAAGAAAAGAGAAAGGGAAATTCCTCCACTCTTCAACTTCTTCTTTTCAAATCGATGGTAAACTTGTTAAATTATGTAGGTCAATTGGTAGGATCAGTGGCACTCATTAGATCCTCCAAAGTGCTGGTGTATGGTCACTAGGGGTACTCCAACGTGTGACTTATGTTTTGAACCATCGTATTCACATTAGGCATTGCATTGCACTGCTTTACGGGTCTATAAATCCTCATTTCGCTTAATTATGTTTCCACTTTTCAACTCAGTTGCTAGGACAACGGAAAAAGCTCTTAGAGTGCAAATTACCATTTGGTGATACTCTCAAGCCGATTAAAAAAAGAAACTTCAAACGAACTTAAATAAGACCCAACTTCACCGAGTACTATTCTTCAAATTGTCTACATCACTATCGACTTCGGTGCGCGCCCACGCGTCATTTCGCGCCCGATATGCGCGCGCGCAGTTACGCAACAGTTGACACCTAGATCAGCGCCGAGCGCCGGGAAGCAGGCTATTGTTTTACAGCTGTTTGAATGACAACGTGTGAAACGGCTCGATAGAGAACTATAAATGAGATATATTGAATGAGATAATAACTGTTTTAAGCATACTGACGCCCGTCCGACTATCCGGTAACCGTCCCGACCCAGCCCAAGTAGGCGAAGGCGGGAATCGTTACACGCGTGGCTCAAAAAGTTGTCAGCAAACAGCAGGTTCGAAGCCTACTAGGGCCAATATGAAAGGCAACGAAGGAAAAAGAGTCGGTTTTAGTCAGTTAAAGACTGACATAGAGTTTAAATCAATTAAAAAAAAAAACAACGTGCAACTAGCTAGACCGTTTTGACTGACCCACTTAGTAAATAAATGTTTTAATTCTGTGTTTAACCAAAATATATTTTAGAATAAATACCGTCTGTCAATCTGAAACAAAACTAGATAACAGACGTAACCTAACGCTTCAGACAAGTCAATTATATACTTGAAATTATTTAATGTAACAAAAACCAGATAGTGAAGTCTTACACCCGTATTTATAAACAAGTAAAACTAAATACTTGAGTAAAAATAACTACTTAAGTAATAATTTCTATTCTATAATTAAGATAAATTTGAATTTTGAATAAAGATTTCAAACGTCATGTAATGACTTAATAAGATTTTACTTAGTAACAAGTAATTACTTCTTTATAAATACGGGGGTTAATTTAGTTTATTCCCTTCCACAATAGTAGCAAAAACGGCAGTTACCAATAAGCATACGAACCCATTGATAAACGCAAACCGTCTGCTAAAGATAATCTAGCGTTAGTAAAAACTAAGATGTTTCAGCTAACGAACTGTATTGTGCGATATGGATCCGCAGTAAAATCGAACGGAGGGTGCGTGTGGTGCAAATTATAAAAGAATAGCGATTCTGTCAATAACTTCATATCTGAAAAAAGAAAATGAGAACCAAAGATAGCCCGAAGAATCACCAAACTTAAGTGGTCGTATGTAGGGCATACCGTTTGTTAGATGTTGATTTTGGACACGTGACCGTGTACAAGTTGAACCAATAACCCGGTGAGGATCGTGGGATCTGATGGATAAGACACGCTCAGGACTGGTCTTTGTGATCACACTTGGGGGAGACCTATATACTCGTAATACAACAGTGGATGACTTTCGACAATAAAATTGAAACAAACATCGTTAGGACTGCAGTTGTCAGTAGGTAAAACAAAAATAAAAAATTCTTTGTAGAAGTTATCTCATTTGTTAGAGAATAATAGGTTTTTTTTTTTAGTATATACTTGTTGTTATTTTCTTTTATGATAATTATTTCAGAATAATTGAAAAAAGCTATCTACTATAAAAAATAATAGCTATCTAATATAAATACCTATTTTTATTATAAAACGTCACACTTATAAAACGTTAAAAACTAGTGCACGGATCCAAGTAGTCGTTTCTTTAAAAAAGAACCAACAAAAAATCAAAAAGCATGGTTATTTTATTTATAATTATTACTTATCTGTTTTATCAGCTTTAAGTTAACAAATTGTACTTTTATTTTGATACTACAACTTTTATATTCATCGTATAGTTATAAGCCGCTCAGCTGATGGCCTCGCTGTGTCTTCTAACACGCACCAACCCCAAACAAATCCGAGCAAAATCGAAGTGGCCGCAACAATAGAACGTCCTCAATACAAAATTGACAATGGCTGGAGTGAGCAGCAACAAATTTATCACCTTCTGTTTCTTGCAAAACGCTGTCAAATACACTGTGACTAAATTGTTGAAAAACGATGTTGTGTTCAGTTCTGTGTTGTTCGGTTTCATTGAAGGAGATAGGAGGATTGCAGATGTTTTTGTCTATTTGTAGAGAGATGGTTGTTCAATAAATTGTGTACGAGATTTTATATTTGATTAATAATAATATTTATTTAAAAACACAACACAGCGGTCGAACGGTTAGTAACAACTTATCATAACAAACTTAACTTGCTACCACATTAGCAATCGCTAACAAACAATCGCAAACTGCATAAATATTCTACTTTTTATGTTTATACATAAGACAGGATCAAAATATTTTCATGTTGACGTAAACTATGATTAGCACCAATTGAATATTTTCAGTTATTTTTTGTTACCTCAACATTTTTTTTTTCTACAAAAGTGATTAAGAAAAATAGGATAAGGTCAAAGCCCACTGGGGCCATGGGTAATGTGAAAGTGAACCCAGAGGCCTTGGAACAAAGGCAAAGAAGGAATAGGAGTGGGGTTTTAGTCAGTAAAAGTCTTGACACTATCTCCCGCTCTGCCCAAGGGCGAGAGATGTCGTTGGATGATTTTCTCACCTAAAAAAAAGCCTCATATTAATTTTTCAATTTCTCTCTAACGAAACTTTCACAATTCACCTCTATCATGAAATCACGATCAAACTGATTATTTAAAAAATATCATCATCCAATCCCTAATATTGCAACCACAATACTAAAAAAAAAATGCATAAAAAATTCAGTCAACACATTTACGACCACAAAAACTATGGCAAACATTCCACACCCTATATTTGTTTACAAAAGAAGAGTATAATATTATCACACATCAGTAGAATCATTGGAAATCACGCGTAAATCAATGAAATGATAGCGATCAACCGTTCGGCTGCAGCGGCCGGTCGTTAGTACCCACTCGTTGGTAAACAGATGCTCCTGTCACAATAGAGGAATATTTGGTAGGCGGTGACGGGTGAGCTGTGGCACAAATGTGGTAGCAGGAGATGAGTTGGAAATGTATGGATGAGACGGTGTGGAAATAAAAAGAATTTATCTAGCTAGAATCTATCTAGGAGAGAAAGGTAGATAAAATTGTTGCCATGGTAGTTTTTTTGAGCTGAAGAATCATAGAATTACTTCTCCGTCCTTCCTCTTCCTTCTTCTTCTTCTTCTTTCTATGTTTCGGACTTCTATTGACTAAAACCACATGCGTATTGTTCAGTTGACCTTTGCGTTCTTGAGCCACTGATTTTCAATTTAGATTTTTATTAAACGCACTGTTTCATACAATGGTTATATTTGTTGGCTAGTTTTAAGATTGCGTCATTTCGTGTAAATAAACTGTTTTTTTTTCTGTTTCTTTTTTTTTAAAGCCAAGTTTTACGTTTTAGCTTACCAAATCTTTTGAATTTGATATTATACGTCGTAAACTAAATTACGAAATCATTTGTTGTGAATTGACGTTAGAAACCTAAATAAATTTTTTAACAAATTCGTTTTCGTCGTCCAATTTTTTAGCACCACTTTTTCATTTCTCTTTCTAACTTGATTATAAGATTCACAGAACAGTTTTCATAAAGTTTATTACTTTAACTACACACCGCATCCACACTAACATAGCACACTTAACTAATCGTAACAAATTATACTACATTATATTACGTGAACGGCCTTAGTAATTTATCTTCACCAACCACAATGGTAACGACAATATTGTTCAAAATATTGACACGTTTTTGTTCAGAAATATTGTCAAGGGTCGAACGGACCCCCACTTAACATGGTATTGTCTGATCAGATGTTTGTGGTGTAGTGTTAATGGGTAGGATGTTTTCTTGCAAGTAAATGTAGTGTTAAAAGTATAATTTTAATTATGGAAGGAGCAATAGATTCACACAATCATATCTATCTATAGGTATGAATAGTTTGTTTATTTGGGCGCATTAAACTCAGGGTCTACTTTTAGAGTTAAATACCCAATTTTTCGAGGAAGGCAGTAACATAACAAAAGATTAACTTTGAAACATACTAAATAAAATTTATCAAACATAAAAATGATATTTTTCACAATAATTTTATCACAATTAAATCAAGAAAATAACAGCAATTAAATTCTCTTTTGACCAAAAATACAGATCTATCTATAACAGTAGGCTGCAGGTAGCAGCAGCATTAATACTGTTTCCAATCCGCTATTGCTTATGACTCAGATCGCTTCACATTGCGCATTTAGGTCCGTAATATTATGAAAGATCATGTCAAATGATTGTATCTGTCCCTATTGGTTCAAAACTATATCCTATAAATATTTCAAAAACACATTCACTGAAATACCATCCCTACTATTTAACCAATACGGAATATTATCGTTTGCCTCTATAAAAGTACTATCGGGTAAATGCATAGAAATTGAACGAACGTAAATTGTATTCGAATTTAGAATCATTCGTCAAGGTACTTGAATTCTTTGTTAGTTTTTTTTTTCTTTCAGCCAGTCGTATTGATTTGGTAGAAATGTATTAATGTCCTGCTGTTTTGAAAAATGCTACTATTTTGTGTTTGTTTCTTCACGGCTATGTTTTCTGGGCATAGTTAATGGTGTGTCATGGTGGTGAATGGGTAGTACGTGGTCTGGTGGCAGCTGTTTTTGGGGCAGGTGGCGCTACTAGTTTGGGTTTTAAGATACGATGTGGTTAAGGCAATAGTAGGTATGTGGTGTGTAGTTAAAATAGTGGTCAGGTCAGGCCAATACTTTATTATAGGGGGGCAATCATCAAACAAGTCCTCACGTTTCGCTTCGTTTTGAAAAGTAGGAACTTTAGTCAAAATGTGGCCAGATTAAAATAAAAGATTTGTGTTTTTGACGGGAATAGCTCCTGTGATGTAAAAAGCAGTTATTTATAATATTTAAAATAAGCACAGCAAAATCCGACCTTTAATAAGCGTAAGCATAGAAAAACCAGCCTTCTAATTTTCCCAGTACTGAGACTCATGTCTCCTCTCTAGAAAAAGGAATGAGTGTGACCCATATCATATATCCTGCACGCGAGCCCAATATAAGGTTGTCATATATTATGTTTTCGAATTTTTGTTTTATGATGTTCTGGTTGCCTCACGATGTTTTCTTTCAAGAGCAATATTGTTTAACTTAATTTACTGAAGATGATTACTAGAAAAAAAAAAACGAGCAGATATTATGACGCTAAATATATTGATATGACAAAACAGGCAAAGTCTGGCAAAATCTGGTTTCGAATCCACGACACAGCGGTTACACGGCCCAAAGCAATCACCGCCTTAATAAAATATCACCAACATAAAAATGAATGACAGAATATCTCAGAAGTGACACAAAAAAATTGCACCACATTGAAAAAGGATGGTCCAAAAACGATAAAAATACAACCGATGCGCAGTCACGCATTAATCAAAATGTGGATCGCAAAAAAATGTTGTGTCGTGTGGGCGAACTCCGAGGTAACCGAAAAAGGTTAATTGTGAATTTGGAATACGCTGAAGGTTCCGTAGGTAGTGTGAAATATATTTTGTTGAGGAATTGTGAAGAGAATTAATAACATTCAAAACAGTTCAATACTGAATGAAATGAGATTACTCAAATAGAACATCAGGATCAGTTGATGTACGAGTATGTGGTGAGAATTCATCCGATGATTTCTCCCACTGTAAGGTAAATTATCTTACTCCACCCTAGAGTGGGCACACCAGACTTTTACTGACTTAAGGTCACAGCTCATTAGAGCCATCCGGGTCCAACTCCGCACCGCCTCGCCTCCAAGTTGATGTAGTAAGCGCATACCCATACAAGTCTAGAAAAAAAAAACTATATAAAGAAAACTAGCCGCAGGAGGGTATGCGGTGCGGAGTGGGTTCCGGATGGCTCTAATGAGTGATATCTTAACACAACATCTTTGTTCTTCAGTTGTTCTTTGTGTTCTAGGACTGTAGGTATCTTTTTGAGCAACTCTCCGAGGCCCTAGCGGGCGTAGATCCTCCGGGGGCTAATTACGAATATGTGATGATGGATCATCATCATCAGCTAGACAGAATCATCATTATTAACATTAGTTGATGAATTAATGTGAAGCTAATTCCGAAAAGCAAATACCGATAAAATAGCAAGAATCTTTCGTAAGAGTGGAATCCTAAAAATATTTTTTTTCATTTAAGTTTTTTCTTTTGTAACGTTTTTTGCCCGCATTTTTTTATCATATTACTTTGAATTGGAACAACAATAAAATATAGAGCAAAATATTAGTTTCATAAATAATAATGATATGTCCGCAGAACCGTACTGGTTAGAGGAATTCTTTGCACTACAATAAAAATAAAAAGAATTTGCAGGTAAGGTCCAAGATTAGATTGACATTGCCACAATATAGGTGCAATAACATACATATTATACGTAGCAGCTCCTTTGTGCTCTTTTATCTGTATTTGTTCTTTTCATTTTTTAGTGTTTGTGTATATGTTACCGGCAATCTATATACTCCGGTATTCTATACAATATCTAGGCAATGTATAGAATAAGGTTTAAAGTAAGGGTATTATTTTCAGGTGTTGATAAAATAATACCCTAGCTTAACCTGTCCGTGTCGGGGTGCCCTAAAATTACATCACCTCCTTCCCTACTGTCGTCTTTTACACACATTACCGGCTGCGCATTCACACACTAATACTAATAACTAAATATGATCAAAAACAAAAAAAAAATGCCACTGATGCCGCTGTAAACGTGGCAACCTACTGGGGCCAAAAACGTTGAGAGAAAAGAAAACCATCAATACGATAAGAAGAAGAATAAATATGATCTGTTGATGATACATCGGTATGCCTAGTAAAAGTACAATGATTTGTTCTTATATTTAGGTCCTTACCAGAGAAATTGGCGTTTTTTCAACACGGGCTACTTTGAACTGTGATATCTTTGGATTGAGTACGATATGTACGTAGATATTCGAAATAATCTTTGAGATTCAATTGAGGAATTGAACTATATAATGGCGCGTGACATTAATAAATAATGAGAATCGGTTAATTTGGAGAATCATAATTTGTTTTGTTACTTTTTTAATCATTGGTCATTATTTTGTTATTTTTAACGATTAGTCGATTTGATTTTAAGATACTAATAATTTTAATTAAGAGCGGGTAACACCGAATGGAATTGCGTCTGTCAAGACGAGCGAACGTGATGTAAATTTTTCGTAGGGTAGTTGTTTTGAGCACTCGCAAACCCATTGGCTCTAAATCGCTAATTATTGTTTTAATCATTAATTGTTTAAGTAATTTAAGTGTCTGTATACTTTAAGTAGTGAACAGTCATCGCTACAGTGTATTAATTTCAACGTTTCCTGAAATTTAACGCCCAATATGGATTCCCGCGCTGACGAGGTCATGAATCAGCAATCAGGTACAACAGCTTGGTCTCCCGATTTCCCGTTATATATATATATATATAAATAAGTTTGTTTATATGAAACCATTGCAAAGACTTGCACTTGCCCAGTTTTTATTTTAAACCCGGGACATTCTTTAAGTAAGCTCAAGAAATAATTTATTTCAGAGTGTCATAGAACTGGCTCAGCATATGTGGTGGTGAGGAAAGTCATATTTTTAATTATTCCAGTCTAAACAAATTAAAAATGACTACTTTGTACAATGATTCGAGTCTTGATAGCTTTAACTTCACTTCTTTATAGATCTTATCGAGATAGCAAGCTCATGTGAGTAAACAAAAAAAGTTTATGATGTTGTAAAAGCACAATAAACATGTAATCGTATTAATATAACCATGATGAGCATTTGCCGTGTTTACACGAACCATTAAAATTATGACAAACTTTGTCGCTGTTTAGTACTGGCTTGAGGCTCAAGGGATAAGCGATTGCGACGGAACACACTAGGCCTCATACCTAACAGGGCTACATAATTCTTTGAAAGAGTTACTGTAACTTCAGAACGCCTAAAAAAGATGTCAGCATAACGGTTGCGGGAATCCGACGGATGCAAGACATCGGAATTCGCCCACACGACTCTTGGAGGGGGCATTTGTCCAACGGTGGACGTCTTTCGTCTGCAATGATGATGATAAAAACTGTAGAGGCTCAACACTGCCGAAGCATACTAGGGCCATGGGTTAACTTTTTAAAAGGTTCCGTTACGTAAAGGTAACTGAAGAAACATAAGTGTGGTTTTAGCCTTTCATGTCCACCTTCTCCATCCCAAAACGAGAATAGTCTTTAATAAAAAAGTTCTCTATACACAGAGTTTCATATGATGTTTTTTTTCAGTCATTTCTAAGATCCGTCAATATATTTGCAAAAGTTATGTTGATACGTACTTGTAGCGACATCTATGACGCTACGTAGGAACTAAAGTTTAAAATCCTGCATCGTGGTATTCGAATTCTTCGCGCGGTTAGACAATAAATATTGGTACTGATATTTTGATTTCAGTTTTTCCCCTGTTCTCAATTAAGTTATTTTTCGCATTATATTTATTACTTTTTTTATTAAAAAAAACTTTATATTTATTAAAAAAAATAATACTAACTGTTTAAATTTCAACTAACGTTTTCATAAACGACGAATTTACTAAGACTAAAACTATATGCTATATTTTTTTGTGTATATTTAAGTGAGTTAGTCATTGACGTGCCCTATCTTATTGATATGGTACGTATAATAAATAAAAAGATACATAAATAAATAAACATATATACATCACTCCGCAATCGCCTATACTACCAGACACAACACCCCGGTTGTTTTTTTTCTTTTGAACGATGTTTTGATGGACTTTGCACCCTAATCCGCATACCTCTAAATACTGTGAATTGTAGTTAATTGAGATGATGCGCTAATGAGCAGTCGTGACGTCAGTAAAGTATCCCAACCACTTTAAAATTAAAGAATGCAGAACACAAGAAAAAATAGCTTTCATCAGCCCATAGCTTGAACAACTTCATACATATTCGTCCTTACAAATGTGATGTTGGTTTATAGCAGTAAGTTGCAGTTTAATATGCGCGTGGGCAGAAATAGTGCAGTAAAAATTATCTCTATATAAACTGTGAGAATGTTTTTGTCGCAATTACTTTTATGATTCGTTTTCCTGAACTTCTTTTATGGGATAAGTTGCTGAGCACTAGTGGCTTTGATCCCGTAGATAGGCTTTGACATTTTTTACTTGAGCTGTCATTGAATTGAAAATATAGGTATTACATTAATATTAAAGGTAAAAGATTGTGTGTATGTGTGTAAGAGTGTGTGTGTGTTAATTACTTCTTCATGCTTAAATGTTTGAATGAATTTGGATGACACTTGGTACATACCGTGTACCAATTATGGTCTGCTAAAAAGTATGCTATGATCTGGGTATTTCAGGATATGGTCTTAGAATGGGGTATTTTTATATTAAGTCTTTAGAATCGGGTGTCGGGGACCTTTGATGCTAATTTTCGACTTTCACATGGACTACGCAAAATTATTTTTAATTCATACAGGCCTATATGGGCACTTAGAAAACGTCAGAAGCTAGTCGCGGTTCCAAATTGGTCGTTTCTGGAGAAGAACCGGCCATAAACACCATGGTTTCTCTTTTAAAAAAATGGTTTTCTTGCAATATTTCCATATTGCAGTATTAATAGATAAATTATGTAAGGCCAGTGTGATTGTGCTGTAGACAAAAACTAATTACACAAAAATTTCATTAAAAAAGGTAATGATTCTGGAGAATTTTAGGACATCTTATTTTTATATTTATTCCTAGGCTTCAATAATGTTCAACTATTCATATTGAAACATAGGTATTATTGTCTGTAATGGTTAGGAAGAACTTTGTAATGGCTCGGAAAAACCTTCGAATTTTCGAAGTTCAACAGACTTTTCAAATAAATATATAATAAATGCAATAAATTTATAATAAATGCAACTAATTAATATCAATATTAGATATCAGTATCTCTATGTGAATTGACTGATTTGATTGCGAGAAGAATGAGTGAGAACTTTTGTTTTATAAATCTGTTATTTTATTCTTTAATGTGCTTTACATAATTTGCAGGTAAGTATCTAATGTAATCAGTGTAATTAGCTTGTTGTCGTTCTGAATAATAAATTAATAATAATGGATAATTCATCAACTACTTCAGTTTGCAAAAGATGTTTCATTCCTAAATAAACCACTCATCATAACTGCACAATTTGAAAAATAAAACTTAATTTCTTACATCATCACCAAAAATTGTGGTTATTACAACTAAACGCCACTACTAACTCCATCTACCGCCACAAGCTTGAACTACGTCGACGGCTTGCTCACTTGAGTGACAAGTTGACGTGCGCGCGCGCATCTCAACAGCGAACCTGTGAGTTATGTGTTGGAACCAAATAATTGTTTGAATTTTGTGAGAAGTTTGCTTATTTTTGAAAGGATTATTTATTATGATTAACATTTTGTGGCATATAAACTAACTCTGATTGACTGATTCGAAATTCGCTAAAATTTCTTTGCTGCGCTTTATCAATAGGTAAACAACTGTGATAATTTATACTTTTAGTGTGGAATTATTTGCATTCTTGTTTCCTTACCATTTGGATTTCTATATTGTTCTCAAAATTATTTTTTAATATTTCTTTGAGAATTTTCGGTCCTTCACTTCTCTGTGCGATATCAATTCTGTCTCCTCCTTTAATAGGCTCCTGCACGTCTGTACTTTCTTTTGGACCAATTTGGAGTCGGCATTGGACAAACAGACCCTGTGCAGCTTGTTATAACGATAGCACCTAAATTATTGAAGTTGGGATTAAGATTCCAATTCTAAATGATATAAATATAACTAATATCAATATTGGAGTGAAAGATGCAGATACCTACTTAGTGATTTATTGTGATATTTATACTTTAATAGGTTGAACGCTCTTGATACTATAAATTACAAGCGCGTTATTATACCAAATCGTAATTTATAAATTGAGATAAGCGTAGAGAGATTTGAATTGGAAATCTTAATTATTCTAATTGGAATTTTAAGTTAAAATAACCGTTAACTTACTTAATATACTGATTAGAATATATTTACTAATATTTGAATTAAAAAAGCATGTGAACCAAATAACTATAAATGTAGGCTATCGATTTTATTTGATTGAAAATATTGGAATAACATGAATAGATTCAATGAAAATTTTATGATGGAAAGTTAATACATTTTCGTTTTGATAGAAATTTTCGTAATTAAATAGAGTGCACGCGTAAAAGCTTAGTAATGATCTCTATTAAAATCAATAAAATAATAATTTTACTGGGTATTAATATTCTATGGCCCCATTTGTTATATTTATACGGAGAAGATTTGATGGAAATGTTTCATTTCTTTAAAGTGGGTAAGGGTATTTCACAAGTGGAAGAAGTTTTTATAGATTTTAATGATCTGAATCAAATGTTAAGTGGAGTAAGATTAAGATTAATTCAGAACAGTTAGAGAAAAAAATTAAAGCACTATCTTTAGATAAGTTGTATTGTGTATCTTAGACTATACCATATTCATGAAAAAAGTGTATTTAGAAGACAGAACCATTAAAATTTAAACAGTTTGTATTAAAATCCCGCTATTTAAAAAAGTTTACTTTTAAAACTTCCTGCAGGCTTCACCGCAGCCCAAACTCGGCGAGCGACTAAAAAAACATCGACTGGTCCGCAATTTGTTGCATCGGCCGGCCCAACGATAAAGCCTTAAATGTTCTTCGCGACAGATTGCGTTCCATGTTTGAAATCCGATTATAAAGTAGCCTCCTTTGTGTATGGCCTTTTCTCTTTGGAAAACGCCGAGATTGGATAGATGTTGAGTTTAATTTTAAATGATTGGTCATTGGTTTTGTTGATCATAGATCAAATGGATGGATATGTTAGCTGGTTTTGCTTTGTTCTGTTTATCTTAGAAAATAAATTCTGTTTCACCTGTGATCCTTTCTTCATCAATTTGTACATTTGGTTCTATTACTTTATCATTATCATCATTATTTTAACTATCCATGTTAGACATGATTCTTTAGTGATTATAATATTTATATCGTAAAAAGTCTTTTAAAATATTTGCGCATGTCGTCATGCATTTGGCATTACCGTTCCAATAAGAAGCAGTTCAATTAGAAGTGATTTCAAATAAGCAACCTTCTCAAATTCAAATTCTATTACAGCAGTTCCTTCATAAAATTATATTTCAAATCGAAGTATATTGGAATCTTCCTCTGTATATGTGATCTGCTCGTTTAGCAGTTTACTGTTTAGTGTACCTGCTTATGAAATGTATAATTTTGTGTCAACAATTTTTAGAGATACGTGTTGTAATATCATTATCGATGAAAAATATCGATATATTTTTAACTTTACTATTCTTTTATCAGCTCCTACTTTTTAAATAACTATGTTTATAATGATATCTCCGATAGTTAGCCGGACACTAGTTTGTGATGTTAACTTATATACTTGTATTTCTTTGTTGCAATCATTTTCATAAGCTGTTAGAAAATTCTTTGAGAAACCACATTATTATCATCCAATATAACTATTGCTGTTGCAACTCCAAATTAGAGACGTGTCATCAATATCTCTGTAATCAATTCAACAATATCTCGATGTCCCATAAAATCTAAAGCAATTGTTCTTCCTCAATCTGTCGAAGCACGTAGGTACGATAACACCTCTAAATATCAAGTTACATCAACGACATTACCTAACGTAATGTTATGCGAAATGGTCATTGGACATAAAACCTAGACTCGGCGACCTCTGACACACATTGATGCAACGGGGCACTAAAACCCAACGCGAATGGCATTAGGCCCGTTTTAAAACACGTTCTATAATGTTACTTAGTTTGTGACCTTTTCGCATGTAATGATGCGGGGAATCGCTGTGTTGAAATTGAGTGAAATTTTAAAGGGACAGTTTTAATTGGCAGCTTTTGTTTTTCTTTTGGGTAGAGATTGGAAATTTGTATCTCTTCTTTTTCGTCTTTAAGGTTAAACTTTGTTGACAAAATACTTTGCCATTGATTGTGGCAGCGCATAGGCCACTTTGACTGCAGATATTGAGTTTAAAGGGTAGGAAAATAAGTACACAGTGAGCGATGCACTTTCACATTCACTCTGCTTTTTGGTATAAACTATTTTCCCAAAAAAAATAAAAAACAAAAATATTCTAGCAACTTGTAAGGTGGGGACGATAAGATCAGTAGTAGATTTTAAGGACACATCTGTGTGTCATAACTTTTTATCTTAGTATTTTATATGAATTATTATATTAAAAGTTAGGATAAGGCTAAGGACATAATTAAACTCATAATCATTTAACGTTTTTCAAAAACAACGTTAAACTTTATTTTATTTTAACAATTACATCCTGGTTTTCAGCTGAATGGCACCACGTTATGGTCACTTCTTGGCTGCCATGAGGACATATACCGATGCGAAATATTGGTGAAGATAACTCGTCACCACATTCTGCCATTTTTATATCAACTACTACAGCTTCTGACAGAAACATTATCATCATTATCATTTCAGCCAAAAGATGCAACCAACTGTTGGGCATAGGCCTGGACTTCCATGATTCTTACTAGGATATTGGAAGATGCAGCATTAGTAGGTCTAACAGAGATTTCACCCACGTGATGTATGTTACTTAGTAACAAAAATACCATTCTGTTGATGAAATAATTTTTAAAATTAGTTCAGTTGTTTATAAAATTATTACATAAAAACAATAATACAAAGATTTTGTCTTTATTATAGTAGAGGTGATGTGGTTAGCGTTGTTAGCTTTTAGTCAAATGGTTTCCTATTTCTAACTCTTTCAATTTTGCAAGACCTTTGACTGCAAACTCATAATGAAGATTAATACCTAAGTGAGTACCTGTTTCTTCTTGTCACTGAGTAATATCAAGTATCAAGGGAGATATTAGAATCTTGTATCGCATTAATGTATTCAATTTCAAAATACTCGTAGAAGAAATGTAAGACATATGCATCGTAAGCTGTGATTTGTCTTGTTTGTTTGATTCTAAAACGATTATGCAGAATGTTTTATGTGGTTTTCTAATCAGTTTTAAAATCAAATGTTTCTGATGAATGATTGGTGCCTTTTTAAGTTTGCCTACAAAAAAAAAAAAAAACAATTATGATTGTTGTTTTGCCTGTTACTGATATAGTTAGATATCGTAAAACGATTCATATATTCAATATGTTTTTAAAATATATAAATAAGTTTGTATTATTATCTCTTTGTAATAATATTGTGAACATGATAATTTCTTATTATATTCTCTGTTCCTTTAAAATTTTATCAACTTATGTAATTATAGAATCGTATTAAAATTTAATTATTGTTATCGATTTAATTTCTTCTTGTAAATTACTTTACTATAATCATCTAGAAAAAAAAAACTCAATGAAAAGAATATTTGCCCACGCATGTGTTTAGAGATTATTCAACTTTACTCTGGACCAGAAAGTACGGCCATTTCAATCAATATTTGCGTGAACTAATTAGTATGTACGGCGGACCATGTTGTCCGTAGACAAAGTAAATAACCGAATTGTATTTGCCACCAACGGTACTTGAACAGGTTTTCCTTGTGTCACATTTACTAAAAATTACTTTAAGTTTTCTTCAATTATAACAAAAGTAGGTCACGACAGATCAACGTTATATGTAAATATATTAACGACACATTATGAAAGGGCCGTGAGCAGTTTTAATTAACCGGCACATGCCATATGTCACAAGTCTCCACCAATTACGCGATGATCCACAAATCCCCACTTTTAGGGGGGCAGTCAATGCCCCCCTATAACGGTACAGGCGGGGCCTGCGCGGGACACGCCAATCGGCGCAAATGCGGCGCGCGCGCACGCCGATGATCTAAGCGAATGATCTAGCGTGCTTGTCATTTCGCGAGCACCGGATTGGTCCGTGATAAAATATTTCGTTACGCGATCACGATTCGGCGCGATCTAGTTTCGGTTGCGCGTTATTTTATTTTTTATTGATCGTAAATGTCTTGTGGCAATTGACATTTTTACGACATAAATAAACTTTGACCTAGTTAATTTCATTCAACAAAATGAAATAAAAAAAAAAATGAAACAAGAGAGATCGTGTCTTAATGGATGATATAAATCATGATTACAAAAGAACGGTGCATCAATAAATTGAGGGTGCAGCACCTGTGCATGCGCACCAAACAAATAAATTACTCGGGCAGCGACGAGACGACAAAATAGCTGCTCACACTGCCATACGGTACGTGTTTTATGGTCCTACAGCATAGAGAAAGTAACGGTACAGGGAGCACGGCCTTCCCACCCGATGTCCGACCGCTGACTGACTGATGGGCGAAGCTTAACCTCTGATAATAAGAAAGCGGGACGGCAATACTCGCGGTCCGTGCGCTAGAAAGGGACGCAAGATGTATCTTCTTCGGTGATCGTGAAGTGCAAGATGAGTACACAGTCACACAGTCACATACGGACCACATCCGAGTGAGGCCCGGCTTCGGTTTTTAAAAAACGAAACGCGCGATCCGCGGTGCGCGTACGCACGGACGCGCGGACGAATTTCGGATTCGCGAATTTATGAAAAACTTTTTTTTTATTATGTCGTATTGAACTGTTACAAGTGAATTTTTCTGTGATTATTTTTGTGTCGTTTTTGAAGTGTAAATATGAGGAACGAGAAGTAAACGTTAAGTGGAGAACTATTTTAATTTTTTGCAAAAATTAAGGAAGTCCAGTTATCAACTGTCACAAGAAGCAGGTGCCAAGGTAAGATAGAAATTTTTACAGTAGTTTATTACTTGGATACTAATTATGTTTTACGAGTTTACAAGAAAATTAAATATGTTACATAAAATTAAAAAACGTTTTAGTGTATATTTACGCGTTTTGAATAATAATTTTGATTTTTTAAATTTTGAGGACAGGCATATTTTTCCATTCATCTATTTTTTATGATCGTGTTTTTAAAGTTTTTTTAATGGTTTAGTTTTACGGTTATTAGCTACCATAGAACATTTGTATTAAGATTGTTTTTTCATGGTATCATAAAAAATATAAATATAAAATATGAATACATTTATCTATAATTATACGGATTTTTATGATTTACAATAAATTTCATAATTGTGATGTAAAAAATTATTAAAACAAATAAGTGCTCCTTTTTTTTTGGTTTTTCTTTTTTACAATAATTTTATATTAGGTAAATACTGTTGCACATTTTGACATTAATGCATGACGTGTAATAATATTTCTCTTGATTTTTAATTTCATACTGTTTCATTCTACATGATAATTTTAAATTATATACTCGTATTAAAAAAACTGACGTTTCCTTCTGGCATAAAAATATAATTTTCTTAGTATCTTTCAACACTGCCCCGTTCATATATACCTCAACATTATGCGTTTTATTTTTAATTAGTTACTATATGACTACAAAAAAAGCCTACAAGATGTTTGTCCGCAAACACCGGAAGCTTGGAAACATTATGATCCTTTGATTGTTTATGACTTAACCACACCTTTGATAATGAGCTACTGTTAATAAGCCATATTAAATTTACGATTACTTCTTTATTTGTAATTATATATCATCAGATAGGTAATGTTACCTATGACAACAATATGATCCGATTTTTTTCGTAGGTACCTTATAACTTGCGTTAGTATACACAAACAAGGATGCAAAAAAGTATAATAAAGTAAATGTCTGAGGCAAGATATGTAGAGAACAATATAGCAAAGAGTAAACTACCTGACCATTTACTGCATATAGTGCCTCAGAATATTCAGTACGGAATCTCAACCATTGTTTTCATTATAACTTTAAAGCTTTATTATCTGCGTCTAGCGCAGAGCAAATTCTTTTGAAGTAATTTTAATCAGAGTATCCTAATTTGATAACAGCCTTGCCAAGGAGTGTAGTATTACCTCTTGGCAAGACTGTTATTAAAGTTAGTTAGTTATCATAGCACATATTTAGCTGCATCTGGTTGGGCTATAAGCTAACACTAATATATATTTAGTAAAAGTCTCGGTATATTGATTGAATGGGACTTTAATGTAAAAAATAATACTTAGTACTTCGATGCCTGAATGTATTTTTTGTTTATTACGTTTAGTATACGTAAATACTTAGTTAATATATAGATTTCCTATGTGAAATTATTGTTAAAATGAAATAAATATATTACTACTAGGTTAATATTATATGTTGAGGCTAAAATAATGTTACTTGTCAGAATTATGAAGATATGATACCTTCTACTTTAGTTATTCAAATTGACAAAAAAAAAAAATCATCACTCCAGAAATTATTATGTAGATTCTAGTAGGTTCTTTTACTAGCATATTAAAATTTATCACTAAATAAAGGTCTCAAGTCATAGTTCAGCAAAAATATATTGCTTTTTGTTACGAATTGTAAGCCGGACGTGGGCTGCAGGTTGAATAAATTGTCAATCCAATCGCATTGCTTGATTTACTTTGAAACAGTATCACTGAATGGAAGCCTAAGTCGAAAATATTGCTGAATTAATTGTAAGATATAAGTAGGCTGCTGAACAGTTGAATGAATTTGATATAATCCGATCGCATTGTTTGATTTACTTCTGATACGTGATCTATCGATCATTTGGTTCCAAACACCGAGTGCAACATAATTCAAACATTCGTAACATAAAACTACCCACACAACCTCAAATAAATTCTCCATACGGGAACTAACGTTTGGCGCCAAATATTTCCGTATGGCAACCATTAATCTTACTCAGCTGGACCAGCCACGCATTCCGATCGAGATAAGATTCGAGATCAAAGTTCACACCTAGTCGATACTTATTGTTTTTGCTCGTATAGTAGGTTCGTAAGAAAAAGTAGAAACGATTTTAATGACGATTTTGGGAGCTTTTTATGTTATGGCATTGGGGTTTTTTTTTATTATTATGCAACGAATATTTGCTATAGTTTTTAAAAACGATATTTTGAATTCGTTTCTGAGGCGAAAAGTATCGCACAATAAGTCTGACAAATTGTTTTTTATCTGAGACAAATTAGTTATTATTATTAAATATGGTGGTCGATAGTCAATGAGGCCGAAATGTTTTGGAGTGGCGATCGTGTGCGGAAAGATGCAGCGTTGGAAGGCCACAAGATGGACTGATGACCTAGTCGAGGGTCACAGGGATTCGATAGATGCAAGACGCACAGGATCGTTTGTTATAGCGACGTTCGCGGGAGGCCTACGTCCAAAAGTCGGCTGAAATGATGAATGACGAGTTTGAAAAATTATCAGACGTACGATAAATGCTCCGATTGGTTGAATTAATTTTCAACTGTCATTTTCAATCGCAAACTAAATCCCACCCCTGTTCCTGCTTTGCCTTCGTTCCAGGGCCCCGGGGTTCTCTTTCATACAACCCTTGGCCCCAGTAGGCTTCGACCCTGCTGGGCTCCTACGGTTTCGTGTAGAACATTACGCGCCGTCGATGACTTGGAAAGAATTCTTCGTATGGTCTCTGAACATCTTAACAAAAGTGTTACTGCTGACTCTCAGGATAAATCTAACTTAAAATCAAGAAGAAAGCAACTCGAAAAACTTAACTTTTTGTGAGGAATACTGATTTCCTTATAGGTACAAATGTTAACAACGATAATTATCGTGTTAATTGCAATCTCATTGATTACTAGTAATTAACACTTCAAGTTTTACAGTTCACATTCGTTATTTTACGTCTTATCTTGATTAAAACCATCAGCTGAATTTATTGTAATTTTGTCGGTAATTATTCTGTTGAGTAAATTATTTATCTGGTTAGGCTAGGCACTCCATTGCGAAATTACTTTCATATTTATTTATGACTGGAGCAGTGGTGGCCAAGTGGTAACGGCCCCGACTTACGAGTTGTAGGTCGCAGGTTCAAACCCAGCCAGGCGCATTACTTTGTGTACTTTGTTTCATCGCAACTGCTCTCAAAAGGGTGAAGGAAAACATGGTGAGGAAACCATGCCAGTTTCTTACTAGAAAAAAAAATCTTAATAGTTGACTATCAAAAACCTAACCAAAAAGACTTCAGACAGACTTACTTGTTATTATATGTCATAGCTATTTTTATATGATAATTAATATTTAGAAATATAATACTAATAGTGTAGTGACATCTATGGTGCTATAAATGAACTAAAAACCTACTCCGCACCGCAAACCTACTACCCTCTTCCGCATACTTCTTCACTTCTGATAATTATCTATTTTAACGCAGGCAATACCACAGTCGAAAACGAGTATAAAATAAGACGCCCTTTAAGTATAGATATGTAAAGGTGTTAATGATTGATTGTAAACCATCCTTTAATTAATTTTACACTAATTGCTTCAGGGCAATTTGTAACTTTATGCTCGAAAAGTTAGATACGGCAAATGATATAGTACATTCGACTTTGCAATCACTGCGTTACGGCTCATTTATTCTTGTGTATACAATTATTCTATTTTTTTTTAAGTTGACATTTTCAAGTTTATCTAGGACATTATTGACAGCTCGTGTCTCGGTTAGCACGTAAAGGTACGTTTAGTCTACGACACTTTATGCGGTACACTGAGTATATACATCGAGTGTCTCTGTATGAACACGAGTTTGCAATTACAAAAACTCAGAGACACTCAGTGTTTCTAATTGTACACTCGTGTCCATACAGAGACACTCGATGTATACACTGAGTGTACCGTATAGTGTCGTAATCTATTCGTACCTTAAAGCTGTTGATACCGGTTGTCATTCGCAGATCTTTGACAGGTAGTCAGACACTAGAAAGTCTGGTAGCAGCTATTTAACAATAAACGCTAATGAAATCAAATAAAAAAAAAAATACTAAGTACCGTAAACTTATTGCATAGCATAATCAGCCTTTTTAATGTTCCCACTGCTGGGGCTCAGGCCTCCTCTATAGGAGAGGGAATGGGCCGTAATCCACCACGCAGACCCAGTGCGGGTTGATGAATATCACGTCTTCAAATTTTTGATTCTAGGACATGCCAGTTTCCTTACGATGTTTTCACCGTTTTGAGAGCAGTGGTGATGAAATAAATTACACAAAGTAATGCGCCTGGCTGTGTTTGAACCCGCGACCTACAACTCCTAAGTCGGGGACGTTACCACTCGGCCACCACTGCTCTAAAAAACTAATATAACTAACCATAATAACTAATAAACTTATTGATTATGCAAATATTTTAATGCAATTGTTACTGTCACATACAGTGCCAGAATATAACTATCCTGATATTTAAAACTGTTTAACTCAAAAGTAACAATTACGTAAATCATTGCATTATCGTAACTTCGTATAAACATCAATGATCATCATGATTTTACTCAAGTATGTACAATAATAAAACACCTCAAGGTCTAACACATCTTGATTATTAAAATGTACGAGTACAGTCACGATCGTAAATATGTGTACACTAAGCGATATACATATGTTTCGCCAGAAATGCTTATTTTTTCTAATAATATTCAACCTATTATGTGATAATAATAAATGATATTTGGTTTTCAAATAGGTTTTTAAAAACCCTTTTAAACGTCAATTTCTTTGTAAATTTTAACTAGATGAGGCTAGTTTTTCCTAGCTGACTATCCAGGGGTCAAATTCTCTGTATTTTACAGTGTTTAAGAAAAAAAAAATGTAATCACCTATACGCACAAAACGTTTCGGGAACGTATCCATTGAGCGTACCTACTGCTAAGGAGTGGAATTCTCTGCAGAGAATTCCACTCCTTAGCAGTAGGGTACACCGTGTGTGCTTCCTGATAGCTACAACCCAAGAGTGAATAGGTCACTTCTAGGACAGCGTACTCCACCGTAGACCAAATCATCACCTTCTATCAGGTGAAATAGTGGATAAGCGCAATTCTATCAACAATAAAAATAATATATCGTAAAATGAATGTGATAATCATTTGTTATACACTTGTCAATTCGTCTCTCATGCATGAGGTTGTGAGTTCCACTGTGATTTTTTCTAAGACGTTACTGACGTCCTTTGCCTAAGAAAGCATGTAAAGACTTTCGTCCAGATTGTCATTCGTCGTTACAGGTAGCCAGATGCCAGAAAGCCTTACCATCAGTCTATCCAAAGAATACCGCGATGCCCAGTAACTGGGTTTTGGAGATCTTATAGGCAGTCGTTTAAATAAAAACGCACTTATTCAGCCGCATCCCGTTACACTGGAAACCTACCCCAAGCTAGTTGGAAAAAGGCTAGAGAGGTGATGAGTACGTAGTTCAGTACACTTTAACAAAATGCCATCAGAAAAATTAAGTATAATCGCCCAAATAGATCATAAGTCGTCGACAGCACATAGTGCACCACGTGCTTCTCAATGAGATGTCAGCCTTAGGAGTCCAGCAGGGTCGATGCCCGCTAGGGCCGCGGGCATTTACTGAAAAGAAAATCCGTGATCTTAGAATGCAAAGAGCGACAGGCGTGTTTTTAGTCAGTATTAGTCTGACACGCTTTTCTGCTCTACTCAGAACGGGAGAATTCATTCAATTCCCACCTTAGAAAATGAACTGTAGGGGCCCTACAGGGCCGAAGCCTACTGGGGTCAAAGGGTATGTGAAAATGGCACCCGGGGCCCTGGGACCAAGGCGAAGAATGGAACGGGGTAGGTTTTAAGTCAGTAAGAGTCTGACACTACTTCCCGCTCCACCCAAGGGCGGGATTTGTCATTGGATGATTTTACCTACCATAAAAAAAAACCTTAGAAAATAAACATTTCTAACATTTTCAATTTTTGCGAAATGTGAACATATTTACGACCCTCACTGTACTGTTTAGTGTAACTTTATGTGATTGGGCAATGTGTGTTTGATACACACTGATAAATGTGTGTGTGTGTGTTAGGTAATCAATCAAATGCTGTGATATATCTGACACGTGTTAGAGATCATATTCATATGTTCATATCACGGATGTTTGTAGGTTTTTGTTTATATGTTATAGGGTGGTGTTATGGTTATTTCTAATTGGGAGTTACGACATTTTACTTTTGCTATGTAACATAGTGTTAAAGAAATGTTAGATCTTTAAAAGATATAGCTACTCTTCGTATGCTTTGCATCTTTCTATCTCACCCAACAAAAAGCAATGTTGTGGTCGACGATAAAGTACGCTTGCTTAGCGAGAATTTATTATTCACGTTTGACTTAAGTACCCCCAAGTTGTAGCTATTAAAAAACATGGCGTATAGGTGTGTCAGGGAATTCTACTCCTTAGCACAATGAATGTGTTCCCAAAACATTTTGTGCGTTTGGGTGAACACCTCGAAACTGATTAAGTGTATTACTATTAAAGTACATATCTTCTTCATCTCTGTCCAATATCTATGTGTATTATACATCGTTAAATTTTGGTCGTTTTATTCCCGCGGAGGGTCGATTCGGTACATGAAACACTATCGATTTGTAAAGAGAAAAATACCTA
The DNA here is from genome assembly GCA_958295575.1 of Leucania comma. Lineage (NCBI taxonomy): Eukaryota > Metazoa > Arthropoda > Insecta > Lepidoptera > Noctuidae > Leucania > Leucania comma. The sequence goes on along the minus strand of OY282478.1, from coordinate 22,365,275 downwards.
AAGTACTTTTTTTCAAACTCTAATTAATTCATACATGTACGAAATTAATTTCTTTAAATAAGTCAGTTGAGCGAGGCCAATGAATTGCAGGTAGTTAGTACGCAACGACCGACAGCAACCTACAAGGTCATTGACTCGTTTACTTAAAGAAATTAATTTCGTACATGCGTATATTAATTCGCGTTTTAGAAAAAAGTATATAGAAGTGTATAAAAGCATGATCAAAACATAAGTAATGTATGGGTGTGTGTGTATCTTTTTTTTTAAATATATAAAATTATATTTTTTTTTTTGTTTTTTAATCTCAATGAATAAAGCCTTTAAATAAAAATATACCAGCAGGACCTATAACCAACCACTTGCCTGTAAAATACAGTTAAAAATAGACATTATAAAATCTGAGTGCTGTCCCTAATAATATGGTCAGGTACTGTATCTATATACTCGTAGTTATTTAAGTAAATAGTTTTCTCTCTTTATCTAAAGCTACAGTTGAATAATTCCTGGATTCGACGACAGTTTCTAACTTATCATCATGCACTGCTCGTAAAATTGTGGCTTGGAGTCTTGGACACTTTCGCTATGGGTCTCAAACAAAATGAATTCCGTTTTCCGACCTAGAAAGATGGTGGACCATTTTTGCAGATTGAAACCACAAGCTTCAATATTCTAAATATTTCATTTCTTAAGCGTTTTTTTTTTAAATCTTATTATTTCCTTTTTACTTTTATATCATGTTTTTTTTTACTGATAGGCAGAATGATAATGTGGTCTGCAATGGAGCTTGCTAAGAAGTAACCTATTTAGTCTTGACTTAAAGATCAAATAAGAGCGGCGTGAATTTGTTTCGAGAACTTCCAAAACAGAGAAGTCAGGCACCAGTGTACTAAATATAGTACACCTCATACCAGCTAATTTAAACTTTATTACATAAGAATAAAGTTTAAATTAGCTTGTACCGAGGTACCTAATACACTATACCTAAACTTGTGCCTGAGAGGAAGAAGAAAAGGCTTTTGCCTAATATTGGAACACTGTTTAGGACAAAAAAAAAATATGCTTGATTTACCCTATGTAAACCAAGCATACGTGCCCCAGTGGGTAATTTGCCCCACTTACAAAACTAAGACACGCATTTAAAATTTGGCGCTTATTTGGGGCGTTCTGTTAGTTTATAGTATGAAGGCTTCGTCTAATTCATATTGTTCTTCTGTTTGTATCACAATTTATAGTAATCTAAGTTAGCAACCAAGCGGTAATCTGTAATCAGTGCTGTAAATTTTGTGTTTACCCGTAATTGATATATATATATATATATATATATATATATATATATATATATATATATTGGAAATAAAAACAAAAATCTGACAAAAAAAAAAGAATGATGTGTAAAACTGTTTTTAAGAAATCTATAATATTTGCAAAATAAATATCAATTAATTTAGTTAATTTTAAATGCGTGTATAGTTTTCTTGCGCCACTAAATGCCTGGTTTACCATATTAAATTTGTTATAAATTATGTCATCCTTAACATCTAGGTTTGATGCACAACATTTTAAGACGGAAAAGTTTTTCTAAAGTTAGAAAAAAACGGGGCCACGGTTTAAAGAAAAAAATAACCACTTCTACTAATTTCTGCGTTTGCCTTTTCAGTTATACAATATGTACATACTCTATGAACAATGAAACTTTAATTAGACGTCAACAGTGCACGCTGGTCTTTCAAACCGCACAGTTTTATGTCATAGTGGAGTACAAGTTATAAGAATTGTGTTCAATATTGATAGAAAAGTGAACAACATTATTTTTAGTATCTATAGACAAAACCCGAATAATTTTATGATAATTTTTAGTTTTTTACACCATGTTATATTTTTCCAAAAAGCTTAAAAACGGTCACAAGTTGGATACCACCAGAACTAAGTATAACATAGGTCGCGGCAGGTTATATCGGGCATTAGATGCCAGCGCATAGCTGGATGAGGGAGCATAATCCCTCAGTGACCCGGATGGTCTAATGACGATGTATTTGTGCGGACAACCGGGCAACGAAACAAGTTTCTAACTTTGTAATTTTTCATGATGCCGTTATAAAACTGTAGGTACCTGCATATTATATTTATTTAAATCTATTATTATAAAAATCTACTATTTTTATAAAATTTTATCTACCTGCAACTAAAGGTACACACAGATTTAATATATTAGGAATTCTCTACAGAGAGATATAAATGGCAGGTGCATAAAAAAGTACATTATTATTTAAATAACAAAGTCACAAAGGTATATACTTATAAAACAACAAAACTTACTGTTTAATATATTTCATGTATACTTAATAATATTATAGTCAGTTTTTTTATCTATAACATCCATTGCTGGACATAGGTCTCCTTCAAGTGTCGCCAGAACCACCGGTTCTGTGAGTCTTACGTTCATCAGATTCCCACGACCCTTATTAAGTCATCAAGTCATCGGTCTACCCAAAAGTACATTATTATTATATATTATTATTATATTATATATTACCTTATGGAAGGCTAAAAACTTAAGTTTTGTACCTCTACCATGAGTTTTAAGCAATAGTATTCGTCGCTACTCAATATCGACGCCATAAATATTTTGTATGGCAAATTTTGCAGCGCCTCTAGGGGTCACTTTTTGGTCACTGCTTAAAACTCATGGTAGAGGTATTGATAAAGAATTTCCATTATTGTGTAAGTGAAATTGAGTGTCAAAAAAGTCTGAAGCATAGCTAGAGAGAGTACACACACAAGATTATGGTACCGATAACACAAAAATATAACAAAATCAATTCAATACAAAAGTGATAGCAAAACAAGTCATTCAAGACGAACTATCAAAGAATCTCCACTCAAGAGTAAAAGTTACATTTATTAATGCACCTTTAACAGGCGCTTTAGTTTATAACAACAAACAAAAACACCACTTGTCATCATGACAGCTCACATTTGACAGCCATGACAGTTTGCCAATGAGACGAAAAATGCGCTTCGTCATGACGATTTTAAAAAATAAATTCGGCGATTAAAATCAGTGAGTTTGTGCTCGTCAATTCTTATGGACATCAATGTTTAGATTTTCGCTAAAGTCATCCAATTTGCATTGAATGTGTTTGGGGTTAATTATGTTATTGTCTTTTGTTTTATATAATTATGTATAAGACTTGATTTTCACACCGACTGTTGCATGATCAAAGTACTCAAAAAAATACTGAATAATTTTTCTTTTCTTGGTCATAACTGAAACTTGTTATATTTTTGAATTATTGATAGGCTCACATTTGACCACTATCTCATCTGATGGTAAGCGATGATCTGACTGACGATGGAGTATGCTTGCCTAGAGGTAACCTATTCACTCTTGACTTAAAGACCCCTAGGTATAGCTATCAGGAAACACAGACTCCGGCAGGGAATTCTACTCCTTAGTTGTACGCATAAAGATTTTGTTTCCAAATCGCTTTGTACGTATGGGTGGGATATTCACCATGTACTAATGGCGCAATACCGTACGTCTAGAGGTCCGATGATGGAACGGACTTGGTAGAATTAAATTGTGAAATTCCAACGCACATTACCCAAAATGTTAACGGTAGAAAAACTCGATGTTTAGTAACAAACTAACGTTTTGTTAAGTTTCAAATGTTTCATCATCATAATTTCAGCCAAAAGAGGTCCACTGTTGGACATAGGTCTTACCCAAGTGTCGCCTCAACGACCGGTCTTATGCATCTCGCATTTAACGGAATCCCATGACCCTAAATTTGTACTTGTATTTTCGATATTTTACAGGTTGCATTTTGGGGAATGTGCGTGAGAATTGCATGCCTTGATTGTGTCATCCAATTTCTACCATCGAACAACCTAGCGTACGGCGAATGAAACTTCTACAGTCTGGACTAAGCGTTTAGCTTCGTCGTTTATACCGCGTGCATCGAAGGACTGGAACAGTTTGCCTGCTGCGGTCTTCAGGTGTCATCAAACCTAGAGTGAACAGGCTCATAATAAACTAGTGCGCTTTACCATCAACGATAGCATAACTTCTTACCATCAGGTGGGATTGCAGTCAAGCACTAGTGTAAATCAATTTAAAAAAAAAATCGGACGTCACTCCAGAAACTTTCGGCCCCATGGACCATCTGTTCTACAACCAATGTGCCCAGCTTACTGCCACTTATGTTTGGCGATTCTCAGAGCTAAGTATGCAACTTTTAATTGCACTGTTTTATTGTGTCATAACCAACAAGTTTAACACCTCGTATACATTAGTACACAAGCAAGTTTAGTTTACTAAACCAGCTGAAAAATTACACAACTCGCTTTCCACTTGTAACTTAAAACTCATCTTTGGATAGAGTAGAAAGTTAAGGAAACTAGAAAGGTTTTTACAACAGGGCGTGTCTGTGGTCAACTAGGCTTTCCTAGACAACCGATGCTATTTTCACCTCTACGGATTTAACGGCGACCTGTCGTGTGTTTGTCTGCAATTGTATGGTAGCTGTTTGTCTACCTGTCTGTGAGTTTGTCTTATACTTTATACCTACATTCTCTATTTACAAACTAACTATATTTTTTTTAAGTATCTCAATTAAAAAACATGAAACTTGTTCAATGGATAAGTGCTATAAAAATGCATATTTATTTTCGCGCGTAATTTGACGAAAGCATTGGACGCCATGTTGCTTTTCCAGTTCTGGCTTCAATAAAAAAATGCTGAATAGAAATAAAACTAATATTCGATACAGTTGTTATTGCAATATGTCGGTATACTTCTGCTTAATTTTATAGTTATAATATTTTTATTCTTTCATTTTTACTATTTATTACTATATAATCGAATAAGTTGACGATATTATAAAAATATAACGTAAAGGTAAAAATTAAGACCGTCATCGTCAGCTCAAAAACACTACTTTCGGTTGCGCCGAATATTTGGCCACTTTTTGGCCGAAACCCGGAAGAGAATCTTTGGTCAGTCCCTAATTTCCTTACTATAAACAGAAAGAAGGAAGCAATATTTATCAGAAATAACCTACATATTTCTTTGTTCTAGTTTTTACTCTAAAACAGTTCGTGGTCCATTCACCCACGATGTAATTTACACATTTCAGATTCAAGTGGATATCCGAATTCTGTCATCTGCATAACGGTAGGTACTGTGGCGTGAAGATAAATTTATTTCGTAACGCCGAAGTATTGAGATTCACCGTACGCTTAAGATTTCAACGTGTAGTGCCGATGTCAACACGCTCCGTGATTAATAGATTTTGAGGTTAGAATTAAAATGAGATGGGACCGTATCGACTTGTAAGGCACCTTGCAGATTGACGAACAAAAATATTTTTATTGAGACATTTTTTTTTGAGTACTGTTTTTGAATTTGATCATAATTGACAGTCATCCATTTAAAATAATTTAACTTCATATAGCATTATTAATATTAATGGCTGTTTCCTATATCAGTGTTATTTCGTGCCTTCGGATATTATGCACGTTTTATAATTAAAATCAAGGCATTTTCACATTCAGAATTAACACTGAATTGCTTCCTAAAATTAAGGCGAAACGAATTCTTATATATTTAATACTATTAAAAGTTATAAATGATCGTCACACTTAATTTCAAATGGGAACAAGTGTTGGAGTTAATTGGCTACCAAATCAAAAGTTTAAAAAAAAGTCTGATGAATTTATTCTGATTCTCCAATTGACATTTGAAGGTGAGAAAAATAAAACAAAACGCAACAAGTAGAACGAGATTATAAAATACAAATTAACAGAAATCGATTTTATATCTGCACATAATTAACTATAAAATCTATGTTATTCAATCAATGTCATTTATGTGTCAGCCATTCAAGATACGGGTTTTACAAAAAAAAAAAAAAAAAAAAATCGTTGTTTGACATTACTTTTTTTTTTTAAAAGTTTATAAGTATCTTCATTAATTAAGAGAGAATTCTTCTCATTCTAAATAGAGCATTTTTTTTTATCAGTTTTTTTCTACTTAATTATGTTGTGTCCAATGACTATTATATCTTTTGGTTTTGTTTGAAGTAATATCCAAAAGTATACTAGTACTTACTACATAAGTTATAACTTCCTTGGGTACCGGAATTCTTTGCAAACACTACTGATACTAACTGTTGTTATTCTCTTATAAATTATGTCTTCATTCGTTTGCTTGTACTATTTTTGGACTTATAGATATAGTCATTGATAAAAAGGATGATACGTTACAAGCTAACATCGCAATCAGAAAACCTGGACTCGTAACTCACATAGATTTGTGAGTTTCGAGTCCAGGTTTTCTTTCTTAAATTGCAACGTGATTTTATTCGCACGACAGCGCCAGCTTTTATCTCTGTTCTTGTCTATCATTGAATGTAGGTTTACGACGGTAATGACACTGATTATAGATGTGTGACTTTTAAGTCCAGGTTTTCCGATTGCAATAAGTTAGCGCTTAAAGCATCTTCCCTTATAATATATCAAGAGGAGACTGCGAGTGTCTACCCTAACGTTGTTGGCACCTCTACGGTCCAATCTAAGCGTTTCGACTCGTCATTTATCACGCGTACATCGAAGGACTGGGACAATATCATTATATTTATTAATATTTGCCTACTATGGTCTTTTTGTCCGATTATAATTTAGATGTCTTAAAAGTTAGAGAGAAATAGGCTTTTAATAAACTATTGAAGCACAAAACTATTGTGCTTCATCATCAACAATTGCATCCCTGTTTACCATCAGGTGGCATCGCAGTCAAGCACTATATCATTTAAACTAAAAAAGAAGACAAAAGTCAAAATTCACGCAAACAAAGTCGCAGGAAAACTACTAGTTACTAATTAAGTGAAAAAGTCCCTCACGGTCAAATGTACATTCCCTCTAACCGACCGGTAAAGTACAAGGAATGCGCCATCTGCTTCAACCAGTTAATGAGTGCCCGGTTAAGATTTATTTAACCTTATTCTTTTACTTTTTACTGCTTATCTTAAGTGAAAGCCTTAGTTAATGTATGTGTTATAGTTAACAATTTACTACGCCATGTTAATGTTCGATATGTTATCAAGAATTCTAAAGTTCTTGAAAACATTGATGACACCCCACTCGTTCGGTTCAAGCGTTTAGACTCGTCGTATCACTATCAGAGATTGCATTACTGGTTACCAGCAGGTAGAATCTGCCAAGCACTAGTTTCTATCATTTTAAAAACAACCATTAACTAGGTAAACAACAAAACAACAACAAAATAGGCAAAAAAATGGCTTTTTTTGTATGGGAGCCCCCTTAAATATTTATTTTATTTTAATTTTATTATTTATTACTAAATTAAAAATATAACTGAGTATTTTGTGAATATTTCAAGTTCCTACCTGTTTCCATTATAATTGATATCGAGCAAAAACCTTAAATATTTATTTTATTTTGTTAGTATGTTTTGTTATAGTGGCAACAGAAATATAAAATATAATATAATTTATGAAAATTTTAACTATCTGACTATCGCGGTTCTTGAGATACAATCTGGTGACAGACAGACGGACAGACAGGGACGTCTTAGTAAAAGGCTCTGGTTTTTACCCGTTTTAAAAATTTTACTGCTTTTTTTTCTAGCAAATTTTTTTGTGACAGTCACTGGTTATATTAAAAATGGTTGACTTAAATTTATCTTGTCTAACGACAAAAAATGCATCAGTATATTAAGTGCCTCATTACATACACATAAATCTAATAAACTAAACAGTTGATTTGACAGAAAAAAATCGTGTGAACGCGGTCGACACAGGACAGTTCCATCAATACTTTATATGACATTTTAATGTCGAACGTCCATTTCCGTCGATTAACTCCACGATCAAAACTAGTATTCATATTAAATAAATACTGAATCTAGATTATATCTAGCACTAAACACCCGTCATTACAGATTTTATGATAACATATATATGAAATAATAAAAGTTTTATTTCCGTATAAATATAACGTAATGGCATAGTTTAATTAAAGTTATTTGCAATAAAATGGCGGGGGCAATTATTCAGTAACCCAGGTCTTGGGGTTTACTGCACCGCTTAAAATGTGATAATGTGTTATATTTTAGTGATGTCCATATAACTCGGTACTGATACAAACCAAAAAAACCGGGCAAGTGCGACTCGGACTCGCATACTGAGGGTTCTGTATAAAGCTACCTGTGAAAACAGTTCAATTCGCGATTCGAGTTTCAAAGTTTTTTTTTTTTTTGTGAAGTAACGAGTATACAGTTTATCAGATTTGTATCTAAGCTTTTGCTATAAGACCTAGCTTCATGCCGAATTTCAAAATTCTAGGTCATCAGGTAGTACTTACCCTACGAATTTTGATTCCTTTGCATTCAAAAGAATCAGTCCAAATATACGTTTTTTGCGACATAAACGAACGTATCTTTTTTTCGTTAACTTAGAAGTTTGATTTTTTCACAGCTTCAAGGGACCACAGATTTGAGTATATATTTTAAATTTCAACTCGATATTTCCACGCGTTCTCGAGATAAAGGGTCTTGACACACAGACAGACGGACAAAGTGATCCTACAAGGCTCCCATTTTTCCTTTTGAGGTACGGTACTCTTAAAAGAATAATTCGTTATGTATCGGCGGGTACACTTGTCATCATGATCTTATATTTTCTGATAGCGGCTTTACTCATGTGTGTTTAGTGCCAATCTGATGTGTTAAGTATAAGCTGTAAAGTTTCATCTAAATGTTTTCAGCCATTTGAGTGTGAAGAAGTGACAAACATACTTTCGCACATATATACATAAAAACTTTTAAAACTTTCGCTTCTGTATTATATTATGTTGTTATAATGTTAAAAAAATATTCATGAAAAAATGTCCACATTCGTTTTAAATTGAGAAACGTATAAATAAAAATACCTAAACAGTAAAAAACTACCTACAAAATTTTAGTTAAGAACAAACAATTTTAAAGAAAATAAAAGGTCTTTTAATTACTGCTGTTTGGTCAAACAGCCCCAAATATTTTCCATTCGTTCAGTCCATCCAATGGTTGTGCGAAATTGCCCTGTGCAATAAAACCGCATATTGTACACTTATTATAAATGTGTGTCTTGTGATAAAGAATGCAGGAGTGCAGGAGTGCAATAAGGAAATAAATAATAATAAATAAATAATAAAATCCATATAAGTACAGAATAAATATTTTGTCCCATTCCCATCCCTTCGAGAGAAGCAAAGGTACCTCTTAGTGAGCAATTTTAAAGAACTGCGATATAAAGTTTATAAAATAGTTTAATTTTAAGTTTAATATCCAACAATTTTCTACCATGAATGTTGTTTTAAATTTAATAGATGATACTTTTATATTAAATAGTTTTAAATACAATTTTAACGAGACAAGTTGCCGAGTATTAATTTTCAATACAGTTTTTTTACAACTTTGCTTGAGATAACTGTCGAGAATTAAATTCTTAATGTTGCAACAAATTATTATCTATATGACATTTAAAAAAATATAAAAATATATTAACTATAAAAAAGGCTACACTTTCTAAACACCTTTTACCGTCCTCTAACTGAGGCTGTACAATATAATATAAGATAAAATAATTATATGTATGTAAGTACAAACAGGATATTTTTTAAATGGATATAAACTAGTGGGATCACAGTCAAGATCCCATCTGATGATAAGCAGTGATACAATCGTTGATGGTGAGGCGCACTGGTTTATTAAAAGCCTATTCACTCTAGCCTTGAATACACCTAAAGTTTAAGCCGAAGAGAAGACCGCAGTAGACAAATGGTTCCAGGCCATCGATGTATTAAATGTATTAGCAGTTAAGTGAATTTTCCATTGAAAGTTTATCTCCATTGTCATAGTAAACACAACATAGAACATCATTCAATTGTCCTTTCATTTCAAATCAAACGCAGCATAAGAAGCTCCATCATCCACAAATATGTCATAATATAAACTAATAACAGTCTTACATAAGAACCACGTTATAAGTGCAGTCTACATTTCGCACGTTGTTCGAGCGTGCACTATAAAGGCACTGGTTCGCATAGCCAGCGTTCTAGACGCATTCTGCGCAGATGACGTGTTTAGTACGGGGATAGTACTTGCCCCTGTACTGCCTTGAATTTGATGAAACATAAATTTTTGTGTTCGGTTACGAGTATTGAATACTGCATCCGTCAGGGTCGTATTTTTTAGGATAATATGTTTAATGATTACATAAGGAAAATAGTCTTTTTACACTTTAATGCACACTAATAAAAAAAACTAGCGCAATAAAAAAATCCCTCATTAAAAAGTCAACAGAAAATCAGAATAAAAATATTTGATGAGTAATAAAAGTTTATTTAATTTTCAAAGTAAAATCGTTTTATGCAACAGTAAATATTAGCACACCTACACGCAGTAGCTTTGCTTCCATATAAAAAAATAATTAACATAACCCATTAAAATTAATGAGTTTGCTCTACAAATTCTTCCTTTATTAATTACCAAAAGTAGGCATTGTCCTTTGAGAATCATAAAATATTATATTTTGTATATTTTATTACCAACACTAAATATAACCTCTGAATAACCCCACACACTGGGCAATAATCATAAAATCATAATTAAGACGACATTTTTTGTACTAAACAGTTTTTAATTATCATATTTTCCGTGAAGGTTTTAATGTGTTGGTAATAAAATATTAAAATGTGTACCCTGGGAAGTGTTGGATTTGTCACGTAATCAAATCATTAACCACCGCTAGGCTAAATAATGAAGAAGAAAATGTTCGAGAAAAAGTTGGTCTTTAGGATCACCACACACATTAAATTAGAATCAAGCCACGTGTACGAGCATGAGATCATTCAACGACCACTTATCAGCCTGCCAACATATTTGATTGGGTTTATTACCCCAAAGGTCATTCATAAAAGCGGTGTAACGGGGAAGCCCGTGCGCAATGAACGTCCTTGACTAACTTGTGTGTTTATTTTTATACCTAACTGTTATATTTGTTTAAGCCCACATAGATTTACAACTACTGGTCTTTGAAAATAATCACGGACGACGTTCGTTTAGTAACCGCTATCGTAATAATTTAGCATGAAATTCTCTGTACTATCGAAAGACTAATTCTTTTTAAATTCTCAGTAGTAGATCTTATTTTAGATATGAGATCGGTTAGTGGCAAACTCGCCCATAATATATAGAACTTTAGCATCACTGTAAACAGCATACTTTTACCCACTATTTTATAGTCTTAAATATTCATGATTCTATACTAAATGTATCTCATATTTGTTCAAGTTTATCCATAACTACTGTCTTTAGCAAATAATGATCCAGTAATCACAGCAAGTCAGTTCAAACGCAGCACGATGGGCCCAGTTTTGTAATTACGTCCACTGAATAGTGTTAACTAACCTAATGCGTAACTACTACTAGGAACACATACTGTTTGCTGAGCAAAAGTCACTTGTCTTGATTATCTCAGTTTTCCTTTAAAGAAAGATCAACTCATTTGCCTAGTAATTACTGATTCAGACGTTCCGATTGCATTCGTTCGATATGGAGTGAATACTGGTAAACAAGTACCGGTAATGTTTCTATGTTACTGCAATTTTCTTTAAGAGTTGTTATAAGGATCTTTACAAACAACATATTATGCATTTGAGATCTAAAAGAATATCTTAGAATAAATTCTACATCGTCTTCGTCTCGATCCTGTTATAAAGTTTTCTTTGTGGTTGGTTCCTAATTTTATGATAGTTGCTTTGGTTGAAGTTATTTGCATTTCCGATGATAATATAATGTTCTTTGATCTCAACCTGACTACGAAACTTGACTTTAGGATAATCATAGAATTTGTAGATTTTAATATTCTTAAAAAAAATACGTTGCCCACACTAAGAATGGCATTCACAAACATGTATACTCACATACACAAGACACAGACCCGGAATACCACCTATCTGTAGGCCATACAAATATTTTTGTTCCGTGCGGGATTCGAACCCGCGACCCGTAGCGCCAATCGCTCAACCATTGCGCCAACCGAGCATTTGTGTTCATCAAGAATGATGAACTAAAATTGTAATAATAATAATTGTAAATTATTAAAGAAGATGTTAAAGCTAGTTTTCAAAATGTGTCACACATGTTTATCAAGGAAACATAACACGGAAGGGGAGCAGCTTAAATGTAATAGTAGGTGAATAAGGATATTCAATAATGCAAATGATCATTAAATGGTGTCGATTATCATAATTATTTTAAATAAATTAACAAACGCCAAAAAAAAAAATGGTTAAATGCAAATTTTTAGATTTAATTACCATCTACAACAAATATTCTTAATATAACATCTTGCTCTGAGCTATATTAGAATGGCTAATTAAATCAATTAAAAAAAAAAAAAAACGAAATTCATTAATATGAATACGAGTATATTGGTCATCGAGCAAAAAAGCAAAGTATAATATTGATTAGAAATAAATAATAGGAACACAAAAAGATCATAATTAAACACAATTTGAATAGATATTGATAACATTTTATAGATTTGTTTCGGGTAGTTCAAATATTTGGCCAATAAAAATTCTTTTGAAGTCTAGACTCTAAAATAAACAGCTTTATTTTAATATCATTCTTTACTAAAAAAAGTGTTCTTCAGGGGAGTATTTTGTGTCCTCTTATTTTTATTTCTAAATCAATACTTCTACTATTTTTTCTTGTTGGTCATAAACAAAATATATTCTGTTTTTAATTCTGAGTTTGACATATGAACTTAATAGTCATGTAATTATCTGTATACACCATCTGAAGCCATTCTAATCATTTACAATGTGTGTTAGCCAATATTACTTACAAACATTATACGCGCTACCGGTTTAAAAAAAGTCACGTTTTAATCGTAAAAACTGTAATAGTATCGGTTTTATTAGATCATTTCTGGGTCAGCTGTGGTGTAAATAATTAAAAATGTTAATGATATTATAATTTTTACTATCACCAGAAAGTGATGGTATCTTTTTTAAATAATCGTGTAATTTATATTAGATCCACGCTTTAAGTGTTTTGGTGTATGATATTGTATATTTTTTTTATCGTATTATGGTTATCTTTAAATAGATCTGTCTCATCGACAAACGAGTTTCAGTTAAGAAGAGAACGTGTGTTTTTTTCCTAGTCGTGATTCATCGGAATCGATCCAGAAGGTTCGGAGCTACTGAGTAACTTAGGTGAACTATAGTAATGACCGATCGGTATGTAGTATGTGTTATCTTCTCTGTACGTTATGTGTTTCAAACTGATTATTTTTTTTTTTCGAGTTTGTTTTTATAGTTTTTGTCTGGCTATCAATTAATTGCCTAGCTACTAGTATACTTTGTCATGTCTTCAAATTTTTGGTTTTGTTTCACTGTTTTGAGAGCAGTGTGATGAAATAAATTACCAATAGTAATACAGACGTATTGGTTGGGTTCGAACCCGTGACCTAAAACTTGTAAGTCAGATCCGTTACCATTTGGCCACCTCTGCTCTCATTTCAGGTATCCACCGTATAGCTATTCCGACGTTAGTAGATGCATGTATAACGCGAAAGTTCACAACCATTATAATTATATTAATACGCACAAATATGAAAGTATTTAGTTCAAAACTAAAAGCTGCGATCAAAAGTAACATCAACCAACAAAATAAGTTAGTATCACATTTTGACATCATAGCGTTTTTCTAAAAAAATTAGTCTCGAATGATACAAAAATTAAAGCGCGAAACAAAAATCATCAAAATCATTGCTCAACTCTTGAACTGATTACCAGTAAAGTTAAACAATCGGTCACGCTCACACGCTTGACGTGCGATGACGTGACGATGACGTGACGGTGACGTGCTCGTCAAAGATTCGGGATGTTTCGTGACGCATCGGAATAGCAGTGCACGAGTTAGATAAGGGTACGGTTGTAGGCGTGAGCGGAGCGAGTTTGTAATGAGATATCAAATGATGAGCGCGTAGCGATTAGGGCAATCGTAGTAGAACAAGCAAATGGTAGTTGAAGTAAATTGTTGTTTATTTTGATACTAGTTCTTCTGTTTTTTTAATGCAAATACAGTCAATTGTGATTTTAAAATTGACTATTTTAGAAAAATTGAGCTGTGATTGACGGCAGAAGGATGTAAAGTCAGAAGGCAATATGTTTCACTAGAATCGACATTAGTATTGGCTTGATAATTGCATCACATTTTAAGTTATGATGTGAAAATAAAAGTAATAAACCCGACAAACAAAAATATTACAGTATTTGCATCAAAAGTTGCCTCATTCGACCTACGCTCTAAAATGAAGATGAATTTAAATCGAAATTATTCTAATTCTGGACCTAATTACTGCATGCTATGATAATTGCACTACCATCACTCAATGTCACTCTTATTTCTACAATTTCAAAATACTAAAATATCATTTTAAAGTTATAAGCTCGCCTTCATTTTAACATGGTCGCAACCTTTGCACGTTTTTTTTTTGAAGTAATTAAAGCATTATGATTTAAATTGTTATTTATAGCAATTATGCGATGACAAGATTGTGAAATTATTTATTTATTAGCTTGTCTGACTCATTAAGATTGAGTGTTGAGATTTATCGATTATTTGCAAACCGGAACTGTTTAATCGATCGACAATCGATAAGAATGAAATCGATATTGGTTTGTCGCAATCAAATTAAATTGATTGTGATACTGTAAATGTATTGTGGGTACTATTGTTGGATTAATTTGATTTCATTTTGATTGTGAAGTTCTAGCTTTGATATCTTGCGATTATTGGACTACTGTTTTTTGCTGGATTTGCTAATTTAGAGCGTGGGAATAATGTAATAGACTACTAGCTTATACTAGCGGTTTTGCTTTGCTAAATTAGAAAATTATTCCAAGAAAAAAAGTATTCTTCGTGCTAATCTAGGACATGGTTTAACCGTGTATCAAATTCCATTCAAAATTCGTTCAGCCGTTTGATACATACACATACAATCTGTTACCTTCATAGTGTTACTGTGATAATATGTCAAAAAGCAATACAAATTTAAAGCAGCACTGTTCACTGCACTGAATATAATTATGCAGTATACAAAAAAGTTAAATTCTGTTTTATTTGTCCAAATGTAATGTTCGATACGTTTTTATTTTCATTTAAAATTTTCATTCGGATTGTGTTCAGATGTATGTAATAGTGCATGTAGTCCTCTTCTTTAAGTGATGGGGTACTTAGACTTAGAGCCAAATAAAATAAATAAATAAATATGACTGTAATTTAAATATTAATGAATGTTTCATACCTTTAGGTAAAAAACAAGTTTCACTTTGCTTAGCTTGGGACTAGACGACGTTGTGTGATAGTTGTGGAATATTATATTATTATATTATTACTTACTCCTAGTTTCTGTAAAAACATTATCTATGGAACTAAAGTGAGGCAATGTGTTCAAATGATATAAACAAAAGATTAGTAGTATTTAACTAATCCCAATAAAATTAAAATACCCAAAAACAAAACGATGAATCTTCAAAACTTCAAATTACCATAAGAATCGTGATCTAATTTAAATTGTATCTCATTCTGACGTGACGTACGAATCTTAACGAGCGATCGTCTTGGACGTCACTGCCGTACGCAAGTTGACAAGGCACGTCAACATAACAAAGTAGTGACAGACGAGTTAATTTGATCCCAACACTTTAACATGTGACGGGTTAGGGTTCAGTGGTTAATGTGGCTAAATATAATTAGATAGTGGTTATTTTTTTTTTAATGAATAGAAATTAGTCTACACTGACTAAAGTACGTCTCATAGCCAAAGACATCAAGGAAAAATTTGTAATACAGATGTGAAACGATATGCAATGAGACATGGTTGCAATTCCTTGGCTTCAATTAAAAGAACCCATGTGGGTTTTAGTTAGTATAAGTCTGCTGCTCTCTTTCCACCCCGATTGGAAAGAGATACTTGACAATATCCTTCGTCAAAAAAAAGTAATTGAATTTCTTATGAGATAAATGTAGACATTTTTATCACAGGTTTTACTGCGCTTGTATTTTTTTTTTTTGACGAGGGAAAAAGAAAGTATGTAATTGTATTTCTTATGAAACAAATGTAGACATTTATTCGTATTGAAAAAGAGACATTTGGCAATCTTATGACAATATGTTTGGAAAATTATCACATCCATTTTGACAATTAATAAGGATTTGACAGTTATCCTAATACTTTTACTTACTAGTCGGAAAAATAAAAGATAGAATACGGAACCAACCCCACGAAAAGACGTCCAAATTAAACATAACCACTGCTGCCCCGATTATGAAAGGTACTTAAACTCTTTTGGTACCTTTTTGGGTATTGTCAGCCATAATAATGAGGTCGGACTTATGTTTACAAAATAAATTTGGAACTTGACTTTGAAGGCTTGGCCTCGTTGACAGGTTCTTGACAAACCATTCTATGTTTGTATGCTCTCACCTACATTGAAGATGTGGAAAGGTTCTAAGAAAACGTATGGAATAACTTGGAATTCAATAACATAAATATGTGGTTCCGTTCATTCATGTTTGCCTGGTACTTCGTGACTGAGAACTTGACTTTATAGAAGCCAATGGTGTTTGAAGAATGATGATGATCGGTGATGTCAGGATGATGTCATGATCAGAAGTAGATCCTGATTCTCACGCATTGGAAAATAGAGCAATTATAGCGTTTTGCTATTAGGTTATCTATTACAAGTACAATAGTAAAAATAAATATAAATAGACATTTAAAATAGAAAAAAGAAATCAATGTAAGTAAACTAAAATGGACACAGAAAGCAGATGAAAAATACGTAAAAGTACGCCGGTGCACATTATGACCAGCCAGTAAGGAGACACTTGGGGATAGTCTACATAATAGAATAAGCTTAGCATAGCATCTGCCTCATAATGTTCTCAATAAATAAATAAATAAATAAAATCATAATGTTTCCTTCACCGTTTTGGAAGCAGTGATGATGAAATAAATTACACAAAGTAATGCACCTGGCTGGGTTTGAATCCGCGACCTACAACTCGTAAGTCGGGGCTGTTACCACTCGGCCACCACTGCTCCAGAATAAACTTTATAGTAAACAAAATAATACATCTTATACACAAACTCAAATGTATGGGTACATATGCGGTCTTATTGCTGACAGCGATATCTACTCAACAACCTTAGGATGGATCCATCAGGATCTTTCCATTAGGTGAGATAGCGGTCAAGCGCGAACCTATCAATAATAAAAAAAAAATAAGAACTTAGAATAAAGAGGATAGTCTGTGGTATACTGCTATAAAATGAATTTAACATCACAATAGGCATTACAATATGTATTATATATAAAAAAATACACCTAACCTACATAAAACACAATACATAACTTTACAAAAATTCAGTCAGACTATGTTTAGTGATACAGGCCTTTCGGCTGACTTTTTTTTTTAATATAATTATAGACTACGTCCACCTAATGCTAACCAGTGATGCAATCGTTGTTGGTGAGGCGCACTAGTTTGTGTATGATGTGTCAATGAGGAGCCTGCAGAGAGGCATAAGAACAGAAATACTGTGACGATAGGCAACGAAGGAACGGGGCAGGTTTTTAGTCAGTAAGAGTCAGACACTATTTCCCGCTCCGCCCAAGGGTGGGATTTGTCATTGGATGATTTTACCTACCATAAAAAAAATACTGTGACAAATTTAACGCTAAGCTTAATTGAAGTTTGACCCCTGCCCCCTAGCCAAGTTACAATCGTTTCGTTAAGCGTAAACGCTTGGAGTTGGCCACGCCCCCAATTCCTTGGTTCTGACTTCATATCAACGCTCAGTCACGTAGTTAGGACAAAGGAATTGGTGGCGTGGCGAACTCCAAGCGTTCGCGTATAACGAAACGACCGTAACTTGGCAAGGGGGGTTGAAGTCTCGCAGTGAGTATTTCACCACTGTATCTTCAACATAGTTTCATTCAAAGCACAGTATACACTTATCACATACTCGACTAATTTATCAATGGACGTTCACCTGTCTCCCACATATTTTATGAATCGTCATAAAATCGTAGAGAAATAGATTTCTATGGTCTTTATGGGCGTTAGGCCATTTGAGTGTAATTGTGAAGTCACACTTCGTTGTGACATTCTGCCTGAAGCTATTCCACCTATGGTAGGTATCAGGGAAGATGTATTGTCCTTAGGTGTGTGCCAATAACCGTTATAAGCAATTTTGTGAGTCATATTGCATTTTTTTTTTATTGTAGTCGATGATGAGGCACGCTTGCCTGAGCTATCAGAAAATACAGATTTCGGCAGGGAAGTCCACTATGTAGACGTATATATGATGAAAATGGTTGTTTGTGGTCAGCCAAACTACAAGTGCAGAAAGTTTGTCATCGATTGAAGCGGAATTCGCACGAGCCATAGGCGAGTGTGTTATGGAGCCGAGGGCTGTATAGGTCTTGCTGGGCCCCTACGGTTTGCTGATAGACACAGAAATTCCAAGACTACCTACCGTCAACGATTTGGGCTTGGTTCTTACCAGTAGCTATCCACTGCTCGTCATCCATCAGCCTGCTTGCTCTTAGCCTAAAGACTAATGGCAAAAGGATAAATAAAAAAAAGTGCATCAAAATCTTTTAAACCTTTTTTCAATCGCATTCGAAATTTGAAAATTGCAGTTATATTTTTCAGAATAACTGGATTGTTGCAACCAACCAGTAACGTGAAAATAAGACCTTCGAATTTTAAAATGAGACCTAAAAATGCATTACAAGGTCCCATAACGTAATCTTTTTATCTTTTGTGTCTCGCTGATAACTTTGAATAAGTGACAGAGTACACAATTTTCACCACCGTTGTCAACTTTGGTGACCCAGATGTGGGTTAAAGTGATTTCCGTGGCCCACCCACGAAGTGACCCCTAAACTTCAAGCAGTGCTGATGGGTGCCGGCGAAAAAAGTGGTTACTGCGTGTGGCATTTTAATGTACGCAGTTCGGTGCTTGACTGATGTTTTTTTCGAGTTAATCTGGTTTTTATTAAATTGATTTTTGCGGATTCCCGTGCTGTGAGGAAATTGTTTGGGGCGTCTACTTTTTTAGGTTGTTTCAAGGAAATGATGTTAATTTTGGTAGATTGTTAATGGCTGTTATTTAATAAATTTCGTAATTTAAAGTTCACGGACTAGTGTTAGGGTTTTTTAGGTTTCATAGCGTGTTGATGGCAAAACTAGTTGTATTCCTTGCCTGGTCCAGTATTCGGCCACGAAAATGCCGCTCACTGATGCTATCATTAGCTACCTACGTGAACAGGTAATAGGGCACGTGATGCAGGATGGAAGATGGGAGATGGTCTGCGGAGAGACGCCGCACAAACACTGAAGATCAGAATCGTCCGAGAACTCCCATCTGTGGAGATTGTCTTTGCTGCACTCAACCTGGAGTCTGTTTAGAGTTTTCCAGGTTTTCCAGGACATTTTCACATGACCTTTGGCCCCAGTAGGCTTCGGCCCTGGCCATGGTAACTCATAGGAGAGAGGCTCTCCAACGTTTGAACTTGTAGGTAAATGGTAGTAACAAAACGTTTTAGGAACACATGCCTTGTGCGTATAGCTAAGAAGTGTAATTCCCTGCTGGAGTCTGTTTCCTGATAGCTACAACCTGGGAATCTTTAAGTCAAGATTGAATAGGTTTCTTCAAGGTAAGCGCGCTCTATCGTTGACCACATCGTCGCGTACCATCAGGTGAGACAGTGGTCAAGCGCGAGCCTATCAACAACAAAAAAAAGTAACAAAACTCCAGAACAAATTCAGATTTGTTGCTGTCACTCAAAAAGCCCTTTTTAATAATTTTCTACCAAACTATTTAATTTCACTTAAGGAACCTTAAAAATCTGTCACCATTAAAGGTGAATGACCTGATGTGCACTTCATCGAGAAGCTCTTGCCCATCGCCGAGGTCATTGACACCGGACCAAATAAATCCACATTTTTGTGCGAAACTGTATTTATCGATTGAATCATGACTAAAGGTCATGGGTTCGAGTCTGTTGTGGCGAATTCTAGTTTTTTTTTTTTTGCTGTTGTAAAATTATATCACTAGTTTACAATATTAAGTAAAAATCAAAAATGTTGTAAAGTTATGTGGATCTTAGGAAAGTCATGATGGCTCATTTGGATCAAGAGCAGTTTTTATACATAAATGTAGTTAAAAAGCCAGCATCTGTTAGCAACTGTCTGGTGGACCTTTCAGGCGCACTCGTGTAGTTATATAATTATAATGTTAGGTAAATATACACCACGCACGCACGGGACCGGCCATTGTGGCGACGCTTAGGGGAGGCCTATGTCCAACAGTGGACGTCTTTTGGCTGAAATAATGATAATGATGATGATACACCACGCGCGCCTCAAGGAGATATCAGCAATACTGTAGGAGCCCAGTAGGGTCGAAGCCTACTGGGTCCATAGGTAGTGCGAAAGAATACCCCGAGGCTCTGGAACAGAGGTAAAGAAGGAGCAGGAGTGCGTTTTAGTCAGTAAAATTTGACACACCCTCCCGCTCCGCTCAAGGGCGGGAGATGTCATTGGATAATTTCCCACCTAAAAAGTTATACAAATTCAGAGCACTAATTACACGCGAGCAAAGCCACTGGTAACAGTTACTATTCTATACAAGTAACTGTTACTGTGAATACCTGAAAACTTAAATAGTTTTACTATAAGACTACTGTATTTAAGTAATAGTAAAAATAAACACCTTTTCACATCGCCATTAACACAAGACATTACTGTCACTATTTTCTTATCAATAAAACAAGATAAAAACCCGTCATCTTAGTAATGTACGCCTTAAACATAACCACAGCTGATCAGCACACCGCAGAGGCCCAGCCTGCTAACTGCAGGCAGGCAGGGTCGAAGCCTACTGGGGTCATGGGTTAACTTCCGAAAGGAATACCCGGCCCCGGCACGATAGGCTACGAAGGAATGGTGTAGGTTTTTAGTCAGTAAGAGTCTGACACTACTTTCCGCTCCGCCCAAGGGCGGGATTTGTCATTGGATGATTTTACCTACCATAAAAAAAACCACAGGTGATAGTTTTAATATACTTTAGCATTTCTTCTTCTTCTTACGCTTAAGAATTCCGCTGAAAGGCCCAACGGGAAAAGAAAATCAGAAAGAAAGAAAAGAAGTATTTGGCGGAAAAAGACACAGGACTAACAAATTATAAGTATACTTACTTTGTGAAAAATATGCGACACGTCCGCGCTAAAAGGCCGAACGCTCAGCGTAATGTTGTCACCACACGCAAAATGCGATGAGTCTACAGCGCTGGTTTTCAGCGGGACAACCTATTTTTCTAGCTGCATACGAATATTAAACATTCCATAAAAATAATAATAAAAATTTATTCCTATATTTGTGTTATAAGACCTTGCTTCAAGCTTGCTTGTTTTTAGTCAACAGGAAGTACTCTATGAATTTTAATACCCTTAAGAGAGTCGAAACATACGATTTTTGCGGCGTAACGTAAGGTACGTACGTTAACTTAGAAGTTTGATTTTTTCACAGCTTTAAGGTCTACAAACCGGGTATATGGTTTTAATTTCAACTTGATACATCCACGCATTCTTTAGATAAAGGATCTTGACCGACAGATATACACATGGGCGTCGCCAAGGGGGGGCAGGGGGGGGGGGGTATGGCCCCCCTAGAGGCTTGCTTTACAGCTTCAGAGCCTAGTTTAAGCACCAGTCTCCCACAATATAATGCCCATCCTATATGTTATCGTAGATATAAGGCTAACAATTAGGAGTTATATTGTGGAGAAAAAAACTTTTATTATTATTAAAAAAAAACTTTTTTATTATTCTCCATACTTCCAATAGTTCCCCATTCATCATAGGCTGGCGACGCCATTGGATATACATACAGACAGACAAGAGGAAAACAAATACAACACCCATACCGCGGACACTCTCTGCGCTTAATGCTCTCCTAGACCAGAACACAGATGTTGATATGTTTGGGGAAGAATTTAAGACGATAGTATCAGAATGTATGAAATTTTTTGAGGTGAATATATGACTGTGTATAGTATTTGTTAAATAACCCCTGAAAGTCCTTCGCGACTTGTGAATTGTCTGTTTTTAATTTTTGTTTTATATTTAATTGTTTATTTATTTATTATTTATTTATATATTCTTTATTGTACACCGCATAAACAACAAATATAGGACACATTATTATAAATAAGGGTACAATGGGCTGGGATGGGATGGGATGGGGTTGTTTTGGTTTCTTTGTACTTTTGTTTGTGTTTAAATTGTGTAATTGGCTTCGGCCTTTCTGTTTAAATTAAATAATTAAATAAACAAAAAAAAAAAAACAAAAATAACAAAGTGATGCTATAAGGGTTCCGCTTTTTCCTTTTGAGGTATGGAACCCTAAAAAACATGAAAAACAGTTCTATATCAGCTGCTTATGATACTCATCTAAGTGTCAATTTAAGTTTAACTAAACAGGTAGAATAAGCAGGTGGTGTAGTGTTTTATGTATTATTGCAAAACTTTGGGCTGTGGTCATACCGTGAGCGGTTAGCGAATATGAAATTTTGTTAAAGTATTAAGGACACTGCCGAGTTTTGTTTATCTCGAATAATGCTATTATTTAAATTCCAGTGGCGATGATAACATCATCATGATATCCATCATCAATTTATTTATTTATTAAATACTTAGTGCAAACAATAGTACAGAGGTGGACTTAATTTTTGGTTGATGAAGAGAAAAATAGGCGCAATAAAAGAAAGAAAGAGGCTAATACTATATTTACTATGTTATTTATTATTTGAGGTCAGCGAAACATGCCTAATTCCTTATACTAATAAGAAATTAGGAATGTTTTGCTGACCTCAGAGTCATCTCAGAGTAGTCAGGTATTTATACCGACTTGTAAAATCTAAGGTGCAATAAAGAAAGGTAAGGTATGTGTTAGCGAACAATCATACCTAATAGCTTTTTTTAACTATCATACAAAGCCGTCTAGTCCCAGCCTAACCATAGCTTGTTTTATGAGTACAAGACAGCTGATAAACATAATTATATATTTCTAAATACATACTTATTATAGATAAATTACACCCAGACACAGAATAAATGATCGTGCTTATCACACAAACATTTGTTCTGGGCGGGACTCGAACTTACGACCTCCGGAATAGCGTTCAGGGTCACTAACCACTAGAGCAATATGCCTGTCTAATAGTAGCTGGAAACCACCAGCGACCAACTTATCACAACGACGTTTAATTATATGCATTCCGCTCCCGCTTACGCTCGCGGTGGCGCTTTGCCTTATACAGTTGCTTTAAAGTGACAGTATTTATGCACTTTTACGATATTTAAGTTCGACATTTTATTACTATCATTCGTGTTAGAATTGCTCGAAGTTTTCACATCGTAAAAGTGGCCATAATTACAGAGCTATAGAATATTGTATTTATATATTTTATGAAGGGTTGTAAAGCTGCATCTGAATGAATTTGCTCGGAAAATTATAGATTCCAAAGATCACGAAAAGCTGCCATATTATTATCGGAATTTCATCCAGGAACTAGATTAAGATTCTAGGAATTTTCTATCTTATTTGAATATCTATTAAAATCTGTATAATTCACTTTTATTAGTAATTATAATTATAGAAATCTCGGTTGCGTCTTTTTCTTCGGAAACTTGTTTGGAAAAGGCCAATGATATTTTAAACCTTTGAAAAATTTAAGAGTAGAACTATTGATCATTTATTGTATAAGTATGTAAGCTAATGTACATTTTAAATGTACAATTTGTTTCATTAATCGAATCGCTGTTAGCGATATGACCGTATTTATGCTAATGTTTGCGTAAAAGTATGCAGCTACTAACATAGTGTAAAAAAAAATGCGAAAAATTGTATAACTATAAAAATTATATAAGCTTACAAATATAATATAGATATACAGACACGTATAAAACTATGTCAAAAATATATAAAAAGAAGACAAGAGGGTGAAATTATGGAAGAAAAGAAATGAGACAGAACAAGAATATTATTAGAGAGTATGATAATGGTCTTAGACAAGATTTAAAAGAACTTAGCCACTGGTTTTGCCTATAGAGGACATATAATCATGACCAGACTATGTCATAACCAATTTTGTCCCTTACATAATATCATTTCGACTTTATCCTCTGCCAACACCATAAAGAAACAAAACACAGTGACATCTCCATAGAAACTAAACGACTCTAGTCAACAGTACTTTTCCTGCATTTTATGTCAAAAGAAAGTTAGCGGTTTGTAGTAGAAGTTACAACTATGGAACACCATTGTTATCGAGTTTCCCTAAGACTCAGTTTTACCATACATTGTAAGTTGCTGTGTTACTTGTGCAACTAAATCATAGAAACAGGGAAAGTTCTGTTTGGCATGTCAAAATATAAAATCTTGGATGAATGTTGCTTTGGACTGAATGTTTTTGTCTTTTGTTTTTGTTACACCGTAGAATATAATACAGAGCTTTAGTTGTTTCTAATTTTGTTTCTTTTTATAGTTTCGTACTTCAAATAAAAGGGGAACCAATTAGAGAATCATTTTGTAGACTGTCTGTCTGTCTGTCAAGAACCTTTATCTTGAGAACGCGTGAACGTATCGAGTTAAATTAAAAAATATATATTCCTTTGGTCCTTTGAAATTGTGAAAAAATCAAACTTCTAACGAAAAAAATGATATTTTTATGTCGAAATAAAACGGATATGGACACTCCCAAGGAATCAAAATTCATAGAATACTTCCCGTTGACCCATAAAGTAAGGCTTATACACAGGACACACGGCACAGATATAGGAATAAAAACATTTTTTTTTGCAACTTGGAAAAATCTTCAAGACTCAGGGGGAATTTCGGGAATTGAACTATGTACATACAAGTAAGTTTGTACGGAATCCTCAGTGAGTGGGTCCGAGTCACACTTGGTCGGTTTTTTTAGAAATACTTTCATCTTACTAACAGCTAAGGAATGTATTCCCTACCTTAGTCTATATTTCCTGATAGCTACAACGTGGGGTCTTTAATTCAAATAAAAAGTAAAATAATACTGAACTTTCAATTGATTTTCCAGACTTTCCAATGTCGGGAAAATAAATTATTATTATTGCTCTTCTAATAAGTAGCTGCTTGTACGTAAATAATGCTATCATACATTCCCAATAAAATATGAGACAAATAGTGAACGATTTGTTAGACCATAGACACTCGATCTACGGCTTGCTCTATCTTAGAGACGGAAATCGAAACTCTTAATTGTCACATGATAATAATTTATGCAAAATAGGGTAGCGCAACCAATTATTTATCAGCCTTGCTGTTATTATTGACATTTCTGACGTTCCATTAGAATAAAGATTGTAGAGAAGCGTAATGCAATCCTTTCAGTTATTTAATACTAATCGTTAGACTTCTTTATTTTATATGGAAGTAGCCTCTGCCAGTGGCTTCTCCATACAAAAATCCAACCCCCGTTTTACCCCCTTATGGGTAGAGTTTCATAAAATCCGTTCTTAGCGGATATCTACACCCTATAAGGAACCTACCTGTCAATTTTTAAGTTTGTAGGTGTTTTAGTTTCTAAGATTTCGTGATTAATCAGTGAGAAGTATTTCGCTTTTATAGATATAGATTAGTTAAGTCTTGTAATTTGCTAGGCAATTTTTGATTTCTTTAACATTAATTATTTTCTTTTCTTTCCTTTCAGGTATGATTGAATCCTATTCTTTATCTTCTACTTACGAATCGATGAAATATTACTTGGTAAGTAAAACAAAAGCAAGATTATCAACATAATCTGGAAAATCACAGAACTTTAGTGGCAATGGACAGGGCACATAGCTCACAGAACAGATAGTCGATGGGGCCGAAAGGTTTTGGGGAGGCAACCGCGTACTGGTAGACGCAGCTTTGGAAGGCTTCACATAAAGTAGTCCTAGTGGTGTTTCGGGAATTCTACTGATGTGAGATGCACAGGACCAGTCGATGTGGCCACCCTTGGTAGTGGTCATCGATCGGCTGAAATGATGATAGTGTCAACAAGGTGTCAACAAATTAAGTGTTTGTGAAATGTAATTCTGAAAATTTTCTGAGAATTTGCTGAGAACTTTCTGAGAACTTTCTAAGAACTTGTTGAGAACTTGTTGAGAACTTTCTGAGAATTTTCTGAGAACTTTCTGAGAACTTTCTAAGAACTTTCTGAGAATTTCCTTTTTTTTTAGAACTTGTAAAAGTTATCGATAAAAAAATATTATGGTTTTAAAAAAATCAGATCAGTACAACAAGCCTTTCGGAAGACTGCCTGGTGACTACCTTAATCAGCGTAACACGGCCACACAACATAAAGTGGGTATTTAATTGAGAACTTGCATTCATAATTAATAATTATCATAAAATTAAAATAGTTTTACACTGTTCAGTAATAATATTGAACCGATCTTTGATTTGATGCAACTTTATGTTATTTATAACGTTAATTATGGGTTTAATAGTCGATCACATAAAACACGATTGCTTGACCGACAAAATTATCAATTAAAAAAAACTTTCCGATGGGTCCATATGAGTTTCCATGTTTGTGAAAGCACTTGCAATACAGGAGTCATTCTTAATGTGGGGCACAATTTTTTCTAAAAAAAAAAAATGAATATACCTTTACAGTTTTTGGCACATCATAAGATAAAATTTAAACTAAAATGCAAAACAATTTCTATATTTGCGCAAGCAGAAACAATTTAAGCAAGAAATAATTTCAATTTCACTAAACATCAGCCTAGCCTTTGTATGTCAATTCAAACAAAATGTCATAAAATACAAGCTTTACATATTCAAACTGAAACAATAATGGAAACATCAAACGATGCACACAGCGATTTAATAATACACACACTTTCACATCCTTATTATGATTGTAATAACGTTTAGAAATTATCGGTTGTTTCGGCGCACAACTGTTTGTTTTACCCTGTGTTTACATATTTTTAAGGTGCGTACACATTAGGTTGCTGTAGTTTGGTTACAAATGATCGAAAAAGCCGCATTTTGTATTATGTTCCCATCAATATCACCTGTTATGTGACGAAGTCGATGTATAAATGTATCCACAATACTTGTGTAGATAATGTTGTAAGTATGAATTCAGACTCTTATTGTCGTACATAGAAGCTACTGGTCATACGTTTGTTACACCCGCTATGTGATTGAATTCATTAGATACACGTTTTAGATGTATTTTTAGATGTGTTGGCCATTTTCATTACGAAATATTTGCTGTATCTAGGCTTCAAGAGAGGTTTTAGAGTGGTGACTGCGCACCAAAAGCGCAGTGTTGGAAGGCCTTCCACAAAGTGGATCGATGACCTGGTGACTCACGGGAATGCGGTGGATGCGAGACGCACAGGACCGTTCGTTTTGGCGACACTTGAGCGAGGCCTATATCCAACAGTGGACGTCCTTCGGCTGAAATGATGATGATGATGAGGCTTCAAGAAAACGCCATTAATGTGCGTTACCTATCCATAGACGTAATTGGAAAAAAAAATCAGTTATATAAAATAAGAATTCAATCTTATAAACTTGAACTGAAACTCTATTTCCGTATCTAAATTTTTCACTGTAGTTAAGCATAACATAGCATAATCAGCCCTGTAATTATCCCACTGCTTGGACTCAGGCCTCTTTTCTTGAAGAGGAAATAAGCTATAATCCTCCATGCGAGCCCAGAGCAGTTTGTAGATGTAACATGTCTTAGATTTTTTCCTTCTAAAACATGCCGGTTTCCTCACGATGGAAAATTCCTTCACCGTTTTATGAGTAATGGGGATAAAATGAATTACACAAAGTGAAACGGCTGCCTTAACTTGAATCATGGGTTCGAACGAGTTACAGTTCGGAAATCGGGGCTTTTTTAATTTATATAAACTAGTGCTTGACTGCGATCTCACGTGATGGTCGGTGGTGAGGCACACTAGTTTATTCAGAGCCTATTCACCCTAAAAAAAAGCCTTGAAAGCAACTAAATTATATTCGGATGGAAAGACCGCAGCAGGCAAACTGTTTCAGTCCTTCGACGCTGTTATCACTGGAAAATGAATTTTTCTCCAACCAATATTAATCTCTATGCATGAAGGTGCCGCTGCCGTGTGAAACTAAACTGGTCTGCCGCAGATAGTTCTGTTTCTAGCAATTACATTAATTCAACAAGTAAACATAATTATGAATGTATTAAGTGCTTTGCTTTGATAGTGTTAATTGAAATCGATGGAGGTGGAGCGAAAGAGTTCGTTTAATTTTATTACGTTACAAACAAGAGAAGAAGTTCAGTTTCTTGAAAATATTAAAATCATAATGAAACGATAAATTGCAGAACAGTAAGCGAACATGGAATTAAAAAAATTACGTACTGGCAACGCAATCTAAAAATAAGGTCGTTTATGTTTTGTTTATGGCGCTTATTTTGACGTTCTGATTTCGAAAAAACCTTCGAGATCGTTTCTGAAATCGAACTATTCGGGCCTTAAACATTTTGTATCATTCACCCGCCGCTGTGGCGATGCGCACACAGTGTGGCGCACTTTGTTTTTGTTAACAATTTTTATGTAACTACCCGCTATTTCTACTGCTACTCGTACTAATTGTGTGTCCTATTATTTATAGTTTGTTGTAATAACTTACCTACTACGCAAATTGGCTTAATCTATATTCTACTTAAGTATTAATATTATATTTTTTCAGTAAGTGATTGTAAATCTTCTGAAAAAAATAAATATCTGAAACTATAACTATGTTCGAATCGAAGTTTGTACAGAACCCTCGGTGCGCGATAGTTTTTTTTTTTTTTTGCGGTCAATCACTATCTCACCTGATACACCAGTCGATGGTGGGAGCACCCTTGCCTAGAAATAATCTTTTCTCTCTTGAAAACTTCCAGATAGTTAGCAATAAAAAAAAAAGAAATACGCAAGTAGGTACTATACAACATTTTCTACATTTACATAGATCATATCAAATTAAGCATATTAAGGTCTTTAGCGTAAGACCATGATTTTCCAAGGAAATAGATTGAACCCTTTTTTTTGAGGAGGCAAATCATCAAATGCCTTTAATGAGGCAAAGCGAAAGGGCGTGTCAGAATTTTAGTGACAAAAATCTATAAATATATTTTCATTTGCCATTTGCGTTCTAGGGCCACAATAACTGATTAAAAAATAACTAAATCCTGAAGTGCTTTTACACGACGTGAGTCGTCAAAAGGAGTGAAATTCCCTGCCGGAGTCTGTGTTACCTGTAAGCTGCAATCTACGGAACCTTACTTCTTAGTAAGCGTGTTTATAGTCGACCACTTTACCATCAGGTGAGATAAGTAGTCAAACGCGAGCCTATCAATTAAAAAATAATAATAAAATAAATTCATATTTTCAAGTAAGAAAACTGTTATAACTACCGATATGACACTACCTATATGAAATAGATAGATAAAAAATTATTTGTTGCAACACAAAACGCACACTAAAGCACAACTAAATTATACAAAAACTCATAACCCGCCTTTGGCTTTGCCGTAGTCGGGTAAAAACTAAGCACCTAATGAAATAGCACTTAAATAGAAGAAAAGTAATGAGATATCGATGAAAGAAGTTTACTACGATACTAAAGAAGATTTTTACGATACTCATCACTTCAACTTCTGACCTCACTTCCACCGGGCGTATCTTCTTCTTATCATTTAAGATCAGCGTATAAATAACACTAGAACCCTCGTATTGAAAGTTGAAGGCTCCACAAGAATAATGGGTAATTACTGCACGCGCAGCACTTCGGCTTAACGAAGATCAACTTGACCTTAGGTGATCACTTTCTAAGTTAAGACTAAGTTAGTGCTAAGTTAAGTTGAATAACTTAGGAGGTGCTTATTCTTTATATTTTGCGACTAAGTGCAGCTAGTGGCTTTGCTCGTATGTAAGTAGAAAATTATCCTATGTAATATTTGCTAATCTTCGCGTGGTTTTTTGATGGTAGGTAAAATCATCTAATGACAAATCCCGCCCTTGGGTGGGGCGGGAAATAGTGTCAGACTTTTACTGACTAAAAACCTACCTTTCCGTTCCTTGCCTTTATCCCGGGGCCCGTGGTGACAGTCTCACATAACCTTTGGCCCCAGTAGGTTTCGGCCCTGCTGGACCCCTACAGTTTGCTGACAACTCCTTGAGGCGCGCGGGAACAGTGCGCGCCGTAGACGACCTGAGCTTGGACCGGTCTGTTACCGGACGGACGGACGGCGAGCTACCCATTGCCCACCGTCCGCGAGCCCGCGCCTACGGTGGCCGGAAATCGGGAACAGAAACCCGGCGGCGGCGGCGGCGTGTGCGCCTTTGCCTAATGCGGTCGGCCTCCTCCTTTGCTAGCATTATTGCTCCGCAAAAGGCGACCGCCTGGCACTCCTCCTCGCTCCGGAGCATGGCTTGAACCAAGCCCCGGCGCGAGAGATCGCCGCCGATCGCCCTCGACTGTGTGCTCCACCGTGTCCACCGGGCGGTCCGCACAGTGGCGACACCCGGGCGACCACAAATCTTTTTTTTTTTATGGTAGGTAAAATCATCCAATGACAAATCCCGCCCTTGGGCGGAGCGGGAAATAGTGTCAGACTCTTACTGACTAAAAACCTACCCTGTTCCTTCCCTGCCTTGGTTCCAGGGCCCTGATATACATTTTCATACCTCCGCAGAGCCCCAATCTTCGCGTGATCGATTACGGCAAATTCTCTCTCTTAAAGAGTTCCAGCAGTGAGAAAATAATAAGGCTGATAGCATAGCATTATGCTACAATAGTAAATAAATATGCTTATAATCTTATTTAAGACACTGTCCATTTTGAAAAACAGAATTCATGATAGAAGAGAATAATGTATGTAATATACATACCTACCTAAACTTTCCTCCTTCTGCGAAGCAGTAATGCTAGTAAAGGAGGAGGCCGACCGCCTTAGGCAAAGGCGGACACGCCGCCGCCGCCGCCGGGTTTCCGATCCCAATTTCCGGCCACCGTAGGCGCGGGCTCGCGGACGGTGGGCAATGGGTAGCTCGCTGTCCGTCCGTCCGGTAACAGACCGGTCCGAGCTCAGGTCGTCTACGGCGCGCACCGTTCCCGCGCGCCTCAAGGAGTTGTCAGCAAACTGTAGGGGTCCAGCAGGGCCGAAGCCTACTGGGGCCAAAGGTTATGTGAGACTGTCACCAAAGGCCCCAGGATAAAGGCAAGGAATGGAAAGGTAGGTTTTTAGTCAGTAAAAGTCTGACACTGTTTCCCGCCCCACCCAAGGGCGGGATTCGTCATTGGATGATTTTACCTACCACAAAAAAAAAAAAAAAAAAAAAAAACCTAAACTTTAGTTTAAATCCAAATTGTTTATATGAGGTCAATGTCATGACTTCAAAAACTAATAAAACACGACTAGATCACTAAAATATTTTAGTACCCATTCATTGAAGTAACATTTCGTAATACATAGGAAGTCAAATAAAAATTGATTATCATAGAAATCGTGCATTTCGATCGTAATATTTGTAATCTTTTGAGATATGCGACCGCTGTCGTAAACGACATATTCGAGAATGCTACACTACTACCACTTTACGTGTGACATTCTTAGGGTACCGTATCCTATTATAAACCAGAAATTCTAAAGTTTTGTACAGTTTGTCGTCACGTCAATAAATAATATGAGTTTGCAATTCATTTCAGTATCTGAAAAAATAAATACAGTTTTCTTTAATCAGTTTACAAACAGAGAAGAAATAAATAATAACAAAGGTTGATGCCCAAAGTTTTTAGTCAATTCCCCACTCTTTAATTTATATTATTTTTTAAGTTACTTAAAAGAAAAGATGTTCTAAATTTGAACCGTATGTATGTAAGTAATCATTTATTTCCCAAAAAGATTAGGGATGAAACTCCGAAAATCGAAGTAGCTACTCTTACATGGCCTCTGTCTTCCAAATCAGACAATCCTATATCTTCGAGTACAGTATACTTTAAATACACTGATACGGATGTGTTGATTGTAAGTCGATGAAGATACGTAATAGTAATTAATGCATACTCTTAACACCCAATTTTCTCAAAAAGTTCCTTTTAAAGTAAATAAATATCACGGAACCCTTTACCAACTCGATTCGACTTACACTTGGCAAGTTTTAATGTTTATTATAATGAGAAAGGTTTGATTGTTATTTTAAATAGTTTTATTGCAACGGGTTCGTTAGTAGCCATAACTAAATTGATAAACAATTGAATGGTGTTTTACGGAATTTTTATATTTTAGTCGTAAAGCTCGGGAGTGGTTCGTTTTTATCATTTATTGGATTTTTGATAGTTTTCTTTGTTTCATAGACTTTTATGACTTATTTTTTATTCGAATGTAGAGCATTGTGTGGGTGTTTACTTTACGGAGTTATGGCCTTTATAAAATACGAAACTATCTAATGAAAAGCTAAAATAAGTGCCTATACAAATAAATAACGACTTAGTTCTTTTTTCTGAATTTCGTGCATCATTTGCATTTGAAGTACTGTCAGTTTGCAAGATTATTCAAAATAGTGACTACAGTTGTGAAATACAATTGGTAAATCATCCGTTACTCTTTGTATTTCACGACTGTACTTGTTTTTCCTCAAACACGAGTGGGTTTTAGTCCGTAAAAGTTTGACACATCATCTCACTTTACTCAGAGTATGAAAAGTTATTTCATGGTTTTTCACCACAATGAAAAAACTGATCCCGGATATCTTGATCCTTGATTCCCGGATATATCATATCCCGGATACTTTTTATCTCAGAAGTATTTCCCTTGAGTTATTTTTTTACAATCACGTGGTTACGTACGTATCTACAGTAGTGGCACGTAAACAACGTGGCATTCTCTACCAATTTAATAACCTTTGGGTTTATAAAGACAATATTGTGGTAGGTGTGTACATTCAATAAACACTAGATATATAAAATTGTATGAATTGTTACTCTTTTCATAATTGGAAAATGAAGATTTTACCTCACGTTTAGTCGAAGGATTATCAAAAGTGATTATCTCCTTGAACTTTCAATTATTCTAATTCACTCGTCGCCATTTAATTAGGTGTCGTGTTCAATGTGCGCGTGTACAGTTAACACGTCGTAAAGACGTATTTGGAGCACTTTGATGGTCAGTCATCATGATTCTACTATCACGATTCTAAACCATTTCATACATAAATTCTCAGAAACCCTTCAGAATATAAATTAATGTGTACGTTTAATAGATAATTTAGTTCTGTACTAAACTTACTGACAAGGCATTAAATTGGTTTATGCGAGATTGATCGAAAGATTTGCCTTGGTCATAGAAAGTACAGAACGAATGAAGGAAAATAGTCTAGTTTTAGTCAGTAAAAGTCGTCAGAGAAGTTAGTTGATTGATTTCCTACCGCAGAAAGGCTTTTAGGTGAGTCTAAATGGACCAAAATAAAACGGTTTAAAGTTCTTTGAAAATAGGTACCATATTAAATCTTTAAGATTTCCCTGTGCAATAAAACCGTCTGTTGTACACTTTTATTTTTATAAATGTTTGTATTATGTTGGTCTTTTTAAGAGGTTAAAATCATTCTTGAAGAGTTTTCCGGCGTTATCTATACAAACAAATTGCTTCAAAAGTAAAAATTGCTACATCATTCTAATAAAATTTTATAAATGCAAAAGTTGGCTTGTCTGTTTGTTCTACATTCATGCTAGAATGGCTGAACGGATTGGATGAAATTCGGCGCATGGGTTTAAATTTATTTTGTTCCTGGAAACACGTTCCTTTTTTTTATTTGTAATTCACAAAGATGTACAATCACTCACACAAAAAATAAATCACAACATAATATTATAATTATCTGATTGACACCTACTAGATGTGAATCTAACATTCACACGTAAGATAAGCCACTTAAGTACCTTTAGGATAAGTTTTTGTTTTTGTTCGAGCGAAGCCGCGGGTAGATACTAGTTGTTAATATTTGAAACCAAATACTAGTGTTTATTTTTTACTGTAGTAAAGTGACAATTTCAAACTTTTTTTTTATTTTTATGGTCCCGTCATAAAATGACGAAAAAATAGTCAATTCTTCACTAAATTAGAGTTGCCATATAAAATATTCTGGTACTATTAAAAATCGTAACGCCTTATTTCAGTGTTTATCTGTTATACAGATCTAGAGGAGGCTATATTCCAATGAAATAATGCTAGTCGATAACACGTAAAACTAATAGCGTTTGGCCTATTTTAATAAAAAAATATAGGTAATACCGTAAACTAGAAGCAGTATTAAAGATTATAAGACAAGTTTGATTTTTTTTCTTGTTTGTGGCCAGTAACAAAATTTATAATAAATATATTTTGCACTAATGGTAACACTCATGAAATTGTAACTTCGATGTATTTGGTTTAGTGGTAATTTTTCTTATTAGGAGAAGAAAAGTAATGCAGTAGACAAAACGAACGTGAAACGAACCTGACTTCTGACATTTCTGAAGTGTTCATATAGTATACTAGCTTTTGCCAGTGGTTTCGCCCGTGGTTTCGCCCGCATGAATGTCGGTTTACCGCCTTAGGGATGAAGTTTCGTAAAATCCGTTCTTAGCAGAGGCTTACACCCTATAGGAAACCTACCTGCCAAATATGTTTGTAGGTGTTATAGTTTCTGAGATTTCGTGATTAATCAGTGAATGGTATTTCGCTTTTATATATACAGATAACAATAAAATAATCAGTATTATAATATTCTCATTGCTGGGACTCAGAAAGGGAAAGGGTTTTCTAGAGAGGGGGTCTCTAGAAAAGCAACCATGCAAGCCATAGCTTGCGTGGTTGATTAAAGCTCATTTCCTAATCTGGGTTCTAGTGGGTGGCAGTTGTAGCATATTTCCAAGTTAGACACGATATTTTTTTAATCACTATGTGCTTTATTAAATTGTTATGTGCAATAAAGAATAAAAAATAAAAATTACACACATAATAAATATACGTGTTAATTTACACACATAATAAACAACTGAGCATAGTCCTTTAACCTAGGATATCAAGTATTGGTAGATTACTGTAGGGGCCCAGCAGGGGCGAAGCTTACTAAGACCATGGACCGACTTCTGAAAGGGAGTCCTGTAGTCCTGAAAAGCGAATGGCAACTGAAGGAACATAGGTTTTAGTCAGTAAAATTCAGATACTCCTGCTCTTCCTTAGAACGCGAGAAATCATTAGATGATTTTCAACCTTAAAAACCTGCTATGCAAGAATATTTTAACATGATATTTAATACAGTTATATTGATTGTAATACGCGTTATATTGTATGCAAGATTTTTTGTTTTCCAAAAGCAATATATCAAAATATCTTAAAGATCGAAGGGAATGAAAATCATTAAGATAATTTGAAAAGTTAAGGTACATAATTTTATATTAAATTTCCTCAAATTATTCTGAAACTTTCATAATTTGATTAGAATCTAAAGAAAAATTAACGAAACGTCAAAAAGGACTAATCAAAACATATTTAGTATAGAAATTATTGACAGTCGTACACATTTACGATCCTAACCATCATAAAAGTACCAACATTCCATTTTACAACAGAAAACTAAAGCTAATATACATACTGACAGAAAAGACGTTTCATAAAAGGGTAAGTCGTAAATAGATATAAAATTAACATGGAATTACAATTTGTAAGTGAGCGCGGGCGACTAACTAACGATCGCAGCAGTCTGCGACAAAAATGTCGAGAATGTGTGCTATGGTACTCATTTAGTTCAGTGAAATAATGTAATGTTCTGTTCTTGAATAGAAATGGCTGGTTTATGTTGTACCGTTTATCTGTTAATTAGTTTAGTTCCTTATGATACTCAGTCTTTTGAATCTTGAAGACGATAGGCGAAAGATATATGTTAATTCACGGCTTCGGCTTGAAAGACCAAAAAATAACTACATTAATAGTAATTCTAGAAATATTTATAAACATTCTGAAACTACCTGGTTCACATCATTAAAGAAGAACGAAAAATAATAATTGTAAAAGGATCGCTATACGCTTTCGACTTTGCGACAAACAACCATTTCGTCAATCGCAAACGCACGGATGACTCACCGTCACAAATCTGTGTTCTATTATTCAAATTCGAATTTTCATTCCGATCTACTATAATCGGATTTGTAAAAGTCGTGACAATTTAAATCCAATCTTAATAATTTCATCAATCGATTCTCTACCTTATGACTATGGTCGTAAAGAATGTTAATTATTTGAATGGCCTGTGATTTAGTTACGTCCAATAATCACGTTTTAAGTTAGCTATTTAGCGTTCATTATGGATTCGTGTTGTTCGAATCATGTTTGGACGACTTATTTGGTGCAGGTTTGCTCTTTAGATTAATCAGCGATGAGCTGTATAATACGAAATTGAATATCAATTTGTTTTTTGCTAAGTTTACTGGAGACTTGTTTACCGCTACTTTTGCTTTCGATTCTCATTAATTTTGTTATATATTCTGGATTGAATGATTATATCATCGATGTAGATCAAACCTGGATTAGTTTTTACTACTTTCAAGATTTTCATTTCTAGAGTTATTTAAATCTATTGAAAAAAATATTAATTGGACAAAAATACTTTATTTTTCTCCCTTTTGATGACACCGTAAGAACTGCTTATAAACTGGCACGATATCTTAGATTTAAAAATATGTCTCCCAGGTCATTACGACTTATATATTATCATATTTTTACATCAAAGATGTAAAGAAATTGATATGAGACATAAAAACTACTTTAAATTCACATCTAAAGAACATATTTTACGTATATTTGACAGAAAATTAAGCATAATGACGAAATATTAATTAGACCAATTTTTTTTTGCCACCTTGTTCAAATTACACATAAGTTATTTATTTGTTGATCTAATGCTGATTTGGGTCTAGAAAACTGGAATTTGGTATCGCGTAAAATTTATATTTATTTAAAATATTCTTGTAATAAAAATCTACACTCATATTTATTTATAGTCAGTCAGTTGGCATTTCATTCAGCATCGCTCTCACAACAACATACACAACCACAAGTACCTGTGTTCACTTCAGGAACTATTATCATGAAAATTATCATTTATGTTTATTCATTAACAATGTGCTACTGAAATAAGATGAAGAAAAATGTCTTTACATATATCTGACTATAGGTATCGTTAACTTTATCATCTTCTTCCTATTCTTTTCATCTATAGTCATCCAATATAATCGGAGACAGCTGAATACCAGTATTTTTTAAGGAATGACTTCAACTATTAAGTTACTGGGCAACACAATGCTCCTTGGCTAGACTGATAGTCAGACTTTCTGGTGTCTGACTACCTTTAATGACAGTCAAAGATTTACGAACGTGAATGACGTTTACGAGTACTTCAATAAAGATTTTATCATCACTTTGTAAATGACAAAATATGGCTCAATTTGATACAACACTATGTACGGAACCTCTACAAAAGTCCTTCATATATTATTCATAGTTTTTATTAATAAATTTATTTCTTTATAAAATGTATAGCTTTGACTATATTGTACTTATTATCGATTTCTAAGTTATACAAAACCTTGAGCTATAATTTTGTTTATTTTCTTCTCAAGAGCAGGTTCAAATCGTTTGTACCGTCTTACTAACTTAGAAAATGATGTCATTTGTGTTATTAATCGGTCAATATTAATATTAGCTCCCAACCCACATTTAATTCTAAAATTAATTTCTTGCATATTTTGATAATCGGTTTTAATAATTCTTCAAATTTAAATGTCAATTGATCTAGTTATCAGGTAGAAGAATTTCTATATTCGGATGTTGTGTCGGTAGCCATTAAGATATTAGGTTACTCACCTATGGAGCTAATATGGTGTTTAATTCTGACATTAATGTGATCGGCGTCTTCTGATACCGTAATATTTGGAAATTTTAATTTCTTAGCTGCTTTGGGAAGATCATTGATAATGGGTTTAGGTGACGTTATACGAAGGTAGCGTAAATTTAAATAAAGTAAATAAGGAAATTAGGTATCGGTTGCAAAAATATAACAGAGTTAAAATAAAATATTGGTCAATGAATTACAAGAAGTGACATATCGAATAAAACAATGATGTAATTGCAGAAAAAGTAAAGTGATGTAAGTCAAAATTAAAACATATTAAACATTTTTTTTTTGGTTTCCTATAAAATATATAATAGTGAAGAAAGAGCATTCTTTAGACAATAAATAAATAGAAGCAAAAATATTAAAGTAACCGATTTCAATAAAAAAAAGTTTTTCCAAAAAATTTTTAAAATTACGTCATTTTTCTTTGGGATGTGTGCATATTATAATTATATGCAATAAACATGTTTTAATTTGTTAGTACAAAACAAAAGTTCGATCATCAAAATCTCTTATAATATCCTCATCAGTAAATATCCTTCGGTAATTCCCAATATCACATTGATTTCCGGTATTGCTTGCGTTTAAGCAGTAACAAAAACATATTCACAAAACCGCTCTGATTTTTATCCCCTTCATGTAACGACACAATTTTAATACAGTCATCACCCCACAACGTCTGCATAATCTTTTGATCTAAATTCATACAATTATCCCTACTTATTCAACAATAGAGGCTAACATGACCCAATGCGACATTTAACCGGTTTTCATACAAACATTTCCATTGAAGGGTTAAGTACTGTTTTTTTTAAAGAATTAAGTCTATTATTATAATATTACGCCACTTATACAACAATGAGATACATACCAGAAGTCAATATCATGTAACTGGTTCAAAAAAGTGATAATAAATTATATTTGAGACAATAGTTTTGATTTATGATAGCAGTCTTAATGTCATGGATATGGGAAACATTTTTTTGATCTCCAAAGTCGATGTTTTGGTCTGCATTGTATTAAAAAGGAGTTTTAATAAACAAGGGGTTATGACCTCTTGAAAGAAAGAACTAGTTTTTTTGATACCACTACTTTATATTCATTAACTTATTTTTCGTTAACTTGCTATTTATTGTCAAAGGATATGCTGACATATGTTTCTAAGAAGGATATCGGCTCTAATTCTTTCATTTAACTCATAATCCTATCAAGATTATTAGTCTTAATTCTCCAATGTAATATCGAAAACATTTATTTTAATTAACATAGACTCTGCTACACCAAGCCTGGACGGTATATTCGACATTATAAATCCATGAATAAAAATTATATAAAATATAATTTATATAAAAAGCACAATGTATATTATTACTTTATTATGCGTTTGTAACTAAT
The DNA here is from genome assembly GCA_958295575.1 of Leucania comma. Classification (NCBI taxonomy): domain Eukaryota; kingdom Metazoa; phylum Arthropoda; class Insecta; order Lepidoptera; family Noctuidae; genus Leucania; species Leucania comma. The sequence continues at coordinate 22,325,726 of OY282478.1, read as the reverse complement.
TAAAATACTTAAAATAGTGGTTAAGTGCCAATTTGCATTCTTATTAAATGGTAGAACACCCAGATTTCGGTGTCCGATTGAATATCGAGACAATGTAACGAAATCTTCGGAATAGTTATAAATATTTTGTATAATCGATTTCTAAATGCGATTAGAAGAAAGCTCGCAAATTACAAAATCGATAATATTTTGACTCTCCTGATCGTCGCTCGATCGATTTAATAGTATCGTGTTTCGATGCAAACGATTTAGAAGTAGATTTATGTAATAATCGGTCTAGTAGCTTTATCAAGGTGTCACAATTTATCAAAAATAATCTGTCCGTTTTTGAATTCTTCTATTTTTATTAGAATTTAAAATCTGTTTGTCATCGACATATTTATTTTATTCAATATTTTGAATTCTGTGTGAATGGTTCACAAAATTGACTTTCTATCAATAAAAAGATCTTGAGATCCATCGCTCGTCCCGGAATTGCATGGTTATATGACGACAAATAAAATTTCTTATCGAATGACATTTAGAAATCACAAAGCTACGATTCTTTGACTTTCAAAAGTGCGTGTCCAAATATAAGTGATCCTTGACATGTCGTGACTTATCCATTGTTGATATTTTTCATCCAATGTGTTGTTATATGAACTCGAAGCTATTGTATTGATCGGCGTTTGACGTCCATTTGTAACGGTATGTTTGGATGATTAGTGTAATTGACAGGTTGGTATCATCTGCTTTTTCAAGTTTCAAAAGTTGGAGGAGTTATGTCAGCTGTAGACTGTTGCGGTTTAAAACGTGACTAATGTGATAGAGATCAGTGATACTTACCCAATTTTTTACTCAAATGCATCAGTAGGAGGGTTATATTTTTCGAGTGTAAGTATGTAGGTCCGAGCCCTAGCACCTAAACCGGCTTGTTATATATACATTAAAAGATGTCGTCATTTGTCTTAATTGTGAGAATGACACTAGGTACATCAAAATATATTAACCACAGGTATATCACTCAGTAAAATACCTATGAGGAAATAAAAAGGTTGATAGTGGCAAAAAAATCTGACCACAATAAACAATGTTTTCTGCAGTCGGGTTTTTGATATTGTCAGCTTTGTTTATTGCTGTATATTTTAGCGTACATATATCGAAAATCTGTTTACTGTCACAAAAACTGCCATAGTGCATAGTAGGTACAAATAAATAGATGAGCAGATAGCTTTTCTTAACTTTATTTCCATACCAGATTTAGCCAGTGGCTTCGCTAGCATGAGAGTAGGGAATTATCCCAAAGGAACTAATAATACTGCCGGGATTGAAAGTGTCTTATCTACCTACTTTCCGGGTATGATCTTCCCGTGTGCCTCTTTTAAAGACATTTAAATGCGAAAGAGTAACAAATATACAAACACACATACAATTTTCCGGCTATCTGGTAACCATCCGGACCGAGCCTGAGTCGTCGACGCCGCATATTGTTCCACTACACGTGACTCAAAGAGATGTCAGCAAAACAGTAAGGGCCCAGCAAAGCTGATGCCTAGTAGAGCGATGGAAGAACTTCGTAAAACGTAATCCGTGGTCTTAGAATACAAAGCGCAACTTAAGGAACATATACATGTGGTTTTAATCAATAAAAATCCGTCATTCTAGAGCAGGAAAAAGTCATTTATTAAATTCTCAAAAAAAAAAAAAACTTTTGCCTATAGAATCTATTAATGTGATAAAGCGACACTACCGTTTAGTGAACTAAAATACGGTCAGATTCTTATAATATGCTCGATTAGTGGTATGAATATTTATAAAAAATAATCAGCTATTTTTATAAACGTTATTACGAAAGTTATGCATAGCTGCATAATGAAAATGAATAAATTTTTGTAAATACCTTTTGTTATATTTTTATGTTTTCGAACAAGATAAGAACCAAGATTAGCATTATTTTGTTATTTTAAATAATTAATTGGTATTTTTATTTTTAAACATGTATAGCCAGGCAGCGTGTTGTGTATGTATAATGTAATGATAATAAAACATTAGCTGCTAAATAAAATGGAACGATATAATTAACAGAATGGCTGTTTTTTTTTTTTTTTTTAATGTTGCTTTACGCTTGGAAATTCTTCTGTATCATAAAAATTATCACAAATCTGTAAGCCGCAATAAATTTTTGAGAATTATGCCAATATCTGTTCCATGTGTGAATAGAACCCATGATACACAGCGCATTAGTCAAACGCTTGACTGCAACAACCGTACCAAAAACCGAAGCAAGAAGTGAGTGATTTCTCTTCAGCAGAAATGATGATGGCGATACATAAACTTCATCATAACTTTAGAACCAAAGGTACCGACAATCTCCAAAATTTGAACCGTCTATTACGACAACATCTCAATCTATTCTAAAAATATAAACTGCACTTACAAAATACGTGTCGGAACCAAAAATTCAAGCACGTATTTCAAGAATTCCGCTCCCTTCACAAGTTCGTAAGTGAAATCTTGACCCGCTGTCGTAATGACATTATAATAGAGCAGAGTGGTGATGAGGTCTAATGAGGCTTAGTTTGAACCGATTGCAGTAATGATATGCTTTGGGCGTGATCTGTTATGCTGGTCAATTTGATTACAGGTTTTTTTTTTGATGAGAATGTAATTTTGGATGCTGCGCTAGTAGCTGCGTTTAGTCATATTGGAGCAAATTTTATCAAAATTACTTTGAAATTTAGTTATGATAGAATCATTTGTAATTTCTCTCTAAATGTAACAAAAGGTAGAAAAAAAAACGAAAGACTGAATAGATTTGAGGAAGACCTTTGCTCAGCAATGGACAAAAACAAAGAGACAAAAACTAAAGAGGTTAAACAAATCCAGGTCGATAAGCAGATTTTGAAAAAGTATTAATTATCTGCAATTAAATCTGCTTAAAAAAAAACACAATTAAAAAATCGGACTAAAATATACCCTAACCACATGCTCCAATATCGCTCCATCTCTCGATAAAAAAGATGTAACCATCAATCCTTTACCCGAATTTATTTGAGAATCCCAACATAATGGGGTCGGTTGTTCGTAACAATTTATTATTTTGCCCAACAATGGTTCACAAAGGCATTGTTAAAAGTTTACCAACATGTCGCGTGATTAATTTTAGTGGTAATAGTAAGTGCTCCCCTTACGCAATAAGTCTTGAAATCATGGGGTTTGCCGATTATACGTTTTGTTGAAGTTTGAAGTATTCAAATAGTTTAAGGGCTTGAAAAGTGAAATTTTAAGAAAATAAAAACTTTGTATACAAAAGCAGTACGCGGCAAGTAACTTGAAACATTTCCTTCGGCAACCCCTCACTTCGATTGAGACCCGAAAATCAGTTACTTCGCGTTCAAAGTCGACCGTCATGATAGTTCAACTTTTGTGACGAGGATTTTCGGGGTTCAATCGAAATGGGGGACTGCGCGTAACCATATCAAATATTTAAACTTATTTGCCACGTACCTAATTGAAAATTCTGATTTCAATAATAATCAAGAACAGTTACAATTCAATATACTTAATTGTAAAATACATGAGATTTCAGTCCCAGTAGTTATTATCAATTTCTTTTATAAGATAACCACAATGATTGATGAAAAGTAAAAAAATAACAAAAGTGGAATAGATTTAACAATATGATAACAAGTACATGAACCAATTTAAAAGAATTAAACGCAGAATTGAGTCATTACAACTCCTTAGCTTACAACCGAAATACCTCAAATAACGCATAGACACACGCACATATAAACAACGTCTATTGCAACATATCAACTGTTTTTTAGATGCTCCACAAAGAAATAATCATAAATAAACATTACCAACGGTACACTTTGGATTGAGTTATATCTCATTGTAAGTATTGAATTGATCGTGACTGAATCAAATCTGATACAATTCATTGATTTTATAAAGAGAGTCGACGAAGAAGATGTGATTAATGCTATACTGTTCAATATGGAGCACCGTTCAAGTAATGAAATATTTTTTTTAATAGACTTCTTGAATTAGTTAGTGGTTTGATTGATTTTATGTCAATGAGCGTTAATGAAACTACTAGAACGTCAAATGGAATAAGTACAATTGTGATTAGATTTGGTATATTAATTGACAGTATTGATTCAGAAGATATATTTCTAAATACAATCTGGATTTCCATCATAATTTTCTCTTAATCTTGATTAATGTTTTTAAATGTTCATGCCCCAAAAAAGCAGTTTAGATCGCTTTAATTTTATTTCATCAAGCTCATGTTACGCTATTTTCAAAGAATAAAACCAAAGTTTGCTTAAGCCGCCGTCAAAAATCTGCATCATTAGTCACTCAAAAAATTTAAACGTCAATTGAACAAAAACAGACGAAGTAAACAAATTGAATATTCCCACATACGAAGGTGAAAATCCAAGGGCAAATATGGGATCGAATATTATAATAAATGATCTTGTTTAACTTCAAGCAAATATAGTTCTTATAGAAGAGAAAATGAACGCTAAAGTTGTATGGAATAAACCAATGATCGTTAGTGAAGACGGTGTTAAAGTTTACAATCTGAACAAAGTTTTGTGTGATACAGTAAAAAGGCTATATCCACATGTGTTCTAAGTGATTAATGATGTAACTACTGAACTATTATCACCGGCAGAGGAAGCGGGACAATTGTCAATGTAAGATCATGACAAAAAAGATTGCCAAATACAGTTTACTGGTAGGAATTTATAAAACGAAAGGAGATCAGCTTTATTTTAATGTTAATAAGGATAGTTTTTGTGAAGCAATTCATGAAATTACTGCTGATATCTTCAAGGATCGGGTTCTAAAAAAAAGTTGACTAATGATTCTGGTTTGGGATCAAATATTCATGCATTTTTTCAGCGATCTGACTTGTTTTGTTCCACTTAACGCTTTTTATCGTGAGCATCTGTTGATGACATTAATTTTTTTATCATGTTTGTTTGTGTTTACCGTTGATATCCTTTGTGAAGTGTCTATAGAAATATTTCTCTTGTTATGTTAGGTAATAACAGTTAATGTTTCTTTACCAGATAGTTTTCTAATACTTTAATGTTAATTTTGATAGGCTTGTTACAGTATTGCTACTAATTAGTGCTAATACCTTTCCAGCCTTTAGCAACTCTACAAAATAATAATAATCCAATGTCAAATAAGTATCTATCTCAGCATTACTATGTATTAGCAGCCCAGTTACCACGATCCCAGATTTAGTACCTCCAGTTATAGGTTCACATTTGTACAATATTTATTGGTGCACTTTTGCACCTACGGCTACGGGTGCACTAACGAACCAGTTGATATCTTACGTAAATAACGCTAGTTTGTATGTCTTTTCTTGTGGATAATAAGATGAGATGGATGGAACTTGCTTGCCTTGATAAGTTGTGTAGCACGCAAAGGTCTTTGAAGATCTTGATTCGTTATTTTAATGTAGAATTCCTTTTATGCTGTTAAATGACTTTGTAATTATTTGTTGATATTTTTGAATTCATGTAGATAATTAAAGCTAACTTATAGCTTAAATTATAAACAAAAATTGAAATATAATTTATTTTTAGTAATTCAAAATATGTTATAGTCTAATATTTGTAATAAAATTGTTAAATAAATTACTTATTAAAATAAGTAGCCGCACAAACTTGGCATATTACAAATACATGCTTACCTTTCTAACAAACGAGAACTAATAATATCAAATCAAATTATATTATGAGTTTCCCACAGAATTCTGACTAAAAGTACTAGGAGATCATAACCATCACGGAGGCGTAAGCGAAAGTGTGAATAAGTAATTTTATTATAAAGCGTACAATATTCTACTGTGCTCCAAATTCGGATCAGGAATTTTATTACGATTGCCGCAACCGTACTAATCTAATCTTGCTTCCCACACGGCTGTTTATAGGCATGGAGCTAGGTATTACGATAATTTTAATAATTTAGATAAAGATTCACATATTTGATACGAATTTTAAAATTAATTGAATGATTTTTTTTATAAAGCATTTATCTTATTTCTCTTGTTAATTTTGCTGTGTTATTTTTTTATGATTTATAAGCTAAAGAGAACAGCTTCGCTTACTTTAGAGTTGGAAATTATCGTAAAATAGCTTTTTCTCCAAAAAATATATCCTAAATCCTATGCCAGGACTGAACTCTACCCGTGTTCAAATTTTATCAAGGTCCGTTCATAAGATGTGAAGAGAAAATAAATATACAGACAGATAGAGTTACTTTCCCATAAATAATATTAGCGTGATATATAGATTATGATGCTCTAGATATTATAATGTTGCAAACATTACAAATACATTATTTTATCTGTTCGGTCCCTTGCTCCAATTACATTACAGATTTCACTTTTAATATTTGTTTTGCCATTACAAACATTACAATCTACAAACATAACGCTAACCTAACTCCTATTACCAGAAACACCAAAATCAAAGCAAGCACTACCGATTTAAATCACGACTACTAAGATTTACGACCAGCCGCTGCATGTAATTGCCCCCTTCTCATTATAGTTACATCTGAATTGATTCATGGCGTCAAACACGGTAAATATAAATGCAACAGAAGGCCTATTTTTAAAACGTACGGTTGAGAACTCCCACGTACATAGTTGTCGCATATGGTTAAAAGATTAAGCTACCGTGACTGAGGAATTTTGTTAGAAATTTTAAAGCTAAAATAAATGCAGAAGGTGAAAAAGTAAACGCAGTAAGCAGATAAATTTCTTGAATGTAAGTACGTTTTGTAGTAAGTCGTTTTAATAAACAACGTGTTTGTTACAACAATTTGATTGCTTGCTCGGGGTCCAAGATAAAAGTGAATACTTAGGTTACTTCTAGGCAAGCGTGCTCCATCGTCAACCATATCATCGTTTCATGTCAGTGTTCGTCATAGTCAGTGATTTATCACGAGTCTATCAATAATAAAAAATGTCGTTTTTTTTGAGCGCATCTCGTTCAAATTAATTCACGGGACATCGTTTTGCTGTCCAATGTCCATGGAATTTCTACGTTTTCGAATTACAACGTTTTTCTCCATAGAAATCTACGCTTTGGAACGTGCAAATTACCTTCACTTTTTTTGACTGGCGTCAGCCAGTCAGTCATTTCAAATAAACGTTTTATGAATTATTTCAATTTTCCTCTGAATTTCTGAATCTAGTGACTAGCAACCATCACACAATTTTTTAATACACCATTTTTGCTGCCACAAGAGACGCAGCAAGAGAATTGTCACTTTTTATATAAAATGTTCCTTCTGTATTATCTTCTTTTGTGACATACTATCGAAACTAAACGTTACTAAAGCGCCATTTGAATATCTTAACTAGTTAACGAATAAGTTACAGATATATTTTAAAAATTTAAAGAAAGTTTTTAGAGATAGCGTTCTATTTGTTTGCGTGTGTTACGCTTACCTTATTGATATGGTATCGGTGGAACTGTAACCTAGAATTAGAAGAAATATTTTTTTTTTATGGAGCCCATCTTTTAAATTTTGTATCAATCGTGCTACACGAGTAGATAGAAAAGAAAAATGCACTGAAATATAACACAGTAAATATTAGGAATAAAATACTACAAATTAATGAAATTTTAGAACATCCCTATTAATATACTATAGAACTCAGTAGTGTATTTAAAGATATTAAAAAAAAGTAAGTATGTAAAAACAATGTTAAATAAAAAAAAAGTAATAAAAAGAGGCGGAACACACAAAGGCTAACAACAGAACGTAAACATAAATAATTTAAATAAATAAAACTACTAATTAATTCTAAACAACAAATAAAACGACACCCACTTAAACAAAAGACGTTATTATTATATATTAAACAATAAATAAATAAATAACTTTGAATATGGATTTTATAGTAGTTTTTACGACTTGGTGCACAATATTGTTAGCTAACGAAGTGTTCCTTTGAATAGCAATGCCTGACTTTACTGCTTTTAAAACAGTTTTAGCTCATATACTGGAGTACTGGTCTGGAAATTTTCATGGTGGTCGTACACTTGCATATTTTCAACCTGTTAACGGGATTTTAGCTGTAGAAATGTGTTTAGATATTTTTTCGTTTGAAACCAAATATAAGTGGTAAGGTAAATATTATTTAAGATCACAAATCTGATATTTTTGCTATAACTGATTACAATGTATTCTAGAGAGAAATGCTTAGATAATAGTTTACAACTTTTACTTAAATTTAGATATTTTAGGGATCCTTAACTAAAGGGTAAAACGAGACCTTATTACAAAGAATTCACTGTCTGTCTGTTGTCTTTTTGTATTTAAATTTAAACTTCGTAACTTTTGAATTGAGATGGCTTACTACACGATCCAGGGTTTCTTAAATATGTAATTGAATAATATTGGGTTGTTTTTTTTTTAATATTTTTGACCTTTACAATTTTCTTGACTCAATTCACTCTAAATATCTGAAAGTGCAATTATGTTAGTTTTATTTATAATTATTGTATGCCTATTGAGTAAGACATATTGGAATTAAAATTTATTATAAAGTTTTAACATCTATATGTAACCAATACGCACAATAAAGACATTCTGATTCTGATACTGTCTGTGACCAGGCTGTATCTCATAAACCGTGATAACTAGACAGTAGAATTTTTACAGATGATGTATTTGTAGCTTCTATAACAATTAACACTAAACACAAAATAAATTAAATTGTGTAAAAAAAATTAAACTCTTCATGCATAAGTTCGACATGCACAAACCGACTGAGACGGTTTTTTATTTTGCAAATCTCGAAGAATCTAAAAATCTCTGTCAACTCACTTCTCCTGCAACAAGCACTCACAAAAGTAATTTGATAAACGAACGATTTTTTTTTATTAATCTAGTTTTGCAATGCACTAAAAAGGCCATAAATGACCAGGAGTTTGGTCATCGACATTTCCTCTGCACCATTTAGCTATAGTAAAGTACCAGTAACCTCACAACAAATGAAATAAAAGACAACAATTTTATCTGTTTGGCTTCACTATCGATAAAATACTCCTAGAGTAAAATAATCTGAAGCGTATCCGATATTATGATTCAGATAACGATCTAAAGTCAAATTGTGTTTATATTGTCGTAAAATTTGCAATATACGTTGCGGTTATAGTTTTTAATGCAGACACTTGATGGCCAGGACTGGTAAGTAAATGCCTTATTTAGCAACAACCGAAGAACGTTTAATAGTTTCGAGGTTATAAACCCAACTGCAATGTATGATTTGTTTATTTTGTCAGATATTACAACCTTAGGCTAAGGAATGGGCCGTAATCCAACAGGTGGACCTAAAGTTTTCCAATTTTTAATTCTAGAACATGACAGGAAAACATCGTGAGGAAGCCACAATGTTTTCCTTCATCGTTTTGAGAGTAGTAGTGATGAAATAAATTACGCACAATAATGTGCCTAACTGAGTTTGAAATTGAAACCTACAATTCGAAGGTCGAATGAAAATTCATGTAGTCAAAGTACTATTAGAGATAAACGAAGTTTTAACGGACACCGAAATCATGTAACACCACAAAAATAATGTGTATTTATTTATAATATACACTATATTGTATATTAAGATGACAATACTAATTAAAGGAAACCTTATAATAATAAAAAATACAATCGGCTGCCTTATTGCCTGCGATTTCTTCTGCTACCTGTAGAGCCAAAACTCATAACTGCATTGCGTCGCTGCAACGCTAAATTCGGCGGTGCCGCTTCGTACATTGTACTTACAATTGTACGGGGTGGCACCGCTGATTTTTGCAGGTCTCAATCGAAGTGGGGGACTGTGCCTAACCATATAAAGTGGGTCAACTTATTTGCCACGTACTATATGTTTTTTTAACTCAAAATTCATAAATTGCCGTCTGTTGAAGACACCAGGTCTTTTTTCTTCACTAAGCGTTAGTTCTTGAATTAACCAGAGCTATGGGAACTACTTCGATGTTTCCAACTCCTTTCTAATACCGCCTATCTTTGTTCTAATATCTTATGACTAAAAAAAAAATATCTAAAGCCAAAACGGAAACATATATTTTTAATCAGCAGAATTCCCAAGCGATCTGACTGTAGCGTGTCAAATCACATCATTTATCAAACCTTAGCTCCCGGCCTAACATTCAACTGCCACACACGCTGAACAAAATGAAACGCACATTTATTTAGAACTTTAAACAGTTATAGATAGAGTTGAAAGTCCTTTGGTGGTAAGTTAACATTTTTTTCAAAACTATCAGGGTTTGCACAAGTATTGTTTATTGTAAAATTGTCACAGAAGGACAGATGCATCGTAAATACTTATTAATGATTTCGTTGAAGCTTAAGTGGATGTGAAAAATCGTTTTGCGTAGCGAGAAGTGCTGTGTCACTGTGGGTTTTGTTATTTTTTGGAGCTAATTGTTAGGAAGGAGAGTTCAGTGAAAGAACTTTTGCGGGAAGATGGCGGGATTTTAAAATTTTAAAAAGGAATGGCAGCTAAGACATTCTATCAGCGACCACGTGACTTTTTTTTGGCGTATGTCGATCCTGTTGATTGTGTACTTTTTTTTCTTTTGGTTTTGAATAGTTTGTGCATACAGCCAGTATAACCAGTTTTTTTTTATTTATCTAAAATAGTGCTTGACTGCGATCCCACCTGATGGTAAGTAGTGATGCAGTCGTTGATGTTTAGGTGCACTAGTTTATTAAGAGCCTATTCACTCTAGCCTTGAAGATACTCAAATAATAATCGGACGAGAAGACCGCAGCAGGCAAACTGTTCCAGTCCTTCGATGTATGCGATATAAACGATGAGGCAAAACCGTAGAAGTTTCAATAAAGTAAGGGGTTTTTTTTTATCGTAGGTAAAATCATCCAATGACAAATCCCGCCCTTGGGTGGGGCGGGAAATAGTGTCAGACTTTTACTGACTAAAAACCTACCCTTCCATTCATTGCCTTTGTCCCGGGGCCCGTGGTGACATTCTAACATAACCTTTGGCCCCAGTAGGCTTTGGCCCTGCTGGACCCCTACAGTTTGCTGACAACTCCTTGAGGCGCGCGGAAACAGTGCGCGCCGAATAAATTAAGAGTGGATATTTGCCGTACGTCGGGTTGTCCGATGGTAGAACGGAGATGGTGGAATCAATTCGTGCAATTCCCGCGCAGCGCTGTTTAGAATGTAGATAGAGTCTGTTTATAAAGTGAAACGATTTAGGAATTTTTAAGCGAAATAAATCTATTGCTGGCAACACCAATATTTTAGCCGGTACAAAACAGTTTGATACTTTTATTAATCCTACTTTTGTAATAAAGAATATCATTAAAGAGACCGAAACGTATTCTAAATGAAAATCTTTTGAATTTTCAATTGTTAAAATGATCCCTGATAATACTAAATCATTTGAAAAAATACTTATATACGAAATGTTTTCTAAGGTTCTATCAATAAACAATGATCAAGACCATTTAATCAACCTTGATTATTCAACCAGTGTTGATTACATCAGATTTAATTGTACCCAAAAGACTATAAAGTCAAAAGATTTGGGTAATTACCCAAGTCGTTCGACTTTTTAGACACACTCTATTTAGTTCTATCACTCTATTTTCCATCATAATGCTGATATGAGACATTGTGTCTTTATAGTATTGTATTTAATAGCAAATGAATTGATTCGGCCATTTCGACAAGCTTAGCTGAAGTAGTCAATACTACAATAAAATTCTTAGCTATATTTTACTGAGATCACGCCGGTAAATTGCCCAGGTGTGCACATACTTCAGATATGAAATTACACCAATTTTACATCACTATAACTCATAAGTTGAAAAAATCTGAAAAAAAAAATGGTTTTGGATTGTTTTTAAATTTATTTACTTATTTATTACAGCTTGGAGGACTTACAGCTTATTATTATATATTTTTTTTTTTATTATGTATGTTTTTTTAAACAGCTTATATTTAAAAATCATTAAAAGATAAACAATCATAGACGACATCTAGCCAGTTAAAAGTTCTAGTGCTTTTTAATAATAAAATGTCACATTGCAACCTTAGTTAATTTAGATTATTTAAATAAATAAGAAATATTAACAGCAATGAATTATAATTTGTTTGAAATTAAATAAAATAAAAATTCTAAACAAACTAAATAGTGGCGGTAACTTTACAGTAATATTAATAAAATGTAATACAAAATTAATAGTATAAATTCATAAAATAATATTTCGATCAAAGAGTGCGGTCAAGCCGTTTTTCAAGATCATAGAATATAAAGTACGATTTTAATATACACTAAAAATAACTTAGTAATATTAATAGCAGCTTAGGAATCAATATCACACTTTTATACCTAAAAGCATGTTTTACTGTTTTGCACTAGATTCTAGTGTTGATAGCTGGTCAACAAGAAATCTCATTTAATAACTGGGTTCCGTAGTTAAATATTTCAAGAACTTTTCAAATCGAAAGATGACTAAGATCTAAGTTTGAGGTTATAGTGTAGATTACACCACAACTTCAATTTTGGAAATTCGTTATTTACCAAAATTTAATTCTTTTTTTAAATAATTGAATTTTTTTTTTGTTTGTAGGCTCGCGTTTTCCACAATCTCAACTGATAGCCAACTATTATGCGGTCGGCGATGGCGCATGTTTACCTAAAAATAACCATTCATTTGCTTAATTGAGACTGAAGCTCTGTTTTGAATAAACTTTACAACTAATTACACTTTATAAAACCACTTCTAATTTGAATTACTCGTAGAAAATGTACACTATAATATAACTAAATTAAGCATAGCATAAGACACCCATAGGTTTAAGTTTGTTTATAAGTTGAGTTACTTTTTAGTATACAAAAAAATTTATTCGATAAACATAATAAAAAAAGTACCTACTACTTCAATTCAGGCCTCCTCTCTAGGAGGTGTAGGCTGCCATTGATGAATTAATATTTTACAGCTTTTACACAAAGTCATTCAGTCCAAAGCAGAGTTTGTGCTATGAGTATTACACATACTTATATATTTCTAAATACATACATATTATTCAAGATCATTAGTCTACATTTGTCTTGGGTGGGAATCAAACCCACGACCTCCAGCATAGCAGTCAGGACCCCTAACCACTAGACCAACAATCCAGTCAAATTACGGTCTAATATAAGCGCAGTGCGTGATGACGCGATCACTAGCCCAGGGCGGGTTGGTGGTTAGGTTAATAATACTAAAACTATTCTTGGTAACCAGTCCACTTAAGACTTCAAAAACAATAGCCCTATTGTCTTTATTTTCCATATGTCACAATAGTTTTCACCAACCGCGGGTTGTCCTTGAAAGCACTAGCATTGCGCGTACAGGGACAATCGTCGGTTGGCATCACGTTCCATTAAAATTACCTAAAGGGCCTCTGCGAGTTGGTTTCGGCTCCTCGTACGCCTTCCAAAGGTCCAGGTACTCAGGGTCTGAGATAAATAAATTCTAAAACTATTCACGGAACCCTGAAATCTAGCGACCACCTAAGCTGCGAGTAAATTGGCGCACAGGCCACTTGACGACGGATTAGACGCTCGTAAAACGCTCAGAATACGCACTAAGCTTCTAATACGGCCTTTTGTCACACCGTTCTGTATCATACTGCTATTAAAATACATATAAACTTGTATAAAATAGTCTCTAAATGCGGTTTTGAATGTAATTCCAGTTCTATGATCTATAAAGTTGGTAGATTAGTAATCTAAAGCTTGGTAATATATGGTTGTGACTTTGTGACTTTGGTCTCGCAGAAAATTAGTAGCCAGTTTCATTACCTTCTGATTAGTTCTAGTAGTGTAGCGAAAAATATGATGAAGGGAATTTAAAGTTAGTTCATGCTAAGAGCTGACAGTTGCCTAATTAAAATTTGTCTGTGATACATTTTTTTACAGAAATTAATTATTTCAATTTTCTTATAGTTAATTCATTGGTGCTACCTATATTAAACTGATCTGTTACATTTTTAATTCGTTTATTAAGTTTTCGTTTCATTATGATTATATTTAACAGATTATTAAAAATAGTTTATATTCTATATTTATTTGTTAAAAAGACTTTTTTTTTTAAATTTATTACAATAACTAAAAGAAAAAAATTGTAATGACCATCATTAAAAAATATATGTTTACAAAAATTACACTTCCGTGTAAATTAAAACCAAAGTAAATCAAAAACAGAAATAAACTTAATTTCATTTCGTAATCCGGAATCCGGAATCTGAGTTACCACAGACAGCAACATTTTTATAGTAGGACAAATTTACAATATTACAACTGTGTTTAAATTGTAAAATAAATAATTGAAGCCACTAAAATTAGAGTAGGGGCAATTAATTGAATTTGTTTTAATTCAATTAGACGGTTTCTTGGTTTGTAATTTATTAGAGGCGATGGGAAGCGGATGTAGAAGTTTGTTTTTCGTTTTGTAGTGCTACCTGCTAGGCCTAGTACCGATCGACCTTCGCATTTAATTAGCACATCACTGAGTTTCTTTTTTGGGGTCATAAAATTCATTATTACAATTTATTAGTTTAGGATATAATTAAATTACTTATTAGTCTGTATATAAGGCTAGATTGTAATAAAATTAGGGTTCATCCTTTGGATGTACTCTAGAACGAGGGAAAAAAAAAAAAATTCATTATGGCGTGCAGAGAAAGAGGTGGCGATGACTGGGACACGTATCATGAGAAAGCTGATTCATGATGATTCTGGAAAGGATATCTGGCAAGTCGTGGTGGGAGGGAGGGGCTGTTTCACTGTTAGGGAAGAATAGTGGCACAGCAACGGCTAAACTAGCGTCTCTAGCTTAACTAGTTGCAATAAAATTGCGCTGAGCGTAAAAAGCGGCTATCCTAGTTTAAGCTTTATTTCTGGAAATGGTCTGTTACTTGAGAATTAATTAAGAAGACGTAACAAATACATTTTCACCTTCATAATAATGGTGTGATATAATTGTGTGATTCTTTAAGTAATATTCTTTTGTGTTATATCTGTGTTGAACTAATATTTTCGATTCTATTCCATTCTTTCATTATAAATTTAATGGTCAATTCACATTATGGCATATTTTTTCATTTCATTCGTAACTGACCAAAGTTAGCACGGCCGATTCCAGATATTTCATTCTACTCAAGCAGGGGTATAAATAAAAAGCCCGTAAACATGCATGAGTAAGATGAACACATCACTAAAGCTGCGAGTTTGTAACATTTAACACGTTTTAAAAACCAACTGCTTTGCTAACTAGATCACTATCTGTCAATCCAAGTCGGTTCTAAGTCACAAGTGAAGGCATTTTGTAAAAAACAATACTAGTTTTAGCTTCGAACTTGTGTATTTATTATTCTTTCTTAATTATATAAACTAGTGCTTGACTGCGATCCCACCTGATGGTAAGCAGTAATGCAATCGTTGATGGTGAGGCGCACTAGTTTATTTGGAGTAGAGACTCCACTCATTCACTCTAGCATTAAAGACACCTAAATTATAATCGGACGTAAAGACTGCAGCTGGCGAATTGTTCCAGTCCTTCGATGTTCGCAGTATAAACGACAAGGTGAAACGCTTAGTCCGGACCGTAGAGGTGTTAACAGTGTAAAGGTGGACACTCGTCGTACTCGAGCTGTCTAATTAAATAATAAAAAAAATGCTTGTTCTTCTGGGAGATTTTGTATGTATTTTTTGCCATTAAACGCTTTTAGTAGGAAATAAGATAAATAATCTATACTTATTTGCTAGGCACATTGCACGCAGAATAGATGGCCGTTAGGGCCGAAAGGTTCCGGAGTAGCGACCGCGTACCGGAAGACGCAGCGTTGGAAGGCCTCCCACAAGTTGGACCGATGAACTGGTCAGGGTTGCTGGAGTCCGATGGATGCGAGACGCACAGGACCGGCCAATATGGTGACGCTTGGGGGAGGCCTATGTCCAACAGTGGACCACTTTTTGCTGAAATGATGATGATGATGACTTATTTCTATAACTTTTAATAGAAAATAATCACGGCAGCATGCTCCTTGGAATAATTGTGCTTCCACACTGGCGTAGCTAGTAATTAAATAAATCAAAAAACTCTAAGTAAAGCTTACAATAAGTTTATAACTTAGATCTCCAGTACTGTGGGTGGTAACGAGCTGATGCACAGAATACTAATAGCTGGATGCATTTGTATGGGAATTAAGACGCAACGGATTGCTGACGTGTTAGTCTTGAAGGATTTAATATACCTACCCATTAGCCGCCGTTTATAATATCTACAACAAATTCTCGAGAATATTTATAAGTATTTTTGTGTTCAAACAAAAACAAATTGTGTTCCGTCCATTTTAGATAGCGGTTCCTAAATGGGACAGTCATTGAGTCCTTTTCTCTTGATATTATGGTACCAAAGATAGATTTAAATACGTGAAGAAACGTTGCATTTACATTTCTGGTGACTGGTAAATAATTAGTGAACGATACTTAAACACGTGATTGTAGTCATGTAAATGAACAACTTTTACTATGGGAGCAAACTTGAAATTGTGAAAAAAATCAGCCAAGTTCAGTACATTTTGACCAGTTAGGCGAACACAAATGTACTGACCAGCAGATTTTTTTTCGCGATTTCAGGTTTGGTCCCATAGTAAAAATTGTTTGTTATCATGATTACAATCACGTGTTTAAGTATCGTTCATTAATTACCAGTCACCCTATATTACATTAACATCTATTTTGAATTGAAGGCAAGGTGGAATAAAACTTGACTTATACGAGAGGCCGGTTCGTAATGGCTGAAGAGTGTGAGGAAAAGAGCAGTGAGCAGAATGGTCTAATCATAAATGGATCTGTTTGAATTGATAGTATGTGGTTGCAAAATATGAACACACAAAAACGCAAAAAAACAAAAAAAAGAAGCTTCACATCTGGCCAAAAAAGAGCGCGTATCAAATATCGTACCAAAAATCGATTCAACACTTTAAACGTTGCTGCATTATTCATATTCACCGATTCTTACCGATTCCCTTACCGGTGATAAATGACCAGTAATTGTATCCGAATATTAGTGTCTGACCAAAGGCCGAAGTCTGGTTAAAGCCGAAGATCTGTTAACAATAAAAATCTGTTCGAAATTGGCTAAAAATAAATAAAAATATATATTTTTTTAAGTGGATTGCATATCACCAACTTAAAATGACTACAATGTAATGTTTACTGTTAACTTAACATTTCAAAATTATGTCAGATTTGGTGTTCATTAGCAACTTTAGACCAAGACTTCGGCCTGCGATGTAACCGAAGGTGGCCGAAGATGGCCGAAGGTAATCGAAGCCGAAAGCAAGCTTTAATCACACACTCCTGAGTATCAATGTTTTAAGAAAAATCGCAGAGTCATATGACCTTGTATTTCCTATCGACTTTGCGATCGGTATTACAAGTATTAATGCGTGTATGGGAACGGTTTGTAATTAGATACATTGTAATTGTGAGCGGATATAGTTCTTGCTTGTTTTAAGGGTATGAGATATGTTTCAAGTTTTTTTGTATGTGATTTAAAAAGGATTTAGTTTGTGTCTAAGGCACCATAGAGCGTAGTACGATGTTTTCTTAGTTGATTTATTTCCTAACTTTTCTATAGATTAATTATAGTAACTATGAGTACTACTAACTGGGGTCATGGGTTAACTTCCGAAAGGAATGCTCGGCCCCGGCACGATAGGCTACGAAGGAACGGGGTAGGTTTTTAGTCAGTAAGAGTCTGACACTACTTCCCGCTCCGCCCAAGGGCGGAATTTGTCATTGGATGATTTTACCTACCAAAAAAAAAAAAAAAACTATGAGTACGACTGACTTAAAATATGTAAAGAAAGGCTGAATTTAACAAAAAATTAGGAAGAATAAAGATTCTTCTTCAAAATTTATGTCTAGATATTTCTGATTCAAAATCTTATAAGTTTAAATTCCAAATAGAAATGATTATTCCAAAATCTTGCCGGGGTGTTTCTTAATAATTACAATTTATTGGTCTCTAAATAAAGAGAGAATAAAAAAAAAAATAAGAATGGAAAATAATCGATTCTTTTTAATGATATACTTATTGGCTTGACTGCGATCCCATCTGATCGTAAGCTGTGCTGCAATTTTTGACGGTAAATTGCATAGTTTATTAAGGGCCTACTCACTCTAGCCTTGAAGTCGTCAAAATATCTAAAAAACCATTTTTTTTATTTAACATAAGCCTACATGGACACTCATAAAACGACAGAAGCTGGTGTACGGTTCCAATTAGTTGTTTCCTATGGGGGAAGTAACAGCAAGAAACACCAGGGCAAAAATAAAAATCTTAAAAAAAAATACAATATCTCCATATAACAATATAAATTAATGTGAGGACAGTGTAAACAAGTTCATATTGTACCCAAAAGCTCAATAAAAATAATATAACTCCACGGTCAAAAAATCTCTCCGGAATTTCCAGATTATAGTACAAACATATAAAATAAACCCCAACTCAACAGTGCAAATATATCAAGCACATACGGAAGCTACTTTTCACACCAATATCTCACAATGAACCCACATTAACCTTTCTCCACTGATTTTATAAGTACAACAGCATTTAGTTCCTGATTGCATTGAATCTGATTTCTTTAAAAACAGATCAACATGTATTAATTACTGATATGGACAAAAGGCGCCTTAAGAATAACGGGCGCGCCATACCCATTTACCAATGTCTACTGATATTAAAATCGATTTTCCTCAATCGATCCGACGAGTAATTGTCGGTAATAATCCGAAATACGGAGCAGAGGTGTCGATGTAAGGAGATATAGGGCCCGTTACTCGCAATGTGCAGGTGGTCGGTGCAGCATCGATATTTTTAAATCGATACGCAATGAATCGATGATTCTGCACAATTTGATCGATCGCGATCGCTTTTTCGGTTGTGTCACGCTGTGTTCTTTATTTTTTTTTTGTTCGATTTTTGAACTGAGCGATGATGTTTAATGTGTGGATTGGTTTTTCAATGTTATCAGCCAGTAAGTTTGATACAATTCCTTTGATAAAAGAGAGGGTCATTATTTTTTGTTTTTTTTTTTTATTTTATTTTATCATTTTATAATATAAACTATCTTTACTGGATATCCCAATGCGATCGACTAGTTCTTATCACCAATTTGGTACGTGTGTTAAAATCTCTGGAACTGATTTTTTTTTTTCGTTTTTCACTTATAATATGTTATGATACACCTAAACCTAAACCTTCATAATGAATCATTTTGTCTATTGGTGAAAGCTGCATAAAAACAGGTACAGTTATTTTTATTTTATCGCAAATAGACAGACAAATGGGATAGGGACAGGACTTAGTTTTAGTTTTATGTAATGATAAGGATTTAAAATACAGATCATTTTTTTTTGTCAGTAAAAGTCTGATACTATCTCCCGCTCCGCCCAAGGGCGGGAGATGTCATTAGATGATTTTTTTACCCGCAAAAAAAACACATTTAAAATAATATTTCTATTCCTATCTTTTTACTAGTTAGAAACAATTATTACAGTAAAGGATCTTTCACTTGTATCAGCATTAACATCCTTATTCACTTGGCGAAAGAAGCCTCTCACTTTAGCAATCCATAAACCTATGGCTTCATTTACACTAGCCTCTAAAATCCTGCCTTAACAAACCAGCATATTCTGACACCTAAAGGAACCACAGACTACATAGCCACATTAACACAAACAGATTTCTCTGGTTACTAATAGCAGAGCGTGTGTTTGTGGAGCAAATTGCGTATCGGCAAATTTACCGAGTCTAGCTTCACTGTGGCGATATGACTCTATGGCCGAAGCCGTTATGTACTGTTGGCTTTTCACACAAACGGCTCGCCGGTCGAGCTTTGAAAGGCACAGACGGGCGCGTAAAAAATGCTTGAGTATTTATTCATAACATGGAGATCGAAGAAGTAATATTCGAGACGGTACATAGTAGATACTTGCTAAGAAGTTTTATATGATGCAACGTGACAGTGCGACAATCATGTGACAATTCGTTTTTATTTAAATTAAAAAAAATCGTCAAGGGTAATCGCTTTATCGTCTCAAGAAATAAAACCCTTAGTAGAATTCAGCATAATGCAATCCAATAAGGGTCTTTCTAATTTAATAAAACACAATTCTAACAAGGTTAAGCAGCGCTTACCGAGGTCTGTTTGCCGATGGGTGGCGATTTCAACATACCGAGATACCGCCGTGCCTCCGAAAGCACGTTAAGCTGTCGTTCCTAGCTGTCATACCTAGCTGTCATTCCTGGCTGTCATTTCCAGCTGTCATTCCTGGCTGTCATTTCCAGCTGTCATTCATAGGCCTTTGACAGTCGTTACTGATAGTCAGAAGTTAGGATATCTGACAGCAGTCTGGTGAAGAGGCATCGTGTGGAGATCATATAGGCAGACGCTCCATGTAATACACTAAAATACAGCTGCCCCAAAATAGTTTGGAAAAAGCTACGTAAATTGGAATGTTGATCTCAAAATAAGTAAAAATTCAAACCGCCAGTCTACTCAAACAATTTGAATAAAGAACAAACCTCAACAAACATTGCTTATTGCTGCTTTCGTGTTGACGAACTACAAGCTTCGCAACCGCTTCACTAAGAGCCGCGATGACCACTTCACACACCCACTTTACTATGAAAACTTTCCAGTGAAAGGGACTAGAGAGGTCTTAGTAAACTGGCCGCTAATTTTACATGTGTTAGCTTTTTAGAAATGGGATCGTAAGGTTGCGTTCATTGTTTGACAAGCTATTACGAACTTTTAAAATTGGAATTATAAATGTTTCTTTGGACTTTCAATATTTTTTATGGAGGCAATTCAATTGGTATGTTTTCGCGCTTAATTTGACTTTTCGTTTGAATGAAAATTTGAGTGTTGTCATTGTACTCAATGTTCGTGCAGTTCCCATGAAGTTCGAGTAAGATTCTGGTTGAATGTAGGACAATATTATGACAAGATTTTTGCTTTCTGTAACTAGACGTACTATTCCAATTGAAGGCTATCAGATCTGATAAGATTGTTAGATTGACTTGATAATCTAATACTTATGTAAAAATCTCGTGTTTGTTAACGAACTCTTCCGAAAGCTTGAACGATTTTTATTTATTATTTTGTGTGCATTTGAGGTCTCAGTATTGGTCGTAGGCTATTTTTTACCCTGCTACTCCTTAATCTTATTTATTTTTTGATAATTTATAAGGCAGACTACGGTTGCTGAATCAGCTAGTAATATATACCTATATGAGTAATCGTTTGAAAAAAATGATTTTGATGATTTTTTTTAAATAAAATTTGAAGTTTTTTTTTTTGTAACACCAAATTCTTTCATTTCGACATCTTTCCGTTATTGTAAAAAATCTTATTTTGTAACTAAAGACAGGCTTTTTCAAATATTTCGCTGCCTGCCATAAATATCTGCCAAAAATTTTTTTTCATTAATTGTTTGTTCTTTTAAATTTATTTTCATTACAACTGGTAAGAAATGACGCAACACGCCCTTTATTAACATCTCAACAAAACACAAAATAATGCTTAATATAAAGACTTATTGTTAACAAATCCTCTAAAAGCGACGCATGAAACCGCATTTACATAATTCAACTAAAGGTTACTTAAAAATATGAACAAACATCTCCACTAAGAAGTTCAAAAGATCAAATGTCATTATTTAACATTATAATTTAATTAAGCCCGTAATTGACAGCTCTAATAATTAATCTATGACCTGCTAAATTGTTGGAGCGAGCTTAACAAACCGTTGTTAATGTTAAATTATGTAATTAAGTAGCTTCTGCCCGCGACTTTGCCCGTGCTGATATTGTTTTAATAGCCCAAAAGTACATACTCCCAGGTGAAACATTTCGCTTTGTTCTACATCCAGGTTACTTAGTCTACCAGTCATGAGATTAAAGTAACAAAAGAACTGACAGACAAAGTTACTTTAGGTTGTTGTTGCTCATTAATATCTATAAGTAAAAGTAAGATCATCTCCTTCATCGTCATCATCATCAGTCCGACTTTGACCTCTCTGAACAAAAGCCTATTACTTTTTGCCAACGTTTTTATGTCATCCTTATCCTGGTTATATCTGTCTCGTCACTGGACGACCAACACTTCTGTTTCCTGTCTTTGGCCAGTTAGTCACTGTTTCACTCCACCTATCATCATGCGTGTGATATATATAGATTATATTAACATTTCACTTTTGCAATGGTTTCACTTTCAACTAACTCTTGATACTTTAAATTTATTAATGGTTAAGGATGAGGACTGATATCGATATGATGATCCATGGAAAAGGTATGTGTCTAACTCTGGACGTCTTTCGGTTGAAATGATGAAAAGAAGAATTTATCATTTTGCGCTGCAAAATCTTAACAATTTTAATTGTTTAAGCCTACAAGAACCACGCTTTGTTATAGGTAGAGTAAATTGCGAGTAAATTCTAAAAGTTTATTTCGTAGGAAAAATAATAGAAATCAATTAGATGTGTAAATCATATCTTATTTAACACAAAACCTTAAGTCACAGTATCTGCTAAAGATCTTCTATTTGGTTCTTAGTTCCCCATTCAAATCAATCAAATACTTGATATTCCCACCAGAAATACAAAATTACACCTGCCTCAACGAATTGTCTGACTATCATCTTCAAGTGTTTTAATTGACAGGCCCAATAATTATTTCATGACTTGGCGAGATTGCTTGAACGAATTATTGCAAATATAATTGCTCTTTCGTAATCACGTTATCATTATTTGTTATTGTATTATGTACTGGTCCATTATTGTTAAACATGTTTTTTTTTTTTTGTAATTTGTGGTTGTTACTGAAGTAATGTCTTTTGGCTGAATTTTTTTGTTAACAACAGTACAGAGACAGTTTAGCCTTCGTCATAATTATTTTATTTTAAATTCTCTTAATTATGAGTTTTTTATATTTATCTTAATATTTATTGAACGTGAACATAAAAAACTGCTATTCCGGGATACGACCTACCCAAATTTCGCCTTTATAATATTAGTGTTTGCTCTCTGAACAATAATTTGCCTGCTGCGATCTTCCTGTCGGTTTATAATTTAGGTGCCTCAAATGCTAGAATGAATAGGCTCCTAATAAACGATTGCATCGCTGCTTACCACACAGTGGGATTGCAGTCAAACACTAGTTTATATTATTTAAAAAAATGGGTGATTAGCAATTTTAATGTGTGTCACATATTTTGTCATTATATCATAAAAGGTTTTTGAAGTTTATTTGATGGATTAGATTTTGCAAATCCCGTAAGTACATAATAAATTCCATTTCATTGGTTTTATCATAAAACTTACTATTATTAACATAATTGTTATTTTATTAGTTAAAACAAAGCAATATTTATGAATTTTTGTCAAACCGAAATACTATATTAACCAAGATTTCACTTATTTTAACAATGTAGGTAACACTTGCATTCAAATATATTAAGCAATGAATATTAATTATTCAAAGCAATAATGGCTACTTAAGTTTCAATATTCATTAAGTTTCAAGTTATTTACAATAAGTAACGGCTTTACGTTCTCGTATATTTTCTTGTGTGCTGCAACCTTGCAAACACTAGCAAGAAGGATAATATTGTTTTATTATAATTACTGCTAAATTGTTGGCAAGATATATTATTAACATTACAATAACCACTATTGAATTTAGATCGTCCATAAAAAGGTTTTTGCCTGGACGTGCAATGGAATTATACATAATCGTCAGTGAAGTTCTACAGCGTAAAACAAGAATGATCATTTCATAGGACAGCAAAATAATAACAATAAATCATGATAAGGCAATGGGAAGAGCTATGCTCTGAGTTTCCTTAAGTGATCATATCATGACCGAATATATCCGCAGGAAAACTAAGATTATGTACATAGTCCAAAGAATTGCCAAACGTAAAGTGGCTGTGCGCAGGGCACATTACTTTCTGAACAGATGAAAGGTCGATGGGACCGAAAGGTTCTGGACAGGCTACCATGTACCAGAAGACGCTAGAAATTGATTAGAGTATTCAATAAATATCCATAAACTTATGATGAACTGTTTCCGTAAAAACCTGTCTATCTTACGTGAACTAAACATCAAGACTGGACTATCTACTACCTGCATGCGCAGAGTACTGGAGTTCTTTGGCCACATTGCCAGGAAAAATGGCCACAACCCCGAGGCAGCTCATCGTAACTGGCATGGTTGATGGCAAAAGACCAAGGGAACGCAGCCCAAAAAGCTCAGATCAGTTCCGGTTCACTTTGGACACACAAATACACGTCGTACTTCATGAAGCCAAGAACCGTCACAGATGGCGAGACACCATCAATAAGAAGCTAATCCAGCAGGATCTTCACGTCCCTCAGTAATGAGGAATCCGAATCAAAGGGGAGGATGATGAGACACCGTCCACATGTCAAAAAATATAACAGTGTCTATTTTCCCAGAGTTCTTTTTCATAAGAATTTCATTTTATAAGAAAGATCAAACCTTGTGTTCTGTGGCTACACGATCATTTTCTTCGTCTCCGATACAACAGGTTTTCAATTTTACGCTTAATGATTCAACATTGCAACCGCGCTTTAAACTATACCGCCCATCATGTAGGTTCCCCTCAGGGTAAACCTACGAATCGAATGATTTAATATCGATTAATCAAGAATCGAGTACTCAGTTAATTAATAATTATGTCGTTGATTTGATATAATGGCTTTTGAATATCCATTAAGACTTCTGTAACAAGCTATAGCTTACGCCGATGTCTCCGTTCGCCTGAAGCATTGATCGTTGACAGAAATGATCAACTAGCTAGATTGGGCAAACGATACTTAGCAATAAAGGATTTTGAACTCAATCCCAACATGATACAGTTAAAATTGGAGTGTCACGTTTTGACAGCTGGATAACCATGACGAATCCCACAATATACCGACGTTACCATTATTAATAATAATTATAATTAATTTTCAATAACGTCTATAAATTAAAAAGGGCGACTTTCGCTTATTAATCGTTTTCGTTCGTGACCAATCGGGCGGGTTCGTGAAACGTTCGGGTGTTTCCGCCGCCCGTCATCTTCCCTCGGGCGCTGCCAAGGGATTTGATTAATGGAGTTCCGTGTCCAAAAATTTGGTCTGTTTTTTTTTAATCTTTCCCCTGAAGGTGCTTGAACTCTTTTTAGGGTAGCCGGTGGTAATTAGTGGTTATTGAATATAACAGTTTTGACAGGTTTCTGAGGGGTTAATTGCATTGTTTCTTTTGATCTCAAGTTAATCTATTTTCTTGCTTTGGTGTTAAAATGAGGGTACGGATCCGTTGAGTTGCAGATTGTAATTATATTGATACGACTGCTCACATCCATCACAACCAAATTTATTGTTTTACCTAATTATACTGTTTAATAAAATTGCCGTTATAAAATAAACTATTTACGCTTATATTTACTACCGGTAAATATTCAGCTAGCCAGCTACATTGTTCATAAAAATTATTATTATCTTGCATAGTTATTTTTAGAAACTACATTTTTATCCAATGAATGACAAGCAACTGCACCAATTTTCATATGATTACTTACATAATTTTTTGCTAACAAATTTTGGTTGAATTAAATTTGAATATCAATAATATTAATTTATTTATAAAATGTTGATCTACAAACGAAAATATGAGTCAAAAATAAAAATACATAATTCCTAATAACAACGTTTAAAAAAAAAACGAAATTTGAATTTTAACATCAGTCAAAACTCCCATTAACATTTGAACCGTCAAAATTGGAATCATCAACGGGAGCGAAATTCTAAAATGAACCATTCAAATATCTGACAGAAGAAAACGCTACAATTTACACTTTTCATGACCTTTATTACCTAAACAATAAGATTTAAAACCGCTCACTCGGACCGCAAAAAGATTTGTAAGGACAAGACAATATTTCACAAAACTGGTGCATAAAATTCTTCTTCGCTTATTGGGCGTTGACCTCATATTTTAACGGTCCTAGCACAGTTTAAGAAAAGAATTCCTAATCAGCCAGTGTTTTTGTCAATTTTAGCGTAAACTTTTGTCTTTGAAAACAATATTTTACGCTGTGTGTAAGGTGGCTTCACGTTAGAATTCGGAGCGTGTAAATCGCTGCCATATTTAATTCTTTTCGCTTCTATTTGACCGTGGAAAAGTGTAACATGTGGTTGTTTTTCTAATATTTTGACGTTTTATCTTTGACGAGCGAGGTCAGTGACTTTAGTGTCGTGGCAATATGTTTTTGTTTTGCTAAATGGAAAGACAGTAAGTAAAGGATCACGGGCAAATTTGTATGAAACCTGGGCGTTAGACCAACAGAAGTGCAACTAGTGCCAGTTTTTAGGGCTTAATGCCAGAATCGAAATTATATAAATAATACCAGTCATATCCACCGGGTTTTCTTGAAAAACTGTTTTATCAAAATGAAATAATCAAGAAACTTTTAATAATTACGTATTGTTTAATTACTAGATGGACATTATTAAATAAAAATAAAATGTTATTTGAACGGTTTTTTATGAAAAGCATGTGTATTAAGTAAATCAAATACAAATAAACTCCCGAACTCATTCCACACACACTTAAACTCCGTCTCGGTCTATAACAACATCTAACAAATGACGCGCGGGGGCGATAAATGGCGCATGTCGTCCCAAACCAACCATCCTTCTGAGAAGGCCAAAATGGGTAGCTCACTGTCCGACCATCCGGAAACCGTTTGGACCGGGCCCAAGTCGTCGACGGCGCGTATTATTCGCGAAATGTTAGCAAACCGTAGCGGCCCAGGAGTGTCGAAACCTACTGAAACCGTGGGTAATGTGGAAGTGAAACCCGGGGTTCTGGAATGAAGACAATGAAGGAACCGGTGTGGACTTTTAGTCAGTAAAAGTCTAACACTATCTCCCGCTCCGCCCAAGGTTGGGAAAGATCGTTGGATGATTTTCCAAAAAAAAAGTTCCTCAATCGATCGATCGCCCTCACGAGGACACGGTGGTGCTCTGACCGAGCGGAGTACACAAGTATCGTATGCACTACCGTGTCCTCCGGGCGGTCCTCATAATGGTGACACCCGGGCGTTTCTTCCGCATGAATAGGGTGCTGTAAATCCCCGAACTGTCCATATCTGGTGAGAACCTGAGTCATGCGGAAGGTGAGAATGCCGTGAAACCTTTTTCAGCCACTCCCCAAAGAGGGAACTTACCGCCATAATTATGGTTTGCACAACTGCGCTTTGAAGGTCGATCGCCATTTTTGTTCAATTTAGATGCTTGAAGACTCGTTTGCCCGAAATCTAATCTACCCGACGAACCATCATACTAAAGACGGAGAGATGGGCCACTCTGCAAAATAGTTCAGAAAAACCTGACTGAAAATCACTCCCGCGGAGCGTGCGCGCCTGCTGGCTGTGGGAGAGTGGGAGTCGGGTCTTTGGATTCACGCACTACCGTTGTCGGACATAGGCACCTTGCTCGATGATAATACTCCTCCTCGCTGTTTTCCTTACGTCTAGAACAGAAGGGGGCTCCCCTTCTGTTCTCCTCATCGCTGCCACTGTGGCGAAGTCATCAACAGCCTCGGACTCCACGATCTGTCATGCGGTCGGGTCAAATAGCGCGACACGCGAATATTAACAACATCATAAGACGCGCTCTTGCCACCGTCGGTGTTCCAGCCATATTGGAACCCCATGGCCTGGCACGCGACGATGGCAAGAAACCGGACGGCATTTCGTTATTCCCGTGGAAGATGGGTAGGCATTTAGTATGTTACGCTACTAGTGTCAATACCTACTCTTCCGTCTTCCCATCTTCCTAGCTCGTTGTATTGTGTTGGTGCTAGCCGCTGTGGCTGCAGACAACTTCAAGCGGCGGAAATAAAATAACTTTGTTGGAAGTTGTATTTTCGAACCGTTTGGGGCTGAAACTCTCGGATCGTGGGGTCCGACCCAAGCAGCACGCAAGCGTATGAAACATCAATAAAGCAGCCGATTTACAGCTTAGAGCTGTATAAGGGCTGTACAAGGGTGTAAAACACAGCTTTAGGCTGCATAAAGGTATCCGCGTACGCTTATAGTTATATATCAGAGTATTATAACTCAATTAAACAGCTTTAAGAGTGAGAGTAGTAAAGCTGTATATAGGCTGTATATTGCACGTCACCACTTCCGTTCTTTTTTATTAAATATTTTTTTTTATTGTTGATATTTCTATTATGTAATTGTTTGTTATTTATATGCCGTGTATTATAATCAATTTATGATACCAAAAAAACATACCGTAGGCAAATAACAAGTAAAAACTGAACTGCGACACCGGCGCGCGGCGAGGCAGCGACACCTTGAGAGGCGGCTTGAGGTAGTAGTGGTGGTGAATTCGAGGAAACATTGCTACCTGCGTGTGGGCCAAGTTTATAACACAAAGTGTTTTTCAAAAAACGTGTTAGATGTAGTCAATTCTTCAGTATTTATACAGAAAAAATGTATATTTTCAACTGGCTCTATCTCTGTTCTCCGGTGACTTAGCTACTTACCTCCATAGTATAAAATAAAGTAGTAATTATAAGCTTTAATTTGAGATATATTTCAAATCTGTTGGACTTACGCCCATTTTGACCATGATTCTTTAAAAAAATAAAAATATATGTACTGAAAATTGATCAATCAGGAGTTGTTACATATTTGTTCTTAAACTTGATCATGACAAGTCATTTCAGACTTGAATATAGCAACAGCATTTTTGGCACAGTGGTTGAGTGATTTGCTGCTGCGTTGTGGCTTCGCGGTTTCGATTCCAGCACGGAACAAATGTTTGTTTGGCCTAAAGAACTTTTTTTGTATCTAGATTTACTAAACAGGGGCAAAATTAAAAAAAATAATAATCTTAGATTTATATTAAATTAACTATTTTATTGATGGCCATTGGGGCCGAAAGGTTCTAGAGTAGCGGCTGCGTACCGTAAGACGCAGCGTTGGAAGGTCTCCTACAAGGTAGACCGATGACCTCGTAAAAGCTGCGGGAATCGGATGGATGCGAGACGCACAGGACCGTTCATTGTGGTGACATTTGGGGGAGTCTTATGCCCAACTATGGACGTCTTTGGGCTGAAATGATGATGATGACGATGATGTGATTTTATTACATAATTATATATTTTAATGGATATTATTTATCCTTCTCTCGCTTCAGTTAGGAATTTCATTCACAAGTGTGAAAATACAAATGCAATTAAAAACATTACTACTGTAAACCATAAACTACACCAAACAATTTCGAAATATTACAGTCTTGGCCAAAAAAAAAAAAACGTATCAACATAAATTTTGCACATCAACGTATCCAATTAAAACTGTCTCGCGCCCTTCAGCCGTACACTGCAAGCCCAAAAAACTGACGCACAAAATTAATTTAAATATTAAACAAACACAGTTAGCTCTTTTTCTGGTAACAAGGTTGAAATGTACCTTATTGATTCCTTTAACAAAAATTATTTTTATTCACTTGTAATACGGTATGTAATTACGTTTTGATAGGTCTCAGGTCTCGAGGCGTGGTAATATTTAGCTGTCAGCACTTTCCCCTGTGACTTCGGATATATTCGGGTTGCCCCGTGAGGTATTCGTTAATTTGGATAAACCTTTTTATTTGCGATTGTTTGTACTGTTGCCAGGCGGATCGGCGTTTTCAGAACAATTATTTGTAATTACATTTTTTAAAGTGTTGTGTTGTAATTTGTTTTCTGTTTACAATTGGAGCTGTTGCTGATTTATTTCAATGTTTATTTTAATTGCAACGCTGGAAAAGAAAGTTTTTTTTCTGTGTAATTGCAAGGTTTACTTTGTTTAAATTGCGTTTATTGTATAAAAAGCTAGATGAACTGTTATCGAAGGCCAAATCATTGTTTTTTTTTTCAATTCTGAAATTTAGTGTACAATTTTTGCCTTTGACACGTTAAGAAGGAGAACATTATACAAACACAGAAAACTTAAAAATTATTGATATGTATTGATTTGCAATAAGGTCCATATTTGTGTAGTTACTGTGATTTATGTTTTTATTAATTATTTTAACATCTAGAACATGTAATATCTCCATATTCATGAAGAATTCTATGTAACCCAAATAATTATATATTAATTACTTTTTGACAACTGACATTTTGTAAAATCAAGCTTACCCACTTAATTTTCAAGCTTCTAAATTTAAAATATTGATATGACCTGAATATGTAATTATTAATATTTATTGAAGAGATAAATTTATTGTTTCTGTCACATATTTTAGTGGTCGAAGTAATTGTGAGTCATTTCTGATTTTTATTTATGGGTGGATCGGTTATATTATTTTTGTCTAAATGTCAAAACTCATTTATAATGCTTAATGGATTAGTCGGAAGCACGTATTTGAATGATTTAGTGAACTTGTGAATATATAAAGGTAGCGTAATTTAGTTAAGTATCTTGAATTAATTGTCTTTGATCTAGTTTTATTTTTATTGCTTTGGGAACAACAATATGTCAATCTAAATTGTAACGGTACCATACATTGATTATCTGTGTCAAAAAAACAGATGTATGTGTATGTAATTTCTGCACAATTTGTATTAAATGACGGATGAGAACAACATACAAAAACAATTATGTTTCTGAACGCACTCATTGAATCTGTCCCCCACTGTTAACAACCACTCAATTACTGATAACAATCGTTATTACACGATTTAATTTATTTCACTCGAAAATTGAGGTAACGTGTTTATAAGAACATCCTTTTATGACGAAATGCAACAAGAAATTCATTAAAAAACTTGATGAAAATTGGTTTAATTGGTGCCAAGTTATTTATTTTACTTAAAATTCTTGATTGAGTTGTCGTCGCTTTGACTTTTTTATTAAGAAAATTATCAAGTCATCACATAAATTGCACTTTTCATTGTTATTTTGGTGAAGGCGCGGTAAAAGATTATTCTGAGTTATTAACTGTATATTACCATTAAAGGGATTTAAAGAAAAATTATGTTGCTTGGAAAGGTGAAATAAGTGGGTCATATTTTTTGCACGCACTTGTACGAGTATGTCTCTGAAATTTGATATTGATAAAAAACATTTTTTTTTTTAAATGGGTTATAAACGTTAGATAGGTGAACCAGTTTCAGACGTCCATGGAGGCCATGTATAATAAAAATATTTTGATTTGATTTTGATTTCAAATAATTTTTTTTTTTTTTTTTGATTATTTGAAACTAGATGAGGCTGGTGCCTAGGAATAAATTAGCTTCAAAAATCTTCTTCCTAGGTCTTATAGATTCGGCTATACGTTGATATGTCAGTCAATCGGCTTTGCATTCTATACATATAAACAGATAATATTAACCGAAATAATCGCCTCATTGTCAAAATTTGTCAACACATACAAGAATTACACGATACTTAATCCGCTATGCGGAAAAGTAACGAAATAGGAAAATCTGTATCACTTAGAAAAGCAATTTATAACAACAAAAACCCTTTCATGTTCCCCGCGCTATCTAGAATTAACGTTCAAGCAAAAAAAAAACTTTATTCAACTTCTTCTAATAAAATTCTAATTAGTATTTGCTAAGACATTTTCCCTTTTTAGGGTTCCGTTACTGCGTAATTTATGTTTCGCGTCGACATGTAGACATATTGTCGTAGGACGGCTGGATTGATTGATGGGTATCAGTGGTTCAGTAGGTTTTTTATATGTTTGTGACGGAAAAACTTGATCTGTATTGATATTATTGTATGTGGTAAGGTTGAGTGCGCATTATACGATTCGCGATACGCTTTTTTTTGTCGTGTTTATCGGGTTTTCTTTTTAGTTTGATAGATGGTGGTTTTTCATAAATCCTTTCATCTTTTAGATTCATAATCTATTTCACAATTCATAGTTCTAAATTATTCCTAGCCAATAATTAAAAAACAAAATAATAAAAAATCAGATGACATAAATTTCTGTCAACTGAATCAGACTAATATTACAAAGCCAAAAGTTTGTATGTTTGTTTCTTCTTTATGGTTAAACGATTTATGGCTAGACTATGTCCTGGAATAGCATACACGATGCTTTTTCATCTTGGGAATATGTTCTTTTGGAATAACTTTCGCTGGGATCAGCTAATCAAAAATAGCATTAAGTACTATGAAAATTTGATATTAGTTTTGAAATGTAAGTGCTCCCTGCTTCTGTATACTCTTACAGTATGTGACTCTCTTTGTTTTTAAGATTAGGAAACCAAAACACCCAAAGCACAGGTCATTAAGGATGGAGTCTTGTCTCCCATCTCCAAATTTTTTTTTGTTTCATAAATCGTACATATGTTTTAACTTGTGAAAGACAAACAATAAAATGATTAATTCACTATCTTATGACAATAATTTCCACATTTTCCAACTAGTTTAACGTCAAATAAAGCAATACATCTTTAAAGCAAACCATGTTTTCAACTAGCAATTACGACATTACCACATTTTCCGACGCACACGACAAATATTTACACGATACAGCACCAACATTTACACAAACCGTCAACTTCTTCATCAACAGAAAACACTGCACTTAACATAACACTGATTATTAATTCCCTCCATAATCTTTTACACTACCATATAACATCTCATCAATTATGAAATCAGAAGTGATCAAGTCGTATTCCGAACGCAAGCGCGCGCCTAACCTTACTAGTGTAATATAATCGCTTTTTAATAGTTGCATTAAGAGGACTGTACGGATCTCTTAAGATGCCCTTTTTTGGAGGGATAGCAGTATAAAAAATAAGATACAGTAGGCTCATTTCTGAGTGGCTTGTAGCTAATGTGCCTACAGCAAATCGATCAATCTATGCGATTGAAAAACGGTATTACGGTGAAGTCAGAATGAATGGCCGTTCTTTACATGTTTGTGATTTAATGCCGTCTTTGCGTTGGTTGTCGTAGTCTTTTGATCGTTCATCAGTGTGTTAAGTATTTTAATACTATTCTAACAGGATTTTTGTAGTGGTAATCTTTTTAGGATCATAATAAACTAGTTTTCCATACCTTTAACGTGCAATCAAATTCTATACAAATCTAAACATAAATTTGTGTAAAAGTAATCCAGTAAAGACCTCTGCCCGGGTGTCGCCACTGTGCGGACCGCCCGGTGGACACGGTGGAGCACACAGTCGAGGTGTGCCCCGCTTGGGAAGAGCATCGCCGTGTCCTCGTGGGGGCGATCGGCGGCGATCTCTCGCGCCGGGGCTTGGTTCAAGCCATGCTCCGGAGCGAGGAGGAGTGGCAGGCGGTCGCCTCCTTTTGCGAAGCAGTAATGCTAGTAAAGGAGGAGGCCGACCGCATTAGGCAAAGGCGCACACGCCGCCGCCGCCGCCGGGTTTCCGATCCCAATTTCCGGCCACCGTAGGCGCGGGCTCGCGGACGGTGGGCAATGGGTAGCTCGCTGTCCGTCCGTCCGGTAACAGACCGGTCCGAGCTCAGGTCGTCTACGGCGCGCACCGTTCCCGCGCGCCTCAAGGAGTTGTCAGCAAACTGTAGGGGTCCAGCAGGGCCGAAGCCTACTGGGGCCAAAGGTTATGTGAGACTGTCACCACGGGCCCCAGGATAAAGGCAAGGAATGGAAAGGTAGGTTTTTAGTCAGTAAAAGTCTGACACTATTTCCCGCCCCACCCAAGGGCGGGATTTGTCATTGGATGATTTTACCTACATTAAAAAAAAAAAAAAAAAATTAAGACCTCTGAAAATCTACTATTTTATATGAAATTTAATGTAATATTAAAACTTACACACAAGTACTTCGATAGAAGCTTTGCATATTTAATTGAGATTCTGAATGACGACAATTTTTTTCAAGAACTTCTAATGGTTTTACTCGTAAAAAAACATGTATTTCTTGGAACAATTTTTGTGAAATATTCGAGTAAATTACGGAATTACCGAATGCCGAAAGAGTTTTCAGGCGTTATCTCTCTTTTTTCGCGTTGTTTTTTCATCAAAAGTCGCGTTTGAATGCTTTAGATGAAGCAACAAACTGTTAAACCATACTAAACGTTGACGATGGCGAATGGGGACGAGCCACCTTAAATTAAGTTCTCTTTTGTAGCTAGTATCATGATGAGCTTCATCAGACTTTTAATGTTCCCACTGCTGGGACTCAGGCCTCCTCTCTAGTAGAGGGAAAGGGCTGTAAACCACCACGCGGGCCCAGTGCGGGTTGGTGGATGTCACATGTCTTCCAATTTTTGGTTCTAGGACATGCCGAATTCCTCACGATGTTTTCCTTCACCGTTTTGAAAGCAGTGGTGATGAAATAAATTACACAAAGTAATACGCCAATATATAATGATGAAGCTTAGTTCCTGTTATTTTTAAACCTTCTGCTAATATCTTCCTCATGACATCAGTACACATCCTTTTTTGGGAACGATACAGATCGATTTTATTTCATCTCATTTGTTTCAGTATTTTAAACAAATGCACATAATAATACCGTAGTTAATATCAAGACTTTGTAATGTATCATGCTCCAGAAATGGGGTGGGTAGATCGTCAGGTGACCAATGATAGGAGCTTTGGCATTTTTAGTGCTATATAAAGGAGTACAGTAATAATCATCACTTGTTTTGTAAATAAGTTAGTGTAAATAGATCTCTAAGGAGTTTCTTGCACGTTCTTCTCCGTAGAGATCTACGCTTTGGAACGTGCAATTTAGCTTTACGTTTTTTGACTGACTGACATTTTGCCAGTTCAAAAGTGCCTGTAAATGGTCTATTTGAAATAAAAGTTTCTGATTTTTAATTTATGTTACTTACATAACTTATCATAATTTATGATGTTAATGTCGGGATATGATAATGCTTGTCTTTGAAAACGAAAAATATAGTCATGAATATTACAAAAAATAAAATTATTGCAAACACAATTTGTACCCAATATTATTTGAGTAAAAGTGAATGAAATAACAAAACTTTAACACTTTTTCTTTTTTTTCTTTGAATACTCGAGAAAACCACAAAAACCGAAATGTATTCTCAGAATTTGCCCAGCTCGCCATTTCCAAAAATACGCAATAAATCAACTGAAAATCGTTTAATACTATCTAGAAATCGTTCGATTCTTAATTATTGTGCTCGAACTTTACCAAATACGAATACGCGCACAATATGCGATAACGCGCGAAGTAGCCGCGTATCAGATCGACACGCCTTTGCGCCCGCGCATGATATATTGTGGCAATTGAACTCGAATTTAGGTCTGATATCGACAGGTGGTAAGATATTTGTCGTATTTGCTGAGGTTTACTTGGGTTTGTATTAATTTGTGATTTTGGGTGGGACGGATAAGACAAATTTTTGTGAGAAATATTCATTAGTGAGTTTAACAGTTGAATGAAGTTTAAGCAGGTTTTGATTAAGTGTGATCTAATAAATATTTATTTTATTTCTTATTTCTATATCTTTTGTAAATTTTTGTAGTTTTTATTTCACTTGTAAAATCTATAAATACACGTATGTTGAAACTCCGAACCATCACGGTTCGTATTTAAGTACGAGTTCATAACTTTGGCGTCAGAAGTATTTAACTGTATATTAATTTACAATTCTACTCTTTTTTTTTAATTTCCAATTTTTCTACATAGGCATATGTACTGCAAACGTCATGTGACTACCCTGTAAAATTGATTAAGTAATTTCAAAGTAAAACAATTTATTGTGAGAGATGTTATGATTATTATTATTTATTGATGCACGACAATTCATAATCATCATCTTCAGTCTAACTTCACCCACTGCTGACAGTAGGCCTTATTTTTCTCCACGTTTCTATGACAGTCTCATCCAGGTTCTATTCACGATAGCAACAACATCGTTTACCCAGCTTACCACCGGACGGCCAATATTTTTGTTTACGGTGCATTCTCATAGAATGTTGTTAGACAGAATGGCGTCCAACGCTATTCTTTCACGACCTTTCTTGCCCTATTATTACCGCGCATTAGCAAGCATCCTACACTTAATCATAATTTAAATATATATGAGAACACGACACATACCTTCACCAGACTAGGTAATTACCCAGATTAAATGAAGAGTCAGCGTCTAGAATATTAAACAGACCAACCGCAGCTTTTCCAAATCAAGCCCTAAAACTGTGACTCGATTTGGAAAGTCTAAAGCACTTCAAGTAAACAAACAAAAAACTAGTCACACACTTTAAGTCAAGAATACACGACACCAATAAATCTCAATTCAGTACCTTACTAAGTAAAGAAAAATCGCCATCTTTCGCTAGAGAAAACACCCCATTGCATAGAAAGTTGGTCCGTATCACGCGTAGTGCGTGCGACAATTTCCTTTCCCGTTTTTGATGGTCACCAATTGTAAATCCAGATGGTGTATGCAAAATAGATAGGCTGGACTCCAAGTATAGGCAGAGAGCCTTAAATGGGGGTGAACACCTTTCCTGCAATGATGTGCTTTGGTTTAAGAGGCCAATACATAGCTGTTTTTGTCGTTCGTGTGAATGTTTGGTAGGAGTTGTAAGTGGAGAGAGTTGAACAGTTTACTGTTTAAATTGTATATGCTCAGAGATGCTTTTGAAGTATGTGCTTTGGCATATTGATAGATGGCACAAATAACGCTAACATCTTGCAGCGTGTGACAGTTGTATTAGAAACTATTCTAGCTTTCAATTTTGACCACCTTATCTTGATCTTTGTAGTGTAACTTTTTCAGTACTCAGAAAATCAGTGTGTGGCTTATTCTTTTGTCTTTACCAAACAAAATTACCTAATATTTGGCAAAATGTTTTCCTAGTTTTAGTCTTTACTAAGTCAATCTCCAAGCATTTTTCCCTTAATGTAAGACTTATATATTTAATATTATTTTTCAACTGTATAGCTCTTCCGTGTTAAGGCATGAATACTTTTCTTCCAAAATCTAAAACTTCATTCGACCTATCTTCCTTAAAGAAATCTTGCTTATAATGCCATCTCTGTCTGTGCCTTCTATAATAAAAACTGATATCAATGTAAACCGCTATCTTCTAATTCCTTGTACCACACACCGACATGCTTTACAACCAAACGTCGGCGCTACATCTTCGCTCGTTGTAAATTGTATACAGTTTTCGTCAATCAGTGTTCCGATTAGCCCCAAGCGACTGTTTAACGACTTCTGGTGTTCGTACCATCCTTAATACGTGATCGTATTGTTTTGTAGAACATGAACCTTGATTTGACGAAGGGGGAACGTATTAGGTTCGTTTGTATGGTCGGAGATGGTTTTGAGTTTAGTATTGAGACTGGTGCTAAAGTTAGTTTTGATATTGGTAGTGTTGATATTGATAACAGTGAAGTGGTAGATGAACAAAATGCTGTAAACAAAATAGTGAATAATAACGATATGCCATAAATTAGTGGGCACGTAGTAAAACTACTCCATAAAGAAGATGACTCATTAAAACTATTATCATAAAATGAAACTAGACTTATTTGTGAAATACGTTAGACAATATTTTTCAAAACAAAGATCGAAATCAAAAGAATCTTAATCAACATAATTGCATATTCACACATTATAGACTCGACTCAAAATCGACAAGTCAAGTTTTACATTCACCAGCAATCGGTTACATCCATATTAAAAAACATTTTGACACCAAAGATATTTCTCAAGACAAAGATTACGGTATTACACGCGGATGATAAATTGCAACAATTTGTATTTATACCCAAAATGGACGATAAGCAAGGAAAGGAAATGATAAAAATCAACAATGTTCAAACTTTGCAAGAATTACTTAATTAAACCGTAATTTTAAAGGATCTGATAAAATTGTTGGGATTGCAACCCAAATATCAGACTTTGATATATCATTCATTTGCCGATTCCGGTGATTCCAAATGATAAAATCTCGGAGATTTATAAAATATTCGCAGGCGTGGTAAATTGATCTGAGTACAAATTAAGCAAAGAAATATGGTATGAAATCAATATTGTTCCCTTAATATAGTCAAAAGAGAAACTGGATGTGAACAATACCTGTAAAATACTTTAAAGAAGTTTCCTTCTTAAATTTTGTGACATGTTGAAAATTAATAAGTTTCATATTTTAGACTGTACCAAACGCTTTTAGTATCAGGTATTTTCAATTCAAGTTTCTGTAAACGTATTAAATTATTTTTAATAACGCATAATGAACATCTTGTACAACGCTGTTCAAAATTCGTTCACTGATTACTTTGATTAAGCATGTACTTACTCTGAAAATATTACGCTCAACATTTCATTTATCAGCCTTTATTACCAGTAATACTTATAAAAATATCGAAATCAGACCAAGCAATTCATTCGCGTCAGCCCCTGATGGAGTATCTTCACCCAAAAACATCAAAGATTATTCATAAGAGTTGAATCCATTACTTCGGACCCCTTGTCTTACAGACGTGCTCAATCCTTCATCGCTCGTTCGCGGAGCCCAAAAAAGGTACAAAAAAACCATTTCGGATATGTTAACAGTGCCCAGTCACGCCAACTTGTTAGCACAGGCCGAAAACATGTTATTATTCAACATTTATTTAATTTTTTTAAACCTGTGTCCGTTTGTTACGAGAACGGGGGAATCGGTTTAACAAAATACACAATTGCGCACGCGATGGCTTGAAAGTGATTTTTTCGGAAATTTTCGCTGTCGTGTTCTGTCAACGTCGGGCGAAAAGTGGCATGTCACTTTTGTGTGTTTATGTGGCATTTCTGGGTATGATTTTCGGAAATCATGTATACATTCTTCTACTTTGTATCAATGTTTACAATTTGGATGCTCTTAATACAAAATTCCTTGTATTGGTCTTTCAAAGTGTTAATGTTATTGAGCAGAAAATACGGAGGCACAGCATAAGAGGCAGGCACTATTTAAGTAGCTCCGCAATCACATCCTAGTTCATTCATGTACCCCTTTTAATTAAGCTGTATGAGATACCAAGAATGTAATGAAGAATTTTAAAATTGGAAGCACTGATGTTTACTGGGGTTCTGTTTATTCAATAACTTAAGAGCATCTATCAGCTATGGTTAAAAAAAAACAAATTCAAAATTTATCAAAATTTAAGGAAGTTAGAGATGTTTTTGACAAATTGCAACCGTGATGTGAGCGTTGCTTATATCGGAATTGCCCTTCAGTTCCATCATAATTCATTCTATGTCAAGCTTCAGGAAGAATGATTTTATTAATCCTGTTAAGTACATTATGTTTTCAATCAAGTTCATTTTCTACATTCAAATAGCCTTTCTTGTCAACTACGATAAGACCGTACGAAAAAAAAACATGTACGAATTCTTAAAAAAAAAATCAAACATTCTTTCATCTGTATCGTAAGTGCCATCAATATCTTCACAATAAAATCAGCATTGACATCTTCACAATTTTCAACCATTGCCTCTGACTCAATACCGAACACACTTCGCCCATACAACCCACTCATACAACATGGTCTGACCTCTTCAATGGCACTTCACATCTCGACCACAATATTTGTTCAGTAGGAGTCCGACACCCAATTTTTTGGCTCATCAAGCCACTTGACCGTCATAACACTTGGCTGGCTTTCGGTAAATTTTGAAGTTTTACTTTTAGCGTTCTTAAGGTTGCCTCTTGAAGTTCTGGATTTAGTTCCTGTTGTTATATAATGCTTTGTTTTGTGGATTTCTATTGTTATAAATTTATGTTAATCACCAGTTTCTTTTTTTAAATTGATATAATTTTGTGGTTGACTGCGATTCTACCTGATAGTAAGCAGTGTTGCAATCGTTGATGGTGAGGCCCACTAGTTTATTAAGAGCCTATTCACTCTAGCCTTGAGGACACCTTAATTGATAAATCTAACGGGAATACTGCAACAGGCAAATCGTTTCTGTCCTTCGATGTATGCGGTATAAACCACATAAACAATTAATTTGTTCGAAAAAGTAGATGACTAACATTTTTTTTTTCTACTATCCATAATAAAGTAAAAATGTCATAAAATATGCAGCTTAAAAGAGGAACAGATTTTTTTTTTTGATAATTTATCGTTAAGAGGAAATTTCAAAGAGGAACCAGTGACTGAAAATATGAGTAAGAAAATGGTTGTTAAAGTGATGTCATATCAAGAAGAGAAATGAGGAAGTAATGGTAAGGTGAGTTTTGAGTACGAATATGAATAGCTTTAAGAGCCCTCTTCTTATAAAAAAAATATAAGTAGAATCTTAGAAAGATGATATGGGTGACAACGATGCCTATTGAGATGACAATTAAAAGAATTACGGCCGAACACAGAAACTCGTTACTAAAGAAAACATATACAACCTTAAAGAAATTATCCATTGCAATTCATAGAAAACTGAATCTAATGATATTCAAGCTTTCTCGAAAGTCGAATAAAGCAAACAAAGTGAATAAAATTTACTTTACAACACAAGTGCTCATATATATTTTGCTTATAACTTATTTGGAATGAGATTCTTAAGACCTTTTTTACAATAAACTTAAAGTTGACTTACTAAATAAATTATTACACCATAATCAGTTGACAATTGTGGTACGAGTAGTTGCTACAGCAAAATGGCAGCCAACAATGAGTAACGGATGTGCTTGAACATTTTTATTGGTGTAACGATATTTGTGTAAGCGTTTTTTGTTGTATTGCTAATAAGGTCACTCCCAAAGTTATCAAAACATACAATATGTTTTTATAGTTGAAACGAGATGAGCAAATTCTTGACTTTTTTTATACGTTTGTAACTAGGTGATTTTATAATTCGCCCGAAGAAAAAAAAAGTGACACGTTAACCTATTATTTTTGTGCTTTGGTTCCATCTTACAAATTCATGGGTGTGAATTTGTTTATCGTGCTCATGAAACATTTCCATCTCAATATTCTGCCATTTATGGACCGCAGAGATTGAATTGAACCTAAAACATATTTTTCGTAGTTTATTATGGATTTTTATTTTCCGGTTCTTCTCCATAGGAAACAACCAATGAAACCGTGCACGTGTTTCTGATTTTTTGTAAGTGCACATTTACAAAGCTTTAAGTATAAGATAAATCAGCCTTTAAATGTTCCCACTGCTGGGACTCAGGCCTCCTTTTAGGAGAGAAAATGGGCCGTAATCCACAATGCGGGCCCAATTCAGGTTGGTGGATGTCACATAGCTGTCGAATTTTTAGTTCTAGAACAATATCGGTTTCCTTACGATGTTTTCCTTCATTATATTAAGAGCAGTGGTAATGAAATAAATGACACAAAGTCCTTGGCTAGGTTTGAACCCAAGACCTACAACCCGTTAGTAGAGGCAATTACCACTGGGCCACCACTGCTCTTTTCTACGGTCTATGTAAGGTTAGGTATTCCAGTTTATATCATTCAAAAACTAAAATATTTTTTTATTTTTTTATTTAAACTAGTGCTTGACTGCAATCCTACCTGATCGTAAGCAGTGACGAAATCTGCGATACCGAGGCGCACTAGTTTATAAAAAAAAAAAAAAAACATTATTATTCGAAAATATTTAAAAAAATTACGACTTTTTCCTTCCCTCTTTAAATACGCAGTTAATAACCAATAATGAAACTTTAAAGGGTTCAACTAGGCTGAATAAATTATCACATTTCTTCCTTGTTTACAAAAACTACAATCAACTTTGCGAAAGAATGCAGTTAATTAGTATAAACAGGAAATGTCGTTTTGTTTTAAGATCATTGCTGCTTATGTATGACATACATTTAAACCTGTGGAAGAGAACAAGCAATGGATGATGTTGAGGGAAAAATAAAATTGTATAATTCTTGTTTCACTGAGCGATGGATGTTTCAAATACTTTATAGTCATTATTGAAAGTCGAATACTTACATGAAGATGTGTTAATTTGTTATTAACTAAATGATGTAAATACCTTCTGGTTCGTTGTGCAATGTAGGAAAAACAAGGTGTTTAATTAATTTAATTTGTGGGTCTGCAGAAAATTTATTATGTTTGTGTTGAAGTGTTAATAGATTAGCCTGTTAGGAAATAACTTTTTAATTAGTTATAGTATTTCGTATCATAGAAATACGCTTGAATACTTTATCTGTACTTGATGCATAACTTCCTTTTCAGAAGCAAGTGAATTGCAACAGAAATAGACATGCAAGCGTGCGAAAAAATAGTATTATGCATAAAAAGTCATCACCATTTTTTTTTTACTGTAAATAAAATCATCCAATGACAAATCCCGCCCTTGGGCGGAGTGGGAAATAGTGTCAGACTCTTATTGACTAAAAACCTACCCCATTCCTTCGTTGCCTATCTTGCCGGGGCTGAGCCTTCCTCTCAGAAAACGGCCCTTGACCCCAGCAGGCTTCGGCCCTACCTGCCTGCAGCTAGCAGGCTGGGCTTCTAGTCATCACCATTATTATTTCAGCCATTAGAGGTCCGTTGTTGGATATAGGCCTCATCCAAGTGACGTCATGACGACCAGTCATCTGCGTCTCGCATCCATTGGAATCCAGTGACCCTCACTAGGTCATCAGCGATAGTTTTTCCCAAATTTTCTTTCTTTTAACTTTTACTTTCATGTCTTTGGTCTAGCAGCTTAATTGTCGTTTTATATTTTTTATTAAATTCTTGCTTACTGTTACTATTGGTAATTTTATAGTTATTTTTTATTGTTACAGATGAATCAACAATGTAAAGTGTGCGGAGAACCCGCAGCTGGCTTCCATTTTGGCGCCTTTACCTGTGAGGGTTGCAAGGTAAATAATAATATAATAGTTTTATTTATTTAGA
Organism: Leucania comma; assembly: GCA_958295575.1. Classification (NCBI taxonomy): domain Eukaryota; kingdom Metazoa; phylum Arthropoda; class Insecta; order Lepidoptera; family Noctuidae; genus Leucania; species Leucania comma. Next base: position 22,282,738 of record OY282478.1, on the reverse strand, counting down.
AACTCTGTAGTTTATTACTATTTTATTAAAGTTATGAATGTTCACCTCACTTTAAATGGAGAGCCAGTGAATAGCCCAATACAATTGCATCCAATGTGCAGCATATGCAGGCCCAGGTCTGCATAATTATGCTGCACAGTGATGGAACGATGATGACAATTATGTCATTAGCCAATAATAGAAGTTTACGGCATTGATAAAGTTAACTAGAAAGAGGGAAAACCAAATATAAAAAACACCCGCTTTTGACGTGAAGTAGCGAGTACATAATTATATGATATATTGGGTCCCTCTGAATTAATTCCATTCAAAAAGCATTAAGTTTTATCTTCTAACTGATAAGTTTGAGTGATCAAATAAAAATAAACTGACAACATATCCTTATTGTTGTATTTTTTTTTCATTATTGAAAAACGAATTATCTGTTCTGTCAATTCCAAACCAAATCAATGACTATCGAATTTGCATATTGCAATTAATTTGTTAAGACACATTAATTAGCTACTCTAGACGTTATCTGAACATCTTTATTAACTAAAACATGAAATAAATCAAATGTTTTTAAAAGATATGTTAATATGAAAATCAAATAAATCTATAAGACCTATAAAAAAAGGCGAAAAATCGACCTCAGAACTAAAACATACTTGTAGACTCACTTATATTCGTACCAACAATTGTTTTAACTTGAATTTCTGTTATCTAAATAACGTAAATCAAAATAAAATAAACAAACTTACGACTAAGCAACCCTTTTCCTTAGGGCACATACACATCGTCTGATGTATGTAACGCTAAATAATAATAAAAAATTCGAATTCGCGCTTTATGAAATTTAACATCACAATTCACAAGTGACTGACTACATTTGTGGATATAATTTCCATTTAGATTTATTAATGTTATATTGTAATTATATTATTCGTTAGTAGGTTTTTTTATTTATTTATATAAAGCTTCTGATTATAATGTAAATGTGAAAACAGTGTAGACTCCGCAGACACATAAATTATTTTCTATTCCGATTCACATTTTTATTATTATTGTGCTACTATGTGGTCCTGTTTACAGTGTCCTCTTACACTTATTAATATTATATTACAGAAACATTGTAAAAGATAATACATTTTAAAAGGATTATTGGAGAAATTATTTTCAATTTTTTAACGATAAATTGAAACTATGCACTGGTTTCTAGACATTTTTTAAATGCCCATGTAAGTAAAATTTCATTTAATTGAAAAAGACATGGGTGGACATCCCATCCATATGCGCAAAACGGTTTTGGGAACACATTTACTGTGCGTACAGCTAAGGAGTGGAATTCCCTGACGGACTCTGTGTTTGTGGCAACATACAACGTTCTCAGGGCATCTTTAAGTAAAGAGTGAATAGGCTACGTCTAGGCAAGTTTGTTCAATCGTCGATCACATCATTGCTTTCCGTTAAGTAAGATAATAGTCAAGCACGAACTTATAAACAAATAAAAAAAAAAGAGCTTATGAATTCTCTCAAAACAAAATTAAATCGCGTCCGCTCATATGAACGCGCCCTAACCCTAAACGACGAGAATCTAAAACTCGATGGTATACGACGTGAGCCATATAGAATGGAACAGATTGACGCGTGAATGGTCGTCAGCAGAGCCGGTGGTCCGTCCTGCGGAATAAATCACGCTACAAGTAAAATTGTCTGATTGTTCCAGTGTATTGGTTTTATGGAGAGGCTCGGTATTTAGATGGATGGCGGAAGAGATACGTCTGATGTAGGTACGGCGAGACAGGATTAGAATATTGGACTTCCCTTTGGTTTTACATATTCGGTATTTTTTTAGTTCTCCTTGAGTTAGTGCGCACGAGTAACCATTCATCTCCGCAACTTATATGTTTCAAAACAAAAGATGAAGAGAATAAACAGAAGATGATGTGACAGTGTGTGCAACGCTACAGCTGAGAGACTTTTTTTGCCGGGGGTTCGGCGACAAGCTTTTGACGCAACTATTGCCCTGTCTATTGGTCGCGAATTAAAACAAGGAATTAATAGCTGTCACTCCGATATGCGTAGGTTACTCGCAAATTTCATTTGCTTATGGGCATCTTCTCTTACGGCTTTGGCAATAAGTTTTTATGTGAAAGAAGTCAGAAAACGAGTTTCGTCGCCAAAAGAGACTTAGGAATAACTAACAGGCTTTTACTAGAAATTGGTTGGAGAAAGCAATATGAGGATGAATAACTACGGGGGGAAATATTTGCCTAGCAGGATAATACAGGTTGTATAAACCTAAAAATGAGGTAATAAATAAAAAAAGCGTTTCGTTTCTGGATAGGAAAGATTAAAAAAAAAATACTATGAGATTTTGATCACGTCAGACTTTTCTTGACACCTACTTGTGTTCCTTCAGTTGCCCTTTAAGATACAGGGCCGTGAAAACACTTAGTAATTAATGGCTATCGTTGAAAATCGCAGTCCACATTTCATATCAAAAGAATTACTGTTCATCAGATCCTTACAACTCTGCCCACCCTACAAGCGCAAAACAGCGTAAAGATAGCCGACTTTAATATCATTGCTATCGGTCACATGTTATGTCAAATGATTAATGACAGCCACCGTCGGTATTACGTGTCGGCCTCGGAAGGCAATTGTGACGAAGTTGCTATTGTAAATCGCTTTCGAAAGGTCAGGGAAATTATTTTATTGGTATTTTCTTGGAATGTTTAAATCTGTGTAACGTTTAAAATATAGCATAAATCTTCAGTTATTTAATTATTTTATTCTAGTTCAGTGCGCTGCCAGCGTTCTGGGCACTTTCTCATTGATATCGATGTGGATGATTTTTTGCCCATAAAGTTCTTTTTCTACCCGTTTGTACATATTATTACTTTTAATTTGTATTACCTATTAAATTGTTTTAATATTAACAAAAAGTGCAGTGTGATGTTTTTGAATTTTCAAAACTTACGTAACGAGTCGTCAAGCGCATGTCACTTGATAGGATGAATATTAACAAAAATATCGTTTAATTTGTAATGCATCGTTATTTGCATTCTAGAAAACTTGAATACGCGCAATAACGCTTTAATAATAATTGAATATAAAAAAATAATGTTAGTAATTACAATACCTGTGAGACTTTTATCATCTAAATTTGAGTTTGTAGCATTGCTTTAACTCTTTTTAGGATTACTCAAAGTTTCAATATATGTCCTTTTTTTGAGTGACAGAAACATGAAATAACTGATTTACCTAAATCTGGAAGGAGTGTAAGACTTTTACTGACTAAATCCCCTCCGGTGTTTCTTCAGTTGCTCTTTGTATTCTAGGGCAATGGTGACGCTTTCGAACAATCATTAGTGACAACTAAACTATTCTAAAAGAGGCCTTTAAAAAAATTTATACACCTAGCCTATATTGTCCCACTGCTGGACAAGGCTTTGCTCTCCATTTCCCACACAATTCTGCCTTTGGCTAGTGCGAGCATTCCTTTCGGGAGTTGTGCTTACAAGCTTATAATCTATATCACTTACTAACCTACATCAATTTTCCCATAGCGACACGTAATACGAGCGACTACGACAGCCAATCACAAATTGTCGCGCCCGTTGCCCGTCGCCGTCGCAATTTGCTACTCCGAATCAATTTGCGACGTTTTTGTCGCCCGTAATGTCGCCCGATTCAATTTTCTGTTAACTGCGTCGTTGTTTTGTTGCTCCAGCAACTGAATTATGGACGTAAAGAAACATATTCTGATTTCGTAATTGCATTGCGTATTATGAAGTGAAGGCGTTTGAGTTAACGGGTTTTGGATTGAAGTAGAGTGAGCTAGTTTTATGAATTTTACTTTGAAAGGGATATATGCGTTTATAAAACATATTTTAAAAATGTTTTTTTTATTTTTTATTAAATACTAACTACTGCGTGAAAGCTGCAAATTAAATTATCCCAGGGAAAATACTCACGAAAATAGAATAAAATTATAAAAACTTTATAGTACACCAAAATAGTAACAAATTTTTAGTAAAAAAAAAATTGTGGGTACAATATCTTTTCGCTGACATCGACATCGGCCAGACATAGTTACCGGACAGTCGGTCAAAACGAAAATTGACTGCGACTGCTCGCAAATAAGAATAATAAGAATTAATAAGCTTTTTTTACATTAAAAAACTATATCTTATTAGATCGTTTACATAGATACATGTGATATTCTGGAAAATGGTCCATACAAATCCGCTTAGCCGTTGCGAAATAACTTGAATACACAATATACACACATGTATAAAAATATTTATATATTTAAAATAATAGTATGATAATGTCGATTCCTTTGCAAATGCATGGTTTTAGTTTATGAATTTATAATTAACGTTTACATGACGCCATATAAAATTATATATATAAAAAAGTAATTAATTGTGTTAATGACATTAATTAAACATTAAAACCCAGAAAAAAATCTAACTTCTTAATAAAAACAAAACATGCAACGCTCACAAAGATCACACCTACTCACGTATGATTTGAATTAGTATTTAAAATACATAATTTGGCATCAAAATGAACTCCGCCCATGGTTGGTCGTAGATTTGTTGCGATCATCACAAGACCACCCGGTATCAAGGTGAGCGAATGTGTCGCCAAGTTATGAAGTGAAGCCTTACTGGTTAGTGAGCGATGATATATTATTTTCTTTGGCATGGCTTTTTTAGCTGATCGTTCAAATCCAATCATTTGACATAGACTTTTGATTTTAAAACTACTGTTGGAAATAATAATCATAATAACCAAGCAAGATTTTTAGATACTATGCTAAACTGCAATAAATAGTCGCTGCATAGACATTTTTTTATTTTTGGTTTGTACTAGCGCTTGACTGCGATCCCACCTGATGGTAAGCAGTGATGCAATCGTTGATGGTTGGTGGTTGCAAAGCGCGTCTGCTGATCGTGACGCTTTGATTCCTGGGTCGGACAAAAGGACTATTAAGAATTATTCTGTAGCAGCCAAGGAGTTTCAAAGTCAGTGATATGACAACCTGACCCTTGGGAAGCGCATGGAGCCGTTAATTCTGTGCCCTGAGGTCTCCCGGTCCTATTTTTGTCCTATCAGGCCAGAGAGTACAGGCTCTCACAGTCTGTCTGTTTGCGTATATATTTATGCACTATAATATCTCCTACATATTTGGCTAACCTCTGTTAAAACTGGCCACCGTGACCGAAATTCAGTTGAGAGATTTATGATTATGAGGTACGATATAATAATTACATTATCTAGCTATCATAGGAAAAAAAAATGTTAGCGCTGATATCTCTCTTCCTTTTTAATGAGCCTAAAATTGATGACCAATTGCTTCAATCAAATCATTTAGAAATCTTATGAATATTTTCACACAATGGTATCGGACAGCCTAACTACGATTAAAAAAAAATATTCCGCAAATGAATTCAGAAACTTCACACAATACTCAATGACTGACGATATCACATGTCATGTCTTTCTGAGGAGGCCGAACCTGTACATAATTATACGTCTCCAGCCGACTTTACCCGACATATAAGGTAACAAATTGACCAATTTATCAGTGTTTAACAATTGCTTATTGATAAGGAGAAGCCGAGGATAGTTTGGCGGTATAGTCAAGGAGACGACAGCGTTTTTTCTTGTGACATCCACGCGCAAATTAATTTATGGGTGTAATTATGGTGGATAATTTGATTTATTACCTGATTTTTGAATTTTATTGCAGCATAAAATAGTATTTTATTTAAATGTTTCTCAAATTTCAATTATATGTTTACTTATTTATTTCTCAAGCACTAGTCGTCTATTTAAAAAAGAAATACGAGAGTGAGATAACGCATTGACAAGTGCTGTTTAATTTGGAGTAAGAACTTACAATATTTGGTCTCCTAGCGTATTATCCAAAGTACATATAAAATCTAAAATTCCTGTACAGTATGTCAATTTTCCCAAAAGATCACTGTGGTAATGTGTAGTTTAGAAACAAACAATTTAAAAAAAAAGAATCAATACATAATGCAGGAATATTTTTTTCTGTATATGTTTTTTTTTTTTTTGTAGGAACGTTTTTACTGTGTATGTAGTTTTTTTTTTAACGGGAGTTGGAAATTGGTATGGAGAAACCGACTTAAATGCGAGCAAAAGCTAGTTTTAGTATACGGAACATGAAGATACAAACATACTTCTACAATTCCGTTAGTTTTCCTGACATTTTTCTTATATTTTTTTTTTTTGGTTACGTAATCATACTAATGAATATTCACACCACGTTCCTTCAGAATCGGAAATATTTAATACCCTCAGGGGTTAAAAGGCTCAATGTCTAATGTAAAGGTAAAAAATCTTAACAATCTTAAGATATGAAAGTCTCGGTAAATGATAAGTGCGTTCATTATTTATTTAGCTTATTCATCCGATACTACCTACTAGATTTAAACATCATAATCATCCTTAGGCAAACACAAAAACTATCAACTTTCTCTTCAAATAATTTCGATGGTACCTACAAAATAAAAGTTGTCAAGCTCTTAGACCACACCAATACGACACAGCCCATTTCTATGAGAACGAAGACAATTTTTGTGAAAGATAATTATAAATTCGATGTTATAAATCAATATATAAATTCATTAATTGTTAGGAAAATAACACAGCCGTAACTTTCGATAAATGGTTCCCGAATGTTGTTTTATAATTGGTGTCGAGCTCTATGATTATCTTTTGTGATAGTGTGAATTATATTCATTAGATATCTTCTGGAGTCATGATTTTCATTTCTACTTGAAGTTATTCATTCTAATGGACGCAAGAGATCTTAAGAAATGTATCTGTTTTTATCATCAAGGTTTTACTGATCCAGTAAAGTTACACACATTTGTATTTTTTACGTAATACAAGTTATAATATATAAATAACTCTGTTCATAAAACCGCTTTTGTGTTAAAACTATAGAATTGAATCGAAAGAGGTTGTATAAGTGGTTATGTCACTCGCATACTACATATACTGGTGTATGTTTCTAAATTACTGTACCATATACGTATTTACAATTTTTCTGGTTTGCTTCATGTTCAAATGGCAGAACGGACTTAAGGTACGAGTACATTTAGACTAAGACACTTGTGTCTCTGTATGAACACGAGTGTGCAATTAGAGACACTCGTGTTCATACAGAGACACTCGATGTATACACTGAGTGTACCGTATAAAGTGTCGTAGTCTAAATGTACCTTTAGATCTAATAGAAGCGACAAGAAAAATGTAACCAAGATTTATGTAACTCATAATATGATTTCAAAAGAGTGTCCATGGGGTTTCTTGCACGTTGTTCTCTATAGAGATCTACGCTTTGGAACGTGCAATTTAGCTTCACTTTTTTATGGACTGACTGACATTTTGACCATTCAAAAGTGCCTGTAATTCGTCTATTTGAAATAAGCTATTCTGATTCTGATTCAGAGATGAAAATTGACACAGAATACTGATAGGCCAGGTTTTGGAATAACACACAAGATACTTAACATCCCGGACAAATGTTCCCTTAGGCATGCGTGGGTTACCATCCAGTATTTACGTAAAAATTCCCATGTAAAGGACATTACATAAATATCATTCTGAACTTTTCAACCACAGGGAGTTACGAAACGGCGATTTGTTTTCGTAATTGGTGCCTGCACGTATCAGTTATCAATATATTATAATCAGAAACATATAAACATGATAAATGTCAACCATTTTAAGCGTATAACAAATATACTTTTCCCTATATCTCCGATTATACTTAACATAATTAACTGTTTATTCAAATGACAAAATAAAAACAGGGAGTGGGCGTAGATACGAAGATTTTTTATGCTAATTACACCCTTTGGTCTCCAGTTTTAAGGGTCATTATTCATTGTTTTAGTGTGTTGATTTTGTTAATCTTGTCTTTATAATTGATCGTAGGTGTTCGATAGTTTTCCGATCGTTAGTTTGCGATTTATTGTTGTTATAAAAACATTTGATATCGGAATCGACTGTTTGATTTTCTAATGAAGTTTTAGTATCAGAAGAAAACAAATTACTGTTAAGTTGTTGCATCACTTTAGGGTCACATATTTCAATCTATCATTTAATGAGATATTATAGTCATCATCATTTCAGCCCAAAGACGTCCACTGCTGGACATAGGCCTCCCCCAAATGTCACCACAATAAACGGTCCTGTGCGTCTCGCATCCATCGGATTCCCGCAGCTTTTACGAGGTCATCGGTCCGCCTTGTAGGAGGCCTACCAATGCTGCGTCTTCCGGTAGGCGGCCGCCACTCCAGAACATTTCGGCCCCAACGGCCATCTGTTCTGCGAGCAATGTGCCCTGCCCACTGCTACTTTAGTTTGGCGAGTCTTCGTGCTATATCGGCAATCTTGGTCTTCCTGCGGATATCTTCATTCCTGATTCGATCACGCAAGAAATCTCTGAGCATAGCCCTTTCCATTGCCCTTTGAGTAACTTTAAGCTACTATAAGCTTAAGATATTATAGTAAAATAGCTGAATACTTTGATGACGCAATTGCTCTTATTCAAGGGAGCCATAAAGAAACAAGCACTGCTCGCAAACCTAGACTACTATCATTGATGTCTCTCAATGTCTACCGCCTTCTTGCTCGAGTCAGCACGCTTGCTATCCTTTCCCAGTGACGTAATAAGTCAGGTCTGTATACCACAAGGAGCGCCTTTAGTGTATACTTTTATTCGAGTTGTTATAAGAATTAACTGAAGGCTTTTATTATATTAAAGTTGCCACGGACAAATCTGGTTAAGCAGACGAAATCTCATAGGTTTACCTGTGAGAAGCCATGTGATAAAAAAAATCAATTTCGTCTACGGAAACAGAAGATAAATTATTTGAACTAACGATGACGATTGAATCACCTGTTGGTCTAGTATGTGGCCCTGACTGCTATGCCAGAGGTCGTGAGTTCGATTCCCACCCAGGACAAATATTTGTGAGATGAGCGCGATCGTTTGTTCTGTCTGTGTGTGTGTGTGTTTATATATGGCGGTAAATTATCTTTAATGTTTATGTATTTAGAAATATATGAGTATGTTTATCAGTTGTCTAGTACTCATGACAAAAGCTCTGTCTAGCTTGGGACTAGATGGCATTGTGTGATAGTTGTGGAATATTATATCTATAACCGAACTGATATTGCCAGATGGCGGATCTATTCTTGCATTGACCATAAATAACATTAACATATTTTTTAATATTATTGATAGGCTCACACTTGACCACTATCTCACCTGATGGTAAGCCATGATGTGGCTGACGTTAGAGCATTCTTGCCTTAAAGTAATCAATTCACACTTGACTTACAAACGCACAAACTATAACTGTAAAAAAGAGAGCCTCTGAGGATATAAATAGTAGTCGGTATTATAATTATGGTATATTTTTCATATAAAATCATTTAATAAAGAAACAACTTCTTAATTGTTTAAGAAGTTGTTTCTTTATTAAATGATTTACTGCACTTATTAAATTACCATTCAAAATGACAAATGCATGTTGTATACTGTATACCCTTCACAAACTATGTCACATATTTACACCGCAGATCTGTCAACATGTACCATGAGGTACATTACCCATTTTATTTCGCCATAACTCCCGTCCAATTTAACATCAAAGCTAAAAACCTATTTCATAATTTACTAAAGGTTTAATACCTAGAGGCATTTAGTTTGACATTTACTGTATTAATACGCTTTTTGTTACTAATATTTACACAAGTCAAATTTAATTTAGCTAACGTCTAAACGCATTAATACGGCTAAATAGCTTAGTATGGCTTTTTATTGAAACCTTGAATGCAAGCAAATGAAAGGGAATTAGGGTTCGGATATTATTGCTTAACTTTATGTCGGTACTACGATGACACCAAAGTTATTATGAGGAGTTTACCCTTTTGAACCGCAGTACTGTAATATGTGATCGTAAAATTCATAATTAGCTTTCTAGGATGGCAAGGCTTTATGGCAAAACGAGGTTGTTTGTTGTTATAAGTAGCGATTAAAATTTTATTGATCTTTCGTGATATTAGAACAAGGACAGAGGTAAATCACATTCGTAATGAGCGAGCCCACGTCTATTTTGATATTTAGAGTATACGGCAACAGTCAGAATCTTCATTGGACATCACAGAAAATGGAACAATCTAAATTCTACCATAGAAAAGTCATCATCACTATTTGGACATAAGTCTTCCCCGAGCGTATCCACAATGATGTGCGTCTCGCATCGGATATGCATGACCATCACCAGGTACATGTATATCCGATGGATGCGAGAGGCACACCTGCTAGCTGCAGGTAGGCAAGGTCAAAGCCTGCTTGGATCATGGGTCAGCTTCTGAAAGGAAGGCCCGGCCCCGGCACGATAGGCAACGAAGGAACGGGTAGGTTTTTAGTCATTAAGAGTCTGACACTATTTCCCACTCCGCCCAAGGGCAGGATTTGTCGTTGGATGATTTTACATACCATAAAGAAAACCCTCAACAGGTAAAATTATAGAAAAGTACATGCAACAAAATAAAAGTAAACCCAACCATTTAGCTCCTAAAAGAAATCAAAATAATATAATTAAAATCATAAATATATCGAAGTACACTTGACGCACGAAATATGTGGGCCATTATAAATTATAAAGAGTTTTAAACATGGCGTCGGGGTCAGTAATTCGGGCGTCCATTACCCACGAATAATATCGATGACCCTATAATTTGCACACTTTTCAATAATCGACATCGTACTCCGAACGGATGGTACAGAGGGAAATTTAATTTCAAAACTGGTTGTTGCAAAATGTTGGACGTTGCGCTTGATTATTGTTTATGAGTTCGGCTAAGTTTTGAGACGGTTGACTCGGCAAAAAATGTAAAGGACATTTTTTTGTTAGGGTTTTTTTAACATCAATATTTGTGAAATTTTTAGAAACATGCCTAATTTTAACTGCAGATATATTTTGTAAAGTTACAGCCGTTTATTTAGCACAGCATAGATTTTTATTGTTTTTGTTTTTTTAAGATCAGTATATGTGGTTTTCTTAGGAACATGCCCAATTTTAAATGTAAATAATTTAATTATCCTCTGCCGTTTATTTTTTTTAAATATTACACTTTTTAAAAATAAATGGACCCATTATATAATACCTACAATGAAAAAATATTAAAAATATAACTACTAATCACCGAACAAGTAAACAACTTCACTAGTTTATCATTGTAGATGGAGAGATAAAGCATTTATTTGCCACAACACAAAATATACACCATAACCAACCAAAGCACAATTAGATTATAAAAAAAGCTCTTATACAAATACACCGCCATAAAAGAAGTAACTGAAAAAAAAAATCCGCAAGCTACTACTTTTCTGCTGACCGTACCTGTAATGTACCGTAACACGAACACTCCGTATCGTTGGTTACGTATATTTACGACCATTTATGTATAAATTGAATTATTACCAACCGAACATCTTCGATTCGTATCGACACTTGGTAAAAAATGGCTGACCAATTTAAACTGTGGCATTTTGGGTGTAGGAGTATATCAATCGTGTGTGTTATTAAACTTAATCATACAGATATAAAAATTATTTTAGTATACTAAGTAAAATGAGTCGGAATACTGTTACCAAAGAAAGAAATTTCATAAAAAAAAAAAAAAAAAACGAAAGCTGGAACATAATAAATACATAAAATTATAAATATTATTGTTTAGGTAGTAGACACATTAAAACCCTCAAAAACAGTATTCAGAAATAATGTCAAACATCACATTATTTTTACGAAAAAGTATAATTTTTGCTTAAAAATAATTTTAGATCCATAATAAGGTACATTAACTGAATTTTGCATTAATATTCAGAAAAGGCACTTTTTAAAATCAAAAGTAACAAGAAATTGAAATTTAAAGACACCGGCATCGCTTGCGAAGATATCGTAATGACTTATAATGCGGGTACGCACAATGAATAATTTATAAAGATTTTTGAACATGTATGTATAGTATATGCAAATATATCAGATAAATATACCAGTCTTGTTGGAGAAATTTTAGAGCAAATTGTTTGAATAGTAAATGTAGATGGACAAATAAAGATCATTTAAAAATAAATACTTAAATATGAACTGGTATTTGGACTGAATTCTTTATGAGGTTCACTCATGTTGTCTCAGACATTATCTAAAGTTATGCACTAAGGTATTTTGAAAGCTTTTGTTGAGTTTGGTAATTAACCGTATAGACAAACATCCTCTTTGGCTCGAATTATTAAAGATTTGCATTATTTAATTTTCAGAAGTCAAACCTGTTTTAAAATAATTTATGAACACATTAATTTTTTCACATTCAGGAGAGCTGTGGTCGCTGAGTAGAGACCAGTGGTGGCCGAGTAGTAACAGCCCTGACTTACGAGTTGTAGGTCGCGGGTTCAAACCCAGCCACGTATTACTTTGTGTAATTTATTTCATCACCCCTGCTCTCATAATGGTGAAGGAACATCGTGAGAAACCGGCATGTCCTAGAACAAAAATACGAAGACATATGACATTCACCAATACGCACTGGGCTCACGTGGTGGATTACGGCCCATTCCCTCTCCTAGAGAGGAGGCCTAAGTCCCAGCAGTGGAAACATTAAAAGGCTAATAATGCTAAAAAAAACAATTCTTTGTGCGTTTAGGTAAGGTGCGTATACTACGAGTCTTCGTATTGTAGTTTACAACGGTTACTATAATTTCAAAATAATGGCCATACCATATCAAATTTACGGATCTCTAAACCCAACCGTCCAATCTCCATTGATATTAAACTCGTAATGAGCCAGTTGATTGCTCTGATTATGGTGCTGTACTTGCTAAACCGTTGCTCGGCGGTTCATTCCTATTAATTATAGAGCCATCCGCTTTCTGCTTACCGAACGTTTGTCGGCTTTATTGACTAAAGTTGTATAGGTACTAGTAAAACTGTGAACTTTTTTGTTTTTGTGAGAAATTATCAAATCAAAAAAACATTAAATCTTTTATTATTATTTTTGACATTTACAAACATTTTAAAAGACGCATAAAATATGTATGTATAAAAAATAGTAGTTATTTTTATTATCATTAATATGATCGCAGAGAGAGCAGTGGTGGCCGAGTGATAAAGGCCCCGACTTACGAGTTGTAGGTCGCGGGTTCAAACCCAGCCAGGCGCGTAACTTTGTGTAATTTATTTCATCACCACTGCTCTCAAAACGGTGAAGGAAAACATCGTGAGGAAACCGGCATGTCCTAGAATCATAAATTCGAAGACATGTGACATCCACCAATCCGCACTGGGCCCGCGTGGTGGATTATGGCCCATTCTCTCTCCTAGAGAGGAGGCCTGAGTCCCAGTAGTGGGAACATTACAAGGCTGATGCTATGTATGCTATGTATGTTGATATGATCGCGCGTGATATTTTTTATTTTAATATTAGGTATTATTTATTTATTACATTCTACATTCAGTGCGTTGGTGAGCGCTTGTGAGACGCACGCGTAACACGTCGCCACAGTATTACAAATTTTCCTATGTAATACTGTGACGTCACTATCTGCAGCTCCCCACCGATCCTGCATAATACAAAACGCCTGACCCATTCAATTACACTATTAATAAAATCTTACTGAAATATACAATAACGCTGTAAAAATTGTGAAGAACGCTTTATGCATACCTATGCATACGTGCAGATACATAATTATATTCGTCTGGTATTTACTTGTGAGTGTACATTTTTATACATAAGGAAAATTAATTTATTGTGACACTCTGCTCTTTTCTGGATGAAACAATGCTCAAGTGGACGAACCTCACGTGGTATGATGTCTTCACGGAAGAGATGCCACGTCATTTAATAATAAAGTATATGTAGTAATAAAAAAAAAAAATTGTTCTAAACGCATAATGCCAATAATGAACTTAAACGAAGCATAAGTAGTATGTAAGGATCGCTAGAAGTACGGTCCTGAAGTTTTATGTTGTAAGAAGGCGTGACCAGACCATATGGATGTTGTGTCTGGTCCAGTTAACTGTCCTATTTCTGATTTCGTTTTTTTTTTTTTTTATAGTAGGTAAAATCTTCCAATAACACCATCCGCCCTTGGGCGGAGCGAAAGATAGTGTCAGACTCTTACTGACTAAAAACCTACCCCGTTTGTTCGTTGCCTATTCTAATTTCGGCTTGTTTTGTATATGTGTGTTTGATCGCGTTGAGAACAATGTTACCGCGATGCAGGAAAGTTTCTATATGGTGACATAAATCTTGCTACAACATTATGAATTTATGTTTAAGTGATATTCCAAATACTAGTTATTAGTCCCATAACAAAATTCATGTTGTTAATTTTTTACATACATACTTAGCTATCGTACTTAAACCTCAGTACTCTACAAATGAACAAGGTACTTGACAACATTCGAGAACAACATAATCATGCTTCTTAATGAGATGTTGAAGCCATCTTTTGTTACTAATTCTAGACATGAACTGGCTAGATTAAAAAAAAATAGTTTATAAAAAATAGAGCTAAACATTTGTATCACTGTCACTATAGTAAGATCAAATCACATTGTCCCGATTTGACACTGACAGCTCCAACTGTCAAAACATTCGCGCAAAGTGAAAGCAGGAAGGTTGACATAAAAAGAATTCGCTTCAAAATAACAGTTAGTATTGGTAACATCTAACGCATATACCAAATTTAAACATCGTTAGTGGACTTAACACTTTCTTTTCCATTGTAGAACCATCTTAGTGCTGGACAAGGCGTCACTATGTCGATCATTGTATCGATACTGAATCGAGCGTGATTATAATCGATTCTATCGGCTACGAATGCTGAATCGGTAACGGTAGTGCGTTCTATGATTTTTTGACGTGATTGGGTCTATTGTTGAAGTTTCTAGTATCAAATAGACTGCTCATTAAAAGTTCACTAGATATGTTTTGTATGAAAGAAACCGAAGCTTAGTGTACTGACTAAGATTATAACAAGATGTGTTAATAAAGTCTACTTTGAAAGCAGTAGCCGGTTGAAAAAAACATTGACATTTGACCATACCAGTCAATTAATGTCTAGGATTTTAAGAGCTGTATTTTTAGCTTGATTTCAGCCACTTATTATAGATAAAGATTTCATAATGAATCTTGGTTTTTTTTATTGAAGATTTGATTCGTTTCAAAATGCCTCGACATTGATAAGTTAATGTTTATCTATGAATCAACTCATTGTAGAATATTGACAGTGAT
Organism: Leucania comma; assembly: GCA_958295575.1. NCBI lineage: Eukaryota > Metazoa > Arthropoda > Insecta > Lepidoptera > Noctuidae > Leucania > Leucania comma. The sequence continues at coordinate 22,267,393 of OY282478.1, read as the reverse complement.
ATGAATTTTATTACAAAAATCATATTGCCATCTGATAATCTACAGACAACTGTTATTCCACGCATTCATTTAAAGGCATGACATCTAATCGATTAAAAAAAGCGAAAAAAATCTATAATCGATAAAGTTCTGGCCACTTAAATCTGATTGGCGCTAATTTATCGATGTATACCTCGTAAAAGTCAACAATAAAATGTCAAATATATACAAATTGATTCTACTGAAGATTTTCGGTCAATTAACTCCAATTTAAAATGCAGAATGTCCATTCTTAAACGTATTGATTGACATTTAATGTTACCGGTAATTTCCCAGATTTGCACGGTATTTTGTTGAAATGAATCATATTATATTTCTCTGTGGTGACAATAAATCTATATGGTTAACGGACTTGAGCAGAAAAAAAGAAGAAAATGTTCAACCTAAAAACACACAATTTATTCAAAGCATACTTTTGTCAGGTAGGGCACATTGCTCGCAAAATAGATGGTCGATAGAGACAAAGGTTCAAGAGTAGTGACCACGTACCGCAAGATTCAGCGTTAGAGAGCCTCCCACAGGCTGGACTGATAACCTAGCGAGGGTCACGGGAATCCGAAGGATGCGGGACGCACATGACCCACCGGGAAAGCCTATTCAACAGTGGACGTCTTTTGGCTGAAATGATGATGATAAATTTACCAGTAATTACGCACCCGGAGACTTGACATTAACCCACAGTGTATGACAGGGAAAAAAAATGTAAGCTTCCACGAGGCTGAAGAACTGTGCTGGCCTAGTGATTACAGTCCAGTCTTAAGAGATGTATGTCGTGGATTCAAACCTAAGCAGGCGCTTTAATTTGTGTAATTTATTTGATCATCACAGCTGTCAAAATGGTAAAAAACATCGCGTGGAAACCGGCATATCCTAGAATCGCAAAATCAAAGGCATGTGACATTCTGCAATGAGCCCGCGTGATGGATTACGGTCCATTCCATATCCTAGAGGGCATGCCTGAGTCCCAGCAATAGGAATATTATAAGGCTTTTATGTTTCTGCTTTTGTTAATGTTGCTTCTGTCTAATTTGTGTTCTTGGGATTTTTATAAAGAGCTGTTTTTAAAGTAATAGTACCCAAAAAGTTTTTGGAACATTTCTCTGACAATTTAAATACCGGGAAACTAACTGTTCATCTTTTGCCCTTCAGCTTTTTCCGTTAAATTATCCCAACACGGCCTTATTATAAAAAAAACGGTGATACAAGTAGGAATTACGCACTTCAGTTTCAATCAGGCAACACTTAAGGCAATAATGATTGCCAATAAAATTATTGGCAACCCAGAGACCGATCCCGATGTGAATGCTCCATAATAAAATCGATTTTCGTAGAAAACATTCGATATCCAAATGTAATTGCAATGAGGATCAAATTGTGTACAATCACGTATGGTTTATGTGCCAAAATGTTTGGTTACTCGCTTGGTGGTCCGACTTATCACTCAATATTCGATTCTTGCAGTTCATCGGAATTGATTCTGCCACGCCCCCAACATGTAATGAAATCGATTGCTCTCATTCGTTGCACGTTTTTTTAAACGTACTATTATAGTGTTGTACGTAAAGATATTTATGGTTTATTAATACCCATGTGGGTATAATTAAGATCTATTACAGGTCAGGTCAGAGAAACAGTTTAGAAGCTCATCACTCAAAACTGTCGGAAGAGGTTTAATCAACTATGCTACAAAAGTTAAAAAAAAACAAGCAAAGAGGCACCTCTTTGCTTGTTTTTTTTTAACTTTTGCCAATATTTTTTTTTAATTTATAAATCCAATGCCGTTTGTTTTATTTGCTGGAATGACGGAATTGTCAGGTTTTCAGCCATCTTTGAAAATTATGGCTTAATAGCATCATCAAATACTAAAGTCCCAATTTAATCATACTTATTAGACGTATGACGAAACGCCACCAGTTCATAGTGGGGGGCATCTCAGCTAACTGTATGGAACGTTTAAGCGACAAATTCATTGTACGTGCAGCTAAGGAGTAAAGTTCTCTACAGTAACAAGTGTTTGTGTTTCCTGATAGCTACAACGTAAAGGTCTTTAAGCCAAGAGCGAATAAGTTATATAAAGTAACTTCGTATTGCATTGTTGACGACATCATTGCTTGCCGTAGTAATAGTAAAGCGCGAGCATATCTAAAACAATAAAAAAAAAATGCATAGCTGAATGCTGATGAAATACATATTTAGTTAAACAGACGCTTTAAAGTATTATTAATTATCGTATGACTCATGAATTTCACCATTTATATACGTCAGTCTAGTGACATATCCCTTCAAAGGTCAAACGGAAATCGAAGGACTGGAACAGTTTGCCTGCCGTGGTCTTTCCATCCGATTATAATTTAAGCGTCTTCAAGGCCATCATCGATTGCATCACTACTTTTTTTTTTATTTTTTTTTTTATTAGTGATAGGTTCGCGCTTGACCGCTATCTCACCTGATGGAAAGCGACGATACGGTCGACGATGGATCGTCGGGTGGGATTGCAGTCAAGCACTAGTGTATATCAATTTAAAAAAAAAACTTTCATTATTACCAGCCATCCAAAAATAGTTACCTAAATAGGTTAACAATTTTATTATACATTTTCTTTTACAATTCTAATCAGTTAATGACAAAATAGCATTAACACATAATAAATCTTATTTTTATGTAAATTTCGGTCATAGATCACGAACTTAACATTATAATATAAATTAAATCAATACCTGCTTTTGTCGAAACAAGAAATTCTCATAGAAGTATTTACATCTTTAGTAGTTCAAGAATGTGTTCGTAGTTCTTATATTTGATGTATATTGACAACTGTATAATCTTCGATGGTGTTTTCTAATTAGGAACTGGTTTTATTAATGACATCAGAAATTAATGCGTCACAAAAAATGTCGTGCGTGATCGAATTATCAGAGATACAGTAAAACTAAATCAGCTTTCGATGTTCTGGGATTGAGATACAACAAAAAACACTTAAATTTATTGGGCTGGCTAATGGTTTTGCATTAGCACGTGTGGAATTAATATTCTACAACTTTACCTTGATGTTTACTCATCAATGCTAATGAAAATGTTTTAACTTCAAAAGAGTTTTTAGAAGATTTTTTTTTCTGTCTTTTTCCGCACAGTGCGTATAGGTAAAACGCCATTTTTCTCTGTTATGCGACAGTCTAGTTCAAATCTTCACCAAAAGAGGTTGGTTCATTAACCCATCACCATCGCTGTCACCTCATCATCGCATTCATCATCTTTATTTATTTTATTGTGAGTTGGGGTCAGTGCTACAGGATTTTCTCTTGTTCTTTTTGTCAACCAATACGCTAAAGTTGACTTCATTTTCTATTATACCAATCTCTCGTCATTTTGTGTGACGAATGCCTATGTTTATTTTTGCCTTCCTGTCTCTCTCAATATGTAGGTTTTGATTGTATTTTTTTTAGTAACATGCATTTCATCCCTCCTGTTCTGGTGACCATAACAAGACAAACGAGTCCTTTTTTCAAACGAGCTTTTCAGTCATTGGATTCACTTTCAAACTTCTTGTAATATAATCATTTCTCACTTTATCTCTCCCATCTTGATTTAAATCTTCAAGAAAATGATGAGAAAGTTGTCATAATTTCTTCAACAACTATCATCTCAAGTCTAACATGGACACAGAATAAAAAAATCTAAAAAAAATAAATTAGCTAACGTAAAATACTAACCTAGAACATGCAAATAGATGACACCGCCGTAGCTGACCTTTTGAACGGCGCAGACGCATGCAAAAAACACTATTAAAATTCTTAACGCACACTCGGGTTCGTTACAAAACTGTGCCTTATGAGATTACGATTTGTTGCACTGGGAGCGATGCGATGCTTTTTCGTAGCTATTTTTTTTTTATCAATATTTGAATTATCAGCTGAAGTGAATTCTTTTCTAGATTACTTTGATATTTTAATATATTGACTAACAAAATAGTGAGCTACTTATCGCTTCTCAATAATTAGGTAGAATGTTAATCTATATGAAATTATATAGCATGAAAGGAGAAATTGACTGACATATCAATACAAGTCAAAAATAAGACTAGGAACGAAAACGCAGGCAAGCACTAAGAGATTATACAAAATTCACCCCCTATGGGTCCCCGTGGCCTTGGAATGAAGGCAATGAAAGGAGCAGGGTAGATTTTTAGTCAGTAAGAGAGACACTATCTCCCGCCCCACCCAAGGGCGGGATGTGTCATTTGATGATTTTACCTACCATAAAATAAAAACCCCCAATGGGGATACAATGGGGATCCAAAATTTTTATGAAGTAACCTACTTTCTTGCGGCTGAAGCTAGTAAGTAATACATAATGGACACTACCTCATTCCTATTGGTCTTAAATAAGTAACATCACAGATAAATCTTTTTTTCTGCATCCCGAAGTAGTCAAAATATGATACCTACAATCTCATTAGCTGTGCATATATATTTTCATTCAATTCAATCTGAAATTTGCAATCCAATTACCAACATTTTAAAGACGCAAATAATAAAATAACTAATTATTATTCTGATGTTTGCATTCATCATTATTGATGACCAATATTTTTTTAACGATATCCGTTTTCATTTTTGTTTACTAAATAAAACTTAACCTTTTTGTGATCTTTTGATCTCTATTGAATATTAAAAGTATTGGTAATTGATTTTCTGTGACGGACTTGTAATTCAGTCTCATCCATCGTGAATTAGATTTGGCATCTCAAAAGATCTTTTTTTTTTAATAATATTTCATTGTATCGAGGAACGAAACATGCAAAACGGATGCAATTACTGTCATGTAATATTTATTTAACAGCATTGATCTGAGTCGCTTAATTGTGAGGTTTCCCATGAGATACAATGATAATAGTCAAGCTATTATTTATAACCTTTATTTCTTGTTTTACATATTTTTTACATTTTTAAATATTTTTAACATATAATATATAAAAAAAAAACATTTAAAAATATAAAATATAGTGTCCCACCGGTATCGGGAACAGGGTCCAAGCTACCGGCGGTCAGGGCTCCAGAGAAAGGAACCTCCTAACAATACGAGCCGTGTCCAGGAGTACCGCTTTCTGAATCAAGCCCTTGATCCAGCCGCCTAACGAGAGCCTCCTAAGGTGTTGGTCGAGGCTCTTGGCTATTAAGCCATTACCCGACACGACTATCGGTACAATGATCGCCGAATCCACTTCCCACATGTCGACAACCTCGCGAGCCAAGTCAATATACTTGATTTGTTTATCTTTCTCGGCTTTCACGAGGTTCTCGTCATGCGGAACGGATATGTCAACAATCATTGCACGCCTCTCGTTTCGGTCCACCACCACTATATCAGGCTTATTGGCTACAATAGTCCTGTCAGTGATGATGGACCGATCCCAGTACAACGTGATATGACCATTATCAAGGACTGGGTCGGGCTCATACCTGTAGTACGGCACTACAGGTATTATTTATAATATTATTATTAGGTAATTATTGACAAGTTGGAAACATTTATGGTTTTAACATAACATAATCCAGTTTTAATATAAGTTATAGCTACAAATTAGTGGCCGATTTTGCAGTACTGGTGGTCAGTGGGGTCAAAAAGCTCTGAAGTGGCGATCACGTAGCGAAACTTGCAGCGTTGGAAAGCCTCTCACAAATTGGACCGACGAATCTGATGGACATGATATGCATAAGACTGGTCATTGTAGCGACACTTGGGGAAGGCCTACGACCAGTAGTACCCAGACGTTTTTCAGCTGAAATGATAATGATGAGTGGCAAATTTTGTTTCTTCCAAAATTTTCTTCTATTTATGGATATAGCATTGCTCCTTATGGATGTCGATCCTAAACTTTTACGGTCGTAATATTCAAATACTTACATATACAATTTAACCTCTGACCGGAGTGAACGAGGCGACATGGCGACGTTTTCTGGTTTAAATTGCAATATCTACGTGTTTCGATATTTTCATAACTATTCAAATTTGTCAAAGATTTTATGTCCCCGTTAAAAATGGTCTAATAGAAGAGTTTCTTATAGTAACTTAATTTTATGTGTGTATATAAATAGTTAAATAATGATTTCTTATGTACATAAATCTCATGTAAAAAATAACCTCTCGATTCAGTAAAACCAGTCAATCTCATCACATTTCCCCCAATTTAAATTGCAATAAACACGTCTTGTCCGGGTGACTTCTTGTCTTGTACACAGCGGGTATGTGGACTCAAGCAACGATCGCGCATGCGTCACAGGCGTCCATCCGCTGCGCGTCCATATTTTTGCAAGAATTTCTTTTGTATTTTACACGTGGAATGTTTTTGTTGTTGTAGTGAAAATTGTGGTTTAGAGGTTCTATTGAAAACCACTTCGGTAGCTTTACTCAAGTGTTTTATGTGGTTAAAAGTAAACTAGGAAATAGATGGTGTAAGTTGATGTACAAAATCTAACAAGTTCAAACTCTTTCATTTATGTATTTTTGGCAACAAAGGAGATAACAACAATTACTAATTATGGATTTGGCTTTGGATCTAGTCTCAAACGTTTCCACAATATATCTGTTTCACAATCCATACTAAGATTATAAATGTGAAAGTAACTCGGTCTATCTATTACGCTTTCACGATTAAAATACTGAACCGATTTTGATAAAATTTATTGCGATGTAAGCGTAAACTCCAAGGAAACTAGCTACTTTTTATCTGGGTTCAACTTGGACATCCCATGTGCAGTAACCATTATCAGGAGAATGTTGCTGGTAAAAGTTATTGCTAAAAATAATTTATCAATAAAAGATCATAAATCATTTAATTTTTTACTAAACAAAACCAACACCAAACATTCAATATACAAAACGATATACCTAGCCCAGTTTAATTAAAAAAAACAAACAACACTCAATTTCAAATAAACAAATCTCATAATTACTCGTATATAGATCCCTATCATAATTGAAGTTACTCTAGCGCATAAGCGCGCGTCACGCATCGGCGCACACGACGCGATATTGTGGCTACTACTCTAATGACGTAACTATTTGTTTTGATTTGTAATTAGACACTTTTTTTTCTTTTAATAATATACCCTATGCGATATATCAATCGAAAATTTTGACTATTACTAGTTTATTAAGGACCTATTCATTCTAGCCTTGAAAACAGGCAGGAAAATTGTTCCAGTCCTTCGATGCACGCGGTGGAAAGGACGAGGCGAAACGCTAGTCCGGACCACAGAGATGTCAAAAAAGGTAAGGGTGGATATTTCTTAAACATCAAGTTGGCCAGTACTGAGAATGGTATCGACGAAATTAAGTCATGTAAAATTTCGAAAGGCTGGCTACTCTACGCTTGTGCTTAAGGCTTTGTAGATTGGTTTTGAAGCTAAGGAGTGGATTTCCCTGCCAGAGTCTATATTTCTCAATAGATATAACATAGGGATATTTAAGTATTTTAGGGCCAGTTAGGGCCAACACCTGCGGGGCTGTAGATTGTTCCAAGAATTTCCTGCAGTACTTGAAATAAAAGACAATTAGCAGAATATTATGGGTTTTAGTCAGTACAGGCCAGACACTCCCTCTCGGTGTAGCCAGAGCAAGAGAACTGACTTGATGATTTGCAAAAAAAGGTGTTTAAAAATTGAAAGATGTGCAAGACCTGAATAAAAGTTGTAAAGTTGTTGTTATGTAAATGTTTTTATACAAAATGATCAGCTAGATCTCTATCATAGTTACTCTAGCGTATAAGCACTTGTCACACATCGGCGCACACGACACTCTGTTGCCACAAAAGAGACATAGTACAGAAGATATTCTACGTACAAAGCGCACTCGAGCAACGCACACATAGACACCGCTCACGGACACGATATCTTGTACGTGACTAAACCGTGCTAAACCACTGCTAGATCACAGAGTACTTTTTCTGGCGTTCGCCGAACGTAGGTATAGAAGATGAAGTACATACATGATATTGACTTCTGTGCCTATCTATTTTGTGCTGTTGCGGTGCTAGTATCTTGTCAAGTTAATCACTATTAACTAAGCGATTAGATTGTTATAGAGGAAAAATGGATATCTTGTTTTACAGAATATGACTTTCCCTGTAAAAAATTCTAGTATTTGATTAATTTACGATGAACTTTTGCTTAGTTGATAATTAATTTTTCGGTTGATGGCGCACAGGATATGATCACTTTAACACCATATTCGATTCTTTTTGTTGTTTCTTTTACGAAGGTGGAAAATTAGGTATCAAAAATCTTTTCCGGCACCGAATGGAGAGACAGTGGTAACGGCCCTGACTTATTTTGTGTAATTTATTTTATCACCATTGCTCTCAAAACGGTGAAAGAAAACATCGTGAGGAAACCGGCATGTCCTAGAACCAAAAATTCGAAGATATGTGACATCCGAAAACCCACACTGGGCCTGCATAGTTTACGGCCTATTCCCTCTCCAAAAAAGTAGGCCTCAGTCCTAGCAGTGGGAACACTATAAGGCTGATGCTATGCTATTTACACCAGCTGGAGCGACAAAGCGTACCGTTTTTTTATTGACTACAACCCATCTGTGTTCCTGATCTGGGGGTTTGGACAATTTGCCGTACTCCAGTATGTGGTTTTTTTTTTTTCAGGAAAACGCCAACGGCGAAACAAAAGAATATTTCATCCAAATATACGCAGACGGGAACTATTTTTTACCAAACTCACAAAAAAAATAAAATCATAAGCAGCTTTTAATTTACCTGTCGATACTTAGACCTCTAAACGGTCAAAACTGAGTGACAATCGTAACTAATAATGATTGATAATCTTAAAAAATAATTAAAAAAGATCGTCTAAATTTAACTTTAAAACAAAAAACTGGGCAAGTGTTAGTCGAACTCATGCACTGAATGTTCCGTACAAACTAACCTACGTAAATAGTTCAAGACTCGAATGGAGTCTCGAAGATTTTTCCGAATCGCAAAAAAAAATTCTTTTGTGACGAAAAAATACTGTTTTCAGATTTATTTCTATATAATTTGTGTTTTAGGGCCTTGCTTTATGCCAAATTTCAGGACTCTAGGTCAAGGGAAAGTACCCTATGAATTTTGATTCCCTTGAGAGTGTCGAAATATATTTTCCAATATTGTTAGGCCGTATATTTTTGTTTAACACAGAAATTTGATTTTTTAAGTCTCTAGGGACCGCAGATTCAAAACTGCGATCTGGAGATAAAGGGTCTTGACAGACAGACAACAAAATGATCCTATTAGGGTTTCGTTTTCTCCTTTTGAGGTACCCTAAAAAATGGCGGTCATGAAACAACAAAATGATGAATAAGTTCGTGTCGAAACAATTATTTATTAGTTACAATTTCACGCTTCAAACCAAGGTGATAATGATTGTTTTGTATCAATCAGTTTGTCAATCGGAAATAATAAATGCATGTAATAAAAATAATTTGTACCTTCGCTTTTTTGATTTGATATCTCAAGGGTCTGTAGCAAACTTTATTATTTATTTGTACTTTGACCTTTTACCATCGGTACCTAAATATATAAAATACTTTAACTTGAAATTCTATGTGATTCCTATGGCCATACTTATATTAGATGTTGGTAGTATTAATGTTTATTTTTCAACTAATTTAAAAATAAAACCTTCAGTTCGCGAGTCCGACTCACACTTGCTCAGTTTATTTAATGTTCAGAACTCCAACATCTAATTGATCCTCAAAACTGTAGCAGTCGATACCTACTTACGTACTGACTGAAATTGTACTGTCAACAAACTGTAGAGGCCCAGCCTGGCAAGGTCGAAGCCTGCTTGGGTCATGGGTCAGTTTCTGAAAGGAAGGCCCGGCCCCGGCACGATAGGCAACGAAGGAACGGAGTAGTTTTTCAGTCAGTAAGAGTCTGATACTATTTCCCACTACCCAAGGGCGGGATTTGTCATTGGATGATTTTAACTACCATAAAAAAAGTCACAGAGCACAATATTTTCATTTTTTCTATATCTGAACGCAAGGCGAGTAACGTCACTTCAACACGGATCTTTGACGGGACCTCGCGAAGATTCCCGAAGCTATACGAACGGGCTTTCGGGTGTTTCGGCGACTAGCGGCGGACAGCGGTCGGCTACATTCGCCATTTATTCCGATCGCTACTTCATCATTATATGATGATATTACGCATTATAAACTATACTAATCTAACGGTTGTTAACTATGGCTATCCATTAATTCATAAAATCATGGTAAGCTTTAACCAATAAAATAGCTATAACGAGCTCAACATCGATTCTATTAAATCAAAAAAAAAAAAAACCAACGAACAACACACTCGATCATAATTTAGAAATTCTATAACCGCATCGAAATAATGAAAGATTTCGTAGTAACCCTATCAGCTATATTCATACCCAAACAATAAACATCGGAAAACGAATTCAAACAAATCACGACACATAAGCTCGGGTTCACACGGGTGGTCCTATTAAAATGAGCCGACTGCCACACTTGTCCATGCCTCGTTTACATATTCCACTTGACTCGCGCATAAATTGTCATTACGGTAATCATTCGATACATTCTATCGATAAATACGCTCGCCTAAATCGTTTAGTCGATTTCAATCCACGGTTGGACGCCTTCAAACGACTGACCAAGAAATCTATTTGTAATGTACCCTTTTTTCACAGTTCAAAGTGTATGTGACGCTGTATTCATATTTATCTTTAAGTTTATTGAGCTTTATCGGTTTAAAGTCGTAAATAAGGTTGGAATGATATGGAGTGAGCTCTAGTGCAATGTTCACTCAAATGAACACGCATTGTCGATTATTTTGATATCTGTGATGACAATTTATTTTTTAACGCCAGTACTTGACGCGCCGGATTAATCTAATATTAAAATGAGGATAGTAAATTGAGGTTATTTTTTCTTTCTTAATAGTTTGGATGGTTTTATGGAGATGCAATTAGGACCGATTACCTTTTTATTTTGGTTTATGATGACCAAATTGAGATTAAAATATAAATATAACTTTGAAATCGTGGTTTTAAAATGATCAGCATTTAATTTTAAAACAAAAATTCTGTCAATAATATTAATCTCATTAAATCCATAGCGTTTTTGCGTTCAATCTAATAATCACAATTGCAAAACAAACCTAAAACTAGACAAAATTCAACCACCAAAACAGGAATCCTCTTAAACTGATAACAATATCATTATCCATACCTCAAACCGATCAAATATTTGAATCAGTGTACGCTTCATTTGAACTCGATTTTAGAATCGATTCTAACGTACAAGTTTCGAGAAACACTCCCTGTATATTTTTTTTTAACGTAGGTAAAATCATCCAATGACAAATCCCGCCCTTGGGTGGGGCGGGAAATAGTGTCAGACTTTTACTGACTAAAAACCTACCTTTCCATTCCTTGCCTTTATCCTGGGGCCTTTGGATGGAAACATTATTGTAGACATCATCGTTAGTTTCCACAACAAATATACTTACTCGGAGGCAAACAGTATCGGTTTGAACACGAGCATCGATATGCAAAAATATTCGATTATAATCGCTAACGCCTCGTACAGACCGGGTAAGTAAATGGTCAAGTTAAAACTGGTATGTAAACAAATTAGCAAGCGGACTATGTGAGAAGAAATCTTCTTTTTTTTTTAATGTTCTACTGATATTCTAGAATCGATAAAAAAGAGGACGTGTTTATTAAAATATATGTAGTATTGTATTCTGTAATATTTTTGTTTATTTTAAGAGGGTTGTTAGTGTAGCTAGAAATAAAACCTTTAAGGGATGAGTGTATTTATTAAAAAATTATAAATGAGTCCTGTTTTTGCAGAAGTCAACTGAAAGTACAAAAGTTAATTTTTATTTATAAATGTTTGACACTCCCTCTTGAGCTCTAGGTGTAAGAGCTGGAGGATCTATTGGAGTCAACAAAGGTGAAACTGTCCTATTTATTTTAGTTAAAAAGCGTAAAAAGTTTATGAAGATTTTTGTTTCCTCATAAAGCACTAGTGCTGTTTAGCCCCTCTAAAAGGCACTAGTGCTTTGTCAGTGCCTTTTTTTTACACTAGTGCTTTGTCAGTGCCTTTTTTGGTAACTCTAGGGTTATTTGCAGCAAATTTAATCTATTTTTTTACATAGTTTCCTACCCATATTCCACCTAACCGCTATAGGTACAAAATATTCGCACTAAGCACTTACTTCTCTGCATTACTGAAGTTACCAGTGAACCGCATATTTATGGTCATTTGAAATCTCTGATCTGCTCACCCTTGCAAAAAAGGCGTGAAGACTTTAATAGCCTCACAGTAAACCGCCAATAGATTCTAAATGCGTACTTCTTCTTCAAGGATCACCATAGAAACTAGTCCTGCATTCTCACAAAGATTACAGGTACATTCTTTTAGATTATCAAGGTGGTTGAAGTAAAGGACCTACAGTGTATCGAGTAATCGAGAACTTGAAAACAAACCTGTTTACAAACTTACGGCCATCAATAGAAAAACATTGTCTGTGTCATGTATATAAATGATCAAATGATCTCGAGAAATACCGAAGTTGGTTTATAAAAACCGCTCAAGTGCGACTCGGAGTCGCGCATGGAGGTAAGGGTTCCGTAGAAGCTTATCTATGTAAATAGTTCAATGATCGAATTGAGCCGCACAGTTTTTTCCGAAACGCAAAAAAAATATTTTTTTAGTGGCGTAACTACAAATTACAAACTACAAAATTTCAGACTTTTTCCTATACTTGTGCTACGAACCTAGCTTGCTTGTACCTAGTTTCATGGCAATTTTGGTATTTTAGACAATCGTGAAGTATTTCCTAGCGAGGTGCGATATAGGTTTTTTAATTTCTAACAAGTGTCAAAATATTCGACTAAACGGAGCATATATGGCCTGATCTTTAGATTGTGGACAAACAGATGGACATATGGACAACAAAGCGACCATATAGCATAGCATAGCATCAGCTTTATAATGTTCCCACTGCTGGGACTCAGGCCTCCTCTCTAGGAGAGGGAATGGGGTGTAATACACCACGCGGGCCCAGTGCGCGTTGGTGGATGTCACATGTCGTCGAATTTTTGGTTCTAGGACATGCCGGTTTCCTGACAATGTTTTTCTTCACCGTTTTGAGAACAGCGGTTATAAAATAAATTACAGACACAAAGTCATGCACCTGGCTGGTTTTGAACTCGCGTCCTACAACTTTTAAGTCGGGGCCGTTACCACTCGGCCATCACTGCTCTAGCGATCCTACAAAGGTTCCGTTTTTGCCGACTTAGATACAGTACCCTAAAAAAACAAAACCTTATTCCACATTCGAGTTAAACATTTCCATGTAGATCTGTTAGAATCGACTTAATACTCGACGTACGTTCCGAGTGAACGCATTGATGATTCAACTGGCAAATCGGTATAAACGCCACCATTTAAATGTATATTCCAAACGCGATACGAAACAAACTTAACTTGTGACTACATTATGCAAAAAACAACTCAGTAAACAGCATTATAAAGTTGGAATTACAGTGGTAGATGATGAAGGTGTGATAATTAAGGAAACCGATGACGGCAGAGTGTGCGCTTCAAATAAATAAATCGACACTTATTATGCCCCTTGCGACTGTGTTATGTAAGTAGTTTAACTAGATTAATAGGTCAATACACTTGTGTATAGTCTGCAATGCCGGGTACAGACTCATCGAGTAGTGAGTACTATTGCCAGTAGAGTAGCTAGGCGTGGGCGACGCGGGGTTTCGCCCACGGCCTCACACCTAAAAGGGCCTCGAACAAGCGAACAAGCGAGGGCTCTTTAAGAACTAGGGTTGTTTTTAAAATTGATAAGCTCGCGTTTGATCACTGTTTCACCTGATGGTAAGCAATGATGTATTCGAACAGCGGGTCGTGACTGTTCCTGTCACGTTTTCGAATTTATGACAGATTTTTTTTAATATTCCACAATCACAACGCCATCTAATCCCAAACTAAGTATAGCTTGTGATATAAGACCACTGATTAACATTATTTATATATTTCTAAATACATATTATAGATAAAATACACCCAGACATAGAACAAATGATCGTGCTCATCACACAAACAATTGTCATGAGTGGGAATTGAACTCACAACCTCCGGCATAGAATTCAGAGCCACTGACCCCTAGACCAACCGGCCAATCAAAAAAAGACCTTGCTGATGCATCTTCACCCGCGTCTAAATTAGTCCACGCTACGGCTCTGACTATTGCCTAAATCAACGCTGCGATGGCCGATTCTTTCTTCGACCATTATCGTCTTCGTTTTACGTCAATCATTCGTGTTTGTAGTAATTCTTATATTATGGATGCGTATTGGTTGTTACCCAATACAAGTACTTGACCAAACGTTAACATTTGTAAGTTTTAAGTAGAATATAAAGGTGGTACTTGACTCCAAACGGTTGGTGCGTATAAAAGTGTTTATGAGTCTTGTGTAATTATTGTATGATTATCGTAAGAGTCTGTGGCATCCGCTACTGAATATGAAGAAATAAAGATCCATTTTTCTGGATTTTCAGTAAACTATGTATGTTACTCCAGATTTTAGGTCACCGCTCATTAGAGCCACCCGGCTCCCACTCCGCACCGCCTCGCTTTCTGCGGCTAGTATTCTTTATATGGACTTGTATGGTTATGGGTTCACTACATCAGCTTACGACACATATATACATATTATTATATCATGTTTAAAATATAAAGAATACTAGCACCAGGAGGCAAAGCGGTGCGGAGTGGGTTCCGGGTGGCTCTAAAGAGCTGCGACCTTTAATCAACATCGATATTATGCCTCTTCTATGTGTCGCTACAACGACCAGTCCTGTGAGTGTCATGTCCATTGAATTCTCGTCACCCTCATTGGTCCGTCTTATAGGAAAGCCATCAAACGTTGCTTCTTCAAGTACGAGGATGCCTCTTCAGAACCTCGCGGTCCCATCAACCATGAGTTCTGCAAGCGATGTGCCCAAAAATGTATCCTATTTTCCTTCTAAACCTTTCAGCTGAAAGACGTCCATTGTTGGACATATGCCTCTTTCAAGTGTCGCCTCAACCACCGATCCTGTGCGTCGTTGCATTCATCGCATTCTCGTGACTCTCACCAAGTCATCAGTCCACCTTGTGGAAGGCCTTCCAATGCTGCATCTACCGATGCGCGGTCGCCACTCCAGAACCTATTGGCTCTATGAATCCTATGTTCTTCGAGCTGCGTGCGCTGCCCAGAGCCACTTAAGCTTCCAAAGTGTCTAATATGACTAGTTCCTTTATTCTACCATCCACTATTTTCCAAGTTTAACAAGCAATCCCTTTGAGACTTCATGTAAACAAAATAAACTTAAAATATGCAAACATCATTGGCATTGATCTCAATAACTCAATATTCACAAAGGAAAATTCCGCGCGAATCGGCGCCTGCGCATATCGATACGATCCCGATCCGATTTCGTATGTATCGATTACGAATCTGATCACATTCGCTATTGTTTCGATAGCTTTTATTGACGATAAATGTTGGATGGATAGTATTATTAAACGGTGTTGTCAATTGTGAAATGGTACAATTCAGGTTTGTTATAGCCTTTGCTTCTATTTATTTCCTGACGTCAGTAGCTTCGCCCGCATGATAAATTAAAATTCTTTTAAGAGACTCTCTGGATAAAAAGTAAAAGATAAAAAGTTTATGTGCTATTTGAGGATAAGCCCCCTAGCCAAGTTACAATCGTTTCGTTTTGCATTAACCGTAGAGGCCCAGCCTGCTCGCTGCAGGCAGGCAGGGTTGAAGCCTGCTGGGGTCATGGGTCGGCTTCCGAAAGGAATACCCGGCCCCGACACGATAGGCAACGAAGGAACAGGGTAGGTTTTTAGTCAGTAAGAGTCTAATACTACTTCCAGCTCCACACAAGGGCGGGATTTGTCATTGGATGATTTTACCTACCATAAAAAAAAACGCTTGGATTTGGCCACGCCCCCAATTCGTTTATTTGAACAAAAGAGTTGGGGGCGTGGCCAACTCCAAGCGCTAACGCAAAACGAAACGATTGCAACTTGGCTAGGAGGGAAGGTCTACCTATGTACTAAGTTTCATCTAAACCCACTTAGGGCTTTTTAATATCGTGCGGATTTCATCACGCATACGGGATTGCTCCGCACGCATAACCCTCGCAAATGTCCTTTTCATACAAGTATTTACTGTAATGCATGGAACACGCACGCGGGATGCAGTGATTCCATTCTTTCCATTCATTCCTTGAATCAAATTTTAGATCACAAATATGTGCCAATGATGTTCATCAATTACGCTTTAAACTAAAAATATTTTCCAAACATCTTTTCCTCTTTTTCATCTCCTCTCCTCCTACCGTAATTAGAGACAGTCAATAGGTGTGCGGACACCGGTATCCTCTTGGGGCTTGACAGTTTACCAATATTTACTCAAACTCAAACAAACCTTTCCACTCATACGCTTCACATCATAAATACCAGGTGCACATAGACGCGTAGAACCACAATAGCCAATAGACGATACACATCGATATGGAGTAGATTGATCCTCTTTGGCTCGCATCGGGAAAGCTGCGCGGACGCCGCTTACAAATTGCCGCGTGTGCGCACGCGCGAGTCTAGGGTTGACGCATTACTAATATGTTTTTGGTACGATGTAAAAAGTTTTGTTATGAAATGGTTATTCGGTTGAAGGAATACTTTAGAATAGTGTGAGAATTTAAATGTTTTAGTCTAAGACGAGAAAGTGAAGGAAATAGTTTATTACGCACGATATTAACACAGACAATTTTTGAGTACAAAAAAAAACGGTAGCTTCAAAATTCCTTATTATTTACCTAAAATTTAAGATGCCCATATTATTTACCTACAATTAGAATAACTATTTAGTGGAATAAAAATTCCATCTAGGTAAGTGTATTTAAGTAAAATTTCAGTGTTTAAATAAATTATGATAGCCCCAATAAGGGTGTTTTTGAGTGAGTATTATTCCAGTTAGATGTTATATAACAAGTAGAATAATATTAATACACTAATAGCAAGACGTCACCACATAATCCCAGGTATGTGCCTTACGGAAACCTACCTTTACCGTTTAGTGGCACATAACATTAATCTTGCTGATAACTTCACATTCTTATGCAGAACCTAACAAATAATATGCGCAAATCTAATAAATAATTATGCACGAACATTATATTCATGGTATATAAACTTCTAGCTGTTATCTGATGGTATATCTTTGAGCGATGGGCTTGTTATATGTCGTTGAGGTCATTAGTAAGTAGTTATGTACTTAGTTCTAATTGCAATGTGGTATATAGTTGCAGGTTATACTTGAAGATGAACTGTTAGCAAAGTATAACCTCGCGTAAGCCCTGGTCTTTGCGTTGAGAGCAGAACAGTTTTGATAAATACAGTTCTCAGAGTTTTTTTAACTGACAAATCATTAAATTACTTTCCCGCTTTAAGTTGAGCGAGAAATAGTAGCAATATTTTACTGATAAAAATTTGAAAAAATATAGTATTGTATTAATAGTTACATTCAGAATATATTAATATAGTATTAATAGTTACATTCAGAATATAATTAATTTTTATCAATTGAGTGACCTTATCGTGAAAGACTTAATTAGGGAAATCTGATTTCATATCTAATTTTCAAGGTTTTTGTTTATCATAAAATATGTTCTGCCTTACTTTTTACAAACTTTGTTAAGGTCGCCTTTTACTATAACCCAGGTGCAGCTGAATTCTTATTATTTCATCAAATTTTTGATGAAGAAAACCGGGGTAGTGCGAGTTGGATTCGCGCACTGAAGGTTCCTTAAAAACATACCCATAACGATAGTTCAATTTATGAATCGAGTCTCGAAGATTTTTCCGAATCGCAAAAAAGTTTTTTTTTGACTTAACTACAAACTTACAGTTTTCAAAAATTTTCCTATAGTTGTGCTATGAGACTTTGCTTCGTGTCAAATTTTAGGACTCTAGGTCAACGGGGAGTACCCTATGAATTTTGATTCCCTTTATCTACATATATATCTACAAGCACAGTCGGCCTATTCTTAAAAGACCACACAAACATTTTATCTTGTACCTCCACTTAGTTTTCCGCGTACACCATAAAAGAAAACGGCCTTCATTCTCGTAACATATGCCACATAATTAAGCCAATCAACATAATTAAGGCCCAGATGCTACAATTTAATGGAATTTCTCCCAATGAGGGCCATAAACTTTCACTGTTTTATGATAGCTTCAACACATACATACCAATAAGTTACTCTATACGCAATTTGGGATTATTTGAAGACAAATAGAATAAGTACGAAGTATTCCTATTTCGGCACCGATTTTTTCGGCACCAAAAGTTTAGGCACCAATGCTATTCCTTTTTCGGCACCAATAGGTATTTTTGGTGTGTTATTTCCAAATTCGGCACCAAGTTAACATACCTATTGGTGCGGAAAGAGGAATAGCTTGAGTGCCGAAACAATTGGTGCGGAAAAAATTGGAGCCGGAATACTTCATAAATACAACTTAGTTTTTTGCCGCACCTGGGGTTTTTTAGGTCAAGATTAAATAGTTTACTTTATAATATCATCGCCTTTCATTACGGCGAATATCCACACTTACATTGTTGAAACTTCCACGGTCCAGACTAAGCGTTTTGCCTCGTTGTTTACACCGCGTACATTGAAGGACTGGAACACCTGCTGCGGTCTTCCTGTCCGTTTATAATTTGGGTATCTTCAAAGCTACAGTGAATAGGCTCTTAATAAACGCGTGTAGTGCGCTTCACCATCAACCATTGCATCACTGTTTACCATCAGGTGGGATCGCAGTCAAGCACTAGTTTATATGAATTTAAAAAAGGTGATAATATAGTTGTCAAGCGTGAGTTTATCAATAGTACAAAAGAAAAACCTGGTGACGAAACCGGCATATAATAAAACTATTCTCTCCTAGAATATGGGTATTCTCTCCTAGAAAAGACTCTTGAAACTCAGTTGTAGGAACATTCTAAGGCTAATTAGGTATTTATTACAGAATAAATACTTGTATTAGCCACTCTTTGACCTTTAAATGAAGACTAATACTAATGTTCTTAGCAAAGATAGTATCTCTATGCTCTAATCGGATAGATAAATTGTCCGTCGTGCTTAAAGTTCAGAATGATTTTGGCCGATAGCACATCATTTCGATGAACTCCACTGCAGGACCGGTCATTGTGGCGACGCTTGAGGGAGGCCTATGTCCTACAGTGGACGTCTTTTGGCTGAAATGATGATGATGAACTTCAGTGCTACCACGAGTTCTTAATGCGATCCATTTTACGACCTAAACTGAACGGTTAAAGGGATGGAGCTGTATAGGGTGTACAGCTCCATATCTCTATTTCGCTCGCACGACTGCGATTTTAAAAATTCATGGTAAGGCCCCTATGGCGTCTAAATGATGTAGTCCAAATCTTTATATTTACTTATATTTATCTTATTCAAGGTTTATAATTTGAAGAACAAAAGTTTGAAAGTGGTGCCAGTGACTGTAAAGTTGAAAGGAAATCGTTTGTCTTAGTATGGTCATGTGAAGAGGAGGGACGAAACGCATGTTACTGAAAGAGTTCTGATTATACAAGTAGATGGATGGAGAGAAAAAGGTAGAACAAAGAAAAGAAGGGTAGATTGTGTGAGAAAATATGTGAAGGAAAAGGGTGTTACAGCTGATAGTGGGACGGGTGGTAGGATAGAATGGAAGAAAATAACATGTTGCGACGACCCCAAGTGATATAGGACAAAGGACAGCAAGAAGAAGAGTTTGTAGAACAAAAACACTTTTGATAAAAAGTAGCTACAGAAGGTAGTTAATAAAATGAAATATTATCCTTCACTTAGAATTATCTACGCAATAAAAAAAAAGTTTATTTTGTACCAAAAAATGATAATTCACAGTATAACAAGTCAAAAAATTGGCAAAGTGACCGCAGAAGTTGCAGATATTAGTAGCCAAACGAAGCTTCATTAACTAAGCAATATAAAAAAGTGCATAATTAAGTGTAATATTACATTCAAAGAACCTTCATTCAATTTCAAAGTTTGATAGACGTGTATTTAAAATTTAAAGTAAAAAGGTTATTAACATAACAACAGCATTCAAAAGCAAAAATTAAAACTAATTTGAATGCATTCACACAATCAGAATAAACTCAATACAGTCGACCTTTACGTGAGCTTCTTAGCACTGAAATGAGGTTTAATATGTGTTGATTATGTCGAAGCTATTGATTCAGTGGCGAGGGAAGAATTTCAAGTGGTTGTTGAGGCCAATGGAAGTGACGATGCAGTTGGTAGATAAATAATTAAGTGTGTCGAAATGTAGACTTGACATGATTTACGTTAATCAATAGGATTTATGGTACAATATGCTAGTATTTTTAGAGTTATAACCAAAACTCTACGATGCTAAGGATACAAATGATAGAAATCGTCATCATTTTCCTGCCCTTATCCCGCATTATTTGGGGTACTGTGAGCACACGGCAGATCTGTGCCCCGCTTGGGCAGAGTACCACCGTGTCCTCACGGGGGCACTCGGGGGCAACGATCTCTTGGGCTGGCCTTGCCACAAGCCATGGTCCGAAGTGCAGAGGAGTGAGTAACTATCAAGAAATAAAGAATCTAGCAGGGAATTAAAGTATTAGAAATCTGTAACAATATTTACAAAAGTAAAGTCGGAATGTGTAGCACAATTTTCGCCAACCCTAATCCCTACATTGAAGGATATATCGTCGTCCACCGGCTTTCAACTCCGCCGACGTCACACATTCAACTATACGAAGGCAGCATTGTATTTTAATTTCTGCCGTGTTAGGAATTTTCAAATAAGCACTTCTTTTACAACTGTTACACAATTTTGAACTTTAACCCCTTCACATAAAGGTGACATATTTCAAGGTGACATGTACTAAGAGTTATAGCTGGGGATGGTTGTGAATTATCATTGCAACATTTAGTATAAATTTAGACGAATTGAATGTTTAAATCGAGTGATTTAAAGTTTTATGGTGTATTAATATCGAATGAATTAAAGATAATAAAGATGACTTTTAAAAAACGAAGAAATTTCCGTCAGCAATTCAGTGGTATTGATGAATCAAAGTGGTTTGGTTCATTCATATCCAAGGATATTCATGATTTTCCGGTTTGTTATCAAGCATCTTATGGTAGAGGATACGTAAGGCAAAGTGAATCTAAAATGCATGGGGAGTTGGTAAGCGGTTAACAAAAAGGAACATTTTTTATATATCCTTAAAATAGTATAGTACAGCGTAATACCCTCCTTTTATATTCCCACTGCTGGGACTCAAGCCTCCTCTCTAGGCTACAGAATGAGCTGTACTCCAGCACACAGGCCCAATGCAGTTTTTTTTTTTAATTGATATTTTTTCGAATTTTTGGTTCTAGTACTTACCGGTTTCCGCACGATGTTTTCCTTCACCGTTTTGAGAGCATTGTTGATGAAATAATCTCCGGAAAGTAATGCGCCTGGCTGGTTTTGCTGGTGGGTTTTTTCAGTGGAAAAATAATCCAATGATATCTCCGTGGCCTTGTGCAGGGCGGGAGATAGTGTCAGACTTTTACTGACTAAAAACCACTTTTTGTTCCTTCGTTGCCTTTCATACCGGGGCCGAATCTACCTTCCAGAAATCGATCCTTGGTCCCAGTAGGCTTCGACCCTGCTGGACCCCTACGGTTTGCTGGCAACTCCTTGAGGCACGCGTGCCACTTGGGCTCGGTCCAAACCGATCCAATGACCAGTCGGTTTAAACAAAGTAATTCTGTATCATAAACTAAATATATTTTAACTATCTAAGTGTATAACCCGTATAAAAATAAATAAATCTCTGATGCTTTTGTAGGTATACGTTATAAATGAAGTAGTTTAGTACTTACATGCTGATCACTTAATAACAATAAAATACATTCACCCAAAACACAGGTCTCTTGTCAAGAAATACTGTAAACAACTACATCTTGACAAAAAAGCCTGTTTTCTGCGACAATTGTAGCCTACAGGCCTCCCGCAGATTTGAGACTTTTTCTTTCCACGGTCCGCGTAACAACGCATTGTACAGACAGCGATCAATGAAATTGCTTAGCTTCCAAACGTTTTCGTGCATCCAACTGTGCGACAAAAAGTCGTCCGTCTGTACGGGTCCTTTTATATAATATATCTATTCGTATTCTGCTGTTCAAGGTAGATGGGAAGTAAGTTTTTCTATAGTTTTAGGGTGCCGTACTTCAAAGGAAAAATGGATAAAGTAAGAAATGAGTTTATTAGAGGAAGTTTGAAAGTGGCGCCACTAACTGAAAAGTTGAAAGGGAATCGTTGGTCTTGGTATGGTCATTTAGAGAGGAGGTATGAAACGCATGTTACTAAAAGAGTTCTGAGTTTACACGTAGATGGATGGAGGGAAAGAGGGAGGCCGAAGTAGAGATGAATTGTGTGAGGTGTGATAAGGGAGTGATAGTGTGACGGATGACAGGACAGAGTGGAAGAAAAACCGTGTTGCGCCAAGCTCAAGTAATATGGGATAAAGGCAGAAGACTTCAAAAGGAAAAATGGAACCCGTATAAGATCCCTTTGTTGTCCGTCTGTCTGTCAAGACCCTTGATCTTGGAAATGCTTAGAGGTATCGAGTTGAAATTAAAACTAGCATTATACAAGTCTGCGGTCCCTTGAAGCTCTGAAAAAATCAAATTTCTAAGTTCTTCTTTATTCAAGAGTCTATAGATTACTTCTAGGCAAACGTGGTCTGTCGTCAGCCACATCATCAGGTGTGTGGTGATCAAAAGTGAGCATATCCATAATAATGAAAAAAAAAAACAATTTTTTAAGTAGGGTCTTTAGCATTTATCTTCTTTCTAAAGTACATCTGTAAACAAAATCTCGAGGTCTGAACTGCGCAACACTTGTACAGTCGCAGTAAAAAGTGAACACGAGCGGTACACTCGAGCAAAAAGCTGTAACTATCTGATTTCGCATTTCACGAGCGTCACCCGTGTATCGCAACTACTTTATGAATTGTCTAGAGATGTTAAAAGGGCTGTTTAATTTAATAAATCGTGTGTTTAATTTGCAGTTCTTCATTTAATGGTTTTTCGACTTTTTGACCAATTCTTATGTTGAGAATAGCTGTAGCATTCCTAGATTCTTTTAGTGCCAGACAGAGAGTGAAGATTTTAGAATTAAAAATTTTGAAAGTTTAAACATAATATAACCAGCCTTATATTATTCCCACTGCTATGACTTAGGCCTTCTCTCTAGGAGAAAGACTGGGCTGTAATCTATAACGTGGGTCAACTGATGCACGATAGATGTCACTTATCGTTGTGATGGTTTTCTTCACCGTCCTGAAAGCAGTGGTCAAGATTTAAATTACGTATGGTACTAAACTTGGCTGATTTTGAACATTCGATATAACAGTTCATTTGAAAGTTTATTGAGAATAAATATTTTCAATTAATTTCATTGAAACGAAGCAGTAACTGAGTCAGTTTAAGTAATCATAAAAATACCTTCTCATGAAAAAATGGTCTGCTATGGTAAAATTGACAACAAAGAAACTTAGTAATTAATAAATTAAATATTATTTCATTTTCATTGAAAAAAAGTTTATTTAGCAAGTGGTATCACCATCTCTATACAAACCAATACATCGATTAGTAATCAAATCACTCGGTACTTGAATCACCAACAACTTTACATTAAATTTGTCAAGACCAACGACAATATGCTTCAGACAATCTAATATAAACTTTACCTCTATAATTCCAAAGTTCATTTTAGTTTACCGAGGGACTATTATTAAGTTTTTTCTTAAAATGTGTTGAATTTACAAGGTGATAAATGAGAGGTTATTAATTTGGCTCCAAGTGAAGGCTAAGCATTAAATTCGTCATTAGGGCTAAAGATTTTGAAATATTTTATAAGTGAAGTCGACATTCAAAAGCAATTTGCCTCAGAAGCATGATTTCCCGTGTGAGTTCTATTAGTATCAATATTGACAGTAATCTTTTTGATATTGCTTAATACTGTAATGAACATAAATAACTGACAATCGTCTGATTTTGAATTAGGAATAATTATGAGTTATGTTTTTTTTAAGATGGGAAGTCATGCAATGACTTCTCCCGCTCGATGGCGGAGAGGGAGGGCGTGTCAGAATTTTACTGACTAAATCCACACTTACATATGTTCCTTCTTCGAGCTTGCGTTCCAGCATCACGGGTTTCCCTTTCGGAGGCCAACTCAAGAAAATGAATGACATCTCCCGCCTTTGGGCGGAACGGGAGATAGTGTCAGACTTTTACTGAGTAAAAAACCCACCCCGTTTTATCGTTGCCTTTCATACCAGATCCTTGGCCCTAATAGGCTTCGACCATGCTGGATCCCTACAGTTTGCTGGCATCTCTTTGAGGCGCGTGGTGTGGAACATTATGC
Organism: Leucania comma; assembly: GCA_958295575.1. Lineage (NCBI taxonomy): Eukaryota > Metazoa > Arthropoda > Insecta > Lepidoptera > Noctuidae > Leucania > Leucania comma. Next base: position 22,242,765 of record OY282478.1, on the reverse strand, counting down.
ACCGTCGATGACTTGGTCTCAGTCAGGGAAGTCGGGATCGAGACCAGGACGTCCGTCCGAACGGCCTCCTTTCAAGAAGAGAGAAGGGACCGTAATCCATAACGCAGGCCCAGAGCGGGTTGTTGAATGTCATATGACATCGAATTTTACGTTCTAGTACATAATCATAACAAATTCAAGCGCACATTTATCAGCGAGCAATGGGTAGCTGGCTATCCAACTGTCCGATATTCGTCACAACCGAGCCCAAGTCGTCGACGGCATGTATTGTTCCACGTGCGCCTCAAGGAGTTGCCAGCAATCCGTAGGGGCCCATCAGGGTCGAAGCCTACTAGCTGGAAAGGAAGGCTCGGCCCTCGTATAAAAGGTCACGAAGGAACGGGGTGGGTTATTTAGTCAGTAAAACTCTGACACTATCTCCCGTTCCACCCAAGGGCGGGAGATGTCATTGGATGATTTTGCCCACCAAAAAATAATAATTTATAAACCAATTTTTTTTTATTCTTATAACAATAATAACCAACCATTCAACGCCTCGTAAGCACGTACATAGTGACAACCTCATACCAAGCCACTAATAACATCAGTAGATCTCCAACAGCCGGCCAAGTCATTAGCTAAGTAAACAAACGAACAGCCATGTTAACTATTCGATAAATATACTGCATGTTTGCTACAGCACTTAAGTCCCGTTACAGTGTTACTTAGGTTGTAAATGATTTTGAATCGGGGTACATCAGATTGAATGGGTAAACTTTTCCGTTTACTATATTGATTAACTAGTCAATTTGTTAACGGAAAATCACAAAATAAATATTGACTACTTAAGAACATCTTATATAATAAATATTATAGCTTAATAGGCAAACAAAATTATTTTTAGTATATGCGAAACATGAATATAGTTTGTTCAGAATCAGTAACTGAATCGATTCCAATCATTTTTACACCATGTCATATTTTTCCCCAAAAATATTTAAAAAAGGTCACAAGTTGGACATCATCGACACTAAGTACAATACAGGTACAGGGCATTAGTCGCCAGGGTACAGCTGGGCGCGGTAGCAAAACAATTGCTAAGTGACCTCGATGGCCCGATGACCATGTGTTTGTGTGGACAACCAGATAACATAACAATAACTTTGTGATATTTCATGATACAGATATTAAATTTTGTACATAGATTCTTTGCATTATAATACTAGACCCATGTTTCGGTTTTCGCATATACTAAAATAGTGTAGTATACACAAACTGAAAATAGTAATATGCACAAACGGGTATAAAAAGAACTCACTGGGCATCAAAAAATTCATCCACATCGATGTCAATGGGAAAAGTGCCCAGAACGCTGGCAGCGTTGCCACGTTCGATGGCAATGCTAATTCGTTAACTGCAGAAAAGCCCAGCCTTCTGGTCACGCGAAGAGTTGACCGGCTGTTTGCTGATATCCCGAACAACTAACGAATGGTTAGTCTAAATTGATTCAAAAACTATATTCATGACGGAAATTAACGTATATTATTAGTTAGGAATAAAAGTGATAATCTAGAAATTCGATAATTATATATAGTGTATAATTTTTTAAACTTTATACTTTTTCTTTAATTTAACACTAACTATTGCCATCGGCTTCCCCCACGTGATAAAAGAAATTTATTCCAAGGGAATATACAATCGGGATAATAATACATTTGTACTAAGTTTCATCAAAATTCATTTGGACGTTCAAAATTCAACAAGCAAGAAATATTTTAAGGTTGTTTGGTTTCATATGGTCTTTTTTTGTTTTTTTTTTTTAATCTTGGAAATTGATAATAATGTCACTTTTTGACAAATACTTCTATATCAAATTGCAAGTTATAATAATTAAATACCAAAGACAACTTCCATTTGCAAAATTCATGAGATATTATAAATTCACTTAGGCAATCATAACTGATTAAAGCGAGAGCGAGAGCAAAAGAAAAAAAATGTGATAAATAACATACTTTAAAGAATATGTGTCACTATTTAGTAATAATCACTGACAAATCAATATTAATCAAAGTTTAAAAAATAAACACGTCATGTTTATTTTTCTGCCTATAATTAAACATTCAGTAGTTTTATTTGATTTAAAGTATGTTAATTTTGCAATCAAAGTTAGAGTGTTCGTACAAGGCTTTCGTGTAATTATTAATCGCTTATAATTACTGTGGGTGCGAATGTTTATAATTGCAAAGTGTTAATTACGTATCAGTGTACGTAAACAGTTTTATTATTATTTACTTTTTATTGCAACATATTTGTTTTTGAAGGTAAACACATAAATCACAAAACGTACATTTGAAAAAAATATCGCTTTAATAACTTGCAATTTTAAAAAAAGTCAGGGCAAAACCATAATTTTATAAAATACTCAGTAATTATCAAGGCAATAGGATTGAACCTACGACCTTTCGTGTGCAAATATTTGACGATAAACAAATGGCAGATGATCGATGATCGCAATAGTTCTGTCAATGATGTCAAATGTCAGACTTATCATATATTCGTCACGGTTTGTTTTGACATTCCGTTTAATTTGACGCTTAATTTCGACATTTTGACGCACTGACTCTGTATGATGGATGATATTTTTTGTAGTAACTAATGCAATGATAATAATATTTCTTATTTTACTATTAAAACTATCGCGTAAAGACTTAAAACCTCTTTAACACACTATCAATCTTCATCATGTTTAATATTAACTAATATATGACACACTATTAACCCAAAGTTCGGTTACAAATGCTCGATTCATTTGATAATAAAAATATTGCCAAAAAATATATTATAAATATAATACTACAGTATGAGTTAAAAAAAAAAAAACTGACTAGGTGCAGATCCAGTGACAAAAGAAAAACTAAAAAAAAGTATGCCAAATTTCCAAATATGGTTATTTAATTAATTTTAAATGGTCAATTATTATTTTAATTTTGATGTGTCAATAATTGAATCATTTCCAGAAATCAGAAGTAGGTGCCATAATAAACAAACGCCATAAAAAACCAAAAAAGCCTACTTTCTCTGAAATGCAAAAAAAATCTTTCCCAGGCCCAAATAGTATCAATAAAATGATAATCGATTCACTAAACCCACTGTCCACAATCATACACCACTAAATAACTGGTTCTAAATAACTATTACAACCCTATTAACTCTTCAATAACTGTATAACACACAAGCAATAACCTCTAACTATCACTAATTAATAAATAGACAAACACACCCAGGCTCGTTTCAAAATTAAAATCATAAAAAACTAAAACATAATAACTAAACCTAAAAAAAATAAACTGCATATAATAACAACGAAATCGGGTGTGCCGTATGCTCGTTTAGAATCAATTAAAATATAAAAACTAATACAACATCCGTCTAAATAATGTTCTGAATTAAAACGAACTTTCATGTTGCCGAAATCCTATGGGGGATCTCGACATCACTAACAACTTAATCAAAATATAATTATGTTACAATTAAAGTAATTATTTCGCGTAGTCAATTATGATTTATAACGTTAATTAATACTTTTATATTATTAATCAATATAATATGTTAAAAATATATTATATATTTAATTTCTTAAAGATTAGGCGAAAGTTCTCGGTGAGATCAAAAGTTGAAGCTGGATTGATTTAATTCGGTTTAGAATTATATCATATCGATTGATGATTGTTTACTACTGAAGTTGGTGAGCCAACCATCTAAAAAATATACTGCAGTAGTTTTTTTTTTAATGTTATAAAGTAGTTCTCGACTGCGATCCCATGTAATAAGCTATGATGCAAACGTTTATGGTTTTTTTTATGGTAGGTAAAATCATCCAATGACAAATCGCGCCCTTGGGCAGAGCGGAAAATAGTGTCAGACTCTAACTGACTAAAAACCTACCCTGTTCCTTCCCTGCCTTGGATCCAGGGCCCTGGTATGCATTTTCATACCTCCCCAGAGCCCCAGACTAGGCCTCGACCCTACTGGGCCCCTACGGTTTGCTGACAACTCCTTGAGGCACACAGGAACAGAGCGCACCTTAGACGACTTGGGCTCGGTCCGGTCTGTTACCGGACAAAGGGACAGCGAGCTACTCATTGCCTACCGTCCGCAAGCCCGCGCCTACGGAAACGTTTATGGTTGAACGCACTAGTTTATTAAGAGAATCACTCTAGCCTTGAAGACACCTGAATTATAACCGGCCGGGAAGACCGCGGCAGGCAAATTGTTCCAAGCCAGTCAAGGCGAAACACATAGTCCGGACTGTAGAGGTGTCAACAACGCTAGGCTTAGGGTAGACAGTCGCCATACGAAGGTAGAAAGAGGATAGCAGAATCAAGTTATGTGATTTTCATGCACACTCTTCAAAATGCGTCATATAGAATATCGAAAGGCTGGTTACCCTATGTCCGTGCTTTAGGCTTTGTAGATTGGCCATAATCAAATCTGGATCACCAATTAGCCTCTTCATACTCTCTCATTTGAGTCCAAATCTGCTAAATGGAACTTTGCAGCTTCAGTCCATATGTGGCTGCAGTACTTCATACATTATAGAATCTGTGCTTGTTAGAACATTAGATTTTTTTTTGTTTTTATGATGATGATGCTTGCAGAATAGGCCAATGGCGCTAAAAGGTTCTGGTTGGTAGACCAATGACCTGGAAATCTGATGCATGTGAGATGTACAGGACCGGTCGTTGTGGAGACCGTTGGGGGAGGCCTATGTCCAGCAGTGGACGACTTTTTGCTGGTACGATGATGATGACAATGATTTAACTTATCCTTGACTAGTGACCTGCCCCGGCTTTGCACGGTTCGCATTATACACACGAACTTACCTCGTTTATGGTTTTTTCTACTAGTGTTGGGATAGTCTCATGACTGCAATCTCCTGCAGCTGCAATGGCTTAGGTACCTGTCCTTAATATACCATCTGAAAATAAAGTAAAATCACAAAAAAAAAATACACTGAGTCACAATAGCCGGGTCATTGAGTTCATTTCAAATGTTTGTACCGGCAACTTACCGCATGGGGACTTAAGTGGAGCTAAAAGTCCACTGTGCCAAAATACGTTTAATTACAGTTTAAAATGATTACATTTTGATCTGTGCCACTATCACTTTCTTACCTATTTTTGTCTTCTTTTAAAATTAAATTAACAACCGAAAAAATATAATTTAAGCTTTTAAAAATACAGAAAACCTTTTATTAAAATTAATATGGATTTAATTTAATTTAGATTTAAAAAATGAGGTAAGTTTGATTTATTTAGAGAGTGACTGGTAATTAGTGAACGATACTTAAACACGTGATTGTAGTCATAATAACAAACAACTTTTACTATTGGACCAAATCTGAAATCGCGAAAAAAAATCTGCTGGTCCGTACATATTTGTGTTTGCGTCTGGTCAAAATGTACTGAACTTGGCTGATTTTTTTGCGATTTCAGGTTTGGCCCCATAGTAAAAGTTGTTTGTTATCATGACTACAATCACGTGTTTAAGTATCGTTTACTAATTACCAGTCATACATTTTATATACATAATTAGTAGGAAAGTACCTTGCATTAGATATTTTTATAATGTCTACCAATAAAATAAAAAAGAACAATTTACTGAAATAAATGAAATAATTATACTCGATTAAAAGTGTTTCTATTAATAACTTTTCTAGAAAACAACCGATTCATTGATCTTAAGTAAATCAAAAATACAACATAATGTTTTCTGTAGGGGCCCGACAGGGCCGAAGCCTACTGGGGTCAAAGGGTATGTGAAAATGGCACCCGGGACCCTGAGACCAAGGCGAAGAATGGAACGGGGTAGGTTTTTAGTCAGTAAGAGTCTGACACTACTTCCCGCTCCACCCAAGGGCGGGATTTGTCATTGGATGATTTTACCTACCGAAAAAAAAAAAAAAAAACATAATGTTTTAATTTTCACTTTTTAGTTTAAAAGCAATTAAAAATAACACCGTTAAAAATCATTAACATGCTAATCATTATTTTAAATACCAACGAAAGATATCTGTAACTGCATAAATAAAAAATTTAGCATCAAAAAAACGAACATCAAGAACGCTTATTTCGATTTTTTCGCCATTACAACGCGAAATTAATAACAATGGCAGCCATAAACAATAATATACGTCAAATATATTGTACCCGAATATGTTATCAAAAATTTCATACCGTTACATCTTCGAAAATAATATAACTAACCGAATCGCCGGTCGGGCGGGCTCCCACGACCTCAGAGCAACATTTCGCTGTGCTCTATCCAATCTTACTTCCTAGTGCGAACTAATACGAACCCTAATTTCAGTAACATAGAACTCAAAACTATTACAGCAATAAGTGTATCCATTCAAAAGCGATGTCTCGTGCACACATGCGCAGCCAACACCTTTGGTCTGCAAGTGTGCGTGTAGAATCGTACTGAATGAAAATTCGTTGCATTTGAATTTGAATTTTGTGATTGGGAGTATACGGTTGATTTTATGTATAGTTGATTTTGTTGGTGTGAGTGTATTGACCAATATTAATAACGTACTGGCTGGTTGGGAGGTCGCGGCCGAGTCGACAGGTGATGTGTTGCGATACTCGCTCAATGTGTGCGTGTGTGAGTGGAATGTCAGAGTTTAGCTTAGAGTGTTGCTACACTAGCTTTATTGTTTTTATTGCCTTGCATTTAATTAGTGTTCGATAAAATACATTTCATTAGCTCAGATCGTGTCAGAAAATTTGCGTTTTTATTGCATGTAAATTGACAGGTGAGATTTATTTAGATCATCATAAAATGATCAAGCCAGTCATTATTATTGTATTGATTCCTGACCCATAAAACAAAAAAAAAATCCGTTCAAGTTTTAAGTTTTTTACTCTCGAATCATAATTTAACACTAGCTATAAAACACTCCACACTTAACAAAAAAGTAATCCAAAAGAAAATGTCTCGCCCTGTGTGTCCACAGCCTAACGTGTGACAGTGAGCATGAGTGGATCGCTACAGGTGAACTTATGTCTGTGTGCGTGAGGTCACCTCGTCGCTACAGTATACCTTGACGTAGGTACTTGTGTCTGTGTGCGTAGGGAAGACGATCTCTTCTAAAGCTAGATTCTGACTGATACCAATTATGTGAAACGATTCGAAATGCTATACGTAGTTAAACATTAAAATTAGAGATGCACTAACTAATTACCAACTAGTTGGGAACGTCGTATATTCGGCCACTTTTGTAGCTGACGACTAGTTGGCAACATTTGTGATTAACGACTAGTAGGCAATTATTGAGCTCCAAACCAACAATAAATAAAATAATCTAGCTTCTGCCAGCGGCTTTGCCCTCGTGAAAGTAAAATATATTTAAGCATATGTCTCAGTGATAAATAAGGAAGCATTCTACCGGCGAAAGAATTTTGAACATCAGTCAAGTCGTTTTTAGATTTATTTAATACATTTTTTTTTCTCTTTACAATATTAGATAAAGATCACTAGTCCTTACTAAAGGGTTTTTTTTTTAAATTTAAATCGTTCTTATAAAAAAAATACTAAAACATGTTCGTGGCTTGTTGTTGGTTACTACTTGGCCATTTAAGTGTCAACTAGATGTCTAGTCAACTAGTCGGCACATCTCTAATAAAAAGCATAATAAACACCAAATCTGGTGATGTAATTAGTATCTAGTTAATTTCTATGCGTGCATCGCCTTGTGCAAGCATAAAATTAAAATAATTTAGCGTAACTGATATTCCGATTGTTGATAATGGTTCTCGTTTGTGTAAATTCTAATTCGATGTCATTTTTACTATCTCAAAGAGCTTGTGTGTATTGCTTTGCACTATTTTTTGTAGTTAACCTTTTGCTTGAGATATTTTAATTTAGCATCAGCCTTATAATGTTCCCACTGTTGGGACTCAGGCTCCTGTGCTCCACATTTCAATTTAATGTAAAAATATTCTTATAATTTATTTAAGGCCCGTTTGCACCATAAAATAAGTTAAAAAAAAAGTTTAACGTTAATCGCAGTTTAAAAAAAAATGTAATGTTTATAAATAAATAATAATTATTTTAATTTTTTTTATCATTGAAGAATAAAATAGTAATTTAAATTAATAACCCAATGTGGGTATTATTGTCACTATGAATTAGTTTAGTCCAATAATTAGTTACAATCACAACATACAACATTTAAAGTACATAATTATGATAATTTAAATGTGGATTACACGAAACAAGCCGCGATGAATTAATATTTATCTTCACGTTTGTATTAATTAGATATTACTTATGTATCAGTTTTCATCACATTTCACTTAAATTATAGATTACTAGATTTTATTCGACACTTCGTCTTGAAGTCATAGCTAAATATAAAGTAGCCTATGTCCTCTGTATTTTTTTTTTTTACTTTTAACCAAGTATAACAAACAGACAGAGCTATTTTCGTATTTATAATACTAGTAAAGATTTTAGGAGTATTAATTATATAATTTTTACACTCCTTTTATATCAAATACTAAGTTTGTTTCGCCCCGCAGGAAATGTTCATTTTGAAAAATTGTAGCCTATTTTGCTACTCAGTAATATATTTAGTGTTATTTTTTACCAATTAATAAATTGACATAACTGTAATACTACAATAAATTTTCTTTTCAAACTGAAAATGTTTGCATAGAACATTGCTGTTGGCTATGATTTACTCATGTAACATGGGTGTGTACTCAACATGTAAAATCGCGTAAAAAAGAGACCCAGTCCCGAAATAACTATAATAACACACAAAAACTTAAAAACGCAAACCAATACTGTATCTGTAGGCCATTTAAAACTTTGTTTCGAGTTCGAATCGAATCCGAGATACGCAGCGCAGTAAGTAATCACTCAATAATTTCCGACAGTCCAAAATCACTCATCTTAATTTTAAGCTATTTTTTTTCCAAAATAATTGAAAAGGATAAAATTAAAATATTAGAAAAAAAAGTATTTTTTGTAAAAAAAAAAATGGCCGCGTAAAAAACGTCGACACTACTGCCCTTTAAGTTTTAAAGCACGTGATACACGATCACTTTCGCAACATGTTACAGTGTTCTGTCTTCACCTTTACAGCGACAGGTTGTCTGATTACCGCTCATGATCTGTGATTGCTTACGGATATTATATTTTTATTACGTGTCGAGAAGTTTTTGGAGATCTTCCTTTTATTTTATTAGGGTTACGCATTTCATAAAATACAACTAAAATAGACTAGTCTCTAGTTTTTGTAAATTAATGGTAAATGTGATACAAAAACATGATGTTGATGCAGTAGTTCATCATCATCATCATCATCATTTCACCCAAAATACGTCCACTATTGGACATAATAATAATAAGCCACAACTATCACAAGACGCCGTCTTGTCCCAAACTAAGCAGAGCTTGTGTTAAGAGTACTAGACAACTGATAAACATACTTATATATTTCTAAATATACACATATTATAGATAAATTACACCCAGACACAGAACAAATGAACGTGCTCATCACATAAACATTTGTCCTGGGTGGTAATCGAACCCAAGACCTTCGGTATAGCAGCCAGGGCTACTAACCACTAGACAAACAGGCCAGTCTAAATTGTGTTAACATAGGCTAGTCTGTAATTGAGTTAACAAATGCCTCCCTTAAGTGACACCAAACGACCCGTGCTGTACATCTTGCATCAGATAGTTACTTGGCTTTATTATAACACTAAAATTAAGGCTGCAGCCAGAGGCTTTGAGTGATTTCTAATGAGGCCCATTGTAAGCAACCACGTTTCAGAGCCTGGGTCAAACCATGTACCAAGTTAATTAATTAGTTTAGACTGTTGTGTTCAAAACACAGTTTAAGATTTAATACTATTCTCCTTTTTACTATCGAACAACCCGATATACGGCAAATATTCGTCAGTAAGAGTCTGACACTACTTGTCGCTCCGCCCAAAGACGGGATTTGTCATTGGATGATTTTACCTACCATAAAAAAACCCTTACGTTTTTGAAACCTCTACGATCCGGACGAATCATTTTATAGCACGAATGTATACCCAAGGAATGAAACAGTTTGCCTGCTGCGGTCTTCCCAACCGATTATAATTTAGGTGTCTTCAAGGCTAGAATGAATTGGCTCTTAGTAAACTAGTGCGCCTCACCATCAACGACTGTTTACCATCAGGTGGGATCGCAGTCAAGCTCTAGTTATAATAATGACCTTACAATGAGTTAGCTCGTCTGCAAAACGGCAGCTACTGGTTTTACGCATATCACCTTGCCTGACCTCTGTTACAGAAATTATATTACGTACCGGTAATTATATTCCTGCTTCTAGAGTTCCTTAGCATATTACCAACGTAGTAATTATTAGTTTAACTATTATTTTAGTGTCTAGAACATTAAGTTTACGACCACATTTAGTTGGTGTAGTGGGCGCAAACTTGAAGCTTTGGATTTGATTCTCGTGTCAGAATAAATGTTAATGGGCTTATTTATCTAAAATCTTTTTTTTTTAAGCCTGTTATGTGTCCCACTGCTGGGCAAAGGCCTCCCCTTTCTCCTCCCAAACTTGTCTGTTTTTTTTTTGTAATAATCTTAAATAATTTTAAAACATATCGCAATAATCTATGCATATAAAAGAAAGTCGTGTTAGTGACACTATTTATAACCCAAGAACGGCTGAACTAATTTAGCTAAAAATTGGTGCGGGGTAGCTTAGAACCAGGAGACGGACATAGGATACTTTTTATCCGTAACGTGACATAAAACGTTTTATGTATGCGTACGAAGCCGCGGGCAAAAGCTAATAGTATAATAAATTAGCCATTAGTTCCCAAACTTTGAGGTAATACATTTTCTCTTTGAGTTCTCATCTTTCAAAGAAAATTTATAATTTTACGTGCATCATTTACTTTAAAATCGAACTTCTAAATATACGACATTTTCACAGTCACAGTCCATAGCCACATGATTTCAAAACTAGTGCATAAAAATAAAAATGACAATAAAATTTTATGAACAGAACCCGATACGTCCAATATGGCACCAGTTTTTATTGTTGCACACATCGCAACTCTACTAATACAACTACATAATCGTAATACTAAACTAGTTAGCACTTTCACTCGTCCGTTCTCACGATCCAAATCATTATCGTATTTTTTGTATGCACATTATTAATTTGCATTAGATTTTATATTTATTTTGTTTACTATTAAATTATACATATGTGGTTGTGTGTGTGTGATCGTGAGTTGAATGTATTATGTTGTTGTGTTGTGTGGTTAAGTGTCGGTACCTAATTATATTTGTCGGTAAGGTAGTTTAACTTGTTATAGTTAGTTTAAGGTTTTCCTTTAAGGTAATTGAGTGTCGTAATAAGAGGTAGAGTATTGGATTTTGCCGGTTGACAGTAGCATCTATATTAACTGATATTACAAAATAACTGGTGTACTCTTTATTCTTTATTGTGCATAAAAGTTATCATAAAACAGAATAAAAGAGTTTTCTTCCAACAAACCTTTGAGTGATATAATATTATTATATTATAGAGATCGTAAGAGAATAATATAATACGAAATCTAATATTTGAAAATTGTTCTAACCTATGCCAACAAATTCCATGTTATAGTAATATTATAAATGAGGTATAAATGAGAATGATAAACAAGTTGTCATCAATTAGGTATTTAATTTATAACAATTACTTATTTACAAATTTTTATTTTACTCGTTGAAAATTAAAGCACACAGACTATAGTAAAATTCAAGGGAATCATAAAAATCTAAGGAAATGTGTGATCCTATAACGAAAAAGGCAACTGAACAAACATAGGTGTAGTTATAGTTAGTTAAAGTCTAACACACCCCGCTCAAAAGTCATATTATAAGATTATTTCCCGCAAAAAATGTGTAACATGTAAACTAAAATCACTGTTACCAAAGAACTAGTGCAACACAAAAATAAACAAGTATTTAATTAAACCAAACCAAGTATAATAAAAGAGATCGGTTCACATGTCGATCAAAGCTTCAAGTAACGATAGCTCAATTAGTCTCATATTAAACTAAATTATAGTAACACATTAATGAACGTGTCATAATTATACACTATTATATGCCTTACAACCGACGATTATAATTATTATATTCCCCATAATATTCTCGGTAAAACTTATATTATACTGTTATTTTATTGGAACAAAATCCCCGTGCGCGTTTTCGGGTTAATGCTTTTTTGATCAAGCAATAAATAATTTTAATGTTTTATTATTAGTTTACTTATCGATAATAATCGGTTAATAACTTGTGTAGTTGTAAATAAATCCACAAGTATCAACCGAACAGACAGCACTAGATTACCAGAAAATTGCGTATTACTTGTCAGAACCGAATAAAATAAACTTTATTGTATACCAATATTTAAATTTTACATAAACTTAAATCTTAATCAAATGGCGGATTTTACCAAACATTGTGTTATTTAAAATTGATACTTTATTTTTTAATGAGATAAATGAGAAAGACAAAATCAAAAGACGCACTTGTAGAATCGATTTATAATTTAAAAACTTGATCAGCCACCGTATTTTTTTTTTTACTAAGCCCATTATCTGGTCATGTTTGCGGGGCAAAATTGGCCAGAGATTGCCCTAGACAGGGAAGTTTGGAAGGAGAAAGGGGAGGCCTTTGCCCAGCAGTGGGACACACAATAGGCATTAAAAAAAAAAAGCCCATTATAACTCGTAACTAGACATAAATAAGCACTTTATGTGGTCTCCTCTTGCCAACCTTCTCTGGCTTGAGTCTAGATCATCACAAAAGCTCTTTCAAGGCCTGCCTCGGTGCTGACGCCCGGCTATATGAACCTATTGCGTGACGATCTTTGCCCATTTGTCTTCTAGCATCCTGAAAGTGTGATGACCAATCTCATTTCGACCTCTCAACTTTATTTAGTAACAAATCTCCTGGCAGGATTGTGAAATACATAGTTAGAAAGAGTCACCGCGTCACTGAAATGCAAAAAACAACTGAAAAAACACAGAGTTTTAGTCAGTATAAGTCTAACAACGAACCTATCAATAATAATAAAAAAAAATAACATTTCCTCTCACTACACCCAGAATTACACAAATTATTTATTTGATGATTTTCCACCCATATAAAAAAAAAAAACTATGGGAGTGCAAATCGGACTCGTGCACTGAGGGTATAGAGTCTTGACGATTTTTGCGAATCCGAAAACGTATATTTTTTTTGTAACATAGCAAGACAGTTCTCAGATTTATTCCTATACAAATTTCAGAGTTTTTGGTCAACGGGAAGTACCCTATGAATTTTAATTCCCTTGAGAATGTCGAAATATACGTTTTTTTTGGTGGCTAAAACGGCCGTATTTTTTTTCCGTTAACTTAGAACTTTAGTTTTTTCACAGCTCCAAGGGACCGCAGAGTTAAGTATAGGTACGGTTTTAATTTTAACTCGATAGCTCCACACGTTCCCAAGATAAAGGGTCTTGACACACAGGCAGACTGACGGACAACAAAGTGATCCTATAAGAGTTCTGTTTCTTCCTTTTGTGGTATGGAACCCTAAAATACCATACAACGACTCCAAAAGAAATAAACGTTCCAACAGATGCAAAAAATTCTCTCCCAAATACCAAACAGGTTGCCAACATAACGAGATACCTATCAATCCCATCATATATCAATTCAATCAAAAACCTTTCTATTCAATACGAAGAAAAAAATAATAATAACACATCACAGAAATGATTAACACTATGAACGATAATTATCATTAAGTTGAAATGAGATGACTATCAATATAATGAACAAGTGATATGGATTTGCGATGTTAAGCTACTGGTAGACGAATCAGAGAGAGATTTTTTTTTTTGTAATGGTAATGGTCAATGTAATTTAGCAGTCAGACTGTGAGGTAATGACAAAGAGTAATAGGGCAGTTCTGAACAACTTGCAATATAGAATTTGCTATTGATTGATTGTTGAAAAAATAAGATAACTAAGATAATCAGTTACCGATATAGACCTTAAACTCACCAACAGAACAGATGGCTGACGAAGACGAAAGGTTCTATAGTTTTTTTTTTTTAGTTTTTTTTTTTGGTAGGTAAAATCATCCAATGACAAATCCCGCCCTTGAGCGGAGCGGGAAGTAGTGTCAGACTCTTACTGACTAAAAACCCACCCCGTTCCTTCGTAGCCTATCGTGCCGGGGCCGGGCATTCCTTTCGGAAATTAACCCATGACCCCAGTAGGCTTCGACCCTGCCCGACCACGAACCAGAAGACGTAGCAATGGAAGGCCTCTATATTGTAGACCAATGATCAGGTGAGGGTTGCGGGAATCCGATGAATGCAAAGCGCACAATTCCGGTCGTTATGGCCAGACTAAGTAAAAGCTTATGTTTAACTGTCATTCGCCTGAAATAATGATGATGATTATGATGATTGTTGAGGAAAATTTTTTTGGATGGGAATTATTTTTTAAAATTAACCATCGACTCCAAAATACGAAGCAGATTTTATATATTTAAACAGAGAAAAAAATGACATATCAGTTGCTAGTGAAGAAAACATTGTTTGTGAAAATGTCGATGATTTCAAAATGCACCCAAATCGTACTTGTAAAGTTGAGATTGAGGTACTGTGATACTACGAAAATCGCATGAAAAACATACCTTGTTTGCATGCAAACTGGTTGATCACTTTTATTTTTAGGGGTTGTGTTAGAATAGGAAAATAATTGGATAGATCAACCAATTGAATACCAAAACTAGCTACACGTTCAATGTCGGTTGCCAGTATACATTTGTCTATTTCAGTCAGCGGAAAAATTGCCAGTATACGGGTACATATGTACGTATGCATACGTATAATTACATATTGTCGGCATCATTGAAACTTATCCGCCCCGCACACATCCGTGTCTTGTGCAGAAGTCCTACGTATATTATAATTAAAACCGTTGCCAATATCCTGCGTTGATACAAATACGTAATTATATATCCGTAGTCAACATTGTAATCCATCAGCAAATTTTTGATAGACCCTGTAACAGAAGTGTCCGAAAATAATAAAATATTGCTGTCCGGAGTTTATCTTTATATATGTTACCGGCAATCTGTATAATTCAGGTATTCAATACAATATCGAATGCGCAGCCGGTAATGTGAGTAAAAGTCGAGGGCAGGGAAGGAGAAAATGTAATTTAGGGCACCCTGACACGGACAGGTTAGGTTATTGCTTTTTTTTAATACCACCTGAAATAAAAGCCTTACTTTAAACCGTATTTTATATATTTCCTAGGTATTATTTAGAATACCAGATTATATAGATTGCCTGTAACACCAGATCTCAGAAGCATACACCGAGAGCCCTAAGTCTAAATAAATTTATTAGAAAATAGAGTCCTAGAATTTATGATCCTCACGGATATTAAACGTAAATATAAAACAAATTCCTTTCTCACATCGACGTATCGATGCAAAAACTATCTCGTAGTCCCGACACTAACTGTCGGTACTTAACAATTTATCATTCATGTATCGCGGTGTGATTACGATCTAAGTATTTTAATAACGAATAGAAGCCGCTACTGGTTAGCGCCTCGAGCAGTCGTCCCTCGTTTTTTCTCTCAATAGGCCATCGACTTTTATTGTTATTGATTGGTAGTCGATAACGTGACGTCATCTCTCTTTATCGATCGCCGGATAGTGGGAATGGGGTCTTTAATATAGATCTGAACTGGGTTTTTTTATAGTTGGAGGTTAATTTTAGAATTTTGTGTCGGTTGAACGTTTATTCATTACCATTTTTTGGGGTGGGTAGTCATCAAATCACTTTTCTCACTTTTCGTGTTAGATTTTCACACACCTGTGTTATTTTAGTAGTGCTTTGCGTTACAGGGATTTTTTTTAAGGGTGGAAATCATCCATTGACTTTTCCCGCTCCGGGCGGAGCGGACCAAAATTCGTAGGGTACTTTTTTTTGACATAGAACCTTGTTTGGCATGAAGCGAGGTCTTATAGCACAACTATAGAAATAAATTTGAAAACTGGTGGTCACAAAAAAATATTTTTTTTTAGATTAAGAAACATTTTCGAGATTTGATTCGGGAATTGAACTATTAACAGTTAGATTGTATGGAACCCTTAGAGCCAAATTCACCAATAAACTAATCGCGATTCGTTCAAACAAAACGCAGTTTGAGCGACTAATCGAGATTATCTTCATTTTGCGTTTCACCGCGATGTATTGAACCTAGTTTACGTTAAACTCAGTTTCAATTCTTTTATTGTCGGCCATGTTTACGACACGGATCTTTAATCTAGATTACGCTGAGCTCAGTTTAGCTGAACTCAGTTTTTATATTGAATGGTGAAATCTGAATGGTGAAATTGACAACAAAAGAATTGAAACTGAGTTTAGGTTAAACTAGGTTTAATTCATAGCGGTGAAACGCAAAATGAAGCTATAATCTCGATTAGGAGCTCAAACTGCGTTTTGTTTATATAATCGCGATTAGTTTCTTGGTGAATTTGGCCCTTAGTGTGTGAGTCTGACTCGAACTAGCCCAGTTTAAACTCTACGAAAAATCTACAATTTAGCATTCTCTTCCACACATTTAATATCCACTCTCGACTCTAACGTCTTAACCATATAATTAGAAAACTCTATGATTCTATCTGAGCGATACAGTTCTTCTCAGTATAGCTTTCATATTAAGACATAAAGCATCGCCTTTGGCGGTACGTAATCATTGCTGTTGCTAATCTCCTTCGTCTAGGTTTACGACCAAAACAGAACGATATAACTGATTAAATTTACAGTTTTTTTTTAGTATATTAGCTAGAAGAATCTTTAGATTCAGATCTTAGGAATTTTCCTAGATATTAGATTGGTCTTAGACTTGAGTAACAGTGATAAGAGTTTTTTTTTATGGTAGGTAAAATCATCCAATTACAGATCTCACCCTTGGGTGGAGCGAGAAATAGTGTCAGACTCTTACTGACTAAAAACCTATCCCGTTCCTTCGTTACCTATCGTGCCAGGGCCGGGCCTTAAGAGTTCATGATTTCTTAACATTCTTCATTTTGAAGGTCTATAACGAACCATGCTAGTTTTTCCCACCTTGATTTTACCCAACTGGAATGGAAATACCCCCTTGATAAGAATAAGTGAGATTTTCGGGCTTAAGATCTTCAAATAACACCTGGAATGAACAGCTGGTGGGTGGTAATTGATGGTAACCAATTCACAAATCCACCTTAGAAAGCATGTGGCTGGAAAGGCCCCACGGCGTCGTCACCTTCCGTTTGGCGCAGGTGCTGACCGAACACGGCAAGTTCGGTCCGTACCTGTACAAGATTCGTGCGGAGACGACGCCCGGGTGTCGCCACTGTGCGGACCGCCCGGTGGACACGGTGGAGCACACAGTCGAGGTGTGCCCCGCTTGGGAAGAGCATCGCCGTGTCCTCGTGGGGGCGATCGGCGGTGATCTCTCGCGCCGGGGCTTGGTTCAAGCCATGCTCCGGAGCGAGGAGTGGCAGCCGGTCGCCTCCTTTTGCGAAGCAGTAATGCTACTAAAGGAGGAGGCCGACCGCATTAGGCAAAGGCGCACACGCCGCCGCCGCCGCCGGGTTTCCGATCCCAATTTCCGGCCACCGTAGGCGCGGGCTCGCGGACGGTGGGCAATGGGTAGCTCGCTGTCCGTCCGTCCGGTAACAGACCGGTCCGAGCTCAGGTCGTCTACGGCGCGCACCGTTCCCGCGCGCCTCAAGGAGTTGTCAGCAAACTGTAGGGGTCCAGCAGGGCCGAAGCCTACTGGGGCCAAAGGTTATGTGAGACTGTCACCAAAGGCCCCAGGATAAAGGCAAGGAATGGAAAGGTAGGTTTTTAGTCAGTAAAAGTCTGACACTATTTCCCGCCCCACCCAAGGGCGGGATTTGTCATTGGATGATTTTACCTACCAAAAAAAAAAAAAAAAAAAACCTTAGAAAGCATAGGTTAAAATTTGGAGATCTGTCCATGCAGCTAGTATTACCCAGCAACAAGCTTACTATTGAAATAACCCAACTTTATTTTAGTTGCAATATTATTTTTGTCTTTATCCCATTTTATTGGATCGGCACTGCATCCTGAGTTCTAGTTACAATTGGTAGCGACATCTATCTCGTCACTTAAAAATTATCTTGCATTGCGGTATCAGAGTTTTCCGCACGATTAGAATACAACCGTCTGAAATCAACTGTGGAGTAGTTGCCCGGACCATTTATTTCGACAGAGGTATGTGGAACTTTATACTCTGTCCTGCATACCTGTAAAAATAATTAACTTATTATCTTCTAAGCGAGTGTTGACATTATCTACCAGATATAACATACGAAGTATTTACATTTTTACGGGGGAAGGCAGGCAGGAAAGTCACGACCCCAACGTTACACATAAAAGTGTACTGTAGTGTGTAGTGTACTGTGTATATAAATAAATATATATACGAGTATATATGACATTTTTAGAGATACGTCGAAAAAGGTCAAAAGTCCCGCAAACCTCCGTTGAAAAGGGAGGATCCTCTGATCTGGGCAACTGCCCCATAGTTGATTTTGGGCTGTTGTTTGTTGTCACTACACACTTATCTTTTTAGTGGAATTGGGAAAATTACTTTACATTAAACCTTTAAATCTTCTCTGCACACAGGCGGCTTTTGTTTTCATCATCTTAATTCGCTTCACTCATTGGCACTTACCTAATTAATAAATTCAATTTCTTTAAATCTATTACCATCTACAGCCACATCATTAAAATCTAATAACACTGTAATCAAAAATAGATGAAACCATATATCACTTGTTACAAATTCAATATATCCAAATATAAAAAAGCAAATTTATATACATATGTTCATCATTACGTTCTACGATGGGTGTGATATTATCCAATTTAAGATGAGACACGCTCGCATTTCAATAGACAGACTGACAAGCCGAAAATTATAATAAATGCTTTATTTTTTAATATGCGATGGAAACAATTACTTGAAAGAGAATGTGTGGTGCAAGTGAGAAGCGAAGCGAAGATATAATAACGGTTGCTTAATTGATTAAAATAAGGGCTAAAATAGATCAGGTAGGTAAGTATAGTTCCTTCAGGAATATGCCCCAATTGACGTTGTACAGAGAGCTCTTATGTCACGGGACCCATCTTCTGATGTTGATCACGAAGATGGTAGCAGTGAGGTAAGAATCTTTTACTCCCTGGTCTTTTCCTTAAAAGTCAAGAAGGCTTTTGAAGTTTCCCCTAGTTGTATTGTTCTTTTTTTTCTCACGTAATACATATTTTTTTCATCAATTTTTCACCTATAAAGAAAAGTGTAAGGAGGTGTACCTACTTGTAATTATAGCTATGGTGTGTATTTGAAAATATCAGATTCAAGTAGATTTAAAAAATATATATATTCTAAAGGAAATTACTACGTATACACTCATTGTATGAATTACAATACCTACTCTACTTCAGAAAGAAAATAATTCAACTTTAATACACTGAACCATTTTCATCATCATTATTTCAACCAAAAGACGCCCACTGTTGGATATGGGCCTTTTTCGAGTCTCCCCCTGACGAGTGGTCTTATGCCTCTCACATCCATCGGATTCCCGCAACCCTTACTAAGACATCGATCCACTGGGTATAATGCTGCCCGCTGTCGCTTATGCTTTATGCCACAAAAATATACCCAGTGGCTCTTTTTGTGTGCCAGTACATATGATTGATATTGAAATCGTAACGAATCGAAAAGTGATTTTGACGTCTAATATTTATTGCTACTAGGATGAAATGTAGCATTTGCTCAATTTCGGTTCATCCTTTAACAAGAAATAAAATTTTATCGTTTCTTAATCGATCGATTCTATTTTTGCGTATGAATAATTTTGATTCGATATTTTGTTATATATATATTTTTTATATCTGGTACAGTTTGAATTCTTTTGTGAGATATTTTATGATTTTGCGATGCAATTTTTATTATTTTGTATCGATTAAGTTATATATTTTATTTTATTTTTTTAGAATGGTGGTCGTTATCGGGTCAAATAAAAATAAAATTGTTTATTTTGACACAAAAAAGCATTAAATTTATTAATGGATACATAATCAAATGCTTGACAGATATAGGTGTAGGTACTAGCTAGCGAACAAATATTTATTTTATTCTCTTTAATGTTGACATAAACGGTTTGGATCCAATTTTAAAATATTTATTTGATATATTTTAAAATGTATAATAAGATCGTTCGAAACAGTTGCGGTGACCCAGGAATGCAAAGCCCAACTAAAGGGTTTAGTCAATAAAAGTCTGATCCTTTCGCTCGCTCCTCCCATTGTAGGAGAAGTATGTTTGACAATTTCCCCACCCAAAAAAGTCATCATGCTCAATATTTTAGCCAAAATACGTTCACTGTTGGACATTAACTACCCCCAAGACTCCCCACATCCCCAAGCATCTTGCATCCATCGGATTCCCGTGACCCTCACAAGGTTCAGTCCAAAATATGGGAGGTCAAAAAAAGTATATTGTTATACAAGTTTTGAGCATCGACGCCGAGTTGCTAGCCTATCGGTTTTCTACCGTTTACATTTCGGGGAGTATGCGTTGGAATTGCACAATTTAATTCGACCAAGTCCGTTCCATCTTCGGACCACTAGACGTACAGTGTTGACACTGGTACATGGTGGACATCCCACCCACCACGTACAAAGAATTTTGGGGACACATTCATTATGCGTACAGCTAAGGAGTGGAATTCCCTGCCAAAGTCTGTGTTTCCTGATAACTACAACCTATAGGCAAGCGTGCTACATCGTCGGCAACATCATCGCTTACCATCAGGTGAGATAATGGTCAAACGTGAGCCTATCATTAATAAAAAACGAGTTTTATATTTTGCAGTAATCAGACACACCTATGTCTAAAAACATAGATTCTTTACTAAGTGCACCATATCACACTATCACCTAATCTTTCCAAGCAAACTAAAGCAAAACCATCTAAAAATAAACAAGAGAAAACGCGAAGAAGAGCTTAACTTATCTAATTAAACATCTGGTCGGAAACAGCCGATGGCCGTTATCTCGGCTCGAATATCGGACATTAACTTGTGAGACAGCGCACTGCAACGGTCAAAGGTAACAAGGTGTTTGCTGAGACGGGCGGAGCGATAAGCTGAAGCGGGCAGGGAAAATTGCTGCACAGTGATGTTTGGCATGATTCGTAGTAGTACTCTACTATCGGACAAAGCGGCGTACGGCGAATATCCATCCTTACGTTGTTAAAACTTCTACGGTCCGGACTAATCGTTTTGCCTCGTTGTTTATACAGCGTACATCGACGGACTGGAACAGTTTGCTTGCTGCGGTCTTCCCGTCCGATTATAATTTAAGTGTCTTCAAGGCTAGAGTCAATAGGCTCTTAATAAACTAGTGTGCCTCAACATCAACAATTGCATCACTGCTTACCATCAAGTGGGGTTGCAGTCAAACACTAGTTAACAAGTAAACTAATCAATTATTTGTAATTTATTTTTATATACAATGGGCTTACTTTTGATAAATAAGGTGTAAAGTCTTGAGCAACGACGAACTAACAGGCAAGCAACTTGACGTATTGATGCCTGTTAGTTTTTTACCGGTTGCATTTTGGGAAGTGTGCGTCGCAATTGCATAACTTAATTCGGCGGCATCCGTTCCATTATCCGACCAAAATCAATCTCATTTGTATAACAGAGTACTGACGATTTTCACACTGAGAACTCCACCTTGTAGCTATTCCAAAACCGCTCCCGCTCTCTTCTCTGCTAAGGTGTATGCCCACTCTCGCCCGCCAAGCTCAACATTAAGATAACACCTTACTTATGGTATGCTTATGGCTGTGATTACCCATCGCTGGGTGCCCGTGCATGTTTATGGGCATAATGTCTAGTTGGCTTTTTGTGCTCACCTTGTAACGATTGCACGGGAAAAGAATGGTATTTTGATGGGGTTGGGGTTATCGAAAATGTTAGTATGTGAACTCTTCGTATGTCGTAATAGTAGTAGGTAAAATTTTATTCATATTAAGTAGCTAAGAAATATGCATCTTGGTTTTCAGCAATAGAATTTCGCCAGCATCTAATATTCTATTATAGATTATGGTTTTCATTTATTTGTCAAATGACAATATCAACATTGAATGAACTATGAGTGGATTTTTTTTTAGATTTAGTTTTCTAAGGTTTTTTTTTTTTTTTTGTAAAACATGTGTGAAAAGCATATCTACCAATTGATGGACCCACAAAACATAAAATTGTTGCCCTGAAAACGCATCACGGGATCATAGCAAACCACGATGTAAATGGTAGGAAGACTAAAATGTCTTCCTTAGAGGTTGGCAATAAGAAGATCAAAGACGGGAACAATAGAAGGGACGAAGGGAGGACTTTGACCTGCAGAGGAATAGTACTGGCTAGATATATGATTACGAGAAAGCAGATTCAGATTTTACAGTGTATCATTAAATTATAAAACTACATTATCGTCATAATCTCCAGCTTTTTCTCAACTAGCCATTATAACCAGATGCGGATTTTACATGGAACGACTGCCTATATTTTTGGGCAATACATGGATCAGACAACAACAGATATTCAGACTTCCTGACATCTGTCAAAGATCTGCTTACTAATGACAACCGGGGTCAATGACTTTATATGCTTTCTGCGGCACGGGGTGTCAGTAATGTTATTGATAAACTAAGAACAATATTTGGACGAAATGAAAAAGTAACATTAGTTACTCAAAAAGATTACTAAAACCTACTATACTTTTGACCTAAATATTTCTAAATATGCATCATCCAATTTTCTTTCTAAAATTTAACCAAAACCTTCCATCGATAACTTGATTCATTATATTGAATTTGAGCGCGACTGCTATCTGACCTCCATTGAACTCAGGGAAACTTAATTTTCGCAGCATGGTGTTAAATTCTGAACAGGTGGGTGCCCATTCAAAATCAAGTAGAATCTACCTTCATTCATTAGAGTTGGAACAGGTTTCATTAATATGTTTGACGAAGTCTATCGCTTTATGAGTGACATGTTAGGTGGAATAAATACAACTATAAATATAACGAATGTCAGTTAGTGGGTAGGCTGCAACAGGTACCTTGTGGCGGCTTGTGTGGGCGTGGGTCGGTTTATGTTACAGGTGTCAAATGTCATTAAATATTGTAAGTGCTACTTGTAAATAGAGAAGTTTTAAATTGGTTGTACGTGGTGGAGTTAATTTAGTTTCAATAAGGCGTACTTATCACAGACACGTAGCTTCATGGACGCGTATTCGTCGTGCCGTGATGATGTTGCTGTTTTGTCGAAAGATTTTTATAGTTTTGTAAGTAAGCTGTAAGCAGACATATCTACACCAAGCATACAATGACGAGCTCTATAGAAACTTATTCTATAAAGCTACGCTAGGGCTAAGTCTATAGAGAGCTCTATCACGGTGCTGTTTTTCTTTCATATTCTCTGTTTTACGCACTATTATATTATTTCAAGTGAGTAGTGGTGGCCGAGTGGTAACGGCCCTGACTTACAGTTTAAACCCAGCTAGGCGCATCACTTTGTGTAATTTATTTCATTATCACTGCTCTCAAAACGGTGAAGGAAAACATCGTGAGGAAACTGGCATGTCCTAGAACCTAAAATTCAAAGACACGTGACAATCTCCAAACCCGCACTGGGCCCGTGTGGTGGATTGTGTCCCATACTCCACTCCTAGAGAGGAGTTCTGTGTTGCAGCATTTTGTTTTAGTTTTAGGAACATTAAGAAAAACTGATTGTATGTTATTTATTATTCAGTAGTTATATAACTAGTGCTGCACCTGATGGTAAGCAGTGATGCAATCATAGATAGTGTGGCGCACTAGTTTATTAAGAGCCTAATCACTCTAACCTTGAAGATACCTACCTAAAATAATCGGATATGAAGACCGCTGCAGGCTAATTGTACTAATCCTTAAAATGTCTTATTGTTGTTATCGTTCCAATCCTTTCAATGCTCAGCAAATGTGACAATTTATGTGTCATATTGCTATGTCATCAAATTATATTATTTTCAATTATAGAATTCTAACCAAGCAATCAATACAAACCAACCAACTACCACCAACTACAGCCAACATCTCAGTTTGTTTACATTTCAGTCATTCTATATAAACATGCTTCGTCAAACTCAAACACAACATTGCCTCGATCTAACATGTTACCTTCATTCAGCATCACCATTCACTCATAAAGAATTTGTCGTACGCCAGTGAAATGGAACGTCACCGACATCAAAATTCTCTTAATTAATTCAGCTCCTTTATACCTCTAGCGTTTATATTTATATGCCTTTTTATCACCTCTGCGCACGAGTCGATAAAATACCTGTTACTTTGTGGTTTAAGTTGTAAGCGGAGCGTTTTTGTGAATATTTCTTTTGGATTGGGCTGTAAATTTCCATTACTGTATTTTTTTTTTACGGTAAATTGCTCATTGGTTTATGAAAAATATGTTGTAAAATATTTGTTTTGAACTTACGGGTGCAACAAAATCGTCGGTTGTCTTTTGAGTTTTAACATAAAAAAAAAAAATTCGGCCTTATTAAAAATGAATAATGTATTTATATAGATTTGATTTTAACAATAAATATTCTAAGTTACCTGCAATTTCAAAATCTTTATAAATATTTAATTCTTAAGAATGTGTGTTTGTCATCTATTTCGTCCCAAACGACTTAACCGATATGGATGAAATTTTATTTGTATATTCGAATGGGTCCCTGGATGGTTTGAAAATAAATTGGAATCCATTTTTTTTTTACGAAATTCCGTCTTTCGGGCAAAATGGAGTTTGCTGGGACCGCTAGTAGTATTATAAAAAAAATGAAACCAATGTTATATTGAAAATCGCTAGTCACTCTTAATTGAAGCCTTTCACAGATTTCGTAACCGTCACTTATGGTGGTCATTTTTTATTGTTAGATACGTTTCGTGCCGTATTGTGAAGATTTAGTGGCGGGGTGAAGTTTGGTGATATATTTATTGGGCCTTATCACCGCATATGGAATGCCACGTGCATTAAAACTTAATAGGAGTGGCTGTGGGTCACTGACACGTTGACGTTTCGGAGATTTCTTAATGAAGTCGGTGATGGTATAGCTTTTATATTTGGCTACAATTAAGTTGTTGTTTTTGATTTTCTATTTTAAGATTAGGTACTTTCATAGCCAACTGTTCATCTAGATGTATTTTCGCACGTTTTACATTATCCTATGATAACATGATTATTCATTAGGATGTGAGACGCACAGGAGCGTTCATTGTAGCGACATTTGGGGGAGGCCTATGTCCAACAGTGATGACAGGATTTTGTCATAATATTAATTAATTGTAATCAAAAAAGATCATTAGGTTTACTGTCTCGTGCCTTTGCACGTTAGGATTATTTAATTCATTAATTCCCAAGAGAACACTGGTGTCCACACACCTATTGTCTTTCTATGGTGTCTCTAATTACGGTATTCAAAAGGTTAAAACAGTCACAGTAGCCCTAGAATGAGTATTTCATTCCAAGGTTGGATTTTAGGCCATGAAATCTGACACTACTTTCTCTCCTAGATTTGTAAGACTTATTTGTTGACGTCAGAACTCTAAAAAAAAGTTATAACCTTTGACATTTCCTCAAATTGGGTTCCCTTGAACTTGATAAAGCTCCATATTCAAATCGTAATCTGAAATCAATTTACAATTCTCTGAAGAAAGAATGATTAACAACCAAGATCAGCAGACAAATAATGAGAAAGTCTAGACTAAATGAACTAAAAATCTTATAAAATTAATTGTATACAGTTATGATCAAATCGCTATGTGGGTTTTTAACATAATTTATATTTTATTGGCTCTGCGTTAGCTTAGGATCGAGTTCTATCATTTATAATATTATAAATATGTCAACGATTCTGTCAGTCTGTTGAATTTTAATTAAATCTAATATCTGTGCAATATTTGAATGAGAACTGCGGTAAATTAGGATTGTGATGTCAGGGTCAGAAGTTCGGTTTCCGTTTAGGAAAAAATTCTTGTAAGGCTTACAGATGCTGGTAATAAATTAATCATGTTTATATAACATAGTATAAATGAATGTTTCGTGTTTTATCTTTGATTATAGATAAACAATATTATTTACATTCAAAACTGTATGCAAAAAAATATTTGTCACTCTTTTTTTACGTGGGATCAAATGACTTTCCCTGGTTCTTGTGGAGTGGAATGGATTATTAGATTTTTAAAATCACAAGTGTTCCTTCATTTTCCCTATTTGAAAGGCCTACAGTAACTCCACCGAAAAATCCGTAGCAAAGGCAGGACATTTGACTTTTCGCGTACTTAGATGAATCGAGAGGGCGCGTCAGACTTTTACTGACTCAAACCACGCCTACGTTTCTTCTTTGCCCTTTACGTTCCATGGCCAAGGGTTTCAGAAGACTTTATTTTCCAATAACTATGTATCTTTTCTTATCTATTTTGATTTACAATATACATCGTTAAATTTTGATCGTTTTAATCCCGTGGAGGGTCGATCCGGTACATGTAACACTATCGATTTGTAAAGACAAAATAAAAAAATAAAGTACTCCTTTTCTAAAGCTCGAATAAATATACGCATGTACGAAATTAATTTATTGAAGTAAAAGAGTCAATGATCTTTTAAGTAGTTGACGGTCATTGCGTTCTAACTACCTACAGGTCATTGGACTCACCAGGCTGATGTTTACTTAAAGATATTAATTTCGTCCATGCGTAAATTATTTCTAGTTTAATGAACATAAAAAAATAACACAGCCAAAACCAAATGTAATACTAGTAAAGAAACATTTTAATTAAAGCTCGCATTAGAACAGTTGTTTTTTATTGAACAAATAAAATCATAAGTCTTCCATAGTTACTGTTTCTACGTCTTTTATGATAATAAAATCTTAATTTCGAAACTTGAGATGTCATAAATCTTTAAACGCTCTTTGGATGACGCATTGGGCTATTATTATCTCGTCTTGGTATTTTTTAGTTTCGCTTTACAGAATCCGAAAAAAGCTGGTTATGTGGGTCAAAGTTTTAGAAGCTACATGGACACACATCCCTCCTATACTCAGGCAACGGCGCACACGCCGCCGCCGCCGCCGGGATTCCGATCCCGATTTCCGGCCACCGTAGGCGCGGGCTCGCGGACGGCGGGCAATGGGTAGCTCGCTGTCCGTCCGTCCGGTAACAGATCGGTCCGAGCTCAAGTCGTCTACGGCGCGCACTGTTCTCACGCGCCTCAAAGAGTTGTCAGCAAACTGTAGGGGCCCAGCAGGGCCGAAGCCTACTGGGGCCAAAGGTTATGTGAAAATGTTACCCGAGGCCCTGGGAAAAAGTCAATGAATTGAACAGGGTAGGTTTTTAGTCAGTAAGAGTCTGACACTATTTCCCACCCAAGGGCGGGACTTGTCATTGGATGACTCTACTTACCATAAAAAAAAAATCCCTCCTATGCAAAACGTTTTGGGAACACTCATTATGTGTACAGATAAGGGATTTCATTCCCTGCCAGAGTCTATGTTTCCTGATGACTATAACCCGGGAATCTTTAAGTCAAGAGTGAAATGGACCGAGCCCAAGTCGTCGACGACGCGTACTGTTCCCTCGCGTCTCAAGGAGCTGTCATCAAACCATAGTCCAGCCTGCTAGCTGCAGGCAGGCAAGGTCGAAGCCTGCTAGGGTCAAGGGCCATTTTCTGAGAGGAAGGCTCAGCCCCGGTATGACAGCCAACGAAGGAATGGGGTAGGTTTTTAATCAGTAATAGTCTGGCACTATTTCCCGCTCCGCCCAAGGGCGGGATCTGTCATTGGATGATTTTACCTACTAAAAAAAGTCAAAAGTGAATAAGTTACTTCTAGGTAAGCGCGCCCCATCAACGACCGCATCGTTACTTTCTATCAGGTGAGATAGCGGACAAGCGTGAACCTATCAACAATAAAAAAAAACTGATGCTGATGCAGTTCATCACCATCATTTCAGTATCTACATAATAACTAGCCTTGTTGATTTTACATCCACTGGAATGCTGTTACTCTCACCACCTCATCAGTCTACCTTATTGGAGGTCTTCCAACACCGGTACGCGGTCACTACTCCAAAACCCTTCGGCATTTGTTCTCGAGCATTGGCCCTGCCCACTATAGTTTAATTTGGTCGATTCCGGCCCCCCTAGCCAAGTTACAAGTTAAGCTTGGAGTTGGCCATGCCCCCAATTCCTTTGCTCTGACCACGTGACTGAGCGTTGAAATGACGTCATCATCATCATCATCAGCCTTTTAATGTTCCCACTGCTGGGACACAGGCCTCCTCTCTAAGAGAGGGGGAGAAATGACGTCAGAACAAAGGAATTGGGGGCGTGGCCAGCTCCAATCGTTCACACTAAACGAAACGATTGTAAATTGAGCTGAGTCGACCAAGTAAGAAAAATCCGAAGATAACCCTCTCTACTGCTCTTTCGAAGAATTTAAGCCTTCTGATGAGGTGTATTGTAAGTGATCACATTTAAGTGCCATATGACATCACTGGCAATAAATAGCGGTCACAGCGCCACATAAATAATAAATTTTGCTTGATTCAACGTAACTGTCCATCGGTAGTCAGATATTTCTTTATTGAAAGTTGATTTTTGCCTAAATATTGTTGTGTATTAGATTGATACCTAATGCGTGGAAATGTGAATGATTATATTTTTTTTTACATTCATTAATTCTGTATATAATTTATGTGCACACATAGAAAATTCAATATAACTGTTGAGTGCAAAAGTAAAAAAATATTATAATTGTTAGGCTCGTGTTTGACCATCTAGACGTAATGACTTGATGGCAAGCGATGATGTGGTCTATGACAGAGCATATTGCCTAGAACTAACCTTTCACTTTTGAAAAAATCAAGCAGTACGTAGCACTGAAATATCTTAGAAAAAAAGAAAACAAAAAAAAAAAAACTTTGAATGAAATTAAAACTTAAAACTCTAACTCACCAGTCAAACTCGTATAATATTTCCTAATAAATCCATCAAAAGATCTCCTAGTTGGTAATGGCACTTACTTATCAATCATTATATCTACAAAAGTGTTAATTTTAACCGCAAACCCAAAATAAAACTAATGCTCAATAGGGCTGGCCTCAAATATCCGGAATGGCTCTCTGGATGCATAATCTTAAGTCATATTATTATTAATCCAGAAAGACTGGAATGCCATACAATATCAGTAAGCACACACATTCTTGTTTTTCAGATTATTAATTTATCAGATCTATCTATAGGAATGATACTGATGAGCGTTCTAAATTCCGGATCAGAATATTTAAGATTATGATATAGTAGAATCAGATTATGATTTATTTCAGTTGACACTACCAACATCAATGCGATTATTAGGTACTAATTCCTCTTCCATAAAAAGGTTTGCTGCAAAACAATTTGTTTGGAAATGTGTTGGATTTTAGATTATGATTCCAGAGACCCATTCCGGATCTACATATAAGATCAGCCTAAAAATTAACCATACCTTTACTTTACCCGCATTCCAATCACTTGACCACATTTTAGCACTTAATATATCAACCCATTTAAGATTACTCACCATTAATTAATAGAAACAACGCTTCAAGGAAAGATCTGACAACTGATCTGATCTCATCATGAAATGATGTGTTAAGGAAAAACGAAGCTAAAATGTACACTTAGCATCTTGAGGTTTATATTAATGTAGATCATGTTTTTCTAAGTGAAATGAGTCAGGTTTTAGAAATAGATCTTTTAAGAATCTTTTTATCCTTGATTGGTGATGCAATGTTGTATCACGATTCTTGATTTGTGCGTTTTTCTGATCAAATTTTGCGGTTATTATGTGCTTGCTATATTAACTTTGGTTGTCAAGCAACTTATATTGATATATATGAATATTTTATAAATAGATGCTTTGGGTAACTGATTTCAAGTGATTTTTTTCTTCAATTTCTTTTTCAAGGGCTTCGCACAGTTCGTGCATTTAATTATTATTAAGTTAGTTTTTGATATAGAATACCGTTTTTTTTTTTTTAAATATCAATTCAGATGTAAGACATGAATGGTTTTGCTGTTTTATATCGAGTTTTTAACTTTAAGCTTCGTTGAGGTAGTCAATATATAAAACATTCTCAGCTTCACTTTACCGAAATTGCTCCTGTTTCAGTGACTCCACATATTGGTAAATTGTATAGATATTTTAAATAAAAACAATATCAATTTTATAACACAAAATCAACATGAATAATCAAAACAAGTATGGAATTTCATTTACTCAAATAACTTCAGAGCTATGTGCAACTTAAAAGTGTGGCGACTATAGAATAGTATTAATAACGACTGTCGACGACGATCTGTCTAAATCAGTGGTTCTTAAAAATTTTTTCTTGTTTAAATTACCTTTATTTGTTTGTTGTTAATTCATATTTTAGTTCTGCGTACAATTTCCGCGGATCTCAGCTTGAGAACCATTATCTAGATGACACATTCTGTCTCAGGTCTCTACTTTCTTTCTAAGATTTCATCAATGAATTTCAAATGTCAGATGTTTCGAAATAATGCGTAATATTTAAACTAGTTTCTCTATATTTTCTCGGAAATGGAAAGTGAATCGTGCGTGCGCAGGTTGGGTGACAAATTTCATAAGAATAGGCATGTTTTATAAGAAAAACAAATATATAAATTGAATAAATAGATCGTTATACAAATGACACATTTGTTTTCGTAGTTTAAATTTATGCTGAATATAAACATTATGCTAAGCCTGTATGTTATCTCTCTATGTCATCGCGTTGCCTTCGGAACTATTTGTGGTTAGAGTTGCTTGTCTTTTTTCATGTCTAAATTTTTTACTGGTTGTCGTATCAAAATTGTAGTGTACCTAAGAAGACTTCATGAAAAACTTGCCTTATTAGCGTGCACGCTGGTCAATTGAAGGTATTTTAAAAGGTCATGGAAATTTTGAATAGGATTTATATTGGATAGGAAAATAATCGAATTTTTTAAGTGATGTTTTACTTTTGTTTAAGTGATTTTTATGTTGACCATAGAGCAGGTCTGAGTCTGAAATGTAAATTTTATTTTTTATACTAGCTGCCACCCGGAGCTCTGCCCCCTGAAATTACTAATATTAATTACCTTTTTAATTCACCGTGGCTTTATCATAATCACAAAATCGATCTCAGTAGCACCTCAACCAATAAAAACGACACCGAACACAAATGATGCATCTTATCACGAATTCTTTATCACTCAAAGCCTAAACATAACTTACGTGCCGACCTCACCTTCCATTACTTGATTTGCATAGCCACAGGTCGGCTGCGTAGGCGCAGGTTAAAGAAAAACTCTTTCCGAACTGTCCGATACACATTTCGGTGCGCGTGGGCAACAAGAACCTTCCATATTGTTTATAGATCAATATATTATTTAAAATGTGTGAATATGTCTTTCCGATCACTATTTTAAGTGATTGAATTATGTTCGAAGTTGCGATAAGCGAATCAATTTGTGTGATGGGGAAAGCTGACGTTGAATTAGAATAATGCGACTTTATTGTTATTTTTATGGAGCGACTATGTCTTTATAATTTATATGCTGATGTGGGAATGTGTGATAAGCTTAGAAGCCAGATGCTTGAGTAGGTTGGGGACTTAAAATCACTAACTGGAGTTACTCTGGGATCAGTAGGTGAGCAAAGTTTTCAACTGTTGCAACTCAGTTCTCTTCTGTAGGAAAGCAGTTCGGTTTGGTCAATAGGCGGGCCCACACAGAGCGAGCAGCCTCGAATTGCGAGGCATTTGATGTGCAAAGCAGCTCGATTAGTGTGGACATGCCTTGGCCGAGGCAAGTACGATTTTTTTTTTGGCCTCGGCCGAGGCCCGTCCACATTAACCGAGCTGCGGGCTCGCGGACGGTGGGCAATGGGTAGATCGCTGTCCGTCCGTCCGGTAACAGACTGGTCCGAGCTCAAGCCGTTTACGGCGCGCACTGTTCCCGCGCGCCTCAACGAGTTGTCAGCAAACTGTTATGTGAAAAGTCACCCGAGGCCCTGGAACAAAGGCAATGAATGGAGCAGGGTAGGTTTTTAGTCAGTAAGAGTCTGACACTATTTCCCGCCCCACCCAAGGGCGGGATTTGTCATTGGATGATTTTACCTACCATAAAAAAAAACCTTAACCGAGCTGCTTCACGCAGAAAATACCTCGCAAGGCTGGACCCACCTATTAAAAAATTATGACCTTTGACCTCATCAGGTCAAAGGTTATTACACTACTTACAACATTTGGGAAAAAACTACGTCCAACAGTAAATGTGTTTCAGCTGAAATGATAATGGTGATTTTAATACTTTGAAACAGGGTATCATGGGAAGGCTAGAATTCGTAAAAAAAAACCGATAGCAGTTGTTGTTTGACCCGGGAATCGAATCCAGATCTTCACACTCAGCAGTCGCGCTTACAAGCCCGAGACCACCGAGTTACTAAGTGTATATGTATATCAAACAGTATAACATAAGCCCCAGGGCGATACCAAACGACCTCAGTGTCGGGTTGCGCAACCAAGGAGCGTCCTGACGTATAGCCCGCGATTTCTGTCCACGATTACAAGCAAAACTTATTACACACTTACATAACTTACAGATACGCATAAAGATACGGAATTTATATATTTTTAAGTTATATTCTGTAACTCGAGTCTGTTATAATGTGTGATAATTTATAATTGGGAACGTCTATGCAGTGAAAAGATAAAGGTTAAACCTGTCCTAAGCAGGATTTTTATTTTTTTACGAGTATCTGTGAGAAAATAATCCAATGATATCTCCACGCCCTTGCAGGAGATAGTATCTGACTTTTACTGACTAAAAACCCACTTCATTCATTCCCTTTCATACCAGCTTCAGTAGGCTTCGACCCTGCTGGGCCCCTACGGCTTGCTGACAACTCCTTGAGGCGCGCGTAGATTCCTATGTAGGATGTGTCATTTGATCAAAAATAAAATATGACGGCGAGTTGAGTAGTAGGACAACTATCAACCACTGTAGGCGCGGGTTTGCAGACGGTGAGCTATGCATCATAGCTCGCTTTCCGGTCCAAACCGACGGCATGTTTTGTTCCACGCGCATCTCAAAGAGATGTCAGCAAAATTGACGAGGCCAGTCATGGCCGGTGCCTGAAAAGGCTACAAATTGTTCAAAGGAGTTATCACAGCCCTTGCAAGAAAGGCAACTGACGGGACACTGTGGGTTTTAGTCAGTAATAGTCTAACACTCTAATCCACTCCACCCAGAAAGGGAGGAGTAATTTTTATATATAAGTAATGCGGATTTTAACACGCATGCGGATTTGCTCCGCATCAAAAGATCGCTAGATGTCCTGCGCGTCCTATAAAATAATGCCTTCAGAATGTTGTTGGGACTGCCTCGCTACTGCAGTGCGTCAGAGATGTTTGTGCAGGCTATTACCGACGGGTTCCACGCGATTGTTCGCAAGAAAAGCGCTTCGCTGCTCAGGAAAGTGAGAGATAGTCGCAACAGCACCCTGAGAACTGTCCGAGCTCAAGTCGTCTACAGCGCGCACTGTTTCCGCGCGCCTCAAGGAGTTGTCAGCAAACTGTAGGGGCCCAGCAGGGCCGAAGCCTACTGAGCCGGTAAGGTTATGTGAAAATGTCACCCGGGGCCCTGGGGAAAAGGCAATGAATGGAACAGGGTAGGTTTTTAGTCAGTAAGAGTCTGACACTATTTCCCACCCAACCCAAGGGCGGGATTTGTCATTGGATGATTTTATCTACCATAAAAAAAGAATAAAAAACCCTGAGAACTGTCGCGGAAAGCTATATCTCTCCGATTGTAAAATTTCTTGTTCAAAGGGTAATGGGTACTAACACTAGATATTAAGTTATTTATTAAGCTAACTAACACTTTATGAATCTTTGTGTGTCCGAAATAAAATAAATTCTATTTTATTCTATTCTATAAAAATTACGTTCGTGAGTTTTTACAACTATTGATGATTTGTAATAAATTTCCACGACCTGAACCTAAAATAGCAGTTAACTAAAAACAACCTCCTATTTTATCTAATGTATAAACAAAAATAAATTCTAATAACCAAAACCTCGTACCAATCTCAATACAAAGTAGAGACAATAATTACATAATCCGTATAATTTGTGGTGTATATAGGTCGCGGCGATCACTGATGCGCCGTCGCTACCAAATGCACGCACCGCCCGCGGCTAAGATCGCTCGTTTTGTGAGGCGTGGCGTTGATGATGAGCTGTAGCGGAAGCGGTCGCGGGGGCGTTTTTTTATTTCTATTTCACAACTTTCACACAACGCCATATAGTCTCAAACTAAACAGATTTGATTCTTTATTTTTCATAGCAAAGCGGCACACGTTTTTAAGGCCTTATATTGAATGTAAACTTAAATAAACGTTACCGAACCTAACTTCTTTGTACTTAAGTAAGTATTCAAATAAAATGTCAATCGTCAAAAAATAACCCGCCCCTGATCATTCCCGGTGCAAAGGTGCCCATTACACTCGCCGCATTACCACGCTGAATAGCGATGGCCATCCTTTGCACCAAGAACGACCCGGACCGGGAGACACCCGTTGCCTCCCCGAGCCTACGGCCTAAATCCCCCAAAGAACGCCTTGCCTCCGTACTCCAACTACCCAGAGTCTCCACAGCAACTGGCTCAAAAAAAACTAACGTTGTATTTATCAACAAAATATCCCACATAAACATGGTTAAAAATAATAATTTGATTTTCACATATTCTATTCTATCATAGGCATCCCAGTGCACTCCCTCTCCCTCCTCCTATCTTTACGCGGGCATTTTTTGTATTTGTAAAAAACAAAGTATGCCCCGCTAACCGCTCAACCCGTCACTGCTCCTACCCGGTCTCACCGACCGCCATTATTCCGTGAGAACTCAAGTGACCATGACACTTGCCACCGATCAGCTATTAGCGATCGTGAACTATTGTTGGTGATCGTTCTACCGCTCGAGATACAGCCACTAAAAATATACATCCAAGATTTATGACTAACACCATTTTTGTTCAGCAAGTTGATAAGAAACTTTTTTCTAGGTCAAACTGTATGTTGAAATTGACAGCCAAATGTTTTCTGTCATTAATATTGTCTGATAGAAAATAAGGTGATTCCGGGTATGGGTGTACCTGATTTTGAAGACAATAAGATAGTTTTGAGGTTGTGAACAATGGTCTAGATAATCTTGAAGCTTGGTATATGTCTTTTTTTAAGGTGGGAAATTATCAAATCGCGTAGTGGGAGTGTCAGATTTTTACTGACTAAAAGCACACTTATTTTCACACTTTCTTTGCTTTGAGTTACAGGGCTTGCGGTTCTCTTTCAGATTACCATTAGCCCCAGTAGGCATCGATCCTACTGGGCCCCTATGGCTTTGCTGATATCTCTTTGAGGCGCGTGACACTACGAGCGGGTTCGTACGGTTACCGGACGGCCAGACGGCGTGGTATCCATTTCTCGTTGTCAGCTTAGTATTCGTGGTTGGATTACTGATATTTGTAGTGTGAGATTCGTTTATCTATTTAGAGGTAGTGGAACAGAGAGTAAAGTCCCACATAGCTCAGTTGAAAAGGGAGGATCCTCAGACCAGACGGGTGTAATGTCTGGTGGGCTATTGCCCGATAGTCATGATTTCGGTTTGTTCTATATGTTCAAATCGCACGGAGAATGTTACTTGCGCGATGCAGGATTAGTTCATTTCTGATAACATAGATCTATACAAACTCTCAAGATCTACAAACTTTTTCAATGTTGAAATCTTTCCCCCATTATAATATTCACACGATTTCTCATTTCTTCGTTAATATTTTCTTTTAGTTTTGTTACGTTATTACAGGAAAAAATCACTTTTAACACGTAACACCACGCCCTAAAATCAAGATGTCACTATTTCTTCGCCACACCCAAACAAAAAAACACAATTGCAGTAACATCTACCAAAAACCCCAATTTGTCAGTAACAAATATCATTTCATTATTACATGTACCCAGAACCGCGAGGGTAAAACAAATGAATCACACACAAAACCACAGGGTTACACAATTTTTGGGTCAAAACTCGTCATTTTGTAACACAATACCGCATAAGCTTTGTAGGGTTAAGTGTACAAAATATGTTCGACAAACATAATATTGTGGTAATGTTATGGACATTTGGAACGTCTGCAGTGCTATACTTGTGTTTACACGATAAGATAAAATTTCTGATTTGGAAAGCGCTTTAACTCCTGCAAGTGTCCTCTTTCGGCATAATTATCATGTTGGTACTATATTTTCCGTGTAAAAATCGAACCACAGGGGCTCAGCCTGCCAGCAGACAGAGTTAAAGCCTACTTGGGCCAAGGTTCTGCTTCTGAAAGGAAGGCTCGGCCCTGGTATGAAAGGCAGCGAAGGGACGAGGTGGGTTTTTTAGTCAGTAAAAGTTTAATACTATTTCCCGCTGCCACCAAGGGCGGGAGATGTCACTGGATGATTTTTACGGAAACCCGTCGTCATCGCACGCAAAGGGTAAAGATGGAACATAGGTGAGGTTTTAGTCAGTAAAAGTCTAACACGCCCTTCCACTCCACCTTAGGGCGAGAAAAGTTTTGGATGATTAAAAAAAATGTCGCTTTATAAAGTGTCTACAACTGTAGATATCTAATCAAATCCAGCTGATGGGATTAACTTGTGTATATAAAAAAACCAGTAGCCGTTTAGGCTAGCAAAGGATGATATCATCCTTTACTGCGATTTCGCGTGAAATGTTAAAAAAAAAAAACTTCAAAAGCAAAACACCTGCTTGTCTACGACAAAATATAAAAAAAAACTTCAAATAGCATTTTTTTTTTTTCATAATAACCAATTTCAATGATTAACGGCACTCCGTAACAGCGGTGAACACCAGAATAAATCTTGAAAAAATATTATAATTCTCTCATCTATAAATCTAATGTAATCTTAATAAAAATGGTTGAGACTCAACGTAACATTGTCGTCGTATGAAAGTAGTTGTATATATTCATAGGCCGTGGGAACTTGGAACCCACCTACGCAAGAATCAAAATTCTTCAGACATTTGTCATTCCAAGATTTGCATGGTGATATATTAGTGTTTTTTTGTCGTATTCCATCCATGGGAAGGTACTTACTTTTATTTATCTGCTACGTAATTTCCTGTTACGGATTTTTGCTGTTACAAATATTAAAGAACTTGACTCTATTGCTTTAGGCTATATCCGAAGTTTCCTTGCACTTGGATTGGTTGGATTAGAAATTAAGATATTTACAGAGGAACCAAGGTTACTGACAGTGGCTTAGCTCAAAGAATCGCAAAATCTAAGGGGCAGTATGCACTTAACTTACAGAACAAATGATAGATGGGGTCGAAAGATCTTGGGTTGCTGACCACGTACTGGAAAACGCAGCGTTGGAAAGCCAGCGCAGGAATCCGATAGATGCGAGACGCACAGGACCAATCGTTATGGTGACACTTGAGGGAGGCCGATGTCCAGTAGTGAACTTCAAAATAGTAAAATAGACAAAATTTATCAAACCTATACCTTCATGAAATCTGTGAAAAATAGACATGATCATCATTTCAGCCGTATAATTTCCACTGTAAGAAATAAGCACCTCAACACGGACGGGTTAGGGTTATTTTTTTGATCACTACCTAAAATAAAAGCCTTAAACCGTATTCTATACATTGTCTAGGTATTGTATAAAATACCGGATTATATAGATTGCTGGTAACATATACATCATACAACGTGTTGTACGTCTTACGGTTTGGGCTGTACATTGAAGTCAGTTAAGACTTTGCTTTTAAAATACAACGTTAAATTGTAGTCGTTTTAATCCCGCAGAGGGTCGATTCGGTACATGAAATACTATCGATTTGTAAAGAAAAAATGAAGTACTTTTTTTCAAAAACTCGAATTAATATAATTAAATATAATGTAATTATTCGAAATTAATTTCTTTAAGTAAACGAGTCAATGACCTTGTAGGCAGTGGTTGATCCTTGCGTACTAACTACCTACAGTTCATTGGTCTCGCTCAGCTGACGTTTAATTAAATAAATTTATTTCGTACATGCGTAAATTAATTCGAGTTTAAAAAAAATACTTAATTTTTTTTAATTTTCTCTTTACAAATCGATAATATTTCATGTACCGAATCGACCCTCCGCGGGATTAAAACGACCAAAATTTAACGGTGTATACAGATGAACTACAAGAATATATTGTATCAAGAAAACTTATCCAGAACTAATAGTATCACAGTAAAGGTGGTAACAGACCGTTTATATTTGAATTACTTTCATAACCTTTTTTCCCGCCAAATTAGGACCCTTATCTTCCAGGCCTGCAAAGGCTAATTATCGTAGAAATACATTAAGATTTCATCTCATCTCATTAATGTAGAAGTGTTAGTCCTATAAACAATCCTACATTCATTGAACGAACAATTTGTTAAAGTCAGTGAGCCATACACCTCATCGATTAAACCAGATATGGTTCAAATACACTATCGTAAATAACGGGCTAACTAGGATCTTATTAAATTTTATACGATAGGTAATACAGAAAACCCATTCTTCGACGTTGGGTTGCGTATCAATGAATTTGTGCACTATATAAAATTGTTGTTATATTTCTGTCGGATGACTTCATCCAAAACGTGCAAAGACTCCTGGGTCTTATATTGGCCAGTGAGAGTAATAGCTCGCGCATCTTGCTTTCTTCTTCTTTATATCTTCTATAAATCATCACCTAATCTTTAATTACTCCCCCCTACCTTTCACAATCTAAAATTATATTATATTTCCTAAATCCACATATTTAAAATAATCATTATATACCAATCTCTTAAGACCATTTTTTTTATATCTAAGTCTTAAAATCTAGGTTTATCTTACAGCTAGAAAAATATCCTCAAAATATTCATCATCATGCTTATCTACAAAATGTCAAATGCGCACTAGCAAAAAAGCTCTTCAAGAGACGTCCATAATTGTTGGATTTAGGTTTCCCCTAAGTGTCATCACATCGACCAGTCACGTACCTCTCGCATTCATCGAATTCCCGTGAACCTCAATATGTCAGGAGGCCTTCCAACGCTCCGTCTTCCGGTACGTAGTCAGCACTCCAGACCCTTTTGTGGCAAGTAGGCAAGTAAACTCGCCCACTCGAAAGCAGCACGAAACTAACGTCGGGGTCACGAGTTTGGCGGTATGCGGAACAGAGAGTAAAGTCCCACATACCGAAATCATTTATCGGGCAGTTGTTCACCAGACATAACACCTGTCTGGTCGGAAGATCATCCCGTTTCAACGGTTCTTAACGCATACTGCTAAACTGGTGACCCCGACGTGATTTTAGTGCTGCGTTCATGTGTGCGAGTTTACTTGCCTACTCGCCACACTTTCGTTCTCATCGAACATCGGTTCTTCGAGCAAAGTAATAGACATTTTGAAGTATTGTATCTAGTGGAAATTCTGTAGTTTCTGTCCACCAGTTTAATCCATTCAGGCTTGTCTATTGAATACCATTTTTAATTAGCCATGCACAAGTGTTTATCGGTAAGCATCCGTTGCGTTTTATGGCGTCCATATTTTTATACAACAGTAACTTGGTGTTCTAAACCATACTATTTAATAAGAGGGGTATAATTTTGCTGCTAAGCTTAGGTGAGATTGTTTTGGATTGTGTTGACGTAAGAATCTTCCGTATTTAAGATGAGCTATAGGTTAAGGGAATCACAGATGTCCATTAAACACTAAGCGATATGACGGAAAAAAGGGATAAGGAAGTCTTCTTGTTCTAATTTTTTTTTTTATGGTATTAACTACTGCTTGCTGGTGGAGAGATGAGCTGGACAATTACCGGAGGGACTGGGCCACAATCGCCGAAGACAGACGTGTGTGGAAAAGGGAGACGGAGGCCTTCGCCGAGCAGTGGGTGTGGTGGGTGGGTGGGTGGTGGTGGGTGACTGCGGTTTCACCACGATGGCAAGACGCCTTCCCAAATGTCGCCACACTAAACGGTTCTGTGCGTCTCGCAACAATCGAATTCCCGCAACCCATGCCAATTCATTGTTTGACCTTGTAGCAAAATCCCTAACATTGCGTC
Organism: Leucania comma; assembly: GCA_958295575.1. NCBI lineage: Eukaryota > Metazoa > Arthropoda > Insecta > Lepidoptera > Noctuidae > Leucania > Leucania comma. The sequence goes on along the minus strand of OY282478.1, from coordinate 22,202,346 downwards.
TTCTGGTACGCGGCTGCCACACCAGAACCTTTCGGCTCCAACGGCCATCTATTCTGCGAGCAACATACCCTATGTATATAACAACACGTTATCAACCATCTAGCACGAATTGATAACAAAACTACACTCATTAAACAAGACCCAATACAAATTTTAAACCGCTTGCAATCGTTCATAAATCATTTAGATTACTCAATTTGGTGATTTAACTATCCATTTGCATACTGGGCGGTTAATCTGTGCATTTTGACGAGTGTGTGGCCAGCCGTAAATTACGCCTGGGCGACATTAATGTCGATCATATTGTTGTTTGATGACACATTCTTGGAATTATCTGAACTTACTGGCCGTGGGTGCATGGCTTAGGCTGCCTTTCCACCGGAGCAGAGCGAGACAGCGGACTGGAACAAAAGAGTAATGTAGAGCGAAATTGTGGACTGTGTTTGTCCACCAGAGCGAAGCGGAGTAACTGAGCGGAGTGAGGAAGTAATGCAGAGTGGGGTTGCAGCTTTTTTAAGCTATAGTTTGTTATAGCACCCGGTCTCGTTTCTCCTCTCCGCTTCCTCCTGGTTTTGTATGAATTTATAAACTAGTTCATACTCCCTGTCAACTGAAGAGGAGCAGAGATTTTATGCAATCTTATTGGTTAATATTTCTCCGTATCTCCGCTACGCAGACTCGCTCCGATCCATTGGATAGGCAGCCTTAATTTACCGTCTCTTGATTTTGTATAACTGTAAGGTGACTTTGTCTTATTATAGTTGATTTGGTTTTTGAATTGTAAGAAGTATAGTTTTTCTGTTATTTTTTATAAAATAGCTTCTGTCTGCGGCTTCATTTGTTACAAAAAAGAAAATATTATAGCATATATCACACAGTGATAAAATAGCTTTCTCCTGATGAAAGACTATTTAAAATCGGATCAGTAGTTTTTGAGTATTATTTATCACAAATAAAACTACACACATCTTTTCTATTTATAAATAAATTGTAGTGAAGTCTACATAAGTAATAAGACCACTACATTTTATGGATTTAGAATTGAATTTTTATTGTTTTTTTATGTTTTTCAGTAGTACGGAGCTCATGTTAAAACTAAAGTGAATTAATTCTCCAATAAACTTAATACGGCTAGGATACATCGATAGATGGGAGACAAACAGGACAGTTCATTGTGCGGTGTCGAATGAGTTGGTTCACATTGATGGGTGAGCCATCATAAAATTACTTCTATCGTTCTAGGTGGAGTGCCAGGGAGTGACAGATTTTTACTGACACAAAACCAACCCGTGTTGCTTTAGATAATTTTTGCATTCCATGGCCATGGTTACTCTTTCGAATAAACTAAGTTATACTTTTCCATAACTTTCTCGCAATTGCAAAAAAAAAAAAAACATACATATAAATAAATAAAGCTCACATCCTTGGGGGCACACCAGACCTCCAAGTGGTACAAATCGATTACGAATCGATGACATTGCTTTACGATATTATGTAAATCGCTCTAGTAGCTCGTGACTAATGTGACAGATGGCGCCACTAGGTAACATACGACCTTTTAGAATTTTAAAATCAATGTGTGGGTTTTGCGATGTTTTCTAGCGTCTTTTTGAAGTGTCGTTATTCCGTATTTGTGTTTAAAATCTTAATATAGTGTCTGGATCTTTTAGTGATCGGTCTTTGATGTGTAAATTATGTTATTTCGACACCTTTGTAATGTTACAAGCCGTGTGTTTGTTCATATTACTCATTGGTTAACTAATCATCATCATCATCTTTGAGATATTGTCCCAAATCTATTTGTAGTCAACTTAAACATTTTTTTTCTTCCATTCTGTCCTATCAACCACCACACCATTACTGATTTCCTTCTCTCTAATATCTTTTCTCTCTAAATTATACAAATCTATGCAAACTCTAGTCTTTATTTGACGTCTCTTTCGAGAGATGAATTATATTGTGCCCGTCTTTTATTTTCTAAAGAACTGTAGTGAAAAAGGGATGTTATGAACAGAGGCAGAAGTCCGATACATTGGTCTGACAAAATCTGTGCAACACTGGAGACCACAGCCTCCACGTCGCCGAAGATAGGATAATATGGCGTCCTGGAAATAATATAGTATACAAAAAATTTATTCGTTGAGATCACGATCGCAACGAATAAATTTTTAGGATCGTGATCCTCAGCATTGAGGAAAACCATGCAAGGAGGTTGTACAATTACCATCAGTGACAAATTTAGAGTTTCATTTAAGAAGTCTTTAATATTTGTCGTTTACCTACTTATTCAATTTTAGATCACGTTCAACAACAATTTTTAGCTTCAAAACTGCGCTCACACAGAAAACCACACGAAAAAGAATATCAACTTCATTTCAACATAAACTCCAATTATTTTGTGAAAAATGGACAGTGCCCATTATTATAAGATTATTTCGCATAATAACTAAAGAGAATCACGTCACGTACTGCAGAACGAGCCTCAATTAGAGAGGACTATCTGTAACGCGGCCGGCCCATAAGGAAGAGGGCCTTATCAGAAATTTCTAATCTAGTGAGTCACATACATGCGTTCGCGAAATTACCTCAATTTACCCGCTACTCTCCCGACCGAGTCAAAAAGGGCACAGTGCACAACTGTGACTAACAATGCTACTGCTTATTACGTTATTTTTGGCTTAGATGGAATACGTGTCTACACTGTCTACCAAATTTTTTTTTGCTTTTCAAGATTACCGGTTTCGCTACCCATAAATCTTATCTTTGGGTGTCGAAAATGTCTTGTTACAGTTTCTATGACATCTTGATTATTGTAATTTGTTGCGACCTTGTCTCTTGTTTTATCATAAACACACATTTTATAAATGCTTCGTTATGACTCGGATTCTGGTCAGTTTAATAAAAAAGACTTACAGGGCAAATATTATTTTTCGCTTTAATTAAAACTCATAATTTTTCGCTGAGCCTAATTAGAAAGTTAAATTTTTATATTAAAATTCAAATTCTTACAAGCGAGTATAATGCAAACAATATGCGTACCGATAATCGCATATTGCATTCCAAAATATTGTTATAATCCAAAATAATGAGGCACATCGTTATTTACTGCTGAAAGTGAACCAACCACGCAGCGGCACAGAGTGAAACTGTAACACAATCACATATTTTACGCTTTTGTATGAGTTTAATTGAGTAAGAAGAGACCTGAGACCGCTCGCAGCGGGGTAACTTCCAAATTTATTTACAAAAAATTCGCAAAAGACTCCCATTACTTATGTCGCGGGACGCAACGTACCCGTAGCGATGCTCACTTCTGTAATATTAAGTGTGAGATACGACCTTCTCCGTGTTGACCCAGATTTTAATACGCCTCGCACTGGTCTTTATGATGACTTTTTGAAAAATGTAATTTTTAATTCCGAGCAGGGACGGACCGAATTGAATGGGCCCACGGATGATTCGTTTTAACTGTATCGCTTATAAATTGTTGTTTCTTATGCGATGCCGACGGAAGTCTGTCGATATTTTAAACTAAATTAATGCGGCCGTGTATGCCAAAATTGGTGTAGTCGTTTTCTCGAGAAAATCGAATGCCCTTTTTAATTTCCATTTTTTGCATATATATCATATTCTCTTATATCACTATCAATATGATCTTAACGAGCTTGGTTAATTAAAATTATGCTTTCTTTTGTTGCAGTCGTTCTTCGGGCGGACGTACAACAACCTGTCCTCGATATCCGAGTGCAAGAACAACGGAGAGTGCGTGATAAATAAGAAGAACAGAACGGCATGCAAAGCTTGCAGACTACGGAAATGTCTCCTCGTCGGCATGTCGAAGTCGGGCTCACGGTACGGGAGACGGTCCAACTGGTTCAAGATCCACTGCTTACTCCAAGAGCAGCAGCAGCAACATATACAGCATATGCAGACCAGCAAATCGCCGCCTACTTTTAATTCATCTATGAATCCGTCCTATCTACCTACAAATCTCCTGCCAGCGGCAGCTCTAGCAGAATATTACAAGAACTCAGAAAAGAGTCCTTTCACGGAAGACGTGTCTCGGCAAAGTGTGTCACCGTCAGATTCAGGAGCATCATCAGCAGATCCTGAAGATGATAATAGTTCTAGAAGTACAAGCGGTCTTAGTATCTTCAGGCCGGCATCGTCTCCTTGCAGCGATAAAGACGTACGGTTACAAGCGATTAGGAATCAAAGCAAGGACAGAAAACGAAAGCCCACGATGCCTCCTTCGCCTTTCGGAACAGTGTCTGCGCCACCAAGCTTCTCGCCAAGAAGCGCTCCATACTTACCAACTCAGTTACAATCTATGAGAGCAGCTCCGCCTGGACTCGCAACTTGGCAGAACCGAAATGGTGGAGACCTGCTCCTCCATTCGCCAGCAGTTGCTGGTGTAGCCATAGATCAAGATCAACCTATTGATTTATCCATAAAGTCTACAGCCATGATATTTAGAAGTCCCAAGAACGATGAAGTTAGTGATTCAGAACCAGAACTGTCAATTGATCTAAGTGAAGAGAACAGTAAAGAAATGATGAAGAATCCTTTAGACCTCTCGCTTGTCCCAAAACGGACGGAAGAGGTGCCAATGACTGGTTAAATTTTTAGAATTTTTTGTACGAATTTGTACAGCCACAGTTTTTTATTTATGTGTAAATAACATATTAGTATTCTTGTTAATACTCTTTCAAGCCATACAGTATTTAGCTGATTACATTCCTTTCTTCTTGATTACCTGATCTTATTTACCATAATTAGCGTTTATTTAGTTTATAATTCAAGTCATGGACTTCTAATTGTAAGTAGTAAAGCAAAATACGGTAGAAGAAATACGAGTATGCAGAATGGCATTGTTATTGCATCTATTTGTAGGTAGGATTTAATCAATGTTATTACTTAATCGTGTTGTGGACATAGCCCAGATTAAGCTATTATGCATGATGGTTTTAGCCTTAAGATTGTCCATTGCTACACCTTATTAATGATTAGCTTCTACAGTAATTTTTGTGGCATACATTATTAATAGAGCATATCTCTGTATCTACGAAAGACTAATACAAGAACTATTCAATAAATTCAGCAGATATTATGTCAGCTATTTTTTGGGTTCCATCTATTTGGCAGGAACTTCATAATCCGAAATTTATTTGGCATAACACACTTGGCATATTTTTTTTATCGAATATTTTTAAGGCAAAAAAAATATTTAGCATAACTATTGTTGTGTAATTTAAGCCCGCGTACTGAGGTCACGCGGCCCGCGAACTGTGGAGCAGTTTGAAGGCCCGCCGCCGCGGCTGAGGCTGGCTGGCGAAGCCGGCTAGCCTCAGCCAAAGCCGCGGTGTTGAGCGTTAAAAGTACACTAACAAATATAACAAAGAAAATATGTGTAGATGTGCAGAGAAGGATATAGCAAGCAGTAAACTAAATAAACTATTCTCTCCACATAATGCCTCAGAATAGGGGAATATGGACTCTCAACCACTGTTTTCAGGATGCTATTGTCACTGACCCGCGTTCTATGAATCAGTGATGCTACTTTCTTGCGAATTACTGCATGAAAGTCGTCAGTTCGATTTTCAGTAAACATTTTTGACGCACTACAAAACCGGGGCAGTTTCAACAGCATCCTAAAAACATTGTTGCACTGAATACGCAAGACATCCAGTGATCTTTCGGTGTTGTTGATCCACAGACCCACATTTGCAGACCCTGACAAAACGCCTTGAACAGGGTAGTTTTAGCTTGGTCCGTACAACGAGAGAATCTATGGATCAACATGTTACCTCGGACCGCCAGTGCCCTACGCTCCCTTTCAATGCCTACATTGTCCTTAAGGTCGTCGGTAAGTATGTGCCCTAAGTATTTAAATTGGTAGACTTTATTCATTCTTAAACCATTTAGTAGGAAATCGGTTTCATGACTAGGGCACTTACCGGCGGCCTTAAAGACCATGAATTCACATTTGCGCACATTACACACAAGGCCATGCAAGGCAGCATACTTCTCGCAAACAATCAGCATTTCCCTGATAGATCTCTCAGTCGGGCCCAGCAGTACCATGTCGTCCGCATAGCTAATGCTGTTAATACTAACACCATCAACCCGACAGCCAACACACATACTGCTGAGCTCGACTATGAGATCATTAACATACAGGTTAAAGAGCCGTGGAGATGTCAACCCTCCCTGTCTCACACCGCACTGCAGCCTTTATAATTTTGAGAACATTCCAGCCCACTTCACACAATTGGTTTGTTTTGCATACCAGTAGTGCGTGAGCTTTAGCATTGGTGCCGGTACATTGCTGTCACACAGCTTTCTCCAGAGCACATCGTATGACACAAGGTCGAAGGCTCTGGAGAGATCCAGAAGGCAGGCCAAGCCAGACATTATAACGACCGAGAAATAGCAAGCCCCCGTAGCGGGCCTCAAACCAACAGTGTTTTGTAATTAATTTTAGGTTACCGTTTTGATATTACTTCCACCACAACTGATGAATATTGATATAAAATAATATGCCAAAAGACGATTCTGACTATGAGTTTTCTGCAATGTGATGGTTCTGCTTTTGAAAATGCCTAAAGATGATTCTGACTAACAGAATTATGAGTTTGAATGCAAGACAAATGAGTGTATGCGAATCGATTTTCTGCGAAATGAAGTTTATGCTACCATTTGTTATGCAAAATAATATTATGTCATAAAAAGTTCTGCTATAAAAGGTAGACAGAAAGATTTTACAGTTTGTTGAAGTAAAAAAATATTTCTAGAGTTTGAAATGCACACGTGTGAAAGTTACAACGTTTAAAGTGTAGGACAATTTTGTAACTTTAAAATATTATATCTGTCATGGGCTATGTCTATATGTGACAGGGAAATTGCAGAAGCCGTATGTTTGTAATACATGTTTATTAAAAATATCGTTTTGTATGCGATATATCACATCTAAATTCATTAGTTTTCAACATAACTGTGTCTTATTTCTCGCGATATTTTACAATCTTACTGCGTTTGCAATTTTCCGGTCACATATACACATCCAACTATAGAATGTGCCAGTGTATGTTTTACCATTTTAGTTAATGTCTTATGGGATTAAAGGCCAGTTAAAATGAAGCTCAAAATTTTAATGTACAAACTTTAAGTCTTGTAAAAAATTAGTTTTTTTTTTTTGTTTTATGTACTTATTAATTAAGTATTTATTTCATTAGTTTTTAGGCCAGTTTGTATTGAGTCATTTTTTAATTTTTGTAAGTTCCATATAAGGTTGTAGATTGTAATTTTAGCTTAATTTTGATTTTGATATGCTTGTGTTATTATTTTGTTATGTTCTTTTTATTTTGTTAAAGATTTTTTTTAAGATAGTAACACATTCCAATGCTCAATTGATTCCAGTACTTATGTTGTCATTTATTATATTTTGGTGCCAGTATTTGTTTTTTTTAAGCATTTTGTGCTCTATTCAATAAGAAAGCAAACGTTTTATATTTTTTTATTGTATTTACAGTACGAAATAAATAAATTTATCGAAGTTTGAATACTCAATACGTAATAATATTTAAGAAAAAATTGTAACCATGAAGAATACATATCGAAATTGTACTTACCTACGTACAAAGTTTGTGCTTTCTAAAAAAAAAAAGTTTCATCAGTTCTAGAACACATTTTGCACAATGAGCATAATTGCAACTATAGTAGTCCTAAAAACGTCACAATTTTTGTAAATAAATAAGTAAATAGACAAAACAAAAATATTTAAATATCTTTAGCTAAAATGGTTAAACTGATAAACGTTGTTCAATAAAGTACAAGCAGCAGGCTTACTTATTGTTTACTATAAAATAAATAAATAATTGACTACGTCATATTTTTTTACTGTATTTTTTAAGTTCTGTATTTCATTTGGAGTTAAAACTTTTTTCATAATTTTTACACACATTATAAAACCTTATTTATGACGTAAGCCTGCAGTACTGATCTAGTAATGAATTTTTGTGACATAATTGTTGTTATCAGTGAGATACGATATTTTTTATAAACTATGTGTTTACATTTTTTACGTTTTTAAGTAAATTTTAATATATTTGCGAGAAAAAAATAATAATAAAAGCGAGTGCCTTTATATCTTTTGAAGTTTTATTTTTAATTTCCTTTGTGTTTACTGATGAGCAAAATGTCTCAGTTTTACCAAAGCTAAACTAAAAACGATTTCTATGTAAAAGTAAATTCAACACTCTTGTCCGTACCTTAGCCCAGATTTCATAAACACTTTGGTTAAGTTAACATAGATAAAGATGGTTATCGTGATATTTACCTAAAATTTATTGAAATAAAATTTACATTAACCTATTTTGATACACAAAAGCACGCATATAACAAACTATACATGATTGTGATACATTTGAAAATGAAAACATGTCTACTCGCCAGGAAAATAAAAAGCTAAAAATATTCAAAAGACAACATGTCAAACAGACCAACAGTGTTTACAAGCAAACAGACACACTAAATATTCATGAACAAGTACTCAGAGCATTTCTTGAAATTTTTATTTCCCATGAATTTTTTTCCATAATTATTCATGAGTGGACACACTGGGCTGATTCCATTTTGAGATTATTGAAATTTGAACTTAACCTTTCTGAAAATATGGCCCATTTTATGTTGTATGTTAATAGTTAGTATGAATATTTAGATTTAGTTTTAGTTTAGCTACTGTGAACTACTGTTTTCTTTATGATTAGTCAAATGAGTTCACATCTTCTAAAAGAATGCTCCTTTGATGACACTCGTTGTTTGAAGAAACACTGTTTAATTTGTATCTAATTAAGAGTATGTAAGTATGGTAAGTAGAGTTATATCAATTCAGTGCATTAAAAAAAGTAACACAGTGTATCTCTGTGTTACTCAAGTAAACAGCGGAAATGGATACAACATGAAAGTACCTATAAGTGTTATGGAAAGACATTCCTTCATTCTAATGACATACTATATATTTTTATATACTTTATTGTACACTAAGATGATAAATGTTACAATTTGAGCCTTAAATTTAAACACAAAATTGGCGACAGACATTACCTGTACACAAAATGGAGAGCACTAAAAAAGTAACTAAATAATTGGTGAAAAAACAAAGTACATACTAATCACTATAATAGATACATAAATACATATACATACTATAAGGGCTAGCTTCGAAAGGCCTTGGGTCCGAGATGTGTGTTTTAATATAAAAGATTGGGAGTCGCAGTAGTAATTTATATTTTGATATTTTCAGTCTTATAACATTACAAATCACTTCATTACCCAAAAAAACACCAGTTTTTTTTCTTCTATTAAATTTAAACTTATTCTAAAAATACTGAAGCATATTTATCAAGCCAGTCCGTTCATCATCATCATCATTTCAGCCAAAAGACGTCCACTGTTGGTCATAGGCCTCCCCCAAGCGTCACTACAATGGCTGGACCTGTGCGTCTCGCATCCATCGGACTCCAGCGACCCTGACCAAGTCATCGGTTCACCTTGTGGGAGGCCTTCCAACGCTGCGTCTTCCGGTACGCAGCCGACACTTTAGAACCTTTCGGCCCCAACGGCCATCTGTTCTGCATGCAATGTGCCCAGCCCATTGCCACTTAAGTTTAGCGATTCTACCTGCTATGTCGGCAACCCTGGTTTTCTTGCGGATATCTTCATTCCTGATTCGATCACGCAAGGAAACTTCGAGCATAGCCCTTAATTTTTTTCATTCCCCTTGGGTTTTTTTTTCCCCTTGTGTGACTTTAAGTCTTCTTATGAGGCCCATTGTGAGCAACCACGTTTCGGAGAACGGAATGAAGAAAAGAATACCTGAAAGAAATTGGGGGAGCCTTTACCCAGCAATGAGAGCTAAATAAAAAAAAAACACCTTTATTTTTAGAGAAAGAAATCCCATTACCACTTGTGAACACAAATTAACAACATAAATTAAAATAATGAGCTTTTTAAACCATAATCCAGCATCCGTAAACAATAAAGGACACTTTAATTTGTTAAACATAACAGTACACTCACTTAAAATGGTTCAACAGAATAAAGCCTTAACAGATTTAATTGTTCTTATTAAGCCTTTCGTTCTTATTGTCACACCAACTTAATGCACCTCACAAAATGATAATGAACCTTATGTGTTAAACAATAAGGAGAGATTACACTTTTTGAGGTGCACAAAAATAATTTCGACATGATTTTTGTCACTCAATTTAATTGAAGTCATGTCGGTCGAAGTAACAAATCAAATTTTTTCGCAATGGTCCCCATTTCCCGATATAGTCGGGTGTTTACGCCGCACGAAAGAAATGCGCCTCGTTAGTTGGATAATGGCTGTTTTGTGGTATTGAAATGTACTGGTGACGACAACGGTGATTAATTTTGATGAGGTTTTCTCAAACTGGAGTGGATGTCAAGCGGTTGTGACTTTGTTCGAATGAAGACAGATAAATTATTATTCATTCATTTATTAAAACATTATGTATCTTAGTAGAAGTGTTTCTGTTCACAAATACTTTAGGCATTTTCAATCAGTCGACCTTAGCGTGGCTTACAAAACTTAATGGTAAACAAACAAATAGAAATATAGTATAATAATGAATATATAATTACAAAAATATACAATGTTATTACGAAAAAAAAAATCAAACAAATCAACGCTGATAAGATTCTATGAGCTTCTTGCGAATGTATATATAATATAATAGCGTGGCTTTACCTTTATGTAAAACCAACTGGAACCCATCTCTAATTTTCAAAAATTCAAGCGCATTGCAAAGAGAGATCGCTTGGAATCAAAAGGAAGATTGGCTAGACCCAGAGCTATGCGAGGGACATCGTAGTAGACAATTATTGGTAGATCGGAGATTTTTACTATGGCCAGACCAAAGAAGGAGCGTCAACTTTTTATAAATAATAATTAATTTTAGTAGGTATTCTTGTTTTAAAATCAAAGAACTTAAAAAGTAGTCAATGACAAAACATGTTTCCAATTTTAAAAAAGATTATTAGGACTATTAAATAGGTTAGAAAAAGGCTACCTATTTCATACGAGTACCATGAAAGAATCGTACAAACATGCAAATGAAAAACATTCAAATTAATTCAATCTTCAACTCACACGCGTTATCCGAGCAGAATCACACAAAAATGCGCAAATCGACAACAGAAAACACCCTTAACACATTCCGTGCAAAAAAATTCACACACAAATCAACGACAAAATGACGAACAACTGTATTCACCTGTACTACCAGTCGCTTGCCGATTTTAACGAGGAAACACATCGCACTAATTGAGATTGCACCACAGAGTGTCTCAAAAAATCGCGTCATTATAGCCCAAGAAGGTGGTGATTTATTTGCACGTCAGAGAAATAGACGTCGTGAAATGAGAGCAGTGAACACTTTTTTCACTGATTGTACTTGCCGAATCTTCACGGATCGGAAGGCTGATTGGTGAAGTTGTTTTATTTTATTGTAATCAGAATTATTTGGAGTACTTGGTAGCTATATCTGGCGCAGTAAGTACAATGTTGCTTAAGAGTTTTGAATTTTGCTCATTGAATAGGTTTGCGATTTTTTTTTATAATACATTCAGTGTGCGTACAGCTAAGGAGTGGAATTCCCTGCCGGAGTCTGTGTTTCCTGATGGCTACAACCCGGGAATCTTTAAGTTAAATGTGAATAGGTTCCTTCTAAGTAAGCGCGCTCTGCCGTCGACCGCATCGTCGCTTTCCATAGGGCGAGATAGTGGTCAAACGCGATTCTATCAATAATAAAAAATAAAAATAAAAATGTTAGCTCTTATTAGATTTTATTTGAAAAATAATAGCATGTGGCATTTCTCTTCAAAATCGAATGACCTTGAACCCTGAAATGAAAAATTATTACAAGTATTTTCAAAATTATGGTCGTTATTTGGTGAAAGAATAAGCCATTGAACGTGATAATACTGTCAGTTTTCTGGGCATGCTCCAAACCATCCTTGATTTGATCATGACAGCAATGTAGTACTTTAACTCTTTAGTATATTTTATTTACTTAAGTTATAAAATCCATACTATTATAAATGTGAAAGTAGCTTTGTCTATCTGTTACAGTTTCCCGATTTTGATCGAATTTGAAACATATTAAATTTGGAAACCAAATGCACATAGGTTACTTTTTATCCAGATCTAGACAAAACTACGGGCAAAGGTTAGTTATTTAATTTACGGATGTACATAATTTTTATTATGTGTTATTTACTCCTTTCAATAATTATCTGGTATTATTCCTAAAACGAATAAAGTAAATGAAATCAAATTGACTGATGCAACATTGTATATTTTTGTATGTCATCAAGATTATAATTTTATAGCACGTCAGTTTCTTCAATAGTTACTTGAAATGTTCGGTTAAAACGAAATGACGGCACGTTTAGCGCAGTGGTTGAGCGATTGATTGCTGCACTGCGAGACGCAGGTTCGATTCTTGCATGGAACAAATTTTTGTTTGGTCTACAGATAGCTTTTCGGGGTCTTGGATTGGGTGTCTTGTTTATTGCCTGCATTTATTAACTCTTCAACACATCTTGCCTGATAGAATACTATGTATTACTATCTTTACCTTTTCTTTTTAGGTAATTTCAGGGTAATTATTCCTTTGACCGCCCCAATCATCGGTGGTTAAAAATATGGATGCTGGCAGAATAGGTTCATAGTAAATGTTGAAGAAATTCTATGTTTGTCTCACACTAACACCCGTATTTATAAAGAAAAAAAAAACTTATTGCGTGAGTAATTTCTTATTAAGTCATTACTTGAGGTTAGAAATTTAAAATTTCCTTAACTACAGTATACAAATTGTTACATAAATACTTTTACTCAAGTAATAAGTTTTACTTGTTACAGGTGTTAGTGTGATCATAAGTTACTTATTTAATTTATATGTATACGTGACATACGATCACACTAATATTTATAATAAAGGCGGCAGTATGTGTGTGTGTTATCTCTTCACGTCTAAAGGCAGAACGGATTTATATGACACTGGATAAATTTAGTAGACCATGTCCTAGAATAGGTCATTCGGGTCATACTTTTCCCCCAAAAGTCCATTCGGAAAATTTTCATCTTTCGCGAGGGTAAGACAGTGAGCAGAAACGAATTTACCAAAACATCAAAAAACAAGCTATCACATTCTCTCACAAAATTAAAATGATAATTTTTAGTAACATTTTCGTTCCCTCTGCGGCGGCGATTTCACAATAATATTATTTACATTTTATCCACAATAATTACTGTTGGTCTCACTGTGCAGTGAACGCCTTGTAAAATGTTTAATACACAACTTTGGTTTTCAAATTGACACAAATTTAAATGTTCACGTATAAAGATAATGATTATTATTTCCGAGTGTCATTTTAATCATTAATAAATTAGTGAGCTTTACATTGAGCAACAACAATGGATATCGCAATATTTTTTTAAGGTTGTAAATTATTTTATGACATCTTGCACTCTAGGGTAGAGCGAGAAGGTGTGTCCGGCTTTTATTGACTAAAACCACACTTTCCTACAGATGCTTTTTGCGTTCTAGGACCACGAAAATATTTTTTAAGAACTGATTCCTCGGCCCTAGCAGGCATCACCCCTGCTGAGCGCCTACGGTTTGCTGACATATCTTTGAGGCGCACTTAGAACACTACGCGTTGTCAACGAGTTGGGCATCGTCCTATATGACGTCCTGACGGTGAGATATCAATAATAATTAATTCAGTATTTTATTATTACACGCATTTTGAAACTCTGAAACAGTGAAATAAAATTCTTGGGTATCTTATTATAATATATTATCAATGATATCATCGAAATTCCTTAAAAGGAATATAGATCTAAATTATGTTTCTTGGTCAAGAGATTATTTTTACATAATATTAAAAAAAAAATATAAAATATATTTTGCGACACGTAAGATTATTATCATTTTTATTTTTTTGTAAAGTATTGTTAATATCGTATTTTATTGCTTTTTAATAGCAGTTGTTCGCTAAAAATAAACCTATTATTTAGTTTTTTGTCTTTTTTTATTTGAAGCGGCGAATATACAAAGTAAAACACATTGAGTCATTCTGTCCGATTCGGGGACAAAATTTTTATTGCACATTATAATCGACACAACCTAAAGTTCAATCGATGCATAAAATACGAAAATCGGACAATCGTAATAACTGATATGCATAATTTTAGCATAATTTAACTAAATGTCATAATATTGTCTACGGGGGGCGTTTGTTAATCTGTAAACAAACCACTTTATACAACTAGACAAATTAGAGTCTGCCAATAAAGTTATTAAGTTTATAAAAATGGATGAATTTATGTAGGTTGATCGAATATTAAGTAGATTAAAGCTAAAAGTATTAATAATCACCCATTAACTCGAAGGTTAATGAAATTGTGAAGAAATAAATAAAAACCACGGTTTTGTACAAAACGTATTTCACCCATGATTTCGATGGAAACCTTAGCAAAGGTATTTTATGTCACTATAATTTTAAGAAGCTGCCTTTAATTTTTGAACCGTTAAGTGAGAATGAATGATATATATTTTTTATTTTTTTCATATGTATCGATATTTAATTTGTGAATATATAAGTAACGGAGTTTCCAATAATTACCTTCCCCGTGGCGACGCTGCTGTGATAGGCGATAATTTTTTAATCGATTCATGAAATTAGTTTTTTATTACAGTTCGTATTTTATTTTTGTTTGCGTCAAATGCGTTATAGCACCACTGGGCGTCTCATAAAAACTTTGTTTTTAATTTTGCTTCGCGTTTTATTTTTTTTCTTTGATCTTTGGCCCATAGAATATAGTTCAACAACAAAACAGATTTATCGAAAATCTTTGGGTAGGTAGTACCTAAGTTGATTTTTCAAAATCATAAATTGTATTGGAATGCCATCTACACTTTTAAAAATGTTGCCCCAGTAGGAATACCTCCTGTTACGTGGGTGTGTTCACAAACCTGTAAACTCAAATACCCAAGATATACCTAGACCCGGAACACCTATCTATGGGTCATTGTGATCTTTATTTTAAGCAGTCGTATTCTTAATTACTAAAACATTAATTTACTTTTGATTCAACAAAAAGGTACAAAATAAAACCTGATGCCTAAAAAATACATTGTAGGTTAATATAA
The DNA here is from genome assembly GCA_958295575.1 of Leucania comma. Lineage (NCBI taxonomy): Eukaryota > Metazoa > Arthropoda > Insecta > Lepidoptera > Noctuidae > Leucania > Leucania comma. The sequence goes on along the minus strand of OY282478.1, from coordinate 22,187,101 downwards.
AAAATAGGTATAGGCATTGTAGGTTTTTATTAAAAATAAAAAAATCATCATCTTCTTTCCATCATCAGCCTTTTTCCAACTTGCTTGGGGTCACCTTCCAGTCTAACAGGATGCGGTTGATAACCTGTGTTTTATACAGAGCGACTGCCTCTACAACTTATTAACTGGTATAATGACTCTTTGAATAAACTGATGGTCAGACTTTCTGTTTTCTATCTGTAACGTCGAAGTCAAAACTCCAAAGTCTTCAAAGCATCAACGCCGAGTTGCTAGCCTCTCGGTTTTCTCGCATTTGCATTTCGGGTAGTGTGCGTTGCAATAACACAATTTAGGGGTCTTTAATTTTGGGGTCTTTAAGTCAAGAGTGAATAGGGTACTTCTAGGCAAGCGTACTCTGTCGGCAGCTACATTATCGCTTACTCTCAGGGGAGATAGTGGTCAAACGCGAGCCTATAAAAAAAAAACTATTACAGCTGTCCTAAAGCTCCCACAAATCTTTCCAGACCTTCTCCTATCGCGATGTCGTGAACCATTCTTCGTAGTACGCGTAGAGATCAATTAACCATTTTTTTCTGGGCCGGCTCCAACCTCGTCTTCTTCCTGCAGGAACTATTACGTGGCTTATAGTATTCGATTATAATTATATAGTTAAAATAAACATCAATTACTTCTAATATTTAATTTATAATGTAAAAAATACAGGAAATGCTTGTGGTGTAAAAAATATTTCTACTATTAACGCAATTGTTTTAGAAAAATTCATACAACTTTATTTTATTTAAAAAAAAAATATAATAATTTACCTACACTTAATTCTATAAAACCTAGCAGTATACAAGAATGTTTCAACAAAACTATCACAGATTTGATCTAAAGCAACGCAGGAGTGGTATTTCGGGAATCCTATGGTCTACCGCAAATATATGGGATCTGACACACGCCTTAGATAGAGGAACAGCGAACAATGCCGTATCGAACTTAGTATTTTAAATAGGAAATACTTTAGTTAGTGTTTTGGTATGAACGAAGTATGGGAATGTTGGGATGTTCGCTGATATGAAAATATGCATAGATTATATCTTTTTGATATCATATTATGATTATTTTCTATGGTAGTCTTAGTAGGTACCAGGCCTATAGAGTTAACATTTGAAGGTATCAATAAATTTCGTAATTTTTCTGGCTTGCTATGATCATCTTAAAGACACGTTCATTCAGTGTACAAGTCTTTTAATAATGTAGGATTGAAGTTCAACAAAGAATCACCTACTAAAATTACACTTAACTAAATATATTAATACAAAAACCAAAAAAAAAAAGAACTGAAATAAACAAAAATAAGTAATAAAACACGGCATCGAAAAACGAGTCGAAACTCGACTGCCAATGTGCCCAAAAACTGATGGGATTCTGTCTAAGGCCACGCGAAATATCAAGAAGGCGTCGAGATAGATTTTTATATAATTATTTTGTGAACACTTGGGCCCCATGATCTGAGAATTCTGAATTTTATTCTTTAAGTTTTACTAACGAATCCTTGCTATCTCAAAAATAATGTCTGATTGTATGTTATTGAGTCATTGAACCGGCAACACTTTAACAGTTTACGTAAAAATCGTATGAAAGATAGACTATTTAAATTTAGTTACCATTTAAAAAAAAAAATTTGGACAATTTTTAGATAAAAGACATGACATGATTTATTTATTATTTATTTACACTTCAGTGCCAAAACAAATGGAGTGCCTACTATATCTTTTTTCCCAACTCCCACAATGTGTGGACTGTCAGATTTTAGGTACTAACTAAACCTACCAGTGATCCATCAGTTGCTTGGCGATCCAGGGCCCAGATAACACTCTCGAACAATTTATTTTAGATTTTTAAAGTAAAAGTCGTATTTTCTGTATATTTTGTCTTACAATTAACATACTTAGTCAAATTACCGATCTATTGTGAACCAAATTCTTTCCCCAAACAAAATCATAAAAAATCTATCAACAAATAAAACACAGCTACGCTATATTTCCATAGTTAACCAGCCTATAAAGAGCAATCGCCCAACGCCGATCTGATAGCGTTGCGATGCGCACGCTCAACTAAACACGCCTATCGCGATCCTAGCGCCACCTAGCGCTGACTTATCGCGAAGATTTATTCGGCGCACACGCTTAGGTGTTTTGTTGCGTCTAATTTTGGTTCTGTAGATTTAAAGATGTCCTTTTATTTTATCGGTTTTTGATAACATTCGAGACCGTTAGAAAGGAATGGATGTGACATGAATGGAAGAAAAAAATTAAGCTGACTTGACCTCAATGAATCAATGTTGAAATAATTCAATCAAAATTATTTATTGGAAAGTGAGTTTTATAATTTGACCGAATAATAGCCTGTCAAGTGCACAGCCAAGAGAGCAAACATATCTGCGCAATCAGAGTATTTATACTCTTCAGCCGTTGGATATGACTTCAGCAGTCATTGGCTGGCTTAACTAACAATTTTGGCTTCACTTTGTTTTAGGATGGCGTTGGCTAGCGTGGCTTGGCATTGGCATCGATTGGCGTGGGTTGGACACTTGGTGTGGCGTTACATTGGAATAAGGACAGAAGGATAATGATGAATTAACAACACATAGTATTGTAGCGACATCTATATCGCCACTCAGAAACTAAACCTCCAAAATTATGCACTATCTGAACTCACGACGCTATTAAAATATATACAGCATTCCAAAATTTACAATAGGTCGGTTGCCCAGACCAGACAAAACACCGGTTTGGTCGAAGGATCCTCTGTTTTGAAATATATGTGGAACTTTACATTCTGTTCTGCATACGTCTCAACTAGTGATTCTTGACTATAGCCGTGACGTCATCATCACTTATTCAAGCTCTCGAGCACCAATCCATACAACTTGGACCCACGGTTTCAAATAGTATGATTTGACCACTAGCACGCGATACTTGATCATATCTAATCATCACCTTCAACCCTTTCAGCCACCTCGGTTAAACACACTGCACCATCAGCCAGGTGAAGAACCTCTCCTGATTGAAACCAGCAGTCAAGTTACTATATCACACAGCACTACTCTAACCAACTGGACAAGCATCATTCCGACTCACATGGAGTGATAATGTAACCCAACTCACTGGAGTACTATCCACTGGGACAGCACCATCCTAACCCATTTGGATGTCATCACGACTCACTGGGATAGCACCAACTAGGGTATCACCACTTCCATTTTCCATGTAAAGCATAGCATTAGCCTTATAATGTTACCACTGCTGGTACTCAGGCCTCCTCTCTAGGAGAGGGAATGCGCCGTAATCCACCACGCCTGCCCAGTGCGGGTTGGTGGATGTCACATGTCTTCGAATTTTTGGTTCTAGGACATGCCAGTTTCCTCACGATGTTTTCCTTCACCGTTTTGAGAGCAGTGGTGATGAAATAAATTCCACTAAGTAATGCTCCAAACCCAGCCGGTTACCACTCGGCCACCAATGCTCACCACAGTTCTGATGCGCTGAAAATATTTTACCATGATTCATCAAAAAACCACTATCTCCTTCATTTCCTGAACTGTGCTTTTTACAGAAAAAAAATTGAATCCCATGATGTCCCAATTTATGGTCTCAACTGCAAAACCTATGGCTAACAGCTCGCTCGATCGTGTGAATCAATGTTTATTCATCTCGAACAATAGCAATCTCGTGAACCAGATCACTATTGCGACATGGCATAATGTCATGCCTTTAACAAAAACACAAATGAACACCATTCCCTTCTAACTCAAATATCAGATGCTCCTGATAGACCTGCTGACCTTTGTCTGAGGAATACATCCGTAATGATATCTTTAGTATTGATGAAGGATTCTTTTGTTTATGTTTGGAAGAAAAAAGTGGCCAAGTGCGATACGGACTCGCCCATGAAGGGTTCCGTAGCAGCAAGTACGAGTAACATAATATAAAAGTTCTTGTAGTTCGTTTTAACTTTGATCGATGTTTTAATAATAGTGTATTTAAAAAAAAAAAACTGCTGACTAGATCTCATTAAAACTTATTTTCGGTGGAAATTTGTATGGTAATGTACATCGTATATTTTTTTTAGTTTTATCATTCTCTTATTTTAATAGTTATAGGGGGTAAAATGTTCCCATTTTACAAACTATTCAGTTTAGATAAAAAATTATATTAGAAACCTCAATATCATTTTTGAAGACCTATCTATAGATAGGACACGTATGGGTATATTTTCTATTTTTGTGTGTACATCTACTTACTAAGTTTCAACAGTATAGTTCTTATAGTTTTGGAAATAAGTGGCTGTGACATACGGATGGACAGACAAACAGACTGACATGACGAATCCATAAGGGTTTCGATTTTTGCCATTTGGCTACGTAACCCTAAAATATTCTACTTAAGGTATGTTATATTATCAAATGATTTCTCCCATTTTGGATTGAAGCAAGAAGTCTTGTCAGACTTTCAATCGGTCTTTGTCTTTCAGCTTTTTTATCCTAGCAGGCTTCGGAGATACTGGACTCCTTCAAGCAATCTCTTCTAGACGCACGTGAAAAACAATGTGGAATCAGCTTGGGTTTGATCCTTACCGGACGATAAACTACCCATACATAACATACATTGAGTTGCATTTTGGTAAAACTTCGCTGATAGAACGAAGCTATGCTGAAGAGCAGTGATGGCCGAGTGGGAACGGCCGCGACTTACGAGTTGTAGCTCGCAGATTCAAACCCAGCCAGTTGCATTACGTTGTGTAATTTATTTCATCACCACTACTCTCAAAACGGTGAAGGAAAACATCGTGAGGAAACGGCATGCCCTAGAACCAAAAATTCGAAGACATGTGACATTTATCAACCCGCACTAGGCCCGCGTGGTGGATTACGGTCCTTTCCCTCTCCTAGAAAGGATGCCTGAGTCCCAGCAGTGGGAACATTAAAAAGCTGATTGTGCTCCCTAATAGGAGCCTCAAACGACTTCTTAGATTAATAAAATTCACTGAAAGTGAAGACACTGGTGAAAGTTGGTGAGTGTATTTGTTACTTCTTCACGCTCGAACAGCTAGTTTAACAGCTTTGTGTGTATTATCGGCTTGTTTGTTAATGATGTTTCTATACACCGTTAAATTTCTATCGTTTTAACCCCGTGGACCCTCCACGGGGTTAAACCACGTGGACCTCCACCTAAACGATTCAGTACATGAAACACTATCGACTTGTAAAGATAAAATTAAAAAATAAAGTACTTTTTTTAAACTCGAATTAATTTAGGCATGTACGAAATTAATTTCTTTTAAGTTTTTTTAATTGATGTAAATTGCTGTGCTTGACTGCAGATAATCCCACATGATTGTATACAATGATGCAATCGTTGATAGCGAAGTGAACCAATTCATTAAGAGCCCATTCACTCTAGCCTTCAAGGCACCTAAATTATAATCAAATAGGAAGACCGTACTGTACTTGTTCGCTTAAATAGAGTTTTCCATCAGATTCTAATGGTTCAAAAGCCCTTTACATATTAATTAAACCGAACCGGACATAAAATAGATCACGTGAAACAGATCCAAATCGAAATGTTAAGGACACAGCGATGCGTGATAAGGCGCCCTTAATGAAATCCTTATATAGAAGAATGTGTTTGTTTGTTGAATATGCATGATCGTGGCTATCGGGACTTTGTGAAACAATCAGTTTGCTGCTTTTCATTAGAATGTGAGGTGAATTTGTTTTAGTTGAGATGTCGAGGAGTTTTTTTTTTTAAGGTTAGAAATCATACAATTTCTTCTTCCGGTCTGGGTGTGTCAGACTTTCAGTGGCTAAAACCACATACGCGTCGTTCAGTTTTCCGTTGCATTCTAGGACTACGAGTTTCTTTTTCAGAAAATGCCCGCGGTCCTAGTGGGCGTCGGCTCTGCTGGGCCCCTACGGTTTGCTGACATGACTTTGAGGAGCGCGTGCTTAGTCTGATCGATTTCCGGACTACTGGAGGACAAGCTACCATTACTCAATATCCGCATGCCCGCGTCTACCTTGGCTGGAAGTCGGGGTCCGGTCTCGGCTGCTGGGACGTGAGGATTGTTCCCTCACGCGTGTGGCCTCATCCTTCGCTGATGCCGAAGAGTAAGGAAAATGTCGAAGAAAAAATTTTTGGTGCCTGTAAATGTGGATGAGTCGTTATGGTTACCATCTATTGTCAAAATGGCCATTAATGGCAAAAATATAGATTGATTTCGAAAAGAGTAACTCAGAGTACATAAGAACCAGTGAGCTCAAATCACGGAATTTACAACTTAAATGATCTAAAATTTATCAGGTAAGTTCTTTATAGGGTGTAAACGACCGCTGAAAACGGATTTTATGAAATTCCATCCCTACATTGGATGATTTTATCTACCATAAAAAAAAATCCCTAAGGGGGTAAATCGGAGATTGGAAGATTGTATGTAGACACCGACTTTCACGTGGGCGAAATCGCTGGCAGAAGCTAGCGAGGAGTATACAAAAAAACCTACAATAACCTTAGAAAGTTACCACAAAAGAGAAGGGCAATTCTAAGAAGTGTAAACAACTAAAAATATTATAATAAATATCAAACTCAACACATAAAAACAAATGATAGCAAAAAAAATTACAAACAATAAATCACTCAGCCACATACCACAAAAGATTGCTGTTATTTCATCAATACAACTAAATCCCTTTTAACAAATCGACAAACAAATACTAACAAAGTTGTCAAAACAAGCAGTTTTCACCAGCTTTCGATGCCGACAAAGTTCTTAAAATATTATCATGTTAGTACCTTCATTATTATTAATGTCGAACATTATAAATTAGTTTCTTATGCGAAAACAAAATGCTTTTATTTGAAACTAGTCAGTGATTTCACTGCCATAAGCTCGATTTAAATGGTTCCGTATAAAACTTAAACCGCCGTATTCCATCGTCATCCACATTAATACTAATTAAACGCGATTTAAGTGTAGTTTTCGGGACTATTACTGGGTTTAATGCTAATTAAACTTAGTAATAGTCCCGGAACTATTTAAGATCGCGATTTGAAATAAGGTGCTTTTAAGTTGAAACAAAATTTAAAAAAAAAAACTAAAATATTAAATCATCTTCCTGTCCTACTCCCATTTCATTTGGGGTTGAAACACTGTTTTTTTCTTTAATTGTCTTATCAACAATCACACTATCACTAACTTACTTTTCAATAATATCACTCCTTTCACAATCCATCCATATTTTTTAAGACCCCTCTACTTTTCCATCTATCCACATGTATACTTACTCAAAATTGTTTTAGTGACTTGCGTTTTATCCCTCCTTTTCACATGACCTTAGCAATACAATAAGATATTTATTATTATTACACAATTAACTAACGCACGAACGGTAATGTACACATTAAGTTTAATTTAAGTATTTGATCTCGATTCTGATAATTCCATCAAGTCTTATATACATGCAATTTATGCAAACCAAGATAAAAAGTAACGTAAGTTTAAACCCATGCCGTAATTAGACTCTAACCATCGAAAGATGGCAGCGAATTATTTATTAAAGTTCATATATGACAGCATTTAAGGACTATCAAAATTCTGTCATTGGTGTTTTATACTTCATTCAACTTGTATTTACGTGAATCTTATTTTCGTTTATTTTGGTATACTAATGCGGAAAACAATACATAGTTCGACTTCTCGTCTCGATGGCTTCTCTTCAAGATGATTGATAAAAAATACCAAAAAAGTGAGATTATCAGAAATCTGCTGGATACAATATCGAATATCTTTTGAATGTCTAATAAAAACGTATCTTAATTATTTTAGTTTAGGTATTAATAATGTTAAAGGGTACGATGGGGTTGGCATATCTGGTCAGATAAAAACCCCAAAATAAATAAAGAAAGGAAAAAAAATCTAATAAAAACATCAATTATTTATAACAATTTGTAATAATACTCACTGGGTATTATACTTTTTCGGAGTATTGACAATGAGCAAGTGAAACTTCAAATTGCCAGAACGGTAAAGGCATTGAAAACTAATGAAGAAAATAGAATATTAACTTCTGAAACAAAATACATAGAAAAAAATATCTTCAATGAAAGCTATTTTTCTCCATTCAGACATTTTAGATTTAACAGTCATAAACTCACTAATATATATTTTTTTCTTTATTTTTAAATAAACATAAATCGCATGTTATTTTCAAGAATACCTAATCAAAAGTATCAACTCCGTTTAAGCAGCGTACAATCAGGGTGAACAGCTTTAGATTTTTTTTTATTTGACCTTCTTTTTGTTGTGCCATCGTTCGCTAGCCAAACTCAATAACTTAGTAACTAGTTATATTACGTCAGAGAAATTTTATTTCACCGTCACAATTTTCACGTCTACAGAACTCTAAAAATCTCTAAGAATATAGATGTAACTCTGTGTCCTGTCATTCAGTTAAGTGTATGTGATTAATAACATTGATTATTATGTACATATGTATGGTTCATTATGCATGTATATGTATGTTTTGATAATGCTCCGTCTAAAATTTTGGTCACGAGAAGGTTGAGTGTAGTTGGGGAAATGGCAGATAGTCAACTGTGTGCGGTCATTGGAAATTATATGGAAATAATATTTACATACAAAAGCATAGTTGAGTATTTCTCAAAATAAATGTACGTAACGAAATGGTAGTAACGAAATATTGTTACGAAATAGTCCTTAGATGTAACTAAATAGTAACCATAAGGCTGGTTACACATTGGCGAAATATTGTGAATGCTCTTCATTTATTCAATACGAAATATTTGTAAGTATGTACCCAAATACTTAAGGGGTTAGAAATAAAATAAGGGAGTAATCATTCATACTATTTTAATCAAATTATTTTTTTTTCCCAATCTTTTAAAAATGAAAACCTGACGTTATTTTAAACATAAAAAAACTTAATTAGAATCACTATCCATTAGCGCTTTATAAATTTCTTCCTTATCTTTGTAATAATTGAATTCTTTCCGAAACACATTTGGTTTGACAATCCGTTTTTTAATCTTTGGATCACATCGCTTTGGCGCGTGAAGATAATTATTAAGCGATAGAGGTTTAAGTCCTTTATAAACCACTTTCTTTTTTGTGTGTATATTTTCCAGTATTTCGTCGTTAAGAATAGTCAGTCCACATGTTTCGCCTTTGACTTTGTGAGTGCCTTCAATTGGTACATTTTCATTATTTTCATATTCAGTGTTATTTTTTGTTGCATTATTATTTTGTATTATAACATCTACATTGTCCAAATCATTGAAATTAAACTCCGGTTCATTAAATGACATTGCATCACTCATATATTTTTCATCCGTAGTTACAGCTTCGTCACTTATTAAATCCTCGAGAATTATTGGCTTTGTATTGATATCAGTTGTTGATCCTTCTTCCTCATGACTTTTTATTTCTTTACTTGGTTTGTCTGTTTCACCTTTTTGTTTTAATACATTCATTATATCAATTGGATATTTGTCTTCTTCCATATCTTTTTGTTGATTGATTTTGAAAGGTATTTATTAGTTTTTTATTTGTGTTTGACCCTAAAATACGTCAAAAATCATAAATAAATCTCTTTTATATTTGCTCTCAAATGGACATTCACCTCTAAGTCTTGATCACTCTCTCTGTCATCTATCCTGGGTAAATCATTGTCCTCACTCCAAAAATCCGCATCTATCAGATCTGAATCACTATGATAACTTATACTGACATCACTCTCCGTCGTAGTAGAACTATTTATTCTTTTGAATCTTTTCGCTGCTGGTTTTTGTTTTTTCAAGGCTTGCGGTTGGTTACTGCATGATGCTTTTGGTTCTGATAGGGTGTTGGATAGAAGTTCATGTTCTTTAGTGTAGTAGCAATCACAGCAGATGTTTTTCTGGCAATCAAAGCAGCTCAGCAATTTATATTTAATTGTCGTGTTGCCATCCGTTACAATCTGATGCAGCTTCATTGTTCCTTTTATGGGAATAATATTTTCAGGGATATTTTTGGTCATCTTCTGAATGTCGTTTTCATTAACATAAAACATTTTTACTTTACTGTTAACCATTAAATAGTCATATGCTTCTTTTGCGTTGGTTATGTCATTGCCATGTGAAATATGATTGTCAAGTTGGCGCTTTAATGCCCCACCAACCCCGTCAGCTGGCCCTTTGCCGTGAGAGGCTTCAAAAAAATTCCAAGTTGCATATTCAAATCCGTATTCTTTTATATTATGTTGGAACAAGAAAAAATTATGTTTTTGGCGGTACTGAGTTGTAGGGCTATCAGAAAATATATGAATCTTTTTAATGGTAAAGTGTTGGCACAGTTTCATTATTGGATCCAAATGGGCCCAGATTGCTCCAGGACCATGTTCATTATTTGGGGATATGGAGCATATCGATTGGGGTTTCACATTTTTTCTGTAAAGGACGCAAGTGTGCAATGTGACTTGATTTCTAGACCCTCCGAAGTGTATCGCCTGAATTTCTTCAGACTGCTTGCACGAAAAGTTTTCTGAAAAATCGCAAATCAATGCAGCTTCGTCTTCATCAAGGTTTTCAATACACTTTTTCCACGCCAAGTACTGATGTTGAACATTGTAGTAGTGAGTTTTAAATTTTTGAACATCATTTTGAAATTCTTTTATCAATGCATTCACTGTCCCTTTCACTACCTGTTTTGAATACTTTTTCGTCTGTTTTTCTACGCATTTCTTTTTGTCAATTTTAATATAAGTGTGTGTGCCTATTTTCCATTGAAGCCACTCCACAGGGCTGTCTTCATTTATTGTCAAATCAACAGCTAGTTTCTTATTTTTGCATTCAGAACACTCAGAGTACATGCATTTAAAACATTTACTGCAAGTGACATTTTTCATAAGTTCGTCAATGTCAGATGTCTGAAGCAAACCTAGCTTCTTCAACGATATTGCCTTGAAAGATAAATTACTATGCTTTATGCAAGCACAAGTATTCCTATCTTGAAGTCTTGGTTTCACAACGGAGAACGGTCGAAAACGATAAAAAGTTTGCAAAGACGCTTTACCACCCTCTAACCTGTATTTTCTATAGAGCTTGTATATTGGTTCCATTAAATATCTCTTTTGCACTTTTTCTTTGTTTCTCGTTATGCACTCGTTTTTTCCCGCACTAGGTCTACTTACATCTTCTCTTTCAAAGAAATCTTGTATATCTTTCATGAATTTCTTTTTCATTTCGTTTATTGATTTCGTCTTTCTTATTCTTCCTTTCAGACCAAGAACATTAGAAATAGCTGTTTTTAATTTGTATTTATTTGCAATATCGTTGGTAGCAACTTTTTTTAGTACTTTCTTCTCTTTGGTATCTGCTTTATTAAACTCTGTTTTTAAAGAATCTGTAATTGTGTTAAGCAAAATTAACTTCTTTTTTACCTTTTCTTTTTCCGTCACGGACACATTTGGTAAAGTTTCTTCTAAAAAACTATTCGATTTTGTTAACGGTGTGTCATCACACTGACGAGTTTCAATGGAAATAGCATCATTATCAGGCCTAATTTGTTGGGGTAGTCGTTTTTTCAGAATTTCCACTCGCTTTTTCATCCGATTGCAGGCCTGTCTTAAATTTTTATTTCGTCGTTTTAATTGAGTATTTTCTTCAGTAAGCTTTTGTAGTCTCTCCTTTAGGATATTTGTATTATTTTTAGCATTTTTTCTTACTTCCAATGTGTTGTTTTGTTTTGTCGTAGAGTAGGCCTTTTTTTTTCTTTCAGCTCTTATAGCATTGGCTTGTCTCCACTTTGCTCGTAGCTCTTGTTTTTCTTCTTCTGTAAGAATTTCTTTTTTCTTTTTGATATTTTCTTTAACTTTTTCCAAATGTTTGACACGGATTTCCTCATATTTATTTGGTTTATCCTTTTTGAGTCGTTCTCTGTAAGCTTTTTGCCTTTCGGCATTGGTTTTTGGCGGCATTCCTTAAAAAACAAAAGAAGTAATGCAGTTGTATATAAGCAGTTGTAAGTAATAACCAATTTGATAAGTCAAACCAACAAGTATAGTGGGCATCTCCACAGAAGTGTCATTAGCAAGAGTTAAGTATTTGTAACAATCGGTATAATTCTATTCTCAAGCGAATTGAAACAAAGCCGCGAGGTTTTTTAACCGACGAAAAGGAGGAAGTTCTCAATAGAACTTCATGTAAGTAATATCAGGGGTAAAAAGTTGTTAAATCACATAAAAACGTAATTTAAATTATTTCATTATTTTTTGCTGGTGGCACTTCTATATAGCAGATAATATCCAATCCTTTAGTTATTGACGCTCTATATATTTTTTTTTCATAAATTAAGTAGTGAATATTACTATGCTTAGTCAGGTTATAACAGTATACACTCAGCTTTATGTTGTACTTTTTCGTTACGTAACGAAATTCGTAAAAAACGTTACGAAATATTAGACAAATTGAGGTCAGAAAAAATATATTTATTGATAAAAGCTGTTACAGCAAATATAAAAGCTTATTAAATATTCGTACAACACGTATTACAAAAAATGGGTAAATGAAGACTTACCGTTCTATGAAAAATCGCTGATTTTACTTCCTGTCTCGAAAAAGTAACCCCACAAAACACACACGTTCTCACTGATTTTCACGATAGATGTAATGGCGGAGACGTCAAACCAATAGCCAATCAGAGTGAAGCTAGTGTTGTCCGTGTAAAAAAATTACGGAATCGTTCAGAAATCATGGGAAAGTAGAAATAAATCGTAACTAAAGAGTAATAACTAAATAGTAAATGAGAGCGACTCATTTTGTTTTTTTGCTTTAAATTGCCAATTCACTATGACACCCCATAGAAAATCAATTTGATACAGAAACTGCGATTACTGTAGAACGATGATACAAAGAAATTTACAATAATTTAGTTACGTATCGCATTTTATGAAACAAAAACACATGAAAAAGGTAGAGTGGCAAACAGGTTTTTGTATGAAAGGTAAAAAAAGCTATTTTTAAAATATCGAAATATTTGATAATAAGTATGATTATAGCTATAATTCTTCGTTATCTTAAAGATTAATATTCATCCTACAAAATTGAGTGTGTGTTTTTTTTGTGTGATGATTTATAAATATAAAACTTTTGAACTGTTTCAAAGCACACTTTTTTTTTCAAAGATGTACATGTATTTTGAGAAATACTCAGTTATTTAGTTATAGGAAGTTTTAATCCTATCCTGTTTAGTTTTGTCTATATAGATAAATAACAATCTGTTGCTTAATATATGTATGTAAGCACACCACTTCAGAATATTTGCGCTATTTGGCAACGTTTCAAAATTTTAAAATAAATGTTTTAATATCAGTGTCGTTCAAGTTATGAAATGGATTTTGTATCATTTTGCTGCTAAATAGATAGTTCTTTATTTACTATTAGTTATAAGTCACAGCAAAATAAATATTAGTACTAAAATAAATTAACCTTTTTGCTCAGTTTTTTTTACTGAACCACAAATTTTAATTCTACAGCAAACATCTTCAATCTAGACTAACGATATCACTATTTATTCATACAAATATTATAAATGTGAAAATTTGTCTATCTATTACGATTTTATATCTTAACACAACCGATTTCGATGAAATTTGTTAGAGTAAGCTTAAACCCAACGAAGGACATACCTATGTTATTTAAGTTCGATTCCAACTACATGTCCGCAATAACCGACACTCACGAGGACAAAGTCGCGTAAAAAAACTAGTTCTAAACATGTTGTCCTACTGCATGATCTTCACTACAACCGAACTATGAAACCAGTTTGAGTACGGAAGAGCGCCGTCAAAGATTAATTACTCAAATCATAGATTAGTTAGGTCATATTCTAAGGTCGAATAAATAGTATTGATGACCGCGTCATAGGTCGGAATGTCAGTACCTTTGTAAATACATAGATTTACATACATAAAATGGCGACAACGTTAGTTAAAATCTTTAAGTCAGATTGATATGGACACATTGATTTTTTATAGAAAAATGGGGATTTAAAAATTCCATTGGATTATATTGTACCTATTTTATTCATGTGTAATGGATGTTTGATGACAGAGATAATAATTTCTTCGTGAATAATTTGGTGTCACTTGGTCGGTCAATGAATTTGAAAAGTGATTAACTGATATATTTATTTATTTATTTAAACTTCATGTACAAAATAGTGGTACATAGGCTGACTTAATGCAACAAGGCATTATCTACCAGTCAACCTTTGGGTTAAAAAAGACAACACTGTGGTAGGTGTGCATAATAAATAAATAACAGATATTTTACGTACAATATAGTATAAACTAAGTTACTTATAATAATAAAATACGTATAAAAGCTAATATTATAAACTAATAAGTACTATGATTAATATCAAATAATTATAATTAAGAGAACTTAAAATATGACAATTATTATGACGAAGACTGAAACTGAAGTTGAAAAGACTTCAAGTAGTAGTTCCGAATTTTACGCTTGAACGAAAATTTACTATATAATATATCAACATACAGGCAAAATTATTGGGAACAAGGTTTCCTTTTATATTGTGGGCCGAGAGGGTTTTTTGAAAATTCAACTTTTTAGGGAGTAGAAAGAGGAAATTCGTTTATATACAAGGTTTCGTAGGCCCAAGTAAATAAAAACACATTTTTCATAATTCGTTTTTCAAAACTACTCCTTAAAACGAATTAGAGGGTTTTACAGGATGTATGGGAAAATCTTATTCCTTGGGTTAAAACATTTGAAACTTGGCTTGAAATCTAATCAAAATAAGTACTAAAGGTTCTTATCTACTCTTAAAATACGGTTTTAACGATTTTAGAGTTTTTATGAAAACATTCTCGTAAATGATGTCACTGTAAAAGTACTAGTTGACTATAGGTATATGAGTAAATATTGAAGTTAATTAATAAATGTTTTACACAAAATTCTTCATAAAAACACAAAATCTAGGCACAAAACTGCCAAAGAAATTACATTCCTTAATCTATGCTCAACCAATCAAATTCATATAAAGTTGAAGAAAGGAGTTAATTACCTTATTGTCATCTCTTACGGCTTCATTACCCGTATTGAGTGATGGGCCCCAGCCTCCTTTAATAGAACTATCGATTATATCGTACAAGCGGTTATAGATCATAAAACTATGTACGGAGCAGCGATAATTGCGCGAGATTAAATGTTACAGTACTTTAGTTTTGTTATAAAGTTCTGCGGTTAGGCTGGGGTTTGATTTACGCGTTTATTTTGTTGTTTAATGTTTATTTTTTTTACAAATCTTCTCGTAAAGCGTGTGTTTATGAAAAAAAAGAGTGGTAACGGCCCCGACTTACGATTAGTAGGTCGCGGGTTCAAGCCCGGCCAGGCGCATTACTTTGTGTAATTTATTTCAAAACCACTGCTCTCAAAACGGTGAAGGAAAACATCGTGAGGAAACCGGCATGTCCCAGAACCAAAAATTCGAAGACATGTGACATCCACCAACCCGCACTGGGCCCGCGTGGTGGATTACGGCCCATTTCCTCTCTTAGAGAGGAGGCCTGTGTCCCAGCAGTGGGAACATTAAAAGGCTGATGATGATGATGATGATGATTAACTAAGGAGAAAATGGTGGAACGAGCTCGATTCCTTCAGAGGAGTAGCGTTCATT
Organism: Leucania comma; assembly: GCA_958295575.1. Lineage (NCBI taxonomy): Eukaryota > Metazoa > Arthropoda > Insecta > Lepidoptera > Noctuidae > Leucania > Leucania comma. The sequence continues at coordinate 22,171,363 of OY282478.1, read as the reverse complement.
TCAAACGGGCTAGCCCTAGCAAGACAAAATTTATATGGAAATAGAAAAAGGAGGCCTGTGCCCAATCGTGGGACAACATCTAGACTATTTTATAGATAGATAAACATCGATCACTTGCTCTTAATTAGTGAAGATAAACAATGAAAAACTTGATCATGATATCAAAAGTCAAAGCCAAATTATGATATAATCCTCCCGACCGAATTTTGATCACAGTGGTCAATCTCAGGAGAGAGTTCTCAAGTACGCAGGAGATATCATAATGTACAAATGTGTGCGCAAACACAGGTGCACGCTTGGTTAATTTGCTGTCATGTGACGGACTGGAGACAAATAAATGCTACTGGACTATATAATTTCAATTTATATCTACTTTGATTATTATCTTAACATTCAACGAGAAAAAAACTGAGCTTTTAAAATGTATTCTCCGCGTACATAAAACCCTACCTTTACAGTTTGCGGAAAACTTTAAGTTCCGGGAATCTTTGAATGGCTTGATGCGCTGACTTCATTGCGGGTCGATTTTCTACGCAATGTTCCTTTTCATACGGCCATCATTATATGAGTCACTCAGAAACTAGAAATTACTATCATAACGGGATTCTTAATCGAATTGATTTGAGGTAATATGGAATTCATTAATCGATTACATTATCGGATTCACATTTATCGATTTGCCATGGTGAACTTAGAATACACGTTATAATTATTATTCTGAATGGAAAGAACTGTTATAAATCTTTTGTGCTAATTGATTTTAGTAATATTTTGTACACAAAATGAACTTTCCTTATAAAAACAAGTTCAATCAGGTACTCATCATCGTCATCATAGCTCGCCATCCGATCGTCCGGTAACCAACCGGGCCGAGCCTAAGAGCCAAATTCACGCAAAAAGCAAGTTTGAGCGCCTAATCAAGATTATAGCTTCATTTTGCGTTTCACCGTGATGACTTGAACCTAATTTACGCTAAACTCAGTTTCAATTCTTTTTTTGTCGCCCATGTTTACGACATGGTTCTTTAAACTAGATTACGCTGAGCTCAGTTTAGTTGAACTAAGTTTTTATAGTGAATGATGAAATCAGCCCTAAGTCGTCGACAGCGCGTACTGTTCCCGCGTGCCTCAAGGAATTGTCAGTAAACTGTAGGGTCCAGCAGGGTCGAAGATTAATGGGGCTATAGACCGATTTCTGAAAGAAGACCTAATAATATAAGAACATAAGACCTAAGAATATAAGACCTAAGAAGGAGCAGGGTGGGCTTTTTAGTCAGTAAAACACTTCAATGTTAAAAAGGAAACTAAACGTGTTAAATAACTTTAATTTCGAAAGTAGTTGTTTCTATATTTCTTCCTGTTAATCTAGAATCCTGAAACTTGGCATGAACACGTACATAGGTATGGAAAATATCTCAAAACTGTAAATTTGTTGTTACGTCACAAAAAAAATGTTTTGCGATTCGTAAAAGTAGAACTGTTTTCATAGTTATGTTTGTACGGAGCCCTCGGTGCGCTAGTCCGACTCGTACTTGCCCCATTTTTTTTCTTTGATGTCGTATTTTGTCACATTTAAATACTGAACAATGTAAACAAAGCGTGCAGCGTGCATAAGCTGTGATTGTCTATAATTGAGCTTGCATTATAGGACTAGGTTACGTGTACCAATTTTTATTTCTAAGTTTTTATTTTGTAACATTCGTAGGTGATCTATAAAAATGAATCGCTGAATGTGTTGCTAAGCGCAAATTTTGAGAACGGCTGGACCGATTTCGCTAATTCTTTTTTTGTTGTATTTGTTATTGTCAGGAGAAGGTTTTTAGGTAGGTTACAGTAGGCAAGAGTAGGGTAGAGCGGGGTAGAGTAGGGTTGAGTAGCGTAGAGTAGGGTAGATTAGGGTAGACGAAGGGTAAAGTAGGGTATAGTAAGGTTAGAGTACGGTAGATTAGGGTAGAGTAAGGCTAGAGTAGGGTAGAGTAGGGTGGAGTAGGTTAGAGCGGGAGCGAAGCCGTGGGCAAAAGTTAGTCCTTAAATAAATAAATAAACATAGCAACAATTTCTAAAGTAGATATTAAACTAAATTAACAACAGCCACCACATTTAGCAACATCGTAACATCTCAACTGAAGGGTCATGCCATCATGTTGTTTGTGTAACCTCCACGTTGCAATATCACGGTTTTCCTAAAGCTACAACTTTATCTCAGCTATTTAGTAAAATTTTTGTACCTTGTGAACGAACCTGTGTTGGATGTATGCGCTTTTGTGATCTTCATTTACATAAGGGCTAAGCAAATCTTGTTTTATTGATTTAGCAGAGCAGTGGTGGCCGAGTGGTAACGGCCCCGACTTACGAATTCTAGGTCGCGGATTCAAACCCAGCCAGGCGCATTACTTTGTGTAATTTATATCATCACCACTGCTCTCAAAACGGTGAAGGAAAACATCGTGAGGAAACCGGCATGTCCTAGAACCAAAAAATTCGAAGACATGTGACATCCACCAATCCGCACTGGGCCCGAGTGGTGAATTACGGCCCATTACCTCACCTAGAGAGGAGGCCTGAGTCGCAACAGTGGGAACATTAAAAGGCTGATGATGATGATGTTGATTTAGCTGTAGCAAGCCAAAATGCTTTGTGAGCTGAAAACGCCTGTTTTGATGATACGAAATCGTTTAAATAACTTGTGCTGTGGGTGAACCATGATCACGGTGTTCAAATTCAGTTCAATTTCAATAACAGCCCGAATCTTTTGTAGGTAGTGTGGCGACCAAACAGGTCATATGAAGTGCCAAGGGGTAAAGTGCAAACTGGCATGTTATACAACACAACTTTAAAAGTTTAAGTTAAAAAGAAGTAAGAAAAAAGAGAGTTTTCGGATTAGATTGTCATAGATTGCCAATGATGAAAAAATAGGAAACTATATAAAAGTATTTTTATAACAATATAAATAATAGCTTCGATTTACAATATAAAAGTTTAATAAGCATAGAAGCTATTTGATTTACACCTCCACTCACCACAGTACCAAACTTTTTAAGTTTTTTATATCTTAAATCGGTTCTGTTTTCGTTAATTCATTACAAGCAAAAATATAAATCTTTTTACTTTAAAAATATTGTTAGTATTAGTACAGTCAGTACATAATGATACTTACTGTGTTTAAATAACGATCTAAGCGATTTTACGGCCCTGCATTTTCCACTAGCTAAAAACATACCATTTTTTGTCAATAATAGTTCTATTCTACAGCTTTTTACTTCGAAACGTCATATTGCAAAATGTTTTTATTTATTAATAATTACGTAAGAGGATTGCAATAGTGATAAAAACAATAAACAACAAGTAAAAACACAGGTTGTGTGGAGTCAAGTCGTGCTCACTCCGTGCCCTTTGTTGATCGCCGCTCCTGTGCTACGAACGCAGGGGCTAGCAACATTTTGTTGGGAAGAAATCAAATCGTCATATAGAATATATTTCTGCTGGGGTTATGGGTCAGCTTCCGAAAGGAATACTCGGCCCCGGCACGATAGGCAACGAAGGAACGGGGTAGGTTTTTAGTCAGTAAGAGTCTGACACTACTTCCCGCTCCGCCCAAGGGCGGGATTGGTCATTGGATGATTTTGATGATTGATTAACTACCATGAAAAAGACATAGAATACATCAGTTAACGTGACTTTAGAATGCAAAGGCCAAATGAAGGAGCTGATAGGTCGATTGCTCCAAGCTAGTGCAGAAGAAGTAATTTAACGATTTGTTTGTAGTGTTTAATGATTTTTTTAGGGCCAACGCTGTGTTAAGGGGTGTTAAAACGGCTAGAGCGGGGTCGACCAGCATGAGCATTTTAAAGAGGCAGATTGGTCCAATATAAATAATAATATATTATGGTCTGACCAATCTAACTTTGAGGTAAATTGATACTGCCGTTGTTATTAAGAAGGGCACAACTAAAATGTTTTTTTCTAAATTGAGTTAAGTACGTATCCAGAATCAATTTTTTTTCCGTTTGCCCACTCTAGCGGTTTCCTTTAGTAGGCCTTTTCCTGGCTTTGTATCCTTTTAGACCAGCTTCACTAATCTTCTTCTGACTGCCCAAGTACTTATTAGCTTTCCAGTCTCTTCAAACAAGGCAACAGCAAGTTTTGAAGAAGTTATTATGGATTCGCTTATTAATATTCTATTTTCGCGCTTTTTATTACACTTTTTCTGTCTGTTATTAGTTTATTAGCATGAGTGCCAGTCTGAGCAAACCTCACGATGGTAAATTGCGCGGCACAACGTAAACGTTTCACTAACTTAATAATGTCTTTTTCCGACTTTCCTTGTTCGTAGAGAAGTTGTATTTTGTTTTTATTTTCTATACTAATTATATTCAGTTTTGGCGTTTTGGCATTTTCGAATAAATTAGGCCAGAATAATATTGTTTCAGAAGAAATTAAGGATTGTTCTCTAGTTAAAGTCCCAAACACGAGTGACCAAACATTGACTGATAAGACCGCAAGTAATCCAAATCGTTTGTTTTTAGTCACCAGGTGTTTTATGACCTTAACAATATGCCGCTTACTATTCTAGACAAAGATTTATGATCCAGGAATGTCATCTAAGATAAGCGTTTACTCATTTTTAAATTAGTAAAAATGTATTGTGTATTTTTAGGGGGTGCCTAATACTTTTGGCTAAGGCTTTAGGATAGAAGTAATGCACATGTTTTTTCAGTAAAATCTTATTGTAATTTGAAAACTATATTATAGGACAGCTTTTTAATTATTATGCGTAAGTATTATGATAAAAAAAAGCTGCCGACAAAGGATCAACGGGAGGACACGAACAAAACTCATGAATATTCCACTTAATTCCTTTGATCTAAAAACGCAAAAATGTTGGCGACCCCCGCTGCGCCTGCGCACGCCCGCTGCCGACTTAATTTTCGCCGGCACCGAGCACAAGCGATATTGATGCAAGCACGCAACGCTACAGCACCGTGCTTCTATCTATCTTTAGCTCAAAGCTTGGTAAGTCTGTTCAATGATTTAGGTATGAAATATGGACAGCAATTTTATGTCATTGAAATTTTTTTTGAGGAAGCGAAAGATACCAAAAAAGGCAGTAATTATTGAGGTAGCTGATGATGATAAGTCTAGTCACTTAAAGAACAATAAATAGTTTTAAAGATTTATTTTAGGGTTATGAATTACGGTTATTTTATCGCGACTACTAGTGACTTCTGCACGAGGTTTTGTTGAGTTCTCAAATGTTTCCTGATCACCATAACCTGGTCTTTAAGTCAAGAGTGAATAGGTTATTTCTTGAAAAACTTGCTCCATAGACGACTGCATCATCGCTCACTATCAGGTGAAACGTATATCAATAATAAAAGAAAGGCAAATAAATAAATATAAAATTAAAGAATATGCTTGACAATTTTAGCCAAAATAAATCACCGAATCAAGTAAATCCGTTCCACACTTAAGTTATGAATTTTGTGCAAAATGACGATTGAATTTCTAACAAGAAAGTATGGCCAAATCTTAACCAGCATCAAATGTCACATTTTTGCTCATACATCCGTACTCTCATTTCTAAGCCTCTCCCAATGACTTCACCGTCCGTATCACACGTGCTCATCTGCTACTGCTTGTTAGTGCTATCAGATGGAGGAACCTCATCAATTTCGTTCATGATTTGCAACCGAAAAATGACGGTGAACGTACTGTCGGGGACGAACCGTTTTTAAGAGATTTTATTTTGGTGTAAAAAGGTTTCAGATCTCTGACTTTTAGGGAAATCTATTAAAAAAAAATCTAAAATGTATGGTTTGACGAGCGTTATCGAAATTTCACGTTAATTTTTTAGATTATCTGAAAAAAAACTTTCCTCAGGCTTCAAAGCAGACTATAAAATTATCTGCAGTAACTTTCCATTTGATAATTCGATACCTGTTATATTAATGAGTCCTCTTATATTAAAAATAATAGGAGGAACCGATATAATGTTATAATAATTTTTTTCAAGGACCTCTTTTCTTATATACACCATTTTTTCCCAGCCGTTGTTGTCCAGTAAGTACTAGCCAAAAGCCTCCAAAAAGTTCACCTGTCTTGTCTCGAACTAGTCTCCTACTGACTAGAAACCACTCCTAAATCTTTTCAGATATTTTTCTCCTATCCCATCTCGAACCATTCCAAACACAACTTAATAAAAAATAGCATAATAATACAATAATCAGCCTTTTAATGTTCCCACTGCTGAGACTCAGGCCTCCTCTTCAGGAGAGGGAATGGGCCGTAATTCACCACGCGGACCCAGTGCGGGTTGGTGGATGTCACATGTCTTCGAATTTTTACACATGCCTGTTTCCTCACGATGTTTTTCTTCACCGTTTTGAGAGCAGTAGAGATGAAATAAATTACACAAAGTAACGCACCTGGCTGGGTTTGAACTTGCTATCTACAACTCGTAAGTTGGGGCTGTTATCACTCGGCCACCACACAGGTCTAAAAAAAAATAAGTTGTTTTTTAAATACGCCATTACAGCGACTGTCATCGACAGTACACGAGATGACTGATTGCAATCAATACCTACCCGACGATATTTGGGCGCAGGGCAGATCGTCGATAAAATACTTTTATGATTCAGCAGATTTTCTCAACTTACTGATTAAGGCTGCCTCGCATGCCAAAATGATTGTCATCGTTGTTGCAGTTTTGAAATCGATTGACTGTATTTATGTATTTTTGTGGTAGGTACATTTGAGGTGGTAGGAGCATCGGGCGTCGATGAGCGGTTAAATAGTACTTTTATTACACTTTTCTGAGGGTAATAATTGTTATATGTTTATTATATTTTATTTATCTATATAATATTTTATACCTGTCTGTGTTCCGTGTGTCGGTGGCATCACTAGGCCCTACCAGATTACCAGTGCAATCGCAGCATAATGCTAAGGTAGAAGCCTTTTTGGCCTCGCACAGGTCCTATAAAAGAAAGGTCTTTTATAAGACCTGTGCGAGGCCAAAAAGGTTTCTACTTTCTTTTGATATTGATTTCGTTTCCCGTGTATTTTCGTTCTTTCTTTCTTTATTTGGCATGGAAGGTACAAACATGGATGATAAAGTTGTATCCACAGTTTTTTTTTAAGTTTTTTTTTTACACGTTGCCCCACACTAGAAATTACTCTTGTAGGGGTGCTTCAGAACAACTATAAACTAAACATTATAGCATATCATAGCATTATCAGCCTTAAAATGTTCCCTCTGCTGGGACTCAAACCTCTCTAGGGGTGGGAATCGGCACTAATCCACCACGCGGGTCCAGTATGGGTTAGTGAACGGATCTGCCTGTCCGGGTTTGAACTCACGACCTACAACTTGTAAATCGGGGCCGTTACAATTGTGCCACCATGGTTCTCTAAAATTAAAACTACAAATTCAAAAAAAAATCAAAGATTTGTACCACAACACTGTAAAAACGTTCCATTTCACAACTGCACATAACTAAAATAAGTTCAAATGTTACGTCATTGTGCTTAAAACGGTCGCGAAGGCATTTCCCTCACAGAACGAGTTTTTAGGCACGTACGAATTAGTCTTATATGGTATAAAGCGGCCGAGCGATCCAGATACGTACAAATTGACATAAACGGTACAAAAAGCAAATCATATGCCAATTAGCAGATTAATTGTTTAATTAATTATGTCCGTCGACATTGTGCACGTTGGTTTTTTGGAGGAGAGCAGAATTTTCTTTTTATTACGTGTTGAGTTTGCACTCGTTTGTTGGAAGGTGTATATAGAATTGTAATTGTTTTTGTGTCTTTTGTCTTGCGTAATATTTTTTGGAGGTTATTTTAATGTGCCCATTTTTTGGAGGTTATTCCAATCTGCCCATTTTTGGAGGTTATTCAAATCTGCCCATTTCTATGATTCCGTAACTGGACGGATCATATTACTAAACCTACACTGTCCGTCCGTTCGCTTGTCAGTCTGTCTGTCAACGGCCTGTATCTCATAAACAGTCAAATGTAGAGAATTGATAAAAAATGTTTTTCTATTACAACTACAAATAGTAGATTAAAATAAAGTAAAAAAACTAATGAGGTTTCTGATTTAAGAAACGTTATTTTGCTAGCGTTTAATGCTCGATTTTAAAATTGTAATACCAAAACCGACGAGGTGTGAGTCCGACTTGCACTTGGCCAGTTATCTTTTATGAAAACTATTTTGAAAGTTTTCAATTCAAGCTGTACTCGTATTATATAGGAAACTTACACATTATTTAAGTTTTACTGCAAGTGACGACAGCTAAAAAGTGTAATAATAATATACACTTTTCAAAAACAAAAAACAACTAACATAAACAAAACGTGCAAGTTATTTGGTGAAATGTTTGGTTGGTGATGAAAAAATCTCTTTTTCCAAAAAGGTAATTATCATTCAATACCTGACATTAAAATAATAGTTTATTTAGTTTTCTTGTCCAAGAAACAGCACTAATATTTTCAAAGCCATACATAAAATTCATACAAGTTTACCACACATACATGCTCTTAGACCAAAATAAATCGATGATGGTAAAATACAGTCGCAAAACGCTATAAAATAGCGCAACAATAAGTCAACTTGAGTTCTGTACAGCGCATAAATACGAGGTTTACCGACAAACTTCCTATATATTCTAGGATTATTCAACTTTATATTATAAATCTAGACCAACCTTAAATATCGTGAGAGCAGGTCTTAGAATCTGTGCGAGGATAGATTACTTGATATTAAGAAATGTAGACAGGTGCATAAATATTATGCTATAATTACGTGATCGCTTGACAAAGATCAGATTAAAATTTATTTGGTTATCCCGGCGGGAAAGCTGATGCAAATAAAATGGCTGAAACAAGTATTCACCCTGTATAATTTTTCTTTGATATCACACAACTACAATACTCGTAATCATCAATCAAAGCCAGTTGAAATTAATTAATGATTTGAAAATGGACTGCGTGGACAGCGTGCAGCGCGTTTTTAAAAGGTGCAAAATTTACATTCGAATGTTGCAATATAGAAAAAATCACCTAAGGCCAGTTTCTACTCATTGTGAACTTTTTTGAGTTTCTGGAAATCCATAAATATAAAGAGGACACTATGAAAAAATATTTTATTAAAATTGACTAAATGACTATAATTATAATTTAATAACTAAATAAATAATTACTCTTTACACGTTATAGATAAAATATAATCACGAATTTTGATTTCATGACATAGTGTAATTTTAGACTAAATTTAAACTACTACCTAGCAACCTATTCATAAGCTTAGACATACGACAATTTCATAAGTAATCGCAGCTTATGGAAAACATTTCATTTCATATAGCTAGTGGTTACATCAAGCATCTGTTTGCAACAGTAATCCAACAAAATTGTACTTTTACTCCAAATAAATTCACGAAACACACGTCAAACTAGTTATTCTCTTTTAATAAAGTCCGCCAAAAATATCCAATTAAAACAAGACAAATTGCTGTCGCGAAAAAATACCTTAAACCAAAAACGTTGAACCGATGGTTTCTGCTGAAATGCTTATTAATTTTCATGAGGTTCCGTGCTCCAATTTTTTTGTCCCGGACGAAACGGGCGGCGCACTGTGCAGTTCGAACCTCGTAAAGTTTTATGACGCCGTCGGTCAGCGCTAAACGTGCGCGGGAGAAATAAGTTATGATAGGTATTCGCACAGTGTGCCGTTTGCTTTATAGTTATGGATCAAAATTGGGGTAGTGAAAATGATAAGCTGTTGAGGTTTTTGTTGTTTTTTTTTTGTAGTTAAAAACTAAAACACACTTTGTGTGTATTTTCTCTGTAGTGATGTGATTAAGTGCAAAGAAAGTTATTAAAAAAAGCAGTTATTAAAATAGCAAAATGAGAATATACTGAAGGTACATATTATTATAACTCAACTCTATTTTTTGATGACAAATCATCAAATAAGTCTTCCAGCTCTGGGTGGAGCGAAATAGAATGTTAAGCTTTTGAGTAATTCTTTGAAATGGAGAAAATTTCTTATTTGTCTGGCCTAGTGTTTCTATACAATTTTAGAATAGCATAGCATCAGCCTTTACCGGAGCCAAAGGTTATGTGAGAATGTCACCACGGGCCCCGGGACAAAGGCAAGGAATGGAAAGGTAGGTTTTTAGTCAGTAAAAGTCTGACACTATTTCCCGCCCCACCCAAGGGCGGGATTTGTCATTGGATGATTTTACCTACGTTAAAAAAAAAAAAAATAGCATCAGCCTTATAATATTCCCACTGCTGGGACTCAGGCCTCCTCTCTAAAAGAGGGAATTATTTAATTATATATATATTTATATTTGATATAAACTAGTGCTTCATGGCGATCCCACCTGATGGTAAGCACTATATTTGCATATTAGTTTTTCGCAATCACTAAATGTATCAAAGGTACTCATTTGCGCGTTTGATGGCTGACGTCACAAAATTGATGAGAGCGAAAACTAGGCCAGTTGGATGAAACATATCATCTCGGTATCAAAGAATTACCCTTAACCAAAACTCTCCCGTTTTTCTTAGCTATTGCCCTTTGCACTTCAGTTCTGCAATAACTTATTCGTATAGCCCTGGTCCTGCAGTAGTGGCTCTTGTCACTCATGCTGGCAACTTTTTAAGGCTCAGTTTTTACTTAATGCGCCGTAGATTCGGGTTCGTAAACCACTACCGGATAGTGAGCTAATACTGCTTAACTTTTCAGGAAATACAAGTATATTGTTCTTGTACTCCATCGTCAACCACATCTTTCCTTTTCATCAGGTGAGATAGTGGTCAAAAGATAGTGGAAAAAACTTTAAATAAGCGTACACGAAATAAATTCAAGAGGTATACAACTGCATAAGCAAATACACTGGCAGGTTTATTAATTCTTGTACCATTCGCCCTATAAATTAAAAAAAGAATGTATTAAATACCAAATATTAGAGCTTTGAGAAAAAAAGAACCTTAAGAATACATTCAAATTCAAAATGCAAACAATTGCAACCAAAATACTGGCTGGTATAATTCTTATGCCGTTCGCAATAAAACTACGCGACATAACACGAACCCGAAAGCAAAACCGGACCAAGTACAAATTCGCCGAGCACAAAACAAAAAAAAAAACTGAATTATCAATTATAACAAAGTACCGTTACGAAGCGACAAGCGGGACGCGTCAAAAAACCTCGTCGATTTCAATTTCTCATCTTCAGTAAAAAAAAAAACCACCATTTTTCCCGAAATTAAGGTGAAAGACGAAAACCAGAAGGGAGTCGTCGCCATTTTCGGCGGCCAGTCGGGCGGTCGGAATAAATGATACGAAATTGTTTCCGTAAGCACTGAGAGAGCAAAAACCACGTGTCGAAGCAATAAATCATTCGACGGCGACTCGCGTTTATACGAGTAAATGAACGATTCGATTGCCGATGCGACGATTACACGTTGTGTTTATAGAGAGAGTTGCAAGGAAGAACGTCGTCGGCGACTTTTTGTGGTAAATCGCTTTTGAAAGCTTAATTTTTTTTTGTTGCTAAAGGGCATGCTGCGGTTTGTGGAAAATTTAACGGAGTTTTAAACTATTGGGATGGGTTTGAGAAATGGAGTATGAGTTTAAGATTTTTAGTTTGAATTTTCTAAAAGTGGTCATAATTCATTTCTTTCCTCTACTCTTTATAAAGTTTGTGGTTTTCTTTTGGTAGTGGGAAATCATTAAGGAGCTTTTCCTCGAAAATCAGCCTTTATTTGACTAAAACCTATAGGTACTTATATATTCAGTTTCCCGTTGCGTTCTAAGGCTGTAGTAGCTCTATCAAGCGGTACTGACTTTTTTCTGAAAGTTTTGATAAATTAATGAAAAGAGTTTAGTATAGCCTAACCTAGTCAGGTATATATGTAATAGGCTGATATAGATAGGCTTGCAATAAAAAATAGTAAGTAGTAAATTAATATCATCTCAGTTGTCTTTCAGAATATATAATGTAGAATCTCACATTGTAGTAACGCTAGCTATTATATCAACAACCTTTTAAATAGTGCTTAAATATTTACAACTGGCAGATTAGATTACCTTAGACATTTTTTGTCATTTTCTTCCTGTTTTTGTTTCAATAAAACAGAAAAAGGTAAAACAAAAATAAGATTAATAAATAAATCTAAATAATATTTATAATAACATATTTATAATTTAAACACAATAAAATAAATACACAAATATTCTATGACTCAAAAAATTGGTCCAAATATAAAAACAGGGAAATATTATCGTTGTAATGACGCTACTGCCAACATCTTACGAAATAATTATAAAACAAAATGCAGCAATATATTTCTATTGATAAGTTCTTATTATAAAATCACGTCAGTTGTGAATTTATATCTCGGTTTGAATCGGGCGGAACTCGGTCAACCTTTGTTACCTTTGGTAATATATCCTATAAATTTTATCACAATTATCATAATATGAAATATTTTATGGTAACGATAATGTATGGTAATTATGTATATGTATACATTTTATATATACATGTATAAATAATTCCCTTGTCATCGATTTTAAGCTGTTTTTTGTAGTTTATTATAACAATGTAAGCCAACTTTTCTTGTAGAACTTGTTTTTTTTCTAGGGTAAGTCTAATTTATTAGACACAGTTAAATATATGAAATAGTGTTTGATGTAAGTTTTTTGTAACGGCGATGTTTTTCTTACAAACTTTTGTTAATATTTGCACAAATATACCTTCTATATCAATAGCCAAGAGCTTAACATATTTCTTTAAATGACACTTTTCTATTGTAGATAAAATAATGCCGTGTCCAAAAGTTCAGTAACAAATGATACAAAATCTGTAAAATTATACGAAAAACTTTATATTAAGTTTCGTTTGTCACGCAATTTATCTAGATATTAAAAACATAACTATCAAATTTTATTCAGCATTTGTTGAATAATACCAACTGTAAAACCGATTAAGATAAACCAAACAACAAGGGATCAACCTAAAAAAAAGGAAAGAAGAAGTATCGACCAACATATCACATATCGGGTCGTACAAACCGTTCTCCTCGCTATAAATGGTGACATCCCTAAAAGTACTGCTCGTAAATAACAAATGTATTCGCATAAACGGTCCAAGATGCACCGGTTGGACTAAAAAAGTGCGTCAGTAATTAAAGTGGAAGTCCCACGGAACACTGTTCCATACCTCGAATGTTTCGGCTCAGCACAACCGAAATTCGCTGCATTGTACTCTTAACAAAATTGAGCCATAAATATTCTACACGTAATTTTCGATTGTGAAATTTTGGCCAACATATTTGCATATCGAAACACTGGGATGTCAGGTTAAAGGTTTGTAGTTTGAACAGTGTTTCATTGAGTGCATTGTGGGCACTTCGCAAGTAGGTTGGCTGAATGCAATATTTTGCTAACCTATTTTATCGGTTTTGAGTGCAGAGTAAATATTGTTTTCAGAGTTAAACAATAAGTAGGTATTCTTTTTTTGCAATGAGTCATTGGGAGTGAGTGCATCGATGCATTTCAAGTGCAGTCAATTGCTTTGGTAGAATTAAACATGAGTCTAATTTCTGAAAGCTGTGACAACAAAACCCGTTTTTACTTAAAATCGAGCTGCTAGCTTTACATGGAGATATAGATACCAGTAATTAAAACGGAATAATCTATCTAGCCTCCAAAACACAGTAACTAGGTAGCACAAAGTCGTCCACATTGTCAAGACTGAGGTCAGTTTTCCTACGAGTAAAACTACTGGGCCTACTGGGGCCAAGGGTCGGGATTTTTTAGTTAGTAAAAGTCTGATACTATCTCCCGCTTCACCCAAGGGCGGGGGATGTCATTGGATGATTTTCCCCACCAAAAAAAGTCAGTTTTCCTGGCTTATAACAATAAAAACTATCAATGATTTACAAATGACAGCCAAAACAAGAGTCCAGCTTTATTAATTTCAGAGGTCCGGAAGAATCTTGGTTGTTATGATGGTCTAACATCTATATTCCGACCTCAGCAGTGTTGCCTATTTCTCGTTATCTCGAACACATTAATATTAAGTAGTAACTTTTTTTAAGAATATAAACTAGTGCTTGACTGCGATCCCACCTGATGGTAAGCAGTGATGCAATCGTTGATGGCGAGGCGCACTAGTTTATTAAGAACCTATTCACTTTAGCCTTGACCTCTGTCTGTTTGTCTATTAGGCACTCTTAAACTTCTGAATAAATATTGATGTATTTTTGTGTAGATATAGATTAGGCCTTGAAGAGGACTTAGATACTTGTTATCCCTACTAGTGCGTTTCTTTGGAATAAGTACCAACTTTCACAAACATAAAGCCGATAACCGAAGGTAGTTATGAATAATTCTGTGAAATATTACCCGCAACATCCAACACATATGTACAAAAGATATTAAATATTAACTAATTTGTCTAACTCAATACCGATTAGCGGTTCCTTTAAAGCGAACTGGTCAAACATGATTGTAATACATAATGTATGAAATAATTTAGTATAATAATAAATTGGTAGGTTTTAACCTATGGAGGGTACATTTCTAAGAATATGTGCCTTTTGGCACACGCACACCTGAGCTTTTTTTGCAAGAGTCACACCTTTTTTTGACATGAGAAATCATCAATGCCTTCTCCCGCTTTATGATAACTAAATCCTATTTGTGTCCTTCCATTTGTGTGCTAAAACATGGTTTTTGGAATACGGATACAGGATAAGGATCAGGATAAGGATCTAGGGTAGACAATGTTTCTTGTTTGTTTGTTTGTATAATGATCATGTACAGTAGTGGTACATAGGCGGACTTTATGCAACACGGCGTTCTCTACCATTAACCTTTAGGTTAAAAAAGACAACACACATCATTCACATCCATCGGACTCCTGCGACCGCCACAAAGTTATCGGTCCAACTTATGGGAGGTCTCCCAACGCGTAGTCTTCTGGTACGTAATTGCAAGTAGGAGACCAAAAAGGCAGTAGAAGCTACCCTTTGAATACCGTAATTAAACACAATAGAAAGACAATAGGTATGCGGACACCGGTGGCCTCTTGGGGCTTCACAGTTTGTAATGATTGAAAATTTAATCTTCGCATCAAAACGGACTATTAAATAGCCAGATTTAATAGGCCGTTTACTAATAGAGAATAAGGTATTTGATTTGGCAATCTCTCTATTAGTATACCTAAAAATCCAGGACACTCTCTCTTTCCTCTTCGAAATGGATTAGTTGAACGATAGCCCAGTACTCGTATTGCATTATCAACACTCGATTTACCGTCGAGAGTTGAAAATCGAACAATAAAAAAAAAACAACAATTTATTTAAATGTTGCCTAGAGTTCGTAAAAAATGTTGCTAGAGCAATTAATTCACGCAACTAAAAGGCTTAAACGACTGGTATTAGTATGTAAATATCTTAATCTGAAGCTATCAATTAGTTCGGGGGCGTGCCGTGGCGATGCCTGGGGCGCTGGCTTCGCTCCGTGACTTCTGTGTAGCTAATACCCCGCCGTGGGAACCGGAGTAGATCAGTAGCTGGTCTGTGAAAGTTGAAATGATAAATTGTTAGCTAAAAAATTGTAATAGAATTAGTAGGCTTTTGTTTTCTTTTGGGTTAAGCTAGAGCCGATTCCTGCAAGGGCTGCAAATTGTGCGAAGGAGTTATCGCAGTCATTGCAAAAAAGAAAATAGCAACTGAAAAAAACCCAGAAAATTTTAGTCAATAAGTTAATTTATAATGCAACAATTGAATAATAACCAAGTATTTAATTTTTGTACAAGGGAGGTCATGAAACGATTCTTCCAGAGCAACAAGAGAAAGTGTTAGAATTCACTCAATAAAAACTCCATCAGCAGCAAAATAAACTCTTTAGTTTATTTTGCTATCGATGGCCACAGTAACTCGAACAATCCGCAATTCTAGCAGGCATACCCTATCAGGACCTCTTAATTTTGCTGGCATCTGTTTAAGGCGCATAAGGAACACAACGCATCGTCGACCCTTACCTGGTCCCTATTCTATCATACATAGTCCTACAGTACTATACCGGCATTAGTAAAACTCAATATTTGTTCAAGCTCACCGGCATTGAACATTATACTCCCAACATAACACCAATGAATACAAAACCTAATCCGCTAATGTTGAAGAATAAACAACACATACTTTATTCTACAAATAATCTCATTTTAACTTACAGCACCTATGAACGCACATGGACCTCGGTATGTATAACCTGGTCTAATACAAAATTACCCATCGGACTATAGCGTGTCTAGAGGCAATTGCAATGGGCACAGGGATAGCTATCGGCTTACACTTAATGGAATATATGTGGGAATTCATTTAGGTAGGACGAAGGAATTATGTCGCTGATGTAAGCTGTAATTTAGTAAGTAAAACGAACTTAAAGATGAAGTTGCTTGGAAGGTGTTGTTAGAAATGTAGATAGAGATGCGAATCTTCAACCCTTCATGCAACTACCACCACCTACCAGCTACATGGTAGGTAGTTATAGGTATAGATATAACCTATGTTTTTTTTTTTCAGAAATCAGGTGCGTTTATTTCAAATAGACCAATTACAGGCACTTTTGTTCCATACAAATAGTTAAATTTGTATAGAACCTTCAGTACGCGAGTCTGACTCACCCTAGTCCGGTGTCAAACAAAATATAAAGAGCGTGTTTTGAAGAATTCATCTTTTTTTTTTCTTTAAGAAAAAAACAAGTTTTATTCCTTATACCTTCTTTTTAATATACCTTTACCTTTATTTGTTAATATATCTTTTGCAGAAACATGCAAATTCCAGCTTACATTGAACACACAAAGGCGTACCCACATAACCTTTTGCAAAAAAAAAGTCCTACAATGTCTCGATATTGAATAAACATGATAACATAATGAAATAATAACAATTGACAACCGTCGTCCATAGCGGTGTAAAAGTAAAAATAAAAATGAAATTACATACATTCGGCGTATAATTTTGGATGAGTTTACGAGTTTTTGAGTGTTAATAAAGATAAAGCAATAATTTGACTTTAAATGTTTATGATGGATATTGTTTTATGTACCGTGCGGTTTTTTTGTTAAGGGTAAGACGTGCTGGTTTTTCAGTGGTTCACTTCGGCTGCAGATTTTTTTTTTTTATATATTTGTCGCTTAATTTTTTTTTGTATCTAATTGGTAGATCTATATATGTTCTGCTAAATATATGACAAAAATCATACGGCATTGTCTGTATAATTGATTGAAAAACAAGTTGAATTAGTGTTAAAGAAGGTACTTAAGACAAAAATACAATATTATGTCAATTAATATGTTTTTTTTTGTTCGAGAAAAGGATCAAATGACTTCTTCTGCTCTGGGTGAAGCGAGAGGCAGTGGCCGTTTTTTGCTGACGAAACCCACTCGTGTCAATGGCAGTAAGTCAGCCTTCTCAGTGAACTTCGCTAAAGTAGTTGATGAATACCTATTCGTACTACAATAAAATTCTCAGCTTCATTATTACCAAGATCCAGCCTGTTTCAATGTTTCTGCATATTACAAAACTACACCAATTTTATCATCAATATACGAATAATTCCGCCAAAACCTCCATGTTTAGTGTAACCTTTAGATTACGGTTCGTTACGCCGTAGTATGTTTGTCAACCTCATACATCTTTTTGGAAATGATTTTTGCTGTTAGAATCCTACATTATCTTGACCAGAGATATTACAAAGGTTCGATTTCGATTCCAAAAGTTTGAAACTTCCAATTGATTTGGCACCACCAATTTCGATTTTGGTAGTGTTTCATTTGACACCCCTGCTTCTAGGTCTGCCTCCAATTTCAATTCTGATAAATAAAAATTAAAAGCTGCGGTTTCAAATTAGATTCTAGTATCCTAGATAGCTTAGATTATATTATTATTTTATAAGGATGTCTAAAAATATGACAATTGAAAGACTGCGGTTTTACTCGCCCGTCGATCAGGGCCTAAAGGCCCTTTAGGGCTCGCCGGCAAAGCTCGCCGGTGTATCATTGCAATGCGAACGACGAGCCTAGCTCGCGGCTCATCGTGTTTGCTTCATTTTCTACTCGGCTTGTCTTTCACAACTGTTTCACTCGCTAGTCGATCAGCATCAACGAGCCGCGAGTATAACCGACGTTCTATAAAACCGCGGTATTGGCTCGTACATCGATCACCCACTTAACAAATGTTTTTTAACTCAAGTTTTATCAACCTTACCCTTAACTAAAGCGCGGTGTTTACGAGCCCACGATGGTTTTCAGTAAGTCCGCGATGGTAATCACTTAATTCGCGTTTTTTACGACTTCACATCAAAAACGTTCAGTGTTCACGTGACCTTTGACAAATAGCGGGTCTTTACCCGAAATAAACTGTTATCTGTTCAGCTTGTGTTTTTCAATGGGGTTATTATGCACAGTTTACGAGTTTTTGAGATGTCAACAAAGAGTTAAGGATAGAGGTTATTTTTGAAAAGTATTACCGGATTTGTACGTTTTTTGGCGATTTTGATAAGGTTTGAGTGCAGCTTGTTGTACTTAAAATGGTGTTTTAGTGGTTTGGTGCTTGAAAGTGGTTCTTTTTGTATAAGAATCAATATCATCAACCTTGGTTGACTGGTAGAGAATGCCTAAAGCATTAAGTCCGTCTTTGAACTTTTGTGTTCCATGAAGGTTTAATAAATAAATATAATTATACACCTTGACATATCTTGTACTGCAACTAAACCAAATCGCATTAACATTTTTGCAGGCGTAAAAGAATTTATGCGATTTATTTTAAATTATTATAAAATATCACACTACTATAAAGGTAAAAGTTTTGTGTGTATATATAGGGTGACTGGTAATTAGTGAACGATACTTAAACACATGATTGTAGTCATGATAAAAGACAACTTTTACTATGGGACCAAACCTGAAATCGCAAAAAAAAAAACAGCCAAGTTCAGTACATTTTGACCAGTTAGGCGAACACCAATGTACGGACCAGCAGATTTTTTTGGCTATTTCAGGTTTGGTCCCATAGTAAAAGTGGTTTGTTATCATGACTACAATCACGTGTTTAAGTATCGTTCACTAATTACCAGTCACCCTATATATTTGTTACTCTTTTTCGCTCAAACTGCATGACACACTGATAGACCATATCCTGGAAAAGGGTATGAATACTTTTTATTCCCTGAGAAAATTTTCTACCTTCACCTTTTTTTCTATGAACCGTAGATCTATAGAACAGTGGGTTAGATCCGGCTCGAAGGACCAAAAATTTTTAATGAGCGTGTCGATTGCTAAACTAACTATGAAATGGAACTATCGCCGGAGGTTATTACAACTAGGTATACTCGTAAAGTTATTAGTTTAGACACCAATAAAAATAGACACCAGATAAATTAAACATTAATCTGTGGATAACCAGTAATTAATAAAGGAAGTTCGATTACCTAATTCAGTAAATTAAATAAATTAATCACTAATAAGTGCAACGTAAAATACCATTTCAACGCTACCAGTATAAGGTCTGAAGATAAAGTAGATCAAAGTCAGCATACTTACTAGAAAAAAAAAAACAGCCAAGTGTGAGTCAGATTTGCGCACGAAAGATTCCGTACCATTATCTCTCACTATATTATAATTTATTAACATCGAGCAAAACATGGTAAAAAAATCACGTTTGTTGTACCTATAAGAGTTGTTTTATAACTTAAATATTTGTTTCATTCGATTTTTAGTATTTTTTGATATAGCGGAATTAAAAATACATCATCTGTGAAAATTTCAACAGCTATCATGGTTCAAGGTTCAAAGATTCAAAGCATTTTATTTCTAATAAACAATTTACAAGAACTTTTGAAATATCCAGAAGTCAGACAGTCACAAACAAATCTTAGATCTCTATGGAGTAGAATGCGCAAAAAATCCCATGGACTTGGACACTATTATCATCATATCTATGAAAAGTGACATCACAGTCGCAAACCTGTATGAAATCGTAATTTTTTTTTTCACGTCTTCCTTTTTTCTTAACATCCAAGTTTATGTCACTCGCCGATTGTGACTGAGTGAAATCAGGCCATATAGTCCTAATTTTAGTGGTCCACGCGCTAGAGACGAGTCAGCTATCTTCCGCTGTATTGATTTAAATTAAGATGGACACATTGGTTCATAAGTTCATAATGGGTTTATGAGATACATACTGGTGACAGATAGATGGATAGTTAAATGTTAGCTGTCCCGTTTTTATTTTTACGGTACGAAACCATAAAAACATGAGACCGAGAAAAACCATGTACACAATTACCCTACATAGCATCGTTAATGAATTATTCACACAGATTTTCTTCGCGCCCGCACTTTGTCATTGACAACGCTTCAAGTAATTGTTGGACATAAAAAACTCAATTACCCATAGTTAGCAACAACCACTTATATACGCAGGAGTCATCAATCTGTGTCTTATTTAAATAAATAACATCATGTTATAAATGTAAATGTGGTAACGTACTCGTATGTGTCACTTGCGACATTTTTCACTGACGTTTGAGATGGTTAGTTAACTAGCGTATCTTACTTCGGTTTAGCTTCATCGAATCTATTGTTATCATTATATTTTAAAGACGAAAGTTTTTTTGTATGGTAGTTAAAATCATCCAATGACAAATCCCACCCTTGGGCGAAGCGGGAATTAGTGACCGACTCTTACTGACTAAAAACCTACCCCGTTCCTTCGTTGCCTATCGTGCCGGGGCCGGGTATTCCTTTCGGAAGCTGACCTATGACCCCAACAGGCTTCGACACTGCCTGCCTGCAGTTAGCAGGCTGGGCCTATACGGTTTGCTGACAGCTTCTTGAGGCGCGCGGGAACAATACGCGCCGTCGACGACCCGTCCGCAAGCCCGCGCCTACGGTGGCCGGAAATCGGGATCGGAATCCCGGCGGCGGCTGGGGCGAGCGCCCCGTTGCCTCTGCCTGATGCGGTCGGCCTCCTCCTTTGCTAGCATTGCTGCTTCGCAGAAGGAGGCGACCGCCAGCCATTCCTTCTCACTCCGGGTACCATGGCCTGAACCAAGGCCCGGCGAGAGAGACCGCTGCCGCCGATTGCACCAACGAGGACACAGTGATGCTCCGCCCAGTAGCGACACCCGGGCGAATCCTCCGCACGAATTCGGATAAAGACGAAAGTTTGCAAATGCGTGTGTTTATATTTGTTGATTTTTCACGCTAAAACAGCTGAACGGATTAATATGAAATTTGACACATGGGTAGACTATATCCTGGAAAAGTACATAATTTTTTTTATCCCGGGTTGGGAGTATGTTTCCTTGGCTAATATATAATCTATTCATACGCGATTAAAGCCGTGCAAAGGCTTTCAATTAGAAATTATATAAAAATAATAGCGGTTCTTCATGACCTTACTAAAGATGAGAAAGTTAAACAAACCATTTAGTTTGCGTTTTTGGTGGTGCTTAATTTGTATTTTGTAATGTTTTTCAAAAAAAAAAAAAATAGGTATTAGTTATTCATACAACTACTTAACTATTAGAATAGTTCCTATTAACAGAAATGATCAATCCGCTTCTACAAAAAATAGAAATATCCTATGTAGGTCTTATATAAAAATATAAAAAGAACTATCTTGAGTTTGCAAGCCAAGATGAAGTGGACTAAACAATCATTGTGCCGATAGTCGTAGTGGCTCATAGCTTAATAACCAACAGCCAAGAGCGTCGCCAACATCTGAAGAGATTCTCAATAGGTAGTTGGATCAAGGGTTTGATCCAGAAAGCGGATTAAATCCTTCTTGGACACAGCGTGTATTAATAGGAGGTCTTTATCTAAGGAGCTCTGACCACAGGTAGCTCAGACCACGTTCCCAATGGCCTAATGTTTTTTTTTTTTTTTTTTTTTTTAATATTTAAAAAAACATTTAATGTTTTTACTTATAGAACGGATGATCGATGGGGCTGAAAAGATCTTGAGTGGCGACCGTGCACTGGAAAACGCAGTGTTGGCAGGCCTCCCACAAGGTGGACCAATGACCTGGTGAGCGTTGCGGGAATCCGATGTAAATCCAGGGATTCGTTGTCGCGACACTCGTGGCCAGGGAAGGAACGAACCTTTCAATGGCAATGGCAAAAAAAAAAAACAGCAATCAAATTAATAATGATAAAAACATCTAAACGGGATATTACCAGGTGCAATGTTACTCAACATCCTCCACACCACATTCCCTTATCAAAACTTAATAACGACAAATTACAGACACCTTTCTGTCTGTCTATTTAAATGTGCCACGCCTAAGCAAAGGTATACGATACATGTTTCAATTACCACTATGCTTATGGATAGAGTATGATATAAATGCGAACCATTGCGCCTTAACAGGCTCTCGTATTAGCCGAGCTTGAAAAAATACGAGTTAGACCGGAGCTGATAGATTCTACTTAAGACAAGGAGAATAGTCATCCATAGAAACAAATTATTATGCACCTTGGTACATACGAAATTATGACCTCCATCGGGACCTGAAAGTTGAGTTCATCGTCAAAGCGATAAAAAAGAAAAGAAAATCTTATATTTCAGACAAAGTTCATAGTTGGTTAAAATCTTTAATTTCAGATTAAATCCATAGTTGATTAGTATACACATACCTTAAAAAAACTAGTCGTAGTACTAGTAGGTAACTACCAGAAACAATTCTTTTTATGTATTATACGCCATAGGGGCATGCACACCTGCTCAATGCTCCAGTATGGGCCTGTCCCATCTGTTCGCTATAAAAAAAAATCTCCAGTATATCACGAAAAGCGACTTCATCAGCATCGAGGCAAGCTGGATAGGTTCTCGATCACACAAATATAGTGAGAAGACTAAAAAGAACAAAACCGTTCGAGTAAGTGTTTAGTGATAGTGAGTAGTGATTTTATGTAGCATAACTGCTACCTAATAAATACAAGAACGAAGTGTATTCGCCTTAATAGAGACAATAAGAAAAGTACCATTGGACACATTCTTAGTAAGACGATTTATTGGTTTAGGATATATATGAGTTCATTCGTAAGAGGTTGGTAGAATAATCACAACACTGATTGGTTGGATTTGTTTTTCACAATAAAATTGCTTATATTTTTTATGTATTTATCTAAGTATGTATTGTTATTGTATATTTTGTTTCTTTTCTGTTTGTCTGTTTATTTGTTGCACCTACCATGTTAAGTTTCTGCACCACCCTAAGGTCGACTGGTAGAAAATGCTCAAGGCATTAAGTCCGCCTTTCTACAGTTTTATGTGCATAAAGTTTTTAAAATAAAATAAATAAATAAATAATTAAATTACCTATTAGTCTGTAATAAGGCTAGATTGTAATAAAATTAGGGTTCATCCTTTGGATGTACTCTAGGTCCAGGGAAAAAGAATATTTTTGTAAAAAACAACTATAATATCGTTACAGGGTTACCTTAAACCAGCTCGTTGTCCGGTAAAGACCAGTACCTCTACCATGAGTTTTAAGCAATAGTATTAATTAATAAAGTTTATTGTATTGTATTGTATTGTATTCGTCGCTACTCGATATCGACGCCGTAAATATTTTGTATGGCAAATTTTGGTTCTGCAAGTGACCGCTAGAGGCGCTGCAAAATTTGCCATACAAAATATTTACGGCGTCGATATCGAGTAGCGACGAATACTATTGCTTAAAACTCATAGTAGAGGTACTGGCCCGAGTCGATAGCGAGTAGTCTACAAGGCGCGCCTTAGAGAGATGTCAGCAAAATTGAACAGGACCAGCAGGGTCCGATGCTTGTTAAGGCAGAAGTCAACGCTAATGACAACTAAAGCATGTAAGACACCCTTGTGTAACACACCCACAATCTGGCCATGTAACACATCCACAATCTGGCCATGTCCTTATCTACATTTTGCTTACCCTCTCTGTTTCACATAAGCACGTCAATATTCACAATTAAGTTCAGACCCAATAGCTTTCCCAGTAAAATATGCCAATAAAAAAGGGTGCCTTACATCATTGAATCTAAAAGAAGCTACTTTCAGCCAGCTGTCATCACGCCTGCTCATAACTCCAACTTGCTCACGACAGATCGCCATGTAAAGACCGACACTTTCGCGTGACCGACCTTATTTTAAATTAAAAACTCCACAAAATGTCGACCAATATATCATATTAATAACAAGTTGGTATTAAAGGTAGCTAGGTTTTGCCGCAGTCTGTAATATTTATGAGGACAGAAGATTTAATTTTAATTAATATAATAATTATTATCGATGCAAACTGTTGGGCAATAAATAGTATACAATTTATTGTTAATTTTCGCCAAGCTTTCGAAAACAATGAAATAATACTTTTAATACAAGTTTAGAAAGTTTGTCATTGGGATCGAGGCCCAAATCACTCGAGCCGCAGGTGAGGTTGTTATGGAGCCGAGTGCTGTTGTGATAAAATTCCACGTAATTTAAACGACGGCGACGTTTTACAGCAGCGATTCGTGAGGGTCGCTTAACGCCCAGCTTGATACGATAAATACAATCAATAGAATAGAATTATGAAATATGGCCGAGGTGAGCTCGCGCACTTTTCCACCAAAAAACAATAAATTCTGTTTCTAAAAACGCTGGAAATACAAACGGGTTTTCGAGTAAGTGTATTGAAAACTGTTTTTTACCTACACATAGTACTTTCCTAATTGTGTTTCTTTTGTAGCCTTCAGTACGAATATAACTTTCAAGTCAACGGATTTTCTAATGCTAATTTTACCACCTGGACTGCTGTTATTTTTTTTAAGCCTGGCTTCATCCAGTTTTAACTGACGAAAAAAATTTTGTGTAAAGGTATTTTTTAACACCTATTTACAAAAAAGAAAAAACGAATTTTTCAGTTATGGCCATCATAATTTAAGCCGAAAGCCATCCTCTGCCTGACGTAGGCCTCTCCTAAGTGTTGCCACAAAAATCACTCTTATAAAGTGGACCATTGAGCTGGTGAGGGTTGCGGGAATCCGATTGATGCGAGACTCAAAGAACTATCAGGAAATAATGATACATATTATACGAAAATATACCTATGTATTAGTATTTTATATCACGGTTTTTGTACCAAATGTTTTTTCACCACTTTTTAGATTAATACTAAGTCCTTACAGACGTAAAATGTATCGAGTCAGTCTTCTCGGCAAACTTCACTGAGGTAGTCAACACTACAATTAAATATCAAATCTCAGTTTCATTTTATCAAGATTGCGCAGTTTTTAATATGTGTGTGTGTTGTGTCCTTGAGATACACCATCTTTACATCACAAGATTCACTAGGAATCAGTAGTAGTATCTAGTTTAAACTGCCAAAAAAAAAATGACGTGTAAAAACTTATTTACAAAATAAATATTATTTATCAAAGAAATCTGGCTCGAAGGACCAAAAAAATTTACCACGATAAGTCTGCACACACTACAAAAAATACTGATATACTTAGTAGTCTATACTCATAAATGTAAACAATTTTGATATGTGTTTTTATTTTTTTACAAATCGTTTAGAAGAAATACATACAAAGATTATTTTAATTTAGTTTATTCTCTAATATTAGTTTAGGTAAAAAGCTAATTGTAAACATTTATAGACAATTTTTAGATAAAAGACATGTGAAGATTATATTATTTACATTTAGTGTACCTAAACAGATGGAGTATACGTATCTTAAACGCTGAGACGTTACATCACTAACTTAATTATAAGAATGTATGGATTTACCATACATTAATAATTAAAGCGAATAATTAAAGCACCTACTAAGCTTCGCTCCGAAAATTCCCACCAACAACCAAAACACAAAGTTATTTTAAAACATACAGATTCTTTATGACAAGCCTCATTCTGTTTTCCGCGAGTCTTCGCGTAGGAGTCACTATCAGACTATTTTATTTCACAACCTTTTTCCGAATATGAAAAAAGAATGCAAAATATTGTGGAGTGTCAATTATTTACCTAATCTATAGCTTTACTTACACGCTTGTACTTTGTACATCGTCACAACATAAAATATTATATCGAAGAATATTTATTTGTAAATTTATTTATTTTGTATTAAGTCCACTCTGTATATTGGTGTACTTACTACTTTAAGTATTTCCTAGTTGCTAGCGAAGGAGGTGGTCGCACGCATACTGGAATAGACATCCTCACCTGAACCTAACCGTAGGCGTAGACTTACTGACGACGAGCAATGGGTAGCTCGTCGTGTGGCCGTCCGGTAACCGTCAGGACCGAGACCGAGTCGTGGACGGCGCTTAGTGTTTTACGCGTGCCTCAAAGAGTTACTGGCAATACAGGGTATGGGCACAACAGGACCGAAGCCCACTGAGACCATGAGTTGATTTCTGAAAGGGAAACCCATGGTTCTAGAATGCACAAGGCAACTGAAAGAACATAGGTGTGGTTTTATTCAGTAAAAGTCTGACACGCCCCGCTCTGACTTAAAGCGGGAGAAATCATTGGGTGATTTCTCTTTCTCCTTTTTTTAGACTTAGAAAAAGTCCTAATTACCTAAAGCCCAATTTTAAAATTATACTTATCGCAAAATAAATGTGTATGAGTTGTTTTTTTTGGGTTGGAAACCATTAAATACCACTCTGGGTGGTGCGAGAGAGACTTTTACCAACTGAAACTCATCCGTGTTCCTTCAGCTGCCTTTCAAGTGACTGGAAGATAACTCTTTCAGTCAAACCATCGTTTAAATCAAAAACCTGTTTTATAAAGCACATTTAAATGTAATATTTTATTTAAAAATCATTTACGAAATTCCATTAATACGCAGTACCCAATTATTTAACTAATTGTTAAACTCAACGTAAATTCCTCACGGAATAACTTGCATATCAACCATCCATGAACTATTACAACCATCTTTAAGCGTTCGAAAAATTTCCTTCACGTCACTAATTTTATTCTACCGAGTAACTTTTAATTCCAGTGTATGAAACTTAAGGGTCAGTTCACACTGAGACGTAGCTTGAAGTAGACAGTGGCTATGTACACTACCAAATGCAGTGTCTCAAAACACGTGGCGACACCACGACATGCAAACATGCGATTGCTTTATCTCTTGGCAGTCATTTTACCCAGTTATCAGATCTGAAGGTAATAAGTGGTTATTCCATATAAAACACTAGTACTCAACTGCATCGAGTAAAGCTAGAAGCCGACCACAACAAGGTTGTGAAAAGGCTACTCAAATTAGGTTTAGGCTGAGCGAGCTCTTGCACGCTGATTCTACCTGATTGATTTTTCTGATGAAATGTGGAAAACCTTATTACGTAGACAATCATTTAATAAGTATCTTAAAAAAAGCAGATTAAAAAAAAAAATAAAGAAAGAAAACATATAATAATTTGGACCAAAGAAACATTTTTTAGACATTTTTACTCGCACACGAAGATTTCCATACCGTTTTAACTTTATTGCAACTGTTTAAATCTTCGTTCATTCCACTGATAGACCAATGGGTAACGGAGGTTTTGTAGCACTGTTAGTTACAATAATTGTAGTGAGTATGTATGCAATGAGATACGTTCGCTCGTTGTATCGCGTTGCGTCTTAGTGTGAGCTGGTCTTAAGGTTAGACTTAACGAGTCTCATAACTTTGCTAGCCTTCGATTCTTCCGTATGTTTTAAGGGCTTGCTATGCTGAGGTCAAGGTTTCAGTCTTCCGGCAAAGTAACTCAGAGGTTCAAGGAATTTCTGCGTGGAAATGACCCATTTTGGTATTTTGTGAGTCAGTTCCGTATTTGAGAAATTATTGAGTCGTTGGACTAATTTTTAGTAAAGTTCAACACTATCTGATTTTGTATCAGACTGTTTAACTTTATTTACTGGACTTTGTATACTTCTGCCGACCCACACCAATTATATGAACGCATTACAAATTTACCGAGTGGATGTGTTGTTGAAAATTTATCACAATATTCATTTTACAATAGGTAATTATGATAAATAATAAGTAAAGTTTATTATTTTTAGTTTTGTTTTCAGAACATATACCATAAAACTTATAACATAACAATTAAATTCAAAACATATAACATATGGTAGTGTTTTATGCAAGAAATTAGCTATCTTAAGGTATTAGTTATCCTTTAGGCCAAACAATATGGAGCTCGACGCACTACAATGAAAGCGCAGCGGATTTATATCAAAATAGGTAATTTTTTAAATTATATAAAATAGGAGAGCAGTGGTGGCCGAGTGGTAACAGCCCTGACTTACGAGGTTTGATCCCGCGACATTGTATGTCGCGGGATCAAACCCAGCCAGGCGCATTACTTTTTGTAATTTATTTCATCACCACTGCTCTCAAAACGGTGAAGGAAATCATCGTGAGGAAGCCGGCATGTCCTAGAACCAAAACATTCGAAGAAATGTGACATCCACCAACCCGCACTAGGCCCACGTGGTGGATTACAGCCCATTCCCTCTCCTAGAGAGGAGGCCTGAGTCCCAGCAGTGGGAACATTATAAAGCTGTTGCTATGCTATGCTATATAAAATAAGCAAAAATTTAATTATTGATAATTTTCGAATTCAAAATTACCTATTTAATTATTATTTATGCAATTCACAGGATGTCCATTTATCATGTTACGTGTTGTAATTAAGTATAAAGATAAATATAACTAAAAATGGCTCCAACCAATCAATCAGATCAAAGTGGAGCACACCTACCAGCTAATATCAGATTAATTCCACGCATCCAGATCACTGGAGGGCAATAAATCAGCACGTGCCAAATAGAGCACATGCCAAGTACGGCGCAGTGTTACACCAGTGATAGCGTTATGTAATGTAACAGAAAAACTATCGATACAAATATTACCAGTATATACATAGATTTTTTTTTTCAGGACCAATGTATGGATGGTAAGACCAGACGTTTTTGAGTGAAGAACCTGTATCGGCAAAGTTAACGTGATATTTATAAATTTTTAATCTACTTCAAAGAAGGAAGGAGGTTTTTAATTTGATTTTATTTTTAAACCGACTTAAAAAAAGGGGATAAAGTATTTATGTTTCTTACCTTGGAACGCTGTACTGGCACGCGTAGTGTATCCACGAGCTTAATCTATTTTCACGGCGACCTACAAAAGCAAAGAATAAATGTAGATGGTGGAAAAACTAAAGCCTCATTTTTAGAAAGAAAATATTTGTTAAATTAATCTAACAATTTGCCTATTTATAACAATTTTCCTATATTTTAAAATTTGCCTGCAGCGGTCTTCCTGTCCGATTATAATTTAGAATAGGCTCTTAATATCCGCAGTTTAGGAGTTTATATCATTTAATTTAAAAAAAAATGTTAAACAAGTTTAGAGAAAGAGAGAAACATTAGGCTCTGCGAACAAGAATTTACATTATTTTATGTCGTGTCGTAACGTGATTAAATGAAATGTCAATCGTCAATAAATAACCCTTCCTTGATTGTTCCCGGTGCAAAGGTGCCCATGAAACTCGCCGCATTATCTCGCTGAAAAACGATGACCATCCTTTGCACCAAGACCGGAATCACCCGTTGCATCCTCGAGCGTATGGCCTAAATCTCCACAGTCTCTTTCTCCTGTTCAGAGTCTCTACAGCAACCGGTACAAAATCCATGAAAGCGTACTTCCAGTCTTTTTTTAAAGCAGACTTCTTCAGGTGACTGGCAGCGACAGATATGTAAAGTAAATAAATATACACCATTAAATTTTGATCGTTTTAATCCTATGGAGGGTCGATCCGGTACATGAAACACTATTGATTTGTAAAGATAAAATAAAAAAATAAAGTACATTTTTCAAAACTCGAATTAATGTCCGCATGTACGAAATTAATGTATTGAAGTAAACATCAGCTGAGCGAGTTCAATGACCTATACTTAGTTGTCGGTCGTTGTGTACTAACTACTTACAGGTTCTTGGACTCACTCAGCAGACGTGTACTTAAAGAAATTAATTTCGTATATGCGTAGATCAAAATTTAAAAGCGTATATATAACCGCTGCAACCACCAGAAAAAAGCAAACGAAATCCATAAACAAATGATAATTACCCTCCAACACGACTGTTTTCACTCCACATTATTAAAAAACCATTTTTATTGTCTCTGAAGACACAAGTCTTCCTAAATTAAGTAAAATGATCCTTAAGGCAAATTAAGTACTATTAGTTATTACAAAAAGATTCTTGTATGACGGTATTGACAAGGTCAATTATTTTTCTTGCGACTTTATTGTGAAAATGTTTCAATTTTAACAATACGTTGAATAAATATTTATAATGAGTATTGAGAGGATATGTTGCGCTTTTTATTGGAGAACTGATCAACCCGGATTCTTGTTAATTGGGTTTTTTTATGGTAGGTAAGATCATCCAACGACAAATCCCGCCCTTGGGTGGAGCGAGAAATAGTGTCAGATTCTTACTGACTAAAAACTTAGACCGTTCCTTCGTTGCCTGTCATACAGGGGCCAAGCCTTCTTTTCAGAAAGCGGCCCTTGGCCTGGGGCAGTTTTGAAAGCTGTGTTGATAAACTAAAATTACACAAAGTAAAGTGCCTTGAGTTTGAACTCGGGACGAGAAGATTATCTTTAAAGGATGACTTTTTTGCTACTATCGAATTAATGGCATTCAAGAATACCATAGGCTCCATTTAAACTTCGGCCATTGTATTTTTGGCAAGCTACGTATAGCTCACCGGCCGCATCAGGTCCAATTTGACGGACCGCTGTGAGCTACCTTAAAAAAATGACAGCATATATGTGGTGATACCCCGGCCCAGCAAAATGCTCCCCGGGTGTTAGAAGTCGCTGAGCGGTTTCCGCCCGCCGTAGGTACAGGCTTGCTGACGGTGAACAATTTATAACTCATCATGGGCCATAAAATAATGAACAAACTAAGGGTTGTGGATTATTCAAAAGAAGCCTCGTGAACTTCGCAAAGAGCAACTGAAGAAACACTGTGGGTTATAGTTACTAAAAGTCTGACACTCTTTCGCTTCACCACCGAATTTACACTTAGCTCCTGCCACTGCTCTTGCCTCCTCTCCTGGAAACTAACGACGATACTGCTGTAGAAGTACACACAACACTAAATACTTCTGTGCAGTAGGATCGTTGCAAGACAGTGTTCACAGTCTGCTATCGAGGGAGCGCCGGGTAGAAGCAGCAGCATGAGAAGTGACAGCGTGAGTGACCTATTTACTTACTCGCGCTGCCCACTTCCCTGCTCAACTACCTGCCCAACAAGGCTGAGTGTAAATGCAGGGTTATGTGCGTGGTCGACAAGGATGAGCTATCTATTGCTTGTCGTCCGCAAACCTTCACGGTGGCCAAAAATCGTTCAACGTCTTCCAGCGTCTTCATGCTTAGTTAGTCAATTTAGTTTACTGCAATTTAGTTTAATCAGCATTGCCACCCAACGAGGCAATGCTGCCAGCGTTCTGGGCACTTTTCCTATTGATATAGATGTGGATGAATTTTTTGATGCCCAATAAGTTCTTTTTCTACCCGTTTGTACATATAATTTTAATTTGTATATTATATACCTATTAAGTTTTTATATTTATTTGTTTTTAAGCAGTTGTGAAATTAATTGAGTTACAAATATTATTAATAATATATAATATATAAATAGAAAGATTTACTATAAATTAAATTATATAGAGGTTTACTAAAAAACAATTTGTAATGCTTCTAAACTACAACACAACAAAATACCAATGTGATTGTTCAATTTAGACCCATTATCACACCTTTAGAATAGTAGGTACTTCAAACTACGAGATACCCAGCTTGTAATACGGATCGAGTAATGCCAAAGGAATTCGTTGAGGTGGAAGTAAGTAGGCAGGTTGGATAAACCAATTTTCTATCTAGACGATATCATTGAGCTTTATTGACTTGCAACTCTTTTGTAGTTTAGCTGGTAGCGTTAGCAAAAAAAAAAAAGAAGAAATCATTTTTCAAAATCATTATGCCAGTATATTTTTTTGTTATAGACAGGTTCGCGTTTGACCACTATCTCCCCTGATGGTAAGCAATGATATGATTGACGGTGGAGAACGCTTGTTCAGAAGTAATCGAGATGTCTCATTGACACTTTTACGAGTCATATCTCCGCCGATATCAAATTCTAGAAAGGCCAAGTACTAGAAAATTCTAGAAAAGTCCGCCATAACGTACCTATCTCTATTATTACTAAAAAGTTTTAGCTTATTATTGTATTTAGTGCTCATACTACAAGTACTGCTAAGTTTGGGACTAGATGGCGTTGTGTGAAAGTTGAGAAATATTATATTATTCACTCTTGACTTAATGAGTTGTAGTTTGTAGCTATCGACAGCGAATTTAGCTCTTTAGCTGCATGCACAAAAAATAATTCCTTTGCACATCTCCCGACCTGTTAACGATAGAATACCGACAGCTTAGCAACCCGGCGTCGATGTTCAAGAATTTTGAGTTTTGACTTGACGAATGCATCATTGCCGATGATCTTCTTAGCTCACTTCTCACTCGACTATATCACACCACGGATCTTTAAATATTATTTCTGTTTTTTTTTTTTATTATACAAAACAATACATCTTGTACAAATCAAGCTTATGCGTGATTCTGGAAAGATTGTCCACTTTGCAGAACCTGCATGGAGGAGGACGAGACATAAGCTCATCTGCTGCTGAGCTGCTTACTGCTATCAAAAAAAATTATAACGTTTTTTTTTATTTAAATAAATGGTGCTTGACTGCGATCCCACCTGATGATAAGCAGCGCTGCAATTTTTTATAGCGAGACGAACTAGTTTATTAAGAGCCTATTCACTCTAGCTTTGAAGACACCTAAATTATAATCGGACGGGAACACCGCAGCAGGCAAACTATTCCGGTCCTTCGATGTATGCGGTATAAACGACGAGGCAAAATGCTTAGTCCAGACCGTAGAAGTTTCAACAACGTAAGGGTGGATATTCCCCGTACGTCAGCGTCGGGTAGAACGGAGATGACGGAATCAAGTCATGCAATTCCTGCGCACATTCTCCAAAGTTCATCCTATAATATTATTAATACAGCATAATACTAGAAATATAATAATTGACTTTGCTGACTGTACATAGACTTAGTTTCAAGAGCGGTGCAAGCTCGAACAATGATGCAGTATTTACGATCAGTATGGTCAGCAGCAGTACTCGTGCGGACGCAGGTTTATTACAGGAACACATTAATATAAGCCGGTGCATATTCCATCTATAAGAACCATTATTATTCTGTTTGGAAAATATTATTCGCCGCTTAGAACTTCCAGTAAAATCAAAAGTAAGATTTTTTGCAAATGCTTCTCCCGATGTAAAACATCATCATCATCATCATATCAGCCGAAAGTCGTCCACTGTTGGACATAGGCTTCTCCCAAGTGTCACCACAATGAAAGGCCCTGTGCATCTCGCATCCATCGGATTCCCGCAACTCTTGCCAGGTCATCGGTCCACCTTGTAGGAGGCCTTGCAACACTGCGTCTTCCGGTACACGGTCGCAATTCCAGAACCTTTAGGCCCCAACGGCCATACATGCCGGCGGGGATAAAACTGTAAATTTTGATGCAAGTGCAATCTACGTTTGCCGAGTCAGCTAGTATAATCTATCATATACGAGTATATTTGTATATACAAAAGCGAAATACTCCTCACTGATTAATCATGAAATCACAGAAACTATAAAACCTACAAACTTAAAATTTGACAGGTAGATACTTTATAGGGTGTAAACATTTGCAATCTGCAATGATAAATGATAAAAGATGCAAATAGGTTTTTTAAAAAAACATTTTTACTCGTAAATTTTTTTTTTCGTCAATTTTAACTAGATGAGACCGGTGTTTCCTAGTTGGCTACCCTAAGAAAAAACTACCGAAACAAACTCAGCGGTCAAAGTCTCTTTTAAAGTCCATACAGCAAACATGTAATGGTCAAAACATATGAGAACCACGCAAATTGGAGTCTGAGATGGTCTTTTGAAGAAAGAACCACACACTTCTGAGTGGACCTGTCTAGTCAGTGCAAGCATTTAGGATTTAGGAGCTCAACGACTTGACGAACAATACCAAAGAAATAGGTTTCGTTACATCGAAAAACTGTACTGCGAACGATTTTAAAGTAAAATTATTATACTACGACGCGTTGTTCAATTGAAATCTTATTGCAGCTATGTTATGTTAGGAAAACTGTTTCTTTCTAACTTTCCGGACGATTACTAACTATAAAAAAACGAACCTGCAATTTAACTTTGTTTAACATTATGATTCCTTCTGATTAAAATTCACGTCATTCGCAGATTCACGCAAAATATACAATATAAATAAAAATGAAGACATCATTAATATTAAACTTAAGTTTATCCCTCAATAATATCGTGTATACAAGTACAGAACAACAATCAATGTCTCGATCACATCATAAAAAGCATAATTAATAAGTAAAATTCGAATAATTTATCCCAAAAATGGATCAGGCCACACAAATGGACGCACGAACGAATATTACGTAAATTTTAAATATACCTACCGAAGGAGTACCCGATCGCCTTTTATTTCTTGAAACTGAACCGTATTAATATCGCAATCAATCATACATGTTTAAAAAGCGACGATTAATTGTTTACAGGGAATTCGTTGTGTATTTAAGCATTAAAAATTGTTCGCATTTGTAAGACATTGTTCAGGCAAGTTGCTGTCATCATCATCATCAGCCTTTTAATGTTCCCACTGCTGACACACAGGCCTCCTCTCTAAGAGAGGGCCGTAATCCACCACGCGGGCTCAGTGCGGCTTGGTGAATGTCACATGTCTTCGAATTTTTGGTTCTAGGACATGCCGGTTTCCTCACGATGTTTTCCTTCACCGTTTTTGAGAGCAATGGTAATGAAATAAATTACACAAAGTAATGCGCCTGGCTGGGTTTGAACCCGCGACCTACAACTCGTAATTCGGGTCCGATACCATTTGACCACCACTGCTCTACTTGGCCACCACTGCTCTACGTTGCTGTATTTATTCATTATTATCAATTCATGTTGTTCATTTTGGTGGGAGGAGTTTGCCATAATCTCTACGCTTGGCAGGCGGGTTGGCGATCGCAGTGTGGTTGTTAAAATCCACAGAGAATGTTGCTGCCCATTCTCTGGTATGTCCCTTAGTCGTATCTTACGACACCCACGGGAAGAGATGGGATGTTGTCATTCTTTACGTCCGAGCACCATACGTAATTGTGCGAGACGCACAGGACTAGCCATTGTGGCGACGCTTGAGGGAGGCCTATGTCCAACAGTGGACGTCTTTTGGCTGAAATAATGATGATGATGATCAATTCATGATATTAAACTCACAAAATTGGAAAGCTTAAGGAGTAGTAGGAAAGGCCCTTTGCTCATAATATATTACGAAAGGCCAATGATATGTATTCGTAGTGCGACAAGGCCTCTTTTAAGGTGGACCGAGGACTTGATGGGTTAAAAAAGTCTTCTGGATGCGAGATGCATAGAACCGGCCATCACACTCATATGACGATGCTTAGGATAGTTTTATATCCAATAGTGGACGCCTATTGGCTGGAATCATGAAAGTTATGCATACTGATGAAAATAATTTGTTATGATGCAAGATTTTGACAAAAATGGCAGAGGCGATTCCCAGCCACTAAAAGTGTGGGTTTGTAGACGGCGTGCAGTGGGTAAATTGCCATCTCATTATCATCATTTCAGCCGAAAGACGTGCACTGTGGCACATAGGACTCTCCCAAGTGTCTCCACAATTAACGGTCTTATACATCTCGAATCCATCTGATTCCCGCAACCCTTGCCAGGTCATCGGTCCACCTTGTAGGAGGCCTTCCAACGCTCCGTCTTCCGGTACGTGGTCGCCATTCCAGAACCTTCCGGCTCCAACGGCCATCCGTTCTGCGAGCAATGTGCCTTGTCAACCTTGCAACCTTGGCTCTCCTGCTCGCCATCTAGTAAGGAGCAAATTTGAGACGAGGGCGCGTAGTGTTTCACACGCGTCTCAAAAAAATATGTCAGCAAAATAGACGGGGCTCAATATGGCCGATGCTTTCTACCCAAAACCAATAGAGTTATTTGAAGGTTTCATACCTCATGCCTAAAAAAGTTTGTCTTGTAAATAATTTGTAGCGAGACTTTTTAATAGCAGGTCACCTTCTTTGTCTCCTAGCAACAGTTAGTCAGTGAAAAGGAACCAGTTGTCTGAGTTCCGTTCGCACAGTGAGTGGGCAACTGAGCGGTGTACGTGCCGTACAGGGTGCTGTCTTACGTATGATTTGTAACGCTCCCTGTTTGGTACGTGATCACGTGTGTCGGGTGAGGCTATAGTGTTGGGAAATTGAGCGAGGCGGAAAGATATGAGGTGATTTATCTACATTGTAAAATACTTAAGATTGAATTCTAACTGTCAAAGATGGTATGTTTTTAATAACAAGAGGGCCTATAAAAAGTGACTTCATATCAGCGATACAAACTGCGAAAAAGTTCCAAAATCATTCAACGAAAATTTGGCCCATGCCCTAAATTCAAACTTATGATCTAACTAAAGCTATTATTTATATGATTTTAATGAAGAGCTGTAAAAGAACAGTTAAAACAAAGTAACCGTCATGTACTGGTAAAAACTATTTAATGAGTTTTGACATAAATTCCTACTTTGTTCAATCAAAACTAACCTAATGTGAAATAATTCACTTAAACGAGATAAAAAACTTTGGCACCTATTCTCATTCACCTCTCTTTATTTTTCTGGACAACTTTTATAGCTACTACATATAATGTAGTAGCAATAATAATTGCTTGCACTAAAATAACACGTAGACAACATAAAAAAGAAATTGGGCTTTTGAAAAACATAAGCACTGCACGTCATTTGTTTACGAAGAAGAATGACAACTATCATGACACTCATAAATGCGAAAGTTAGTATAAGAAAGTACGTATGATAAATGATATTTTTTTGCAACTAGGTTTTAAAAAATACTTTTACGTGTCAATATTTTTTTTCGTCAGTTTAAACTAGATGAGGCCGGTGTTTCCTAACTAACTACCCTGAAAAGAAACACCGAAACAAACTCAGGGGTCACAGTCTCTTTTAAAGTCCATACTGTAAATATGGAATGGTCAAATCAGATTTGTCTGAGATGCTCTTTTGAAGAAAGAACCATACAGATTTTAATGGACCTGTCTAGTCATAGGTATGTATGTTTATATGACATCGTATTGATATAGGACAAAACGTATTTTTTATCTTGGAAGTATGTTCTCTTGGGTTAATTTTTTCATGCAGGTAATGTCGCTGGTATTTTTTGGTCAGTTATTTTTTTAAGCTGACATCATGAATGTCTTCCACCCTGCGTAAGCCTTAAATCGCTGCGCTCATCACAAACCAATACGGCATTATAAGGGCGGCGGCAGATGTGTTCGCGGGTCGCGTACGTGCGCGTTCATATCGCGTCGACAGCGTGTGTCGCACGCCTTAGTCGCGTGATATACTACTTGAGCTTACAGATTGTTATTGTTAATACTAAGGAAGCGTTATTAATATGAATATTCAAATGGATACGGTCATAGCAAGGCAGCAATTGACAAATTAAATACCTACTGGAAGGTTTAAGGACTTGCACTTTTTTATATTGACTATTGACATAACACTACCAAAAAACCCTTGATAATTACAAAACAACTTCAGTTATAACCTTCAAATTATTAAATAGTTGTACTTCTAACTTTACTCCACACTAGAAACAACTATAGAATCATGGGTGCGTCCACATATATGTAAACACATGTGTGTTTCACACAAAATATTCTAAACCATAACACCTGTCTATAGCCATACATATAATATTTGTTTCGTACGGTTATCGAACGCGAAACAATCGCTCAACAACTGCACCAATTGTGGCCAAAAAGCAGGTCCTGAAACCAAAAAATAAAATACTTGTAACATCCACCAAATGGGCCCGCGTGGTAGATTACGGCCCATTATCTCTCCCAGAAAGAAGGCCTGATGCCCAGCACTGGGAACATAATAATGCAACAGCTTTGTGGTCTTACATCAACAAGAGTCAAGCCCCGATAAAACTGGATAAAAGCTAAACAGTTTTCTCTTAATTTTAATTTATATTCTTGTAATTTCTATTTCAAACGTAGTTGATCTGAATTTATATTTTTTTTTTGCAACTGGCGCCGATACTCACGTTTAGCAAATTCCGCTAGGACTTGGAATTTCGCAACCCATTGAACCACAAAGATGACAATAAATTATCTTCGTGCGCTCGTAACTTATTTCAACCGATGTTCTTATTTAAAGGCACGTTTTTGGGCTGCGCGAGCGCTTTCTGAGACATGGCGACTCCCGCGCATAAATTTGAAACAAAAATCTTTTATTTTTTGGTTCAAATTTTAAAGGAGTCGGTGTACATGAAATAAAAATAATATTGTTGGGTCCTCTTTAAAGTCGGCGAAGTTGAATTTCATACCTACTAGGTATAAGCTTAAAACAGGTCATTACTCTTGATAAGAGAGCTTTTTATCAATTTTTGTTCCCGGTGCCACTTAGCCCAATTCATCAAACTATATTTTTTATGACAAGAAATCATTCTACAAAACAGGAAACCTACTGGGGCCATGGTTTGTGCGAAAGTGAACCCTGGGGCCTTTGAAAGTAAAGAAGGATCATAGCAGTAGGTTTTAGTCAGTAAAAGTCTAACCCCCTAACTCAACCTAAGAGCGCGAAAAGTCATTGGATAATTTACCAACTAAAAAAAACCACTGCAATTAAAAAATAGTTAGTTTTTTGATAAAGTACCTATAGTTGATAAAATACTCATAAATACTCAATCTACTCATTGCTTTGAGATAAACAAAATAATAATTGATTGAACCCACCGAGTCATAAATTAACCTATCACAAATAAAGTCATCAAAATCAGTCTAAAAATAGCGAAAAAAAAAAACAATCAATGTTTTTTTTTTCTTCACGTTCACCTTTTGTTCGAAATCGGTTAGAAACCAATTCAAATACGCAACGCAACTCAAGTCAATATTTGAGTTATTTATAGTAATATGCACTCTTTATAAATTCATGGCACATAGGTAGATCCTAGTAAGACCCCTCTTATCAAGGAGTAGAATTATTATTACACCTCTTATTTAATGTTTAAGGAAATCCAGCATTTGGTTTAATATTCCACAAACTGTAATCAGAAGCAGACGTGCCGTATAAAATTAATTGATTTCGTTTCAGGAATTTTGCTTTCATATGAGTAGAATGCATCAAGTTGTGGTGTTGATAACTCTGCTTGTGGGGCTGGCACATTCTTTTGTCTGGGGTAAGCCTCTCTGATCTTAATTTTTTTTTATAAATAACTAGCGACCCGCCCCAGCTTTTTTTTTATGGCAGGCAAAATCATCCAATGACTAATCCCGCCCTTGGGCGGAGCGAGAAGTAGTGTCAGACTCTTACTGACTAAAAACCTACCCCATTCCTTCGTTGCCTATTGTGCCGTATTCCTTTTGGAAGCTGACCCATAACCCCAGCAGGCTTCGACCCTGCCTGCCTGCAGGTAGCAGGCTGGGCCTCTACAGTTTGCTGACAGCTCCTTGAGGCGCGCGGGAACAGAACGCGCCGTCAACGACTTGGGCTCGGTCTGGTCGGTAACCGGACGATCGGATAGCGTGCTACCCATTACACGCCGTCCGCAAGCCCGCGCCTACGGTGGCCGGAAATCGGGATCGGAATCCCGGCGGGAATCGATTGTGGCGCGCCCCGGACCCGCCCCAGCTTCGCATTACACACAAGTAATGTACTATTATATCACCATTGCACCCGTATTCATTACTCACGTGTATCATACGACGTTTTTCAATACACTTGTGAAGAAAAATAATTTAGCTAACTAATATTACAACGGTAAAACTAGTAAATTTTTTCATAACATGGCGGTAAAAAATTAAATCTGTTTTCAAAGGCACGCGCTAGACTATGGCTATATGGTCTTTTGATCATATTGCTTAGTCGTTTGTTTTCTTGTGTGAAAAGTTTTTACGTTAATTAATTAAATAAAATCAAATACAACACGAATGACATACAACTTAACTCGAAAAAATCACGCCCAAAACCGCGCGCATCTTAAAATGACGGCTATAGACCACAAACAATGAACAAAAAGGTTATAGCTACATTACAGCACTAGTGCGTAATGGTATTCAAAATGTCACAGTTTGGTAACAGGTGCCAATATGTACCTAAGTTTAGTGCAATAAAAGCCACTATCTGAGCATGTGTATTGAAAAATATATTATGGATGTATTATACTTATAAATCTTTCACTTGAATCTATCTTCTAAAAAAACCCGCATCAAAATATGTTGCGTAGTTTTAAAGATCTTAGCATACATAGGGAAGCGGCTATGTTTTATTCTATGTAGTGATTGTGATATTTTTATTAATATTTATTTATTTCAGGCACTTAGTATTCATATTTCTGTGTATCTGTAGTACCTAAGCTTTATGTAGTAGCTGTTAGCTGTTCCTTTGTATAAAAATAAAATTTCTGTAGTAACTTGATTAATTTACAAAATTTTGCTCTTAGGCAAAAAAATACATGCCAAATTAGCATAAGAAGTTCATATAAATAATATGAAATAAAAATATTAATCAGCAAGTAAATTACTTAGTAGTCTTAAAAAAAAAAAAAAAAAAACATAGAGCAGTGGTGGCCGAGTGGTAACGGCGGACTTACGAGTTGTAGGTTGTGAGTTCAAACCCAGCCAGGCGCATTATTTTGTGTAATTTATTTCATCTCCATTCCTCTCAAAAGAGAGAAATCATTAGATTTTTTATGTATGAATATTAAAGAAACAAACTCAAAAGACCGTTGTCTACCCAGGTTAACTAAAGCATATATAAGTATTCATGGGAATTCACATGTTTTTCAATTGAACATGTAACATGTGAAAAACATGTATATAAACAAAAAAGAAAAAAAAATAACTTTAATTTCAAAACATCACATAGCTTATCTTTTGACTATTTTTAGTACCTAAATATTTATTAAAAATAATTGACTCCGTCTAATTGGTGTATTATTTCAATGCAAAATTAATTGGTGGTTCATACAAAACAGGAAAGAGGATATTAAATTAAAAAGAAAAAATATTTACAAGAATTCTTCGAGAAACCACAATATCTTTTTTTCTTTTTAAATCTGCGGAAGATTATTATAAAGCTCGATAGTACTCACATAACAATATGATACCCGGTCAAAAATCTTCTATATACTCGTATATATATAATAAGCGAAATACCGCTCACTGATTAATCCGTAGTAAGTCCTTTGAAGGAACTACTGGGACAAAAAAAGCTCAATAGTTCCTCCAAAGAGACTACTAAAAGAACTTCTGAGAAAAAACGTCACAATATACATTTTTATTTCATTTTTAATCTATATATAAAAGCAAAATACCACTCACGGATTAATAACGTAATCTCAGAAACAATAACACTACAAACTTTTAAATTTGGCACGTAGGTTCCTTATACAGTGTAGACATTTGCTAAGAACGGATTTTACGAAACTCTACGCTTAAGTGTTCGATTATGGAGATGCGGCGCGTTGCGTGTCGCGTCGGTCGATCGTACGTACATTGCCATATGTTTGTGTTTGCGCGAGCGATGACGCGGCCCGCTGCTGCAATGTACGACGAAACGCCCAACGCGCCGCGTCTCCGTAAACACGGCCTAAGGGGCTAAAACGGGGGTTGTAAGTTTGTATGGAGAAACCGTCTTTCAAGCAGGTGAAGCCACTGGAAAAAGCTAGTCAATAACAATTGTTATTCAGAATAACTCTCTTTAAAAAACAAAATCACTTGTTGCAATTTATCATGAATCATGGCACTGTACGTGTGAGTGCGACGTCTTGTACTAAGCCTTCGTCCACTTACTCTACGAAACGGTTTTACCGATTTTTTTTTTGTGGTAGTTAAATCATCCAATGACAAACCCTGGGCGGATCGGGAAATAGTGTCAGACTGACTTAAAACCTACCCCGTTCCTTCGTTGCCTATCGTGCCGGGGCTGAGCCTTCCTCTCAGAAAACAGCCCTTGACCCCAGTAGGCTTCGACCCTGCCTGCCTGCAGCAAGCAGGCTGAGTCTCAATGATTTGCTGACAGCTCCTTGAGGCGCGCGGAAACAGTACGCGCCGTCGACGACTTGGGCTCGGTCCGGTCCGTTACCGGATGATCGGACAACGTGCTACCCATTGCACGCCGTCCGCAAGCCCGCCGTGGCCGGAAATCGGGATCAGAATCCCGGCAGCGGCAGGGGCGAGTGCCCTGGCTTTTACCGATTTCCCTAAATAGGAAATTTATACAGATTCAAAACTGCGTAATTTTTATTATTATTTGTTTTTAGTTAGTAAATTATCCAACGACTTCTCCCGCTCTATGGGAAAGCAAGAGGGCGTGTCAGACTTTTACTCGTACTGACTAAAACCCACTTCTATGTTCCTTATTTGCCTTGCGTTGCAGGGCCCTGGGTTTTCTTTTTAGTAGTGAACCCATGGCCCCAGCAGGCTTGGGAGCTGCAAGGCCCCAACGGTTTTGTTATCTGCTTGAAGCGCGTGTGAGACATTACGCACCATCAACTACTCTGGCTTAGTCCGGGCTGTTAAAATTGCATCTTGTTTATATTTTCTATTTCTCCGTAATATTTAACGGTTTGATTCACAACAATTCATTTGATGCATTACCTCATATTGTAATTGAATGCACGGCATTTAGTATACATGTAATAGAAATCTAAGGTTTTGGACAGCGCTTCAATTCCCGTGGATAAATACCGTCTTTAGATAATCAGCACCCTAAGACAAGACAGATTTTAAGTATCTCATATAAAATAATAATGTTTTATCTTCCAGATATCGTCGTAGGAGCCCGAAATAAGCTAGAATTTTACAATAATGGAGCAGTATCGCATGTGGAAGACTTCGACTCAGACCTTCATATTAAACACTTAGCCTATGATGTAGTTCACAACAGACTGCTATTGGCTGATGGAAACACAACTCGGGATACCATTATTTACAGTTTCAACATCGCAACCAAAGAAATACTGCCTTTAGTTAAGAGAAGATTCAACCATCGGTTTCATCAGATGATGTACAGTCTGGCTTACGACCCGGTCACAGAAATACTCTTCTGGACTGACATACAAGCAATCTACTGGTTTTCTTTAAAACCTGGATTTGTAAACAATATTTACGGAACCACTTTGTTTGAATTTGATGATTCTATTCCGTACACCGTTGCCGTAGATAGCTGTAAAGGGTAAGTTATTTATTATATCCGTAAATCAGCCAAGTTCGAATCGGACTCACGATTTATACCATTCTGATACTAACTACTAATACCACTGGTATTTGTTTGAACTCATATTTAAATGTTCTAAGATATAAGGTACAATCAGTAAATATGCTTTGTATCTAATCGTAAGAAAATTAATAAAAAAAAAGCAGATCCGAAAAAAATAATAATTAGTATTATTCCCTTTATCAATTATTTATACATGTCTTTTATAATTTTTAAATATTTCCTAAAAAACGTATAAAAAAACATTTAAAAATATAAAAAAACAGTAGTCCGCCGGTGTCGGGAGCAGGGTCCAAGCTACCGGTGGTTAGGGCTCCAGAGACAGGAACCTCCTCACAATGCGAGCCGTATCGAGGAGTACTGCCTTCTGTATCAGGCCCTTGATCCAACCACGCAACGATAGCTTCGACAGATGGTCGTCGAAGCTTTTGGCTATAAGGCCGTTGGCAGTCACGACAATCGGCACAATGACAGCCGTGTCCACATTCCACATGTCGACAACCTCGTGTGCTAAGTCGAGATATTTGATTTGTTTCTCTTTCTCAGCTTTCACGAGATTCTCGTCATGTGGGATGGTGACATCGACTATCATTGCGCGGCGCGCTAATCGGTCTACCACCACTATATCCGGCTTATTGGCTACAATAGTCCGGTCAGTGATGATAGACCGATCCCAGTACAACGTGGCATGGTCATTTTCGAGAACTGGGTCTGGCACATACCTGTAATACGGTACCTCAGAATCCACTAGGTTGTACTTCAAAGCAAGTTGCTGGTGAATAATCCTGGCTACTTGGTTATGTCTGTGCAAATACTCGCCGTTAGCCAGACGAGAACAACCAGAGATAATATGTCTGATGGAC
Source organism: Leucania comma (assembly GCA_958295575.1). Lineage (NCBI taxonomy): Eukaryota > Metazoa > Arthropoda > Insecta > Lepidoptera > Noctuidae > Leucania > Leucania comma. Next base: position 22,126,956 of record OY282478.1, on the reverse strand, counting down.
TCACCCGGTCGATGGCATGCCCGACACACGTCAACCGTCCCGTCCTTCATAATATGTCTCCGGTAGTTGTTCGTTAGAATACCTTCTATGGACGAAGGACATACAAAACCTTCAGTTTCTCCGAAGAGGTCACTGAAACGTAACCAGGCCACGGACGCCGTGAAATCTATATCGGGCTCATGAAGAGTCCGATAAAAGCGTCCATGGACCTCCTTGCCTTTCCATACTTCCTTGCGGTCATCAGTAGTAAGTACCACAGGTTTGCGCCAGTTCTCTTTAGCCATGGACAACGGGGTGAGTCCCTTATCCACTGTGACCACATCGCGGTGCATACCCACGTCGGTCTTGAGAAAATATTCTCTGAGGTTGCACACCTCACGGTTGTGTAGAGTCTTTGCGTTCAAAAAGCCCCGACCTCCACACTTCCGCGGGATGTACAGTCTCATCACCGATGATCGTGGGTGATGCATCCGATTTGCGGTCAGCAATGTACGGACCCGCCTATCCAGGGCGTCTAGCTCGGTCTGAGTCCATTTGAGTATGCCGAAAGAGTACATTAAAATCGGCATGACCCAACCGTTGAAGGCGCGCACCTTATTTCCCCCTGATAGAAGGCTGTTTAAAACCTTCCTCAGGCGTCCAAAGAAACGCTCCTTCAACGTTTGCTTCATGTCAATGACGTTAATGCCTAACGCTTCCGACATACCCAAATACTTATAAGTTTCGGTCGAGGGGAGGGACCTAAGGTGTATGGAATCCGAGAGTTGAATTCCCTCGGATTCCACAATCTCACCTCGCTTTACATGCATGACTGCACATTTATCCACACCAAATTCCATCCTGATGGCACTACTGAAAGTTTCAGTTACTTTCAGTAGTTCCATCAGTTGCAGATTGCCGTGGGCAAAGAGTTTCAGATCATCCATGTAAAGCAGGTGAGATAGGACCTGACCCCCTCTTCTCAACCGATAGCCCAGGCCTGAATCCTCCAGCAGCGTGCTTAGAGGATTCAAAGCTAAGCAGAACCAAAGTGGACTCAAACTGTCGCCCTGAAATATTCCCCGTTTAATCCATATTGGTTCATCATTTGCCTGGATCGGTCGACATCCTGGATAGCAAAGGACAGTTTTCCATTGCCTCATACATGACTCAAGGAAGGTGCGTAGAGCTGCATCTATTTTATACAACTCCAACACCCTTAAGAGCCATGTATGTGGAACGGAGTCATAGGCCTTTTTATAATCTATCCAACATGTCGACAGATCCCTGCGGGATCGACGAACTTGTTGGCTTATGGCCATGTCAATGAGAAGTAGCTCCTTTGTACCACGGGACCCATTCCTACATCCGTTCTGAGAGGCAGACATAATCGAGTTTTTGTCTATATGTACATTAATTTTTACTCTCAGAATGGATGTAAGAAGTTTATAAACCGTAGACAAACATGTAATCGGTCTATAATTCTTGGGTTCCGTGGGACAACCTGTCTTATGGAGCAGATGGGTGATACCAGTTGTTAGAAACTGAGGTAGCGACCCAGATTCTAACGATGACTGGAATTGAGATGCCAGGGGCGCGTGTGAGCTGCTGTACCATTTTAACCAGAAATTGTGCAGTCCGTCCGGTCCTGGAGACTTCCAATTCGGTAACGGACGGACTGCTCTGGCAACATCAGATGGGCTAATGACAACTTTTTCCATTTCTGGTACAGCTACGCACATGCTCTCGACATCACGCATCCAGTCATCCTCAGTGTGACAAACGGGCACGGACCAGATGCTGCGCCAGAAAGCATTCGTGGCAGCATCATCCGGCCGGGGCACGTCAGTCACATTTTGATCAGGTCGCTCCCAAGCCCTGTACACCCACCTTTCATCGCTCTGGAACATGCGATTCTGCGAGTATCGATCAACCCGCCGCTTATACCGCCGGATACGGTTGGCCCATGCACAAACTTTCTGCTTCAGGAAGTCGATGCGCTCCGTGACACGGGACATGTATTCTCGGGGGGTAATTCCCGTTCCAAAGAATGCCCGTGTAGCGACATCCATGTCGTCACAAAAAAAAAAAGAACTAATCCTGCATCGCGCAAGTAAGATTCGCGGCGCGATTGGAATATATAGAACAAACCCGAAATCATCTATCGGGCAGTAGCCCACCAGACATAACACCTGTCTGGTCGGAGGATCCTCCCTTTTCAAAGGAGGTATGTGGGACTTTACCCTCTGTTCCACTACCTCCAAACTGGTGACCCTCGACAAAAGAACGTCAGCGCAGCCTTCGTGCAGCTACTACTTCGTGACGTCATCATCACTTCCTCAAGCTTTCGAGCAGCGAGCTATACAGCCAGCACCCACGGCTATATGGGTATCCTGACCACCAGCATGCCTACTTGGTCATACCTGGTCATCACTCTCAGCCTCATCAGCGACCTTGGCTAAACACCTGCACCTTCGGCCAGTCACATGAAGAGCCTTGAAGAACCTCTCCTGGTCGACGACAGCAGTCAAGCCCTACATCGCATAGCACCGCTCCGACTCACTGGAGCCAGCCGCACTACTCCAACTTACTGGAGCCTGCAGCATCGTATCCCGACTCACTGGGATAGCACCACCCCGACTCACTGGGGCATCACCGCAGACAGTTCCGACTCACCGAGAACTATGCGGAATCCGGTTCCGACTCACTGGAGCCAGCCGCAATACTCCGACTCACTGGAGCCTGCAGCATCGTATGCCGACTCACTGGGATAGCACCACCCCGACTCACTGGGGCATCACCGCAGACAGTTCCGACTCACCGAGAACTATGCGGAATCCGGTTCCGACTCACTGGAGCCAGCCGCAATACTCCGACTCACTGGAGCCTGCAGCATCGTATCCCGACTCACTGGGATAGCACCACCCCGACTCACTGGGGCATCACCGCAGACAGTTCCGACTCACCGAGAACTATGCGGAATCCGGTTCCGACTCACTGGAACCAACCTCCATTGGCCTGGCACGCATCGCGACGCCTCAAGAAGCATCAAGAACCATCGATCTCCGATCTCCGGAGGGGAGTGATGTAGCGACATCCATGTCGTCACAAAAAAAAAAAGAACTAATCCTGCATCGCGCAAGTAAGATTCGCGGCGCGATTGGAATATATAGAACAAACCCGAAATCATCTATCGGGCAGTAGCCCACCAGACATAACACCTGTCTAGTCGGAGGATCCTCCCTTTTCAACGGAGGTACGTGGGACTTTACTCTCTGTTCCACTACCCCCAAACCCGCCTCACGAATCGCATCACACGTAGTCGTAAAAGTATTATAATTATTACGATCACGTAAAAATATCAAAAGACAAATTTATTTTGTTAGGTTTAACTGAGCTGACTGCACTAAATTTAAGCTGTTGGTATTGTAATAGAATAAATCGGACCCACGCCTAAGGGGTTCCAAAAGAATACTATAATTTATTATAGGTATATTTATTTTATACCCAAGATGAGATGATGAGAGGTGCGATAAAAAAAATCACGTTGATGCCTCTAAAAATTAATTTTATCGATTAAAGTTAGGACTAATATTTTATAATAGTTCGGTATTAAATCGATATTTTTAATAAAAAGATCAAGAATTTTATGTTTATAATTCTTTAAAGTCTTTGCGTATCTCTTTCTTTTATATGCAGTCCGAGAGTGACCACACTTTAGGTCCAAGGGACTTACTATGAAATTTTTAAATGTCAGTCGTGCAAGTGCGAAAGAAGGACAGAGCTATACACTCTATATAGCTCCATCTCTATAACTGTTCAGTTGAGGTCGTAAAATGGATCTCGTTAAGAGCTTACAGAAACTCTGCTGGATATATTATGTAAAGTGAATGCTATCGTTTGGAACCATTGATTTATTATAAGGAAAGAAAGAAAAATATTTTATTTGACACATAAGGGAAGATACGCTACGCACTAACATCACAATCAGAAAACCTGGACTCTATACTCACTTATCTATAATCAGTGTCATCACAGTCGCAAACCCACAATAACTGATAAACAAGGACAGAGATAAGAACCGTCACTGTCGTGCGAGCGAAATCGAAAAAAAAAACAAAATTTGTTTTGCGTAAAACCCTTGTTTATGCTATCTTCCGCCTTGTTTATCTTCCGCAGTTTTGATTCTTTTCTTTGAGATCTAAGTTTGGAACTCTAAAAAACATTTTTAATGTATGGTTGTTGTTGATATAAAGGTGGTGATTGATGTTTGTTTTTTTAATTACAGATATATTTACTGGTCCAACGTGAATGACAGAGGATCAAGTACAATAGAGAAGGCTCGATTTGATGGTACTGACAGAGAACTCGTAATAGACGGTAACATGCGCGCTGTTTGTAATTTAGTCATCGACCAGCAGACACAAAAAATGTACTGGACGGATAATGTGCTAAAACGCAAACGTTCTGAAATAACACAATTTTGTGTTAAAAGTGCAGATTTGAATGGAGAAAATAAAACATTATTGTATATTGATACAGAAAAAAACCAACCACGAGCACTGACCGTATCAAAGGATTTCATGTACTGGGTGCCATCATTTGAGCTCACCGACAACATTTGGCAATTACCGAAGAATCCAACTCGAGATACAAAACCTACAGCAATTTTAGTTTCCGGATGGTACAGAAATAGTGTCGCTGCTAATTACAATATTGAAGATCAGATACAGGGTATTCAGGACTGTGATCCTTTGCGAAATTTGTTACCAAAAAAAGAGTGATCGACGAGTAGCGACTATCTTTCAATGACCCATTGAAGCATAATGATTTATTTTTATTTTAGCGATTTTTACAATAAATACGTTTGTAACTTAGATTTAAATGCGAAGTTGAAAAAAAATTAAGTCACAGTGTTTCTCTTCTTGACACAGACATTAAGAAAAATGCTAGTTTTTTAGTAAAAACAATCAGTAAATTAGATTATAATAAGATTAAATTCAATCCTTTGGATGTAGAAGAGTAAGAAAAATTTGTTTATTTAATAAATAATTAAATGATCAAGAAATTAGAAGTATATTATCGTATTAGTATTGTAAGCCAATTGAGAACCTTACGAATGATTTGATTAATAATAATAACATGAATTACAGTAACTGTGGTACAATATCAATGGTTTGTAGATTCAGTGTAGATTGTTTAGTCACCCCGATATTTAAGAGCAAGACCCGGCAAGGGTACAACGCTAACACATTAAGATCCCGCCGATTTTTACTTGTAATATGAAATATGGACGTATTTTTTTATTTGCTAAATTAAATATTTAAGCTTGAACTAGTTATATTTATTAACAAGGAAGTTATAAAATTTCAAAGCTGCTATCATGAAGGAGAAGCCCTATATGTTCTTTGACGTCAAAAGACACCTGTGCGGGCGCAATGGAAGATAGCGTTTTGGCCAGATAGATATAATATATAATTGATTTAAAATTGTATAGGTATATCTCGTTTGCTTTCCTACCAATTTTGATATTGTTTTCACAATTGCTATCTATTTTTTTGTATATTATTTATTAATAAACTTATTAGATACAATTTTTTTCATGCCTGTTCCATATTGTAGAATTTTTTAGAAATTATGGCTTCCCTGAAATTGTCCTGTCACGTCGTCGTTTTTAACTGTAATTAAAACATTGTGTGTGAAGAGTTTTAGAAAATATTACAAAATAGGTTTTTCTAAATGGTTTTGTATGAAGCTTTCTATTATAACATGCAATCGTGATTTGTTTTCTTTTTAAATAATTACTACACTTTGGTAATTCAATAAGTTTTATTTCTGTCTGTTATGTAATAAATTTTATAATGACAACTGCTTACAACATAATTCGTATTAGCTTTGGTTGTATCTATGGCTCCCACGGAAAATCGTCATGTCATAGCTAACTTTTACGTTATTTTTAATAAAATAGTTTTATTAGAATTATTACTCAATCGTTTTATTTTGAACCCATTACAATACTGACGTTTAACAAGTGATGATTTTAGCCTACATGAACGACTTTTGATTTGTGGTCGTTCTAATCGTTTAGAAAAATATTGAGGGATCCCAAATGAAAAAAAAAAAATTGGTAAGAGGAATGTAGGTTTAGTGTCGAGTTATATTTTTCTGAAGGTGCACCAATTATTGCAAAGTGAAGGTCATGGTTAATTAAGCAATGATAGCCACACGGGTCGATCCACAAGGGTAAACAATATTTTTCGAGGTCAGTCTGTGGGACCTTAATTTTTTTTATTTTTTTTTATTTACACATTGTTCTCTTTTTGATTTGTTTATTTACTTAGCAACACACGGCCACAAGCCCACATTTGTAAAATACATTTTGTAGCGTAGGATAATTTATGGGTTTCGAGTGACACTGATGGTTTGATACCCAGAAAAAGGATACAGTGAGTGTGTTCTTCTATTACGACTATAAATGATCAAAGCGAATACATTTAGCATAGGTCATCGTCGCTACCAATGATATGTGATCATTGAACAATAGTAACATCAAGATCCTTCATTTCTCTTATCGTGGTAATGGTACTCTTATTCACTTTTTAGATTTGCATGGATGGCTGCTGTGTGCGGGTAAAACTCACGATGAACTATTTTGTAGGGTTTTTTTATGGTAGGTAAAATCATCCGATGACAAATCCCGCCCTTGGGCGGAACGGGAAGTAGTGTCAGACTCTTACTGACTAAAAACCTACCCCTTTCCGTCTGGTACCCAACCGGACCGAGCCCAAGTCGTCGACGGCGCGTTCTGTTCCCGCGCGCCTCAAGGAGCTGTCAGCAAACCGTAGAAGCCCAGCCTGCTAGCTGCAGGCAGGCAGGGTCGAAGCCTGCTGGGGTCATGGGTCAGCTTCCAAAAGGAATACCCGGCCCCGGCACGATAGGTAACGAAGGAACGGGGTAGAATTTTAGTCAGTAAGAGTCTGACACTACTTCCCGCTCCGCCCAAGGGCTGGATTTGTCATTGGATAATTTTACCTACCATAAAAATAAAACCGTAACGACTGCTTCTATCCCGCATTTCGCAGCCATCAGATCCTTGCGGTCCTCACCAAGTCTTCGGTTCACCTTGTGGGAGGTTTTTCAACGTTGTCAATAATACTCTAGAACTTTTCAACTTCATCGATTATACTTTCTGCGAGCAATGTGCCCTGCCCACTGCCACTAAGGTTTGGCGATTCTTAGGGCTATGTTGGTAACCTTGGTTCTCTTCATGTCTGATACGATTACGGAATAAAACTCCAAGCATAGCCCTTTCATTGCCCTTTGGGCATCTTCAAGCTTTTAGCTGAGGCCCATAGTGAGCGACCACATTTCTGAGCCATATATCATCATTAGTAATTGCAACATGCTCTGGACATAGACTTTCGTCTTGAGATACTGAGGTGTGTTGGTTATTAACCGACTTCGAAAAGGAGGAGGTTGTATGTTCGGCTATATGTATTTTTTATGTATATGTATGTTGTAAAACTGTCGCAATAGTTAAGTGAAATTGCTTTGTTTATACATGCAGTCGATGACTGACTGAAGGAAGAAGGGGAGAGGATACATAGAACTGATCTGATTTTGAAATCAGAAGGTAGGTAAGAACCGGAATTCTGTAATAAATCAGTGTATCCTTGCCGTGTTTAGTATTAAATGATTTGATGATGGAACCGAATGGCGAAAGGAATGTATTTATGTCCATCTGAGGGGTACTACAACTAAGAAGTGTGAAATAAAAAACTATTTACAAAAAAAATACAACCGAATTCAATGTAAAAAAAAAACACAAAAATGTGCGACTTCTGAATTTAAAGTTATTTTGCACTTTTTTGTGTTTTTTTTTACATTGAAGTCGGTAGTATTTTTCCAGAATATACCGCGCGGCTTCCCGAGTGCTGCCCAGCCGAGTTTTTACTATTATTATTTTAATGTTTTAGGAAATTCAGCACTTGGATTAATATTTCACAAACTGCAATCAGAAGCAGACGTGCTGTATAAATAATTTTAATTTGTTTAAAGAACTTGACTTTTAAAGGTTACAGAATGAGTAGAACGCATCAAGTGGTGGTTTTGATAACTTTGCTTGTGGGGTTGGCGCATTCTTTTGTCTGGGGTAAGTCTTATCTTCATTTTTGTTATGAGTTTTTGTGCTATTTTTTAAACGACTTCAAAAAAAGGAGTTTCTCAGTTTGACCTGTATGTACGTATATTAGTCCGTGATAATCTCGCATTTGGCTTTACCGATTTTAATGCGGTTTTCAGAAGAATATTTGTCACATTTAGGAAAGGTTTTGGTATTCTAACCGACTTAAAAAAAGGAAGTTCTCTTTTAGAATTGTCATGATGGTTTGATAATGGAACCGAATGATGGAAGGTATCTGATTAAGTTTGGGTTAGAGGTACTGCAACTAAACAGTGTGAAATATTAAAAAAAAGAAAATCGACTTCAAAAAAAAAAAACACAAAAAAGTTTAGTGTAAAATAACTTTAATTTCGTAAGTCGGTGTTTAATAACAAAGAGAACAAACTATTATAGAAACACGGACTTCCGAAATAAAAGTTATTTTGCACTTTATTGTGTTTTTTTATTGTTGATAGGCTCGCGTTTGACCACTATCTCACCTGATGGAAATAATAATATTATTAATGGAATAATAATAATGGTTTTTAATAATTGGTTTAATTAATATTTATTTAATTAACCCTACGTCAGATTGGTCCATCGATTCGCCAGAGTCCTGTGTTTGCCACTGGGTATTTCCATCTCATTTAGCTTTTCAATCCCCATAGGTGACAAGAAGACTGACGAGATTGAGTAATGGTCGTGGCTCAATATAAATGAGAGAGGTTGTCTTGTCGGATATTTCCGACGTAGCCGGTTTAAAAGGTTTTTCTTCCCTGTAAAGTTATTACGGTTAAATACACTACGTTAACACAAAGTTTAGTGTGCTAAATTTTACCCGTAGGCCTACAAATTATGTTAAATTAATATAGTACAAACTAGCTTCTGCCAGCGCCTTCGCCCGACACATTTCCCTTACTCTTTGGGTACGGAACCTTGAAAAATAAATTTAATCAATTAAGGAACAGGATGAGAGGAGGAAAAATAAATGTGACTTGTTTCAGTTCGTAGTACGGAATTCCGTACCACGAAATTCACCCGAACTTGGTATTTATCTTCCATTTAAGAAAATGCTACAGATAATATCAAAGACTCTTATTCCTGGGTTTAAAAAAATTGAAACTTGTTGAAAATACTTTTCTAAATGGATAAAATAAACTAGATCATAAATACTATTTCAAAATTATCAATGTCCCTTGTGTTAATAAACTTATAAATAACAAAATTCACACGAACGAGGTCGTGCGCAAAGTGCTAGCAATTTATAGTTTAATCAACCACTAAGCCTTAATAAATTATACTGACAAATACTTGCTCTGAATGGCAGGTCCACTCAAATCTGTATGGTTCGTTCTTAACCTTTTGAATACTGTAATTAGAGACACAATAGAAAGAAAATAGGTTTGCGGACACCCTTGTCCTCTTGGTGCTTAACTGCATGGTTCTCATGTAATTTGACCATTGCATTATAACTGTATGGACTTTAAAAGAGATTTTGACCCCTGAGTTTGTTTCGGTGTTTCTTCTCAGGGTATTTATTTATTATATACTTTATTGTACACAATCACACATACAAAAGGAAACTAAAAACTAAGACACATACATAAAATAGGCGGCCTAATCGAAAGAAAGAAAGAAAGAAATCATTCAGCGATCTTTTCCAGGCAACCTGGAAGGGAAGGGTAGTCAGTCAGGAAACAGCAGCTTCATCTAATTTAAACTGATGAAAAAAAAATATTGGCATCTAAAAGAAAGTGATTTTTAAAGCGTATTTGCAAAATAAATATCATTTATCATACAGTACATAAAAGGAATATGAGATTTGACATTTTTCTATCACTCCAAGTAAAAAACTTGTATCCATGTGTTTAGTTTGAAAACCTATTCCAAAATAGCTGGGAAAAAGCTCGGCTTATCTTATTTTTAACTGTAGTTTATAATTAGGCGGAAAGAAAAACGTTTATTTGTGACTTGTACAATATAAATAACAATATAGAAATGTTAACTAATCACAAAACGTCGCTGTATATGTTGAAATTCTCAAGCGACGGAAATGTTATTGTTGGAAGTTACGAATATTTTCACCGCTAATCTTTTGGACATATTACCACTCGTCCGTGATGTGGAGGAGTTATTTGACGGCATGTTTTATTCAGTTTTTAGTTAGTTGTAATTATTTTTTCATTATACTGTAGCATTATTAACATTATCAGCCTTTTAATGTTCCCACTGCTGAGACTCAGGCCTCCTCTCTAGGAGAGGGAATGGGCCGTAAACCACCACGCGGGCCCAGTGCGGATTGTGAATGTCACATGCGAATTTTTGGTTTCAGGACGTGCCGGTTTCCTCACGATATGTTCCTTCACCGTTTTGAGAGCAGTGGTGATGAAATAATACACCAAGTAATACGTACGCCTGGCTGGGTTTGAAGCCTTGACCTACAATTCGTAAGTTGGGGCTGTTATCACTCGGCCACCACAGCTCTCAGTTTATAATGTAATTTGGCATAATAATTAACCAACCAACCAGCTACCAATTTTTTTTACATATTATATGAGCTTTATCCGTGTAAATCACAAAAATTAACTAACATATAAAACAATAAAAACAATATTTTAAAAGAACAAAAAAAACAGACCTCTGATGCCAGGAAGACTCAATCAACCAATTAATAACATTTTTATTAAATATACCATTTACAGGCAAAGCTAAAAAAGTATCTAAAGCTAAATTGCAATTCCATAGCGTAATCTCTGTAGAACAGAACGAGCAAAAAACTCCATGGACACCGTTTTCAATCATGTCATGAGTTACAACATACATATGTTATATAGCTGTATGTGGCTACATATGTTTTATAGCTTTTATTCATCATCATCATCATCAAATCATCAGAAAGACGTCCACTGTTGGACATAGGCCTGCCCCCAAGTGTCGCCACAATGAATGGTTCTAGGAATCTCGCATCCATCAGATTCCCGCAACACTTGCCAGGTCATCGGTTCACCTTGTAGGAGGCCTTCTAACACTGCGTTTTAGATAACGCCAGAAAACTCCGGGCATAGCCTTTTCCATTACCCTTTGGATGAGTTTAAGCCTTTTGATGAGGCCCATTGTGAGCGACCATATGATCATAGACTTTCATCTTGCTTGCTTTTATTATGTGAGCGCAATGTAAATAAATTATGAAAAAAAAGTAATAAAGAAATAGGAATTTAAATAAGCCACAGACCGATTAGTTACCTACCTATCGCAACATATCATGCTTTGATATTAAAATAGTTGATTATATGATAAAAGAAATATCTTTAAGTCACGGACGACATAAGTATAGTGATAAATTCAAACCGCCCAAGACCAAGACAGACACATACATACATACACTACTTTACATACTCTACTTTTTAGACCACCAGTGAGATAATTAAAATAATAATACTAAAACTTAAGTATCACTCGACATTTTTTGAGATTTGAAATAAACAAAATTCAGAAAGCATGCAAAGTAAAGTTATGCATAAAACTACTTTTATCCAAATATCAAACTAGCCACTAATAAAAATAGAATAAAATCTGGTTAACGAAGCGGGTGCAATCTATAAAATTAATACTATAGAATCTTCGAGTAATGACTATTAAAACTGTTAACTTTAATTTTCGTTGTGAAACTATTTGCGATTGCATATCTTTTGAGTTGTTTATTCCCGAGATATTAGACTTTTATGAAGATGAAACTGTTGGGTTGTGGTGGAAGATGCGTGAAGCGGGAGTGCCTGAAGCCATAACCAATATGTTTCGGTATTGGTACGGTCACCAAATCAATCCACTTAGATGGGCTGGTGAGTTGTCTGGGGAGTACAGGTTGGAATGCGGGGTGAGACAGGGAGGGTTGACCTCGCCAGCGCTTTTCAACCTGTAAATAAATAAGCTGATTGTTGAGCTCAGCAGTACACATGTCGGCTGTTCAATTGACGGTCTCTGTGTCATTAGTATTAGTCATGTGGATGACATGGTACTGCTCACTTACTGATGTTCAAAGTAAAGCACAAAAAACCAGCCTACGTTCCACCAGTTATGATGAAAGGTGTGGCCCTTGAGAGGGTTCTAAATTTTAAATACCTGGGGCATATAGTTACTGAAACTTGGAAAGACAATGATGACATGGAAAGAGAACGTAGGGCGTTGGCTGTCCGATGCAATATGTTGGCCCTCAGGTTTGCACGTTGTACACCAAAAGTAAAAATAACGCTTTTTAAGGCATTTTGCCAAACCCTGTACACGTGCACCCTGTGGGTCCGGTATACGCAGCGGGCATACAATGCCCTCAACTTTCAGTATAACAATGCTTTCAGGATGTTGTTGGGGCTTCCACGGTACTGCAGTGCATCAGGACGCACATATTGATGGTTTTAATACCATCATAAGAAAGCGGGTAGCGTCCATGATGCGCAGAGTGCGTGGGAGTGGCAACAGCATTCTGAGGGTCATTAGTGATAAGCCGTGTTGCGCCACTTTGGCACACTGGGTGCATGTACATGTGCATGTACCCGGTGTGTCAGTTGTGCGCCAAAGATATTTAAATTAATGATCTCTGCACTAATGTATTTTACTAACATAGTATTTTAAGGTATGTGATTATTACTAAGAAAATATGGACCACGGTCTGATATAAAGTATTTTTATTTATTTTTTATAATCAAATTATCATTTTGTTTTTAGAAAAATATTTCCTTCTTACATGTTTTCCAATTTAGTACTTATCGCCCTATTCTTATTAATTTGCTTTAGTTTCAAAATATCACATAGCTTATCTATCAACGCACACTATATTTAATACCTAAACAATAATAACACATATTTAATATCGTATAATTAGTGTGGGTATTTGAATATAATATTAATTGGTGGTTCATACAAAATAGGAAAAAGGATAATAAACTAAAAAAAATAACGCTATTAAAAGCAACAGGTGATTCTAAAAAAAAAACAAATTATTTGCTTTAAATACATTGTGATATTTTATGCAGATACAAAATTGTATTTTGTTTTTAATTTATTGTAGATTCTCGAAGTAGCCTTATTATGTTCGAGAATCAACAATAAATTAAAAAGATAAAATTTCTGTGACATCTTGTACGAAGCTGCGTCCACTAAGGGTGTTTTTATGCATGTGGATTTTCTCCACATGCATAGCGTAGCAAAAATTCGAAGACATGTGACATTCACCAACCCGCACTGGGCCCGCTGGTAGATTACGGCCCATTCCCTCTCCTAGAGAGGAGGCCTGAGTCCCAGCAGTGGGAACATTATAAGGCTGATGCAATGCTATGCACAAAATTTTGTAAAAAGTTAGTTACTAAGCAGACCGCCGGATTAAAATTTTGGACAACGCTTCCATTTACGCAGATGAATACAATTACAATGTAAACAGCCCTCCTGACAGATTTTAAGAAGCTCATATAAAAAAAAGTTTTATCTTCCAGATATCGTCGTGGGAGCCCGAAATAAGCTACAATTTTATGATAATGGAGCAGTATCGCATGTGGAAGACTTTAAATTAGACATTGACATTGAACATTTAGCCTATGATGAAGTACACAACAGGCTGCTGATATGCGATAGAAACATAACTCAAGACTCAATTATATACAGTTTTAACATCGCAACCAAAGAAATACTACCACTAGTTAAGAGGAGACTCTACAATCGGTTTCATCAGTCCATTTACAGCATCGCTTACGATCCGGTTACAGAAATGCTCTTCTGGGCTGATGTAGATGCAATCTATTGGTTTTCATTAAAGCCTGGATTTGTAAACAATATTTACGGAACTATTTTATTTGAATTTGATGAGTCTAGTCCTTTCAGTGTCACCGTAGATAGCTGTAAAGGGTAAGTTATTTATTATGTTTGTAAATTGGAAACAACAAACAATATCATAATTTTAAAATTAATTCTTTTGAATAAACGGAGAGAAAGATGCATCTTAATTTCACTAATTATTATTACAATTCAAAATAGGACTAATATTTTATTTTTAATCCAACTTTTAATCAGTGTTTTTAATAATACACAATAGTATTTTAATTACAAATCTGTAGATGTTTGGTCAGCTCGCTACATATTTGCAAGCATTGTGTCTTTGCGCATTTCATTCTTTTGTTTGCAGTTTAAGAGTGACCGTACTTTAGGTCCTGTAGTCCTAAGTTAAATTTTGGTGTCATTTGGATATTGATTGGTCAACTCTTACCGTATAACTACGGCCCATGTGGCACGAGTTGCAGGAAATAAAAAGAAATTATATTTTCATTGGTCAACAATCCCACGTCAATATCACAATGGGAAAAGGTATAATTAGTAACAAAAGGGTTAGTGTGGAAATAATAAAGAATTTTACGAATTTGCTACAAAATATTTAATTACCACAAAAATATAACATATTATTATAAACAAAAAATATAAAACCAAAATTTAATATCACTTAACACACGAGTTAATAAAAAACATTCATACATGTGCCTTTAACAATAAAAAAATAAACAAATATTAAAAAATAATAAGCAATCGTCATAAAAAAAATATATAAAATTTAAATAGTTTTAACAATAACATGTTACAAATCTGTGCTTGAAAGTGAGACTTTCTTGGATTTATTATTTTGTTTATTCATTAAAATAAAAATAAAAATTATATTTTTAAATATTTCATAAAAAAAAAACTTATAAAAATATATAGAATAACGGAACAATGATTAAAAATTACGGAAACAGGGATTATTATTAACCCTACAAATGTTTTTAATGATGATTGATGTTGTTTTGATTGTTGCACGTTATTGATGGATATTTTCTAAATTACAGGTATATTTACTGGACCACATCATTAGACGAAGGATCAAATAAAATAGAGAAGGCTCGAATTGATGGCTCTGAAAGAGAAGTTGTATTAGATGGTAATATGCGCGTTATTTATAATTTGGTCATTGACCAGCAGACAAGAAAAATGTATTGGACGGATCAGGTGCTAGAAAACAGACAATTTTCTATTCATGCTGCAGATTTTAATGGAGAAAATAGAAGAATGTTATATATTGATACCGAAAAAAACCAACCACTCGCACTGACTGTATCAAAGGATTTCATCTACTGGGTGCCACTTTCTGAACCTACCCTCAACATTTGGCAACTACCAAAAAACCCAACTGAAGACACAAAACCTACAGCTATTTCAGTGTCAAATTGGCACACTGTTGCTGCTAAATATAATATTGAAGATCAGTTACGAGGTATTCAGGACTGTGAACCACTGAGAAATCTGCTACCAAAAACAGGAAATAGAGTGGCCAACGAGTAACAATACATCTTTCAATTATCCTGCAAATATAGACCCATAGATGCATAATAATCACAAAGATTTTAGCGGTGCTTTTGTTGCAAAAAATCGTTCAAAACTTAGATTTAAGTCTGGAATTCAAAAGGGCTCCAACTGTAGAATCAAACTGGTGAACTGGACTATAAATGGAGGTCAAGCAGTATAGTCCAGTTCTCCAGTCAGCCTGTGTACCAGCAGGAGTTACATATATTACAATATTACAACGGAAGGTTTTTTTTATGGTAGGTAAAATCATTCACTGATAAATCCCGCCCTTGGGCGGAGCGCGAAATAGTGTCAGACTCTTACTGACTAAAAACCTAACCCGCTTCTTCGTTGCCTATCGTGTCCTCCGGGAGTTCCACATAGTGACGTCAACCGGGCGACTCCTCACCTGACTCAACTGTATGACCTGCGTCATACAGTTGAGAGGTAGTTGAGAAAGCGTGAGGTCTTTCCAGCCACGCCTCAAGGATAGATATTACGACGGAAGGTGCCAACAAAAGTAGTTTCTTGAACTCAAGTACCTACCTAATTAATATTAATAAATATTTTTTTTATAAAATCACACTGTTTGTCGTATTGACAGAAAAAAATAATAAGTTATTTTACACTTTATATTTTTTACATTTTTATTAAAGATAATTAGTTAACAAAGGACACAAATCAATTTCTTATTAGTCTTAATTAGGTTGCAATAAGAATAAGGCCAATCCTTTCGATTTACTCTAGAATAAGACAAAACTAAACCTGTTACTAAACTACTAGAAGAGTTTGCAAAACAATCAAATTATTATTTAAGAAATTAGGAGTATGTAATCGTGAAACTATAATCTAGTTTAGAAACTTACAAATGTTTTACAGTTAAGAGTTTAAGAAAATACTGCATACAATAACTGAAGTAATATTATGACTTTATTAATGCATTCTTGAATATACTTGAATTAATTATTTGCACACCACATGTAAGGATAGAATGTAAATGGGTCTCATTTATGTTAAGAGCACACTATTTTGTACACCTACATTCTGGCAAATAATTAAGTTATTATTTTTAGGTAGTTTTAAATAGTTTTTTAAGCTTTTTATTATCTTTTCTTTTTAAATAAATGCTATACTTAAGAAATTAATTAAGTTTTATTTCCGGTGATTAAAAAATGAATTACGAGTATTTTAGTCTAACACAAATCAATGCCTATGATTTTATTTTGTTCTAATACTAAAAAATAAAAAGAAACAACGGTTTAGCCAAAAAATCAGGTGAGTGGAGAGTAGGTGTAGTGTTGATAATTTTTAGTTATATTTTCCTGAAAATATAATAATTATAGTACATTGGAGATCGTAGATAAGCAACAACAGCCGCATAGATCAATTCATAAGGTTTATCAATGTTTGTCGAAGTTGGTCTGTAGATTGGTTAATCAACGTACCATTTTTTTTTTTAATTATTTTATTTACTTCAACTTCAAACACAAACCGATTTTCAAAAACATATCCAGAAACTACAAAACGTCTGTTTGATCACTTCAATAATATATAATTTGATTGAAGTATTAACTCTAGGCATAGCTCGTCACCGCTCCTGATATTATGTAATCATTTAACGTTAATTTATTGTCAAAAATGACTTATTTATCTTTCATTCCATATAATATCCTGGTAATTTATATATTCTTTCTACATAGAAGTTTGTTATTTGTGAGTAAAACCGACGATCAATCATTTCGTAGGGTTAAATTCCTCTTTGTTCTGAGTACTTCACTCTAATACTATATTTAGGTCTCATTGTAACATCAAATTATCAGTTTCAGAGTAAACTTCGTTAGAAATGTTTAAAATCACCCGAATACAGTAGAATTTTGAAGTGTCGTATAATTATTGAAAGGCATAAATAGATGTGGTCTCAGAATTGATCCTTGAGTGACTCTGGAATGTATATGACAGGGTTTATGAAGGATATTTATGAAGGCAAGCCAAACAAACTACCAGCAATCACGTAAGTAGTCAGCGACGAGTCGCAGAAGACCTGGCGTAAAAACGATAGCGCATAATTTCACAAGCAGAATATCATTATTGACCGTATCAAACGCAATCTGGAAGTCTTTTTTAAATTTAGAAACTTTTGGTCACAGTAAAATAAGACCATGCCAGCCCCATCGTAACCTAATACAAGTAAAGCGAAACACCTTATCAACAATTCGGACTCTAAAATCTTACTCACTATTTTATGAACTGTGTTAACTGCGTGGCGTTCGGACAATGTACTTAGAATAAAACCAATATCAATCAAATTAATTTTGAAAGTATTTATCAGCACCGTGCCGCATTCTGCATAATGTGGACTGTCATTTTTTCCATTAGATGCCGAAACTCCTTGACTGGAACGTGTCCAGATCGCAGTCTATGCACTATTATTTCATCTGGAAGTCAAAATGAAACTCTGTAATAAATGAATGTATCCTAGCCGTATTTGTAATTATTATAACTGTCATGACATGCACTATTATACGATAAAGTGCTATCGAACTGGTCTGATGATCGAAGGTAAATAGGCAAATTCTTTAATAAAAATAATGCACTACACTATAGCCTAAAATACCCCACACTATAGGATTGGTACTGGTATCACTATAGAATTGGTTACCATGGAAGTTTAACCACAATATATATATTTCTATAAAATAGTAAAATTAAAAAAACATCCAACCGTAACAGACATAACTTTGATTTCAGAAGTCAGTGTTTTTTTTTTTTTCGGTAGGTAAGTCAGTGTTAAATTATAAATAAAAAAACTATACAAAAACCGATTTCCGAATAGTTATCGTATAAAGAGCAACAGGTTAATTCGTAGAACTTCTTTTATTTATTTTACCGTCAATAAATGCCGAGTTTTGTATAAAATTTTTTTTTAGGGTTTCATACTTCAATAGGAAAAAGCTGAACCCTTATAGGATCACTTTGCTGTCCTTTCGTCTGTCTGTCAAGACCCTTTATCTCGGGAACGCGTGTAGGTATCGAGTTGAAATGAAAACCATAATATTATACTCAAGTCTGCGGTCCCTTGAAGCTGTGAAAAAATCAAACTTCTAGGTTAACGGAAAAAAGATACGGACGTTTATGTCGCAAAAAAAAACGTACATTTTTATCCCTCAAAGGAATCAAAATTCATAGGGTACTTCTCGTTGACCTAGAATACTGAAATTTTTCATGAAGCAAGGTCTCATAGCACAAATATAAGGAAAAATATGAAACCTATAAATTTATAGTTACGTCGAATCGTAAAAAAAACTTTTTTGCTATTCGGAAAAATCTTTGAGGCTCGATTCGGAAATTGAATTTTTTTTTTTTAAATCTGGTTGTTTTTTTAAGTTGGCAATTCATGTAATGAGAAACCTTGCGTGTTTTCTGACATCTTTTTGAGGCGCAAGTCGATTTGGGCTCGGTTCGGATGGTTTCTTGACGGCCGAACGGGCTACCCATTGCTCGACGTTCGTAAGCCCACGTCTATAATGGCTCGTGGTCGGGGTGGGGATCTCGGTGGCTGGAGTGTGAGGATGTTTATTTCCCCACGCGTGCGGCAGTCTTCTGCGCTAGCATTATCGCGTCGCCGCCACAAATCGTCTCCATGACGACTTGGCGGTATCTACTACGCCAAAACAGTGAACACTTCCACTTTAAGTAGTCCACCGTGTTCTTCAGGCGGTCCACACAACGTTGACACCTGCTTGTTTCTTCCGCAAGAATCAGGTACAGGAACCTTCCAAACTTACCGTGCCCTTGCATTCTGTTTCAGAATTGCCCACAGCCCCCAAAAGTGGATTAAACGCAGAAAACTTCACGTCAGGATTTATAGAAAAACTTATTTACGACGTAGTAGACAACAGGGTGATCTTTGTTGATAATTTCAATCCTCACGGCATAATATTTTGTTATGACAGAAGAACTAAGACAACCGAATCCTTAGTACCAAGGAAATACAGAGAAAAGGTTGTGGATATAGCCTTCGATCCAGCCAAAGGATTATTATTTTGAATTGAAGACGATAGCATATACCGGCTTTCTTTAAATTCAGAACTTAAAAAGAGTTTGCAAGGAAAAATTTTCATCAAAACAGATGGACTTAATCCCAGAGCTATAGCCGTGGATAGCTGTAAAGGGTACGTTACTTATAGTTTGTAAACTATTTGTTTGATTTCGTGTAGATTCCTGATGATATATAATTTACAGATATATTTACTGGACGGCTACTGACCAGCGCAACCGCACATTACCGTCTGTTATAGAAAAGGCTAAACTTGACGGCTCTGGTAGAGAAATAGTTATTAAAACCAACCTTCAAATGCCACAACTCTTGGTCACTAACCGAAATGAACTCTACTGGACTGATGGTACTTTAAGAGAAGATCACCTGCCTACCAAAGAAAAACAATTTTCTATTGAAAGTGCAGATTTGAATGGACAGATAAGAAGAACAGTTTATCGTGAAACGGGAGAAGACCAACCTCAGTCACTGGGCGTAGCAGAAATTGCCGTCTACTGGTCACGCTTGTTTAGACCTGGCGTTTGGCAATTACATAAATATGCAAGCGTGCATTTGAAACCTCGGCAAATATTAAACGCTACAGTGCAAGATATGATAACCAACTATACTATTACACAACTGTTTTTGGGTATTGAACATTGTGAAAATTTAAGTAATCTAAAAGATATAATGGGTACGGTTTTCTATACGTCTGATGATATGATGGAGCATGGTATCAATGATGTAAAAGTTAGTGCGGAATATCAGTGTAAATGCGTATCATGTTCAGTCTGCCAGAACTATTGCTTTCAAGGAAACTGTAGTGTCACTGCTGAGGGACAACCCCAGTGCAGGTAAAACATTCTTCTACACATCAATTTCGAATTTTTTGTTTTTCTCTTGTTTTAGGTAAAAGCTCTCATATGATGTGGCCGACGATGGAGCATGCTAGCCTAACAGCAACCTATTCGCTTTTGCCTTAAAAACACTGTTTATATTATAAACTTTTATTTCAGATGCAAAGCTGATTTTTCTGGTCAAAGATGTGAGGTTAACGTCTGCCAGGGTTATTGTTTAAACGATGGTAACTGTTCCTTGAATAAGGACAATAAGACAGTTTGTCAATGCAAAGGGGATTATGAAGGTGAAAGATGTGAAGTTTCAAAATGTCTGAATCGTTTGAATAAACATTTAGAAACAGTTGAAATGTTGAGAGATGTTCTAAATAGAGGTAATTTCCTGTCTGGTTTGTATAAAGGATCAACAGAACTGTTCCTTCATATTAGTTTAAGGGTATCTAGTATTTAACTGTTCCTTAATTTATTCCTGTTTTCAGCTTTTATTGTATCAAACTAATAGTGCATAAAAATATGACCTTCTTCGTGGTTTACATACACCACAAAGGGGATGGCGGTGTCTCAGATAGGGGCTTCTTCTTATTTAACGTCTCTGAGTCAGGGTGCTTCCAGCCCCTAAATAACTGTCAAAAGTCAATTTTTGTTTTGTGTTTAATTAGTGTTTTTAGTAAAGAATAAGATTTTTGATTCACAGTTCGAGATATTCGTTTGTTTAATCTGACCAATATCTATATATGCTTATTTTGGCTTCAAAAACGACCACCGTCAATAATCGGCCAGATTATACTGATTTGTCCATTCAGATTGACTGATAAATAATCAATCTAGTAAATTATTTTATCCTGATGAGGTGAAGAAGGCATATATGGCAGCCTCACAGTCCCCTCTGGAACTAAAACCAAGCTGTAGGGTCTAGAATTTGTTAGTCAATAAGCGGGTCCACACAGAGCGCTCAGCCTCGCGAGGAATTTGCCACGCGAAGCAGCTTGGTTAGTGTGGGCTTGCCTCGGCCGAGGCAAGCGCGGTTTTTTTTATAAGGCCTCTGCTGAAGCAAGTCTACACTAACCGAGCTGCTTCGCGCAGCCAATGCCTCGCGAGGCTGCTCGCTCTGTGTGGACCCGCTCACTAGGGATTTACGGTATAGTTTGCTATAAATTTTGGATGCCATACGCCTACGCGCACCCGAAGGCAATGGGACGAATGCCGCCATCCCTCTTGAGTTGGGCACATAGATTGGCTACATACAAGACGATGGCATAGTTCGCTCTGCTGGAGAATATAAAAGGGGAACTAGTATAGACTATATAGACCGACGTACACGTGGGCCACGCTTGATTCGTTCGTAGAGTTGCATCGCGTAGCGTGGATAACCTAACTTTGCAAGTCTATTTGCCATATAAAATGTATGGGACGCGCCCAGATTATCGTACGTGGCCCACATGTGCCCAATATAGTTCTACCTTAAGGGTGACATCTTAGCCTTACTTTAATTTGAAATATATTTCGTTTTCTAGATGTAACATCGGGAGGAGCGAAGTCGACTTGTGCTGCAACTGGTTTATAAGCAATGATGATTATTGAAACTAAAGCACCATAATTAAGGTTATGTTTTTATTACTGTAATTCTAGTAATTACTATGTATCCTACAGTTAATCTGTAAAATGTGTAGCGGACTAGAATATTAAAATATGTATTTTGACCCTGTATTTTACGTTTTAAGAGCAATGGAGGCCCAGCGGTAACAATGACTTATTCGGACAAGTCGTGGGTTCCTAGCCAGACACATTACTTTGTGTAATTAATTTCATCGTCACTGCTCTCAAAACGGTGAAGGAAAACATCGTGAGGAAACCGGCGTGTCCTAGAACCAAAAATTCAAAGATATGTGTCATTCATTAGCCCGCACTGGGCTCGCTTGGTGGATTACGGCTCATTCCCTCTCCTAGAGAGGAGGCCTGTGTCCCAGCAATGGGAACATTATAAGGCCGATTATGTTATGTTATTATTTCACGTTTTGTATTGTAGTTTGTAATTTAAATAAAAATAATGGGCTCTGGATGGTAATGGTAAGCAATTGAGATATTATTAACCTGTATCTCACTTGGTCATTGCATGATGTTTAATAGCAGAAGAGTTTTATTATATTATTGTGTATCTTTCATTTGTAATTCATGAACTTACTTAGTGCATTTTGTTAATAAAGTCGTTTTTTGTTTTTGCTTTGTATTTTTTTTTTTTAAATAAGTGGTTGATATTAATGAAGACAGTTTTATTTCCTCATAGCATAAGAGACGATCTAACAATATAGAACTTGGTATTGTCACGAACTTATGGCGACTGCACAAATAAAAATAAATTGTCAAGATGCATGCACGTGCGTAGTTTCCGAACAACAGCGCGAAATCGGGTCTGGAGGACACGGGGAAGCATACGATGGAGGTTTGACTGATTGGGCGGAGCGCCGCCGTATCCTCGTGGGGGCGACCTCTCATGTCGACCATGTACAGGCCATGGTCCAGAGCGAGTAGGAATGGCAGGCGGTTGCCTCCTTCTGGGAAGCAGTAATGAGAGCGAAGGAGCCCTACCGAGACCCCAACACGCAATGGGTAGCTCACCGTTCGGCTTTCCGGTAACTATCCGGAACGAGCCCAAGTCGTGGACGGCGCGTAGTGTACCACGCGTGTCTCAAAGAGTGAACCTCTCTATTGGGACCATGGGTAATCCGAACTCCGGGGACCTAGTACGGAAGGCAAAGAAGGAATATAGGTGTAGTTTTAGTCACAGATAGAGTCCGACATACCCTTTCGCATCATCCTAGAGCGGAAGAAGTCATTGGATGATTTCCTAATTCGAAAAAGCACTAAATTGTTTTTTTTTTGTGTTCGTTATTATCAGGATAAGGTCGGTATAAAAGAATATTTAAAAGAATCTGAAAAGTCATCCCTGTGAAGCTGGGCGGGCGCAACTACACAAAAAAGTTCGAGATAAGTTTTTAAATTTTAGAATAAGAGGCTAAAAATAAATTATGACAAAGATTAAATTTCATTTCTACCCTCATTAATTTATATGACCTGGATTTCCTACAAAAAGGACTCAAAGAAAAAAAAACTTTTTTTTATTGTATTTTAGTTCTTTTAGTAAACTATAGAAGTTCAGTTAGGTTAGTTTAGTTCTTATATAATTATACTTTTGGTTAGAGCAAGTTACAAAAACATTAAGTCGAATTGAGAAGCATCTACTTCCTTTTGAATTCGGTTAAAAATCAACTTTAAGTATATAGAATTAAGGTCGCTATTAGAGTAAAAAAGAATATGCACACTGCACAAATGTGGGAAAATCTGTGGGCTTCTGATAAGAGTCGCTCTTATTGTGAAGTCTGCATTTATTTAAGGAAATCCAGTGTTAGGTTTTATATTCCACAAGTTGTAAGCAGGAGAGGACGCTTCATCGTTATTCATTTATTTTGTTGTAACGACTTTGCCTTCTTGAAGTACAAAATGAGAAGAACGCATCAAGTTGTGGCGTTGATCACGCTATTCATAGGGTTGACACATTCGTTTTCTTGGGGTAAGTTTTTTTTTCTTTTCTTTCGGTGGGCAAAAATCGTCCAATGACATCCCCTGCCCTTGGGCGGCGCGGGAGATAGTGTCAGACTCTTACTGACTAAAAAACCTACGCTGTTTCTTCGTTTCCTTTAATACCGGGGCCGAGCCTTCTTTTGAGAAGCTAACCCTTGGAAATAATTTTAATAACTATTTAAAAAAAAAAAACTTCTTCAACTGTTATAATAACTTGATTGTTATCCTCTCCGGCACCAGTGTACTAAATATAGTACATCTAATGCCAGCTAATTTAAACCTTATTATGTAAATGTAAGGTTTAAGTTAGCTTGTACCGAGGTGTACCGGTTTACCAATTCGGTACACTTGTGCCTGAGAGGTTAAGCAATATTCTACAAAAACAAAATGTCGCGGCAGCATGTCAAGCTAAAAGAGAACTAGCAAATAGGTATCCTTGTGTAACAAACCCGAACCAGTTGGAGTCACTATTTACCCCTTCTTCATCTTCCTGCCCTTGTCCCATTTTATTTGAGGTCGGTGCAACACTTTTTTCCTTCCATTCCATCCTGTCGCTCGTTACGCTATCACTAACTCTCTTTTCTTTCATATCACTTTTCACATAATCCATCCATTTTCTTTGGCCTCCCTCTCCCTTTCCATCCATCCACCTGTAAACTCATAACTTACAGCCTTTCGTAACTCAAAATCTATGTAATTTATTTATCGTAATCACACCAGTGTGACGGTGCGAGAAGGCAAGGGAAGGAAAAGCTTTTTCTGCGAAGCACTATTGCGAGCAAGACTATGGGCACGCCACGATTGAGGCGGTAAGGCCCCTCTTTGAGGCGTGGCTGGAAAGGCCTCACGGCGTCATAACCTTCCGCATGGCGCAGGTACTAACCGAACATGGCAAGTTCGGGCCGTACCTGTACAAGATCCGTGCGGAGGTGACGCCCGGGTGTCGTCACTGTGCGGAACGCCCGGTGGACACGGTGGAGCACACGGTAGAGGTGTGCCCCGCTTGGGAAGAGCATCGCCGTGTCCTCGTGGGGGCAATCGGAGGCGATCTCTCGCGCCGGGGCTTGGTTCAAGCCATGCTCCGGAGCGAGGAGGAGTGGCAGGCGGTCGCCTCCTTTTGCGAAGCAGTAATGCTAGCAAAGGAGGAGGCTGACCGTATCAGGCAACGGCGCTCACGCCGCAGCCGCCGCCGTAACTCCGATCCAAATTTCCGGCCACCGTAGACGCGGGCTTGCGGACGGCGGGCAATGGGTAGCTCGCTGTCCGTTTGTCCGGTAACAGACCGGACCGAGCCCAAGTCGTTTACGGCGCGCACTGTTCCCGTGCGCCTCAAGGAGTTGTCAGCAAACCGTAGGGGCCCAGTAGGGTCGAGGCCTAGTCTGGGGCTCTGGGAAGGTATGAAAATGCATACCAGGGCCCTGGAACCAAGGCAGGGAAGGAACAGGGTAGGATTTTAGTCAGTAAAAGTCTGACACTATTTCCCGCTCCGCCCAAGGGCGGGATTTGTCATTGGATGATTTTACCTACCGTAAAAAAAAAAAGGCTAGTATAGTCTGGCACTAAATCATGCTGCGAAAAAAAAAACAACGGACACTTTGTTGTAGGTAGAATGTAGATACTTAACTCATTTTTGACAAAATTGGACTTACACTCTTTATTCTTTATTTTACATATAATTTTAACTAACACTAAAAACTACTAACACTCATGTGGATCAGAGTCCGAAATAAATTGATATTATTATTCCATTCATTTATTTTTTAACATATTTTATAATATTTTTAAATATTTCTTTAAAAAAAAAACACATTAAAAAAAACATTTAAAAATATAAAAAATAGTGTCCCACCGGTATCGGGAACAAGGTCCAAGCTACCGGCGGTCAGGGCTATTATTATTATTATTAAAAATCGGACAGTTGATATACATAGGTGAGCCTAACCCACAATTAGGTTTTCTTCCAGCAAACCATAATACATTAAAAAAAATGAGAAAGAAACTTTACATTTGAACATAACTATCATGTATAACAAAAGTTAATCACATAAATTATTAAATATAACTTAAAACTAAAAATATACTAAAAAGGTATGTGTATAACATACTATATTGGTATAAGTTCATTAGGTATCGATTAAATTGAAGCAATTAATTAACACACTCTAATCAATATTAACTGCACTTTTATTTTCATTGCTCCATAGACCACTATCTAAAGTACCTATCTGACAAAGAATAGCCTTAAAAGTAAGGGCCGATTTCATCAGTCGCTATAACTGTAGGGGCCCAACCTACTGGAGCCAAGGGTTAGGCGAAAATGAACTCCGGGGCACTGGTACGAAGGCAATGAAGAAACAGGGTAGATTTTTAGTCAGTAAGAGTCACACACTATCTTCCGTCCCACCCAAGGGTGGGATTTGTCATTGGATGATTTTACCTACCATAAAAAAAAAAAAACAGTCGCTATACAAAATTGAATTAAAATAAACTGAGCTCAGCGTAATCTAGTTTATAGATCGATGTTGATCTGGGTTTACGTCAAACCGATTTCACCAGCACCATTTCAAAACGGCGTTTACCAAAACGAAGTTTAAATAAGAGAAGACCTAAAATGCCGAAACCGCGTTTTATACTTACAACATGTATCAGCAAATACAGTGACCGACGAGGGTTTTTTTACGTCCGCTTCTTTTTATTTTTTCTTAAATCTCTAATCATGACTGTTTCTCCAGTTACAAATGTTTTATAAATGTTTTTACTATTGTTTGTTAATTTTATTTGTTGATTATCAATTTTGTCATGTGCTGGGTTTGGCCTTAACAAATGAGAAACGACATCTCAACTCTTTTCTTTATATAATTTTTGCTTTGTCTTGTGGTTTTATGTATAGAACATCTATAATCAAACAAGAACAGATTGCAAGCATATTCCAGTGTACCCATTTTCTACTATTTTCACTATATGTGACTTAAATGACAACAAAACATTACACTAACCCATTTGTACCAGGATGATATAGTCGAGAAAAGGCCGCTTGACTCCCACTATTTTGCAAAACTTTTTAAATAAAATACCCGTATCGTATAAAAATATTTTTAAAGACTTCTATTGTTTCTTGGCAGTTACTCATGACAATTTTTTGAGTTCCTTGTTTATTATACTTTTCTATAGTTTCGTTTGATTTTTGACATCTTTTTCGCTGCTGATGTGCTGCTGTGATGCGTGTTTTAACTGTGTTTTGCGCAGTCTTCAAGTTGTAAAAAAATATTTCATATTTTTCGTCACAACGCAGTTAGTAGTTCATAGACCCAGTGGCGTAGCTACTAAGGGGCTAGGCGGGGCAGTGCCCCGGGGCCCACAAGCTCGGGGGGCCCCCGAAGCCTGATTAACAAACCGCATATTGAACAAGTGAAAAATTATATTGAAAGTTTTAGTGAATCAGATAATATTGTGACCACTACAGTTGGTTGAAAAGTCTACTCAAGAAGATTCGGTAATTAAGCAGTGAAAGATACTGTCGTCTATAAAATTAATGACGATGTCTGTGGTTGATCGTTGTGTGATGTGAGCGATGTTCTTATAACTTAGAATGTCTTTGAAGATAAAGTTGCTTTGCATTTTTAAAATCTATCTTTACTTATAATAAATCTGTAGATGTAAAAATTCTGTACATTGAAAATATCAAAAAAATAATTAGCAGGGGGTGTTACTAGACCGACACCGAACCCAAAAATGTGATTAAAAAAATTTTTGTCTGTCTGTCTGTCTGTCTGTTTGTTCAGGCATCACGCAAAAACTACCTGTTCGATTACGATGAAACTTGGTATAATTATTCTTTAATATCCTGGGCACCACACTGGGTACTTTTTATCCCGGAAAATTATATACAATAAAAACAAACTTAATTTTGCGGTTCGATCCCTAGACCTGATTACTGTACCAACCGCAAATAATAAGTTTGTCGTAGGCTAGGTCACCCGCAGTGGAGTCCACTAAGGGGCGCTGCACACGGCTAAGATACTATAATTTTTATCTTAAGCTTAAGATACAATTAATTTAAGTCCTCCTAAACTGTGCAATGGTCCTCGACGAACATAATTGAGGCAGAATTTTTGACCGGTGGTGGTGCCGGGGAAAGTGTTTTGATTCCTAGAATTCCTTTGATTCCGAACAGTTTCCCATTTCAGTACAAGAGAGTACAGTTTCAAGTAGCTTTATGTTACGCTATGACAATAAATAAGGCACAAGGTCAGAATCTAGGCGTTGCTGGCGTCGATCTTAGCGTAAGTTGTTTTTCACATGGATCAACTTTACGTCGTTCTTTCCCGAGTGAGTAGTCTAAGGAACCTTTATGTTCATATTCCGGACAGGCTCACTGACATGTCGTGTATGCTGAAGCTCTCAATTAATGTCGTACGGTGACTATCTGTCGTTACCATTATCTTTGTGAGTATTCATTGCAATGAACGTCAGCTTCGCTATCGGTTATCCTGCTAAACTGGTACTAAAGTAGAAATCTACTACAAAAAACTTATAGAACGCGAGCGAGCAAAGATATAGTATATAATACCCTCTTAATCACCGTTAATGAGACACAATTGGTTTTCTATTGTAATTAGCCACAAGGGCCCGCGCCGGGACAGAAGTATTAATACCGGTATGCTCGATAGATAACGTTCTACACAAATAACACTTTACACAAAAAAACTGATTGATAAGTTTCGTTTTCCACGGGAACGAAGTCGGGGGCACAGTTAGTATGTATAATATAATCATAGTATATTAATAAAGCCTAAACAGTTTAGGGGCCCCAAGTTGGTTTTTGCCCCAGGGCCCTTGGTCACCTAGCTACGCCACTGCATAGACCTTAGTACTTAATTTGGTAATAAGAAGAGGTATTGTTTTATTTTTGGAATGTCATTCAGTATTGCTAGATATGACCCCCGCCCTTGGGCGGAGCGGGAGATAGCGTCAGACTCTTATACTGACTTAAAACCTACCCCGATCCTTCTTTGCCTTGGTTCCAGGGCCTTGGTATGCATTTTCATACCTCCCCAGAGCCCCAGATTAGGCTTCGACCCTACTGTGTCCCTACAGTTGGCTGAAGACATGTAGTTTTTGCTAATTTTATTTCATCGACATAATTTCGTTAATATTTTATTATGTCCTGAATTAAATTCGAATCAGAGAATTTAGGTTTCTTTTTTAAATTAGTTCTTCGATATCCATTAGTCTTCTCTATTTATTTATTTTTTGTATTAGTCCGCCTTCGCCATTGTATTTTTTTTTTTTTTTTTTTTTTTTTTATATTTTATAAACTAGCACTTGACTGCAATCCTACCTGATGGTAAGCAGTGATGCAATCGTCGATGGTAAAGCGCACTAGTTTATTAAGAGCCTATTCACTCTAGCCTTGAAGACGCCTAAATTATAATTGGCCGGGAAAACCGCAGCAGGCAAATTGTTCCAGTCCCTCGATGTACGCGGTATAAACGACGAGGCAAAACGCTTAGTCCGGACCGTGGAAGTTTCAACAACGTAAGGGTGGATATTCGCCGTACGCCGGGTTGTTCGATGGTAGAAAGGAGATGGCGGTATCAAGTCATGCAATTCCCGCGCACACTCTCCAAAATGCATCCTGTAAAACACCGAAAGGCTGGCTACTCTACGCCTGTGCTCGAGGCTTTGTAGATTGGACTTAACCAAGTCTGGATCACCAATTAGCCTCTTCGCACGCCTTTCCACCGAGTCCAAAGCTGCTAGGTGGCATTTTGCAGCACCAGCCCATATGTGGCTGCAGTACTCCACACACGAACGGACTTGTGCTTTGTATAAGATTAGAAGCTGTTCCGGTGTGAAGTACCGCCGGACTTTTGCTAGAACGCCGAGTTTCCTAGCAGCTACCTTAGCTTTGGACTCAATGAACCGCCCAAAGTTGAGGTCTGAGGAAATTTCTACCCCCAAGAGCTGAAGGCGGTCGGTGCACTCCAGGGATACATTCTGGAAAGCAGGAGCCAAGGTGAACGGGCTCCTTTTGGCGGTGAACAGACACGCTTGTGTTTTGGTGGCGTTGAATCCCACAATATTGGCTTCGCCCCATTTGGAGACTGCCTGAAGTGAAGCATTCGTCCGCTCCACCATAGCCTCCCTTTCAGCCTGGATCAGCTCTTTACTAGCCCGAGGAGTTGGCAGGTATCTGTCTACAACTGTGCTATCATCTGCATACCCATAGATACCGGGCATCAGCAGATCGTTGATATGCAGGAGGAAGAGAGTTGCAGAGAGAACAGACCCCTGAGGAACTCCGGCATTAGTCGTCATGGGCTCTGATGAGCATCCGTTGACAACAACTCGGAGAGACCGTTCACTCAGGAAGTCTTTTACCCAACTAATCAGGCCAGGGGAAATGCCGTACGCTGGAAGCTTACTCAAAAGGCTAGCGTGCCATACCCTGTCGAAGGCCTTCGAGACGTCTAGAGAAACCGCAATCGCTTCCCCATTCCTCTCGAGGGCCTCGCCCCACAAGTGGGTGGCATAAACTAGTAGGTCCCCAGTAGATCGATTGCGGCGAAACCCGTACTGTCGGTCACTGAGGAGATCGTTACCTTCCAGGTATGCCATGAGGCGCGAGTTCAATACACGCTCCATAATCTTGCAGAGTATGGAGGTTACCGAAATCGGCCGATAGTTGTTAGGATCGGCACGACTGCCCTTTTTGGGCACGGGTTGTACATTGGCAAGCTTCCAGGACTTGGGCACTATTCCAGTCCTAAATGAGAGGCGATACAAGCGAGTCAATACAGGAGACAACTCGGGCGCACAAGCCTTGAGAACTATCGCTGGTATACCATCTGGTCCACTAGCTTTATTCACGTCTAGACGACACAGTGCTCTCAGAACTTCATTGTTCCTTATGCGAATTTCGGGCATCGAGGTGTCGCAGAAAGGCAGAGTCGGTGGAGTAGCACCACAAGTGTCAAGACGAGAATTATGGGCGAAGAGAGATGCAAAGAGACCTGCTTTCTCTCTCGCGGTGTGAGCCAGTGTTCCATCAGGCTTAACCAGCGGAGGCAGTGTGGGCCGACAGAAGTTCGCTTCGACCGACTTGGCAAGGGACCAAAAAGCTCTGCTACCGGATGGCTGTGCAGAGAGCTTTGTGCCAATATGAGTAATGCGGTCAAAGCGAGCCTTCCTTAGTGCCTTTTTGTAGGACTTGGCAGCTTGGTTGAAGGCTCTCTTCTTTGAACTCAGATCCGGAGCTTTGCGGTCACGAGCATCAACCCAGGTGAGAAACGCCGAATGCTTAAGCTCTTCAGCTTTTATGCAATCGGCGCTGAACCATGGGTGAACTGAGCCACCGATGGGTACGTCGCTATAAGGGATGAAATACTCCATAGCTTGACGTATCACATCGGATACGGCATCTGCACAGCTCGACGGATTTTCAGAAGAGAAGCAAACCTGCTGCCAAGGATAAGACGCAAAGAAGTGCCGCATCTCATCCCAATCTGCCGACTTGTAACGCCACATCCGCCGTTCACCGCGAGACTCACAGTCAGGTGGGGAGAAGGACGATACAGACTTCACCAGACAGTGATCTGATGTTCCAAGTGGTGAAGAAACTGTTACGATACATCTGTCCGGATCGGTGGTCAGCAGAAGGTCCAGACAATTGGCAGTATGACCAACTACATCAGGCACCCTGGTCGCTTGCTTCACCAGCTGGGAAAGGCCCAACGATACCGCAAAGTTTCGCGCTTCTCTTCCAGCGTGGTCGGTCCTCTGGTATGGGAAAAGCCAGTCTCGGTGGCAGGCGTTAAAGTCCCCCAGAGCGACAAGCTGCGCATCAGGGTGCCGATGCAGAGCCTTATCGGCAGCTTCACTGAGCTGGTCAAACATTCGAGTCGTCTCCTGATCACCGCTGTGCGATCGGTAGACACAGGCATAGACGATTTTGTCCATACCAGTGTCCACCAACAGCCATAGCGTGGAAAAATTTGGGTCTTCAAGGTGACGGAGACGCTGACAGCAGATGTCATTACGGACGTACACACAGACCCCGGCACGCTGCAGAAAATGATGCTCCAATGAGTATCCCGGGTAGTTGAGGTACGCCGCATCTGACGGACATCTAATCTGAGTCTCCGTCAAGAAAAGCAAGTGTGGCTTGTCAGTCTCTAGATGGTGGTGGACCGCATCGAGATTGGAGTGCAGTCCTCGAATATTAGAGAGGTGCACTTTGAAAGAGAGGACGTGCATCCGCTGTACACACTTACTTTTCTTTTTACGTTTCATAATATTTTTATGATGGAGTGAATAGGGTTGATGGAAGATGGCAGTTGAGCGAGGTGATGCGATGTTAAACCCAACAACACAACCAGAGTTGCCGCGCCAATGGAAGGTTAATCTGGAGACTGCGGGGACGCCCGAACCCCCCCAGGGATCGCCATCGGGTCCTCTCATCCGGTCGCCAACCGGCACGATGGGGCCACCCTGGGATTTTTCGCAGTTGGCGGGGCAGCCTTTCATGTGTGGCTGGCACACTACTTGGGCCCCCAACTACCTGCGGTCGGCCAGCGGAGCACCGTGCTTCGGATCCCGCTACCCTCCACGATCAAGCGTCCGACGCAACAACAGCTGGTGCATCATACCCGTTATACATCGCAACACAACTGCTCAGACCCAACTTCCACCGTACGGCTTCACCAAACATCATGCCGGAACACGACGGATCGCTTGGCGGCATGGCTTTGTCTGGTGGGTGGTAACTTTGAAGCCGGCAGCCGATGCTATGGCCTACCACCGCATTTCCTGCTCGTTTAGCACTACCCAGGGGACACGTGTAGGGTGGTCAGTACTAAGTAAATCCTACGGACGCGAGCAGTTCATCCCCCACCACCGCATTTCCTGCTCGTTTAGCACTACCCAGGGGCACGTGTAGGGTGGTCAGTACTAAGTAAATCCTACGGACGCGAGCAGTTCATCCCCCACAAATTTTGAAGGGGTGTTGAAATATCGACCACATCATCACTTACCTTCATGTCAGATTGTCGTCAAGCGCGAGCTTATCAACAACTAGCTTTTACCAGCGACTTTGCTCGCCTTTAACTAGGTTTCTCCAGTCAAACTTTGGGCCTCCATTTCATCCCTATAGGGGGTAAATTTTGGAAAATCCTCGCTTAGTGTGCGTTAACGCCTTAAAAGGAAATCTTGTACAAAACACGCTCCTTGGGCCTGTAGTTTTGGCTGTGCGTTGATATATGAGTCAGCTTCTCCTTTTATGCATCAGCCTTTTAATGTTCCCACCGCTGGGACTCAGGCCTTCTCTCTGGGAGAGGGGATGGGCCATAATCCACCACGCGGGCCCGGTGGTGGTTGATGTCACGTGTATTCGAATTTTTGGTTCTAGGACATGACGGTTTCCTCACGATGTTTTCCTTCACCGTTTTTTCAGAGCAGTGGTGATGAAATAAATTACACAAAGTAATGCGCCTGACTGGGTTTGAACCCGCGACCTACAACTCGTAAATCGGGACCGTTACCACTCGGCCACCACTGCTCTCCTTTTATATTAGATAAAAATCTTTGTGATTGATTAGTTAAAACCCTCAAATTTTTTGTCTCCTAAAAAAAAAGATATTTGAATGTTTGGTAACCAATCAATCTTCAATGACTGAATATATTCGACATAGTAGGTGTACCTATATATTTTGAAAGAACCAGTGTGGTCATTTTCAACTTTTACAAAACTGAAGTCGTCGGACAATGCAAATTTTCCATAAATTAAATTACTAGTTCAGTACCTATTTATTATCATGTTATTGTTTTCGGCAATTAATATTATTTCCTTGTTCCATATATTTCCACTTCTTATCTCTCTATTTATATTCCATTTGGTGTTAATTAACTTTAAGTTCAAAACATCACATAACTTATCTCTTGATGCAGCCTATTTTTAGTACCTAAATAATAATTAGAAATAATTGGCTTCGGTTAATTATATCTGAATATAAAATTAATTAATGGCTAATACAAAACAGGAAAGAGGACAATAAATTGAACAAACAATTAGGATATTATTAATTCTTCAAAAACACTAGAATAAATCATAACATAAAATATGTTTAGTTTCTTCATTGCAAAAACAACAGATCGATTTACTTAAGATATCAGTAGCATTTATTTCACAAATACACAATTATATACATTATATAAAATACTAATTAAAACTATATATACACTAAAACCTACTCCTAACTAAAAAATGGCATCATAAAACTCGTCCGCATAGCTGTCGACTGGAAGTGTGCCCAAAAGGCTGGTGGCATTGCCACGTTGTATGGCATTGCTTAATCTCTGACCAAGGTAAAAGCCAGCCCTTGGGTCACGCGAAGTGTCAACTAAGCGTTTGGAGAGATCTTTAAAAAGCGCATGAGCACTCGGTCCCCACGGCCCAAGAGTTTCAACCCCAAACGGCTCAAAAATATAACTGCCGACGAGGTTGTTATATTTCCGCCGCTTGAGGTTCTCCGCAGCCGCAGCAGCGCCACAGCACCAAAACAGCACGATTATTCACTTAAACTGTGATACGTTATACCGTATTACGCACAGCGGTTTATAAAAATACCAAGCTAGTTACTTAAAAGCTTGCCTTTTTAAGCTTTTTTTGAGAAAGGAAATCATTTACTGACTTCTCCCGCCTTAGAGTGCAGCAGGAGAATGGGTCAGACTTTTGGTGACTAAAAACACAGCAATGATCCTTTAGTTGCCCTATGTAAAAACCTTTTTACGCTGCACTTCTATTCACGTGAATGAAAAACATCACAAACGTTTAAATAAATAAAATAAAATACATTTCATTCAGACCAAAATAATGTCCATATAATGTTAGTAACAAATGTTTTAAAAACTATATTCGTATTGTTAGTAATAAGGGTCTTAAAAAACTATTATTATATTATTTATTGTACACAGCATAAACTAAAAATATAGGATAAATTTTATTAAAAATAAGGGTACAATTATGAGCGGTTTTATCGCACTGGGCAATTTCTTAGATTTAGGGCTGTCAGTGTACAATCATCAGAAATAATACTAATAAGACATAATGACACGAATACATGCATACAATACCAAATACTATACTAATAAATATCAAATATATAATTGAACCAAGAGAAGACTAATCAAAGTGAAAGGTAATGCTCATTCACCATTTTACGTTTTAGATACTTTTAGCTATGTTACAACAATGTTAGTATTACATGCATTCATGGTTACATTTACATTAAATTCCATATAATAATACCAATGTCAATAACAGAATGTTATAAATAAAATAAAATAAAACAAAACAAAACACAAATAGTAATAAGAAAAAAGCGTCATTATTTTTAGTAGCATATATTTTTCTTTTTTTGTCTTCCAGATATCGTCGTAGGAGCTCGAAATAAGCTAGAGTTTTATAATAATGGAGCAGTATCGCATGTGGAAGACTTTGGTTTTGAACTTGACGTTGAACACTTAGCCTATGATGTCGTAAACAACAGACTTCTGATAGCCGATGGAAACAAAACTCGGGACACTTTCATTTATAGTTTCCACATCGCAACCAAGGAAATATTGCCTCTAGTTAAGAGAAAACTCAACGGACGGTTCTATCAGACCATGTTCAATCTGGCTTATGACCCGGTCACGGAAAAACTCTTTTGGAATGACTATTTTGTAATATACTGGTTTTCACTAAAACCCGGATTTGTAAACAGTGATTATGGAACTGTTTTATTGGAATTGGGTCACTCTATTCCTATCGGTATTGTCGTAGATAGCTGTAACGGGTACGTTATTAGTGTGTTTAAAAAAAAAACAACTAAAATTCGACTAAGTTCAAAACGGACTTGTTGCAAAGGTTTTCAAACGAATACATGTCAAGTAAATTACTAAAATCTGAACGGTGCTACATTGTTCCTATAAAATTCAACCAAACTTAACATACAAAGATTTTGTTTGAAACCCTAGAAAAATATCAAATTAATAGTAAAAAATTGATGGCTATTTTTAAATTACAGGTATATTTACTGGTCTAACGTGTATAACAGAAAACCAAGTACCATAGAGAAGGCTCGATTAGATGGTACTGAAAGAGAACTTGTAATAGATGGCAACTTACGCGCTATTCATAACTTGGTCATCGACCAGCTGACACAAAAAATTTACTGGACGAATGATTTACGAAAATACAACCCTGATTTTCCAACTAAATTTTCGGTTAATAGTGCAGATTTGAATGGAGAAAATAAAACAACATTGTATATTAATACAGAACAAAACCAACCACGAGCACTGACTGTATCAAAGGATTTCGTCTATTGGGTGCCATCATTTGACCTTTCCAGTAAAATTTGGCAACTACCAAAGAACCCAACTGAAGATACAAAACCTACAGCGATTTCAGTGTCGGGATGGTTCAGTAATAGTATTGCTGCTAACTATAATATTGAAGACCAGATAAAGGGTATTTTGGACTGTGAACCACTGCAGAGTTTGCTACCAAAAACCAGTGTGACCAATGAGTAAAACCTACTCATATTTCAACGATCCTGTCAATTATTCCACAAAAATGTATTATATTTTTAATATTTAATATTTTAAAATTTATTATATGTCGATTCTAGCTTTTTTGCAAAAAATACTGCTTCCGCCATTACTTTTCTTTTATTGATATAAACTAGTGCTTGACTGTGAGCCCACCTTATGGTAAGCAGTGATGCAATCGTTGATGGTAACGCACTATTTTATTAGCCTATTCATTCTAGACTTGAGGACACCTTAATTATAAACGGAAGGGAAGACCGCAGCAGGCAAATTGTTCCAGTCCATAGATGTACGCGGTATAAAAGACGAGGCAAAACGCGTAGTCCGGACCAAAGTGGTCTCAACAGCATAAGGATGGACACTCGTGGTACGTCGCGTTGTCCGATGGTAGAAACTTTCTAGTTTTTTTTATTTTAGTTAAGATGTCAATAGAGTAATCACCAAATAAAAGTGATCTGGTTGGCACTTGGCTTGCGTTTACAATCCAAAAACCAAAGTTCAAGTGCCAGCCATATATATATGTATTTTTTTTGGCACCCTAAGATGAACTGGTAGAAAATGCCCTTAACTTAAATTAACTTCATTAAATTCGCATTTGTACAATGTTTCATTAGTGCAAAAAGTTTTAAATTAATAATAAAACAAAAAAAGTGCTAAGTGACAAAAGTTAACTGAACACCTATAAATAGTCAAAGTTGAAATAAAAAATAGCATTGTCATAATAGAGTTGATTTTTTCATGATGCATTTTTTTTTAATTTTTGTTTTAATATAAACCATACAATAGTTATAGTTATCATAATTTTTTTTATTAGTGCAAAGCTGGATGATCATAAAATATAAGGGAATGTACTTTAGGATAAGGAAAACACATTATATTATTTAAGATTAAGAAAGTTTAAGATTTACCACACTTGTACAGTGTTACACTTATGTGTGTTTGGAGCATGTCAGTGGAGCGACCTGTTCGCTCCACTGACATATAGAAAATATTGAAAATTTTGTCGCATTTTACTATCTAAATGGATTTTTATGAAGCTTTCGGTTATGTTTTCATGCATTTTTTTCTCCTTAAATAAATGTTTTACCTGATTAACTTAAAAAGTTTTATTTCTAACGCTCTAATAATGATGATTTTCAGCTTGACTTATACATATAGTGACTATTGTTTTAATTTGTTTGCATAAAAATGATAAAATATTCCATATTAAAAAAAATACAACATTCTTGCCAAACATTTAGGTGAAACCATATAGCTATCATTAAATATTGAGGGCAAAAAAGAGCGAGTTCTATAGTTCTGAATTCATTTTAGAAATAGTTCTGTCAAAGTTCACAAAAAGTGAATAATATTAAATTGAGCAATCGCAGGATTTTTTTTTATAATTGAGAATAATTTTCATAAAATAGGCGTCAAAAAATTACAAAATGGCATTAAGTCATTTTATTGTGCTCTTCTGGGAAATGATCAGTGGATTTTTGAATATATAAACCTTTTTGAATAACACATCCCCAAAACCTGTCCCAAGCCAAGTCTTTAAGCCAAGTACCTACAGTAGTCAGTGGTGTACTGCCCTAAAATATATATATTTACGTTTCGAGGCGACTTCCTAGTGCGTTCTGTATTAAGTATAAACTAGTCCCCTTCTACTTCTTCTTTGAGTGTTAACTCGATTACTGTAGATATTTTATTACAGCATCGACCAATCTGTATTCTATCGTCGACGGAAACAAAAACAGTCGTACGAGCCACCTGAGTCTGCACCAGTTTTATGAACGAGGTATATGTTAGAAAATAGGGACAAAAACTCGATTCTACTTATTTAAT
Source organism: Leucania comma (assembly GCA_958295575.1). Lineage (NCBI taxonomy): Eukaryota > Metazoa > Arthropoda > Insecta > Lepidoptera > Noctuidae > Leucania > Leucania comma. The sequence continues at coordinate 22,088,567 of OY282478.1, read as the reverse complement.
ATAAAATTTACAATCGCGGCAAACTGTTGCAATTTAATTATGGAGTCTTGTGGTTCGATGCAATAAAAAGTGAAGCAACCCTGTTTTGTTTTAATGTTGTTAAATGCTGTGAGAAAAAGTTACCCCCGATTTCTGATTTAAGCATTTGAAGTTGAGAATTACTCAAGCTCTACTTTAGCCTGTAAACCTGTCGAAATTTAGCATTTAAGTATGGTTTGAGACGTTTTTAACTCAAAATACTCAATTCAGAAACCCGCCTTTAGTCCTTTAAACATTCATTCTCAAGCTTAATTGTAAACTGATATTTATTGGTATCTTCAAATTCTTCATAGGGAATTTTACAGTGGTTTTGTAGACTTTTTCTGTGATATGTACTGGAAATTTGCAGTCGCATAACAAGCTTGAAAGCTGATGCCACTTCATCCAGCCAGTGTTAATAATGTGACTTAAAACATCATATATCGTGTTGTTGTTGGACACCCTAGGTATTTGAAATGATTGACTTCCTTTAGCCTGTGACTTTGAATTTGATTTGTCATATGCTGTTGGTGGAATTCACAGTGATTATATATGTTTTGTCACGGTGGATTTTTAGGCCTACGGTCTCCAACGCATACCTTCAGCTTGACAACTTCTTTGACTTCAACGTGGCTGTCTCTGATAAAGGCGATATCATCCGCGTAAAGTTGATCCCAAGGTTGATTCTTCTGTTTACTTGCGATAAGTTATTCCTTGAGTAGATTAAACGAAAGGGAGCACAGTGTTGAACCCTGATGTACCCCTACTACTACTATAAAATTAGTGCTTGTTCCTGCTGGGATCTTTACATTTATGGAGTCTTTATAGTACATATAAGCTATAGTATCAACGTAATATTCTGATACATTTCTTCAGCTTAGAAGCTAGTTAATAAGCTCTCGTAACACGCGATCAAATGCCTTTTTAAAGTCAATAAAGGCTAAGTGAAAGCATCTTTTGTGGATTGCCACTCAATAAAATAGTATTAGCATTTGGAAAGGCTTTTTAGTAGTTCTAGTCGGTTATTAAGTAATTAACTTAACCCCAACCCCGCTGTGGTAGCTTTAATAAAATTCAAGCCTACAGCCCGAACTTTTATAAAACCTAAGCCTAAACTTACACGCTAAGAGCACCTCCTGTAGATCACAGACTTCGGCTTGGAGAAGGCAGCAAAGGACGGACTGGATTGATCAATACTTATAGTCAAGTGTCGATCAGAAACTGCGATTCTCTTCTTCTTCTTTAGAGATGCTCTTTACTTGATTGGTTTTCAACTTGATGGTTAAATTTTGCGTTGCATCTGCCTGCAACTTTTCTCACATGAAATAAAATATCTCAAGAGAACATCCTTGATATACACTTGTACATTAAATTATACAGGTAATGATCAATTTATATGGTCACGTGGTCGGTTTTTAACATTTTGGCATTTCAACAATCCCCATCGTCGAACTTCACTTTGTCTAACCAGAGCTTCAGATTATTGCATATTTAAGTATCAATTGCACAAAATAATTTATTTCATAAGGAAGTTATTCTATGGCCTATACTCAGTCTTAGACCACACAGCAAGCTCACCTAACACCCCATAAACCAGGCTATTAGCCATAAAAACACAGATAGGTTTCTAAACTCCAATGGCCTATTAATTGCACTATTTCAAACGCTGGACCTAGAATAATATTTAATGTTGATCTAACTTAATGTGAGAGCACCGTTATAATTGACTTCAAATTGAAGGTATTTTATAGTTTGATTCGTAAGTTCTAGACTTCTAGATTCGTTAGTCATTAAAAACGTTTTCATTATTTATTTCTTTGCTTTAATATTGTTGTCACACAAAACTTAAGGAAATGCTTATTAGATACAAAAATTTATTTAAGCCAATCGGCCTTATAATGTTCACGCTGCTGATACTCAGGCCTCTTTTCTAAGAAAGGGAATGGGCCGTAATCCAAAACACGGGCCAAAGCAGATTGGTGGTCACATTTTTTCGATTTTTTAGTTCTGGGACATACCGGTGTCCTCACGATGTTTTTGTTACTGAAATTTGACATGAAACAAAGTCTCACAGCACAAGCATAGGAAAAAGTCTGAAAATTTTAAATTAGTAATTACTTCACAAAAAAAAAACTTAGAAACGATTCGGAAAAACCATTAAAACTCGATTTGGGTATTGAACTGTTTTCTTAGATAACTTCAGTGCGCGAGTCCGACTCCCACTTGCCCAGTTTTTTTTACCCTCCTACCCCTACCCACATTTTTTCTTTGATAGTTTTTTATGGCAGAATGATACCATATCAGGGAAGATACCTTGATGTGTTAAAATGTCAGGCGTGCAAGCAATAAAGAAGGATGGATTTATAGACCCTATATAGCTTCATCCCTTTAAGAATTTAGTTTAGGTCGTCAAGGGAATCGCGGTAAGAGCTACTCGAGGTAGGACCTCTGCCAGTATTATATACTAGCTATTGCCAAAGGCTTTGCCCGCATGGAAGTCGGTTTTGCCATACATACTTCCAACCTCCGTATTACCTCCTTAGGGGTTTTTTTATGGTAGGTAAAATCATCCAATGACAAATTCCACCCTTGTATAGTGTCAGACTCTTACGGAGTAAAAACCTACCCTGTTTCTTCATTGCCTTTGTTCCAGGGCCCCGGGGTTCACTTTCGCCTAACCATAGGACCCCTTTAGGGGTAGAGTTTTGTAAAATCCGTGATCGTCTACACTCGGTACCCACCTACCAATTTTTATGTTTGTAGGTCTAATACTTAGTTTTTGAGATTTCGTGATTATTCAGTGAGTGGTATTTCGCTTTTATATATATATACCACCCATATTTGCAAAATAAATGATCTTATCTTATCTTATCTTATCTTATAGATTATCCGATCAGGAATTCAATGTTAACAAAACACGAGAATGTCAAGTATTTACTATTACAGGAACTAGTAGTTGAATGCCCAAGTCAATCAATCACCAATGGCTACATCGCAGGCCAAGGGAATGAAAACGACAAAAATGTCTCTAGCTCCTGATAAGATGGCGATCGACATCATTACAATGTGGGCGTTAGGGTTGCAGTCCACGGACATGCACATACATTATGAAATAATAACAAATGGTAATAAATAAACGGAGCTAGAAGATGAATCTGTTGTTGAAAATTAAATGGATTTCCGATTAATGTTTCGGGTAATGGGTAGCCCGAGAAATTAGAATTTTCTTGAGTTTTTGCATTTTTCAAATCAGCATTTTTCATAAAATTGTTTATTAGAATAAAACGGTTCAAGGTTACCGACCTATCCCGAATCGCCAAACTTATGCATCGGTAAAGTGCATTAATTCCTAAAGTGTTTCTCATTATCAGTATAATAAAAAAAAATCGTTAATTTTGAAATAGTGCCAATCTTATAACTCCTAAAAATTTAGAAGTACAATTTTGCGTAGTGTTTGTCTTCTTCTTGCCCCAAATTACTTAGGGTTGGCGCAACATGTTTTTTTTTTCCACCCCGTACTGTCATCTGTCACACTATCACCTTTTTTTTTCATATCCCTCCCTCTTCCTCTCCATTTGTGAAATATTTGTATCAAATAAAAAAAAAGTCACAATTTGCACGTAATTTGCAATCAACTAGTTGTGCCGTCTCCCCCTACCTTTATGAGCGCACCACTAATCGACACCCATCGTGTGTGGTCTGCTTCAACAAAAACTGTCGTAAGCACGACGCGAGCATCGTGTAAACATAAATTAAATTCCTACCGGCTGTTTGTTTAATTTTTTAGACCAGCCATAGAACTTCTTAAGTAGCTGCCGTATTAATATTGATTAGGTCACAGTTTGGGTTACTAGTTAGTAAGGATGTGATGTTTTTGATGTTGGTTCATGGTAATGGGGCATAATTTCGTGTTTGGAATTTTGAAGTGTTTTTGACAATAGTGTGGCTTATGAATGATGGAGTTTACTTCCAGAAATCGACTGAGTATAAGGAATTTTTGAAAATACTTTGATCTGTTTCGACTTGTGCTTTTTCAGTTGCAAGACGTCATCAGGCTTTAGTTGTCTGGCATTGATGTTGAACTGGCCCTATTTTGACTAAAAAGTGTGTTAAACTATCATTCACTGTTTATTTTTATTTGTAGAGTTATTTCGTTATTTTGGACTACCTATTTTATTTTTGTTTGTTTTTGTTACTATTTTCAAACTTGTATTGTACGCCTTTAAGTTTGTGTCAAATAAACGTACATAATTATTATCTTTCTTTTTCATTTATTTTATAAAAATATTATTTGAAGGCGTTTTAAAGATTATTGTATATTCAATTTAATAGAATTCTTTGAAGCTGCGGAGTCTTTTAGTAAGTCGTGACATGAGGAATATTTAAGAACTAGATAATTCGATTAGTAAAAATTAAGATGCTTACAGATCAGTGGCCTAGTGGTAATGGTCCCAATTTATGAGTCGCGGTTTGAACCTAGCCAGGCGCATCACTTTGTGTAATTTATTTTATCACCTCTTAAAACGGTGAAGGAAAACGTGAGGAAACCAGCATGACCTAGAACCAAAAATTCGAAGTTGTGTGATATCCACCAACCCGCACTGGGCCTGCGTGGTGGATTATAGCCTATTCATTTGTTTTAGAGAGGAGGCCTGAGTCCCAACAGTGGGTACATTATAAGGCTGATTATGCTTATGCTTTATGCTTTACCACATTAACAGATGACAGAACCAATTAAAAACTCTAAACTGAAACATGGTTAAAAATAATTCCCACAGCATTTACCCATTAATGTAAAAAAAACATTTAAAAACCATTGAATAGACGTTTTTCGAAACGTTTCAAACAATCCGTCGGTTTGTCTGTCCGACAGACGGGCGGACATCGAGACATATCCCTAATTAATGATCTAGCAAACGAAGCCGCGCCTTCACAAACTGATCGAATGAGCACCGGCGCAAAAACTAGTATAAATACATCTATAATGTTAGCGCATCCATTGGGATGCTTTATTTGTGTAGAATTTAAAAGCTCCATTCGCTATGACATTTAAATTGCAATTTACGTATAGGGAGCAGTGGTGGCCCAGAGGTAACGGCCCGACTTACAAGTAGTAGGTCGCGGGCTTAAACCCAACCAGGTGCATTGATTTATGTTATTTATTTCATCACCACTGCCATTAAAACGGTGAAGGAGTAGTGAGGAAACCAAACATTTGAATAGATTTGATAGCCACTAACTCGTATTGGGTCTGTAAGGTAGATTACGATCCTATTTACGTAAGTATTTAACGGCAGTGTTAACGAGTGGCACTGCCATGGTCGAATGCTGGGCAGGCAAATAATTTAATTATAATAAAAAATTGCCGCTAATATCCATCGTAACGAAAATGTATATATTTTACCGTTATTTTACCTATCTACTAAAATATTATTTTCATTCATCATTTCTTCATAACATGAATCACATTGCAAATAGTCATTTACATCATCAGGTTAGTTATTTATTTCTTACTTAGGAAACCGTAACATTCTTTTTCGTCCCTATATGAAAAAAAATTGTTCTATGTTAATAACTTGTCTTCACTATTTATAACAATTTTATTATTAATTCAATAACAACAATACCTGTATACTTATTCACATAATCAATTTATTCTTGCTCTGGGAATTTGTTTCCACAAGGTGAAACAATTGATCTCTTGAGTCCATCTTATTTGCTTAATTCGTTGCAATCTTTTCAGCACTGTACAATATAATTGAACACAAACATTACAACAATCACGCATTGCATCTTTGTTTCAAATTTTAAATTTGCATTTCCGTAGAAACACTCGTCACAATATGGCGTACATAGCGCGTCATTAAGCACATCATATCCTTTGCGATGCGTTCCGAGTAAGAGTGGGTCGTTTGCTTTGTTCTGGCATCGTGTCATGCTGTCAGGCCTAGGATTTAAAAAGGGAGGTAAAACAAGCAAATTTAATTTAAAGAAATTGAATTTACAGTTCGTAAATAGGAACTGAGAACGTTATTACTTTTCTCAAGTTTCTTGCGATTCTAGTGTGGCGTGGCGGTCGATCCTGATCTTGCTCGGAGCGCATTGTGCACGCTTTGTGTCCTTGCGTCCACAGAGTTTAAATAGATAGATACTTAACATAGTCGCGATCTTTTGGCACAGACGCGTCGTAATGTTGCCACTGTATTTTTATATTTATTGTTTTATCTATTTTTCAATCGTATATTTGTACTTCCCATAGATTTGTTTAAATTTTATTTTATTTTTTTCGATTTGTATACAAGACCGTGCCGACGTCTATATGTCTACATTGTCACCGGCCCGCACTGAAAACCAGCGTCGTAGACTCGTCGCATTCTGCGTAGGGTCACGACATTAAGCTGAGTGCTCGGCCGTTTTGCGCGGACGTGGCGCATACTTCTCACAATATTTATGTTATGTTAAACCTGTTACTTGTGCCTTTATCCGGCAAATAAAAAGTTTTTCTTTCTTTCTTTTCTTTCTTTCTTAAAGAGACACAATTAACATTGTACGTTGCCATTTTGTAAATCAGCGCATGACAAGATTCGAAAGTCATTTTCTTTTTTTATATTTTTCACCGTCAAATCATATTTAAAAACAAGCAAAGTAAACCATCTCAATAGCTGCAAGCCTATACCGCAACGCCATCACAAAGGACCGCCTGGCGGCAAATAGGAGACAAATTAAACAAGTGTCCTTTGTAGAAAGAACTCGAAACCGCTGCAGAATGACGCATGCAAGTCACGAGGCGATCTTTATGTCGTCCGCACGATGACAGGCCAGTGGGCCCACTGTGTGTGTTTTTGTTTTAAAAAACAGTGCCGGTGTTAAATGTTGTCGGTGCAAACAAAGTAATGGGGAATTTTATGATGTTTGTAATATGATATTGTGGTAGGAAAATGGGAGCGCTTTTTGATATGAAGCGAAGCAAAACAGTTTTGGTATCGGTCTTTCATATCAGTATTTTTTTTTTTTGAGTTGGAAAATACTACAATGACTCTCTAGGGTAGAGTAAGGGGCGTGCCAGACTTTTGCTGACTAAAACCACATCTGTGTCCTTCAGTTACCCTTTGTGTTCTAGGATCGGGGGTTTCCTTTTCAGAAATTATCCGCGATCTTGGGCACCGGCCCTCCTGAGCTGCTGCGGTTTTGCTGACATATATGTGAGGTGTGCGTGGAGCAATACGCATCGTCGATGACTTGAATACAGTCCGGATGTTTACCGGACAGCCGGATAGCGAGCTACCTGTTGGTCGCCATCCGCTAGCCCGCATCGGCGGCTGGGGCGTGAGGGCTGAAAACTACCCACAATTTGTCTTCCACAAGCCCTCGTCGACCGTGGCCTGTAGTCGGGATGAAGGAAACTGGAGCATAAGGATGGCGGTTCTCTCACGCGTGCGGTCATCTCATTCGCTAGCTTGCATATCAGCATAGCTACTTTAAGTTGTAGTGGAATAATTGATTAAATTCTGACTAGCGTTTACGTTTTTGAAAGAGCATTCAAAGGACACAGGGTGGGATTTTCCAACAATTTAACGATTTCACAACAAAAACAAAACTAGTTTTAACCAGAGCAGCGATGCTATGTAAAAGTTGAAAACTACACCCAGAGAAATATGTGTTAGAAAAACAGCATCAAACTTTATTTGTCTTGCATTCATAATAAAGTGAACCTGGACTGCGGAATTTTTCTGAATAAAATTAGTACTTCTGCCACATCTAAGAGACGATTTCCAGACCATATTACCGATTTTTCAACTTATTTTCTTTTGGATTTTCATATAAGGACCACCAGTAATTGGTCCCAAAGACATTGTTCTATCTAAAAGCTGGCTTTGAATTTTCATACGAGTGCAATGACCTGTAGGTAGTTATACGCCAACAACTACCTACAGATCATTGGACTCGCTCAACTGATGTTTACTTAAATAAATTAATTAAACATTCGTTTATTAATACGGGTTTTAGAAAAAAAAGAACTTTATTTTTTAATTTTATCTTTACAAATCGATAGTGTTTCTTGTACCGGATCGACCCTCCACGGGATCAAAATTTAGTCGTGTTTAAAGCTATAGATTATATTACTCCGTCAAACTTGAGAAATCGAAAGGAGGTCACAACCTTAACATGTACCAACGAAGATCAAATGAAAACTTTCTTCAAAACACGGAAGATTCCACAAAGGCCTACAAAGGTTCAATTAAAAGTAATCCAATTATCTGTGTTGGTACTTAAATAGGCTTTTAAGTAGACAGAAACTAATTTAGACGGATAATTAAAGCTTAGGACACAAGGCATGAACTTTCGCACGAGAAACTCGCTGGCGATGTAAATAAACCGTTTACGTAGGGCCACGACAACAGCGAAGTGGAGCGGAGCGGACAAGTGTAAGAATATTCCAAAATAATAATATATTTTTTTTATGATTTCTGCTTCATGGCAATATGTTTTCCAACAATAAGCCACTTCTTTGTTTGATTTCTCAGTTTATGTTTTCCTCAAGAGCCATACTTGTGTGAAAATTCGTTTCACACGACTCTCTTGTATGGTAAATCTTTTATGTAGGCTCGGTACGTCACTTCTTTTTAGCCGGGAATGCTGAAGAGCATGTTCACCACTTAGAGCGTGTGCCAGTTTGTTTACATGGACGGTCAGCTTCTCCTGATACTTCAGGCTGTTTTGAACTATTTCCTGGCGAACTGTTTTTAGGCCGAGGTCGAGGTATATGTATCTATTACTTATACAATGAGGGATACCAAACATTGTTCTCAGAGCTTTGGTCTGGAATCTTTCCAGGATATCTATATTACATTTGCTGGCCGTGCCCCACAACTGTATTCCGTAAGTCCAGATTGGTTTTATGGTAGTGTTATACATTAGCATCTTGCTGTTGGGATTTAGTTGTGATTGGCGCCCCAATAACCAGTTCAGTGACCGCAGTTTTCCATCTAGTTGTTTGCGCTTTGTCCAAATATGTTTTTGCCATGTAAGTTTCCTGTCTAGGTGCATGCCCAGGTATTTTGCGTTATTATTTTGAGGGATAACTTTGCAGTTTAGCGTTACCGGTGGACATGTTTCTCTCATAAGTATATAATAATAACAATAGCTTAATAGTGTCCGACTGTTTTGCTGATCAGAGTGTCCAGTACGAGATTGTGTACTGCGTTTGACTCTCTGATTGTATAGGAACTTTTTTTTTATTTTATAAACCAGTGCTTGACTGTAATCCCACCTGATGGTAACCAGTGATGCAATCGTTGATGGTGAGGCGCACTAGTTTATTAAGAGCCTATTCACTCTAGCCTTGAAGACACCTAAATTATAATCGGACGGGAAGACCGTAGCAGGCTAATTGTTCCAGGTCTTCGATGTACGCGGTATAAACGACGAGGTAAAACGCTTAGTCCGGACCGTGGAAGTTTCAACAACGTAAGGGTGGATATTCGCCGTACTGGAAGTTGAAGCAAACCAATCAGAACGCTTCTCGTCATAAACGTGTCGAATGTCAATCGTGTTAACATTAAACAAGGCACTAAGCACTCTGGTAGGTTGCCCTATAATAGGAAATACTGCTATATTGTGTACAAATATTTGAATCATCATCATCATCATCATCAGCCTTTTAATGTTCCCACTGCTGGGACTCAGGCCTCCTCTCTAGGAGAGGGAATGGGCCGTAATCAACCACGCGGGCCCAGTGCGGATTGGTGGATATCACATGTCTTCGAATTTTTGGTTCTAGGACATGCTGGTTTCCTCACGATGTTTTCTAATATTTGAATACACATAATAAACAACACACACTATGACTTATCTTATTCTGATTTATCGTATGACATCTAAGGCTCTGAAACAATATGGCAAAAGGGCAATGGAAAGGGCTATGCTCGAAGTTTCCTTACGTGATCGCATCAAGAATGAGGATATCCGCGCAAGAGAACCAAAGTCGCCGACATTACCCGAAGAATCGCCAAAGTAAAGTGGCAGTTTGCAGGGTACATTGCTCCTAGAACGAATGCAAGTCGAGGGGACCGAAAGGTTCCAGAGTGGCGACCGCGTACCGGAAAACGCAGTGTTGGAAGGCCTCCCACAAGGTGGACCGATGACCTGGTAAGAGTCGCGGGAATGCGGTGGATGCGAGACGCACAGGACCGTTCGCTGTGGCGACACTTGGGGGAGGCCTATGTCCAACAGTGGGCGTCATTCGGCTGAAATAATGATGATGATGATGATACAACACACCTGAACCTAGAACAGCTATCTGTAGGCCCTATAAAAGTTGGTTGAGGCGCAGCATTTATTGGCTCAATTACTGTACTAACGGTGCTCTCAAAATGATAATAGAAAGAAAGATGCAAATACCATTATTAATAACACAAAAACTAATATACATAAGTTTAATAATTCCCCAGAACTTATAAAATATTTTTCTTTTATTACAGCAAGTATCATTTACGCTTAATGATAAAAGTAAATTACTTACTTTTTATGAATCGAAATTTATAAATAAAAGAATTAAAATTAAAGTAATAAAATATTTTGTTATTATTTAATTAATGGAGAGTGGGACTTCTGGGCCAAAAATTTAAATGATTGAGATATGCTTTTAAAAACTAGTTACATAATTCTATTTCAAAATAGAAAAAATCTAGCCCTAGTTGAAGTGAGGAAAATGAGATATCTAAAAAATAAGTTTTAGTCATGAGTAACCTATTTTAGGTTAGGTATACAATCGAAAAATAGTTTATTTCAAGGACTAACTCCTTGGAATAAACTATTTATCGATTGTATGATGTATTTTTTTTTAATTTTTGTTGACAAGACTTATATTCTACTCCTTTCTACTTTTCTACTCTATGTATGATTAGTCGTAGACATGGGCATTTTTGGCTTTGAGTACATACGGATATTAATTTATTATTCCTCGAGAGGACGCCGGCGTCCGCACACCTATTGTCTTTCTATTGTGTCTCTAATTACGGTATTCAACAGGTTAATCCGATATCAGACTTCAAAATAGACTTTTTGTTTTTAGATATTCGATTTTAGTAACGCCTAGCCTAACAATAAACCATAAAATAAAATATAGCAGTATTCTCGTAAATATTCTTAAGCACTAAAAATAAGATGATATTGTTTGCTTATTTCAATGTGCAACAGATTTTCATAAAATCTAAATTGTGCGATTCGCACTGTCTTTTTTATTCCGCGTTTATATAAAGAGAAAAAGCGAATTTTTACGCATTGGTCAGTTTGAGTTTGGCTATACACAAAATTCATTTGACCTTTCTCAGCTCCAGCTACATCTACGTATCCAGTGCTATTATTCGTCGACTGTGATTAGTTTGGTTGTTTATATCGTTTAGCTTGGCTAGGCCGGTTTTATAAATCTGATTTTCTAGACCGAGAAAACGATAAAAATGTGTTTGAAATTGACTTTTAAATTCGTTTTTATATATCGAACACATGCCTAGTCACTCATCTCGTATTCTTCGGTTACTTGCGGTATAATGACTAGTAGTTGCAACCTCTTCCGTCACGTCACGGCATAGGACGGAAGAGGTTGCAGCTAAACGGCATAGAGTTATTATGTCGATGAGATATACTGACATAATATAGAAACGTCACTAATAAAAAGCTATTTTAAAATTCCTGTTTTCCACAAAGGCCATTAATGAAGAGTTGAAGTTGAAATATAATTGTTGTTATTGAACTGCATCTAGAGTGTAGAGTATTTTCTACACACCATCTAAGCACTCCAGATTAAATGTTGAAATGCACTATGTCGACGACCTATGTATGTTGAAATGATATTGTCAGTGATTTCTGTTAATGGCGCCACAACCTGTAAGTATAATCACCCCACATTTTATTATTAACCAGCATCTACTACGATGCACCATTTTCTTTCTCCACGATATTAACAAATAAAAATATATTTTTAGAGAACATTGATATTATTTACATTTTACTAAATTATTTTTTGAATAAACTATTATTCCCATGTTTCAGGTAATCGATAGTGACTACATTTATCAACCTAACTGGGACTTTGCTCAAAGGTCGTCTGTTGATGAAACAATACAAACCGGCCACAGTTGTATTGGTCTCCACTGTGGTCGTTCTCTTGCATCACGAATCACACTTCATGAAACTCGTGAATCGAGAATTTATAATTTTATTCAATTGTTGATTATGCCTCGAAACGGAAATTCTTGGTTTGCATGGTGTTTATGAAAAAAAAATTATATGTAAACTGTTTTATTATAAATTAAATATGACCCTTTGCTTTACCATTGCCATTTGGGAACGCGATAATCATGGTGGTAAGTCCCTTCTTTGAGGAATGGCTGGAGAGGCGTCACGACGTCGAACCTTCCACGTGCCATAGGTCCTCCCCAGATATGGTAAATTCGAGAGGTACCAAATTCAGATGGAAGAAACGCCCGGGTCATCATTGTGCGGACCACCCGAAAAACAGGACAGAGGGGACAAGCAGTGGTCGCCTCCTTCTGCGCAGCAGTAATAATAGCGAAGGAGACTGCGGCAGCCTGAGGAAATAGAGACTCTCACACCCCAGCCACTGAGACCCTGACCCCGACTACCAGCCAGGAGGATGATGAGTAATGGGTAATTCGCTTTCCGGCCGTCTACTAACCGTCCAGACCGAGTCCGAGGCGCCGACGACCGTAGTATTTCACACGCGCGCCTCATAGAGATGTTAGCAAAACCGTAGAAGCCCAAAAAGCCCGATGTCCGCTGGGGTAGCGGATAGTTTCTGAAAACGGTTCCAGAAATAAGTGTAAGTGAAGGACAGAGACGTGGTTTTAGAAAGTATGTCTGACTCGCCAATTTACTCTACTCTAGAGCTTTTTCTTTGTGGTGGGTAAAATCATTCAAAGACATCTCCCGCCCTTGGGCGGAGCAGGAGATAGCGTCAGACTCTTACTGACTAAAAACCTACCCCGTTCCTTCATTGCCTTAGTTCTGGGGCTCTGGTATGCATTTTCGTACTTCCCCAAGGCTCTGCTGGGCCCCTACAGTTTGCTGACAACTCCTTGAGGCGCGCGAGATCAGTACGCGCCATCAACGACTTGTCCTCGGTTCAGACTGTTACCGGACAGAAAGACAGCAAGCTACCCATTGCTCGCCGTCCTCAAGCCTGCGCTAACGGTGGCCGGAAATTGGGTTCAGAATCCCAGCGGTGGCGGCAGTGTGTGCGCCGTTGCCTGATGCGGTCGGCCTCCTCCTTTACCCTAGAGCTGGAGAAGTCTTTTGATAATTTTCCACCTCAATAAAAATACAACCTTACCCTAAATATATGAATGATGGGTTGTTTAATAGTTTTTCATTCTGCAAAACTCTCAATAATAAATAAATACTGTCAATCAAAACTTAATATCTTACATAACCTCACTTTTACTAAATCTCTGATAACTCTTCTCTCTGACTGATAAATTCCGCAGAATTTTCAGCAAATGGTTGAAAATATATTAGCTACTAACTGACATCACTTTCATTTCTTTACTACCCAGGCCCAACATTGTATGAAAGCGTATCTGTCTCCTTTCAACTACAAATAAATTAGTACTACTTACTACTTGCCTTTTTCTACTATTATATTTGCTTATAAAAAACTGTACCTGTCGCATTCAGAAGCAAAAAAAAATTAGTATATCTTTATACGGATGACATATTAACAAAACCCTTTATAAAACGCCGTCTTTGCATTTGATGAAAAAGTATCGTAACAATGTATCAATAGATCTATAAATAAGATAAGAATAAGTTGAAAGAAAAACAATACAAAATAAAGCGGCCATGTTCAGTTGTTGGTACCGCCAAATATCAAGACACCGACAAAGATCACTCGATCAATATTCATCACGTAAAAATGTCAAGTAGCTCTGGTATTTTTAGGGTTGCGTAGAGTAATTACCGTTTTAAATTTGTTTCGCTAGTTAACAGAGTTATAAGGTCGTAAGTCGAGTTATCTAGGTAACCTTTTTTTTGTGGTATCATATCATCAAATAACGTCTCTCGCACTGAGTGGTATGAGAGTGTCAGTCTTCTACTGACTAAAATTACACCTATTTTCCTTTTTTGGCTCAAATAAATAAATTTATATTTAGTAAAGGACTGTACTTACCAATTAATTGAACTCACGTTTTCGTCACTATTTTCTCTGCAGAAATAATAGGAATACAAAAACAAATATAAACAATCAAATGGTTTAGACTGTTTCAAAAAAAAAACAAATTGTATTTATTATTCTATTATTTTTCAAATAAAATCAAAAGTTAAGTTATAAATTAAAATTATTTAACTTACAAATAACTTGATAGATTATTATATCAATATAAATTGAAAATAATAATATGTACAGACGCGTATATAATTAGAAGAATTCACTGTGCATCAAAAAATGCATCCGCGTGTTCTCCCGTAGAAAAACTGTAAAAACGGTACGCACTGTATCAAAAATAAAATTTTATTATCAGTCAATTCCTCTTCGTCCATTTGTATTCTTCATTACCGGGTCGTGAAGTTCCTTTAGTTAAGGAGATTAACTTCTTATTGCCAATTTAAAACAAAATTTTATTCTACGGAACTTCAAAACGTGGTCGTAAATGCACTTTACATTTTTTTTCTACCAATAATAGTTTAGTGATCACATGAAAGGCACGTCCGAATGAGTAAATATAACGTTTTTAACTCACTATTTAATTAATGAGCGATTTTTATTTAGTTCAATTTGTTCACAAAGAAATACGATGCTGGTAATGTTGAAATGTAAATTCTTCAACTTACTTTTTATTATAGTTGAATCAGCGGTTTTTTTAATATTATGCCTATGGATGGATGATAATCTTAACATATTGAGGTACCTCCGTTCTATTTATAGGTGTTTGACAGTCATTATGGATAATCAAAAACCAAGAAATTGATATAAATTAGTGTTTGACTGCAATCCGACCTGATGGTAAGCAGTGATGAAATCGTTGATGGATAGCCTCCTCTCTCCGCATGATGGACACATAAATTATAATCGGACGGGAAGACCGACCAAGTAAATTGTTGTTGTAATTGGTTGATGTACGCGGTAGTTAGTTAGTTTTTTCACGTAAAACCGTTAGTCCCTATTGTCATATAAAGATCTTTGACAGTCGTTACAGGTAGTCAGACGCCAGAAAGTTTGACCATAACCAAGGAGTATCGTGTAGCCCAGTAACTTGGTTGTTAAGGTCAAATAGGCAGTCGCACCATGCAAAACACAGTTAGGGAACCGCATCCGGTAGCCTTTTTCTTCTTTCACTTTAAGGCGGATTGGGAGAGCGTAAACTACACCTATGTTCCTACTTTGCCTCAGCGTTCCAATACCACGGCTTTTCCTTTCAGAAGGCAACCCATGACTCTAATAGTTACAGCCTTGCTGGGCTCTTACGGTTTTGTTGAAATCTCTTTAGACGCGCGTGAAACACTACGCGCCGGCGCGTCGACGACTCGGGCCGGACGCTTACAAGAAGGCCTTACGACGAGCCCATTGTTCGTCATTCAAAGTCTTATTTATATTAGAATAAAATAGAATAGAATATATAAGGTGATAAAAATAATATTGAAGTATCCTAATACATTTTACCACTTTGGTATGCAAAAATTGATACAAGTTCCAAACATTACAACACACATAAAACAATTAAAATTGATATTACAACACACATAAAACAATTAAAATTGATAAACAATTAAAATTTATTTATTTATTTATTTATATATTCTTTATTGTACACCGCATAAACAACAAAATTAGGACATGTTATTATAAATAAGGGTACAATGGGCGGTCTTATCGCACAGCGCAATTTCTTACAGACAACCTTTGGACGGACTGAGTGAAAGGAAATAGATTTAGGGTTGTCAGTGTACAAACATCAGAAATAATACTAATAAGACATAATAATCCGAATACATACATACAATACCAAATAATATACTAATAAATATCAAAAATATATAATTGAGTTAGGAGAAGAAAAATCAGAGTGAAAGGTAATGTTCCTTCACCAATTTTTTAAACGTTGGAAGCGTTTGAGCACGCCTCACTTCAATAGGCAACGCATTCCACAAACGTGCAGCTTGAATCGTGAATGATTTGTCCACGAAGGAAGTGGAATGCGCGCGAATACTTAATTTTAGATTTTCCGATGATCTCAAGGACCTACTATGTGTGTCACTAAGGAACTGAAAGCGTTCTTTAAGATAAAACGGGCTACAAGGATTAAATAGCACATTATATAGCAAAGAAAGTATATGGGCGTTCCGGCGAAGGCGAATAGGAAGCCATTTGAGCTTAGTACGAAATTCAGAAACGTGGTCATACTTGCGTAAGCCAAATATGAACCTGATACAGAGGTTTTGAAGTCGCTCAAGCTTATCCAATTGGTCTTGGGTGAGATCAAGATAGCTGGCAGCAGCATAGTCCAAGATTGGAAGAAGAAGAGATTGTACTAACGCAATTTTAGTACTGATGGGAAGAAAATTTCGAAGACGTCTCATGGAGCCCGCTGAAGCAAACAGCTTACGACTTACTTCCTGCATTTGTTTTGTCCAGGAGAGAGTGCGGTCGATATAAATTCCCAAATTCTTCACAGTGTGACTTAAAGGAATTACAGTATTATTAAAGAAAACCTGGGGAAGTTTCGACCAATCTATTTTAGACACAGTCCGGGAGCTACCAACTATAATCACTTGTGTCTTAGTTGGATTGATCTTCAACCCAAACTCAGTGCTCCAGTCACCTATTCGAGCCAGGTCTATGTTAACAGTATCAATGGCCTCAGATAACTTTCCGATAGGGGCTTGAGTATAAATTTGGAGATCATCAGCATACAGGTGGTAGAAAGAAGATAGTCGTTGAGTGATAGCATTTATAAAAAGTGCGAAGAGTAGAGGAGATAATACGCCACCCTGCGGCACACCGGCAGAAGAGTCGCACCAAGACGAGAAAGATTCTTCAATACAAATACGCTGCCGGCGGCCAAACAGGTAACTATGAAACCAGTCAATTACCGATGGAGATATGTTAAAGGAGTACAAGATGCCGAGTAAAATATCGAAGTCAACCGTATTGAAAGCATTGCTAAAGTCAAGTAGAGCAAGTACCGTTAACTTCCCCTCTTCCATACCTGACCTAATATCGTCCGTAATATGCACGAGTGCTGAGGTAGTGCTATGCCCAGGTCGAAAACCAGATTGAAATGGATTTAAAAGATTATGTTTGCTAAGGAACGTGCTTAGTTGTTGGTGGACAAGTTTTTCGAGGACTTTGGATAGGAATGGAAGAATAGAAATAGGACGATAATCAGTGAAGGATGCAGGATGAGATTTTTTAGGGAGAGGGATAACTTGGGCATCTTTCCAGGCTTGTGGAAAGACTTTACTGGAAACAGAGTAATTAAGGATGTGAAGGATGCTAGGAAGGATGATATCGAGGATGGGAATGATCATCTTACGGCTAACATAGTCACTACCCACAGCGTTAGACGTTATCGACATAATACTCCTTTTAACATCACAAGCAGTGAATTGACTAATGACGAAAGGGGAATAATCAGGTATCGAAAGGTTTGAAAGATGACTTAGCGTAGCAGTTTTAGTGGCCCTATCTAATAAGGGCGAAGTAGAAAAATGACTGTTAAGTAAGTTGAGGTCTAAGTCTTTAGGAAACGTGTCAAGAGACTTTTTTCCGATACCTAGTGTTTTGAGGAATTTCCAGACTTTGGCTGGATCACCATTTTGAACGGAACTGTGGATATATTGGCAATTTGCGTTCCTACACACCTTGTTGCAGTGATTTCTAATAGAGATATATTTCTCCCTGTTACTGTCATTGGGCCGAATTTTGAACTTGAACTTTGCAGTCGCTTTTTTATGGAGCAATAGTTTAATGTCGTCAGTCAGCCATGGCGCTGGAAGATGTTTGACTTTCACAGCTCGAACAGGTGCATGTGTATCGTAAAGCTGGATCAAGGTTGAGGTCAAGAATTCAACCTGTTCGTCGACAGACGTGGATGTAACCAAAGGCGACCAATCAATATTGTTGGCGTCCTCCCGAAGACGATCAATGTTCATCCCATCAAAATTGCGAAGCAGAAGAGTTTTAGACTTATGCTTAGGTGGACGAATTTTATAGGAAGTGTAAATTAGATCATGGTAGGAAAAGGCGTCAGCAGCACATTGACCATGTTTTGCGACGAGACCGGGAGATGAGACAAAAATAAGATCGAGAAGTGATGGGACAGCGTTTGGAAAATGGTGAGTGGCATCAAGGTCCAGAATAGAGAGATTGGAAGATTCAATAATGTTGCGAAGAGCAGTACTGCGAGAGTCGTTTTTACGAAGACATGTGTTAAAGTCGCCCATGATGATACTATGACTGTAAGAGGGAATTAAAACTTCTAAAATACGCTCAAAAGAAGAAAAGTAATTAATTCGAAGAGAAGGGCAGTAGTAAACCCCTAGAAGAATCTTAGAATGGTGGAGTTCAACTTCTAGGAATAGATGTTCACCGGCGCTCGGTGGAGGCGGCTGAGTGGACATATTAACAATAGAAAAAGGAATGTGATCACGAAGATAAATAGCCACCCCACCACCACCACCGTCGGCTCGATCATTCCGGATGAGTTGAAAACCTGGAAGAGAGTAGGAGGAAGAGGGCAGCTAGAAAATCCGATACAGAGTAGTAGCATTTATTTAAGAAAAGTGCAGTTAGTTTTTTTTTATTGTAAACTCTTTTATGGCATTAGGAATGTGGTTAAAAATATCCGGTGAAATCCCAAAAAACTTTTCTTCCACAGAGCAGTTCTACACCTGTGCGTCTGTATTGAATCATTGATAATTTTAACTACGTCTGGTTTGACTAACAGCCAACCCTAACACAGGAAAAGTCTTAGCAGGCAGATTCTACTCATCATCATCATCAGCCTTTTATGTTCCCACTGTTGGGAAACAGGCCTCCTCTCTAGGAGAGGGAATGGGCCGTAATCCACCACACGCGGGCCCAGTGCGGGTTGGTGGATGTCAAATGTCTTCGAATTTTAGTTCTAGGACATACCGGTTTCCCCACGATGTTTTTCTTCACCGTTTTGAGAGCAGTGGTGATGAAATAAATTACACAAAGTAATGCGCCTGGCTGGGATTGCATCACTTAAGTCGGCCCATTACAACTCGATCACCACTGCTCTCAATTCTGATTCTACTCAACATTTAAAAAATATGTAATGTGATTTCAAAGTGACGTCACCGTAGGTTAGCAGAACTCCGCTGTACTAGTGGCCCCACAGCTAAGCTCATTACACTAAAACGTTGCCTAATTAAGATCGGGCCAGTAACTTTATATGGGGTGATGAACCGCAACCACGGGTTAACCATACGCTACATAGTCAAGAGATTTACGTTTATTACCGACGTTGCGGACGGGGGGTCGTGTTATTGAGATGGGAAATCGCGTTATTAGTACAAAAAAATGTTTTAATAATCATGATTTTGTGATAACATACTCTTTAGTAAGATTCCTATCACTAGATTTATTTTGTTGGTTCGTTTGTTGAATGGTCTCGTTCGGAATATTTGCCGTGAAATTTTCATGTTTGTATTGTAAAATGTTATTAGTTTACGTACTATTATTAGGCTTGAGACTTGAAATCAGTAACATTATGAAGGCGAAAGGCGGTATGTTTGTTACTTTTTTGCTGTTAAACGGCTGATCAGATTTAGATTAAACTTGGCATACGGATAGATCATATCTTGAGTAGTACATAAAATATTTTTTATGACGGTTTTTTTTTTTGTAAATCGTAAGTTTTCTTGGGATATATTTCCACAAAAAAAAATAGGTATTTGGCTTTTAGCAAAATATAGTTATGTAGGTATACATTAGGACTTATCTTTAATATATATATATATATAATTAAAAAACTAAAGACAGGTGTCGTAGTAAAAGAACACTACATAAATATAATAAAAAACTTTATTGCGACTGACCAAAATATCAATTTTCACTTTCACGCATTTCGAATGATTTGAAATTCCTAATATTAGAATTCAGATTTATCATTCGTTCTCATGTTTCAATTCCGTTTATATAATAATAATAATAATGCCAAGTTTCAATAGATTGAATAGAAAAAGTTCCAGTCTTTTTTTTTTACTTTTTCTTTTAAATAAACTTTGACCCACACTAGAAATTACTCCTATATCGTGGGTGCGTTTACAAACATGTAAACTAACATACACAAGACACCCAGACCCGGAACATTATCTGTAGGCCATAGAAATATTTTTTCAGCGCGGGAATCGAATCCGCGATCCGCAGCGCAGCAGCCAAACGCTCAACCACTGCGCTAACCGTGCCATCAGCTATCATTTAAAACATCAAAAATATGAGTTCTTATTTTTTTTTAATCAGCCTTTACTGTCCCACTGCTGGGCAAAGGCCTCCCCCAATTCTTTCCCGACCTTGTTATTCCGCGCTGCCTCACACCAGTTTTCGTAGTACGTGTCCAGATCATCCCGCCACCTTTTTCTGAGCCAATAAAGAGGATGTAGCTTCTTCATGTCATAAATTGTATTTACAGATAAACGAAATTCACAAAGGTATATTAATAATGCATATTTTTTCCTTAAATACGGTAGTAATTGCTGCTCGTGGATACATCAACGTAGTGGTACAACTCCACCCAGCATGTGGCCAAAAATATGATCGATCTTATCAATTAATAATCAATTAACTTTCTTGTCTTTAAACGATCGAATCCAACACTTCTGGACAGTGAAAAATCCCGATGACACCTTGGACAAAATTTACCTAAAATTAACTTAATATCAAGGATCGAATATAATTGATACACTCCTTAAAAAACTCAACCGCTGTGCAATGATATTATGCGCATTTTTATGAGGCGAAAAAATTCTTAAATGAGAATTAATTTAAAATTACAATTTTTGCGGTGTTGCTTCAAGCAAAAAAAATTAACGAAATATTTTTGGGTTTTAAATAAAATAGTTTAAAGATGAACGGGAAGTGTATTGGGTAGGTTTTTCTTATTTTTAGAGGACGTTTGGGTTTATAATTACGAGGTTTAAGTAATATAATATTCCACAACTATCACAGAACGTCTTCTAGTCCCAAGCTAAGCAGAGCTTGTGTTTAGGAGTACTAGACAACTGATAAACATACTTATATATTTCTAAATACGTACATATTATAGACTCAGACAGAGAACAAATGATTTTGCTCATCACACAAACATTTGTCCTGGGTTGGAATCGAACCCACGACCTCC
Organism: Leucania comma; assembly: GCA_958295575.1. Lineage (NCBI taxonomy): Eukaryota > Metazoa > Arthropoda > Insecta > Lepidoptera > Noctuidae > Leucania > Leucania comma. Next base: position 22,067,166 of record OY282478.1, on the reverse strand, counting down.
GGCATAGCAGTCAGGGTCACAAACCACTGGACCAACAGGCAGTCACAGTCAAGGTTAAGTATCACATAAAAGTAACTAAAGTTTTAAAAAGCTGTACATTCATACAAAATGATATTTATCTTCTTTATATAGGCAATCAGGATATTCTTTAAAAAAAAAAAAAAAACTATCTAATCATGCAAACGTTGTTGTGTCATATTATTTCGGGCCAGCCTTGTTACACAATTTACACAAAAAAAAAAACATAAAAATTGGTCAAACCGTTTCGGAGAAATTCGACAACAAAGACTGTGACACGTGATTTTTAATATTAGATAACACTCTACTTACGATACCTCGCGGATGCATTTCCCATCATTCACCATAAAAAAAATGATCGCAAAAACGATTAATTTTAATCAGAACATGTTCTCTTATCGTTAACATGTCAACGGCATGGTGTTTTTTTTTTTTGCAAAATTCGATGTAAAAGGCAAGAAGATGAATGGTCTCGTGTGAGCGAAAGTTTGCTTCATATTAATTGATATTTTTTAGTTCATTGTACCGGCCATATCGTAAAAATATAGTGTCAATAAAGCGGCTATGTTCAAACAGTAGATTTGCGCACAGTGAATAAAATGTGTCCTTTTGCAGACAAAATTATTGCTTATGACGTGTCGTTTATGGTGATCACCTTATGGAGATGAACTGTGCTTTAAACTAATGAGTAACATCAATCATTGATTAAAGAGGCAAGTAATTAGCAACTTAATGTAAGAAGCTGCAACATAGTAACGAAAACCATTTTGCTTGTATAGGAAATCTGAAAATGTGATGTATGTATGTTATGTGATGTGTTGTGTGTGGTGATGTATTTGTGTTACTTTTTTTTAGTGTGCAATAAATTTCATTATATTCTAATAACTTCTCTTGCTTTGGGAGGAACAAGAGAGCGACAACTTTTACTGATTAAAACTCTGTATTTTTTTTTAAGGTGGGAAATCAGCCAATTATTTCACCCACTCTGGGCGGGATAAGAAGGCGTGTCAGATATTTACAGACAAAAATCACACCAGTGTCCTTCAGCTGCCTTTTGCGTTCTAGGACTACGGGTTTCGTGAGGTTCCTTTAGTTGTCCTTGACATTTTAGGGCCGTGGTGACTCTTGCGGGTACTATCGCAGCCCATCTGCCACAACCTTTCGATTAACCCATTACATACATATTTCTATCACAATTTAGAAACGAGGTTCTATCCCACAAGGATGCAGCCAATCATTATTTTTCCTGAATTCAATAAATTGATAAATATATTCTCAATAACGACCAGCGACTGTTTACGACAAATTTATGAAGATTTAATAAAGTAACTGACATTTACCTGTAGATAAAGGGCGATAAAGATCTGTAAGTTGTGTTTTTATATAGCTCTTCGATGAGTTGAAGATTGAAGATGATTAATTTGCCTTGATGTAGGTATCATCAGTCATTAGTGATGTGCATGAAATCGATTACATTCATGTTTGCAACTGTTTGTTTGCAAATCAAACTAATCATTTTGCGTACATGTATAATAATGATGCCGACATAGCACGTAGAATCTCCAAATTTAAGTGGCAATGGGCAGGGCACATTACACGAGGAACAGATGGCTTTTGGGGCCGAAAGGTTCTGAAGTGGCAGCCGCGTACCGGAAGACGCAGCGTTGGAAGGCCTCCCACAAGATGGCTAAATAACCTGGACCAAGACCGGTCGTTGTGGCGACGCTTGGGGGAGGCCTATGTCCAACAGTGGACGTCTTTCGGCTGATATGATGATGATAATAAAAATCAATTTTCTCAAGTATCCAGCGACAACGTTCACTTGCTTACACAAATACTGCAAATAGGTAGTAATGAGAGACCCATAATGAACGATTGAACACTACTACTCAATATACAAGCATTCGCCTGGTTTGGGAAATAGTACCTGGTTGCGCAAATAAGCTGTGGACTGTAGATTTTAAAAAAGCGATCTAAGGTTTATTAACAATATGTAGATACTATGCCTGGCATGGGATAAAGGTATTGGGAAAGAGCACCGACCTTTAGACTTCGAAGGTTCCACGTGGCACCGCCGGCGATTTTCGACTTCGCACATTTAAATCACTGCCAGGTCCTGTTTTGCACTACACGGCACCACTGTTGTTGAGTTTGAATGGTTGGATCACGAAAATAGTCAATTTTCTTGTAATTTCGAGCGGGCGTGTTAGCGGTGCGGTCACATTCACAATCGATGCACAAACGTCAATGTCAAATCATTTCTTGCGGTCGTGCGGGTGGAGGGAAAACGGATGGTATAGGATTGCTAGGCCAAAAAAACAAATTACAAAAAACAAAGTCGCGGATCATAGCAAATTGGCGCAACCATTCCCCCCGGGTTTGAAGGGTTACCTTCAAAGAAAAGAGAAAAAACAAAAGCGAAACTAAACCCTATTACTAATCTAAACTATCAATACTAGGTAGCGAAACAACTTATAACTAACTATGCCACTACTACTGATTAGGCAGAGGGCAGAGGCGAATAACCGGACGCAGGTACGATCCAGTTGCGGTTTTAACTTTTACGACTCGCGTTATTCCGTTCGAACCCGGAAAAACTTCTTCCACTACACCAAGAGGCCAGTGCAGAGGAGGCGCACTCTCAGTCTTCAGTATCACCACAGTACCGACTGTGACTGGATCTGAAGGAGTGTTCCACCTTTGACGCGACTGCAGCGTATGCAGATAATCTGTCCTCCATCGCTTCCAAAAGGACTGAACTAAGCTATCTAGCAGAGCGTGACGCGGGTGGAGCTGCAGTTTGTCAGTCTCGACATCTAAAGCGGGCAAATATTTAAGAGGAGTCGTCGTCAAGAAGTGAGCCGGCGTCAACGCTAGTGGCTCCGATGGATCACTAGACAAAGTCCGACACAACGGACGCGTATTCATCAACGCCTCTACCTGAGCGAGTACGGTGCTCAACTCCTCGTACGAGAGAATCTGTTCGCCTATGACCCGAAACAGGTGCGACTTAAGGCTTTTAATATTCGCCTCCCAATTGCCACCAAAACGACTAGCCGCTGGCGTATTAAAACACCAATCAATGCGATTCTCAGCTAAGACATGGGCGAATTCACTTTGGTAGTACTTGGAGCGTAAGAATGTATGTAATTCCGAAATATTGCGTCGCGCTTCAACATAATTTGTGCCGTTGTCAGAGTATAAGCGCTTAACGGGACCACGGCGAGATAAAAATCGTTTAAATGCAGACATAAAACCCTGCGTACTCAAATCACTGGTTAACTCTATGTGAACCGCACGAGTTGTCATACAAACGAATAGGCAAATGTATGCCTTTGTGGAACGTATACCACGACCACGGGCAATAGTGACTTTAAACGGTCCAGCATAGTCCGTCCCAGTATGTATGAAAGGTTTCACCGTCTGTACAACACGACAAGAACGATGGTCGGCCATTTCCGGCGCGTTGAAACGCGGGCGGAGCTTAAAGCAGGGCACACATCTGTGCACTCTAGCGCGTATCAAGTTGCGAGCGGAAAGTATCCAGTACTTCTGTCGAAGAATGGACATTAATAAATCGGGACCAGCGTGACAATTCACCTTATGGTGATAGTCCACCAACAAATCCAAAACGTGATCCCTGCGTGGTAGAACTACTGGATGCATTTGTTCAAACTCTAACTTAGCATTTCGCAGACGGCCACCGACACGAATGAGTCCGTCTTGCAAAAATGGTTTCAAATGTTGAAGTGCGGGACTACAAGGTTTATGTGATTCTAAACTACGAAATTCTATTGAAAAATAAAATTTCTGCAACTCTCGAAGTACAACTGATTCAGCTCTATCCAAATCAGCTGCGATTATAGAACCACGCGATGGTAATAATCTCAAAAATCTTAGGACGTAAACTACACAGCGTAATAGTCTCGACCAAGACGAGACTCGATTAGACAACAACCAAACAACTGACTCTTCACGCGGAACTGATACTACAAGCGTATGTTTCCTCTCCTCGGGTGGCTCTGAAACAGTAGCGGGGTTAAACGGAACACTTGGCCACTCGTTAGGAGTGGTATGAAGCCAGGGAGGGCCACAAAACCAAAGCGGATGATTTAAAATTTGCGCAGGAAGCAAACCACGTGAGAGACAATCAGCTGGGTTTTCTGTTCCAGCGACATGGAATATATTTTCCTATGCGGAGGCACGGGAGCCACCGAGCGAAAAAATATCACCCTTGAAAGGGAGCGCGACAACATAACGACTATCTTTATCACGAGTAGTCGTGCGGGTATAAATCTCCTCAGTGACCTGATCCTCAGGGCTGAGAATAGGCGGGACATTGACCTCTTCAATCTCCCAGAACTTGCGGATGGTAGACTCAAGCGGCGGCTCGACGGTGCAACAGTGCGACACAGTCGAGTAACTATTTAAATAAGCGGGTGCGGAACCAACTATAACAAACCCGAGAACTGTTTCCAGTGCGTGCGGAGCGGGGTACATCGGAAGACCCTGAATTTTACGTGATAACTGGAGATGCGGGAGAATCGAAGCACCGATCAATAGATCGATATCTCCAGGGAAAGCGTAATTTCCGTCGGCTAACTGCAAGTTCTTAAACTCCGTCAGCATGGACGTGTCAACCGGTACCGTGGGCAACCGTTCCGTAATCTTATCTGCGACTAGCGAATCCATTTCAAACGAAATATTACGATTAAAACGTGAACTAAATATTATTTTAATGGAACCGTGAATGGTTGCCTTTAAACCTCCAAAACCTTTCACTTCTGAGCGGGATGACCAATTATTAAAACTAAAACCAAGGCGTTGACAACAATCCCGAGTAATAAAATTACTCTGGGAAGCGCCATCTAGTAGCGCTCGAACGGTGTGCGGTTTGCCAAAGGCATCTACAATGACAACTTGCGCGGTCGCAAGTAAAACGGTAGTGATTTGAGTACCAGCGGCGGAAAGCGAACACAATGTTACGTCGTTTGCACTTGCAGCAGGCCGCGCGTCACAAGCGTCGCGCGTCTGCGCAGGCTGCTGCTGCGATGGCAGCTTACTACTCTCAAAATGTAAGAAGGTATGATGTCTAGCTGGACATTTACGACAGCTAACACCACTTTTACATGACGTAACCAGATGTTTGTCACTTAGACAATTAAAACACAAATTATTAGTGCGGACAAACTTGTAACGATCACTAGGCGATAATCTCTGAAATCCCGAACACTTGTACAGCTGTGTATGGCTACCCTTACACAGAAAACAGTCAGGTGTTGAGGCGGTATTAACTAGCGTATGTGCAGTCTTGACTGACTTCGATGACGCGTCTATACGGCGATCGGAACCTGTCCTATTCGTGACTTCATGACGTGTCGACGTGCGCTGCAATACCTTAATATGGTCGCGAATAAAAGATTCTAAATCTTCGAACTTAGGTATTTCTTTACCGCGCTGAGTCGTTTCAAACAGACGAACAGTTTCAGGATCTAATTTCTTTAAACCGATATACAAAAACAAAAAGTCACAGAGGTCATTGACCTTTAGGTTCTTTACTGCACGAACAGATGATGCGAAAATATTTAAAAACTTCTCTAAATTATGATCGTTACAAACGGAAAAACTTTTCAAATCGAATAATTGATCTAAATATGCGGTGGCTACTAATCGCTTATCTTCGTATTTTGTTTTTAAAGTGTTCAAAACTAAATTGTAATTTTCAGCGCTAAACGTAATTCCAGCACAGACAGCCTTTGCCTTACCGGTCAATTTTTCTACGAGATAATGCAATCTCTCGTGATCTGTCAGCGATGTGTTCCTATGTATTATATTTTCGAAACTATCTATAAATAAATTCCAATTTCGAATGTCACCATCAAATTCAGGTATTTGAATTGGCGGCAATCGTGGGCGTTCGCGAGGAGGGTTGGATAAACCACTCGCGGGGGGGGGGAGTCTCTAAACTCCTAGCAATACGTTTGATACGACAATACAAGTCATCAAAGGACGACAATGCCTGATAACTCACACAGTAATCAGGATTTAACTCCAACTCTAAAATGTTTATATTATTAATTGTAGATTCAAAATCCGCGCGCAAACTATCTAAAGTTTCCAACGAACACAAGAAAGCATCTCTAATCGCCAGATCCGAGGTTTGCGAAGATTTATCACAAATCGATTGAGCACGTGAAAACTGTGAGTCCCTTTTAGCGTATAAAAGCTTTAACTGAACCTTCAAATCAGTACTAACCTTGGTGCCCTTAAGAGACATCTTGTTTTGATACACTCACACTATACACTCAAACAAACACTTAACGAACTATTAAGTAAGCGATAATTATCAGATAACAATATGGTAATATTGTAAACAACAAAGTGAACGGCGAACGAACGGAACAACCTGAATCAATATTCATATGCATATATAATCTATGGTTTATCCGTTTCCTACAAATATTCACTCAACAATGAACGGGTATTTTTGAAATGCGTCTACCTACATGAAATTTGTAGGACTTCCGAATGAATTTTGTCAAGAAAAAGAATGCGATCGATTTATATCTACGCTGATATTTACGTAGCTAACTATAATTATGCGGTGCGGTTGACGGCGTAGGTACCGTAATTAACAATGACACTTTAACTATACGAGCGAAATAACGTATAGTTGCCTAAATGCCTAGATGCGGGTTTTCTACTATTATATCTAGGTAAACAGGCGCGTTGCGTTTATTCCCTATGGAACAAATACTATATTGCGAAATTACAAGAAAATGATTCACGATCCTGCTCGTATGGACCAAAAAGTAATGGTTGCGCAAATAAGCTGTGGACTGTAGATTTTAAAAAAGCGATCTAAGGTTTATTAACAATATGTAGATACTATGCCTGGCATGGGATAAAGGTATTGGGAAAGAGCACCGACCTTTAGACTTCGAAGGTTCCACGTGGCACCGCCGGCGATTTTCGACTTCGCACATTTAAATCACTGCCAGGTCCTGTTTTGCACTACACGGCACCACTGTTGTTGAGTTTGAATGGTTGGATCACGAAAATAGTCAATTTTCTTGTAATTTCGAGCGGGCGTGTTAGCGGTGCGGTCACATTCACAATCGATGCACAAACGTCAATGTCAAATCATTTCTTGCGGTCGTGCGGGTGGAGGGAAAACGGATGGTATAGGATTGCTAGGCCAAAAAAACAAATTACAAAAAACAAAGTCGCGGATCATAGCAAATTGGCGCAACCAGTACCAGTAGGGCTACCTACCCAGGAGTAATAAGCTATCATTACATATACTTGTGTTCAATCATAAGTCATCCTATGAATTGTATAATTTTGTGAAAGTAAAGATTATTATTATTATTTGGAGATTTACTTTTACTGTTCTTTAAAAGTCAGATTTATTTAAATAATTATTTCATGTCATGTTCTGTTTCATGAATAAAATCTGTAGTAACCGTTGTGTTTGAATTGCCTGAATTATGAGCAGTAGCGGTTTTGTTACTTTTTTTTTGTTTGTTTTAACCACATTTAAAAAAGGAATAAATTTTTTGTACATAAAAATTAACTTCTTTTTACATTTTATTCAATTGAGTTAGCTTCATATAAAAATCACTGAAAAAATAAAACATTTACAAATATACTATAAAAATTATATCACAAATGTTGGCCGCAATCCGTTCAAAACCCTATACAATTCTACAAAGCATAAATAAACCTTAAACAAAAAATCGCACTACCAAATCAGACGACAAAATTAACGAGTCCGATTTTTGGCCTCGATGTTAAAGAAAAACACACTGTGCAACGATAAAATTTCGGCCATACTTCACTCGTTGTATCGAAAACCAAGAATGTACAGCAAACATATTTATTTAGCTCCAACTTTCTCTTCAGTTAAAAAGGTTGGTATTTTTGGTATATATTTTTGGTCGCATTGTATTTAAATTGCAAATGTACCGTAAGTTTAGTGAAATGTCTTCAATAGTTCAAGTCGAGATGTTTTGGAAAATATCTTTGAGGCAGTGACTTTACTGCGCCTTTTTTGGTGGTATGCAATATTAACTTCCATTCGTGTCAATTGACTTACGGCTTTTTTTTTTTGATGGTGGGTAAAATCATCCAATGACATCTCCCGCCCTTGGGCGGAGCAGGAGATAGTGTCAGACTCTTTATTACGCCTTTTTTGGTGGTATGCAATATTATCTTCCTTTCGTGTCAATTTACTTATGGCTCTGAAACGTGGTCGTTCACAATAGGCTTTATCAGAAGGCTTAAAGTCCCCCAAAGAAAATGAAGAGGACTACGCTCAGAATTTCCTAGTATGATCGGATTAGAAATAGAGATGTTTGCAGGAGAACCAAGGTCAAGGACATACCCCGAAGAATCGTCAAACTAACTTTCATTGAGTAGGGCACATTGCTCGCAGAATAAATTTTCCTCTAAAAGCTAATAACTGGTTAACAGGAAACTCTATCACCAGGCTTGTATCTCGCGCCGGGGTTTGGTTCAAGCCATGCTCCGGAGCGAGGAGGAGTGACAGGCGGTCGCCTCCTTCTGCGAAGCAGTAATGCTAGCAAAGGAGGAGGCCGACCGCATCAGGCAACGGCGTACACGCCGCCGCCGCCGCCGCCGGGATTCCGATCCCAATTTCTGGCCACCGTAGGCGCGGGCTCGCGGACGGCGGGCAATGGGTAGCTCGCTGTCCGTCTGTCCGGTAACAGACCGGTCCGAGCTCAAGTCGTTTACGGCGCGCACTGTTCCCGCGCGCCTCAAGGAGTTGTCAGCAAACTGAAGGGGCCCAGCAGGGCCGAAGCCTACTGGGGTCAAAGGGTATGTGAAAATGGTACCCGGGGCCCTGGGACCAAGGCACAGAATGGAACGGGGTAGTTTTTTAGTCAGTAAGAGTCTGACACTACTTCCCGCTCCACCCAAGGGCGGGATTTGTCATTGGATGATTTTACCTACCGAAAAAAAAAAAAAAAAAAAAAGTCTTGTATAACACAATATTCTACTCGTACAATATCACTTGGAAAAAGTGGTATAAGACTTCCTGACTTCTGTTTATCCGTAACGACTAACGGCCTTAGGGTTGAACTCGAATGGCTGATATAATGTGGTCAGGAGCTCTTTAGCCAGGTAGCAAACTAACCAATAACCAAAAAAAAAACATAAGGCGTTGCACTTTGTCATTCTAACTTACATTGATGACCTTCGACTCAGTTCTATATGAAAATAGCTTAGCAATAGTCACAGAAGCTTTTCTATAGTCTATGGGATCAACTAATCGGACGTTGTGTAGTACGCGTCAAATAAGTTGAATCATTTATACTGGTTACGCGCTGCCCCCCACTTCGATTGTGACACGATAATCGGTTACTGCACATTCAAAGTCAACTGTCGTATGTGCAGTAATCGATTATCGGGTCACAATCGAAGTGGGGGTTACTGCACATTCAAGGTCAACCGACGTGATAAGGACGGGATTTGTCATTGAAGGGCGGGATTTGTCATTGGATGATTTCACAACCATAAAAAAAAAATGTCATGATGGTTGAACTTCTGTGACGAGCATTATAACCGATTTACGGGTCTCAATTAAAATTGCGCGTAACCTTACCAAAGGGTTTAACTTATTTGCCACGTACTATGCCTTAGCAGTAGTCACAGAAGCATTTCCATATAGTCTATGGGATCAATTAATCAAACGTAACAGTACATCACAAAGCTGCCAAGAAAATAAACAAACGCCACAGACTATTAAATCAATCACAGATAATATAAACGTCGCAGTTGTCACACATAGATTAATAAAGTTTTATTGGTGTCTATAATAATTAAGATAACTCGGACACCATTATAAAGCTAATTAGGTTGTTGCGAAACAATTTTGTGGTTTTCTAAAATTCTTGAGACGTTGGACTTCTGACTAAAGTTTCAAAGATAAAAACTGGGCAATAATGAGTTGGACTCACACGCTGAGGATTCTGTACACACTAACTTATGAAAATAGTTCAATACCCGAATCGAGTTTCGAAGATTTTTCCGTATAAAAAAAGTTTTTTTTTGTGACGTAACTAAAAATAAACAGTTTTCATATTTATTTCTATACTTGTTTCATGCCAAATTTCAGGGCTCTAAGTCGAGAAGTACCGTATGAAATTTGATTTCCTTGAGTGCTCGATTACGGATACGCGGCCCGCTGCTGCAATGTACGACGAAACGCCCAACGCGCCGCACAACGCACCGCGTCTCCGTAAACACGGCCTGACAGTGTTTTTTGCGGATCTTTTTTTTAAGCTCCCGTAAAACAGTAGCTTTGACAGAATCTTTCCATTTTTGTAAGTCAATGTTAAATAAACTATACAGAACAATATTTGTGTCACATATCGCGGCTAAGCTCACACACGCGACTTTGGTACAATACTTTCAAAATAAATATTTGTTCGACTCGACAAACGTGGACAGACGTGGGTTTCTTCGACAGTATGATCTTTATTTGTGCTTTACTTTTCGGAATGAACGTGATCTTGACGACGATTGCCAATATGTCGGTAAAGTGGAAAAATAAAAGAGCTAACATTTGGATTCTGAATAGTTAATCAACGACATATTATCATACAACAGTTTACCTCGAGGACAATTTGAACGTTTCGTTTAAAAAACCGGGCGTAATCATAATTAAGTTTCTTAGTTCGTTCAAAGCGTCAACATACATAATATCAGATTTCTTCATCATCATCATCATTTCTGCCGAAAGATTGCAGAACTGTTGGACATAGGCTTCCCCCAAGAGTCGCGACGGGTCCTATACGTCTCGCATCTATCGGACTACCCTCACTTTATGGGAGGCCTTTCAACACTGCGTCAATCAGGTTCGTAGCCGCTACCCTAGAAGCTTTCATCTTCATCAACCCTCTGTTCTGCAAGCAATGTGGCCTGCCCACTGTCACTTAAGTTTGGCGATTCTTAAGAGTTTTTCATTAGGATAAAAAATTACATCATCATTCAAGTTTACAGATGTCTATTGCTGGACGTAGGCCTCTTCCAAGCGACGCTACATCGACTGATTCTGTACTCACATCCAGCGGATCCCCGCCACCGCGGCGCCACCATCATGATGGTGCTCAAATCAATTCGTCCAACTGAATAAACTCGTCTTCATCAACGAACTTTCTTATAATACTTCGGTAAATATTAAAAATGAAAATTCGTGAGCATATTCGTAATAGTTGACAGCAGAATCACCACGGGAAGAGCATCGCCGTGTTCTTGTGGGGGCGATCGGCGGCGGCAATCTCTCACGCCGGGGCCTGGTTCAAGCCATGCTCCGGAGCGAGGAGGAGTGGCAGGCGGTCGCCTCCTTCTGCGAAGCAGTAATGCTAGCAAAGGAAGATCCACCAATCCCGATTTCCATCCACCAGTCCGAGCTCAAGTCGTTTACGACGCGCACTGTTCCCGCACGCCTCAAGGACTTGTCAGCAAACTGTAGGGGCCCAGCAAGCCGAAGCCTACTGGGGCCAAAGGTTGTGCGAGAGTGTCACCACGGGCCCCGGGACAAAGGCAAGGAACGGAAAGGTAGGTTTTTAGTCAGTAAAAGTCTGACACTATTTCCCGCCCCACCCAAGGGCGGGATTTGTCATTGGATGATTTTACCTACAATAAAAAAGCAGTATCACCGCAGCATAATATATCCTTTATTGTACACCGTATGGAAAAAATACAGGACATTCATTTATAAAAGTAATGGTGGTGGCTAATTTTCCCAATTGTTAATTTGGCCCAATTATTTGTACACCTATATTTGTGAAGTTATTCAGTTGAGAAGTTATTTATACAATATTATTGTATGTGCGGTTGTTTGTATATCTTTTCTTAAATTTGCCTTTTGTCTCTTTTATTGTGCCTACCACTATTTTTCTCGGCATCGCCCAAAGGTTGACTGATAGAAAATGCTTGTCTAAGGCCTAGTTCTGGTCCGCCTCTGTACTTTTGTATGCGTATTATCTAATAAATAAATAATAACTAATTAAACGTAGCCACGTACGCTTATTAGTGGAGCCTTATTAAAGAGAAATCAATTTATTTTACGTTAATAATGGACATGGTAATTAATGGGGTGCTGTGGCTGGCGTGGCGCGGGCGATTTACTTCGATAGCCTAGTTAGCGTAGATGAGGACTGTCTCACACTATCCTCAAAGGAAAAACGTGGCGCGGCGCGGTGCGGTCAAGCATCGTCACGGGATCAACGGCTAGCTACAAAAAAAATAATAAAAAAGCAAGAAAAGAAAGAAAAACAGATTATTCACGCGAAATAACGCAACCTTAAAACTAGCCAAAAAACATAATCATTATTTAGGAAAGATATGGGTCACATCCGCGTAAAACGACCGAACGCTCAGCATAAAGCTATGGCCTCATGCATAATGCGATGAGCTCACAGCGCCGGTTTTCAGCATTGGCCGGTGTCTACATAAAGACCGGAACCACCACTGGAACCGTGCAGTGTGCAAATAGATTTGAAAACAGGAAACAAAAAATACAGATGAATTCATAAATAAATAAAGTAAAAATAAGGAGACAAATATATTTATAAAGTAGCAATACCACGGCGCGCCCGTTATTATTATTAATTATGTATTAGCGTAAGATCAGCGTCTATGCAAATTACCACAGACTATATAAACTAGTTTATTTTATATAGTCTGTGGCAATTTGCATAGACGCTGATACACGGATATATATTTTGACTATATAATTTGGCTATACATTTTGGTTTCAAATAATGTCCATTTCTTTTTTTTATTATACCTTGACGTTTTAGTGTTTTGTCTTACATTAGATAATTTTTGCTCCAGCATGATTGTATAAAATAAAAATTTGTATAAATTTTATCGGGGTGACAAATTCTGAGTAGAATAAAACCTGTAAATTAATATAACACAAATATTGAATGCAATCATGATTTTCCTCGTCGTGTATTAGGCATTACAGGTTGCATTGTATTTGCTGTTCTTCCTATACAAAAGCTGTGCTGCATTCTGTATCCAAGCCTTGAACTAGTTCATTCTAGAATTAAAAATAACCACCTATTGTAATTTCATAACGCATTACTGTCATAGATTTTTGCAAAGTGAAAGTCCTGATTTTAAAACTTTTTGAAGTCCTTTATCTGCTCGCGTTATTTAACCGCGCGTCTAAACACAAGCACGTGTGAGTTCACCTTCTTCATCGCGTGCGCTACTAACTGCTCCGAACAGTTACAATTAAATTGGATACTCTTTATAAGGACGCCATTGGATGCCGCCTAGCTCTGCGTTCATTGTTTGTCCTGATAACATCTGTTGGTTACAAATTAATTTAGAAATATAACGATTTCGGCTCGTAACTTAAAGCGTGTTTGATAATTGAATGTTTGTTGAAGTTATGTTAAGCTTGGAACATATTCCTTTATGTTATCGGATAATCCTCCGTTATTTCGCTAGTTACTAGTTGTTTATGTTACATTGGTACAAGGGTGAGCTTAGGTTTTCATAAATAAATGTCGCGTCAGGTGCACTATGGCCTCGTGCTGTGAGGACTGCTTATGAACATAGAGGTTTTTTTTTATGCGTGGCCTCACGTAGGTTTACCTGTGAGATTGATTTGCTTGTGGTGACCTCAATAAATTAAAATCTTCAGCCAGGACTTACAATAAACTTAAAACTAAGCAACTACACGATTAGGGCACTCCCTGTGTTGATGATATGGAGTTCCGCTTAGGGTGTCGCTTGGAGAGTGACAGCAAGAGACAGGCTGGATGGAGCATATTGACTATAGGGGAGAGCATTTAATAAAGGTGTAAAAAATAAATTAATTGAGAACATTAAAAAATTGATTTATATTTGTCACAAAACAGGTTTATATTTTTGTTAGCAAATTTTGTTTGTAACTTCGTATATTTACTTCTCAATATGCAACTTTAGACAATGCCATAATATCGGATAGTCTCCAGGACCGACCACAACCTGAAAAATGCTGTTGCTACTACCGCGAAGCAGAGATGCGGCCACCTTACTTAGGAATGCACAAAAGCAGTTGATATGCCAGATGCATATCACTGATGTGCATCTAGGATGCTTCCTAGAGCTGAGCTCGTATATGTATTGAGAAATTCTTTTAGTACGTCACTCACAAGTAATCGCGGTGAGTACAACTCATCCTGCTACAGATTGCTCTCTAGGCATCTAGCTGGCTTCTGACGGATGGTCGTTGGCTGTACAGACGCCAACCATCCTCTAGCACCCATTGCGAATTAAAAAAGTATATTATTAACAAGTCATAACCACCTCGCCATTGTAAGTATGTATCTCAAAAACCGTCCATCCTTTCAAGAAACACAAGGCGTTATTTTAGTATATATTTATCATTTATTTAACAGTATTACGTGCATATTTACACTTCATTATCAAAATGAAAGACAGGCGTGTTTTATGTGAGCATAAACCCTTTTCGTATCACTTTCAAATCGTTTTTAAGTCTGTTTTTGTTAAGGCGACGTTATATCTCTGTGTTGTTCTGATGATAAATAATATTTATTTTTCCGAATAGGTTTTTTAAAAATACTTTTACATGTCAATATTTTTTTTTTCATCAGTTTAAACTAGATGAGGCCGGTTTTTCCTAGCTGACTACCCTGAGAAGAAACACTGAAACAAACTCAGGGGTCAAAGCTTTTTTTAAAGTCCATACACAAACATGTAATGGTCAAATCATATTTTACGAAAACAATGCAGATTGAAGTATGTGAGTTTACATATTTTCTGAATGCTCACACGAGTATATTAATTTTAGTGCAGGAGAAAAAATAAATACTGTTTTTAAATTGTTGAAATTTGAGGTAATATTAGTAGGTGTAGTGATACTGATGACCCGGATACTGATGACCCGGATACTGATGACCCAGATGCCCCATTGGATATGAGAACCAGAATACAGGATGTTGAGGCGAGAGCTGATTATTCGAAAGAGTTACCATGGCTCTGAAATACAAAAGGAAACTGAAGGAACACAAATGGGTTTTAGTCAGTAAAAGTCTGACATCTGGCTTCACCCAGAGCCGAAGAAGTTATTTGATGATTTTCCAGCGCAAAACAAAATAAAAGTAAATTACACTAGTTTTGCAAAAAAATAGAAAATGGTGTATTTTAGTGTAATCACTTTTGACCTAAATATTTTATTCCACTAATTTTATTTTTATTACTAACCCGTAATGTTTCCACTACTCTGCAAAGGACCCTTCATTCCTTGAACAATCACGATTTTTTGTTCCTTTTTACCAATACTTAAGAAAGACATCCAGGTCATCCCGCCATATCCTCCGTTGTTTTCTGTGACCACAATTTGATGTGTAATTGCACAAAAAAAGGCATACTTCTAAAATAAAATAAAAACAATGAATACTCAAACTCAGTCTTGCCTTTAAGTTGATGCAAATTATATCTTGCCCAAAGTTTACTGCTTAAACTTTACGAGTTTCAAACGGAGTGTTAACATTAAGATAGTGGCTTTAAATGTCGCTAAAACGTTCCTTTTAAATGCAATGTTTGAACGAAATTAATTTAGCATGATGTTTGTATCACAAGGCGTTAACAGTAACACATTCACTTTTTATGTTACTTTAATCTGGATTTTTGGAAACTCGGATAGTGGTATGCAGACTTTGCTGGATAGAGATATGCAGATTTTGCTGTGAGGCTTTTGATCGAGGCTGTTTGATTTATTGAATTAGAATTAGTATTATTATAGCACAATAAAAAAATAATTATTTATTTCATAAAAATACAGATTTTGCATGTTTTGCTTAAAGACTTTTTGAGTGAGCTTTGGTAGAAACACAATACAATACAAATCTAGGGATTGTAATCTGTACCCAAAATCCTGTGTAAAACGTAAGAGACAGTGTTCAACTTAAAATGAGATGATTTAGGCCGATCTATACGAACGATTGATGGTAGCAATAAAAATAAGTTTTAAATAAAATGAAAAAAAAAATTTCAAAAACTTTTAAAGATTTTAAATAAAAGTTTTTCCAGGAATAAGTTTTGTAAAATATTCGAGTGAATCAAGGAAATATCGCACGCTAACAGTTTTCTTTTTTTTCGCGTTATGTCTCTTTTTTCGCGTTGCCTCTCCATCAAACATCGCGTTGGATTGCTTTAGATGAAGCAACAAGCTTAATTTTAAACCTTGCTAGACGTTGATGATAGGCAAGTGGGAAAGGCCCACCTTAAGGCCCGGTTCTACTCATTTTGACCTTTTTTAAACCTATGGAAAACCACAAATATAAAAGAAAAACCATGAAAATTTATTTTATTAAAATTGACTACATGGCCAAGGGCTTGGCAAAAATGAAAACACGATAGCAATTAGTTGGCTCGATAAAAAAAAATCGCGAATCTGACCCTAATTTACGATTTCAAACGTATTTATCTACGAGATTACGTTACGGAACTATTTGAAAGTTACAAAAAATAAAATAAAGCTTGATATTCAAAAGCGCTTCGCAAGAACAAAAATCTTGAATTGTTGTTGTTTTTTTTTTATATAGAAATAAAACCGCTGCTTTGGAGCCGCGAAGACGACATAATTCCGAGCGAAGTTCATAAAAAAAAAAGTGACTAGAACCGGCCCTTAAGTAAGGATTTTTTTTTGTAGATATAGTCACGCTGCACTTGTTATATCTCGTTAATTTTGATTTTATTTAAGGGAATGGCTACTGGACTATCTATAAACAGAATCCTTACATTAGTATGTCACTTAACTTCCTACATATAAAATAATAGCATAATCAGTTTTATATAATCGCTGGTCGTGAGATCGTTTGCCCGTCCTGTCATACTGTTGCAGTATTTTAAAAAAATCTCGAGCATCGTGTTCCTCTTTCTTTTTTTAATTATTATTTTAGTGTATTATATCCGAAGTGTTCTTATTCAGTAATCTACAATATACTCCATTTTCACGAATTTGTTTTATGTATTCATGAAACTAAAAAGTAAAATGTGTTACTAACAACTTGAATTTTTTACGGCCCAGTGCACCTCGAGAAATTTTATTGTAACCCAAGCTCAACATAAGATAGCCTTTTTGCTTAACAACAATTGCAGTTTCGGACAGGTTAATCACCTTAACCGCCTAGTGTCACAATAAAAACCCGAAGCATTCGACCTGAGTGTCAACTTTCTTCCGTGCACACCATCAATGAGAACAGCCAAAGATACCGCGCCCACCTATTGATTTATAACTGTCCGCACGCATGTGAGGTCCTGCGATACGTCTTGAGATATCCGATTTGTTATGAAAAGAATTAAGAACCACTTTCGGTGCCTATTGAGGCGGTTCATCTTTTGTTTTGTGGGATGTGATTTTGGTAATGAAGTTAGGTAGGTACATATTTATTTGATTTTAGATCTTATTTTTTTATAAATATGACAATAAATATCTAAACTTTGGTTTTTTTAGAGTAGGTAAAATCATCAAATGACAAATCCCGCCCTAGGGTGGGGCGGGAGAGAGTGTCAGGCTCTTACTGACTAAAAACCTACCCTGCTCTTGTCATTGCCTTCGTCCCAGGACCCCGAGGTTCATTTTCAAATAACCCTTAGCCCCAGTAGGCTTCGGCCCTGATCTAAACCTTGGCAAAGTTTGGATCAATTTGCCTGCAGCGGCCTTTCTGTCTGATTATAACTTAGGTGTATTCAAAGCTACAGTAAATAAGCTCTTAATAAACTAATGCGCTTCATCATCAACGATTACTTCACTTCTTACCATTCTTACCATTAGGTGAGATCGAAGTAAAATACTAGTTTGGAGGTTTCATGAATCATCAAATACGTGTTACAAAAGTATATCAAAGGAGTTTATCTACCAAAACTTTTAACATTTTAATATCACTCCAAAGTCAACCATTCCATTTTATAGCTACCATTATTTTTTCAATGATAACACAAGCACCTAAATGCCACCGTACAGCAAAACCTGAATACATTAAAGTAGAGATAAAAGCAGTAAAAATTGAGTTATTTTTACTTATTGACGATAATGACTAAAGCACGGAAGTTTTATGCTCTTTGAATGAACTTTACACATAATCTAGATGAAAAAAACGTATTCATTCATTCATCCTGAGACGGGTTTATCGCAACGTTCCAATCTCGTGTGCCTTATTCATTGAAATAAGACAACCAATCTTGCCCTTTGCGAAGCGATGTTTTAAGAAATATTTTCGTTGTAATCTTTTATGGTGTATTCCAATTCGCATTCTGCACATGTTACAATTTTAGTGTCTTTGATGTACACTGAAAACGTAACAAGTAGCTATATTTATTACTAAAAGTGCTGCAGATTGTTCGGAAGCATTACCGCAGCTCTCGTAAATAGGGCAACTTCAAGAATACTTTGGGTAGTCTGCCAAAGTCCAGTCCAACGAGAGGGATCTCGCTCACAAAACCGAGAGGATAGAATTATTGAATTTAATGACACCACAAAATGGAGCCCTAACTCATTCAAACTATTGTTACTGTGAATTCTTATAAATAAATAAAGTTTATATTTTAATATTTGATAGCAACAATAAAAAAACCCCTTGAAGTCAAGATTAAATAAGTTACTTCTTGGCAAATGTGCACTATCGTCGATCACATCATCGCTTACCATCGGGAGAGATAGTGCTTAAACTTACGTTTAAGCACTATTCATAATAATAAAAAATACATATTTATATATCTACTCTTTCGAGGGGAGAGCAGTGGTGGCCGAGTGGTAACTGCCCCGACGTACGAGCCGCGAGTTCAAACCTAGTCAGGTGCATTACTTTGTGTAATTTATTTCATCACCACTGCTCTCAAAACGGTGAAAGGAAACCTCGTGAGGAAACCGGCATGTCCTAGGTCCAAAAATTTGAAGACGCGACATCCACCAACCTGCACTGGGCCCGTGTGGTGCCCATTCCCTCTCCTAGAGAGGAGGCCTGAGTCCCAGCAGTGGGAACATTATAAGGCTGATGCTATGCTATGCTATATAGTCTTTCAACCATGGATGGAGAGAATGATGAAAAGGGAGATACAAGTAGGTATACGGTAAAATCAGTAATCACTTACTAATTAGTACTTCGTTACTTACAAATTATTGTAGAAACTCCACCCATAAACGCATTCCCAAAAGTATGCTGTTTAAATTCAAAAAAACACCATCACCTAATTATCTTTAATCACTCTTTCCGGGTACTGCAAACATTAACCGGACAATATCAATAAAGTATTCTGACCAAATCGTTAGTCTTACCAATCTGACCAATCTCCTGTGGACCACATTCTCCTTATATGGGATGAGGTTCAGAAGATGCGTCTGTATTGGTATGCGCTCGAAAGTACTAATTGTGGACCTGCGCCTTTTTTGTTTCGTTGTTTTTTAGGGCTCAATGTTCCGGATTGCTTCAATAATATGTAGCGGTTTGTTGGTTCAGAAAATACTTGTAAAATTAATGTAATATGTTGCTAAGTAACGAAGACAATTATAGAAAATAATTATTTTTAGCATACTAGCTGCTGCCAGCGGTTTCGAACCTGTAATGGTAGAAAATTATCTCTAGGGATGTTTCTGGGAAAAATTATCATAATTATGTGCTATTCATATATATTATTATAGTTTGTTAGAAATCCGTTCAGCCATTCGAGTGTGAAGATGTAAAAAACACACACACAGTCCCAAACTTTCGCTTTTATATATTACTTTTATTAATCATGCCTTGTTTGAACTGATGGTCGTAATTTATTTATTTTTTATTAAAAAATTTCGTAGTGTTAACTTTACAACAATATTATTTTAATAAAAATTTTATACGTTCAATGCATTTTTTTTTTCAACAATATACAACAATAAATTAATATTTTTTAATACAAATACTGTTTACTTTATGCGGTGCATTCAAGTATATAATAAATACACATATAACAATATAAATATATACCACAAATAAGTAGGTATTTATATTAAAACTAACAACGTACATACAAAACCAAAATATAATTAAGAGTTAAAATAGTCCTCCACTTTGCGGTTGATGGAGTTAAAGGTTCTGGAGTGATGACCACATATCGGTAAACGCAGCGTTAAATGGCCCCACTATACTGTGATTTTTTTATTAGACGAAGTAAAGTGACAGCTATAACAATGGTTGTTTGACAGTTGGGCATTGTTATTTGACAGTTGGGCATTGTCCACTGCTGTCACTTTGGTTCATCTAATTAAAAATCATGGTATAAGTCATCGATCTCCCAGGAACAAGTAGGATCGATGACTTGATGGAGTAGCGGGAATCTGTTGAATGCAAGATTCATTTGACTGGTAGTTGTGGCGACGCTAAAAGAGGCCTATATGCAGCAGTAATTTTTTTTTCAGTGGGAAAAAAAATCATCCAATCTTTGGGAGATAGTGTCAGACTTTTACTGTCTAAAAACCCACTCCTGTTTCTACTTTACCTTCGTTCCAGGGCCCTGGGATTCACTTTCACATTACTTATTGCCATTAGGCTTCAACACTGCTGGGCCCCATTTGCTGAAACTCAAATCTACGATCAAACTTAGGAGAGCTTGTGTTATGGGTACAACTAATATACTCGTACATACTTATATATTTCAAAATACATACATATTATAGATAAATTACACCCAGACACAGAACAAATGATTGTGCTCATCACACAAACATTTGTCTTGGGTGGGAACCGAACCCACGACCTCCGGCGTAGCAGTCAGGGCCACTAACCACTAGACCAACAGGCCAGTCCAGTCAGTGACTATTGCTAAATTGGTGCAACCGAAATAACAGCTGACGAAGCTCTGGTTACCGTTAAAGAAAGCCGGTGTAACTCAATCTTATAGAATTTGCTGACGGCAGGTTTAAACCGCAAACCGCCAGCAAGCAAAATCTATTAATTTAAAAAAAACCCTTCCACCATAATTTTTAATGATTTATCGTGCAAACTCAGCTCCCGAAACTGCAGCCATTTACGCGATCGTTCATTAACATGGTCTTTACAAAAAAATATGATGGCACATAACAACTCGCCTCACGTAAGAGTTTTTGAAGGAAAACCTATTAAATTTTATGAGTCTTTTCCATACTTGCCCTGCTCCAATTTTTTGTGTGGTCGTTTATTTGATGTATAAAGATGCTGGATGTGGCATAAGATTACAGTGAACAAGAATTATTTGCAACAGATGAAAAAAAAAATCCACGTTTCTTTGGACTTAGTCTACTCTGTTTTTTTCTTTCTTGACTTGGTTAATCATCAGATAACTTTTGCCGCCGGAAGTATCGTGGAATGAGAGCGTGTCAGACCTTTACTAGCTAACCCACTTGTATTTTTCAGTTGTCCTTTGGATTCTAGGGCCACATTCTTCCAAACGTTTCCACAACAGCCACTGCTTGTTATTTGATAAATAAGCTTTGTGTAGCAGCATAATTTTTTATGTGTTCCTTCTAAATAACCAGTACGTTAAATGATGATGTTTAAAAAATAAACATCATCATTTGACGTACCGGTTAGAAATGTTATGCTTAACTTTTTCTATTATTTCATATAAACTAGTTGACTGCAATCCCACCTGATGGTAAGCAGTGATGCAATCTTTGATGGCGAGCCACACTGGTTTATTAAAGTGTAGTTTACTAGTCATCATCATCATCATCAGCCTTTTAATGTTCCCACTGCTGGGACACAGGCCTCCTCTCTAGGAGAGGGAATGGGCCGTAATCCACCACGCGGGCCCAGTGCGGGTTGATAAATGTCACATGTCTTCGAATTTTTAGTTGCATGTCGGTTTCCTCACGATGTTTTACTACTATACTTTGGTATTCATTAAAAGAACTTTTTTTGGAAATAAGTAGGTAGGTACTTACCTATTATTTTTCCATCCATACTACTTTCTATTACAAATAGTGGAGGAATCTAGAAACTAATCGAACTGTTATTTTTTCAGTACTCCAATGAAGATATAAACTACGCTCATCCCTACCACACGCTAGTAATTACCCTTTCCAGTCGTCCTACATCTTCGTTCCTCACAGGCGGTTTGGACACTGGCTCACAGATCTTGATACTCATAAAATTTTATGTGTTTCAGACAAAAGAGAATTTTGTTAATTAACCACTCTGCTCGTTCGCTTCGGGGTGCACTTTCTTGTAGTGATAGATAATACGGCCTTTTTTATCTACACACGAATCTTAACCGCCTGTAACATGTACTTGCGTAAGTTTGAAGAAGAAATGTAATGTATTTTGGATTTCTCGGTGTTGTATTTTGACAATTTGTTGGTGACTTGGGAGTTACTGTTATAGTTAAGCCTATTTACAGTAAGGCAAATAAGCAGACAGCACGACTGATGTTTTTTTTTAAATTGATATAAACTAGTGCTTGACTGCGATCCCACCTCATGGTAAGCAGTGATGCAATCGTCGATGGTGAGGCGGTTTATTTTATTTCACTTTAGCCTTGAAGACACCTAAATAATAATGGGACGCGAAGACCGCAGCAGGCAAATTGTTCCAGTCCTTCGATGTACGCGGTATAAACGATGACGCAAAACACTGAGTTCGGGTCGTATAGATTTCAACAACGACATGTACTCCCCCCACCCTAACCCTCACCCTCTTACATCGTTCCTCGATCCATCCTATGGGAGGACTTTTAACTCTGCGATTTCCGTTACGCCGTCGTTGCTCTAAAACCTTTCGGGTCCAACGGCCATCTTTTCTATGCAATTTTATGCTCTATGCAAAATGTTGCATCATGACGTATTAAAATATGATGTGGTTTAAATGACATCAATAACAAATAATTAAAATAATTAAATCAGGTAGCTATGCCAGCCAATCCAAGCGGTTGTAACAATCGTGACGAGTCGTGATTGGCTAATCTTATTAAAGGTCTGTTGTTTTAGCAATAATTTATTCATAAGAATACCCGTTCAAATATACAATAATATTTGTATAGCATTCAGTTTGAATTTATGTTGTGTAGTTACAAATTATTACTAGAAGTTACTTGTAGCTCTAAGTTTGTGTGACAATTAAATTAATTGCATAATGATCAACTATAACGTAGCGTAGAGTCAGCCTTATAATGTTCCTAATGCTGGGACCCAGGCCTCCTCTCTAGGCGGCCGTAATCCACCACGGGTCTTCGAATTTTTGGTTCTAAGACACGCTTGCTTTCTCATGATGTTTTCCTTCACCGTTTTGAGAGCAGTGGTGGCTTCACAGTCGTCACAATGGCACGATGAACAGTTAAAAATCCAGAGACTGACAACCGAAGATGGTGTCAGAAAAAGAGTTTGATCACTTACCCCTGTTTTGGCGTCCATTAGCCATAGCGAGGCGAATGATTTGAGATAAATATTTTATTTACGACCGTACGTGATTAATTGTCGATTGTTTTACTGTTGCCTTTGATAATATGCTTTTGTTTTAATGGGATGACAAAATAAAAATTTGAAGAAATACAATGAAATCTGCAAAAACGTATTGGGCTTGCGTTTTTTGCCGATTATGGCTCATTCCCTCTCTTATTAGAGTCAGGCTGATTATTTTATTAATACCTAGTTTATAAACTTCTACTATAGCATCTTAACTGTGATAAGACAAATTCTTAACTTTAAATTCTTGATTGTGAAACCAAGTATTCACACAAACATGTTTTCTTTCTTTATTTTCCTTTTCTTTTTTCAGCCAGTTTGCCACAAGACCATCATCATCATCTTCCTGCCCTTATCCCGTTTTATTTGGGGTCGGCGCAACACGTTCTTTTCTTCCATTCTCTCCTGTCACTCGTCAAGCTATCACTAACTCCCTTTTCTTTCATATCACTCCTCACACAATCCATCCATCTCTTCTTTGGCTTCCCTCTCCCTCTCCATCCATCCACATGTAAACTCATAACTCTTTTAGTAACATGCTTTTCATCCCTCTTCTTCACATGACCAAACCAAGACAAACGATTTCCTTTCAACTTTTCAGTCACTGGCGCCACTTTCAAACTTCCCCTAATATACTCATTTCTCACTTTATCCATTCTCGTCACACCACACATCCATCTCAACATTCTCATCTCCGCTACGTGCAATCTTTTTTCTTCCGTCTTTTTCAAAGCCCAACATTCTGATCCATACAGTATGACAGGCCTTATCACGGACTTGTAGATTTTTTTTGCTACAAAACAATAATCCAAAAAAAAATTATATCATTATTTTCAAAATCCTCTACATTATACAATTTAACCAATTAAAAACATCTAAATATGTTCCTTAGATGTTATTTAGATTTCTTAGATGTTATTTAGATTTCGCAGCCAACCAAATTTATTTTATTATTATTTCTATTTTTTTTATATTTACATATTAATTACATTATTAAATGATTTAATAAAAATACAAAAAAAAACACAAACACACAAATATTAAAAACAGTAGGTATCCTTCTGGTAACGGAAACAGGGTCAAGTCACCGGCAGACAGAGCTTCAGAGAAAAAAACCTCTTAACTAGACGAGCCGTATCCAAAAGTACAGCTTTCTGATTCAAGCTCTTGATCCAGTAGCCCAACAGGAGCCTCCTACGGTGTTATTCGAGGCTCCTGGATATTAAGCCATTGGCTGACATAATTTCGGTACAATAATCGCCGAATCAATATACCATATTATTATTATTAACGGGCTCGCCCTTGACCACGCTGAAAAGCCACGATGTAGACAACAATGGAGCATACTTAGAAGTAACCTACTCACCCTTGAATTAAAAACCACAGTAATCACAGACTCAGGCAAAAAATTCCACTCCATAGCTGTATAAACAACAATGTGTTCTCAATCTCAAACACACTAAATTGAATGCATCTCCTTACCTAACTATAGATAATCACTAACATACCTACTTTACTTTTACATTCTACTCTACAGAAATAAAATTCTTCACAATTCGTACAAAAACTATGCAATCTTCATAAATACTAATAGGTGTACTTTACAATAACAACGACAGGTTACGACCAAAGGTTATCTGCGGTCGAAGATGAGCCTACTTTCACTTGCCAAGCCTTTCTGCTGACCACCTTATACATCACCCCAACACACGCCAATTTCAACCTAGTTGCAACCCAGCAAGGTTCAAACAACATGCAAATGCTCTTGGTAATTAAATAATCTGTTTTGTGCGATACCTGCGCCAATGAATTTTGAACTTTATATCCTTGTATTAAAGGTCTCCAGTTTCAGTTAATCAATTTTAAAATCGGGTTGTTGCACTTTTTAGGAAGTCGAATTAATATATGGGAACTATCTCTTCTTCTTATTAGGGTGTTGCCTGGGGGCACTTTTTATGTTTAACCCGAGCCGTTTAGGGTGTACAAAAATGGGTGAAAGATAGATGGTACTTTCTTTCTTATATGCATAAAGGTTTTCTTTAAGAGATGAGTAGAATAGGAAACGTTGTGTCTTGCAAAAGATTTTTTTTTACCAGGTGCTGTTAGGATATCAAACTAAATAAACTTAACCTTTGTCTACCTGAATTGGGTACAGCTTTCAGTCTGGCCGGATCCAGCTGAGCATTATTATTTGACATGGAGCGACTGTCTATTACCGCACCCAGAAGATGCAGCGTTTGAGGGCCTCCTACAAGGTAATAATATAATATAATATTCCGCAACTACCACACAACACCGTCTAGTCCCAAGCTAAGCAGAGCTTGTGTTATCGGTACCAGACAGCTATTAAACATAGTTATATATTTTCTAAATACATACATATTATAGATAAATAACCAAAGACACAGAACAAATGATCGTGCTCATCACACAAATATTTGTCCTGAGTGGGAATCGAACCCACGACCTCCGGCATAGAAGTCAGGGCCACTAACCACTAGACCAAAAGGCCTGTCGAAAAGTGGACCGATGAAAAAGGTGGACTGATGACCTGGTAAAGGTTGCGGGAAGTCGATGGATGCGAGACGCACAGGACCATTCATTTTGGCGACAGTGGGGGGAGATCTATGTCCAACAGTGGACGTATTTCAAATCAAAACAACTTTGACGTAATTGGTCATACATCTATACTTATTTTCTCACATAAAAACACACTATAAAAAATCTAATGATTTATTTATTACCCTATCAGACAATTAATTGCATCCATTTTCAAATACCACGAATATCAAAGTGAAAAGTGGAAAATATATCAACATCAGTGTGATGGTTACACTTTTAAATTACCCTTGCATATGTAATGATTACTCGAAAATGAACCTTATTGATTTGATGTAAGGTTGAGAGTTGGGAGAGGAAAGGGTGTGGTATAAATCAACGTAGGTATGCTGACGCTTACAATTTAGTAATTTAACTGTCCACTTGATCTAGTCTCATTATCGATGTGGTGCAAAGCATAGGCGGAAACGAGGGCGATTTTGTCAAAAACGCTCTGGCATAACAGTGTTAGTCTAGTTTAAGTTTAAGCAATAATTAGGATTAGATAAAATAACAGCCTATTAATAAGGATGAAATAACACCCTATTGGAATATTATAGCTTTACACGTGTACACGCTAACATTTTACTTCGTAATAATGTATGACTATCATATTTTGTATATGTGATTTCTTGTAATTTAATTTTAATTTAATTTATGATTTGATTTATGTATGAATTGGCTATGGACTTCAGTCTGTATAATATAGGCGCGGATAATTTATTTATTCCTATGAAAGAAGTATTATTAAATTAAATAGGTTAATTATTCTAACCTAGCCTAGATTTGTCGTAAAAAAGCATCAAGAATTTTTACTGTATTTTAGGGTTCAATCAGGTGGTATCGCAGTCAAGCATTAGTTTATATCAAATAAAAAATAGTTAGAATAGAGATATATTTCACATTTAAAAGGTAATTTAATAAAGTAATAAGTATAAGCAAATTCAGGCTTATGAGATATTGAGTTTATTACGCATTTATCGAACCGGTAATTTTAAAATCGCTTTCGCTGATGAAGTCGCCTACCTCTCAACACTTGCACCGCCCCTAACATAAATTATTTACTGGAGCAAAGGAGTAAGTGATTAAAATAACGCTAAGGTCATTACCGATCCATATCCCAGAGCATTGATTGTCACAATAATGGCGACAGGCTGTGGGGGAATATTCAGCTGTCCTCATGTATTAACCTCCACAGTAAACATTTTAAAAAGTAGTCAAGGTGTGTCGCATGATAATGTTGTATTTGATGGTGATGTGGTATTGCGGGTTGAGTTTTACATTGTATTTATGTAAATCATAGAATTGATAAACTTATATGGCAGTGGTTAGAGTGGCAGGCAGACCACACACCATGTGTGGCCTTGTGCGTCTCTCATCCTTCGGACACCTTCGACCCTCACCAGTCATTTGTCCACTTTGTAGTAATAAAGATAAACGTAGTTTTAACACATAAATCATTTAATTATAACTTCAAACTATTTAAAAGTATGACACCGTGAAAAAGAGCGGGTAATTCTCTGTTCGACTGTCAAAGACGCTAGTGCAGGGGCGATAATATGCGACGACAGTAGGGATACGTTCATTCATCGATTTTTTTTTAGTCTAACAGTAGGAGGCCTCTCAATTTTGCATCTTCCAGTACGCGGATGCTATTCTAGAATCTTTCGTTTCCACCACCATTGGTTCTGCGAGCAATGTGCCTTGGCTTGCTACTTGAATTTGGCCGTGACAAGAGAAAACAATTTATTGTAAGATCCTTAACTTAAGTACTGAAAGGGATCTGTAGCGGCCCAGCAGGGTCGAAGCCTACTGTGGCCAAGGATCGATTTCCGAATGAAAGGTTCGGCCTGGCACGAAAAGTAACGAAGGAACAAGGGTTTTTAGTCAGTAAATGTCTGACACTATCTCCCATCCCTCTCAAGGGCGCGCAGATGTCATTGGATGATTTTTCCACTAAAACAAAAAGGTACAGAAAGGGATACCATCTTTCACACAGCCCATCAACACAGTAAAAAATATGGACCAAAATGATCACTCCATAAAACTCATCATCAACCTACAGCCATAAATCTGTGCCACCATCTTAATACACCACCTGCCGTTCTGCCGACACCACAAATTGTACCGTCCATATGAAGAGGCGTCTTCAATCTTGTTGCTCTTACTTTTATGGGTGAACTGTACTGATTTACAAGGATGGCTAGTGACTAGCGGTTGCCTGCGGTTTTGCCTGGGAATATGCATCGTTACGTTTGAGGTGGTAGAATGTTTTTAGGCATTTCCTTCACATCTTTGTGGTGTATGTCAGCAGGAATTATTTCGGTTTTATTTTATCATAGGTTGCAGTTTATTTCGAAATTAGGTGTGCATGCAAAATATTGTTCTTATTAGTAATCATCCCCATCGCTGTATCTCTACGTTGACGTCGTGATGGGGCTTGCGTGCTCCAATAAACCCTAGGTTGTAACTTGCCTAGGGTAAGGGGCCAGACTGAGAGATTTACAATCCGCAGGGCAGTTTTGTGGCGAACGGTTGGGCATTAGCGACCCCACGGACCCGATCTCCCGGGAGAATTCTCGTTCTTCATCTCCGGCTTGCCTTTATAGGCCGGCCGTAGTGAACACTGACGAGGAACAGAGCTCCCACCTCTCTCTTGCCTTTATTGGCTGGTTTGAGTGGAGATTCGCAAGAGCAATCGTGCTCGGGAGAAGGATGTATAATCCAGTAAGGTGCTGGTAGGGATCTTGACCGCACTTCCGGGATTGTCCTGATAGCCGTGGTATACCTCTCCACTCCTCAAGCACCTCAGGATATGTTGCCCTCTTGTTGCTACGTCACTTCGTGCTAGCGACCGTTTTTGGGGGCCCATTTATTGAGTGTGCAAGTCACCCCCTGCCTGTTTACCGATGGATATTAATAACATTGTTTAGGCAGGGGCCATAGTTTTCACATAGTTCTTAGTAACCAGTCCACTTAAGACACCAAAAACCATAGCCCTATTGTCTTTATTGTCCATGTCACTATAGTTTTCACCAACCGGGGGTTGTCCTTGGATGCACTAGCATTGCGCGTACAAGGACAATCGTCGGTTGGCTTCACGTTCCATTAAAAGTACGTAAAGGGCCTCTGCGAGTTGGTTTCGGCTCCTCGTACGCCTTCCAAAGGTCCAGGACCCCAGAGTTCTGAGATATATAAACGCAAAAAATCATAATGTAAGTAGGTACCGAACTCAATCCAACATTTAAAATAATAGTGTAGAAGCCAGACTTTAGCTTTCACTATATTTATTTTCTTCTCCTTACTTATATTTGATATTTGTTGATATACTAGCTTTTGTCAGCTACTTTGCCTGCATAAAATTAGATTTCTCCATACCAGTTGCCCATTATATACTTTTGTCTTGTTCGTCCTGGTTTTTATTTTTTATTTTTGACTCTTTATCTTTTTTGTAGATGGAAAATAAATGCTCCACCCAGAGCTAGAAAAATACCAAGTAATTTTTACGCGTGTGCTAAATTATTTTCTTTAAGTAAACGTCAGCTGGGCGAGTTCAATAACTAGTAGGTAGTTAGTAAGCCATGACCGACAACTACTTACAAGGTCATTGACCCGTTTACTTGAAGAAATTAATTTCGTTCATGCGTATATTATTTCAAGTTTTTAGAAAAAAAGTACTTTATTTTTTAATTTTTTCTTTACAAATCGATAGTGGTTCATGTACCTGATCGGCCTTCCACGGGATTAAAACGATCAAAATTTAACGGTGTATTTATTTAAAAAGGCAACTGTCAGTAAAAGTCCAGTCATTGCTCTATCGCTAGCGGATACCTAGGCTCTTTTTAGGAAGAAAATCGCGCGAAAAAAGCGATTGTACGTGTTTTTTTTTTAAACTTACTTACGAAATAAATATCATTTATCATTTATTTATCATTTGCCGGAGTGGATTTTCTCTAAATCTCAAATAGAGGTAGGTATGTATAACACACCGTGTACCTTCAAAAGTAGAACAATTTGCCAGCTGCGGTCTTGTCGTCCGATTATAAATTAGGTGTCTTCAAAGCTAGATAAGAGTGAATAAGCTCTCAATAGACTAGTCAACTTCACCATCAGCGATTGCATCACTGCTTACCATCAGGTTTTTTTTTTTTTTTTTTTTTGTGGTAGGTAAAATCATCCAATGACGAATCCCGCCCTTGGGTGGGGCGGGAAACAGTGTCAGACTTTTACTGACTAAAAACCTACCTTTCCATTCCTCGCCTTTGTCCCGGGGCCCGTGGTGACACTCTCGCATAACCTTTGGCCCCAGTAGGCTTCGGCCCTGCTGGACCCCTACAGTTTGCTGACAACTCCTTGAGGCGCGCGGGAACGGTGCGCGCCGTAGACGACCTGAGCTCGGACCGGTCTGTTACCGGACGGACGGACAGCGAGCTACCCATTGCCCACCGTCCGCGAGCCCGCGCCTACGGTGGCCGGAAATTGGGATCGGAAACCCGGCGGCGGCGGCGGCGTGTCCGGCTTACCATCAGGTAGGATCGCAATTAAGCAATAGAAAAAAAAGGTACAAAAATTAAGGCACATGTATACCTACAGTGACTGAATTCACATTTTTAGTCACTCTCATACTAATAGCTACCCAAAATAAACCAATATTGAATTGCAAACTGACCCCTATAAGCCTTTACAGAAACAAACAAACGGACAAAAATTAGCTTTTAACCCTTACCTAGGGATCTCCCGCAGACATTTTGAATTAACAGCTTGAGGCGATTCAATTCGAATGAGATGTACTATTAATTCTAGTGCTCATTAGGTTTCACGCTTTAGCCGACACCAGTGTGGTCAGTAGGGAGACTAAGCGGTCCACATTTCGTAGGACAAACCTTTTTATTTCAGAAGTAATGAGGGCTTTTTCAAAAGACGTTAGCAAACTAACACTCTTTGTGTTATAATTTTCGTACGTGTTACTACTAATTGTAGAAGCAAAATAAGTTAGTTTGACTGTTAAATTTATTTCAAACAGGTTCACACAGTATTTCGGCAGAACAACTAAACTACAACCATCAAACCACAACAGCAGAATAATTCAATTAACAACAACATTTCTTTTTTTTTTCCTATATACGTAACCAATTACTAGAATTTACTCCTGTATTTTGGGTGCGTTCACAAACATGTAAAATCACATAAACGCACAAGAAACAGATTAGAAGCGACTAGACATTGCATCTAGGCATTGTGTTTCCTGCGGGAATCGAACCTACGTCACACAGCGCAACAGCCACGATAACTAAAGCCTGATCTCAAACCGATGTCAACTTTCATCATCATCATTATCATCATTTCTGCCAAAAGGCCTCCCCCACGTCTCACCATAGCAAACAGTCCTGCGCGTCTCGCATCCATCGGCTTCCCACCACCCTCATCAGGACATTGGCAACAGCCAACTGTTCTGCAAGCAATATGCCTTGCCCATTACCACTAATATTTCGTGATTCTTCAGCCTATGTTAATAATCTTGATTCTCCAGCGGTCATTTTTACACAGAGGTTAAAAAAAAACAAGGTTTAATAGTATAGAACTGTCTCAAAACCCCACTATAACATGGAGCTTCCACTTTTCGCTAGACACTCACTATGGTGTTATTAATTGCTATAGCCGACGCTATGGGGATTGATGGTTATCTACCAACACCTCCACGGCACGTTTTATGGGATCTTATAGTTCTAAGGCGAGAAATTTTATTTTATTCACCTATAATAACCAATATGGTGCTAATGTGGGAAATATGGGCAGGAAACGTTTTAGCAGAAGGCGGTAAAAGCAACCTTTTTTTTCTTTTCCCGGTCTTGGTGGAGTGGGAAGTAGTGCCAGACTTTGTTATGTCAAACTTTTACTGACTAAAACCACACCTTTGCCCTTCAATTGTCTTTTGTGTTCTAGGACTACTAACGGGTTTCCTTTACAGAAAATCCTCACGGTTCTATCGGGCATCGGGGTAAGAGCTACTTAAGGTTGCACTAATCTTTGGTTCAGACTCGTTATTGGGCAAGATTGAAATGCATGCAAACTGATTTAACATCATGACAATGACATGTGGAATGTCCTTCATAATACAAAATAATTAAATTAAAAATAATAAATTAATAATTTAATTACTAATGCTTGACTGCGATCCTACCTGATGATAAGCAATGATACAATCGTTGATGGTAAGGCATACTAGTATTTAATAGCCTATACAATCTCTAACCTTGAAGACACGCAAACTATAATCGGACGAGAAGACCATAGCAGGCAAATTGTTTCAGTCCTTCGATGTACGCAGTATAAACGACGAGTTGAATCGCTTAGTCCGGACCGTAGAGGTTTCAACAACGTAAGGGTTGATATTTGAAGTACGTCAGTTTGTCCGATGGTAGAAATGAAATGAATATCGTTTTTATGCTTGAATTTTAACTTTTTTATTTCATTTGTAAAATTATTAATGAATATTATAAGTAAAATTACTTTTTGCATTTTATATGTATCGGACTGTCGATAGAAAAGAAGAAAGTTTCATTTGTAAAAGTTACAAGCGGTTTGATGAGCAATAATATGTTAGTGCACATATGAATCAATCAATCAATCAATCAATCAATCAATCATTTATTTGCTATAAATATGGTACAGGAGTTGTTACAGTAACAGTTATAGACCGAGACATATTTAACCTAAGTTACAGGTATGCAAATATTAAGAATAATTTTTTTTTATACACAAATTAATGAAAAAAGTTAATAAATGCTCAATACAAAAAAAAAATAAGTTAAATTCATAATAAACGTCAAAAAATACAATTAATTTCAATTAATAATAATAAAATTCATAATAAAAGTAAAAAAAATACATTCAATTTCAATTAATAATAATAAAATTTTAAAAATGTCAAGAAATAAAAGGATAAAACTACAATTCATAATAAAAGTCAAAAATAAAATAAAATAAAATAACACAATAATTTATGCATCCTTAAAAAAGTTATAACAACATGAACTTTTTTTCAAAAAATCTTTTACTGAATAAAAACTTTCCTCTATCAACCAGTCCCGTAAAACATGACAGAATTTATTATATGGCAACTCGGAAATGCGTTTGGGTAAGGAGTTGTAAATAAGTGGTGCCATATATACACAGTTACGTCTAAACAGTTCTAATCTAGGGACCGGCATTTTGAGAGGTAACCGCGTTAACAACCGCTTACTTTTATTATCATTACTTTCGAAAAGGAATGGATGGGCCTTTACAAATTTGGCGACTTCATAGATGTAGAGACTAGGGACAGTTAATAGTTTTTTTGATTTGAAAATCGGTTTACAGGAATCAAACCATTTCATACCATAAATAGCACGAATACATTTTTTCTGCGCTACAAAAACCCTGTTTACCTCTGAAGAGTTACCCCAGATTACTACACCATAACGAATGAGAGAACAAACATAAGCATGATACACCATTAGAGATGTTTCTCTCGTAGTTACATCCTTAAGTTTACGGAGAGCATAAACAAATTTATTAATTTTCTTGCAAATACTGTCAATGTGATCCTTCCATGTGAGATGTGCGTCTAAAGTTATACCGAGAAATTTCGTACTTTGAATTTGTTCAACTTTATTATGGTCAAGGCTTACATTAAACTGAAATTGTTCTCGGTGAGGCGTTTTGAAATATATAAGTTTTGTCTTGTCAATATTTATTTTTAGTTTGTTACTTTCTAACCATTCAACTATAGAACAAAGAGTTTGGTTTACTTCAGATTCGTAAGAATTTAGATTTTTACATTCTATAATGACAGTCGTATCATCTGCAAATAAGACACAGTTATGTACTATCTCACGGGGAAGATCATTTATGTATATAAAGAATAGCAAAGGCCCCAATATACTTCCTTGGGGCACGCCAAAATGGTTTATACGATGTTGTGAGTCGTAGTTTTCTATGCAATGATTCTTCTTGTTGAGTTTAGTTACCCTTGTAAATTGTTTTCGGTTATTGAGATACGATTGGAACCAATGAGAAGCCAAACCTCTTACACCGCATTTATCCAATTTTTCTAATAGAATGGAATGATCAACAAAGTATTCGACTTTGTTGATCATTCCATTCTATTAGAAAAATTTTGCTTTGCTGAGGTCCAAAAAAAGGGCAGACGTTGGGATTTTAGAACTAACACTAGAAACAATAGACTTAATCAACATAAAGCTAGCCAGTTGAGTAGATTTATTTTTCCTGAAACCGTACTGTTCCTTAGCCAGAATGTCATATTTATCAAGAAAACTAAGGAGTCTTTTGTACATTACCCTTTCAAAAATTTTGGATAAAGTAGGAGTTAACGCAATAGGCCTGTAGTTATTCTTATCAGATTTTGAACCTTTTTTATGCAAAGGTTTTATTATTGACAGTTTAAGTTTATCAGGAAAGCAACCTTGTTCAAATGATAAGTTAATGATGTAAGCCAATGGTTCTGCAATATGGTGTGCAATTCGTTTCAAGAGATCCGTATTTATGTTATCATAACCGGCAGACCGGGTGTGTTTTAACGACTGAATTATTTGAAAGATTTCATGTGGAGTTGTGGGCTGTAAAAAGATACTAGAGTCATTAGTTTTCAATTTGTTAATGTCATATTTGGTCGAATTAATTGCTGAATTATTAGTATTATTCTGTATTATGTCAATGAAAAAGTCATTAAATAAATTAGCTATGTCAAATCCGGAAGAAATTGCGGTTCCTTTGTCAGTAATTTTATCAATATATTCAGTTGTCTTAGTTTTACCCATGTTACGCTTAACTATGTCCCATGTGGCTTTACCTTTGTTTTTAGACTTTGTTATATGTCTCATATTGAGTTTGGACTTTTTTTTTTTTTTTTTTTTTTTGGTGGTGGGTAAAATCATCCAATGACATCTCCCACCCTTGGGCGGAGCGGGAGATAGTGTCAGACTCTTACTGACTAAAAACCCACCCCGTTCCTTCGTGGCCTTAGATACCAGGGCCGGGCTTTCCTTTCGGAAGCAAACCCTTGGCCCCAGTAGGCTTCGACCCTGCCTGCCTGCAGCTAGCAGGCTGGGTCTCTACGGTTTGCTGACAACTCCTTGAGGCGCGCGGGAACAGTGCGCGCCGTTGACGACCTGGGCTTGGTCCGGATGTTTACCGGACGGTCGGACAGTGAGCTACCCATAGCTCGCCGTCCGCAAGCCCGCGTCTACGTTGGCTGGAAATCAGGATCGGAATCGGAATCCCCGCGGCGGCTGGGCCTTGTGGGCCGTTGCCTCTCGCGTGCGGCCTCCTCCTTTGCTAGCATTACTGCTTCGCAGAAGGAGGCGACCGCCTGCCATCCCTCCTCGCTTCGGACCATGGCCCGTACCAGGGCCTGGCGCGAGAGATCGCCGCTGCCGATCGCACTCACGAGAACACGGCGATGCTCTGCCCAAGCGGGGCACACTTCGACCGTGTGCTCCACCGTGTCCTCCGGGCAGTCCACGCAGTGGTGGCACCCGGGCGTCGGTTCCGCACGAATCCGGAACAGGAACCTCCCGAACTTACCGTGTCCGGTGAGAACCTGGGTCATGCGGAAGGTTAGGACGCCGTGAGGTCTTTCCAGCCACGCCTCAAAGAGGGGCCTTACCGCCATAATTAAGGCGTGCCCAGCACTGGGTTGCGACAGTCGCAGTCGCCATTTCACCATGAGATCCCGCCGGAACTCTTTCCGCCATACCTCGACTTGTCGTGGCAGGGGACTTTCGCCCCGGCGTTGCATCTCCACGCGCTTATCGTGCATGTGTGCAAGGACTGTTGCCTCCAGATCCCATGGTGGCAGGCCAGCAAGGAGGCTTGCCGCTTCGCAGGACACCGTGCGGTATCCCCGCACCATGCGTATGGCCATGACCCTCTGGCACGCGTTCAGCTGGTTCTTTGGCCTTTTCTTCAGCGTGGGCGCCCATACCGGTGCTCCATAAAGGGCCATGGACCGAACGATGCCTGCGTAGAGCCTCCGGCAGGAGGCGTCTGGACCCCCCAGATTCGGCAGGAGCCGATATTGAGT
This sequence comes from Leucania comma, assembly GCA_958295575.1. Classification (NCBI taxonomy): domain Eukaryota; kingdom Metazoa; phylum Arthropoda; class Insecta; order Lepidoptera; family Noctuidae; genus Leucania; species Leucania comma. The sequence continues at coordinate 22,031,002 of OY282478.1, read as the reverse complement.
TTGGACTGAAAATTATTAATACATTTCTTTAATAAAACAGAGTATTTTTTAAATTTTGTCTTGTTACTATTAGTTTTGTTGAGATAGTATTTGTACCGTAATAATCGCTTAGTTTTACAACTTACTTTGATACCTTTTGTTATCCAAGACAGGCGATTCGCTTTACAATTATTTTTTTATTTTAATAAGAGGAAAGCATAGATTATAGAAAAGGGTAAGTTCATTATGAAAAGTAGAGAAGGCAATATTGGTATCCGCTATTTCATAGATTTCAGAAAACGTTAGATTACCAATACAATCTACAAACTTACTTATATTTTCTTTACTGTGGTCATTTATCATCTTAAAGTAATGTTCATTGATGTTTAGTTTAGGTTGATACTGAAATTCTACCACCTGCGCCGTGTTATGGTCTGATAAACAAAAGTTGTACGTTTTACCTGTAACTCCTTGAATATTGGTTATAATATTATCAATGCATTTATTTAATCTTGTAGGTTCTTGAATATGGCATTGCATACCGTAGTTAGATAGTAATTCTAAGAACTGCTTACTAGTATTATCTTTATTCAATATATTAATATTAAAGTCACCACTTAATACGATTTTACTTTTCTTATTGGATGCGCGAATTTGCTGTGTGGACTGTATGTTTGAAAAGCGATCTTAGGTTTGTTAACAATATGCAGATACTGCGCCTAGCGTTTATTAATGGGATAAATGTATTAGAAGGAACACTGACCTTTAACCTCGAAAGTTCCACATGGCGCCGGCCGGCGAATTCCGAACTTCGTACTTTCAAGCACTGCCAGTTTCTGTATTGCACTACACTGCACTATTGTTGAGTTTTTGAATGGTTGGATCACGAAGCAGTCAATTTTCTTGTAATTTCGAGCGGGCGTGTTAGCGGTGCGGTCACATTCACAATCGATGCACAAACGTCAAAATGTCAAATCATTTCTTGCGGTCGTGCGGGAAGCGGAAACGGTAGGGATAGGATTGCTAGGCCAAAAAAATAAATTACAAAAAACAAAGTCGCGGATCATAGCAAATTGGCGCAACCATTCCCCCCGGGTTTGAAGGGTTACCTTCAAAGAAAAGAAAAAAAACAAAAGCGAAACTAAACCCTATTACTAATCTAAACTATCAATACTAGGTAGCGAAACAACTTATAACTAACTATGCCACTACTACTGATTAGGCAGAGGACAGAGGCGAATAACCGGACGCAGGTACGATCCAGTTGCGGTTTTAACTTTTACGACTCGCGTTATTCCGTTCGAACCCGGAAAAACTTCTTCCACTACACCAAGAGGCCAGTGCAGAGGAGGCGCACTCTCAGTCTTCAGTATCACCACAGTACCGACTGTGACTGGATCTGAAGGAGTGTTCCACTTTTGACGCGACTGCAGCGTATGCAGATAATCTGTCCTCCATCGCTTCCAAAAGGACTGAACTAAGCTATCTAGCAGAGCGTGACGCGGGTGAAGCTGCAGTTTGTCAGTCTCGACATCTAAAGCGGGCAAATATTTAAGAGGAGTCGTCGTCAAGAAGTGAGCCGGCGTCAACGCTAGTGGCTCCGATGGATCACTAGACAAAGTCCGACACAACGGACGCGTATTCATCAACGCCTCTACCTGAGCGAGTACGGTGCTCAACTCCTCGTACGAGAGAATCTGTTCGCCTATGACCCGAAACAGGTGCGACTTAAGGCTTTTAATATTCGCCTCCCAATTGCCACCAAAATGACTAGCCGCTGGCGTATTAAAACACCAATCAATGCGATTCTCAGCTAAGACATGGGCGAATTCACTTTGGTAGTACTTGGAGCGTAAGAATGTATGTAATTCCGAAATATTGCGTCGCGCTCCAACATAATTTGTGCCGTTGTCAGAGTATAAGCGCTTAACGGGACCACGGCGAGATAAAAATCGTTTAAATGCAGACATAAAACCCTGCGTACTCAAATCACTGGTTAACTCTATGTGAACCGCACGAGTTGTCATACAAACGAATAGGCAAATGTATGCCTTTGTGGAACGTATACCACGACCACGGGCAATAGTGACTTTAAACGGTCCAGCATAGTCCGTCCCAGTATGTATGAAAGGTTTCACCGTCTGTACAACACGACAAGAACGATGGTCGGCCATTTCCGGCGCGTTGAAACGCGGGCGGAGCTTAAAGCAGGGCACACATCTGTGCACTCTAGCGCGTATCAAATTGCGAGCGGAAAGTATCCAGTACTTCTGTCGAAGAATGGACATTAATAAATCGGGACCAGCGTGACAATTCACCTTATGGTGATAGTCCACCAACAAATCCAAAACGTGATCCCTGCGTGGTAGAACTACTGGATGCATTTGTTCAAACTCTAACTTAGCATTTCGCAGACGGCCACCGACACGAATGAGTCCGTCTTGCAAAAATGGTTTCAAATGTTGAAGTGCGGGACTACAAGGTTTATGTGATTCTAAACTACGAAATTCTTTTGAAAAATAAAATTTCTGCAACTCTCGAAGTACAACTGATTCAGCTCTATCCAAATCAGCTGCGATTATAGAACCACGCGATGGTAATAATCTCAAAAATCTTAGGACGTAAACTACACAGCGTAATAGTCTCGACCAAGACGAGACACGATTAGACAACAACAAAACAACTGACTCTTCACGCGGAACTGATACTACAAGCGTATGTTTCTTCTCCTCGGGTGGCTCTGAAACAGTAGCGGGGTTAAACGGAGCATTTGGCCACTCGTTAGGAGTGGTATGAAGCCAGTGAGGGCCACAAAACCAAAGCGGATGATTTAAAATTTGCGCAGGAAGCAAACCACGTGAGAGACAATCAGCTGGGTTTTCTGTTCCAGCGACAGGGAATATATTTTCCGGTGACAATTCAGCTTGAATCTTAGCCACCCTATTTGCGACAAACGTGCCCCATCGATGGGGTGACGATTGAATTCGACGATTGAATTCGTAAACCTTCAAAGGTTCCTGCGGAGAAAATCTATACAAGAAGCGTTGGAATCTACGGTCACATTATCTGATTCCAATACTAAGAAACATTTGCCGAATATCGGCAGAGAGCGCAATAGCAAACAAGCGTTTTTCTGCGGAGGCACGGGAGCCACCGAGCGAAAAAATATCACCCTTGAAAGGGAGCGCGACAACATAACGACCATCTTTATCACGAGTAGTCGTGCGGGTATAAATCTCCTCAGTGACCTGATCCTCAGGGCTGAGAATAGGCGGGACATTGACCTCTTCAATCTCCCAGAACTTGCGGATGGTAGACTCAAGCGGCGGCTCGACGGTGCAACAGTGCGACACAGTCGAGTAACTATTTAAATAAGCGGGTGCGGAACCAACTATAACAAACCCGAGAAATGTTTCCAGTGCGTGCGGAGCGGGGTACATCGGAAGACCCTGAATTTTACGTGATAACTGGAGATGCGGGAGAATCGAAGCACCGATCAATAGATCGATATCTCCAGGGAAAGCGTAATTTCCGTCGGCTAACTGCAAGTTCTTAAACTCCGTCAGCATGGACGTGTCAACCGGTACCGTGGGCAACCGTTCCGTAATCTTATCTGCGACTAGCGAATCCATTTCAAACGAAATATTACGATTAAAACGTGAACTAAATATTATTTTAATGGAACCGTGAATGGTTGCCTTTAAACCTCCAAAACCTTTCACTTCTGAGCGGGATGACCAATTATTAAAACTAAAACCAAGGCGTTGACAACAATCCCGAGTAATAAAATTACTCTGGGAAGCGCCATCTAGTAGCGCTCGAACGGTGTGCGGTTTGCCAAAGGCATCTACAATGACAACTTGCGCGGTCGCAAGTAAAACGGTAGTGATTTGAGTACCAGCGGCGGAAAGCGAACACAATGTTACGTCGTTTGCACTTGCAGCAAGCCGCGCGTCACAAGCGTCGCGCGTCTGCGCAGGCTGCTGCTGCGATGGCAGCTTACTACTCTCAAAATGTAAGAAGGTATGATGTCTAGCTGGACATTTACGACAGCTAACACCACTTTTACATGACGTAACCAGATGTTTGTCACTTAGACAATTAAAACACAAATTATTAGTGCGGACAAACTTGTAACGATCCCTAGGCGATAATCTCTGAAATCCCGAACACTTGTACAGCTGTGTATGGCTACCCTTACACAGAGAACAGTCAGGTGTTGAGGCGGTATTAACTAGCGTATGTGCAGTCTTGACTGACTTCGATGACGCGTCTATACGGCGATCGGAACCTGTCCTATTCGTGACTTCATGACGTGCCGACGTGCGCTGCAATACCTTAATATGGTCGCGAATAAAAGATTCTAAATCTTCGAACTTAGGTATTTCTTTGCCGCGCTGAGTCGTTTCAAACAGACGAACAGTTTCAGGATCTAATTTATTTAAACCGATATACAAAAACAAAAAGTCACAGAGGTCATTGACCTTTAGGTTCTTTACTGCACGAACAGATGATGCGAAAATATTTAAAAACTTCTCTAAATTATGATCGTTACAAACGGAAAAACTTTTCAAATCGAATAATTGATCTAAATATGCGGTGGCTACTAATCGCTTATCTTCGTATTTTGTTTTTAAAGTGTTCAAAACTAAAGTGTAATTTTCAGCGCTAAACGTAATTCCAGCACAGACAGCCTTTGCCTTACCGGTCAATTTTTCTACGAGATAATGCAATCTCTCGTGATCTGTCAGCGATGTGTTCCTATGTATTATATTTTCGAAACTATCTATAAATAAATTCCAATTTCGAATGTCACCATCAAATTCAGGTATTTGAATTGGCGGCAATCGTGGGCGTTCGCGAGGAGGGTTGGATAAACCACTCGCGGGGGGGGGAGTCTCTAAACTCCTAGCAATACGTTTGATACGACAATACAAGTCATCAAAGGACGACAATGCCTGATAACTCACACAGTAATCAGGATTTAACTCCAACTCTAAAATGTTTATATTATTAATTGTAGATTCAAAATCCGCGCGCAAACTATCTAAAGTTTCCAACGAACACAAGAAAGCATCTCTAATCGCCAGATCCGAGGTTTGCAAAGATTTATCACAAATTGATTGAACACGTGAAAACTGTGAGTCCCTTTTAGCGTATAAAAGCTTTAACTGAACCTTTAAATCAGTACTAACCTTGGTTCCCTTAAGAGACATCTTGTTTTGATATATTCACACTATACACTCAAACAAACACTTAACGAATTATTAAGTAAGCGATAATTATCAGATAACAATATGGTAATATTGTAAACAACAAAGTGAACGGCGAACGAACGGAATAACATATGCGTATAATCTATGGTTTATCCGTTTCCTACAAATATTCACTCAACAATGAACGGGTATTTTTGAAATGCGTCTACCTACATGCAATTTGTAGGACTTCCGAATGAATTTTGTCAAGAAAAAGAATGCGATCGATTTATATCTACGCTGATATTTACGTAGCTAACTATAATTATGCGGTGCGGTTGACGGCGTAGGTACCGTAATTATCAATGACTCTTTAACTATACGAGCGAAATAACGTATAGTTGCCTAAATGCCTAGATGCGGGTTTTCTACTATTATATCTAGGTAAATAGGCGCGTTGCGTTTATTCCCTATGGAACAAATACTATATTGCGAAATTACAAGAAAATGATTCACGATCCGGCTCGAAGGACCAAAAATAATGGATGCGCGAATTTGCTGTGTGGACTGTATGTTTGAAAAGCGATCTTAGGTTTGTTAACAATATGCAGATACTGCGCCTAGCGTTTATTAATGGGATAAATGTATTAGAAGGAACACTGACCTTTAACCTCGAAAGTTCCACATGGCGCCGGCCGGCGAATCCCGAACTTCGTACTTTCAAGCACTGCCAGTTTCTGTATTGCACTACACTGCACTATTGTTGAGTTTTTGAATGGTTGGATCACGAAGCAGTCAATTTTCTTGTAATTTCGAGCGGGCGTGTTAGCGGTGCGGTCACATTCACAATCGATGCACAAACGTCAAAATGTCAAATCATTTCTTGCGGTCGTGCGGGAAGCGGAAACGGTAGGGATAGGATTGCTAGGCCAAAAAAATAAATTACAAAAAACAAAGTCGCGGATCATAGCAAATTGGCGCAACCACTTATGTTGAAGCCTACTTAACGTTTCATTCATTTTATTAAAGAATATGTTGATGTTCGAGTCAGGAGTTCTATAGACACACAGTATTATAAGTTTTAAGTCATGAATTTCTACACCACAAATTTCGAAATGCTTTTCTATACTCAGCTCTTTTATGTCATTTAATTCCGTACTTTGTAAATTATCCTTACATAATATACATGTACCTCCTCTACGTTGCGTTGGTCTTGAATATATAGCGTTAAGTTTGTAATAATTTAAATTTAAGTAATGCTCTTCTTCTTTAATTATAAAATGTTCGCTTAGGCACACAGCAATAATATCTTTATTTGACTCTTGCAGCTCATTTAAGGCTAACTCTAGATCCTGCATTTTGTTAAGAACCCCAGCAATGTTCTGGTGCAGTACAGACATACTACTATAATTAGATGTCTGTTTATCAGTGCGTACGAAAAAACTCATCGTTATTTGAGGCTGTAGGAGGGTCATTTTTATTTCTTTTGATTACTGGAAAGAAATAGGGAATTGTTCCTTTGACTGGTTTAAGGGTATTGGTAATAGGTACAGAGGTTGAATTTTTAGATAGGACATGAGATTTATATTTAAAATAATAAGGTATGGTACCCTGGCGCGGGTTAGAATTGTGTATAGAGAGATTACAGTCGTGAATTGAGATAATATTGTCATGTTGCGGTCGTATTTTGGGGAGATTATTGGGTTTACATGATAGAAATGTTTTATTATAATAAATTGTATTGATTGCTTTTATTACCATATGCGATGCTTTAGTATAATCTTTGTTAGTTTCTATGAATGTGCAGTTTTTTGAATTTTTAGCAATCATTTAAGATGATAATTCAATTTTTGGGTATTTAGTGATGCATTGTACAACACATTAACAACTAGGACATTACAGTTTTCCAAAAGTTTCAGAGCTACAGTAACTTCAGACAAAACTTGGTATGGGTTTGAGTCATTACTCCCTGTCCACAATATTACAAAGTCTTTACACGAAAATTGTTTAGATAGCTTGGAACAATTTTCTAACACAGCTTCCGTTTTTGCATTAGGTTTCCTGATTGAAGATATTTTATAATTCTTTGGTAGTATAGAATCTTTGTTTTGAATTAACTTTTGTATTAATCCTTTGCCTTGGTTATCAGAAAGTAAAAATATGTTACCATATTCCGTAGTATCGTAAGTCCCAGGTTTCTTATTAGCTAGAAGTGCAGGCTTTTGCCTAGTAGCACTCTTGGTTATCTTTGTGTCTTCTTTTTGCGATATACCATTACATGTTATGGAGCTTGTAGGTGAGATGTCTGTGTATATGTTGTCGTTTTCCTCAGCAAGTACATCGTTGTTTATTCGTCGCAAGTTATTGGTTTCCTGTACATTACATTTTGGTAATATGTTTTCAAATTTTGTAGGAGATTCATCAATACGTGGTACACCAAATAACACATTTAAACTCTCGACGCAGTCTCTATCATTGTGGCTAGGAGAATGTTCTTGGCCTACGGATAAAATACGTAGATTATCCGTAATAGACCGTCTATTCCGTTTTCTTGCTGACTGTAATTTTAGTCTTTGCGATTGTGTGGGATTGGTACAAAGATCCTTTAGTGTATTAATATGAATTTGCTGACGTCGTATAGTTTCTTTAAGGTCATTGTTTTCGCAAATCACTTTGTCTAGTTCATTTTGGGTAAGTTGAAATTGTTCTTTTAATTGTAGTATTTCAACTTTCATTACTTCCAAGTCATTTTTGTTTACGTCCGTCGATAGATCAAGACTTTTTGAATTTATTTCTGAGTTCGTTCTGTCCAGTGATGATGAGTCAATACTCAAGGAATCTATTGACTTAGATCTAAATAGCTGCTTTCGATGTCGCAATGTCACGTTGTGATTTATTTCTGTAGACATAGTTCAGAAATATCATCAAACAACTTACAAAAAGTTGTTTGCGGATCGTGGGAATCGAACTCGAACTGCGTTGATTAAAGGTATAGACGCCTTACCGCAGAAGCTATTAGCTCAGTTACGTATAACGACAAAATAGTGAATCTCAATGCAGATATAATATTTTGAATGATTAATGACGGTTACATATGATTCATACATGGAATTTTTTGCAGTTTCTTTGTTCACAAATCCAAAGAAAATAACATTTTTGGATAATTCCTTCACTTATTACTGTTGTTTAAGAGATTGTTGTTCGTTATTCGTAAAGTTTTGCTCAATATTCACTGTATTCACTTTAGTTGTTATCACTTTTTTATGTCACTGTTTTAAATTATGTACATCTTCAGTGTTGGTTGTGATAATATGCTCACTGATGTTTTACACTTATCTTTGCACTTTATCACTTAGGAAACATCAAAAACAGGAATATAACAATTTTTAAATAATTTTTAGACAGAGCTTTGCAAGGATCGAACTCACGACTCCTACGAATCTACACTTCCAACGAATACACTTCCATAAGTTAGAATTCACAACCCTATTTTTAGTATTGCGAAACCTGAATACATTATATTTTGTTCAGAATCAGCAACAAAATCCATTCATCATGACAATTCTAATAATACCAAACACGTCAAGGATACATAGAGTAATTACAGAACTCCGGTTCCTACATTCAAGCTTCACCATCAGGTCAGTTCTATGTATACACCCCCTTTCTTCCTTCAGTTAGTCACCGACTACAAGTATAAAGAAAGCAATTTTGCATGTTACGACAATTCTGCTATGATTTTTTAAGGGTTCGATTTTTTAAATCGACACGCTAAGAAGATCTTCCCATCAAAACAAAAATGGTCAAAATCGGCTCACAATTTACCGAGATATCGGTGAACATACATGAAAAAAAAATACTTAAAGCCAAACATAGAGCCTCCTCCGTTTCAAAGTTGGTTAAAAATGTGTTTCAGGTTTCGCAATACTAAAACTAATATTGTATAACGAAAACAGCTTGTAATATTTTATTATTTCTAGTAATTTTTTTCAAAATAATACATTTAAAAGTCAGTTCTTTTGAAAGTTTTATTTTGAAAATTTGGTGAAATATTTTTTGAACAGACATTAAAACTAAACTTATATTCACACAAAATAAATTTTACACAATTTACCCACAAGCCGATTAAAAGTTACAATATTGTTTAAAAAGACACAACAACAACTTTGGAGAGTGTGCATCGGAATTGCACAGCCTAATTCAACCTAGCCCGTTCTATCATCTGACCACCAGGCGTACGGCGATACGCCACCGGTACTTGGTGGACATCCCACATAGATGCACAAAACATTTTGTACAGCTAAGGAGTGGAATTCCCAGCCAATGTGTTTCCTGATGGCTACAACCCGGGAATCTTTAAGCCTAGAGTAAATAATATTTCTAGGTAAGCGCCTCTATCGTCGACTGCATCGTCATTTTGCATCAAGTGAGATAGCGGTCAAGCGCAAACCTATCAACAATAAAAAAAAACAATAACATGTGCTGCCAAACTAGGGTTGAAGCATATATTTTGGTACACAATGTCTCAAGCCCTGGATCTGGGTTTATATATATGTTTTTACATTGTTTGATTAATTTAGCCATAGGCCGCAGATTGTATTAATGAAAATTCTAACAATCTATCCTAAGGCCGTGTTTACGGAGACGCGACGCGTTGCGCGGTGCACTGGGCGTTCGTCGTACATTGCAGCAGCAAGCCGCGTCATCGCTCGCGCAAACAAAAACATTTGGCAATGTACGACGGACCGCCCAACGCGCCGCACAACGCGCCGTGTCTCCGTAATCGAGCACTAAGGTTGCCTTGTAGATATTGCTGTCAGCGATAAGATCGCCATTATACCTATAGATTTAAGTTCATATATAAGTTGTGTTACTTTTTTGGTGTTCTTTTTTGATTATTCCATTCTAGTACAAGCTCATCTATGCTTTAACTTACAAATAATTATCACAAAGTTCAAGGAACCTACAACACACTTTCAAAATTCAAACGTGTATTCATTCAATACGTGTATTTATTATCATGCTTTTTGCAAGAATTCTTTCATTAACTACAATACTATAACGATAAATGTCTATATTTACCATATGCACAACCAACTGCAAATAAAAGCGATGGCATAAAACGTCTAAGTACAATTTCATTTCGAGCTCGCGCATTATACAAACAGTACTCAAGTATTTGTATCACAATAGCGAAGAGCAAACTCCGGTAATCCACAAGTTCATGTGAAATTCCATAGCCTAAATACATATAAACTTGTAGAGTATACAGCGCGAAACTATGCGCTTGCGCAGCGTCACATCTCGGCAACCATTCAGTCGTCACTCAACATTCAGCTTAAGTTTTATTAGTCGCGCAGGTATTGAGATGAAAAAATAGTACAATTTGATAAAAATGGAGGAAGTTTGTTATTGCGAACGAGGCGAAATTTGCTCGATCCGCAGGTCAGGATGTTATGGAGCCGAGTTATACAGTGACAAATTTCTACGTGTAATAAACGACGTTTTTCAATACACTTACGTGGATACAAATGAACGGCGACTCATGGGGGTGACTTAGCACCCACCCTGATACGATAAATACGGCTGGTATTATCATAGTTACATACATTATACTCGTAGTATCGATTTACAATATCAGTGTAATTACGTAGTATATTATAGTAACTTATTTTAACAAAAAATATTTTTGTCTTATGATTCCTAGATCTAACCTGAATATGAAACCAAATTTGTATACACATACAGTCATTAAAACAAGAAAAAAAAGAAGTAATTTATGCATAAAATAAATTTCAAATCGTTCTCCTGTAAATTAAGTTTTTTTTTTTTTAATTCCGATAGTTACTTGTTACTTAGACAGTCGAATATGCTAAAATAAAAAAGTATTAGCTTTGAACATAATTTTGTCAGCGATAAATAAATAAATAAATAAAATTAGGTATTGCTTTTCATAAATTTTTTCACAATTATAAAAACAAACCATCGATGCCAAATCTCTCGCGTCTCAGCGACTACGCAGCCTATCCAACGGGCGGTCGATAGCTATCTTCAATGGGCTATGTCCCGCAAAACGTACGCACCGTCCCATTCGGTGGAGATCGGTATGTCCCGGGGAGGCGGAAGACGGCCGTGCAGGGCTGCTAGACTGGTTAGAGACGGTCTGTCAGGTGCCTGGTCAAGAATCCTTTGATTTTGTCTCAAAGTCTCTGGTTGTTTGCAGATACGGGTGTTTTTGTGGTTTTGAGTATCTTGTCTAGCAATGTAAACTTATTTGCCATATCTCGAGCTTAACTGTTGGAATTTTGGAAAGAAATAGTCTACCGTTCTTTATTTGTTAATTCGTAATTTTTCATTTAAAAATCCTTTGTCCTTTGTCCTTTATTGTCTTTTTTTTCGTTCAAAACATTCTTCATCATTAACTTAGTTAATAGCAGAAGGCTGTCCAATGCTAAATATACTAGGGTTCGACTAAGCGTTGACTGTGCTCAGCTGGAGCCGACTCCTGTGGGCCTCGCCTAGTGCCTAGACCCCCCAAAGCTACATATTCCAGAACACGCTCGCCACTCTAGAACTTTTCGGCTACATCGAATGTCTGTTCAAGGTTATCAATGTGATAAACCGGCTCTAGTATGAAAGTCAAAGATGGAACAAGAGTGAGTTTTTAGTCAGTAAAAGTCTGACACACTCTTGCGCACCGCTTAAGAGCGAAAGATTTCATTGAATGATTTTTTAACCTAAAAAACAGGTAATAACACTTTAGATGTTAGTTGCTCTTCCATTCGGAAAACAAGGTTAATTATTGAAGTGTACCATCCTCAAAAACAGTTTTTTTCGGAGACTGTTATATGGCTGCCCAGCTTATTACACCAAAATTATAAAGCCAAAAGGTTGTTTAGTTGTACATTTGTAACTTGTTCACGCTTGAACGATCACCGGATTTCAAAAAAACTTGGTACAGAGGAGAACCAAGGTTGCCGACATAGCACGAAAAATCGCCAAAATTAAGTGGCAATGGGCAGGGTACATTGCTCGAAGAACAGGTGGCAGATGGGGCGGCCTATGTCCAATAATGGATGTCTTTCGGCTGAAATGAGGATGATAGTATAGAGGTAGATAATTTCCTGAAGCACACGTAGAATATTTTGCCAACCCTGTTCGAGAGTGACATGTTTATATTTTAGCTGATTGTATTAAAGGCTATGTCTGGATGTTATCGCGCTGTGATGTAACTGGAAATTTGCGGTGCGCTTTGAATGCTCTAGGGACTTAGAAGGTGTAGTATTTTGGAATAGGGTACGGGAATTTTCGATACCTTTTTTTGTATAAACTAGTGCTTGACTGCAAAGCCATCTGATGGTTAGCAGTGATACTGTAGTTGATGGTGAGGCATACTAGTTTATTAAAGAGCATGCACTCTAGCCTTGAAGACACCTAAATTATAATTGGAGTTGAGTATCGTTCCATGCGCGCCTCAAGAAGATATCAGCAACCCGTAGGGGTGCAGCAGGGCCGAAGCCTACTGGGGCCATGTGTAATGTGAATGTGTACCCTGGGACTCTAGAATAAAGGCAAAGAATGAACAGGAGTAGATTTTTAGTCAGTAAAAGTCTGACACTATCACCCGCTCCACCCGAGGGCGGGAGATGGAAACTAAAAAAAAGGCAAGTATTTACAGTTTGTAAAAAAATGGCATAAGTTAGTATAAACAAAGTCAAGAAATAATAAGCTACTATAGATAGTAAGCTGTGATAGCTTTATAAAATTAAAACCACTGAAAAAACCAATCTGTTTTACATTAAAAAGTTGTGAAATCCATCGTAAAACTCTCACGTCAGTTCACTTTACGAAACAGTCACCTAATAAACAGTGTTTACAATACAAAATACAATTCACCACATCATCCTCCGATTCCCAATAAAGACAATACAAAAAACAATACGAAACCAATAAAATAAAACAAGGAAATAGACTTACAAAAAATAAAACTCCAATCGTATCATAAAATTCGTCTTAAATTTCAACCCAACGACACTTTACATTGGTCGTTTTCACCAAACGACACAATGTTCGCGCCAAAAATAAACAGAATTATATATTAAACAGCCTATAACAATAAGTTTACGAGAGATGTGGCTCGGAATCGTTTTATAATAAAATACGTAAAATTGGGAGCCGAATTTTGTAAAAAAAAACCGTGCGAGTCGGACTTGCACACTGAGGGTTTTGTACAAACCAACATATGTAAATAGATATTTACGAATCGAGTCTCGACAATTTTTCCGAATAGAAAAAGTATTTTTACTAACAAATTTTCAGTTTCCTATTGATTTTGACTCCTTTGATAGTGTCGAAATACATTTTTTTTGCGATATAAATGGCCTTTTTCCGTTAACTTAGAAGTTTGATTATTTTACAGCTTCAACTCGATACCCTCCACGCGTTCTTGAGATAAAAGTTCTTGATAGACAGACAGATAGACGGACAACAAAGTGATTTTTTACCATTGGGGTACGGAACCCTAAAAAATACGAATGTGGCTGTAAAAATGTTGATTACAGATTATATCTGTTGACGGGTGCTACGTGTGTTCTTTTGGGACAAGAAAGGAATGAATGAATGGATAGAATGAATGAATTTGTACTGTGAATTGTGCAATAAATTATAAAAAAATATTTAATCAGTCTACAGACAACCTTTACTTAAATCATCATTTCACTAGAAATTCGCCTCCCCCAAGTGTCATAACATTGACCGGTCTTACGCGGCATGCATCCTTTGGAATCCCTCGACCCTCACAGTCGACAGTCAACCTTTAGGAAGGATTTCTATCGCTGCGTCTTCCAGTGGTCGCTTCTCCATAATCTTTCGGCCCCACTGACTATCTGTTCTGCGAGCCATATGACCTGTCCACTGCCATTGAAGTCTGGTCATTCTTCAGCATTCTTGGGACTACATCCGAAACCATATTTTGAAGGTTTGGATTATATGTACGTATAAGTTCGAATCACTTCTTTTTTTCTTTCTTTCTGTCTTTCAATTCCGACGGATCTCTTCATTTTAATCCGTTCACGCAAAAAACTCCGAGAACAGTCACTTTGACTTAGATGTTCTATTACCTAAATGTTATAAAATAGTTATCATTTTGAACTGAAATCTTGCTTTCTGAACAAAAACTTTTTTTTAATTAATATAAAAATATGCTTGATTGATGGTAAGCACTGATACAATCTTTGATGGTGAAGCGCACTAGTTTTAATTAAGAGCCTATTCACACTATGCCTTGAAAATACCAAAATTATAATCGGACGGAAAGACCGCAGGCAAACTGTTCCAGTCCTTCAATGTACGCGGTATAAATGAAGAGACAAAATGCTTAGTCCGAACCGTAGAAGTTTCAACAATGTAAGGATCGATATTCGCCAACGGGTTGTCTGATAGTAGAAATGAGATGGCGTAATGATGTCATACAATTCCTACGCACACTCTCCAAAATACATCGTGTAAAAAACCAAAAGGCTGGCTACTCTACGCCTGGGCTTATGGTTTTGTAGATTAGACTAAGCAAATCTACATAAACTCTTACTGAAATTGTTGCAGAATTTATTAATACACTTCTTTTTCCCACTCTAGAATGGAGCGAGAAGGCTTCTTAGATTTTTACTCACATAATTATTTTCCTCTATTTGCGTTCTAGAGCTCTTTCAAACGTTCTCGTAACTCTATAGGCTACTAATAAATTCTTGTCCAGTGAAGAAAAGTAAATATAAGTCATCATCATAATTATCTTCCTGCCCTTCCTGTCCTGCCGTTTTATTTGTGGTCGACGCAACACGTTTCTTTCTTCCATTGTTCCCTGTTGCTCATCACACTATCACTAACTCTATTTTCTTTCATATCACTTCACACGCAATCCTTCCATCTTTTCTTTGGCCTCCCTCTCCCTCTTTATCCATCTACATGTAAACTCATAACTCTTTTAGTAACATGTGAAGATAAGCAAATATAAGTATGGGTATAATAATTATATGAAGTGAAAAAAGATTTAAGTCAAATGAAGTTAAATGAATGAAAACTGTTGTTTTGAACAGTGCAATTTAAATCATGAACAAGGAGCTCCTACTAAGAAAGTCCAGATGAAACAAAACGATAACAATGAAATAATATCTTTACTACCGATCCATGTTATCCATAATTATGTTGCTCAACCTTTAAGGCTCAGTAATAACATATTATATATAAAGAGAACAACAACACAAACAATTACAATAAATCCGACGATACACCCATTTAATCAATGAAATTACAAAACTTAAACAATGCAATTATCATTTAACACTTAAATGTAACGCATAATTTTGTTAAATTTTTCGCTTAAAACAAACTTTTACACTATTAGCGTCAGATGATGTCTTGTATATTATAAAGATGTGTAATCTTGAACTACGGACATTGAAAATTAAACGACAGAAGGTTCACTGAATTCTTGCCAGGATGGCGTGATTGTCCGAAAGAGTCACCGCGACCTTGGAACATAAAGGACCACTGAAGGAACAGAGGCCCTACTATAACACAATTCATTTGACGACCTAAACTGTATCGTTATAGGGATGGAGGTATATAAGATGTATATAGCTCCATCCTTTTTTTTTCCTAGTACGCTGGACATTTTTTTTCTAGGCAAGCGTGCTTCATCGTCGGCCACATCATCGCTTACCATCAGGTAAAATAGTGGTCAAACGCGAGTTTATCGATAATATTTTTTTTTAAATTAACACGTCATGGTAAGGCCACAGAAGAGGGAAGGGCTTGCGGACGGCGGGCAATGGGTAGCTCGCTGTCCGTTTGTCCGGTAACAGACCGGACCAAGCCCAAGCCGTTTATGGCGCGCACTGTTCCCGCGCGCCTCAAGGAGTTGTCAGCAAACTGTAGGTGCCTAGTAGGGTCGAGGCGTAGTCTGGGATTTGTCATTGGATGATTTTATCTACCATAAAAAATATAAACAGGAGAGGAGAGAATCGCATGACCTAATTCCGTCAAGTTCGTTTCATCATACGACTACCAGACATATGGCGATGCCCCACCGGTAAATGATGCACATACCTCCTATACGCACAAAAAAATTTGGGCACATTCATTTTGTGTACAGCTAAAGAGTGAAACGTATTTTCCTGATAGCTGTAATCTAGGGTCTTTAAGACAAGAGTGAATAGGTTACTTCTAAGTAAGCGTGTTCTATCGTCGAACACAAATTGTCGCGATCCATCAGGTGAAGTTGTGGCCAAACGTAAACGTATCAATAGTAAAAAACAAAAGAAATTTAATGATTTTTCACGCTCTAAAAAAATAGGTTCACTACCCTCACACCACGTGATTTGGATCACTTAATAGGTCAACTGAAAATATTACAGAGATAAGTACTATTTTTTCCCATAATTATTCTGTATTTTATCCAAACAATACAGTTACTTACAGCATTTTACATAATTCTTAGCTAATCATAGTAGTACTTCTGAAAAATAATATTCCGAATTCAAATCAAAAGAATCAGTAATGAATATTCGATGTTAAAGTCGATTTAAATCATGTTTCGATTATCGTTAAAACAAGAATCCTTGATGAGTCAGTAGCATTTAAAAGGGTTGACTTTAAATTGGATAGCTCGTTTTTGGATTTTCGGGAAGTGCCTGTGATTTGTGGGTTAGTAAATTATTGTTTTTTACACCTGTGCAACATGCAATTATATCCTCGTTAATTTGTTATTTTTGTAGCTGTCTTTAATACAGGTAGTTTCCCTTCACGTAAGTTTATGAAGCGGGAAATTTTGTTTGCGTCATCTGAAAAAGATTTTTATCAGTCAATCTGTTATTGTCAAACCTGGCCATCTAGTCAAGTTACGATAGTTTCGTTAAGCCAAAACGCTTGGGATTGACCGCGTTCCCAATTCTTTTGTTCTGACTTCATCTTACTACTCACTGAGGTGATCAGAACCAAGGAATTGGGGGCGTGGCCAACTCCAAGCGTTCACGTTTAGCGAAACGATCGTAACTTGACTAGGGGGACTGATTACTTCTTAAATGCCTATAATAAACAGCGTATTTACATATTTAATAATTTTGTGAATAAACAAACTATATTATTTTTTATATTATTGTCACACAAGTAATGACTAATGAATAGCTAAAGATAATGATGAAAGGTCAATATTCAAACAGCTTTTTTGCTTTAAGCTTTAAGCTTAATCAATGTTTTGTCCGATTAAAGCTGGCAAAAAACTTTAAATTGCTAAAATTTGAAAGGTTAGTTCAAAAAGAAAAAACGACTTGATGGTCTCAAGCAAAGTTATTGATATTGTACCCATCAAAATATATTCTCCATAACAACTGATATTAAGATCATTTATATTTAAATCGCAAAATTTAAATTCGCTCAATTCCCTGCATATTTTATCACGAAACATTCCAATTGAATTCTGTACACGATATTTTTTTAAATTATCTCATTTTGGTGTGAAACTCAATTTCGTATATGTCAATTGAATCGATTATAAAATCGATACTAAATGTTCTCGATATACATTATCTTACGATTTTTAATTGTGTCCGTACATCTCAAATCGCTGTGGGCATGACGTTTATTTTGTTTCTTTTAAAATCGAGTTGGTTTTTATGTGGTTATTTGTTGCGAATTTTAAATTTAATTTTAAATGGTTTGTTTAATTTTGTATGCAATTGGTTTGTGGTTTTGAGAATATTATTTGTTATTTATAAAGACAATAAGTGCATACAGCGTAAATTATTTTTGTATTGTGTTAAAAAAAGTTGAAATTCCAATAATAATTTTACGATATACATGTATTAAACAGAAGAGGCCTTTACCCAAAAGATCCCTTTTTATTCGAATACAACTATATTTTAATTTTATTAAATTACTTTTTTTAATTTAAATAACTTATGTGAAACTGTAAACGAGGTGTTCTTTTTTTAAATTAATAATAAAACTAATAATCATATTTATCAATTCATCATAATTCCTGCGAAAATAACATTAATAAACAAAAATTTAATCCTTACAAAAGAATCTTCTTCACCAAATTAGTTACCTTAACAATACACCCACAATTAATAGGTCCAGTTCTCAGTACAAAAACACTTAAGTATAAACGGCAAAATAAACAAAGTACTAACTATCCGCAAATAGAAACAAATCATTGTGCCCACATTATCTCTTACCATTCATGCCGCACCAAAGGAAACCAGAAAACAATGTTCATTAAACGAATACCAAAGTAAGAGTCCGTTCAAATAATTGCTGCCTACATTTAGACGCGCATATCCAATTCAATAGGAACAATTTGTCGGTCCACCCTTTAGTAGTCTGCTTTAGAAATTCAGACATTTCCAAAGCTCCGAGCGGAGAGTTCTGATACCTCGTTAGTTATCTTGCGTTGCCACTAAATAATTGTAGCAGAACCACTCTAGGATAAAGCTACAGAGAAAATTGAACCCAACCTCGAAAAGGATAGAGTTAGATTTTGAGTGGAAGATGAAGACGATGCAGAGTTTGCTTTCAATAAAATTTCTAACTTAGCAGCTGGCGTTAGAATTGGAAATGAATTGAACGGTAAGATTTTTTATAAAACAGATCCCGTACACAATATTGACACTTAAATTAATGACAATAAAGTTCTAAATGAAATAGGTTAGTAAATAGAGGTTGTTTTTGATACTCAGCGCGGTACGGAAGCTAGAGTAATTTAACTGTCTACAGACTTTATTTACTGGTATTGAGTGATATATTTACAGACAAATGTGATGTTTCAAACAGAGGTTTTGTTGTGAAAGATATTTTCTGAACTATTTTCGCGTTAAATACACTGACAGGTGTCTTGTAAGTTGAATTATCTCTTCGTCCAGGTTCTTGACGTAAAAGAAGATAAAAATAAATGTTTACTCACTATAACACCGATTACTGTAAATGGTTTTATAGAAACATTAATAGTAAATACATTTTATATTCCAGAATATCTAAAGCGAAATAAAAATGATTCTAAATAAATATTGAAACATTTAATTTTAAGTTCACAAACTTATCTTGTGTTTTTGAAGGGGAGTCTTCTAGGTCGAAGCTCCATATTTCTGTTCTCCACGAATAAGCAACTAGGTTGATTATATCAAAGCTTTTTTTGTAGACTGTGTATGATTAACAATCAAAAGAATAATTTGAGTCATCAAAATGTTCCATTTGACGATCGGCCATCATAGTTTACTGATCGATGTTAATCAATCAAACAGCTTAAATTTTGTTCGCAAAGTAGTTTGAAGCGACCATAGGAAAGGCAAATATAATTTTCTGCTATTGCATACTTTCAATTCAGGTCTCATTGCACCATATTGTTCATATCAAGTGATCTGACCACGTCTTTAATCGATTAAAAAACATGACAATCCAATTTCCTGTATTTGGTAATCCAATATTAAAACTAAATTGAGGAGAAAATTTTACCATTCCCACGTACATCGCCTTCTTTTTACATTTGGACTATATTATACATAACTGTGCTAAGAAAATAGTGCAATAAATGATAGTCAATAAAAAAAATCATCGAAAAAAACTAAAAGAAAATGAAAATGAATCGATCGACTAAAAAAAATCTTGGAGAATACACTAGATTAGAACTTGGACTAATTAAATGCTGAGTTTATGCATTTTAACATCAAATCAAAGTACAGGTCCGATCGTGTAGTGAGTACTGCAGCCACATATGAGCTGTTGCTGCAAACTGCCATCTAGCAGCTTTGGACTCGGTGGAAAGGTGAGCGAAGAGGTTGATTATAGGTGATTCAGATTTGGTTAAGTCTAATCTACAAAGCCTGGAGTACAGGCTTAGGGCAGCCAGCCTTTCGGTATTTACAGGACGCATTTAAGAAAGTGTGCGCGGGAATCGTATGACCTGATTCCGCCGTCACCTCTCTACCATTAGATAACCCGATGTACTGCGAGTATAAACCCTTACGTTGTTGATACCACGGTCCGAACTAAGAATTTCGCCTCTCCGTTTATATCGCGTACATCGAAAGACTAAAACAACCTGCCTGCTGCGGTCTTCCCGTCCAATTATAATTTAGACTAGAGCTTTTAATAAACTAGTGCGCCTCACTATCAACCATAGCATCACTGCTTTCTATCAGGTAGGATAGCAATCAAGCGCTAGTTTATATTATATAAAAAAATAATAATATCAACGCAACTATGGCATCTAATTGAGGTTCATCAGCACTCTTTAATTGAGCAGCTAGAGGTGTTAAAGATGAAGACGGTGATAATTATATACTGGAGTCATTTAGTCTCTTACAGCTCCACACGTAAACACCGTCAGTTTTTCTATCAAGCAAGAAGTCGGTATAACGAGCGAATTGGTATATTACAAACAAAGAAATACCGGTCAAAAGCGAGTTAGACTGACAGATCGAAGGTTTCAGGCAAATTTACATAGTCCTCTTTCCAAAACGAGTCGTGAACATTTTTCATATTTACTTTTTCTTTTAATTAATTGTGCTTTAATATTTTGCTTCATGCTAAATCTCAGGATTTTTTTTAATAATAATTTATTTATTTATACCTATTGTCAAAACATAAACGGCTTTATTTTTAGATGGTCTACCTAGAATTTTGATCTTTTCACTACTACATGGGCTAGCAGATTTGAGTTGGTATTTGTTATTAATTTCAACTTAAAAACTTCACGTATCGTACTTAGAAAAAAGGTCATAAAAGACGGACAAACTGACAGACCAACAGATGTATAAGAAAGTGATCATTAGGGTTCCGTGATCGCCAACTGAGGCACGGAATTCTAAAAATGACTCACGTCCAACAAAAATAAGACTTTAAATCATATTACTAGAAACTTTGATAGTAATAAATTGTAATCAATACTACGGACGTTAATGACACCAATTTAATAATCGTAAAAAAACGATACTTATCTGTTATATCCAAAGGTAATTTATTACTCGATTGCATGTTCTAGTACCGAGTTATTTATCGATTCCATATTAGCTGCTCAATAAGCACACAAATATATACCCGAAGGGAAATTCAAGATCATTTTTAATGATATTTTGAAAGTCAACGTCAGATTAAAAGGAATTATTGGTTTGTATTTAATGAGATTATTTATCGGATTATTTAAATTAGATACGTAGTTGGTTTAACTCGGATAATAGTGTCGCAATTTGAAATTATGATCGAGTTAGTACACAAGCAATTTTTTCGAACCCGCTATGGGAAATATATGGAAGTCGATTTATAAAACCATCACTGTTTTAGTCGTCTGTATCATTTATTATAAACGTCATAATGGCGAGACCAAGTCTTGTATTGGAATGATTCTACCACGTACATTTAGTACGCTTTTGTATTTTTTTGTACCCGTCCTGAAACTTTTGTACCTCACACGGTATAAACGAAATTTCACGATAACCATGGCCCCGCCATTATAACGCGTTATAATGGCGGGACCATGCTTGTACTCCAAAACTATAACGTTGCCTTAGATAGATATCACATGCTGGATCGCTCAAATTAGAAAATATTACTGCATCATCGGTAAGCCTCCTCTTTGATGAGTGGCTGGAGAGACGTCACGGCATCCTCACGTTCACACATACCTCAAATAGATGTCAGCAAAACCATAGGGTTCAGGCTGAAGCCCGCTAGGACTTACTTACATGGGTTGTCTTCTGAAACGGAAACTTATGCTCCTAGAACGCAAAAGGCAACTGATGGAACATGGATATAAAAACATCCCGGATCAAAAACCAATTTGGGACACTTCGCCACTCTTCCAAGATTCTGAAAAATAACGACGTATGTTACTTTTTCTCTGATTAGTCCTCATTTATTATTCAATCACATAAACAATAATTTTGTAATTTAATTGTAATTTTAAAATATGTATTGTTAGTATTTAAGTTACCATTTTGATTGTTATTGTAATTAATAATAAATAAAAAGATTCCGATGTTCCCGATACGATTTTTGTAATTTTCTTTTTTAATATTATAAATATAATCTATATGTTTATACTATGAATAAAGAAAATAATAAAATGATAATCTACAAGATTATCATTTCATTTATGATTCATTTATTGCTTAATTATTATCATTTTATCTAACTGTATAATTCATCATAATTCAAATTATATTTTGTCCCGAATCTTTAATACTGTCACCAAGTTAAATGTGCATGCTGTGGTCTACTGCAACTGAAAGAGCACACGCTAAAAGACCCTTTATACTATTTATGATTTAGGTATGTTGTTACTGTGTATCCTTTGTTAGAGAATCAATTAAATAAATTTGAAAAATCTGACACTCCCTCCTAAATCTATAGCTGTTTAAAAAAAAAAAAAACAATTTATCATAAAATATATTATGTCTTCATAAAGTTTTACTCAGTTATAATCTTAGAAAATAACACGTTATTAAAGAGACTATTAAACCTTCTAGACACCACATTCCACTGATAATATTAACGTCAAACAATTAACACTAAAACCATTAAAGTCTTTAATAAGCTCAGCATTCTCTTGGCAAGCTTTCCTCAACATTTATTGCCAGTTTCTTGAATTTCAAAGAAGACGTGAGATATGAATTAAATGGACAGATATCGTCTGAAGATCTCATCGTAATGGGTCCCTATATCTTTTTAATTGGAAATCTTTTTTGCCTGGACACATATCTTGTGGGGAAGCGTGGTGAGAAAAACACATGCCTTTATGTATACCATTCATCTTGGAGAGTGGGGTATGGGCTAAGGTAAATTCTCTGGGTGGTATTGAGTTTGGGGCGAAAATAGAGAAAGGGAATTTGAAGAGAATCATGATGCAATCAATATTGCAGCAAATAATAGTAGTGATTTATTGGAGACTTTTGAAGCCCCTGATAGCAAAATTTACAATAATGCTTTCAGATTTTTAGATTTTATTAATCAATTTTAATTTTAGTAAAAGCCAGGACAAACTCTACTTAAATTAATGAAGATTAGTGATATTCTGATAAAAAAAAAATATATTTAGAAGAAAGAAAGAAAGAAAATCCATTTATTTGTACGGAATGACGCAACTAAAAACTAGACAAAACATAAAATTATATATGAAAAATATGCGCCACATCCGTGCAAAACGGCCGAACGCTCAGCATAAAGCTGCGCCCTCATGCACAATGTGATGAGCACACAGCGCTAGTTTTCAGCGTTGGCCAGTGCTGACAAAAAGACGCCGGAACGGTGCCATGTGCAAAAAAGTTAAAAATAAAAAAAAATAAATAAATGAATTTTACATAAATAAAATAAAAATAAGGAGAATGTGTATGAATTGGCAACACCACGGCGCGCCCGTGACATTATGTGCATCATGAGATGCACACAATGTCACGGTCACGGTTATAAAATCTAAGGAGCAGCTTGATTACATGTGGCAATTTGCTCAGACACTAATAGAAATAGCACAAAGGCCAAATAGCCATGCCACAAACATTATAAAAAAAAAAAAAAAAAATTACTCTGTGGTTAATGCCCAATTGGACGCCATAACGCGACCGTGACGTTGTTTTCGAAAAAGGATATGACCTAATGTGACAATTTGTATGTGTTATGATGGTTTTGGAAATTCAAATAATTCTTGAGTGCGATAGATGTTTTATGCGATAGTGTTTTAGGTATTTGTGACAAAATGTGAATTAGACGGACCGAGGAGAAGCAAGCACGGGACAGGGTAAGATTTTAATGTTCATTCAGTGTGGAAAAATTCCAGGAACAAGCGAGACGAATTAAATAAATAGTAGGATTGGATTATGTTTATATGTAATTAGAACACGCATTGCTAATTTCGTATAATAATCATCACAATTCTTAATGACCATGATCCTACGTTGTCAGCCCAGTGGTTATACAGTCGTCAGTTAGGCTGGAAGCTGACCACAATTTAATTGGCAAAAGGCCATCAGACATGAAGAGCAGTGGTGGCCGAGTGGTAACGGTCGAACGACTTACGAGTTGTAAGTCGCGGGTTCAAACCCAGCCACGCAATTACTTTGTGTATTTTATTTCATCACCACTGCTCACAAAACTGTGAAGGAAAACACCGTGAAGAAACCGGCATGTCAAAGAACCAAAAATTCGAAGACATGTGATATCCACCAAGCTACACTGGACCCACGTGGTGGATACGGCCCATTCCCTCACCTAGAGAGGAGGTCTGAATTCCAGCAGTGGGAACATTATAAGGCTGATGCTATGCTATGCTATGAAGATTTTGACTCCACATGGCTCCATTTTAATACCGCTACGCTCAAGCTTCTAACATGCCCCGCGCCCATCTGAAGCAGCGTAAGATATTAGTAAGTTCCAAGTGTCGATATAACCGTTTCTATACAAAATGGTGTGAGATTCCTAGGCGGTCGTTCAATATAAACTATCGCGATTTGTTCAGCTATTTGTAAGCTTCGCAGCCACCATATAAATGGTCGCATGCGGCTTTAACCTGTTCGTTATCAACCTGTTTTTATAATGTATCCTTTTGTTTATGTTTCCGTTGAAGTTTTTGTTGCTAATTGGCGTATTAACGCTGTATTGTGTTTAATTGATTATGATGAACTATTATGTTGTTAGGTTGACGCTTGCTTTTTCTGACTTATTTGAAGTTTGAATTAGTTTCTTTTGCGTCTTGCCTTTTATGGTTTGTTTGATATGGTTCTATCTTGTTCTCATAATCGTTATATATCAATACCGATTCATGCTAAGCGATAACTGTATTCACTTCAAAACTTGTAAATCCTGTTTTTATTATCATCAAAAATCATTTGAGATGATATTTTTTTTTGCAAAAAATCAAGGTACTACCTTCTAAAATGCTATAATAAATCAATAGTAAAACAACAAATTTTCATACAACATGTTTTTTGTATGGGAATTGGTTATATTTTTCGTTAGAAGTATTTTATTTTCCACTTCTTAGTTGTAATTTATGGAGACATTGGACAGATAAACCTTAATAATGAGCAAGTTTTTTCGCCTGAATACATAATCTCATGAAAATTCTGATGAGTCAAAATACGGTTACAATACGAGTACCTACATTGTTACACCGACCCGCACTGGGCCCGCATGGTAGATTACGGCCCATTCCTTCTTTTAGAGAGGAGGCCTGTGTCTCTGCAGTGGGAACATTAAAAAAGCTGATTAAATGATAAATTATTTATCATTTCAGCTAGAGCCAAGGTGTATTTTATGTCGTTTTTATTAATATTAAACCCAAAGACGAACAGACCTTATTAAAAGAACCGGTGCCTACATTCTAGTTTCATCATCGGATCTGTTAAATGGTTTTTAATTTCATCAAAAATCCGTTTTCATCAAAACTATTTATTTTTAAATATGTTTCATCTTAGTCACTGAACTATCTTAACTGAAATATTTATCTGAGTGTTCATGAAGTTCTGTTGGTCACCTGTCAATGGTTTTCCTTCACTTCATTAAATGCTGCTGATTGAAGCTTGGACAATACAGTATAACTAATACCTATATTGCTCCGGATGGTATGTCTTTATTTCCGTGGAAGATGGGCAGACCTTTAGTGTGGGACGCTACCTGTGTCGACACTCTTGTGCCATCCCATCTTCCTAGCTCATCGTGCTGCAGCAGGTACTGCCACTGCGGATGCGGAGAACCTCAAACGACGGAAATATAACAACCTCGTCAGCAGTTATATTTTTGAGTCGTTTGGGGTTGAAACTCTTGGGCCGTTCGAGTGCTCATACGCTTTTTAAATATTTATCCAAATGCTTAGTTGTCACTTCGCGTGACCCAAAGGCTGGCTTTTACCTCGTTCAGAGATTAAGCATTACCATACAACGAAGCAAAGCCATTTGGGCACACTTCTAGTCGACAGCAATGCGGAGGAGTTTTATAACGGCATATTTTAGTTAGGAGTAATTAACCTTTAGTGTATAGTTTTAATTAGTAAGTGTTTGTATGTATTGCTCACTATATTTTATTTTTAATTCACCTTCTAAATCGCACCAATCCGACGATACGATATTTTACTCCATTTCAATGACATAACTTTAATCAAAAACCAAAGCGATATCAGAGCCGGTTTTATGGTTCCAATTAAAAGGGAATAAACTGGCACCTCCCATGTTGATATCAATAATATTCAATAAGCAAAGCCGTGAGAGATCCATTTGTATTTGTTCGTACCGCCGCGCCGCTGCGAATTTTGCAGAGAACACATATTGTAGCATAGAAAGGACACATTTTTATATAAGGTGACTGGACTAGGACCAAACCTGAAATCACGAAAAAAGTTAGTCCAAGTTCAGTACATTTTGAAGTAAGGCGAACATAAAATGTACTGAACTTGGTTAATTTTTTTGCGATTTTAGGTTTGGTCCCATAGTAAAAGTTGTTTGTTCTCATGACTACAATCACGTGTTTAAGTATCGTTCACTAATTACCAGTCACAATATATATGCCTAACGATTAAAACCAGCTGATATCGATTCCACTAGGCCCGATGGTCTAGTGTTCAGTGGCCTTGACTGCTATGCGAGAGGTCGTGGTTCGATTCCCACCCATTTCATCACCTCACGCTCTCAAAACGGTGAAGGAAAACATCGTGAGGAAACTGTCATGACCTAGAACCAAAAATTCGAAGAACATTATAAAGTTGATGCTATGCTATGCATATAACAAACAATGGTAACAAATAATTTACAATATTTACGATGTCAATTCTATACAATGTTAGTATGGTAAGAATTGTGTGGGAATACAGGAGATTGTTTAATAGCCCATAGTGTAGCACTTTATGGTAATTGAAAATCATAGTAACTCGTTAATCCCAGCGTGCCATCCTTGGACAAGAAAGGACCCATTTTTCAAGGAGAAATGTTAGTAATCTAATTTGTTCCTGGCTAAAGAATTTTATTTCTTCTTTATAAAATGCAAAGATTTTTTGTTAATTGGTTTTTTGCATCGTCGATGGCTTTTATATTGACAATATGAAAGACATCAGCGACACAACAATTTTGGTACTTAAATTCATTCATAAATCAGGCCTTTATGGCCTTATTTCACTCAGCCGCTCTTCGATTTACTCGCCAATTGCGAATCAGCGACTGACATAATCGAGAGTGTTACGCAAAAATGTTATTTTTTCAATTTCGCTCGTAAAACAGCCCCGAATCTTATCTCTGTCCTTGTCTATCAGTGACTGTAGGTTTGGAACTGTGATAACACTGATCATAGATGTGTGAGTTTCGAGTCCAGGTTTTCTAATTGAGATGTTAGCGCGTAACGTATCTTCCTTTAAAATATATCAATGTTGACAATCTAATATTCAAATTACATTATTATACCTATTTGCACGTCTGTGTGTTTGTTCAAATGACTGCATATTACTACTGTGCCTGGGAATCAAATATCCAGCGGGGCTAATAAATTTGCAGAGAGAGAGCATTCGCTTCTGCTATTAGCTGTATGAGATATTTGTTGTTTGCCAATTACTCGGTGGGTAGTCCAATAAATATAAAGATTCTGTGAAAAATTAATAATATTTGAGTAGCTGACTACCTACGCACATACTATATCATTGTAGATAGTTCAAAATCTCTGTAACTATGCATTTTTTATTTATTTTTTGAGTTGGTATGTCATCCAATGATTTTTTTCGCTCTACGGTGGAGTCAAAGGGCGTCATAGATTTTTATTGAGTAAAACTCAATAGTGTCTTTCAATTGCCTTTTGCGTTACAGGGCCTCAATATCCTTTGTAGAAATCAGCAGAAAGAAAGCAGCTCCCCTTCCCCCCTCCCCCCAAATATTTATTTTATTTCGGTTTTAGTATTTGATATTATAACGGCATCAAAAATACATAATTTGTGAAAATTTCAACTGTCTAGCTATCGCGGCTCTTGATATACAGTCTGGCAAACAGATGGACAGACGGACAGACAGCGAAATCTTAGTAATAGGGTCCCATTTTTACCTTTTGGGTACGGAACCCTAAAAACCAAGCCTAAGAACCTTAAATTAAACTAAAAGAATTTACTTACAACCCATCTGGACATTAAAAAACACCTCATTAATATTACTAGAGCTCCATGTAGGAAGGCTAGCACAACTTGCAAGAGCACCAACATACGATCATAAATTGAAATCTGATATTGACATAAATAAGGGGGATTCCATACGTGACGACGGAGGACGTCGCATGTGTGATGTTATCGTCGCAGCTATCCGAGCCCTTATTTATTAACGTTGATATTAATTGCAAATATGTTTACGATAGTTTTATGTACAGTTGGTGGAACAGATAGGTTTGTAGGAAGCTGATTTATTTTTTACTCATGGTGAGCATGCCATTTGTATGTCTGTTGTTAAAAAAAACATGTAATCATGAACAAAGCTGTATGTTATAACTAAAAGAATTTGTTCATTGTTATTAAATATATTGTGGCTTTCACAAGAACGTCTAGACATAATGAAAGTTTCTATATGTTGCTGTCATGATGATGTGTCATAAAATCAAAAAAGGATTGAATTATGTAACAAGTGATAGCGGTCAAGCGCTAACCTATCAGCAATGAAAAAAAAAATATTGTCATTATTGATAGCATGACACTAGGTATAGACTTTTCATCAAGGACGTTTTGTTTAGTGATAATGACAATACACGTCACATTATCATTATCACTAAAGATTAAATGGAATGCAAACTTAACGAACTTTGCGATCCAAGAGCGAAAACCACTTCAAAGATGTAATATGTTTTTTACCATCATATCCCACTATGGGTTGTGCAAGAATCAATTACCATGACTTTTTCGAACTATCACGCTTCTCCGTCTTCTCTCCTTTTAATCCTTACCTACATGCAATGCCATCTCTTTCGTCGACTGTACTACATGTAAATTGGTTCCAAATATATTATGTTGGTGTTGAATATGGATGTTATCATGGTCTAGGTTTAAGGTTGATTTGTTTATGTCGTTACGTGTGTACGAATGTGGATGAAGTTTAACTGTGGATATTGGTTATCGTGTTAGCACGGTTTTTTTTTGGTCGAAAACTGTCAGGGAGTGATATAGAACGCCTTCAACTTTTTTTTAGGTATTTTTAGTGTGATCATTTATAATCGAATCGATTTATGATTGAAATTAAATAACAATCAGTAAAATTTGTAAGTTTTATCAAATTTAAAAAAAAAACATCTTTGTTTTAACATCTTTATTTATTTCATTATTATACTTTTTATTAAAGTATTAAGTTTATTTTCTTGACAAATGGGTATAGCTCATTTGCAAATACATACTTTTACTCCAATTTTTTATATAGGGTGACTGGTAATTAGTGAACGATACTTAAACACGTGATTGTAGTCATGATAACAAACAACTTTTACTATGGAACCAAACCTGAAATCGCGAAAAAAATCAGCCAAGTTCAGTACATTTTGACCAGTTATGCGAATAGTATATGCTGAGCAGAAGATTTTTTTTCTCGATTTCAGGTTTGGTCCCATAGTAAAAGTTGTTTGTTATCATGACTACAATCACGTTTTTAGGTATCGTTCGCTAATTGCCAGTCACCCTATATATACCATTTTTATATATACTTTATCTGAAATAAAAAGTAAAATAAAATTATATATATGACCTCGAAAAAAATAGCGGTTTTCAAACTACAAATTTTTTCAACTTCAAATTGTCAAGTTTGATTAGCGTTCTTTCATATTTCTTTTAGTAAATAAAATGTATACGACATTCTAATGATAAAACCATTTAGTTTACAACGCAGACTAAAGGTCAATTTAGACGGTACAATTTTCTCGTCTCGAACATACGATTTTCGCCAGAGTGGACGAGCTAAAGTAGTAGATAGTCTTACCTCTCGCTCGGTCACTGTGGCGAGAATGGTTTGGTTCCAGATTCTCGCACCGTCTAAATTAGCCTTAACATTCTTAGACCATTCCGTGCTCATAGCATATAAACATTTGTCATTGTGGCTAACAATGGTCCTAAGTTAAACAGGGACATGGTTTGAGTCGCATCTGAGTATAAAATAATTTGAATGAACGAACTAAGATTGTGGTGAAATATGACTGAGAAATTGCCATGGTATAATAGTGCTAAGAAAATAATTAATATTTAGTAGTTGTATAATATACGGTTTGAATTGGTTCTTTTTGTGTCCGAAAACCTGTTGTAAAACTAATAGACCATGGTTTGCCAATACAATACATTAAAATACAATACAATACAAAACATTTTTAATTAAAGAGCGTTCTAAACCAATCACGGACATTACTTTGTGTAACAAGTCAATGACCATGTAGGTAGATGTCGGTCGTTGGGTACTAACTGCCTACAGGTAATTGAACTCACCCAGCTGAAGAAATTAATTTCGTACATGCTTAAATTAATTCGAGTTTAAAAAAGTGCTTTATTTTTAATTTTATCTTTACAAATCGATAATGTGATATGTACTGAATCGAGCCTCTACGGGATTAACCTTTTGAATACTGTAATTAGAGACACAATAAAAAGACAATAGGTGTTCGGACACCGGTGTACTCTTGGTTCTTTACAGTTTAAGGGCCAAATTCACCAATAAACTAATCGCGATTATATAAAACAAAACGCAGTTTGAGCGCCTAATCGAGATTATAGCTTCATTTTGCGTTTCACCGCGATGAATTGAACCTAGTTTACGCTAAACTCAGTTTTAATTCTTTTGTTGTCGCCCATGTTTACGACACGGGTCTTTAAACTAGATTACGCTGAGCTAAGTTTAGTCGAACTAAGTTTTTATATTGAATGATGAAATCAGTCCTAAAACGATCAAAATTTAACGATGTATAATATATGTATATATATAGATTTTTAATTACTGTTATCTGATCTCTGACACAATTTTACCACATTTAGACAAAAAACTTCCGACAACCATGAAAACTGCCAACATAACCAGTTAACTCAATAAATATCTGTCAAAAATATAATTGCGTATAAAAAAGAGAATTTTCCTTTTTAAAAGTTTTAATCAAAACATTGGGTCGCCACCAAAAGGGGATAATTGTAGGCAAATTGGTCGGTGGTAACGAGTCGGGAGAGGACATTTTTTATTGCCCATCTTCCTTATGGCCGTTTATCACACCATACGGTAAAATATTATTAATGTTAGGTGGTCTTTATTGGAGGGAATTGCTTGATGGCTATGTAATAGTTAGCTTTTGCACTCCGCGGACACTATAATGCGATGGTGTTGGAGTTGGAATCAAGAAAAAAAAAACCAGATTAAAGTTTATATGATTTTTTTTTTTGTGGCATAACTACAATTTACATTTTTCAGATTTATTCCTATACTTGTGCTATGAAACCTTGCTTCATGCTAAATTTCAGGGTTCTTGGACAATGAAAACCATGAATTTCGATTCTCTTGAGAGTGTTGTAAAATCACAAAAAACGTACTCTCGGTTATATTTTATTTTTTCGTTAACCTAATTGCTTGATTTTTTCACAGCTTCGGGGACCACAGAACTGAGCATATGTTTTTAATTCCAACTCGATAATATAGGGTCTTGACAGAGTAAATAGTAGTAGTAAGTTTTGGTCTTTTCACTATATTATCTAGATATATTCTAGTTAATATAATATTATTTTCATCGAAGAATCACCAAACTTAAGTGGTAGTGGATAGGTCACATTGTTCGCAGGACAGACGGTCATTGGGGCCCAAAGATTTTGGAGTGAGGACCACGCACTGGAAGACCCAGCGTTAGAAGGCCTCCCACAAGGTGGAGTGATGACCTGGTGAGGGTCCGTGCGTTGTGGTGACACTCAGGGATACTAATAATACTTCCAACAGTGGACATTTTTCGGCTGAAACGAAGATGATGATATTATTTTAACAAAAGTTGTAAGCAAATTCAATTTCAGTGTTACGCGTCTGTGTGAACGACAGCCATTTATAATTCTCGCCTTCACATTTTTGTAGGTGTCAAAGTATTCAAAATATTTCGATTCTCATTACGGTATCATCATTTTGCTGCTTATTATCTTATTTAACGATAATAAGGTTATTATGTATTCTGGGCGCGTAGATTTTCAACGAACAGAACATTCTACGTTGAGAAATTAATTAGTTTTTCTTGCAGAAATTAATATTTGGTTTTTATTGTAACATTAATTTTATTTCTATTAATACGATATCTGTTAATATAATAGTTTTCGGTTCCTGCTCTAGTTTAATTATGCGTTGAATCGCAAAGTTCACCAAAATATATGTAGTACATTATAGAAATATTGTACTATCAGTTTCAAAAAAAAAACTTATAATACACCAATTGCATCTGTATACCATCTCTCCATAATAATGTAGCAAAAATAAAATGACCAAAATTGGCATTGATTTTCTGCACTTCTAGTGTTAAATCTTCGTGTTAAATCGATAATTACATAGCTCTCTAAATATGAATAGATGTAATCCAATGAATAATATTTTTTCAATACAATTACTTGAAAACTCGCTCTTGTTCCTTCCGCTTTTAAGCACGCAATTTACTGTAGTGCACGCTAGTGCGGAAAAGTACTGGTGCTCGCTGACGCGTCACCTCTGCGTCACGATTTATTATAATTATGTGTTAGGCTGGGCGTTTTGCGATCTCTACAACAAAGTCAACCCCAATTTATTTATATCTTTGTAAGTGTATTGAAAAACGTCGTTTGATACACGTGGAAAGTCACTGCAGCACTCGCGCAAATTCCGCTTCGGTCACAATGATAAATTTTCTCCACTTGTACCAAAATATATCAAAAATCTCGCATCGAAATACAAAAAAGGAACACTTTTTCAATCACGAAATCATAAATTAACAAACGCTCAACCTTTAAAAAACCAAAGACATCGATTTTCACTAAATTATAACACACAAAAAAGCTACAACGAAATTACACAACCAGTACGTTCTCGGTAATCCAAACTTATAATACTGGCCACATTTGCAATTGAGTCTGTTACCGGAACGTAATGCGTGTAATGAAGGATTGCACGTCCAAAATTGTATGTTAAAATAATAAATTTCCCGTGAAATATCAGGTCTGGTACGATTATGACACTTAATTGAAAAATTCGGTTATCAGGATCTGTTTTAAGTGTTTTCGTAGAAAACCGCGCGCTCGCAGGGTTGACGTTTGCAGTTTTTTTTTTTTTTTGTAAGCGAGGGATATACGGTGTTTCAGCCGTATGTGCCAGTGTCATTGTTTAGCTTGATAGTTCTAATAAGATCGGCGACTCGCCTCTAGCGCGCAGACCGCTGATATTGTGATAATTGTCACGATTTCACATCGGTCGCGACGATCACAAACATTCGACGGCTAACCTTATTTTTCTCGCACTACAGCTCCGGCTCTTATCTCTGTCCTTGTCTTAAAGTGACTACAGGTAGTGTAGTAGTGTGAGTTTTGGGTCCAGGTTTTCTGATTGCGATCTTAGCGCTTGACGTATCGTCCCTTAAATTTAATAAATTAATGGTTCTTATAAAAAAAAAAACAAATCTTTCTTGAAGATAAGATTAAAAAGGATTATTACGGTCTCAATTATGTACATATTTTATGGAATACTATATTTTTGGTTTTGAGAACATTTTCACTATGCATACAGCTATGGAGGGGAATTCCATACGGACTTGACCTGGGGGGTCTTTATAGCAATAGAATGAAAAGGTTACCATCATCGCTTACCATTAGTTGAGATAGTCGTTAAACGCAAGCTTATTAAAAATAATAATAATTCTAGTGTCTCCAGTTTCATTAATAGCTGAATTAACTGTACTAAAATCATAATAATTTTGTATGTTTAAGCACCAATATCATGTGGAAATACATGCTGATTTCCTAGAACCAAAAATTCGAAGACATGTGACATCCACCAATCCGCACTGGGACCGCGTGGTGGACTACGGCCCATTCCCTCTTCTAGAGAGGAGGCCTGAGTCCCAGCAGTGGGAACATTAAAAGGCTGATAATGATCATTATGATGATGAAGCAACAAGATCTAAGAGTTTGTAAAATTTCCGTATACATTGAATTGACTACTTAATAAAATTAGTAAATTAATTAACTAATCTTTTACAAAAACCCACAACCAAAATTATTATGACACTCCTGTTCATTAATGCATAGCATATACTTATAAATGTTTATTTAAATCCAGTCATCAATCTGCCAATAAATTCACAAAATGGCCGCGGGCCAGCCCTATCAAGTAACCATCCTGTCTAAGTAATGGCTCTCGAATACCCCCTTTTAGTGGTCAGTGTAAACAAGAAAATTGATTTTGAAAGAACCTACGTGAGTTAATACAACCTTACAGCTTCACGGAAACATTTATTTCAGTTAAGACCGTAGGCTGTATGAGTTGATTCCCTGGGACAGCAGAGTTGCAATTAAAAAAAATACGTCTTAAAACACCGCCATGTTTTTCGAAAATGAACGTTGAAATTCGAGATTCAAAATTCGAAGAAATTCTGTGTTGATAGTAAAATTGGTGTAGCGAAGATTTTAAATACACGCGTAAAGAGTTATCAAAGTAGGATGTCAAACAAGTCATGATTTTAGATTTTTTGTAGGTTCCCACTTAATCGCTATGTCACTTAACATATTGCCTTAATGTAATATACACTTAGATTTTTGATCGTTTTTATCCGTGGAAAGTCGATCCGCTACAAGAAACACTATCGATCTGTAAAGTTCTGTGATATCAACACTGTAAAGCTAAAAAAAGTTAGTTACTTTTTTTTTCTAAAACTCTAATTAATAATATACATGTACGAAATTAATTTCTTTAAGTAAACGAGTCAATGACCTTGTAAGTAGTTGTCGGTCGTTCCGTACTAACTACCTACAGGTCATTGGACTCGCCCAGCTGACGTTTACTTAAAAAAAAATAATTACGTACATGCGTAAATTAATTCGCGTTTAAAAAAAGGTACTTTGTTTTTGATTTTATCTTTACAAATCGATAGTGTTTCATGTACCGAATCTATCCTCCACGGGATTGACACGATGAAAATTTAACGGTGTATTATGTATAGCCTACAGGTATTATAATTGTTCCGGATCTGGATTTCTTGTAGGAGAATTTCAATGTTGGTGATCGCATCAACATCAGGAGTAATTCCTAGTGGGAGTTAAGGGGAACGTATCTCCATATCAGGACGGCCACGTGTCAGTATGAATTTAAGTGGAAGTTGCGGAATTATTTTTAAACCATTAGCAGAATCGTCTCATAAACCACTATCCTTTACTTCATAAATATATACAGTATGTTTGGTTATTTTATTTATTTATAGTACGGTTGCTTTGTTTTTTCTTTTTAAACATATACTTTTATGCACGTGCCATATGTTTCATAAAGTTTAAATTAATAAATAGAGAACGTAAAACAAAAATGAAATTACATCTTTCTTTTAGTAAGAAAACTTAGAAATCTGACTTATAAACCAACAATTTCACAAATTATTTATTTATTAGTTGCTGAAACTAAAATCACAGGCCAAACAATTTTACTGAGGTTGTATGTACCTTTAATTTTATAAAAGCAAGGTTGCACAATAATAAAAACATATCGATACCTATCAGTAATATAAATGAGATCGATATTTTAATCGGGACCAACTCGGCAGGTTATTTTGTAAGTCGATTTTAGGGCTCACTGTTTTTCACGTTCCGATTGCGATACTGGAATTTATATTTTTAAGGTCTTTTTACATAGCTTGGGTAAAAAGACAGCACATGAATTACTTTACATTACAGAAAGAAACACATGAATTACTTTAAGCTACGTAGTGAGGTTATGCCAAGACAAAAAAGGGCTAAATTTTGGAACCTATTGTATCAACCACCCTGTCATAAAGATATTTATAAGAGAAATGTGTATAATATGTGTGTATTGATTTATAATAACATCCCAAATGAATTTAAATTGTTACAGGGGAATGTATTTAAGACAAAATTGACAGAATGGCTGCATAAGAACTGTTTCTATAGTATTAAGGAATTTATGGAATTTAGAAATTTAAGTTAATAATTTAATTAGTTAATGTTGACGATAAATTGTATGAAATAATTATTATATTAATCGAATTTATGAAACTGTATATGATAATAATAATATTTTATTGCATGGAGAATTACATAAATAATTTGCACGCTTGCTTGCAGGCAGAATACAGTGACTTTTAGGTTATAAGATCTTTCCTTGTAAACAATGTATTTCTTGCAAATAAATATTTGAATTTCAGCAGGACGAAAATTTATGTCATTTTTTGTTTATGAAAATACTATTACTGAAAAAATAAAAATACTATTTTTTTTTTTGTAATATTAAAGACGATGAGCCCTTATTCTAAGTAAAGATCCGGTTTAGCACTTTTTATGCTATTTTTTTGTAAAACCTTAGTAATATTGGCACCTACTCGATACGTAGCCGTGTGATGAACGCATGAATTAAAACTATGAAGGAGCCTAATAGCCCACTATGAAGGAGCCTAATAGCCCACTATGAAGGAGCCTAATAGCCAAGTGAATTGAGCTATCTACCAAATCGTAGAGGCCCAACAAGGCCGAAGCAGACTAGGACTATGCATGGTTTCTGAAAGGGATATCCGAGGTCTTGAAACGCTTAGCAAAGAAGGAACATAGGTGAGATTTTAGTCATACTAATAAAGCCCTACCTGTACTCTCTTCATAATATCAAATCCCTTAATCAGAACCACCCAATCTCACACAACGAACGATTAATCTATAAAACTGAATAAATCGCGATTAATCGAACGATATGCATCGCAACGCCTCATATTAACGCAAGAGACCACCGGCAGTGTTACCAGAGAGCAAAATATATATGTATTAAAATGACAAATGAAAAATCGCTGCGCAATTATTGGCTGTTGTATTTTTTTTTTCAAATTGCGAACGGTTGGTGTTCCATTTTTGATTTTGAGTGTGCGATGCGGATTTTTTTCCGTGACCATTAGAGTCTTAAGAACAATGAGGTCACAATAGGTCACAAATTTTATTTGAACTTCATGCTCAGCAACAGTGCTAGACACTGCAGAAAATGATATTAACCTTTCAAAACAACATGATTCAAATAGATAGGAGTTTACAAGATTCGACCAAAACAAAAAAAACTAAAAGTTTTTACAGAAAAATCCAT
Organism: Leucania comma; assembly: GCA_958295575.1. Lineage (NCBI taxonomy): Eukaryota > Metazoa > Arthropoda > Insecta > Lepidoptera > Noctuidae > Leucania > Leucania comma. Next base: position 21,993,540 of record OY282478.1, on the reverse strand, counting down.
TTCCAGTAGATTGAAGAAAAGACACTTTTTTTTTGGTGGTGGGTAAAATCTTTCAATGACATATCCCGCCTTTGAGCGGGGCGGGAGATAGTGTCAGACTCTTACTGACTAAAAACCCACCCCGTTCCTTCACTTCTAGTCTAACCTAATATTAATCTTAGCCAAACAATGGACACTTTGAGTGAACTCATTAAAAGTACTGCTACAAATCAAGGGTGTTGGATGTCCAATAATTTCTTTGAAACGTATGACTGTAAGGTCCAATTATAATGAAAACAATCATATCATTAAGGGACTCTGGGGCTCCATAAAATTGTTGGCCTCAACAATTGGAATATTGGGCAGATGTTGGAAGCGATGGATATGGCAGATGGAAACATAAAAGTCAAGCATTTAAGACTGCTTCAAAATTTTTCAGGAGTCTAGTAGGGGTCCAGCAGGGCCGAAGCCTTCTGGGGCCAAAGGTTATGTGAGAATGTCACCACGGGCCCCGGGACAAAGGCAATGAATGGAAGGGTAGGTTTTTAGTCAGTAAAAGTCTGACACTATTTCCCGCCCCACCCAAGGGCGGGATTTGTCATTGGATGATTTTACCTACGATAAAAAAAAAAATCGTCAATGGCTTCCAAAATCTTGTGGTTATTTTTTATGTGACAAGTGGTCAAAATCAATTTTAAAATTTGCTTTCTGGTTATTGGGAATAAGGTTTTGTACAAATCAAATTAAACGCTAATGACATATTATGGTTGGCAATCAAAAATTAATTCAACCAAGAACGATATAAAACCACACACGCGTTGTTTGTATTGAATGCTTAATTTAACTAACTGGTTTTATCTTCGGCAACATGGATGGTATCGTAGACTGTGGTCTCTGGCGTGGAACGGATTTGCTCTGACGAATGTAACGGGTTACCTCTGTATCTTTTCCTATTTATTTTTCCTGCCGGCAATAGCTTTCCCAAATTGACTCTATCTTTGTCTGGCAAAGTGATCAGAATATTTAAAATATTCTCTGTAGGCATGTTATTATCATTTTAAAAACAGGTTCATCCGAATAAAAATATTTTACTTTATGTAATAGTGAATATCCGGTTTACTCAACACCTAGAACTTTATAATGTTGGCTATCACAATATCATATCAGACAGGTCTCTAAAAAATCTACTTTTCCTTGGTCTCTTTAACAAAATACCACCTCCATCCAGCACACTCACCTTCCCAACTCCACAACACCTTAATGGACAATTATGCATTGTGTGTTTAGATGCGGTCCACTGCTAGATTTAGACTGATAGGCTGGTCTCGTTACCTTTCAGAGTTACTAGCCCCCATACATACATACCTCCACGCATGCAAATGCGTCTACCAACGGATTTATGAGGCAGGTGATCAGAGATTAGTTCTAAATATACGATTCCTGTGACGATTGATGGCTCTCAGTGACAATGATTTAATTAATTTTGATTATTAAAGTTAGTTATGGACTCTGCCTGATTGACGGACCTTTGAGCGCTGGTCGAGTCATTTCTTCTCATTTAATTTTCTATTCAATCTTAGGTTCCTTGTGAGAACTTTGCAACGACTGACATCCTTTTGAGGGAGTGTTGTAACGATTGTTCTGTTTTGTGATGTAAAGCTGTAGACAGCCGTCATTCCTGCATTTATTGTTACTTGATGGTACGGTCTTAACAAAATCTGGAGACCAAACATTCAGGTGAATTAGAGCAGCAGCATAATTATACGAGTATATTATACTCTTGTTTAAACTAAAAAATAAAAAGATGGTGAATCTATATTATCGTAAAGAACCTACAAAGAATAAAAAATATGACATGAGGCCAAATCACACTAGGCCTGCATGGCGGATTACGGTCCGTTTTTTCTCTTGGAGGCCTGGAACATAATAAAACTGTTTTATTTAAATCCTAAAGGACTTTAAATATACAACTAGTTGACCACTTAGCTGATTAAGACTTTTTGACTTAAAAATGTTTTGATTTAACACGTAATTTAAGATTCGGGACACTTTTGTAACCTAAATTAGATTTTTTTTTATTTTTTATTAATATAAAATAGCGCTGGACTGCGATCCCACCTGATGATAAGGAGTGATGCAATCGTTGATGGTGAGGCGCTCTAGTTTATTAGGAGCCTATTCACTCTAGCCTTAGAGACACCAAAATTATCGATGTACGCAATATAAACGACGAGGCAAACCGTTTAGACCGGACCGTAGAAGTTAACATTACGTGTTGTTATATGGAATGGATATTCGCCATACGTCGGGTTGTCCAATCGTAGAACGGAGATGGCGGAATCAAGTCATGCAATTCCAGCGCACACTCTTCAAAATTCATCCTGTAAAAAACAGAAAGGCTGGCTACTCTACGCCTGTGTGCCTGTGAGTTTTGATGATTGAACTTAACCAAACTTGGATTACCAACAGCCTCTTCGCACGCCTTTCTACCGAGTCCAAAGCCGCTAGATGGCATTTTGCAGCACAAGCGCATATGTAGTACGTAAATCCTGTAAATTATTGGATATTTAGCTCAAAATCATAGCCGCACCACCTACACAAACAAAACAAAATCCAAAACATGTCACTCTAAAACGGGACTACACGAAACTACCAATCCGACCAATACATATTCAATTTAAGCGATTTTAACCATCGATCGTGACCCGGCGAGATCTCGATATCTCACTGTATTTATGAATAAATCGGCAGTAGAACGGATCATAGCTCATAAACGGAGTCTGTGAGGAATAGATAAATATCTGGGAATTTTACTGTTTCACGTTTTGTTGTTTCTCACGGTTGGCTTCAGTTGACATAGCGGATGGAATTTGTTTTTTTCGGTGGGAAAATCATCCAATTACATCTCTGCACCCTTGAGTGGGACGGGACATAATGTCAGACTTTTACTGACTAAGCGCCCACTCCAGTCCCTTCGTTGCTTTTATACCGGGTCCTAACCTTCCTTTCAGAAAACGATCCTTGGCCTCAGTAGGCCTCGACCCTGCTGGACCCCTACGGTTTGCTGACAGCTCCTTGAGGCACGCGTGGAAACATACGCGCCTTCGATATCTTGGGCTCGGTCTGGACGGACGGATGACGAGCTACCCATTGCTTTCCGTCCGCAAGCCCGCGCCTACGGTATTGCGGAGGGGATGTGGCTATATTAATGATTGTTTGGTACTCTATGATAGGATATGATAGGCTCGCCAACGCAATGCTTTGCTAGATTCCTGAAGATCTGAAACTACAATAATAGTAATAGAGTAACATAATAAACTGGGATGCAAAAAATCCTAGTTGCTAATTAAAATTGTGATTGGTTTTTATTTTTAATTTTTATGAATCAGTCATCTACAACATACTATAACAGTTTCATGAATTTATCTTATTTATTTTATAAACTATTACACTTTTTATTTTTCTGCAGTTTATTATTAAAAACTTACAAATTCCGAATTTATTATTACTTTAAATTTAGTATGAATTATATTTTAGTTTTAGATAGCAGTACAGTCTAGGCCTGTAGTTTCGGCTGTGAGTTGATAATATGTAAGTCAGTCAGTTTGTCCTTCTATAGAAAAGGGAGTTAGTGATAGCATGACGAGTAACAGGACAAAATGAAAGAAAAAAACGTGTTGCGCTGATTCCAAATTACACGGGATCAGAACACAAAGATGATGATACTACAAATTACATTTTTTGACTGGCCTGTTGGTCTAGTGGTTACTGGCCCTGAATGCTATGCCGGAAGTCGTGGGTTCGATTTCAGTTGGTTATCTAGTACTCATAACACAAGGCCTGTTTACCTTGGGACCAGACGGCGTTGTGTGATAGTTGTGGAATATGTTTATTATTATTTTGTTTCCGGGATTCGAACTAAATCCCTGACATTCCACTATATCAAGTACTACATAAATAACACGATAAAATGTACTTTTAATACATTTTTTCAGAGCTTCTGAATAACAATTTACATCTTTTAAACCTCAGCCTTGCCGGCAAATCTAGATAACTCCAAAAATATCGGTGCAAAAAACGTGTCGATAACTATAAACCATCACTGTAGTCGTTTACTTCACATTTAGATGCTCATTACGCTTGTCAACGAGCATATTATGCTGGTCTGACCTCTAGGGACAATCGCTTTGTACAATCGCTGGGTAATATGCGAAATACATAAATTCTTGTTAAAAAAGAAAAGAGCCTGATCTGACGATCATCAATCGGGTTCAATTTTTTAGGGTTCTGTGCTTAAATCGACAAAAATAGAACCCTTATAGGATCACTTAGTCTATTGTGCTTCTCTCATGACCTTTTTTCTCAAGAAACACGGAGGTATGAAACTAAAATTTTATGGTCAAATCAAACTTCTAATATAACGCATTCTAAAAATAAGGCCGTTTAGACTAGCCGTAGCCCGTAGTTGTTACTACGTTCAGGCGCATATTTTAAACCTGCCATGAAATAAAAATCAATCGGGTTTAGGAGACCTCTGATTGACTCCTGAATATTTAGCATGAAGCAAGGTTTTGTAGAACAAGTATAGGAACAAGTCTGAAAACTAAAAAAAAAACCCAAAAATATTTTTTTTTGTGATTCGGAAAAATCTTCAACACTTGATTCGGTAATCGAATTATTTACGTTGGTAAGTTTGTTTGGAACCCTCAGGCCGTGTTTACAGAGACGCGGCGTGTTGCGCGGCGCGTTGGGCGTTTCGTCGTACATTGCTGCTGCGGGCCGCGTCATCGCTCACGCAAACACAAAACCTAATGCAATGTACGATGGACCAAACGACGCCCCGCGCAACGAGCCGCGTCTCCGTAATCGAGCACTTAGTGTGCGAGTTCAACTTTTACTTTACTGGTTTCTTAAGGATATCTGTGCGGTCATTTTGAGTAAATAAAATTTTATGTACTTCCTATTTTGATTTATTTATTGTGATCCCTTTAGCCTGGTCCTGCCCAGGAGTTTTTTTTTTTTTAGTAAAGATATCTTTGGCAGTGCTATGGTGGCTTAGTGGCAACAGCCTCGACTGACAAGTCAAAAATATTCGTAAATTTGATGTTTGTGATTATTTTAATTTGTTTTTTTTTTTAATTTATGATTTTGCTTTTGTAAAATTGTACTTCTGTGTGTTGTCTGTTCATTTTGCTTTGCTGCATAATTTTTTTTTTCTATGATAAAAAAAAGAGTTAAATCAAAAGACGATTAATACGTCCAATATACAAAGTAACACCATTTATCTTTATAATTCCCTCCTAATCCCATAAAACCATATCCAAATGTCGATAAATTTTCTATTTTTTAATCGCCCAGAGGTGGCGAAGCAAGGTCCGTACTTCTTCCTTCATATAAGGTAAGGTAGCTTCACATGGAACTTTAATGATCCCATTAGTACTGGAAAAGGCAATTATTACCTCAGAAACAATTAGTGTACAGAAGGGAAGCTCAGGCTGCTCACTTGAGCACATTCTAGTTAAGGCGAGGGGGAGAAAAAATGCGGACGAACTAATTGATCTATGCATATGGTTGGGGATATTAGGAATTAATAGGGCTTATGTTGATTGTTTGTTTGTTTGGTAGTATACACCGTTAAATTTTGATCGTTTTAATCCCGTGGAGAATCGATTCGGTACATGAAATACTATCGATTTGTAAAGAGAAAATTAAAAAATAAAGAACTTTTTGACAAACAAACTCCTAAGCGTGATGATGCCTGTGTTATGAGACTCCATTCCTCCATAGTTTTGGCTATTTCATGATTATTACGATTTCAGCCGAAAGACATACACTGTTGGACATAGGCGTCCCCAAGTGTCGCTACAATGAACAGCCCTGTGCGTCTCGCATCCATCGGATTCCCACAACCCTTACCAGGTCATAAGTCCATCTTGTAAGAGGCGGAGGTACGTGCTCGCCATTCCAGAAGCTTACGGCGCCAACGGTCTTCCTTTCTGCGAGCATCCGGCATCGGATATCCTCGTTACTCAAATTCCATTCGATTCAATCACACGAAAACTCCGAGCATAGCCCTTTCCATTGCCCTTTTGGATGACTTTAAGTCTTCTGATCCTGATTAAGTGATCTGATTCCCACACTCTGAGGCGGTTTGCACAGCTTAAAAAGTATTTTGTTTAACATTTCACAGTTTTGTCAGATTTTTTTGTCATAGAGATAAGAAGAAGAAAAAAGAGAGATGTTATGAAAGATACTAACTACACGTAATGGAAAGCAAGTAACTCCATCGACGCTTTTTAGAAAGCACACTATAAACAACAGTTTGTTTTTTTTCACAAAGGGTTTTTTTTTTTCTTCAAATATTGTTAACATTATTTTATATGTCTGAGTAATTAGGACCATTTGAAAATCTTTAATTATATTTTTACGATAGGTACAGTCAGTAGATTCTCATAGACGATTTACCGTAGTCATAAAGAGTGGTTAACTACATAAGGACTAAACCATAAAATTCTGAATTGCGGTATCAGAGTTCTAAACGCGATTAGTACATTAATATTATTATACTGTCCAAAAACAACTTTTGGGCGGTTTACCGGACCAGATACTAGTCGGAGTCTAGTCGGAGGGTCATCCCTATTCAACGCCTTTTCGACTCTATTCGACACACAACTAAGATTGAAAATCGAAAAGCAGTAGTAAACTAACATTAAGTAAAGTCCTAGTAACAACTTGCTTGAGAGTGAATAATCAAAGCATCAGAAAACTCTATTCTTCATGCAAATTTAACAAAAAACAAACAGGCAGAGCCAGGTAAAACGCTTTACCAATCGATTTAAAATGCAGATTCAATGAGCATTCACAGAAAGTCTTAGTTTCATGTTTTTATCATCGATTGAGTGCTAAAAGTTATTTTCCAACTCAACATATTGAGCAATGCCTGCATTTACTTACTGATTAATTCGTTAAGTAATTATATACTGGATTGAGATACCTAAAGAGGAAAGTCAGGGTATAATCTTAGTGTGATCGCTGACCAACGTTCTACTAGTCGGAACATGGTTGGAGCCAATAACATCCAGTCTTTTGTTGGATATGGACTTCAAAGATAAACTCTTAAAGGAAAATTGCTTTTATGAGCTCAGCAGATGGTCTGCTGATTGTGTGGTTTCTTGTTATTTGAAGGCAGGTGAACGATTCTGCATTTTCTTTTTCAATCTTTTTCTATGAGTCCCACTGTTGTTTATTTTTTTGCCTATAAGATGGATTATTGAAATAAAAGTAATGTACTGTAGCTATAAAATTATACTATTAAGGGCCGGTCGTCAAATACGCTGTGACTATCACAGCGTATTTTGTATGAACTCCACCCGGGTCCGTGTCGTCTTCACAGCCCCGTAACAGCGGTTTTATTTTTAAATAAAAAAAAAAAAAAAAAAAAAACCGTTCAAGATTTCTGTTTTTGATAGACCCTTTTACAAATGCAAGTTTTATTATTTAATGTAATCTATACTTATAATAAATCTGTAGAAGTAAAAATTCTGTACATAGAAAATAGCAAAAAAAAAATAATGGCAGGGGTGTTACTTGACCGACACCGAACCCAAAAATGTGATTTAAAAAATTTTTGTCTGTCTGTCTGTCTGTCTGTCGGTTTGTTCAGGCATCACGCAAAAACTACCGGTTCGATTACGATGAAACTTGGTATAATTATTCTTTAATATCCTGGGCACCACACTGGGTACTTTTTAACCGACTTCAAAAAGGAGGAGGTTCTATGTTCGGCTGTATGTTTTTTTGTATGTTCACCGATATCTCGGTCAATTGTGGACCGATTTTGAAAATTTTTGTTTTGATTGAAACATTATACTCTCGAGTTGGTCCCATAGAAATATTGTTTTAATCTGATGATGAACTACGAAGATATAGAACGGAACTCTTCAAAAAAACCTTAGCAGTCGTAACAAGTAAAATTGCTTTGTTTATACATGTAGTCGGTGGCTGACTAAAGGAAAAAAGGGAGGGGGTACTTAAAACTGATCTGATGATGAAGACGGAAGGTAGGTAAGAGCCGGAACTTTGTAATAAATCAGTGTATCCTAGCCGTGTTTGGTTTTATTAGAATTGTCATGATGATTTGATGATGAAACCGAATGGCGGAAGGTACCTATCTATTTAAGTTTGGCTGAGGGGTACTACTACTAAAAAGTGTAAAATAAAAAACTTTTTACAAAAAAAATACAACCGACTTCAAAAACCACCAAAAAGTGCAAAATAACTTTCAATTTCGGATGTCGGTGTTAAATAACGAAGAGACCAAACTATTAAAGAAACACCGACTTCCGTTTTGAAGTCGGTTGTATTTTTTTTGTAAAAAGTTTTTATCCCGGAAAACTATATATAATAAAAAACAAACTTAATTTTGCGGTTCGATCCCTAGACCCGATTACTGTACCAACCGCAAATAATAAGTTGGTCGTAGGTTACGTCGCAGTGGAGTTCACTAAGGGGCGCTGCACACGTCTAAGATACTATAATATTTTATCTTAAGATACAATTAATTAAAGTCTTCCTAAACTGTGCAATGGTACTCGATTGAGGGTCATAAATCTACAACCTAACATAATTGAGGCAGAAATTTTAACCGGTTGTGGTGATGGGGAAAGTGTTTTGATTCCTAGAATTCCTTTGATTCCGAACAATTTCCCATTTCAGTTTAAGAGAGTACAGTTTCCAGTAGCTTTGTGTTACGCTATGACAATAAATAAGGCACAAGGTCAGACTCTAGGCGTTGCTGGCTTCGATCTTAGCGTGAGTCGTTTTTCACATTGTCAGCTTTACGTCGTTCTTTCCCGTGTGAGTAGTCCAAGGAACCTTGGTCAGTATTAAGAACTGCGGCGCTCGGTAGAGGCAAAACCCATGTATCCATGAGAATGTCTGGAAGACATGAAAAAAAGACGCGAGATGTCAAGATTTTTGAATTCATTGCAGTTCATATTCCGGACAGACACAAAAAACTCATTGATAAGTTTCGTCGTCCACGCGAACGAAGTCGCGGGCACAGCTAGTTTTTAAATATTTCCCTGACTTATTCTCTTAGATATACACGTTTGAAATAATAAGTTAGGGTCGGTGCGTTTTTTTTATCGGATCCAACTAATTTATGTCATGTTTTGATTTTTGCCCGGAGGTTGGTCATAATTGTGGTTAATTTAAATAAAATATTTTTTTATGGTGTTCTTTTTTACATTTATGGATTTTCAGAGGTTCAAAAAAGTTCAACATGAGTAGGACCTGCCCTTAAGATTATTCTCTAAGTTTTCTAGTCCACAACTTACCCTTAAGGGTCGGTTGTAGTCACTGAGTATTTTGTATGAACTCCGCCCGGATTTATGTCGACTTCGCGGCCTCGAAATAGCGGATCAATTTTTATAATAAAAATAAAACTATTCTGGATTTATGTTTTTACGAAGCGCTTTTAAAATAACAAGCATTTTTTTTGTAACTTTAAAATATTTCTGTGACGTAATCTCTTAGTTACACGTTTGAAATCGTAAGTTAGGGTCAGATGTGCAATTTTTTTTGCGAGTTAACTAGTTTAAATCATGTTTTGATTTTATTGCCCGACGCTTGGTCATATAGTCAATTTTAATAAAATCATTTTCCATGGCGTTTTCTTTTATATTTGTTGTTTTCCAAAGGGGTAAAAAGTTCAAAACGAGGAGAACCTGGCCTTAACTAGTCGATCAGCAAGACTACACAGAATTGTATTGGTCGATAGCATCTCAGATCGACGCCCTACCCACTACCTCGATACAGGTAGCATGCAGACTAGAAGATTGACATGAAATGGGGCAAAAGAGTCACTTTGCCTGCAAGTGATTGACACTACGTGTTAATGGTGCCACGGATTGTTCTAAACGGTTTGTTTACCCCCTTTAGGGGAGCTGGGGAGATATTTATATTGTTGCTTGTAACTTTGTTGCCTATTAATGTCTTGCTGTTTTCTGGATATGTGTGAATGGTTGCTGTTGATTGATGGGATATGGCAGTATGGTCTGTAGATCATCTTGATATATCAACACTGTGGAATAGAGAAGTTGGACTGTATTAAGTAGCTGGTGTTGGTGGTTGTTCTGTATGAAACTCGGTTTGAGCTTACCCAATCTTGGAACAAAGTGACAAACGACAAAGCCAAAGAAACGTCTTACCTTTATCGCCTTTTCAGCCTTCCTCGAAGTACTCTGGATGAAGCAGCACTGTTGAAGCTGGTTACTGATCACACAACACGGTTATGCTCACTTTGTCCCTTGATTTATCGATTTATTGAGGAGCGCGCTCAAAAAGAAAGTTACCGCACGGCGGCCCGATTTCAACAACACGAAAAACCGGGAGAGGGCGCTTGTCCTGTCATCTAAGCAGCCCGCTATTGGCTGATTTCTGGCATAGGACGCTCCATGATCTTTGCGCCGTCAGCTGAACCAATCATGGGTTAGAATACAGAACATACCCCCTACCGAAACCATAGTGATGGTTTCCTAAAAATGAGATTACTATACTATCTAGGACATTGATAACTAATCTTAAATTATACTCTAAATTAAATAAAAAACGTTTTATTTGAAATTAATTGGCGTAAGGTAATAGGGCAAGTTTATTTATAGGTCTCTGTAAGACACCCTTTTCTGTGCGCAGTGTCACGCACCTAACTATTGAGTCGGGACCGGGATGTAACTTTTCAATCTTGCCGAGAGGCCAAGTGCAAGAGGGAACATTGTCAGTTTTAATTATTACTAAATCTCCAACTTTAGGATTAGAAGAAGAGATAAACCACTTGGCTTTCTGTTGTAAAGTGTTTAGATATTCATAACTCCAACGTTTCCAGAACAGTTGGGAGCACTTCTGGATATACTGCCACCGTGACAGCCTATTGATATCAATATCTCGCACGTCGTACTCAGGAATGGAGACTAAACTTCGTCCAATTAGAAAGTGTCCGGCGGTTAATACGTTAAATTCGTTGGGGTTGTCACTTGAAGGAAGCGGACACAAAGGGCGCGAATTCATTATGGCTTCTGCCTTACAGAATATCGTAGCAAGTTCCTCAAACGTTAAGGACTTTTCCCCTACACACCGCACTAGATGATATTTGGCTGACTTAATGCCCGCTTCCCAGAGACCACCCATGTGAGGAGCACTGGGGACATTAAATTTCCAATCAACCTGCCGTTTAGCGCAACCACCCGAAATGTCATCTTGATTCTCGCGCCAGAACTTTTGTATCTCCGACAGATGTCGGTTTGCGCCAACAAAATTAGTTCCACAATCAGAATAGAGAACAGCGCACAGACCTCTGCGAGCCACAAATCTATCCAGGCATGCGAGAAAACAATCAGCGGAGAGAGAAGACAACACTTCGAGATGTACTGCTTTAGTTGAAAAGCAGACAAATAGTGCCAAGTACGCTTTTGTCACTTTAGCATTACGACGTAAGCTTTCTTTAATTAAGAATGGACCTCCGAGGTCAACTCCGACGTTAGAAAATACCTTATTAGGTATCAACCGAGTTGTTGGCAACGGGGCCATTTCAGGCTGAAGTAACGATGGTTTACATTTAAAGCACGTTTTACATTTAGATAAAACGGATCTAATAACGCTACGAGCCGATAATATCCAAAAGTTTTCATTAACAACACTTTGCAAGGTTCGCGGTCCAACATGTAAATATTTTTCATGTAAATATTTAATCAATAGTTTTGTAAATAAACTATTTTTAGGGAGAAGTCGCGGGTGTCTAGCATTATAAGGAAGTTCGGAATAACCGATGCGACCCCCTACCCTGAGAAACCCATCGCTATCAATGAACGGAGATAATTTTCGTAACGATGGTACGTATTTTTTATCTGTTATCATTTTAATTTCCGTTTCAAAGTAAGTATTCTGAACTAGCTTTATTAATTTATCGCGTGCCTCGTTCAGTTCACGGGTTGATAACACGTGTGATTTAGCATGGGTGGGTATATCACCCTGTTTGCGAGTCAATCTTAAAATCCAAGCAAAAGATCTTTGCAATTTGGAAAATGACGAAAATTGTGCGAAGATTCTATCACAAAATTCCATTTTAGTTTCAATAATATGATCACTAATATTGTGATTCAGCAACAAATTAGTGGAAGTTTTTAATTCCGGTAGTTTATGATTGCTTTCATTCACAAACACCGTCAGAGGCCAATCGACGTAATTTTGATACATCCAATCGGCACCCTGTAGCCAACGTGGGGTGCAGTCTATCAGTTGCGCCGGAGACGCTCCACGCGAACAAATATCTGCTAGGTTATTTTCGCTGCCAACGTGCCGCCAAAAATGAGGGGGTAAGATTTCAATAATTTGAGTAACTCTATGACTGACAAAGGTTTTTAATTTATAAGGTTCCGTTTGAAGCCAGGACAGTACGACTGTCGAGTCTGATACTGCAGTTATTTGGTTAATTTTAATTCGAGTAACAAATGTATCGCAAACGAATTTTATTAATTTACTTAATAAAACCGCTCCCATTAATTCTAACCGAGGGATTGTTACGGGTTTTATTGGTGCTACTTTCGATTTCGCTGTTACTAGACGAACCTTTGCGTTACCCTTTTGGTCACGACTGATGACGTACACGCAGGCTGCGTAACCTCGTAAAGAAGCGTCACAAAATCCGATTAAATCACAAGTCGTTTCGCCCGGTAACAGCATATGGCGTTCGATACGTAACTCGCTTAACCGCGGAAGTTCAAAAATAAAGTGCTGCCACGATTTTTTAATGTTATCTGGCAACTTATCGTCCCAACCAATACCTAGCTTCCACAGATCTTGCATAATCTGCTTAGCTACTAAAATGCATGGCGCGATAAAACCCACGGGATCGTAAATCGACGCTAGCAGTTTTAGTACCGATCGCTTGGTTGTTTCATTGTCCGATAAATTAACTGAAAATAAAAAATGATCGGATTTTGGAGTCCATTTAAGTCCTAAGACCTTAATAGAACTGTCGTTTTCGTCTTTAACGAACGTTACGGAATTTTCCCTATTTTCAGACGGAACGCGTTGCAGCAACTCCTCATTGTTACTCATCCACTTTTTTAGCGTAAAGTTGGCACTTTCAAAAATACCTATTAGTTGATCTTGGACTAGGCTAGCTTGCTCAAGGGTTTGGCATGAATATAAGATATCATCCATGTATATTCCCTCACGGAGGACCTGAGCAGCGAGGGGAAAACGTTCACCCTCGTCTTTCGCTAACTGGAGCAGCGTGCGAATAGCTAAGAATGGAGAACAGCTGAGCCCGTAGGTTACAGTTTTTAATTCATATAATTTAATTGGATCGTTAGGGGATTCCCGATATAAAATGTGTTGATAACAGCGATCTTCTTTTCTTAAGGCAATAGCGCGATACATTTTACAAACATCACTCACTAAACAATATTCGAATAGCCGAAACTTCAAGATTATTGACGCAATGTCCGGATACAGCTTAGGGCCGACCAATAGAATATCATTCAACGAGACGCTTGTGGTGGTTTTCGCAGACGCATCAAATACTACTCGCAACGGAGTTGAGGTACTACTAGGTCTCAAAATACTGTGATGTGGAATAATGTATTTACTAGGCTGATCACCCTGATAAAGTTCCATATGACCGAGTTTTTCATATTCACGCATAAATTCCTTATATTTGTTATTCAACTCAGGTACACGTGCGAGTTTACGCTCCGAGTAGATCAGTCGTCGCTCGGCCGCGGCACGCGATTGTCCCAATGGCGCGGGGTTAGGTGCGAACGGCATTGGAACTACGTATTGGCCGTTCGACTCCCGCGTATATTCATGAGAAAATATCTCCTCGGCTAGTTGATCCATTGGACTTGTTGACGGGGTACACGGCACCTCTTCAACTTCCCAAAAATCACGTAATGTTTTGTCAATTGACTGTTCGTCGTCATACGAAACTGATAAATTAAGATTTTGCGATTTATATTTATTAAACGGATATAATTTTCCGCTAACTACATCACCAAAAACTGTTTTAATCACACTAGGAATACCATCCCTAATTACGAATGGTTTATCAATAATTATATCTGGGACTATGTCATTCCCCAACAAAATATCTATTCGTGAACGCTTGAAAAACAATGGATCTGCCAACTTATAAGTTTTATATTCGCTAATGACATTTTCAGTAAATGAAACATTAGGCATATCCGCGGACACCTTTGAAATAACTACTAAATTAACTCGAAACGTCGGACCACACGCCTGTCTTGGTTTCAATGTACACGTGACCATTCCTTGAGTTTTTACTACCCCTCCGCCGATCCCATGAATAGTAAAAGGGCATTTTTTACGTTTTAATCCTAGTTTTTGAGCACACTCAGTTGTTATAAAAGAACTTTGTGCCCCGGAATCTATAACGGCTCGACAATCGTGAAACTGACCCACACAATCAATTACATGAGTGAGAGTAGTACCTAGAACTACCTCATATTCACACAGGTTATTACTCATGAATGATTGTTGTGTATTTGTGCATGTGACGTCACTTACGAAGCGACCAGCGTTTAGTGCGAGCGAAGGAGACTGCACCGTCACGGACGATGTTCGCGCGCTATCTGATAACGTATTATCTTTATGCAACAAATAATGATGTGGTTCTGCACAGACCCCACAACTCATTGTGCTTTTACAAGCATTCGATTGATGGTCAGATTTAAGACAATTATTACACAGTTTTAGTGAATGAACACGGTTCATTCTTTCATCGACGGACAATTTACGAAATTGATCACATCGATAAATCATGTGATTTTGTTTACAAATCACACAGCTTAAGTTTGCATTACGGTTATTAATATTTTGCGGAGTTCGTGCCGTATTAAGAATCGACTTTGACGAAGATCTCTGATTTTTATTTTGCGAATGGTTATTACTAGACTTCGACGGGTTATTAGTAGCCACATTTATAAACGAATGTTCTAGAACTTTAATTTGTTTGTTTACAAACTGCATAAGTTCTTCGAAAGTAGGTATTAACTTTTGATCCCGACTTTCTTCGAATAATTTTCGCGTATGAGGGTCGAGTCTTTGTAATGCTAAATGACACAATAGAAAGTCGTCCAAGTGTTTAATATTTAATGCTTGAATCGCTTTAAGAGAATGATCAAAGGTTTCTATAAATGAAGTTAAATTCGACGAGGTATCTTTTGTTAACGGTGTAAAGTTCAACATTTTATCGAAATACCTACATGCTAGTGTTCTGTGATCATGGTATTTATCAATCAAGCTTTGCCAAGCTAATGCGTAATTTGCGGCAGTTATCGGCAGTTTTTTAACTATATTTAAGGCAGGGCCCTTTACGCATGAGAGTAAATAATGAAACTTATCGATATCTGTGAAATTTCGATTGTGAACTAATGATAAAAACGTGTCATAAAAGGTCATCCAATTTTCTGTTTCACCGTCAAATTGAAATAATGATATCTTTGGTAACGCGGGTTTTACTAAATCCTGTTTGTCTATCGCAGGGAAGAAATCATTTTCCAATTTAGAATATTTACTAGCGATTAACTGGCACGCATTATACATTTCGTCAAATGATTCAAGCTCACTTGTTGACATTTTCACTTTAGTAGGTTTTAATTGTACTTCTATTTCGAACAAATCAAATATGGTGGATTCAAATCTCAGACGGACACTTTCCATTTCAGACATTAATACCGTAAACATTGGCAATATATCTGGTTCTGTTCCCAACTTTTTGGAATAATCATAAAGCTTTTGTAATTTTGCAAATAAATATTCTTTCCTGCATGTTAACGTTTTTCGTTTCATTTCTAAGACCTCCGCCATTTTGGACGCGTAGGTCTAGCGCTAGCCAAATGTTTTTCCTATTTGAATCTTATTGGAGAGATGAAAATGAGAATCCGTCTCGAATGGACCAGAATGTGGAATAGAGAAGTTGGACTGTATTAAGTAGCTGGTGTTGGTGGTTGTTCTGTATGAAACTCGGTTTGAGCTTACCCAATCTTGGAACAAAGTGACAAACGACAAAGCCAAAGAAACGTCTTACCTTTATCGCCTTTTCAGCCTTCCTCGAAGTACTCTGGATGAAGCAGCACTGTTGAAGCTGGTTACTGATCACACAACACGGTTATGCTCACTTTGTCCCTTGATTTATCGATTTATTGAGGAGCGCGCTCAAAAAGAAAGTTACCGCACGGCGGCCCGATTTCAACAACACGAAAAACCGGGAGAGGGCGCTTGTCCTGTCATCTAAGCAGCCCGCTATTGGCTGATTTCTGGCATAGGACGCTCCATGATCTTTGCGCCGTCAGCTGAACCAATCATGGGTTAGAATACAGAACAAACACCATTGATATATTATAAAGGAAGATACATTACGCGCTAACATTGCAATTAGAAAACCTGGACTCAAAACTCACACATTTATGACAAGGACACAGATAAGAGCCGGCGCTGTCGTGTGCGTACGATTATGAATGGCGTGAGCTCCATCTATCTCGTTTCCCAAAAAAGAAAGATTTTTTTTTTTATTGTTGTTTTGTGTTGTATAGTTGTTAGCAGAAAGTTTGACCATTCGCTTTACCCAAGGTGTATCTTATTGCCCAGTAACTGAGTTGTGGATGTCTAGGCAGTCGCTCCAAGTAAAACACGGGATAGCTGCTGCATCCTATAAGACTGGAAGCCGACCCAAAGCTAGTTGGAAAAAGGTTATAAGGTGGATGAATATGCTGTCAAGTGAGTATAGTACGAGGCAAATAAGTTGAGCCATTTGCTATGGTTACGCACAGCCCTACTTCAATTGAGACCCGAAAATCGGTTGCAATCCTCGTCACACAAGTTGAACTATCATGGCGGTCGACCTTGAATGTGCAGTAACTGATTTTCAGGTCACAATATGGCAGGCTGCGTGTAACCATAGCAAATGGTTCAATTTATTTTCCACGTACTATAACACTATTTTCCTTTTCTTGCACATTTATTAGTCATGCAATCGATATTTTATTCAAACCACGTCTCTGTCTTACCAAAAATTTCAAAGGCAAACAAATTCAAAATAATGCTTTCAACGCATTAGAGTAATTAAAATGACACCCACACTAAAACCATAGCTCTTTTTATTGATTCCGATAACCCTATACATCACTTAAAAAGTAAATCACCAACTGACAACCGGACGAATGTGAGAAGCGTTAACTAGATATATATTAAAGGTTTCTTTTCTTAATGAATTGTCGTCATCACGTTAACCCATAAAACGCCCACAGTAACCTCTGATGGGGTACTAAATCACCCCGACCACCTTTTACGCTTAATGAGACAAAAGCATTATTCATATGATGCGATTTTTTTTCCACCGTACAAAATAACTTACACTGAATGAGCATTATCGGGCACTCTTATAGCCACAAACGACTATAAATACAAACTTCGACAACTTCACCTTTACACTTGGTTTATGCGTTTTTAAGCTTTAGTGTTCTAAAAATAAGGTTGTTTTCGAGTGTACGAGTAAGTTGGTGACGAAAAAAAGTAGGAGACATTACTCCATTGTTGCTCCAACTAAATTATTGTCCAGTTTACATTCGATCCGTTACGTTAATCGAATTCGATTTTTAAATTTCCAGATTTCGATTTTTAAGGACGCCGTGTTGATCGCCAGTTCTCTTTATTTTTTCTTCGCTTTTGTCTGATTTTTCGCAAATTAACTGGGTGATTTAACCTTATTGGGTGGACTATAAAAAAAATAATGATTATCGCGAAATAATAGGGTTGTTTTTAAGTTTGTTAGTCGATGTATTGTTTATGGGAGGTCCCTTTACTATAATTCACGGTGGTATATACGATTTGTTGTCCAGTAGCTAAACTGGATCGCTAGACTCTTTTTTATAGCTTTCGAATCATAATTAAAGCAGTTTGTATAAATGATTATTTGTATGTCGGAATGGCGTCCACAATTCCACACCAAAAGGACGTATTTTGCGTAGAGATGGAAGTACTAACTAATGTCAATGTCATTCGATACACTCCAGCTCCTCAAAGGCTCTAGAGTAACTGAACGTTTTGTGGGGGGAAACTAAAGAGTCAATTTCTTATTTTCTTTAAATTCAATTCTATTGATAAATTGGTATCCTTTTAATAATCTAATTGCATCATTGCTTACAATCTGATGGGATCGCAGTCGAGCACTAGTTTATCATTTAACTATCTAGTATTTTTATGTAGCTATAAAGAATCTATCTACAAAATTTCAAAACTGTATTATGAAAAATCACAAAGTTATAAGCCAGCTATGATACCTGCTTGGCGACATAAATACATGGTCACCGGGCCATCCGGGCCACTGATGCGTTGTTTCGCTGCCACACCCAGCTGTGCACTAGTGTCTAATGCCCGCTATGACCTGCCGTGACCAGTTTTGTACGTGTAGTTAGTGTCCAGCTTGTATTTTTTTGGGAAAAAATATAACATGGCGTAAAAAATATTGAAATCGATTCAGTTACTGATTCTGAACACACTATAATCAAGTTTCGCTACTAAAAATAATGTTGTATATTTTTAAAACCGAACAAAATACGACCAGGCTAGAAATGAACCCACTGAACTGCAACGGTACTTATAGTACCCAAGACTGTTAAGTGTGAAACTATGTCGTATAGTTCAAGTTAAGTGGTGCGGAAACATTAGAGCTCTGATGTAAGGAAACGCGTGTGTTCCGTGACCTCACATACGGTGACTTAGAATTAACATGTTTCTTGTATGTTACTTAGTACGGTCTAGTGCTTTGGAAATTGATTTTTAGGTGCTTATTTAAATGTATTATGATCATGCGGATTCCATCACGCATGCGGATTTGCTCCGCATGCGTATGTCTTTTTCATACAAGTGTTTATTGTAATGCTGAGAACAGGCACGCGGGACACGTGTGGGGCTTAGCAATCCCGCATGCGAGATGAATCCCGCATGATAATAGAAACGCCCATAAAAGGTGTTGTTGAAAGCGTAGATACTTCAGTATTAAAGTTTACTTACTTATAATCAATCTATAGATATAATGTAATTAAATCTGTAGAAGTTTTTAATTGTGCGCGCATCACGGAAAATGTTTTTCCGTTAACAAAAAAACGGTTAAACGGTTTTTAGTCAGTAAAAGTCTGACACTATTTCCCGCCCCACCCAAGGGCAGGATTTGTCATTGGATGATTTTACCTACAAAAAAAAAAACACGGAAAATGTACGAAGTCGATGTAGATAACTTTTATACATTAAAATTATGTGTAACTTGGTATATTACTTCGGCTGTTTTTACATCGCAATTGGTTGACTATATCAAAAGATACTATATACTATATTCATTGACTGCTAAGCAGTACGAAGTTCACCGGGTCAGCTAGTAATATTTCACCTTTGCAGTCCCAGACTAAGCAGAACTTATGCTGAATATATCGGATAAAATATTAATTAATTATTTAGTTTGTCTTGATTGAACTTTCTTAGAACGGCCATGGTCATATTGCTAAAAAACGACATAAATAGCATAACAGAATTAAAACGCTTGTTGGTGCTGTGGAACCCTTAATCAATATGATTATAACTATAATAAAGAGTATACTGCTAAATAAAAAAAATGAGTACCCTCATGGAGCTTTTAGATAGTTCTTACGTTTTTCTTTTTATTGGAAAATCAGTCCCTGGGTTTTCTTCCTATTCTGTATATTAGGCGCCCCGCCACCGTCAACAAAATGGAAGCTCACTCTTTTGTTTAAATGATTGCGCAATGTTTCAATACTATACCTAAACGTTGAATTATTTTACTGACTAAAACTTACCGTGTTCTTTCAGTTCCCTTATGCGTTCCGAGTCGCTGTACACACACTGATACACTACACATACACACTGAATATACACTGATTTCATTGTCATTTGTTCACTCTCATAACACGTATTAAATCAATATAACAGACCATAAAGTCAAGTGACATTTAATTTTTTAAATTTAAAAATTAGCCCGAATGCTTTCAATGAAGCACAACATTTAATTTGGCTCTTTTAAACCAATTAATTGATGTCCCAATTAATCGGCTAACAAAGTTAAAAATATCCAACATGTCGGATAAATGTCTCCAAAGACAGGGAACAACATAATTACGAATAACGTACAGAAAAAAAGAAACATGGAAAATAAAAAATGAATCGCTGTCACCGCGGATGACCAATCAGATGCGTTTATTTTGCACTAAAACAAACTCATATTTCTCTCTAATAACAAAACTGACACATGAATTTAAACTCTATCTCATTCGACATAAAGAATATTGAGATAGATTTTTGATTTTTCGAATTGTCAGATAAAAATTGTCACAGCATGTTCTACGTTCAAAAGGACCGCCATAATTTCTTTTGTTCCAATTTCAAAATTTCACGTCTGGTTTTATCAGAAACATGTGAACTGGAATGTCGCCTTTTATTTGCATAAATTAATTTTGTCTTTTGAATATGCAAATTATTAATAATTTTTAACTGTAAATACTCGTTATTTTTAATTCAAATACACAAAAAATTTAAAAGATTTTTTTTTGTTAGTTTGTAAAACTGTTCAATCAATTAATGCTTATTTTAATTAATTACTTAAGGGGCTCCCTTTGAAGATATGCGATTTTCTACTTGTAAGTATAAAGTACCTTCAAGTGGCATAAAAAATTTGAAAAAAAGTATATGCAATACTTTGATTAATGGTCTTCAAATTTGTATAAATATTATTTTTATAAAAAGATATACAAACTATAAAAAAGTCAATTTGTGAATATTGTTTGTGTTTTAACTTCATTACCAAAGTAATTACCAACACAAAATGTATACCTGTCGATAGAAAATTTAATTATTGTAAATGTTGTAGAAATACATTTTTTAATAACAATACATTTTTTAGATATTGGGTTTTTTTTCAATTCTTGGTAAAAAAATTGTAATTATCATGGACGCCATGCTACGCACAGGCGTCAAAATGTCAAATCATACAGCGGCGCCTAGCCCTTTGGGTGGTTATTGATCTATGTCAATTTGCTCGCCAAAACGCTCCCGTATTTTACGTCAAATCGTTCAAGTGCAGATTAATTGTATGATTTATGACTATAATAATATTGTTTATGTGTCTAAATGTGAATAGTATTTATTTTAGGTATAAGGTTTAATTATTTCTTGGTCTAGGCTTAGGTTATAAATAGTTATTTTTCTAAAAATGTTGATATCATCGTAGTTTTCTTGAATGTCACCAGAGGTCAGTTATAAACTAGCTTTATTATAAAGAAGTGAGAGGGTAGAAATTAGGCTCCCATTATCCGATAACCTTGAGCATTTTTCTCAAGGTCATCGGCTAATGGGAGCCTCTTAAAACTTTCCATTTTTTTTTTCAAATCTAAGAAATTTCGGAAGCATAGCTTTACGAGTATATAAAATAGAGCAATACCATTTGTCAGCAAATAATTACAACTAGTCAAGCCTTTATTATTCCAGTACTAACAAAACAACATCAGTATTCTTTATTTAAACCACGGTTTGCTTATACATGTAGTTTCATTACTCTCATTCTAACATCATAACTGGCAGTTCCAAAACTTCGTAGCTTTTATAACTGTAAAAAAAAAATCAAACCTCGGATTCCCGCCATAAATTCGGAGCCACGTTGACAGCTGTCATTATTGGCGGCGTACAACGAAAATTTCACTTAAAAACTTCATAATTATAATACGATTCAGAAACGTGACTTTAACACCTCACGTACAACGTTTATAGGGTGTTTCGTCAAAGACGTTATGGATTTTTCATATGGAGTCAACGTATTTAAGAGAAAAAAAAAACAGTTTTACAAACATATATTTTGTTTTTTTTTTCTGTCGTACCATAAATATTAACTCACTGAATGATTAAACGTTATTCAGTAAAATAATTATTTATCAAAAAATTCAAAAATTATAATGAACAACTCGCGTTGTTGTTGGATTTAGCGTAGTGTGGTAGTTGTGGAAAAAAAAGAAAAAAATATATTTGCCAGATTTTTTGTCAAATTATAATTTAAATATCTTAATATTATTATCATTTATATAACAAAATCCCCTGTCCACTAAAAGGTTAAAAACTATTGAACCAATTTTCATGTAGTTTTCATCAATAGACAGAATGAATCATGAGAACGGTTTTGATATAATACATGTGTATAATAGTAGGAAACAGATGAAAATTTCAAAGACTCCTAACGAATTTTATTTAAAGAAATATTGTTTCGAACTAGATTATTCGTAGTTTTCTAGCTAAATACTTAAAAGAAATATTGTTTCGAACTAGATTATTCGTAGTTTTCTAGCTAACTACTTAGATACTGAGAAAAATACCGAAGCAAACTCAGTCTTACAAAATAAATAGAACAGAAAAAAAAAAAACGATCTCGATTCTATACCAGAAAATCAATTAGTTTAATTTCATGCCACTTTCGGTTTTATTGCTACTTTATTTTTTATTCTAATTTGATAACCAAATAAAAATTTATGATAGGCATAACCGTGTCATTTTAACTGTGACAGCATTTTTGGATTAAACTAAACTATATCACTTATTTAGAAAGACCGTAGGCGTAACTTTATGATTATGACCAGCGTTTTAATTACAAAGTGGACATTTTAAAATTAAGCTAAGATTTACAAACACGATTTTTTCAAATCCATTGGCTTAGATTGTATTAAAGTTCTGGAGTGACGACCACAAACCAGAAGACACAGCATTGAAAGGCCTCCCACAAGGTGGACCGATGACCTGGTCAGGGTCGCTGGAGTCCGATGAATGCGAGACGCACAGGACCGGCCATTGTGGCGGTGCTTGGGGGAGGCCTATGTCCAACGATGAGATTGTATGTAATGATAATGAGATTGTATTCTCCTCTTTTTATTTAGAGGTGGGAAATCATCCAGTAGCATCTCCTGCTCTAGGAAAAAGCAAGAGGGCGAAAGAGCTTTTACTGACTAAAAACTACCTCTGTTATTGTCATCTATCCTTAACTTTCCCTTTTTATTCTCGGGCCATGGTATCCCTATCAGGAATTCCCAGTGAGGTGTTTACAACTCTGTCTTGCATTCACGGTTCAACATTTTGAGATAAAGGAATATAAACAATATTTAGTCGTAGGACTCCTCGCATAAAGGGAAAGCTTCAGCAATCATCACCATGCTTGCTTAAACCAAGGGACTCACTCTTGAGTTTAATTCCGATCGGTCGAAATTGGAATTATGACGCTTCGTACTCTTGAATTCGATGCTAGCGCCGAATCGGCTAAAAATTGCGTGACCGTTTTGGCAAACTAAGTGAAATCGGGATTGGGCTTAGCGTGTGACAAGATGCTAATTAAAAATGGTAATTTAAAAAACTAAAAAACCCGACTGCTTTTCTGAGTATTCATGGAAAAGCCCTAAAACAAGAAAGTCGTTGTAGCAGTCGGGACCAATTCTAGAAAGTCAGCCGTCTAGTCAGTAGATCTGACGGTAAGCTGATGATGTAATGGGTCCCGACTGCTACAACGACTTTCTTGTTTTAGGGCTTTTTCATGAATACTCAGAAAAGCAGTCGGGTTTTTTAGTTTTTTAAATTACCATTTTTATTTTTTTAGTTTTATTTTATTACGATATCATTTTCACAGTAATTACGAATCTAACGACACCTCGCAAACTAAAATCCATCGAGCCGTTCAGGTCGCAGAGCGTGCCAAAAATTTGAATTTGGCGCCAAAAACCCGCCATTTTGTTTTTTTTTATTTTGATATACCCAGTGTCACTCTCACAGTAAATACGAATCTAACGACACCTCTCAAGCTAAAATCCATCGAGCCGTTCAGGCTGCAGAGCGTGCCAAACAATTATACATACATACATACAAACATACATACATACATACTCTCGAAAAACATAACCCTCCTTCTGGCGCAGTCGGGTATAAACGAATACGAATATTGGTTACCTTTCCATACACTCAGAGCAATTTTTAATCAATTTTTAGTCTTTATTAATTTATTTTTTAATAATAAATTATTTATTATCCAAAGAAAATATTGTGTTACGTGTTTCAAATATTATACTATTCTGTAGAGCATCTAGAAAAAAACCTCAACCTGTACATCTATAACCCGCCGGATACCAAAGCGTGGGTACCTAATTGAAACTAAAGGGGCGTCCAGACCCACCAATACAGTTAATGAGCGCGATATGCAACGGGTCTGATAAAATAACACGTCATCATTGTACCGCGATACAGATTCGGCTGTAATATTGGGGAAACAGTAGTGGTTGCTTGGTGGGCTCTGCTTTGAGCCAGGAAACAATTATCTTATTTTAAATATCGAACTAAAATGTGCCACTGTACCTATTTTGTCGTGGAGATAGAATGTGTGCTACAAAACGCTGCAGACCTGTAGGTGTGAGAATGCCTTGTTGTATTCAGTGCGCAATACAATGTTTACAAAAAATTAACATTAAGCCAATTGTAACTAGTTTCCCACATAATTAGAGTGCCTAAAAATATACTAAAACTAAAATATTATTAAAGGTGCAATTATAATCTTCGTTCGGAATTGCAATGTTTGGTAGCGGACCGCCCGATCTACACACCTTGCACAACTTTAGATTAGGATAAGTAAATATAATGATTGTAATGTCAAAATCTGCTGAAAAGGCAATACAAATTCAGAAGGATTGTTGGAGATACCGCTTTGTTTTGTTGATGCGTTCTGTTTAGGACCATTTATCAATCAGTTCTTTTCCGTACTATTTTAGATTCCAACGAACCATAACCCTTGGCAAAGAATTTATCTTTCTGGTTTCTGGGGTTTTTCGGGACCATTCATTCATCATTATTCCTGCAGAAAGACTAAGCGTTCTAAGCGTTGCCACAACGACTGGTCCTATACGCCTTGCAAATAGTAAATTCCCGCTGTCCTTATCACATTGTTATGTAGACTATCCTCATAAGGGTGCCAAATTATAAAACCACAATCGTAGGGGATTACTCCGGATAATTACAGTTTTATATTCTTTTAATAGTGTGTGATGTTAATACCAAAAAATTTGACTTATTTTAAATTTACTCTGTATAAAGGTGATTTAGAAATGTATAATTTATTGTATTGTGTTCTGCAATAAATATTTGACTTAATAATATAAATAAATAAATCATAAAGTAGAAAAAAAAACGGATGATTTGGAGAGTCAGCGCAGAAATTGAATGACTGGTGCCGGGTTTTCACCTTTCTACCGGACAACCCAAGATACGGAGAGTATCTATCCTTACTATGTTTACACCTCTACGGTTTGGACCTGGCATTTCGCTTCGTTGTTTATGCCGTGTACTTGGAAGGACTGAACATTTACCTGCTTCAGTCTTCCAGTCCAATTATAATTTAGGTGTCTTCAAGGGCTCTTAATAAACTAGTGTGCCTCACCATCAACGATTGTTTCATTGCTTACCATCATGCGAAACCGCAGTTCAACACAAGATTTTATTGTTAAAAGAAAAAAAAAAAACAAAAGCGCCAAGTGGAACGAAGCAACCCGATTGCCGCGTAGGACGGTCATCAACGCTCATTAAGGTTAATATCAAATTTTGAATGAATATCGATTTAAATGTATCGATGAAAGTATCGCATCGATACGATTATGTCCTTAAGGCCACGGTTACGTAAGAATATTACTTAATGACGCGTTTAAAATGTAATAAATTATTGCAAGCACGATTTTGGGCGCTCGGGCACGCTTTCTGAAAATGTAATTTTGTTCCGTTTGATGTCGGTGTAGAGACCCCATGGTAGGTAATCTGGATAGAAGAAACACTAATCATTTTAATAAAATTTTAACTTACGTCATAATAATCTTTTTTTTTTAATCTTTATTTAAAGAGCTTTTACGCTGGTGCGAATATGACACTCTGTAGGTAAACATAATCATAAAATAAAATTAGTGTTAGTTTAAAAAAAATAATAATAACTAGGTCCTGGGACGGTTTTTCAGAGCAAATTTAACCATATGATCACTAAACAGTTTTGAAAAATCTGTAAATCTTTAAACACCTGTAAATTTTGGTCATTTTTATCCCGCGGAAGGTCAATTCTATACATGAAATACTATCGATTTGTAAAGAGAAAATTAATTCTAATATTCTTTACAAATTGATAGTATTTCATGTACCGAATCGACCCTCCGCGGAATTAAAACGACTTAAATTTAACGGTTTAATTATAAATCTTGTATACGTGTGCTTGTTACCTATCTCCTCCAAAAAGATTTGACCAGCCTCACCATAGGCATGTTCACCGTAGGCGTCGGCTTGCGGATGACAATCTACCCATTGCTCGACGTCCGACCATCCTGGACCCTCAGGACCGAGCCCAAGTCATGGACGGCGCATAGTGTTCCATGCACGCCTCAAGGAGATATCAGCAAATCATAGGTGCCCAGCAGTCGAAGCCTAGCCCAGGGGCCATGGTTTATGTGAAAATGAACCTCAGGGCACTGAAACGTAAATAAAGAAGGAACAGGAGTGGGTTTTAGTCAGCAAAACTGTTGCAAAAGTCTTTGGATGATTTCCACTTTAAAAAAAACCCTAAGAATGTTACGTTAAATCAAACTTTACTATTACTGACTTAGGGTTTATTGGAGGACATAAGCTCCATCACGATCACAGAATAAATATCTATGCCACGACTTCAAAGTAGAGATACGGCGATAGGGTAATTCACATTGTTCTTATATCTTAAGTTTCTGGTAAAAGACCACCCTTTAAGCCACAAAACATTTTAGTTCCGCCAATATCTCTTAACATATTTACAACGTACAATTCACACTAACAGCCCATTCGTAACAGTACAAAATAATTACCTGATTTATTTTACAACTTATATAAAACTGTATCAATTAAATAAAATACTCGCCAATTACACAGAAAGTCGAGCATTCACGATTTATTTGAGTACTCCATTTCTAATTTAATATAATGCTAAAAGATTACAAACTTTATTTTAGTCGCACATAGTTCAAAATCCATTGCACATTAGAATTTTTTATGACCTTTTAAAACATTCTTGTTGTTCTGAAATGAACTGTAGAAACTGGTGTTTAGTGTTGATTTTCGATTGAGTAGTAATTACGGGTATTTCTATTGTTTAAGTTGGAGATAGAAGTACTTGTTATGTATATTTGTGTTTATGATAGAAATTAAGCTCGACTAGTTATTGGTAGTGTAAAGTGCGTGTAATCTTATCTGTGGAGACAGTTCGGTTTACGATGGTGATGCTGGGCACTTTGATTATGTTCCGTGATAGATTTAAGGGCAAGTTCGTATAGCTTAATCGTTTCTAGTACGGTCAAACTGACTTTTTTATTTTTATTTCTTTATGTTTTCAAACAAGTAATAGAACTAGTGTGTGTAATTGAATAGTATTTGGGAACGGTAAAAATATACGGCGTGTTATGTTTATCATAAATAAATCCATAATGTTAGTCACTGGAACAAAACAAGATATACTGTAGTTCCATAGTCATTGTAACAGATACCCTGTGGTTCCTACAACTAGGCTAAAAATATAAGGGACTCATGTATACTCTTTAACAATAAATGGTAGGGAGTTTTAATAAAAACTAAGCCTTAATAACTTCATAATTATCATTTGTGGAGTGAAAATTTGCCAGAAGGCATTTTATGCTCTTAAGTACTCTTTTGCAGTATAATAAGCAAATGTTTAGTTTTAAGAAACTTCTTCTAAAACTAAAAGTTTTGAGGTTAACTTGCTCCAGTAATATTTATACACTATATTATATATTTTTATTTTTAACCTTTATGAATATTTTTTTTATTTATATTTGTTTGTTTTTCGACTAAGGATAAATTCAGGTGAGTGTTTTCCATTAAATGATAAATGATATTTATTTTGCAAGTAGGTTTTAAAAACACTTTAACATGACAATTTTTTTTCCTCAGTTTAAACTAGATGAGGCTGGTGTTTCCTAGCTGACTACCCTGAGAAGAAACACCGAAGCAAACTCAGGGGTCAATGTCTCTTTTAAAGTCCATACAGTAAATATGTATTGGTCAAATCACATGAGGACCATGCAGATTTGTCTGAAATGGCCTTTTGAAGAAAGAACCATACAGATTTGAGTGGACCTGTCCAGTCAGTGCAAAGCATTTGTGAGTATTCGCAAAGCTCAACTCAGGACTACTAAGGAAAGAAAGAAAAATATTTTATTGGGCATAGAAACACACAATGCTGAAACTACATATAGACACGTAAAATTCAAAAAGTAAATTAAAAGAAAACATGTGTGTCACCCGGCTGCGCCAAATAGGTCCAGTTCAGCATAAATGCCAGACAACTAAGAGGTGGTAGTTGCCTGACGCTGGTTTTCAACTGAACCTTATTTCGAGTGATCGGTTGAAAATTGTTTTATTTACCCAGCTATCAGTGTAAGGTGTAGAGTAATTAAAAAATTACGTACCTATACGAGCTCAACGTTACATTTATTATAGTTTTTATCGAGCAACCATCCACTTAACCGAACTTAACATTTTAATTGGTCTCATTAACATAATATAACAAATTTCTCCAGCAATTAACATTTAATTAATGACGTCACAAGTATTTACAGATGTTAACGGGATATTTATTAATATTTGTGACTAGCGGCCTGCCCCTGCTTCGTTCAAATTTTAAAATATGACTAGACACTTTATATATAAACTCGTCTCTGAGGTTACCCATTATTTTGCCGTTTTTCGTAAAATAAGTTAATGCTCTTTTATTTTTTATTAATTAAAGGTAACCCATGTATTTTTTATTTTTTCAAACATCGTGGTAGCTTCGAAAAATCGCCAAACTAAAGTGACAATATGCAAGGCACGTTCCTCGCAGATCAGATGGCTGGAAGACCTCCTACAAGGTGGACCGATGACCTTGTAAAGGCATCTGGGGAAGGCCTATGTTCAACAGTGGACGTCTTTGGGCTGAAATGATGATGATGAGTTGAAGCTTATTGGTGCCATTTTTGGAAAAGTCTGTTGGATGCCTCCCAGGCAACAAGAACGGTTTGACAACGAACGGTCCTTTGCATGATTCTCACCAGGTATCGGAACCCTGTAGGTTGACTTTAAGCCTTCTGATGAGGCCCAATAAGGCCCATTATGAGCGACCACGTTTCATTGCCATATGTCATCACTGACAATACGCACTGGCCATAGACTTTCGTCTTGATACACTGTGGTATATTGGACGAGAAGATACCGCACAGCTTCCCGAACACCGCCCAGTCAAGTCAGTTTCGACATTTGACCTATTTTTCTAATTTAGAGCACCGATCCACAACTACTACAGACAAAGAGTGTGAGAACTCTTCTATACGTCTAAGAGAGGCGCGCGTGAAACATTACGCGCCACCATCTCGGGTCCAAACTGACGGACCGACGGATGTCCCCTAACCTGTCGACCCTGGACCTTTTTTAGGGGGTTGGAATAGGGCGTTATCTGCCCTTCTTCGACGCCCGGTGCATCTGGTACGGGGTGGGAGAGAATTCTTTACTCTTTCCCTTTCCGCAGCCCCCTTCTGCGAGATGACATCTGCAGAAGGTGACAACTACTAACCTAACCTAACTCAACTAGATTGTCTATGCCAGGTAAAGGTAAACGTCTAAAATTCGAGTGTAGAAAAGGTTACACACATAGTAATAATTATGAAAAAGTTACAAACAGACAAACAGTGTTACTTTCTCATTTCCAATATTAGTTTATGTTGTTGTGATAGATACAAAATACACATATCATATTTTTTTGATCCAAATAACTGAACACTTTCTAAGTAGTGAAGTAATGGACAGATCTAAAACATTTTTTATGGTAACTGTCTTAATTAAGTAAATTTATAAGTCCGATTTGATTATGGAATATATATATTTTTTTCTAAATTAGTTAATTAGGTACACGGCTACTCGTTTTTTGATCATCTAAAAGCTTTTTTTGCGGTTATTTCTTGCGTCGCCGGTACTCATCTATTACTCATGTTTGTGTACTTGCTTATATCTTCTTCAAATAGAATTCAATCTTTAAAAATACAAGTTGTTATTTGTAACAAACAAAACTATAACATTTTTTTGTTTGCCACAATTCAAAACATTATGTAATGAGTTAAAATTCATATCAATGTTTAAATATCTTATTTAATAAGGATCTTATCATGATAGTGTACATAAAACATTCAACGTAATCTACTTTCAAACTACAGTACGTCAGCAGCACATAATTCATCGGACGGTCATAAATAAATCAAACGAAAACCGGTGAAAACTAGTAAAAACTGGTAACGGTCGCTTAGAACCGCTTTTTTCTGGTCGCACGCGACTAAATGCAATAATTATAGCGTTTTAACTAGCTTTTATTACTAATTATGACACTCTAGTAATAGCGTGTAATTGTGACGGTAAATACCGATTATAATTGGATGGCGTTATGGAATAACGAATCAAGTGATATTTTCATGAGAATAGGAAACGTTAAAGTTTTGTAACAGTCTCAGATTTTGTCGTTACATTTCGGGGAGTGTGCATTGGAAATGCACAATTAAATTCCACCAAGTTCCTTCCATCATCGAACCACGCTCACCTAAGGTCTGGCGCGAGAGGTCGCTGCCGGCGATCCACGAGGATACGGTTATGCTCCGCCCAAGTGAGGCGCACCTCTACCGTATAGGTACTCAACCGTGTCCTCCGGGCGGTCCACACAATGATGAAACCTGGGTGTTTTTTCCGTTCATACAACACCCAGATTTTTTTAATTGATTGTGCACAAAAGATTTGGCTTTGACTTTGACTTCTTATCCCTGATTCAATGTTTCTTTATGACATTCAATTATCCTGGGGCCCAAGTCTGCTATTTTATAAATTCGTCATTCCAAGATGTTTCCATTGTCATTTTTCTAAAAGTTCGTAATCTGAAAATCCGATCCATTGGTTGGTTTGTGGTTTTTTAGCTGTCAAAGTCAAAGTGACATTACTGTTTATTTAGAGCGGCCGGCGGCCGGCGTTTTCAGTGTTTTGTTATTGTATCAATGTAGGTAAGTACGAGATTACCATTCTATGCCATTTCTCTCAATGGAGTGTCGGTGGTTGATCATTGGAGTTGCCATTATATTAGTAGATTACCAAACTTGTCAAAATCAACAATTATGAAATCAATGATAGACTTTTCTGACACTATTGTAATAGCAGACTTTAGGCCCTGCAGTAATACCATAATTGCAAGAGATATTTTTGATTTTTCGCTTGGTTCATTATTACATAACGCCGTCCAAATATGCAGTAAAAGCGGTAAGATTTCGCGTTTTTTGCCGAGAAATACCTCTGATAAATTGTGACAAATTGTTTGCCTTGAGAAGTAATTACTAATTATGATGATGAGGAATAATTTAGCGTAATGAGCTTTCTAATTGGATTAAGTTGTTGTTTATTCAACACGTGCTAGTTGGCGGTGAAGCACGTGCATGTAGCGGTAAACAGGAAAGGAAAAGTGTTTGTTTTGTTTTAAAATTATTTCATTTAAACGTATATTTATGGAAAGACAGATATATTTTTGCTTTCAACTAAAAAGGAGACCAAATTTTTTTAAGTATGAAATCATCCAATGACTTCTCCCGGTCTAGGGTGGAGCGGTAGAGCGTGTCAGACTTTTACTGATTATAACCAACACCTATGCCACTTTTTGCCTTTCTAGGACTCTGAGATTCTCTTTCGGACTACCCGTGGCCACAGTAGTCCTACGGGGCTTTTTTACCTCTGGGTTTTGCTAAGGTCTCTTTGAGGCGCGCCTGTAACATTACTCGCCGTTGACGACTCGAGCTCAGTCTGGACGGTTACCAAACGGTTACCAAACGGTTACCGGATGGCCGGATGGCGAGCTGGGCATTGCTGGTTGTTCGCAAACCCACATACAAAAATAAATAGAGCTGAAGCCATTTTTTCGTTAATTTAGTAGCTCGTGGCCAAAATAGTAGCAACCGCACGTGTTGATGTTCAAGGTTAAGCGACGCTTGCTGAGCTGACAGCCTGTAGATGGGTGATCATTTTAACATCCCCCATCATCATCATCATCGGCCTCATCTAGTTTAACCTGACGAAAAAGAAATATTGACGTAACCTATATGCAAAATAAATATCATTTATCTTTTATCATTTAACATACCGAGATTCTGCAGAATCTCGAAAAGCACGTAAAGCCGTTAATAAGATCAACGGCTGCCATTTGTAGATCTTTGACAGTCGTTACGAAGAGTCAGGAGCCAGTCTTACCAAAGGTTTTCGTATTACCCAGTAACTGGGTCGCACCATGTAAAATACTGGTATTCAGCTGAACTGTGGCTGAACAGTTGAAATCCGCACGATATTAAAAACACCCTTAGACTAGAGGACAACCCCAACATATAATATCTAGGCAGACTGATTGATTAATTGTTGCTAGTTTTTTTTTTTTTTTTGTTATAGCAGAAGTAGTTCTATTTTCTGCCGGTAGGTACTAACATATCTATCACTAGTATACCACAGCGGTTTTGCCCGCGTCCTTATAAAACTCACTGTTATAAGTAATATTGATGAAAAAAGTTTAAAATCGGTCCTGCCGTTTTTGAGTTAATTTTCCAATTATTGCAAAGAAAAATACAAAACTTCATCATCATCATCTTTTCAGTTGATAGGCGCCCACTGTTGGGCATACGCCTCCTCCAAGTGTTGCCATAACGACCGGTACTGTGAGTCTTGCATCCATCAGATTCTCACGACCCTCACCATGTCATCAGTGTGTCTTGCGGGAGGCCTTCAAATGCTGCGTCTTCCTGTAGATGATCACCACTCCAGAACCCCATAGGCCACCCGGAGGACACGGTGGAGCACACAGTCGAGGTGTGCCCCGCTTGGGAAGAGCATCGCCGTGTCCTCGTGGGAGGAGGAGTGGCAGGCGGTCGCCTCCTTCTGCGAAGCAGTGATGCAAAGTAAAGAATAAGCAAAGGAGGAGGCCGACCGCATCAGGCAACGGCGCACACGCCGCCGCCGCTGCCGGGATCCGATCCCGATTTCCGGCCACCGTAGGCGCGGGCTCGCGAACAGCGGGCAATGGGTAGCTCGCTGTCCGTCCGTCCAGTAACAGATCGGTCCGAGCTCAAGTCGTTTACGGCGTGCACTGTTCTCGCGCGCCCGAAGGATTGGTCAGCAAACTGTAGGGGCCCAGCCTACTGGGGCCAAAGGTTATGTGAAAATGTCACCCGGGGCCCTGGGAAAAAGGCAATGAATGGAACAGGGTAGGTTTTTAGTCAGTAAGAGTCTGACGCTATTTCCCGCCCCACCCAAGGGCGAGATTTGTCATTGGATGGTATTACCTACCATAAAAAAAAGAACCCCATAGGCCATCCGTACTACGAGCAATGTTCCCCACCCACTGCCACATAAGTTTGGCGATTCAGTTTTGCTCTTATAGAACTATAAATTCATTTAATCATTGTACGTCAAACACGGTAGCTATTTCACATTGCAGCACATCATTATATAGAAGACATGCTCTCAAAAACATTCACTTCCTGCTCGTCTGTTTGTCTGAGTGGCTGCACCAGAAAATTAATTTCAATAATTCTCAAGAATAAAAGTGGCATTTATGTCCATCTTCCGTTTTGTGCAGAAGCTCAGCTTCTAACTGAAAATGAAACATAACTTATCTTCATAATAAATCACAAGGTTTACAGTGAAGACTAACACCGCCATATTTATTAAAACATTCATTTTAAACTAGGATTCCGCTAGCGCTAGCTTTCGATTGCGTGAAATAATATTTTTTGTATGACTTTTTTTTAAGTGGAGAATCATGCAATGACTTCTCCCGCTCAGTATGGAGCGGGAGGGCTTAGACTTTTACTGAATAAAACTCTCTCCTGTTCCTTCTTTGCCTTTGTTCCAGAACAACGTCGAGTATGGTTTAAAAGCTTGTTGGTTCATCTAACACATTCCAGCGCGATGTTTGATGCATGCCAACGCCAAAAAAGAAAAATTACGCCTGAAAATTCTATTGGAATTAGGTAATTCTGTAATTTACTCGAATATTTGATAAAAACTTGTTTAAAAAAATACGTTTTTTTTAACCCTTAAAAGTAAAAAAAAAAATGTCATCATTTAAAATCTCGATAGAAGAAGCCTTGCACTTTTAATCGAAACTATATGAGTAAATTATGGAGGGCCAAAGTTTACGTGAAATAGCAGATTTTCAGAAGTCTTTACTGGATTAGTTTTGATTTCTATAGAAGCCTAGATAATATCCACAAGGATATCTGTGTCCAAAATATCGGATGAAAGATGTGTAGTAATCGTATTCACGTAAGAGCGGTTGTATGAAAATGTACCTCGGGTAAGCCAGATTTTATTCCATTCTATTTACACATACAGATAGTAGCATTTATTAGAAGTACCTACAAGATTCTATTAAAGTCGTGTGTATGATGGATCACCGACTGAGCATTAAATATCACCGGCTTCCGTAATGCTCCACATAATGATTGATGTTGCTCGAACACGATTTGATGATCAATGATTAAGGAATTATGATTTGAGATTAGATGCTCTAATTATGAGAGTAGGCTTTTTATCCTTCTGCAGAAGTGAGAGAGCTTTTTTATGGTAGGTAAAATCCCGCCCTTGGGCGGAACTGGAGATGGTGTCACACTCTTACTGACTAAAAACCTACCCTGTTCCTTCTTCGCCTTGGTTCCAGGGCCCTGGTATGCATTTTCATACCTCCCCAGAGCCTCAGATTAGGCTTCAACCCTATTGGGCCCCTCCAGTTTGCTGACCACTCCTTGAGGTGCGCGGGAACAGTGCGCGCCGTAAACGACTTGGGCTCGGTCTAGTCGACTGGACGGAAGGACAGTGAGCTACCCATTGCCATTTGCCATTGTGAGATCGTTAGAATAAGTCACTGCAGTCTTGAAATACAAAGGGCTGCTGAAAAATACAGGGCTTTTGTTTCTGGTGGGAAAATCATGTGCCCATCTAAATCCAATCATGTTTGAAGGTTAAAGAATAACAAACATATACACAATTTTAATCCACAGTTTCGCCCTTATGCAAGTAGAAAATCGATCATAGTTCCAAACCCAAAACTGTGCAAATGCGAATCGAACTCAAGCACGAAGTCTGCAGAAAAAAAATCACGTTTGTAGTATGGCAGCCCTTCTTAAATATTTATTTTATTCTGTTTTTAGTGTTTTACGTTATAGCGGCAATAGAAATATATCATATGTGAAATTTTCAACTGTTTAGCTATCACGGTACGAGTACATAAGCCTAGTGACAGAAAGGCGGACAACGAAGTGATAGCAATAAGGTCCCGTTTTTATCCTTTGGGTATGGCACCCTAAAAATGGAGTAACAAACATACAAAATTTCGCTTTTGCAATATTAATGTGATTAATATAATAAATAACTAACTTCTGCCAACGGCTTCGCCCACGTGAAAGTCTGTTTACTCCTTTAAGGGTTTTTTTATGGTAGGTAAAATCATCCAATGACAAATCCCGCCCTTGAGTGGAGCGGGAAATAGCGTCAGACTCTTACTGACTAAAAACCAACCCAGTACCTCTACCATGAGTTTTAAGCAATAGTATTCGTCGCTACTCGATATCGACGCCGTAAATATTTTGTATGGCAAATTTTGCAGCGCCTCTAGCGGTCACTTGCAGAACTAAAATTTGCCATACAAAATATTTACGGCGTCGATATCGAGTAGCGACGAATACTATTGCTTAAAACTCATGGTAGAGGTACTGTTCCATTCATTGCCTTCGTCTCAGGGCGCCGGGTGACATTTTCAGATAACCTTTGGCCCCTACGTTTTGCTGACAACTCCTTGAGGCGCGCGGGAACAGTGCGCGCCGTAATTTAGGGGTGATGTTTTGTAAAATTCGTTCTTAGCGGACGTTTACACCCTATAAGGAACCTACTTGCCAAAGTTTTATAGTTTAGATTTGATTGTGATTAATCAGTGAGTGGTATTCCGCTTTTCTAAATATAAATTCATATCACACCACGTTAGAAAAAAGGTAAGTCTCCCAATAAGAACACGCTCTATTTAAAAGTTAATAATTATATTTTTTTCTTATTACGCCGTCATTAGTTTGGAGCTACCGTCAATTAAAAACGAATCTAACCACGGATATGACTCTATTTGCTTTTTTTATATTTCAAATGAAGCATGAGGAATTAAAGATTTGTTCGAATTTTTTATGTTATTATAGTCAGATCAAAGGTCTTTACTGAACCTGCCCTCCAGGCCAAGTTCCAACCGTTTCGTCTCGATTCTCTTGCGTCAAACGCCTCGAGTTGGCCACGTTGTTTTGACGTCATCTAAACGATCAGTCACGTGTTCAAAACAAAGGTATCGGAGGCGTGGTCGACTCGAGGCCGAATCGGTCCTAACGTGGCTAGTTGGGCAGATTACCCAAAGGTGGACTGGTAGAAAATGGCTTGTTACATTAAGTCTACCTATATACCACTATAGTACCGAACAAAAAAAAAAATTGGCCAAATGGGGCTTCCTCGATCTATCTTCACAGTGTCAGTGTTGAGCCGCTGCACAAGGCATGCGTAACCTGCTATGCTGCTCATCCTGCATAACCACCGCTTTTTTAGGTTGGAAATCTTTTAATGATTTCTCCCGCTTTATTGCGGATCGGGAGTGCATGTGACTAATGTGTGCAAAGTGTGACTTTTACTGACTAAAAACCACTCCTATGTTCCTTTTTTACCTTGTGTGGTAACCCGGGATCCCGGAAATCCCGGGTTTCCCTATCGGAAGCGTATGTTCCTCTCTGTGCTCCAGGCAACAAACAATACAAACCCTGACACCCGGGAGTATGGGTGGTGGCTCAACGAAAAAGGTTTCGACATACGAGTTATAGATTTCGACTTCAAAGCCCAGTCAGGTATGGTAGTTGGTGTAATTGATTTCGTCATCACTGCTTTCAAAACTGTTAGGGGTATCTTAGAACAAAAAATACGAAAACATGATATTCACCAACCCGCACTGGGCCCGCGTGGTGAATAACGGTCTATTCCCTCTCCCTAGTGATTAGACCTGAGTCCCAGCTGTCAAAAAATCAAAAAGATGACTATGCTTTGCATATGCTATTGCTTATACCGAACGTAAGAAATCAAACAATAAACTTAGTAAATATCCCACCTATACGCATAAAATGTTTTGAGAACACGTTCATTGTGCGTATAGCTAAAGAGTGGAATTCCCTGCCGGAGTCTGTCTTTCCTGATGGCTTCAATCCAGGAATCTTTATGTCAAGAGTGAATAGGTTACTTCTCTTTATGGGTTACTTCTAGAAAAGCGCACTCCATCGTCGACCGCATCGTCGTTTTCCTTCAGGTGAGATAGCGGTCAAGCGCGAACCTATCAAAAATTAACTCTTTATCTTTATTATTGTTATAGTTTTATTATGATTTTAGTTTAATGTAGCGACACTCTCTTAATATGTACTCCTTAGCTTTTTTTTTTTTTTTGGTGGTGGGTAAAATCATCCAATGACATCTCCCGCCCTCCTTAGCTGAACTTCATGGCTGAACGATGGACCACCATAATACAGGCCCTAGCCTAGTTTGGTAGTTACATCATCACCTTTACTGTGAAACATTGTACTTTACTGTCAAATAAACGTTTTTATTTTTATTTATTTATTAAAAAAAAAAACTAGCCAAAAACAAATTGTTCTAACAAAAATAACTAATATCTCAATACATATCTGAGAACCAGTTTGTAAGTCAAAGCAATTGATTTATTAACAGTTTATGACTCCAGCGATCAATATTAAGTTCTGTCGTACGATGCAATATAAAGCTTAGGACACACTTTCGAACGGAGCCTATTTCGCATGTTGTAATGTGTGACTTTGTACTTTGTACGACAAATTCAGTGACAGCAATATTTTTTTGAAAATCTTTTTGTCTTGGATGGTACTTATCAAAGGGTTTTATGGTCATTACAATTTTATGAAAATATACAAACACACACAAAATATACTTTCGCTATATTTGCTTTGTTTCAACGGTTTTCTTGTCCATTAAGCTGATCAGTTATTTCTTTGTTTTAATATAAGCTCATTTAAAAACATCAAAATACACAAGATATCTAGACCCGGAACATCTACTAGTAAGCCATACAAATGTTTGTTACGTGTAAGAAGCGAACTCGCTGTCAAATTCTTTTTTCTTTCAGTGGTCATCTTTTAAACTTATTTTTTTTTTCAAATCAGAAATCAACTTTGATGAACGACTAAAACAGAGAGGTTGGCAGATAATACGAGTGGCGCTTCAAAATCCTTATCATTTCAGCCACAAGACGTCGACTGTTGGACATTGGCCTCCCTCAACTGTTGTCACAACGACCGGTCGTGGTCTTCTCATTGGATTCTCGCGTCCCTCACCAGGTCATTAGTCCACCTTGTGGTAGGTCGAGTGGTACTTCGATCATTCTGATGAACATTTCGCTTACTAACGTTCATCTTAGGTACTTTATTCTATTTACGATGCGACGTTCGCGTTCAAAAGTGTGCATTGGCCCTTACAGCACCCGTTTAGGGCCGAAGCAGGTTTTTGCCCAAGTCTAATTGCTTATGCACCTGATATAAACTGCTTTCTGTATTGGGGAGTATTACGTACGATCTAATGAATACAAATATCCCGATCGCAGCTCCCGACGCCAGCTCGATTATGGAGGAGTTGCGAGCGATGCGTGCAGAAATCCAAATGTTCAGAAAGGAGCTGGAGCTCGAAGTTGCGGGACTGAGGATTACCATGAGCACCTGCAGTGCGCGTATCGACCACATAGAGGCGCGATTGGATGCTCTGGAACAACGGACCTCCGACCCGCCTAAGCTTGGTGCGGTTGAGGCGATCGTTGATAATTTAAAGCAGGAGCTCAACGACAGGGACCAGGAACTTCTGGCGAACGATATTGAGATCACTAATATCCCGGAGACCTCGGCTGACAACCCAGACCATATAATACGGGTCATCAGCATTAAGCTGGGTGTCACGCTCGACGAGCGCGACATAGTGAGCGCCGAGCGGGTCGGCGGTAGGCAGCTCAACGCGACAGGCTCGGCCGGGGCGATGGAATCTCGACCGCGCGCCATTGTCGTGCGCCTGGCTCGACGGGATCTGCGCGACAAGCTGCTGGCAAGCGCACGCGTGCGGCGCGGAGCGACCACAGCCGACCTCGACATGCCCGGCAACGCCCGGCGGTTCTTTCTCAACGAGCGACTCACGAAGACAAACCGTCTGCTGTTTCGCCGGGCGCGTGACGCTGCTGGTCTCGCTGACTGGAGGTTTGTGTGGATCAAGCGGGGCCGCATTCTTGCCCGAATGACGCCACTTTTAGAATTCGCTCCGAAGCAGACATCTCACGTATTTTTGGACCTGTCGATATTACAATTTAGTATTAATTATTTAGTTTACTATTTATTGCTTGTAGTTTTTAATGATATTCCTTTGTTGCTTGATGAGTTTATGTTTGAGATTGAAAAAGGTGAAGATGCGCGACGCAACTATGTTAGCATATTGCTCCACTGCAATTCCGAAGGCTTTTGTTATCTATTTTTAAATCTAGATATAATACAAAATTATATTTTACATAACATTATAACACTCAATGCGTACAACTTAACTGTACTACTTACAATGCTAGGGAGAGTTAAATTCATGTTTTTGATATATATGTCTATCTTTGCCTGCACCTATCATATAGTCGGGATGAGTACCCCCAATCAAATAAGTCCACCCCAGCCCACTCATGTTCATACACCAACACATACACCATATACCTATACAAATACATTTGTAAACAGTACCCAATACTCACACATATCACACTTATATATAATTACATTTACTTACAATATATGTACAACTATTATATATCGCTGGTTCTTTGGTCATACACTTATATATCTAATTTCTACAAATATTTACACTCATGGCTCCTAGCAAATATATTAAGTTTGGTCTACTGAATGCGGGTTCTCTATGCACTAATCAAGATGAGTTTCTGATGGCCATGACCAAACATTCCGTGGACATTATGGCTATCAATGAAACTTGGCTACGCAAAGGAGAAATCGACCGAGCTCCTAGTGTGCCTGGGTACAAGCTTAGGCACATTCCACGACCTATGTCTATACGAGGGGGTCGTGGCGGGGGTATTGGTTTTTACATAAAGGATGGAATAAACGCGAGGGTAAAAGCTCATCCTGAACACCCTAATGTGGAACAGCTCTGGTTGGGTTTGACAGTAAATAGGAAAAGGCTTCTCATTGGTACCGCATATCGTCCGCCTTGGCAGGATTTGGAGGTATTTCTCGATGCTATAACTGCCACAATTAGTGCTTTGGCCCCTTATGATAATCTGGTATTTTTGGGTGATTTGAATGTCAATCTATTAGATGCAAACAGCTCAAAAGCTAAACAGCTAACAGCTTTTTTAGATTACTCAAACCTTGTTCAGCTTGTTCAAACAGCGACACACTTCGTAGGTGATAGCAATTCGCTCATTGATATAATATGCACTGATGCCTCAACGCGAAATGTAGTGGTGGATCACATTAGTGAGCTCAACCATCACTCATTTATCACGTGCGAAGCTGTTTTCAGGAAGCCTAAGACCAAACCTAGGTTGGTTGAATTTCGTTGTTTTTCCGACATCTTACAGGATCAGTTCAATGCTGATCTTAACATGATTCCATGGTCAACTATAGGGGATATAAGTGATGTTGACACTATGGTGCACACTTTTAATTCATACATGATCCAGCTGTATGATCTTCACGCTCCCCTTAAGTGTAGAACTTTCAGAAAACCACCTACACCATGGATAACTGACAATATACGTCTGATGTTCAAATTGCGAGATAAAGCTAGGGCCAGATATCATTTGACCAGAGTGCAACATCACAGGAAATACTATCTGGATCTTAAGCATGAAGCTGCCGCAGCATTAGTGAGGGAAAAAACTGCATACTTTGCTAAAAACATAAATGAGCAAAGGAGTGACCCCAAACGGCTGTGGCATAACCTTAAGGCAGATGTGCTTCCAGATCACAGCCAGAAAATACTACCTGGTCACTTCGATAACCCAGACAATATTAATGCAGCATTTCTGGATGTCCCTGGTAACAGCTGTGATAATGCCTCTAAAATTGCCTTATACAAATCTCGCAGACACAGTCCAGCTGAGTTTTCACTGGCTACAACCAGTCAGGAGACAGTTCTGAAGATAATCAGGAATTTAGGGTCAAATGCTCAGGGTGTTGATGGTATCAGTCTGGAGATGTTATCTCTCACATTGCCAACTACCTTGAAGGCCATCACTGACATCATCAACAGATCCATCGTAACTCGCACCTTTCCTAAACTGTGGAGATGTGCAAAAGTGCGCCCTATCCCCAAAACCAATGACCCAGCCAACATGAAGGATCTAAGGCCTATTAGCATCCTGCCCTGCCTTTCGAAAATCTTGGAGCGTGTTGTGTACTTACAAGTTATTGAGTATCTGGAGACAAATAACATTCTTCCAGACCTCCAGTCAGGTTTTCGGAAGGGCAGAGGTACTGCTACAGCTCTGGCTGATGTTGTGGGCAATATCCTGGAGGCACGTGATCAGGGGGAGGGATCAATCCTGGTCCTATTGGATTACTCGCGGGCTTTCGACGCAATTAATACCAATTTGCTGCTTTCTAAACTATCATACTATGGCTTTGACGGAGACGCAGTGGATTGGTTCAGTAGCTACCTAACTGATAGGTCTCAATACGTGCAAATCCATAGGGAAGATGGATCAACAATATCATCCCTCCCCCTTCCTGTGACAAGAGGAGTCCCACAAGGATCAATTTTGGGTCCTCTTCTGTACATCCTTTATAGTGCTGATGTAACAGAATCGCTCATTAACTGTAAATATCATATGTATGCTGATGATATCCAGTTATACCTAACCTTTAAAGGGGACGACACATCATTGGCTGTGCAGAAGGTGAATGAGGACCTGGCTCGGGTTGTGGCCTGGTCTGAGGAGAACTCTTTGGTTCTGAATCCACTGAAATCGAAATTCATGGTGCTGGGCACAAAGAAACAAGTATCTGCGATTCTTTTAGCTAAGCCTGAGGTCATGATAAAGGGAGAGGTAATTGAGCGTGTGGAGCAGGCATGCAGCCTGGGGCTGATTCTGGATCCAGAGCTGCGCTTTGAAGCCCATATAAAAAGTGTGCTAAGACACTGTTTTTATAGGCTAAAGGTTTTATATCCATTACGAAAATACCTTAGCATACCACTCCGTAAACTACTTGTTGACAGTCTAATCTTATCAAAATTAAACTACTGTGACACTGTTTATGGGCCATGTTTGCTTGCTCGGACAGACAGAATGATTCAGCGCATCCAGAATGCATGCGTTCGATTTTGTGTGTATGTCCCACGTAGGAGTCATGTCACTCCATACATAAATCAACTGAAGATTTTGAAAATGGCTGCTAGGCGTAAGCAGCATTTAGCCAGTTTAATGTTCGGTATTGTAAATACTCAAAAGCCACGCTACCTATTTGATAAACTTACTTGGCGACAAACACATTACAAGTATGGTCTTCGCTCTGTAGTGGGTCCACTGTCGGCGCCGCGACACAGAACTGCAGCCTTCAGGGGTTCTTTCAAGTATGCTAGCACGCATATTTGGAATGACATTCCGCCGCCGCTGCGAGGTCTAAAATCATTACAATCTTTTAAATATCACCATAAAAAGCTACTCTTGTTAGCGCAACTTTCACAACAATAAACTTTTTTTTTTTTTACCTTAAGGGTTTAGACCTTCAGCGCTTGCTGTGGATCTGTAGCGGAGCTGTGGCTTGGAATTCTGTGTCTTGTCCCTGTGGTGTTTCGTTGCTGTCGGCGTGCGATTCCACACTAATTAAATTTCCACATCATTTTTAAGAACCTGCAAACAAAACAAATATTAATTACAAACTTTAATAATATCTTATGCTTTTTACAATTCACATATAATATTAATGTTACAACTTTATTTATTTTTGCTATTGTTCTCACTTGTTGACTTAGTAATCTATTGATTCGTATTACAAATACTAATTCTTTTTTAGACATCGTCCCGCTTGGTTTCCTAGAAATAAGTTTTCCACAAAGCATTGTTGGTGAACAATTAATCAATCTTACCTGTACATATGGTCTCTTTTCTTGAGTCCATCTATTTCACACTTCGGTATAAACACTTTCAACATTGTCATTTAAATCAAATATCATACTTTACGCGAATAAGTTTTTTTTTTGAACTTTCCAAAACCATTACAATATGTCGTCACATTTGGTCATATCCTTTTGTTGTCAACCGCAGTCACGGACGCGTCCAATCACGATTCGCGTCTATGCCAAAGAGAATACATGCGCTACGTTACCACCACAGACTATAAAAACGAGTTGCACAAATTTTGTTTAAGAGTGCGTCGTGGTGTAGCTACTTTTATTATAACTATATTATGATTGTATTATTCACTTTTTTTTTTATTATTATCTTATTTATAATTCATTTGTACGTGTCATTTTTTACTTGTTTTGTTCACTTTGCACCGTTCGGCGTCTTTATGTCGACACCGCCACCGGCCCTCGCTGAAAACCAGCGCTGTGAGCTTATCGCTTTATGCATGAGGTCACAGCTTCATGCTGAGCGTTCGGCCGTTTTACGCGGATTTGACGCATATATTCCTTAGTTTTTAATGTTTATGTCTGTTATCTAGCTTTAAGTTTGCGTCAATTCGCATAAATAAACTGTTTTTCTTTCTTTCTTTCTTTCTTTCTAAATAAATGTATTTCGTTTTCGAAATAGTAAACAAATGGCAGTTTGCCTAGTTTTTTGTAATATTTGTTAGTTTTGGTGTTGTAGATTATTCGGTTTAGTAGGCATCTATGAACTTCATTTCACTTATCCAATACCTAACTTTATTAAATTTTGACCATTTTTCAGAAGGTCAGATTTTTTTTTAAATATA
This sequence comes from Leucania comma, assembly GCA_958295575.1. NCBI lineage: Eukaryota > Metazoa > Arthropoda > Insecta > Lepidoptera > Noctuidae > Leucania > Leucania comma. The sequence goes on along the minus strand of OY282478.1, from coordinate 21,949,345 downwards.
TATGGTTTATTTATAACTTTCTAGCTGTTGCCCGTAATTTCAGCCGGGTTAATTTCAATTATTATTTATGGGCAAAAGTCAAAGTCATATAAAGTGTATGTCCTTCCTTGGGGTTCAAGCTTACTCCGTACCAAATTTCTTCAATTGCGGTTTAATACATAGTTTAACTATGAAATCGTAACAGATAACAGAGTTACTTTTACGTTTTAAACGTGAGTATGTATTGCTTTAATTTATTTATTGCCTACAAAATATGTTTTAATGGAAACTATACTTAAGTTGCAACTTTTCTGCAATTATATCATTGGTCTATAATATTACGTAGTCTGTTTTTTATTTCTATACTTGGAACCGTATACTGACCAAAATAAATAAACTAAATAGGTACTTATATTTATTTATACTTTACACAAAGTAGGCAGACTTAACCCCTTTATGAATTTTCGTATTTGGATAAGTTTTTTGAGAAATAACCTTGTATATTTCAAAAAAAATCTTCCAATTTCATGCATAATAAATTCAGCTATATATTTTATATATCTGCAGCTGATCAATTCGAAGGACATCAACACGATACGCAAACAACATAATTATGTACTTTAAAAATATAATCATTAAAAATAATAGCCTCCATCACATTATTTATAAAATAAAGCTCGCAAGATACCGGGTCATTATCACAATATTACGGTCTTTCCATAGTTCTGTAGATATAATCTGCTCAAGCCTTATAAGGCCGGGTTCAAACGGTACAAATTAGATATGGGTCAGTTCTAGTCAGCGGAGTGGTCTGATCCAGACTTTAACCTTTGTACGGTACGAAAGGATGTTGGTTGGGACGCGAAACTAAGAAACCATGGTGATATGTCTTTTTAATATAATTCTACAACTATTTTTTATAGTTTATACGAAATTTTTTCCATAGTTGAGGGAGTAATAGGAAGCTCACCGTCCGACAGACCGAAAAGTTCTGGGAGGGGAAACCGCGTAAAAAACGGAGGGCCAGAATCCTGTAGCTTGCCGTCCAACCGTCCGGTAACCATACGGACCGGGCCCAAGTCGTCGACGGCGTGTATGGTCCTACGCGCCTCAAGGATATGTCAGCAAGCCCCAGGGGCCCGGCAGGGTCGAAGCCTACTGGGGCGATGAGTTAAGTGAAAGAAAACCCCGGGGCCCTGGAATGTAGGCAAAGAAGAAAGAGAAGTTTGTTTTTAGTTAGTAAAAGATTGAAACTATCTCCCGTCCCGCCCAAAGGCGGGAGATATCGTTGGATGTTTTTTCCACCAAAAAAAGGGCCATCGGCCATCTTCTTTGCGAGAAGCGTATCTTAACACAAGGTGGACCTGGTGAAGGTCACGGAAAGCCGATGGATGTAAGACGCACAGGCCTGGTCGTTGCAGTGACATTTTGGAAAAGACCTATGCCCAGCAGTTGACATATTTTGTTCTAGTTTTTGGAACTTATAAAAAATTAATCTTATTCAAAAGTAAATGTGCCAACCTTGGCTGTAGGCTGCGAATGCAGGTAGCACAAGCATGACATGCAGCCGTCACCTGCATCTGCAGTCGGGAGTGATTTCGGGGCTCGCTGCGCGTGCTGCCAGTGGCAAAACGACCCAAATCGAATCGAATATTAGCGTTATCAGCTGCGAGTAGCGATTATTTAGATAAGTTGCAGTGACGTAACTTCATGTGCATCGACTTGAGGCCTCAACACTGCCAGAAAACCAGTCGTACAACTGCAGTCGGCCTCGTGTGCCACTACATGTGCCACCTGCATCCGCAACCTGCAGCCGAGGTTGGCCTGGCACCTTTATTATGGCTTATTCGCCTTTGTTGTGCATGGCTCAATGGGCTATCCTCTGTTTCTCAGATCCTTGAGTCATCCGTGAGAAATAGCGCGTTCGTGGTCCGGCCCATCCAGTTTAGTGAATCAGGCGATATCGCTCAAACGCTTATGATCGCCGATCTGCCGATCGTTGATTTATTCTCAATCGACGCGAATGTCTCACGAACCCCGTGATTCTAAGGCACGACATTGTTTTTCGAGATTTAGTGCATTTTCTTGCAGTTTATTGTTAAGTTTTGACTATCTTGGGTCATGGGAGCATTGCACTTCAATGATAAAAATATAAAAAGACTACGTTTTTGCACGAAAAACTAGTTTAAGTAAACAGATAAAAGTATTTGCTCTTAGTATATTTATTTACTGTTTAATATCTAAGATATATGGCGGAAAAAAAGCAAACGGAGTGTGCAAAGTCGTTGATTTGTTTGTTTTTTTTTTTAAATTTGGTTTATCCTTATAGGAAGAAGGATTATTTATCACTACATAGTATAAAACAAAGTCGCTTCTCGCTGTCTGTCCCTGTGTATTCTTAGATCTTTAAAAGTACGTAACGAATTTTGTCGCGGTTTTTTTAATAGATAAAGTGATTCAAAAAGAACGGTTTATACGTCTCGTAGATGCATAATATATTTAATATCACCATTGCACCCGTGCGAAACTGAGGCGGGTCACTAGTTTATTATAATTTAGGTGTCTTTAAGGTTAGAGTGAATAGGCTCTTAATAAACTAGTACGCCTCACCATCAACGATTGCAGCACTGCTTAACATCACGTGGTCATCACGTGGTATTGTAGTCAAGCACTAGTTTATATCAATTAAAAATATATAATTATATATATATGTTACATTTTATTGCTTACTTCATATGAACAGATGAACATGAATTGTTGGGTTGTCACAATATACACCTACGTATATATAATAACATAATAATATATCTATGAATATCAAATAAATAATTGAGAAAGGATCATATTATGTTTGTATATTATGTATGTATCAATCATCTCATTAAAGCTTTCGACTTTAAATTCCTAAATTGCAAAATCTTCAGATAAATTACTACTGATGTCTGATATTCTCAAACAGGCGTATATTATTGTGTAGAAACTCTGGCTGTATTCAACTTTCAGTACTTGTAACCACGCTATGTAATTTAGCTCCAATAATTCCTCTCATGTCGAGAAATCTTTCACAAATTAAAATGGTAACTACATCCTAGCAATAACCATTCAGAATACATTAATACCTTTTTCAGCCAAACCCAATTTCAAAATGAAGCTATAAAGTTAAGTGCTACACTTGAAAAGTTAACTCAATTCGTATAATATGCCCTACGAAACGATATAAGACAATTATTAGTAACAATATCTTCGTTTACCAAAACCTATATGGGTTCGCGAGTGATTATTTGGCCGAGTATAATGTCCTCTTAAATGTTACGGCTCCAGTTAACATTTATGACACTTAATTTTGTCGGATAATATGCGATACATCGGTAGCGTAATAATAAAATCGTGTAACGATACGCTTGGGGTGTTGGTGTGTGGTTTTGATGGGAGTGGAGAGCGGGCGGGTTAGAGAGTAACCCCCCGTTCACAACCTTGCCACTGTGAGCGGCAGCGGTGCGCGATGGCGGCGAGCGGTAAAACCAAATGTATGAAAATGTTTGAACCACGCCAGGAGTCGCCGCTCATGACACCGCGGCACGCTGCGCGGCGACTCATGGCGTGCTTCAAATATTTTCAAGACTTTTGATTTTACCACTCGCCGCAACCACGCGCCGTTGCCGCGGCAAGATCGTGAATGGGCCGAAATGGTCGCAACAGTGACTGTGCTAACATTGAAAATAAAAAACATATTTTTTGTTTAGCCAGAGTTTCTTAATTTTTTACGTATTTTTTTTCCCCTTATTACTGTCTTTTGACTTCGAGCTTTCAGAATGAAAATTAAAATTGCTCGTCTATATACAAAAACTGCCAGCGCATTCCAGGAGCCCATTCAAAAAGGATGACCAAACGTCTTCCGCCGAGCTAGTGTATGGTGAACTGCTAAGACTCCCAGGGGAATTCTTTACCCCAGTGATATAGGTACTGCAAATTCACCCAAAATCTGCAGCCAACTCCATCATCCCGTCACAACCAACAAAAAATTTTTGTTTACAAGGATCAGCAGACCACGGATCACGTGTTCCTTCGTGAAGACGCAGTACCTGGCTCGCTACAACCAACCTACAGAGGTCCTCACAATGTACTGCAAAAAGTGACAAGAGACCTTTAAAATATTATTTGAGGGCAAAGAGATCACGGTCTCGATAGACCGCCTAAAACCAGCCCACATATTGGTGGACAAAGCTGACTTAAAAGAAACCGATCCACCTAGCAGTAGCATAAGGTAGCACTTAGCAGTACAGTGGTAATAAAAATCTGCAAATCCGCCAGAAACCAACCAGAAGTGTGACTTCTGGTCGTCACGTCGGATTTCCAGATTTTTATCGCCCTTGACGGTTCCTGAAGGGGGTGATGTATATACATGCCACAGTATTAGAGTTTATTTATGTATATTATAAAATCACACAACAAAACAACAGCAACACAATTATATATTCACATTTATTAATATTTAATAAGGTACACAAATCGACATCACATTTCGGAACGCATCGGTGGTGTCGAATCGAAGGACGTTGCATGTGTGCGTGCGATAGTCGCGTACGCACCTTAACCTACGTCGACCTTCAGGCGGTTCCCAACTGTCGTACGCGCTTTTGTGATTTGGCTATCTCGTTTTGCACAGACTATTCTTACTGTGATATTGTGTGTTCTGAACATGTGACTATTGTGTATTGTGACTGTTTCATTCACACTCCTTCTGTTTACGTGTTTGTTTTTGTTTCGTGGCTCAACGTGAACATTACTTTATCGGAGTAAACCGTGAGTACTAGTGCCTAATAAGATTTTTATTCAAACTACCCGCACTCACTCTGAATATCCATTCCGACGAACTAAATAGGTACCTATTTTGAAAAATCATTCTAAAGTTATTTCATTTACATATATAATCTATTTATAGCTTGAGAAATGAAAAAAAAAATGATAAAGTAAGAAATGAATATATTAGAGGAAGTTTAAAAATGGAATTTATCTTGGTGTGGTTATGTGAAGAGGAGGTATGAAACGCTTGTTATTTAATATAATAGTAATGAATATACATATGGATGGATTAAGAGGGAGAGGCAAGGGCGTAGCCAAAAGGGGGGCAGGGGGGAGCTACGCCCCCCCCCCCCGTAGAGAATAGAGATTGTATCATTTTATCTAATCTTCAACATTGTTAATATTTGTTAACCACTTGTAAACTTTTCGTTTATAAAAACTTGATTAATTAAAAGAAACATTTGAACAAGTAAAACGCGCCGTAAGGAGTCCACTTTGGTTTTAGTGGCTTTAACGTTTCACTGGCTGAAACTAAGGAAGGTGGGGGCAGGCAATATGGCACCACGCGCTTCCTTTGGTGTTTCGAAATCAGCACTTTCAGTGCTAGATTTAGCACTATTATGGTAAGAATTTTGGTGGTGACTACAGTCCCCTTGGACATTTTAGTGGATATTCTAAACTTTAGCAGCTTCAAAAGCTTTAACTACAATTCATACTTTTGCCATTCTCTATTCTTCCAATAGGTTTTTTTTTTCTAGTTGGAGAAAAATCATCCAATGACATCCCCGTGCGTGCCCGCGCCCTCACCCTCCCATTCCGTTCCTTTTTTGCCTTCGTTCCTGGGCTCCGGTGACAAATTCAATTTCGCACAACGCATGGCCCCAGTAGGACGCCAAAAACAAAATGGATGGATTGTGTGAGGAGTGATAATGGTAGCGTGACAATTGATAGGATAGAATTGAAGAAAAAACATACAATATGTGTTGCCAACCAACCCCTAGTGACATGGAAAAAGGGCTTCCTGCCCTTTGAAATTCAAATGATGGTTTATAGTTTTACATCTACAGTGTTATTATCCAGTCTAAATTTTTTTGAGCCTTTTAACTTCCTTTTGAATACCGTAATTAGAGACACAATAGAAAGACAATAGGTGTGCGGACACTGGTGTCCTCTTGGTGCTTAACAGTTTAAACCAGCCTTCCCACCAACCTCCTCATAAAACGCTACATCTTCCAAATTAGGCCACACGCCACACGAAAAATATAAAATTTTATGTCCTGCTCTGCGATCGGACGGGCCGTGGCAGTGCATTGTAAGTGTTATTGCTTAATTTCACTATCGTATCAATCTCGGGTATCATGTAAAGACCTCTTTATGTGGAGCGAATATGGGATATCGTTTGTAAAGTAATGAGATGGTATCAATGCATTTTTAACTTTTAATGTCCTTTTTACCCGACTGCGCCAGAAGGAGGGTTATTATATATATATATATATATATATATTGTAGGAATTATTTAAGAACTAGCTGCTGCCAGCAGTTTCGTAGGTATGATAATAAAAAATCAAGGCAAGTGTGAGTCGGACTTGCATACTAATAGATTCGTACAAACTTACCAACATGTGTAAATAGTTTAATTCCCAAATGGAGTCTTGAAGATTTTCCGAATCGCAAAAAGAGTCTTTTTTTCTTGTTCGTGTTTCACGAGTTGAATTACGTTTAGCCGTTTGAACATGAACAAGTAACATACACACACATAATTTTATTATACTGACAAGCTTTTGCCTATATAGTGATGATATTAGTGTGATGGATAAGGAAAAAAAATGCGCCAATACACCCATACCTGGAATAATTATTTGCAGGCCATACATTTATTTGCACCTTGCGGAAATCCAAACTGTAACCCGCAGCGCGACAATCATTAGCTCAATCATTCCGTCCAAGAATTGAATTTAGAATAATATTAGAACTAAACTTTCAAATTAAAAAAAAAAAACGTTTATATTGTCCAAGTTTAACGTTTAGGTACATCACAGTACTATAACAGCAAAAGCTTGTGATATACTAGTTACTTTTCTGACGCTTGAACGGCTAAACAGATTTAGATGAAAGTTAGCACAGAGATAGACCGTATCCTGGACATAGGTTCTTTTTTTATCTCGAGAGTACATTCTCTTGGGATAATTTTCTTGTTTCAAGATGGCGAAACCACAAACAGTAGTTAGTAAGAAACATTTTTACCTACTCACAATGTATTCAATTTCTATTTCATAAATCTTGAAATTTATAAACAAAGTTTATCAAATTACAAATATACTATTTTCTTCTATTTTTTCATCTATCTTCTTACACCCTGTCTAAGGAATCCGACAGTGAGTATTATTTTCGTAACTAAACCATCCGCCCCTGTGGCCTAATGGATAAGGCATCGGCCTCCTAAGCCGGGGATTGTGGGTTCGAGTCCCACCAGGGGTACGCTATTAGTTTTTTTTAAGTTTTTACTGTTTTGCCAAACTTTGTATAAACCGAAAATTATTTTAAGGTAATTTTGAAAAATAATGGTGTTTGTGGTAGCCATCAGTGTTAATTTCAAGCGTTGCCACCTCATATTGTACTAACCGGCACTTTTTTTTTTGACACAAAAAAGATTTTATTTCTTTTTTCTTAAAAAAAGCTTTTTACAAAAAAAATACAACCGACAAAAAGAGTAAAATAACTTTAATTTCGGAAGTCGGTGTTTAATAACGAAGAGACTAAACTATTATAGAAACACCGATTTCCGAAATTAAAGTTATTTTGCCCTTTTTTATGTTTTTGTCATTGAAGTCGTTGTATTTTTTTTTTGTTAAAAGGTTTTTTATTTCACACTTTTTAGTTGTAGTACCCCTCAGTTAAACAGATACCTTCCGCCATTTGGTTCAATCATCAAATCATCATGACAATTCTAATAATACCAAACACGGCTAGGATACACGGATTTATTACAAAATTCCAGTTCTTACCTACCTTCCAGTTTCATCATCAGATCAGTTCTATGTGTCCCCTCCCCTTCTTCCTTCAGTCACTCACCGACTACATGACTGTATAAACAAAGCAATTCTACTTGTTACGACAGTTCGGCTATGATTTTTTGAAGAGTTCCGTTCTATATCTTCGAAGTTCATCATCAGATCAAAACAAAATTTCTATGGAACCAACTCGAGATCATAATCTTTCAATCAAAACAAAAATTTTCTAAATCACTTCACAATTAACCGAGATATCGGCGAACAAACATATACCAACGACAGTTTTGTTATGATTTTTTGAAGAGTTTCGTCCTATATCTTCGAAGTTCATCATCAGATCAAAAAGATATTTTTATGGGACCAATTTGGAAGTAAAATCTTTGACAAACCTCCTCCTTTTCGAAGTCGGTTAAAATAGTAATTTCACACTGAGAATTACACAAGAAGGCACAAGGCTCCAAATAGGTACTTGTTCTGAGCGGAAATTGAACCTGCGACACACAACGCAGCAGTCGATCGTTCAACCACTGTCCGTCGTTCTTTTTTATATTTTTTTAATATGTAAAAACTGTAAATATTATAAATAACAACAAAAAGAGTGTGACAAATCACATAATTTTGTTATTTTCTTTTTTCAAAAACCTAACTGTATAATTGTCATCGAATTTAGTTTTTGTTGATGCCCTACAGCAGACGTAATATCCGTTTCCAGAAATCTTTTGGTTATCCATTATACCATGGCATATAAGACCCCTAAAACACTTCGAGGCCGACAGCTCATCTGGCTGCTGGCTCCCAACAACAAACAGTAAATTAAAAATTCGTTTATACACAATATTTATCATTCGATTCCATATCGTAAATCGTACCGAATCGAATCGGTACCAAAAACGATTCGATTCAATCGAGACATGATTGTGATATGTTATTGTTCGTGTGCATAATTTTCGGTGTCATTTCATTATAATAATTCTAGTGAATATTTTGGCGATGGTTGGGCAAGCTCCAATATAAATATTTTTTTCAGGAAAGAGCTTTACGTAATGCTTGCTTGATTTGGTCTTCTTTGTTAAGGTAGGCCTCGAAATTTTGACATTTAATAAACTGTGGTTTTGTCGATGCCGCAGTCTTATTGTAGAATTAGCCATTTCATGACGTGGCCAAGGTTAGATTAGGTTAGAGGTGGCCATTTCATGAAGTGGCCAACCATTACGTGAAATGGCCGACCACTTCACGAAATAGTCGACCACTTCATGAAATAGTCGACTACTTTATATGTGGCTAATGTATTTCCATAGATATACTTACAATATATATGAAAGATCGTTCCACTTTAATCTCATTATTTACTTTGATCAAAAGTAAATGATATCTAATAAATTATATCTACGTAGTTATGTCACAATTTCCTAGCGTAGTCGGGCTTACTTTAGCCTAACTTCGTTTAGAGACAATATTCACTGTTATATCATTAACTATTTTATTAGGGTAGATAATAATCATCAAAATAACTTAATCTTACTCTTGTGATTAGTGTCAGACTTTTAATGACTGAAATCAAAGGGAAATTGAAGGAACACAGGTTGAAAACCCACCTGTGTTCCTTCAATTTCCCTTTGATTTTCAAGGCCACGGTAATTTTATCGCAGCACTGTAATATGCAATTCTGATATAACATTATAATTTTAGTCTGGTGGTTAGTGGCCCTGACTACTATGCCGGAGGTCGTGGTTTCGATTCCCACCCAGGACAAATGTTTGTGTCATGAGCACGATCATTTGTTCTGTATCTTGGTTTGATTTATCTATAATATGTATATATTTAGAAATATATAAGTATGTTTATCATTTGTCTAGTACCCATAACACAAGCTCTGCTTAGCTTGGTACTAAACGGTGTTGTGTGGTAGTTGTGGAATGTTATATTACTTACGAGTTGTAGGTCGCAGGTTCAAACCTAGCTATGCGCATTACTTTGTGTAATTTATTTCATCACCACTGCTCTCAAAAACGGTGAAGGATAACATTGTGAGAAAATCGGCATGTCCTAGAACCAAATATTTGAAGACATGTAATATACACCTACACGCACTGGGCCCACGTGGTGGATTACGGCCCAATGCTTCTCCTAGAGAGGAGGAATGAGTCCCAGCAGTGGGAACATTATAAGGGTGATGCTATGTTAAGCTAATTGTACCATTTATAATAGGTACCTTAACTGTTACAATTATATGCGTAAATACATACCTATACGTAACTTAAAACCTTGTAAACGACATACAAAACTAAATCAACGCTACTTCCGTTACATATACGGGTTCCGTACATATTTATTAGATCGCCCAGCCCTTAAAGTACCAACATTAACATATTTTGTCACGTTTTATTGGTACTTCACGCTAGTTTTACCTTACGAGGTAAACGGAACTGCTGGTGCTGTCAATGAGTATAAACTGGAAAATAAATCAGGGTTACCTGCTGGTAAAATGTATATTTTATTAAGGCAGCTACCTACGCGGTTACAACACTATCAAGATACTAACACTACCTTAGCTAAAACTGTGCATCGTTTAAAATATTTGATAAGGAATTAAAAAGCTTGTTTATGTATAAATTAGAATCTAAAATATTTTAGGAATTTATAAAAATCTGTTTTGTCTGTCTATCACAGAGTTTAATGTTATTTTTCTTTATCTATTTTATTTCTATTGTATATATCAGATACAAATAAACGTTTTTCTTTCTTTTCTTTTACAACATTTCTATCGCGCATCATCCCTGCCTGGAGGCTTTGATTCTCGAATCAAGGCCACTGTTAGGTTGTTAGTCATTCGTATAGATATTAGTGTTTAGGGATTTTGCTTATTTATTGGGTTTAGAGTAGTTATCATCAGATAGTTTTATTTAGGTAGGTAGGTATTTTATTTTCTGTTATTGAGTTTTATTTTAATTATGTAGGTACTTAGGTTTACTTCATATAGCAATTGGTTTCCTATTGTAATTAGCCACAAAGGGCCCGCGCCGGGGCAAGTTCTACACAAATAGCACTTTACACAAAAAACTTATTGATAAATTTCGTCGTCCACGACGAACGAAGTCGCGGGCACAGCTAGTTTAATAATATAATATCAACTTATTTTATAAAATAAGTTGACCTATTTATTTAAGATAAAACCCCATTTTCAGAAATCGTTTAAAAAGTCCAGGGTTTTTTCACGAAAGAGAACTCTAACTCCTATATAACCACTATATAACTATGCCTCTATTCCCATGTAACTCGATCCGATTTCATATTTTTGTTTACCTGCCACAGGCAGAGCTCTCTTCTGAAATAAGTATAGTTAGTGCCTGAAAATGCATACACCTAATGAGAATAAAAACTAATAAATCGAACTGATCTCTGAGAATAAAAACATTGACAGCTCAAATGTATTTATTAGGCAATTGGCGCTCATTAATATAATGTGAAAAAGAAGGGCCATAGAATAACCAGCAACTATTAAAGCCACAAGAAAAATGGATGCGGCGTCTTAATTTTTATTTAATGGTTTATTCAAGATAATGTACTATCAAAGACAATTCTGCCTGACCACCGCTAAGTTCATTGTTGCTTGCAATCGAAACGAAAACTGCAAAGGGTTTGGTTTGGCGCTCTGCCGCAGGATTTAAGCGAATAGTTTTTTGAGTGATCAGTACCTCTACCATGAGTTTTAAGCAATAGTATTCGTCGCTACTCGATATCGACGCCGTAAATATTTTGTATGGCAAATTTTGGTTCTGCAAGTGACCGCTAGAGGCGCTGCAAAATTTGCCATACAAAATATTTATGGCGTCGATATCGAGTAGCGACGAATACTATTGCTTAAAACTCATGGTAGAGGTACAGGCAGAAATAACCACGATAGTACGTGGATAGATTTACATAAATCTTCTGCTAAATTACAGCACAGTTTCTCCGCAAAGTTTTCATAGAAAGAAGTCTTCTTGAGTAACTTAATTAGATACTTGATAAATACATCGTCGAAAGGACAAAATGGTACGTTGTACTTATGTCATAACTATACACACTTACATGCACACTTTTATTCCACAGTTTATTATAATAATATCTATGATTTAACTCGTGGCTAAAGTAATAACAGCCATACGGGTCGATCTCTAAAGTAAGCAACGGTTGCCGAGGTCAATATGTAGATGGGTGATCAGCTTGACATACCGAGAATCCTCCGTGTTTTAGAAAGCAGGTTAAGGCTTTAGTCACAGTTAACATTAGTAGATTTACCCGGTTTATCTATTTGCAAAACCCAAGTTAAAGAAATATTTTTTTAGTAGACCGTAATATTGTAAAATTGTGTACGAAATCCTACTCTTTTGTTTTTTAATACATTGTGTTTAAATAGTGTCAATAGAAGACAAAAATTAGTAAAATGTAAAATGGTATAAAATAATATCAGAAAGTTTGTCGTTGCGACCGAAGTGGAATTCGCACGAGCCGTAGACGAGCGTGTTATACACCGAGGGCTACAGTGACAAATTGGCACGCGTATCAAACGACGTTTTTAATACACTTACGAGTCGTGGGGGTCGACGCGCGCCTTATATGGTCATCATCATCATCATCATTAGCCTTTTTTAATGTTCCCACTGCTGGGACACAGGCCTCCTCTCTAGAGAGGGAATGGGCTATAATTCACCACGCGGGCCCAGTGCGGCTTGGTGAATGTCACATGTCTTCGAATTTACGATACAATAACCTATTTTATTACAATAAAATTATGGCGGGGGCAAGCACGCGCTTTTTTCCGCACTAGTACGGAAAACAGCCCATTGCGTGCCTAGAAGCGGTGGGATAAGAGCGGGTTTTCGTGTAAGTGTATTGAAAAGTAATAAATGGATTTTTACAAATGAAACACTTTATTTTTACAATTCAGCTTAAAAATTCCTGCACACTTTCGTAACTCCTCATACAATTCTAAGGTTTTTGTTAGTAAATTCTCTAGTAAAAATGTCGGTTTCTGAGGAAGGTGAGAAATGGCCTTTAAACTAATAAGTGTCGGGTAATTACGAGGAAATACCCGCCTTATGGCGCTAGATATAGGGCGCAACACTTCACAACTGTTAAGGGGTAGATAGTTTCAAAGATTTGAGGATATAGAGGTTTATCAATCATCATTTTCACTTTACTTAAATACGTACTTGAAATCAGTTTGGTCAATTTTGTGCTGACCATTGTGACCTTTGACCATTCAGCGCGTTGTGTACAGTAAAGTTGTATTACTTTTTCCCTAGAGTATCAAACAAATAGCAGACGTGACATTCAATTTCTACTAGTTAATGATAGTGAAACAAAGTTGTATGCCAGAGCTTAGGCTCTGGCATACAACTTTGTTTCAACAACAAATTGCAATATTATTTTTCAGTATCTTGTTTTGTCTAATCTAAATATATATTAAATTTGATATCCCATTTATCGACTTTTCAATTTTACAACCAAATATTAATACCAAAACCAAGTAAATCAAACCAAACAAACTTTAATCTTGACTGATAAGCCCTACCTTTTATAGCCTGATAGTTTCTTACATGTTAATGTAACAACTAAAAACTTGTTAAATGCAAGAGGAGGTAAGGATATTTTTTTCTTTTAAAATAACAGTTCCGTTTTGATAACAGAACCGGGTTGTGCACAATAAGTTAGACATACATACTCATTTGTTAAAAGAAACAATTCCATAACATTTTTTCTTCGGCAACTTCACCTTAACTCCAAGAATTTATCACGCGAATAAAGTAAAGGTGAGAATTGTCTCAAACCTACTTAGTTCTCTACGTGATCCAAGTAAATTGATCATTCCACACATCTGGGTAAATAAATGAGACACAATAATAAATATTGATTGCATTTTGATCCCAATATGGTAATATTTTTCTTGATTCGGTAAACTTTTGCTTTTTGTTTGAAGTTTAGAATGAAACTATTAATAAGAAAAATATCAGTTGTTTTCCTTATAAGGCATGACAAGGTATAATTAATCGTTAATAATAATAATGTTTATTTAAATATTTTTACAATAAACTTATGAATACTTATATGAAAATTAATTTAATTTATACATATTTATAATGATGAATGGTGTGTTTGTACTGCCATTACAACTTGTAGCGATCTGCCTGAAGTAGATTAATAAAAATCTGTCTTTCAGGTCATCACCAGACTAAGCGATTAGTTTATTTTTGGTCCACAATTAATTAAATATTAAAGAATACTATAACTACTTAAACCAATACCGGTTACAAAAAAGAATCACCAATTTAATATCTATAAAATTATTGAAGTAATTCTAGAAGTATAATCAAGTTTTCCTAAATATTCGTATAACTTAAGACTACAGTGTTTATAACTAACACTATAAATATCAAGTAACCTATTGAACTTATTATATAAAATATTGGTATGTTAGTGTTTTAGATTGACTCAGAGTATTGCATATGCTTCTGCCAATCTCTTACAGACTTCTGTTTAATATTTCAATATCTAGAGCTCTAGTCGTTACTTCGTCACAAGTACTCCACATATTTCAATAATGATCTACATCATATCCCAGTCAATACCTCACGAAGGCAGCAACAAAATACAGGTCCCAGACGCCATATTATAAAGAGATCAAGAGCGTCATAATTAAATCAGTTAGGAAGCGTGACTGTGTATTTTGCGGCGCCTTTGGTACAGTTTTTGTAGCGTCTTTTAGACATCCAATCATTATTGGGTTATTGAGATGTAGTTGGTAGGTGCAGCTGGGAGATTGAACGAGTTTTACATTGTAGATTTGTTTGGATTATAAGTTAGAGTACATTCCGCTCGCGTCAAATCAGAAATGAAGATTTCCTCGAAGAATTAATGTGCCTGGCTAGGTTTGGACCTCTCGGGCACTAAAGCTCTTAAATATTAAAGATACAAAGTCTTTCAAAAGCTCATGCCAGCAACTTAAATTTTACAAATACTCCTATATGGTATTCTATGACATGGTATACCCATGTTTCAAGTTTCATTGAAATCTATTCAGCCGATCAAGAGTGAAGAAATAACAAACAATAAATAACAAAGGTTTTTATTGTGCATATTTCGACCGTTCTCGAGTTTTAGCAAGACTAACAAACAGCTATTGATATTTATATATAAGATTAATTCCAAAGCTCACACGACCAAACCTACGTCAAAGCAATATAGTTGATTACAGAGAAGCCTCAGCTATCCAATAAATAACAATATTAGAGCAATCTAGTTCATTTCTCGAAGACTGATCTAATAAAGTCAAAGGCCAGACTGGAGCGTAATAACCGGTAATCAATTATTATCGTTATGTAATTTGTTAGTGTTCTATAGTACAAATATGGGGTTGTCTGTCTGCAATTCTGTAGGTTTTTAGAAATTAAAGATATTTTGTTTTTTTTTTTTACTTTTAATAAGTGGATATCAGTTAATAAAATTTTGGCGAATTGATCGTGACGTAATTTTTTTTTCTTTCTATTTTTTTTTTTTGTACAGTAAAGAGTATAGACTTATCTATAGATCATAGGCCTACATGGGCATTCACGAAATGTCAAGTTAATGCACGGCTTCAATTGGTTATTTTGTAGAGAAAAAAATCTACGGTCATTTTGCCTTCCATGACAATAGCCAAATTAAATCATGACAAATTAGAAAAAATAAACTTCATGTTGATTGTGAATTAAGAATTTAAGTAGACGCCATATATAACAATAAGTAAGTATGTTTATCAGTTGTCTAGTACCCATAACACAAGCTCTGCTTAGCTTGGGACTAGACGACGTTGTGTGATAGTTGTGGAATAAATTATATAAAATTATATATATATATATTGGTTCATTTTTCATCATCATTACTGCTGAAAGGCGTCTATTGTTAGACGTAGGCCTTCCCTAACTTTTGCCATAACAATCGTTCTGTACATCTCGCATCCATCAGTTTTCCTCAACTCTTACCGGGTCATCGGTCCACCATAAAGGAGACTTTATTTATTAGACACTTTATGCACAAAAGTAAGGAGGCGGACTTAATGCCTTAGGCATTTTCTATCAGTCAACCCAACCCCACCAACACCAACCCTCCAACCCTACGACCCACCAACCCAACCCCTAGACCCCTAGACCTTCCAACACTGCGTCTTCTACTACGTGGTCGCCACTCTAGAACTTTTTGGCCTCATCGACCATATTTCAGCAAGCAATGTGCTCTGATTACTGTCACTTAAGTTTGGCGATTTTTCGGGCTATGACGGCAACCTCGGTTATCCTGCAGATACCTTCATTCCTGATGCAATCACGCAAGAAAACTCAATAAAAGTAGCCGTTTCTATTGTTTGGGGGTATTTGGGACAGAGAGTAAAGTCCCACATACCTCCGTTGAAAAGGGAGGATCCTCCGACCAGACAGGTGTTATATCTGGTGGGCTACTGCCCGATAGATGATTTCGGGTTTGTTCTATATGTTTCAATCGCGCCGCGAATCTTACTTGCGCGATGCAGAATTAGTTCTTTTTGTGACGACATGGATGTCGCTACATCACTCCCCTCCGGAGATCGGAGATCGATGGTTCTTGATGCTTTTTGAGGCGTCGTGATGCGTGCCAGGCCAATGGAGGTTTGTTCCAGTGAGTCGGAACCGGATTCCGCATAGTTCTCGGTGAGTCGGAACTGTCTGCGGTGATGCCCCAGTGAGTCGGGGTGGTGCTATCCCAGTGAGTCGGGATACGATGCTGCAGGCTCCAGTGAGTCGGAGTAGTGCGGCTGGCTCCAGTGAGTCGGAGCGGTGCTGTGCGACGTAGGGCTTGACTGCTGTCGTCGACCAGGAGAGGTTCTTCAAGGCTCTTCATGTGACTGGCCGAAGGTGCAGGTGTTTAGCCAAGGTCGCTGATGAGGCTAAGGGTGGTGACCAGGTATGACCAAGTAGGCATGCTGGTGGTCAGGATACCCATATAGCCGTGGGTGCTGGCTGTATGGCTCGCTGCTCGAAAGCTTGAGGAAGTGATGATGACGTCACGAAGTAGTTGCTGCACGAAGGCTGCGCTGACGTTCTTTGTCGAGGGTCACAGTTTAGAGGTAGTGGAACAGAGAGTAAAGTCCCACATACCTCCGTTGAAAAGGGAGGATCCTCCGACCAGACAGGTGTTATATCTGGTGGGCTACTGCCCGATAGATGATTTCGGGTTTGTTCTATATGTTTCAATCGCGCCGCGAATCTTACTTGCGCGATGCAGAATTAGTTCTTTTTGTGACGACATGGATGTCGCTACAATTGCAACAAAAGCGACTTTATTTCAGATTATCAATTTCTCCCCAAGCAACGCCCGTAACATAACTTAGTATCCAACAAAATGTGCATCAAACAAAAATAAATTATTACATTCTCATGGGAACGCGCATTATACTCGAGTTAATGCAAAAAGCTGTGCAAATTGAATCAACCGACATTAATATTAACGACAGATACAGTTCGCGGGGTGAGCAGACAGCCAGGTTCTGTAATCAATCAAATGTAGGTGTGTCTAAGGTATAATGAAAGGAGTGCATTTTAAAACAGAAACCAGACGTCTACTCCGATGTACCTAACTTTGTGTACAGATACAAAATTGTTATACGATCCAAAGCAATAGAATTATTTGGATAACATGAAGTGTGAACAGTTACGTAGCTCCTACTTCTACCAAGATCGGAGACTATTCTTAAAGTCGTAGACGACAACGTTCATTTGGGACGGACGGTTTAGGCAGGTCTAACCTCGAGACAGAGGTCAATCGTTGAATCCAACTCGGTTAGGCAGCATTCGGAAAGCTGTGCAGTATTTCCTCGTCAGACACACGTCAGTGTCTTAAGACGAAAAACTATGACCGGTGCGTGTTTGCCAGTGATAATATTTGGTTCTGTAACGTAGTCGCTAATAATCCTCAGCCTGGATGACTTTCAGTCTCATCAGAAGGCTGAAAGTCATCCAAACGGCAATAGAAAGAGCTATGTCTGGAGTTTCTTCGCTAACATAACCCGAAGAATTACCAAATTTAAGTTTTATCGGCCAGAGCACATTACTCTCAGAACAGGTGGTCGATGGTGCTGACAGGTTCTGGAGTGGCGACCGTATATCAAAAGACGAAGCGGTGGTAGGCCTCCGGTTAGGTGGACCGATGACCTGGTGATGGTCGCGAAAATCCGATAGATACGAGACATGCAGAACTAGTCGTTGTGACCAAACTTGTGGGAGGCCTCTATGCTAGATAGCAGTGGTATACGGCTGGATAGCAGTGGACGTCTTAAGGCTGAAATAATAATGATGCATAAAACAACCTGAGTTTTCATTTAAAGTTATTACAACCAGCCAGTTTGCACTTTACCCTTATGGCATATGACCTGTTTGGTCGCCACAATATCAATAAAAACAATTCAGGCAAAAAAATAATAATACAGCAGAGTGGATTTTTGATATAGGGCTTTAAGAACAAGTACCTTAATCGGTTTAGTTACAGGAAAACATTCTTAGGACATCATTCATAACTTATTAAGATATTCTGAACTGTATGCACAGATTTTGGAAAAAATAAAAATACGCGCGCCCCGTTCCTAAATAAACAACATCAACGCATCGTTGTCAGGTTGGCAACACGTCACCATAAATGGCCGTCAACCTAATCGTGGCCCTTACCACCCGCACCCCCCAATTGCGACCCCGCACTCTCCCGCAAAAAAAAAAAACGCCACACACACACGCGTTAGAAATCCTAACCCCCTACAAAGTTAGCAAAAAGAATGCTAAAATATCAAACAAAATTGCCCCTTGATAGGAACATAATTCACCCACAACGATATACCAAAGCATACCAAAATAATATTTCTCCAGTTTAATTTACTTAGCATCGAGGGATTAATCCCACAGCATTCAAGGTACCAACATAATACCACAATTTATGTCTAAAAAAATCTATAACATTACGAATTTTACCCATCATCACTTACGTAACTGTCCTCAAACTAATTTTCCCACATCACAACTAAACGATTCGAACTAATCCAACATTGAATGAAAGAAGCTAATTCACTGAGACCATTCAATTCAAACCTCTTCAATGTATATTAAGATTAATGCATTTTCTCGCCCTTAAGTATAGAAATGAAATTAACTTAGCATTTAAATTGGCACATTCACACAAGATTGATTAATAAATGTCAGACTATTTTATCTAGAACTGTTTTTTGTATGCAAAGTTAGATAAATTGAATCGTTGTGGAACCGAAAACTATTTAGAAGGCTTGATTTATTTTTTATTTAATGTTGATTTTAGAAATTTAACGCACAATTTGTACATTTGGAATCTGCAACTATACTCTCTATTTAGGTCCATAACTAAACGT
This sequence comes from Leucania comma, assembly GCA_958295575.1. NCBI lineage: Eukaryota > Metazoa > Arthropoda > Insecta > Lepidoptera > Noctuidae > Leucania > Leucania comma. Next base: position 21,930,133 of record OY282478.1, on the reverse strand, counting down.
AAACTATCTTGCTATGTCTTTTTATTATTATATCTAGCCTTACTTGTCCCACTGCTTGGCAGAGGCCTCCCTCCATTCTTTCCAATTATCACGATTACTCGCTTTTTCGTTCCAATTCTCAAGGAAGACATCCAGTTCGTCCCGCCATCTCCTTCGTGGTCTGCCGCGGCCCCGTGTCGCTGTGTCCGGGCACCAATCCTGTGTTTTACGGGCCCACAGCTTTATTTATTAAATTAACAATTTATTACTTTTTATAAAAAAAAAAAATCGTATAAAAGACTTACAAAGATTATTTATATTTAGATAAATACATTTAGGTAAATATCTAATTGTAAACATTTTTAGATAATTTTTTGTAGAAATTTTTTTGATAAAAGACGTGTCAAGATTTTTTACACTTAGTCAAGTACCTAAACAGATGGAGTATAAAATATTTTTTCTCACAGACTGACTTGATAATTCAAAAGTGCCTGTAAGTGGTTTATTTGAAATAAATGCTTTGAATCTTGATTTATGTTTCTACAACCTTTAGATCTTTGGTATCAGTCAGCCAGCTATTTAACCTTTTCACATATTTAGATTAACCAAAGCCCTCTTGAATACCCTCGGAAATATAGCTTTCTCTTGCTTACAAATCGACCCAAATGTTCCTCAACCCGAAGACTGATGTGCAAACATTATGCTTTTTAAAACAAGTGCGTTACTTAATTCTTAACATTTACAAGTACCTATGCCCTTTAACAGGGGTGACGCACCTTTATCGTGCCATAAAAAAAAAAAAATATTAGGTATCAAGTGCCATTAAATAAATTTTAACTTAGTAATTTTAATGTTATGAAGATATCCGCTGGAGAACCAAGATTACCCACAGAGCTGGAAGAATCACCAAAATTAAGTAGTAGTGGGTAGAACACATTGTTCGCAAAACAAATGTTCGTTGGGGCTTTTTTTTCGGTGGAAAATCATCCAATGACATCTCCGCGCCTTTGGCTGGGGCGGGAGTTAATGTCTGAATTTTACTGACTAAAAACTTACTCCTGTTCCTTTCTTTCCAGGGCCCTGATGGTTTCACATTAGTTATGGTCCCAGTATGCTTCAACCCTACTGGGCTCCTACTAACTGAGGGACTGTTCCCTCACGCGTGCGGCCTCCTCCTTCGCTATCATTACTGTTTCGCAGAAGGAGGCGACCGCCTGCCACTCCTCCTCTCTTCGGACCATAGCCTAAACCTTTGTGTTCTTCTATCTGTATTTTTTATTTTTATTTTTATCTATATAAAATTTCAAAGATCAAAATCCACAAAAATAGGTTTAATTCATAGTGTGCAGATTTATGCTGCGACAATTTGTAGCTTAAGACCGAATATTTTATTGTGTACCAACAATGGCACGCGTACCATACCCACAGGTTGGCCATCCCTGCCCTATAATATTTTGTGGCGCAGTTAATATCGGTCATATATCATACGGATGGATACCACACAATATTTTACATGCTCGTTATATTTTCGGGTGCAATAACCGTTATGGTTGGAAATTATGTTAAAAATTGCGGCCGAGTTTGATATATTTTTGTGGAAGATGGTTCAGTATGTCTTTGAGCAAGATTTGAGTGCACTTTGGAAAGTATTTTTTTTTAATTTTTTTCAACTACATACTTTGTAAAAACAGACAGAACATTACAAAATTAATTAGCTTCCTTGCTTATTGTCTGTTTCATATTCCAGTTATGCCAGTTGGATTATTTTATTAGTCTGACTTCTCATCTTCTGAAGTTTTTGAAACTGGGGAACTGGTTCTGTATTTTCTGATAGCTACAACCTGAGGAACATTAATTCAAGAGAGAATAAGTTACTTCTAAGCAAGCGTGCTCTATCGTCGACCATATCATTGCTTACTATCAGGTGAGATAACGGTTAAGCGTGGGCCTATCAATAGAAATAAATAAATAAATAATAAAATATGTTTATCATCTTGATGTCTGTCAAATGTAGCACACATATAGATGTGTCATATCAACCAACTCACACTGGGACCCACGACCCATTCTCTCTCTTAAAGGGGAGGATTCAGGCCTCTTCCAGGACCAGCAGTCAACATAGTATAGTTAGTACCAACTACAATATTGGTCTTTAAGTTGACTTTGAACTGCTCAGTAGAAACTGTTCTATCTATAGTCAACGTTAGTTAACTCCAACTATAATGATCTCTAAACAAAAAAAAAAGGTTTCTTATATCAAAACTTTAGTGACCTTTACCTACGGGCTCCTAAAACCTGCCTCACTGATGATGTGAACAATCAAGGCTAATGCCGTTCCTGTACCTCATATCACGCATCTTGCGAATTATTTTATACTTTCATCCTTGTATTAAATACTAGCAAGGTTTAAGCAATTTTTTTATCGTTGTTAAGTTCGTGCTTGACCGCTGTCTCACCTGATGGAAAGCAACGATGCGATAGAGGTAACCTATTCACTCTTGACTTAAAGATTCCTGGGTTGTAGCCATCAGGAAACACAGACTCCGGCAGCGAATCCCACTCCTTAGTACGTACAATGAATGTGTTCCCAAAACGATAGGTGAGATGTCTACCATGTACCGGTGGCGCATCGCCATACGCCTGGTGGTCTGATGATGGAACAGGCTAGGCGGAATGAGGTTATGCAATTCCGATGCACACTCCCCTAAATGCAGTCGGTACTCTCGGCGTCCATGCTCAAGACTTTGAAGCTTCCACTCGACAAGTGCATCGTTGCCAATGATCCTCTTGGCCCGTCTTTCAGTTTTCTCAAGTACATCAAGCTGGCATTATTTGGATGCAGTTCTGCCATATTCCGAAGGTTATATGGTAGCAATACAAAATAGTTAATAACTTTTACAATATTTTTCTCTATTGGTCGTAGATTTACAATTTTATAGTAAACAAAGATCAAGTAAAAAGTCACACCATCAGAATGTTTGGCAAATCCGTTTCTATGTTCAGGAATTAGTCATGAGACTTAGATATATTGTAAATTATCGAATTCTGATAAGTCTTATTGTATTTGTCTTGATCTATTTAGGAAATGTTAACAGTTCACACTCTTATTACATTTATTACAGTCTTACAATTAAAATTTGTCGCTCATTCGCAAGCTCTATTGCAGTTATCGAGCGATGTACTGAGCTCCTTCATGATTTCAATATCATCGTCACATCGAACTGGAGTTATGTAGTCGCCATTCTCCCTGTCTCGTTGTCTGATCTTTAAGACGGAATGACATGGTTTTTGTACTTCAACCAGCACCTCGATGTACCGATAGCGTAGATAATTATGTATTTAGTTATATAATTTATCCTAAACTAAGAATTATTTTAAGATAAAAATTAGGTACCTATTTTCAAAATGGCTGAAATCGGGTCTGTAGCCTTTTATGAACATACTCGTACTAATTTCAGGAATATATACATTATGTCACATGCTGTAGGTACATATCCATTACTTTAAAACCCGTACAAATAAAAAAAACAAAACACCATCGTGCCATTACAAATATTTTCACCTATTCTTTCGATGTGGGTCACGGAAAATATCTCAAAAACGTTTCTCAGACAATTCTGGCGGTGCAAAACCCGCATAAACTGGCGACCAGCAGTCAGGAGGTCAAATGCATAACTCTCGCCACCTCGAGCACTGCGCATGTAAATAAGGGCATATTTCAAACGTACTAGCACTGAGCGCAGTGTTGGGTTGCTTCTCCAAACTGTTAAGGGTGGTATTGATTTACGCGAGCCTTTTGTTCATGAATATTGATTGTTTTTATATTGATACTCGTTTAAGGGTATAGTGGATTTGATAAAAGTAAGCTAATAAACACATTCTATTGATTTATTTCAGTATAAGCTACAAAGCCGCCGACCCACCAATACTAGTTACCACAGCAACAATGCACTATGATATTTCATTATCAGCTAACATGAGTAAATCGCTGGTCATAGGCTTTTCGATCCAAAGTTTGAGGAAATGATGATGACGTCACAAAGTAGTAGGTGCACAATGACCGGACGTGTATAATGTCTGGTGGGCTACTGCCCAATAGATGATTTCGGGCAGTTGTATCTATTCAAATTGCTCGTAGAACTTTTATTGCGAGATACAGGATAGTTCCTTTGTGACAGCATAGATGTCGCTACATCGGTTACCAGATTGGAGGAATGTGGGACAGAAAATAAAGTCACACACGCCTCTTTTGAAATGGGAGGATCCTCCGTCTAAACGGGTGTAATGTCTGGTAGATTACTGCCCGATAGATGATTTCGGACTGTTTTATATGTTCAAATCGTACGGAAAACTTTACTTGCACGATGCAGGATTGATTCTTATTTGAAATCTTATCCTGCTGTAACTAACCACCTAGCGAAAACCGTCGAACGTGAGGGCATCCCATCTTAAATACAAATGCTAATTTTTAGTCTCCAACCAAGAACATAAATGTAAAGACGAATACTTCAACATGCTCGCGTAAATCAATCCGCATCTTTACAATCACCATACACGTTAGACAGGAATGTGTGAATGCGATTCATAAATAAATCGATCCAAACAACGTCAGAGCTTCCGTGCACTTATTGATATGGTAATCGTGTAGTTAATGTGTGGTATTGTACCTAGTTACTGGGGAAGATGGTGGGTGTCGTTAAATGTGGGCGTTAATTACGAGCTAATTACTGTAATATAAGTTCAAGTCTGACAAAGATACAGGCAAAAATAAATATTTAATTCAAGCAAAACTCATATAGTAACAATAATCTTAAATTAAGTATTAGTAAATATATAAAAGCGAAATAACCACCTACAAACTCAAAATTTAGCAGGAAGATTCCTTATAGAGTGTAGACATCCGCAAAAAATTACGAAAATAAAAAAACCCCTAAGGGGGTCGCGGGCTTTCGGACGGCGTGCAATGGGTAGCACGCTGTCCGATCGTCCGGTAACCGACTGGACCGAGCTCAAGTCGTCGACGGCACGTTCTGTTCCCGCGCGCCTCAAGGAGCTGCCAGCGAACCGTAGAGGCCCAGCCTGCTGGCTGCAGGCAGGCAGAGTCGAAGCCTGCTGGGGACAAGGGCCGTTTTCTGAGAGGAAGGCTCAGCCCCGGTATGACAGATCCCGCCCTTTGCCTATCAAAGGGCGGGATCTGACATTGGATGATTTTACCTACCAAAAAAAGGAGGTAAAACGAGAATTGGATTTGTATGGACAAACCGACAATCACGGTAAAGCAAACAAGCAAAGCCGCCGGCAGAGCACGGTACCTACTTGGTAACTACAGTAGTAAACTATGCATGGACAGTCCACTCTATCAGCTGTGAAGATGAAGCTAAAGAGGAAGTCTGACTCTTAGCAGTGTAAACATTATCCGCCTTAATACAAAACGCGATCTAAATTAGTTCCGGGACTATTGTTAGGTTTAATATCAATTAGACGCTATCCAAATCTAGTTTCGGGGCCTACCAATAAATAATATATATAATAATTATATTATTATTATATATATAATTTAATACCAATTAAACGTGATCTAAAATAGTTCCGGGACTATTACTAGGTTTAATTAGTAATTCACGTTAGACGTTATAATGATGATGGCGTCTAATTGATATTAAACCTAACAATAGTCCCGGAACTAATTTAACAAATCTAGTTTCGGGGCCTATATTACTAGGTTTAATACCAATTAAACGCGATCTAAAATAGTTCCGGGACTATTACTAGGTTTAATTGGAATTAAACCTAGTAAATGACGTCAGACGTTATAGTGTTAGTAGGCCTCTCACAAGGTAGACTGATGACAAGGTGAGGGTAGCAACAATCAGATGTATGTAAGACGCACAGGAGCAAATCGAAGTGACGTCGCATGGAAGAGGCGTATTTCCAATGCTAGACGGTGTTCGGCCGGAATGATTGTGAATAATGATGACCAAAATATCACTACACAATCGCAAACATTTTGACCTATCAACTTCGATGAAACATGTTTCATCAAAGGCTATCAACCAACTCCAATGCCGCTGATAGAACGTTTAAAGCTTAATGTTACTTTTATATATGCTTCTTCTATATTTCCCTGGAATTTTAAATGAATCTTTATTAGCAGAACTTATTGCTAGAGGTCCACAACAATATCGACTTGCTCCATCTGGCTTTATAGAGTTAGATCATATTACGTAATAAGATCGAATTGCCCTCAATCTTTCCGGGAAAATCAATTTCAATACAAATCTCCAAATAAAAAATCGTAAAAAATATAATCCACAAGCGGAGCGAACTAAAATCAGATTTACATACAAAACCGTCACTTATTGTACGACTAGTAGTCAAACCTTCAAACATTCTCACAGTAACCCGCCAAACTAATGTAGTTTACGGTCGACCTACAATCGACTAGTTCATGAAACGAACGCATTCGATTGTCGATATAAATCGAATTGATGCGCCCGACACTAGCCCTCTTTACGTCAAATAAATATAGAGCTTTAGTTCCAAATAACGACACGGATATGTCAATGGCGCTAGTGTATGTTCATTTGTGTAATACGTATGCGTAAACAGAATTTTATTGTAATGCAAGATACGTTCGATTAGCTATAACTGTTCTGTTTCGAGATTGCTATGGTTACTATGAAAGTTGGTATTTTCTATATAAGAGAAAAACATAAGCAATCTAATACCATTTTTACTTCTGGGACTCAGGCCTTTTCTCTAGTAGTTTCCTTGGAACATAATCCACCACGCGGGTTCAGTGCGGGTCGATGGATGTCACATGTCTTCGAGAGTTTGTTTCTAAGACATACCGATTTCCTCACAATGTTTTTTTTTTCACCATTACACAAAGCAGGCAATGCGCCTGGCTGGGTTTGTACTTGCGGTTTACCACTCGTAAAGCGTACCGTCTATTAATACTGCGCCACCACTGCTCACAAAGAGTGAACAGTATCTTTAGAGATAAGAGGAAAACAATAAATAATTCACTCATACCAGTTTACTCCAGTCCCATTGCTGGGCATCGGCGTTTTTTTCATACAGAGCAAAAAGAGTTTTAATTTCTAGGCTTGCTGGTGGCTTGGTAAATTTAGACTGCCATGTAAATTTAAATTACTAAACAACAGACTATTTAAAATCAACTTGTTAAATGGCTTAATGATAATATTTTTTATAGCATTGAGGAATTCTTTGAACATTGCATTGCATTGCATTAGCATTATCATGTTCCCACTGCTTGGACTCAAGCCTCCTCTCTAGGAGAGGGAATGGGCCGTAATCCACCACGCAGGCCTAGTGCGGGTTGGTGGATGTCACATGTCTTCGAATTTTTTGTTCTAAGACATGCCTGTTTCCTTACTATGTTTTCCTTCACCGTTTTTCTGCTCTCACTCGGGCACCACTGCTCTCAGCACTGCTATCATTGAACATAAGTAGTCTTAATAATTTTGTATGTATAATCTCATATTTAACCTATGTAACACCTTTATATACCATGTTTTAAGCCAATAAATAAATAAATATTAATATTATAGGTCCAGGTTTCTCTGAGCTTTTCCCCGTGATGCTAATAATGCCAAGAATTCTAAAACGGTTATTACAATGGTCTAAAATAGAATCTATTATTTAGTACTATGCAAAAATAGCGTGATATGCAAAGCTTTTACCCACGTGACAATTTTGACAGGCAGAAATTATGCGGTTCATTCTTTCACTTCTCTACATATGAACATATTCATGAATAGTTCACATACCATAGTCGGGCAAAGTCAGTCTATCGACATTTCTAACATCCATCACTATGAATGACACTATGAAACATCTCTAAATGCCCTGGAACGAATGATTTAAAGCATCAACCACCATTAAAAGGAATCTAGCTCTAATAAAAATTCCTGTTACTCTGGCAACATTTTTTAATACGCTGAACATAGATACGGTTAATTTATTAAAAACCCGGCAAATAAAAGTCGGATTCGCGTACTGATGGTTCTGTACAAATTTACTAATGTAAATAGTTCAATTTTCTCAAATCGAGTGCTGCATTCTTCCCGTCTTATTATAATTTAAGTGTCTTCAAGGCTAGAGTGAATAGGCTCTTAATAATCTAATGCGCTTCACCATCAACAATTGCATCATTACTTACTTTTAGGTGGAGTTTATATCAATTAGAAAAAAGTCTCGAAGATTTTTCCAAATCACAAAAAGTTTTTAGTGACGTCACTACAAATACTTTAAATATTAGACTGACCTGGTGATGGTTGGTGGTGGTGTTAGTCTAGTGGTAAGTGGCCCTGACTGCTATGCCGGAGATCGTGGGTTCGATTCCCATCCAAAAATAACTTTTACTTGTTTTCCCTACTCCTTTCAAACGGCTTTGATCTTTAGAAATATATTTATACGAAAAAAATCCGCTTAAGTGTTCTTTAGAATATACATAGCATATGTAAATTAATCAATATTTCGCAAAGAAAATGATTAAAAAATCGGCTTGGCTCCGGGCGCTGCTGGTCGGAATTAAATGCACAGATACTCAAACTAACGCCGCCTAGGTGGCAGTAGTTTTGGCCAGATGTTCAAGGGATTATACGCCTTAACAGACGGATAGACAGAAAACCAAGTGCCTATCCTATAAAGCGCCTATTATACCACTCGATATTCTGCACAAGTTACACAGACTGTCTTAAATTTTACTTCCGAGTAAGACAGTCTGACCCTTATTACACTACGCGACGTCGACAAAACCGGTATATCGAGTGGTTTAATAGATCCTTAAGGGTTTTCTTTTTACCGCCTTAAGTACTGAACCCTAAAAATCATTGACTTGTCAGTATTTTTCACGTCGGCAAACTGACAAGCTGGCCTGACACACGACGACAAATGACTGACGAAACAGGTGGATACTGACTGATGTTTATCTGGAAGATCGGTATCCTATCCCACGTGCATTAGAATTTCAGATAGGGGCATGTTTAATAATGTATTGACCAGGGATATATGATGTGTAGACGGCATGACAATAGTTATGCAACGATATGCATCCTCTTAACTTGTTGATTTAATTTTTAGGGTTCTCTACCTCAAAAGAGAAAAAACGGAACCCTCCTAGGATCACTTAGTTTCTTAGTTAGTCCGTCTTTCTGTCAGTCTGTTTTTAAAGAACATTTATCTCGAGAACGCGTAGAGTTATCTAGTTGAAATTAAAATAATTATTACCGACCGCTTACATATATTTAGGTCTGTGGTCCCTAAAAGCTGCAAAAAAACCATTCTTCTACGTTAACAAAAAAAAAAGATACGGACGTTTACGTCGCTAAAAATGTATATTTCGACACTCTCAAGTATCCAGTTGTTGACCTAGAATCCTGAAATTTGGTATGAGGTAAGTTCTCATAGCACAAATACAGGAAAAAGTCTAAAAACTGTAATTTGTAATTAGGTAGGTCACCAAAAAAAAAAACTTTGAGATTCGGGAAAATCTTCGAGACTCGATTCGGAAATTGAATTATTTCCGTCGTTGTTTCTGTTGGTAATTTCCTATAGTCAATAATACTATTGATAATTGATAATAGTTTTGGTAACAGTAATTCATACACCACTTCTACTTTTCACACGCACTCCAACACACACCAAACACTACTACTACGCTGAGATGGTACTGGCGTTTTTTTCTTTTCTGTTTGTTTCTGATGCATAGATGTTTGAATAATGAATTGTAAATCCCTAATTGACTGTAACGTTAGCTTATCATTGAAGTAAAATTTGTAAAAGAGCTATGGATTTTGTGAATAAATAAATTAAATTAAATTAAAAAAATCATAGGTAGGTTTGTACGGAACCCTCAGTGCACGAGTCCGACTTGCACTTGCCCACTTTTCAAAAGTGCACAGAAGCAGTACGCAACATTGTAATTGGCACGAATTTTTTTTTAAAGTTTCTGTGGTCCTGTGGTGCTATTCTATAAGATAACGCAGAGCTGCCTCAACGACGAACATCCAAATAGGATACATTGGATTGTCAACCTAATTTACCTGTACATTGGATTGTTAATTCAAGGTATTTATTTATTTATTAAAACTTCATGCAACACAAAGGTACAAAGGCGGACTTAATGCCTTAGGAAATCTCTACCAGTCAACCAAGGGTGGTGAAGAGAAAACATGGCAGGAGCATAAAAAAAAAATAGATTAATAAGAAAATAAGGGTACAAATATAAACATACATGTATAATTCATACAATACAACCTTCATATATATTAATATATATTATTTATAAAAAGTAATTGAAAGGATTTTCACTATTTGTGTAGAAAATAATACCGCAACTTCCGCTTAAATGCATACTGACTGGTGGCCGTCCTGATGTTGAGAGAAAGCAAAGCTATTTTATTTAATGTATCCTATTTGGATTTTCGTAGTTGCGGCAGCGCTGCGTTTTCTTAGAGAATAGCACCACAGGAATATAAGGTGCCACTGAGGGGTACAGTTGGTTTATAAAGTAAAAGCCTGACGTGTTTCGATCTACCCTAGAGCGGATGAAGTTATTAGTAGTAGTTAAACTATTTGTGGTCGCTGACACGATACATCCTAGTGTGGGGAATACGGTGTTGCACACGGTAGAGATGTGCGCCGCTTGGGCAAAGCACCGCCATTTCCTTGTGGGGGCGATCGGCAACAACGATCTGTCACGCCGGGCGTTGATATATATATAGGCCATGGTCTGAAGCGAGGAGGAGTGGGAGGCGGTCGCCTCCTTCTGCGAAGCACTTATACTAGCAAAGAAGGTGGCCGCACGCGTAAGGCGACGGCCCAATTCCTGGCCACTAAGGTAAGTGTGGGCTTGCGGACGGCGAGCAATGGGTAGCTGTATACCCGCGTACATACAATTAGTAACATACAGTTAACCGTCCGGACCGGGCGTAAGTCGTCGACGGCGCGTATTGTTCCACGCACGCCTCAAGGAGATGTCAGCAAACCGTACGGGTCCAGCAGGGTCGATGCCTGCTGTGGTCACAAGTTGTGCGAAAGTGAACCCCGAGGCCCTGGATCGAAGGCAAGGAAGGATCAGTGAACTGAGTAGGCTATGCGTTCAAGCGCGATTTTCCCACTTAAAAAAAAAGTATGGGCCAACGTTAGGTAAATATGAGATATTAAATTGATATATAACTGTAAAAGAGGACAAAATGGCTTGGGATTGACCTGTTCCAGTAATCACTAATTGTCAAAGCTTATTTTCTAATTTTCCCTTGTCATTATTATTTATATTTATTTTTTACATTGACGATTATTGTTATTTTACAATTATGACATTGTTTAACTTTACAATTTGACATTGACAATTACTTTTATTTATATTATTTTTACAATTTGCAATATTTACTTTGTAAAATTACATACTTGTAAATTTTATTATTGTGAATGTGGGGACTATGTGGATTACTTTTTGCTTTTCTTTAATTTTAATATAATGTCTGGCAGCTATGAGTACTTTTTTTTGCAGCCTACCCAAATGTCCTTTCTTAGGTATTGTTCGTCAAGTCGTTGAGATCCTTAGTAGTCCTGAGTTGAGCTATACGAATACTAACAAATGCTTGCACTGATTGGACAGGTCCACTCAGAACTGTGTGGTTCTCTCTTCAAAGACCATCTCAGACTCCAATCTGCATGGTTCTCATATGATTTGACCATAACATGTTTGTGTATTGACTTCAAAAGAGACTTTGACCCCTGAGTCTGGTGTTTCTTCTCAGGGTGTTCAGCTAACTAAGAAACACTGGCCTCATCTAGTTTAATCTGACGAAAATAAAAATGACGTGTAAAAGTGTTTTTAAAAACCTATTTACAAAAATAAATATCATTTATAATAAAAAAGAAAAACAAAAAAGACACAATAGAAAGCGATACTACAAAGAACTGGAACAGGAAGCAAAGAATAAAATCATAAAAACAATCTTTTTTCCCGTATCTTCACCACAATTTACGACATCCAGTGCGCATCACTCACAGAAATTTTACCACAAACTTTATCGTTTCTTCATACAAATAAAAAATGTCTTACATACGTGACTGTAAGAAGGCATTCCGTGAACTATAAACAAAGGCAACCTAGTACATGATGGTACCTATGCGTCATAAGGAAAATGGTGATGCGGAGATAGGCATCAGAATTTTTAGGTTGTGATTGTACGTGTCAGGGTATTAAGTTTTTATTAAAATGGCGATCGACCTTCAATGCTCAGTAAAAGACTTTCAGATCACAATTAAAGTGCGGCACATGGGGTGTACAACACTACGGCCATATTAGTTCAAGTTATTTGGCGCATACTATACAAGCTTAATACGCTTAAACTTGGTTAATTGGGACCTGGATAAGTGAGAAACCTCCAGAGCTGGAACTCATGCCGAGGCCCTGACACTTAAGCACTAAATTACCTCTATTAGTGAAATAAGGCAAACCTCTATATCTTTTTTTTTTAAGTAGGTAAAATCATCCAATGACATCCCCCGCCTTTGAGCGGAGCGAGAGATAGCGTCAGACTCTTACTGACTAAAAACCTACCCTATTCCTTCTTTATTTTGGTTCCAGGGCCCTGGTATGCATTTTCATACCTCCCCAGAGCCCCAGATTAGGCTTCGACCCTACTGGGCCCCTACAGTTTGCTGACGACACCTTGAGGCGGATTAGGCGCACAATGCCATATTCTCAAAATGTCATATTCTCAAAACGCCATATCGCAAAACGTCACATTAGCAAAATGCCATTTTCACAAAATGACTTTTTGCAAAATGCCACTTTCGCATAATGCCTCTTCGAACACAGTATTTTTTTTTTAATTTGCACGTTACTATGTTTTTATGAATAACGCCATCTGGCTAAAACTTAAATTATTTTATATAATTGAATACTTTAATTTGTTTAAAAAAACTTATTAAAAATTAATGAAAATATTTTTTAAGATATTGAGTATGGTATCAGAATCCAATTTATACAAAAAATAAAGTAAACTGATTCGGATAAGTCATTGACCATTAAATGCTTCAAAGCGGTTCCCAAATTTAACCGTTTTAAATTCAGGAATCTCGATAAGAAGCCTCCTATTGAGATTCCTAAATTTAAAACGAGGTTTCAAGCCAGCATAAGCTGCCAGTATAACTTGTAGTCATTAGTAATATACAATTCTATTTTAATTTATTGGCGGGTCTTTCTCAAAACCCAAAAGATCTTCAAAAGACAAGGTTACTCGTGATAATTACCTACGTACTCGGAATCTAAATCTAATTCTTTTGTTTCTATTTTAATCAAATTCTCAAATCAACCCCATATAGAATCTATTGTTTTGAATTCACAAAATAACAATTTCATGTTTGAAGACTTTGTTTCAATATCCTGTGTTGAAATTATATACGAGAAAATACCCTATCTTTCTTGTAAATTTATTAAAAAACCCACTACAATTATGTTTTTTTAGGAATGTGTCATTTTGATAATGTGGCATTTTGCTAATATGGCATTTTGAGAAAAGTCATTTTGCTAATATGGCATTTTGCTACTGTGGCATATTGCGAAATGTTATTTTGCGAAAGTGGCATTTTACGTCAATATGTCATTTTGCGAAAGTGGCATTTTACGTCAATATGTCATTTTTCGAATGTGTCACTGTACGCCTTATCCACTAAAATATCTCCTCTTTAAGGGCCGGTTGTAGTCACCGTTTTTTTGTATCAACTCCGCTCTGGACTATGTCGACTTCGCGGCCCCAAAATAGCAGTTTTATTTTTATATAAAAAAAAACTATTCAAGATTTTTTGTTTTTGCGAAGCGCTTTTAAATAACGAGCTTTATTTTTTTGTAACTTTAAATATTTCCGTAACGTAATCTCGTAGATAAACACGTTTAAAATCGTAAATTAGTATCAGATTCACGAATTTTTTATCGAGCCAACTAATTTATATCATTTTTTTATTTTTGCCAAGCGCTGCAGTGCATTCATATAGTCAATTTTAATAAAATAAATTTTCATGGTGTTCTCTTCTTATTTGTGGATTTCCATAGGTTAAAAAAAGTTCAATTCACTGTATATATCATTTAGAATTGACCCATTTTTGCTGAGATTATAAAATCGCAATTAAAAGAAAATCGATCTAACCGAGACTAATCTACCGCCTCATTCTTCCAATCCCAGTAGCCTTGTTATCATAGTTTCTATATCAAATTACAGATATTAAAACTATCTAGTTATTACACAGACGTCTAAGTAAACAGCTCATTAGTGCGTCCTGCGCGCACGCACGTTGGCTATTACACTGGCGGTGACTAGATGACTAGTCGTGATGGTATTTTGTTGTAAGGGTTGGCAGTAAGAGGAAGTATTTTTTTAAATATTATTGACTGGCTCTGGAGGTAATGGCTCTGATTTAAGACTTGTAAGATTGAAGTCATTTGTGCCTGATCACTTAAAAAATTCGCTTAAATCCTGCGTCTCGGCGCCAAACCAAACCTTTGAAGTTTTCGTTTCGAGTACAAGCAAAAATGAACTTAGCGATGGTCAGGCGGTCTAGTGTGGGCCAAGTGTCTATGATGGTATGTCGCGAATTCAAACCCAGGAAGGAGCTTTATTTAATTGTAATTTGTTTTTATCACCACTGCACGATAAGCGATGGGTAGCTTGCCGTCCGGCCGTCCAGTAACGACCGATATAGGCTACGGTCGCAACAAAGAGATGTCAGCAAAACATTTGAAAGTTACTCTGGCCCAGGAATACAAAGGGCAACTGAAGGACACAAATGTAGGTTTTAGTGAACAGAAGTCTGACACGCCTTCTTGATCCACCCAAAACTATGAGAAGTCATTGGATGATTTCCTTCATCGAAAAAAGAATTCTAATATCGCTAAAACTCAAGAACGGCTGGACCGATTTGGCTAATTTTGGCCTTGAAATATTCCTGTTACTCCATCATCATCATCAGCCTTTTAATGTTCCGACTGCTGGGACTCAGGCCTCTTCTCTAGGAGAGGGAATAGGCCGTAATCCACCACGCGGGCTCAGTGCGGGTTGGTGAATGTCACATGTCTTCGAATTTTTGGTTCTAGAACATACCGGTTTCCTCACGATGTTTTCCTTCACCGTTTTGAGAGGGAAATAAATTATACAAAGTAATGCGCCTGGCTGGGTTTGAAACCGCGACCTACGACTCGTAGATTGGGGCCGTTACCACTCGGCCACTACTGCTCTCATGTTCCAGGGAAGATTTAAAAGGTAATAAAATATGGAAATCATGAAAAAAAATCCACATTAATCATAGGCGTTACGAAGTTTTCTGGATTAGCTAGTTATAATATAATCAAACATAAGTACTATTTATTTAGGCTGGCAACTGACACTCCTAGACACGAAGATAACAAGGAGAACACCCCCCGTAGATTTTGATAGCCTGTCAGTAATTCATGGCACTCAATATAAATTCTACGTCACAGCTGTACTTCACATTAAACGTTACAGGGGGCGCTAGTTGTCATTCTTTGAATATATGCTGTTCACATTTTAATTGTAAACCTGTTATATTATTTATAGGGAGGAACATCTTTGTTATCTACACCTGTTCAACGCATATATAATTTTGCTGCACGCCGGCGAGTCTTCAGTAGGAAGTCCAGAATGTGGTACACTTTTGGGTTCTTGAGAGGCATTGCGCTGTAGTCCAAGTAATATACACCGTTAAATTTTGATCGTTTATTCCCGTGGAGGGTCGATTCGGTACATAAAACACTATCGATTTTTAAAAACAAAAATTAAAGTACCTACTATATTAATAATAATTAAATCTAGTTCTATATAAAACTTAATAGATATATATACAAATTAAAAATAATAATATATACAAACGGGTAGAAAAAGAACTTATTGGGCATCAAAAAATTCATCCACATCGATATCAATGGGAAAAGTGCCCAGAACGCTGGCAGCATTGCCACGTTGGATGGCAATGCTGATTCGTTGACCGAAGAAAAGCCCAGCCCTCTGGTCACGCGAAGAGTCGACCAGCTGTTTGCTGATGTCACGAACAACTCGATGAGCCCTCGGACCCCATGGCCCTAGTGTTTTAAGTACCTACTTTTTTTCTAAAACTCGAACTAATATAAGCATGTACGAAATTAATTTCTTTAAGTAAACGTCAGCTGGGCGAGTTCAGTGACCTGTAGGTAGTTATTACACAATGACCGACGACTACCTACAAAGTAATTGACTCGTTTACTTATTTTATCTTTACAAATCGATAGTGTTCCATGTACCGGATCGACCCTCCACGGGATTAAAACGATCAAAATTTTGCGGTGTATTGAGTACTAGTTGTCTCGGCAAACTTCGTACCGCGTAACAGTAAATATTCATTGGTAGTATATCTTTTGATATTGTTAACCATTTGCGATGAAACCCGAGTCTAAGTAATATACTCGTATATTATCAAGTTACACACGATTTTATTTATAAGTTACCTTCGATTTTGTACATTTTACGTCAGGTGACAACTAAAAACTTTGGTGTGAATGAAGTTTATTTAATCTTAATCAGTAGTTTGTAAATGCCAAACTTAATAGAATAGACCAGAAACCTTACAACGAGCTCTTAACGCGATCTGTTTGAGAACTTAAACTGAACAGGGATGTAGGGTGAGTGAGTGACACACATATATTTACATAATTTTCACATTTTACGTAAAGAATAAATATAAAAAAATCACCTACATTTATTCATATATATATTTACACATACATATATATTTCCAGGTAAACAACATTACATTATGTATTGTATATTATACACTAACACTAAAAACCACAGACGTTAAACACATAATAACGTGACGCATTGGACACGCGCACTGTCGATGGCGCGCCAGCGATATATTTTCATCTACCGCCGCGTTGTCATATTCGTTTTTCACCAGTCACGATCTACGCTATCCGCTAGCCATACGTGCGCTCGCGTCGATATAAGTTGTCAAGTATCTACTCGCGCTAGCTTTACCAAAACTGTCTCCTTATTGCTGTTTTTACCTGCTTGTGCCTTCATTATTACAGTGTTGTTGTGTTGTGTGTGTGGACAAAATACGCCTGGAGATACGACGAAGGACTTTTAATTCATTCACCTATCCAGTGAGTACACCATACGCAAACACATCCCAAATAACCAAAGCACAAAATAGATAGGTACAGAAGTTAATCTCATATATGTACTCCACTTTTATACCTACGCTCGGCGGTCGCTAGAAAAAGTACTCTGTGATCTAGCACTGGTTTAACACGGTTTAGTCACGTACAAGATATCGTGTCCGTGAGCGGTGTCTATGTGGCGTTGCTCGAGCGCGCTTTGTATGTAGGTTATCTTCTCTACTATCTCTCTTTTGTAGTATAGCTCCATCGCTCTTTCTTGCTCGTACACTTATCATTTTAACACGACATGGTAAAGCTCTTGTAGTGAAAGTCAGTCCTGTAGTTTTTTTATAAGTTCTGATGGACAATCTAATAGAGATCCTTAGTAGTCCTGAGTTGAGCTACACGAATACTGACCACTCAAACCTGTGTGGTTCTTTCTTCAAAAGACCATCTCAGACTCCAATCTGCGTGGTTCTTATATGATTTGACCATTACATGTTTTTGTATGGACTTTAAAAGAGACTTTGACTTCTGAGTTTGTATCGGTGTTTCTTCTCAGGGTAGTCAGCTAGGAAACACCGGCCTCATAATATGATTTTAAAAGAATGTCCATGGAGTTTTTTGCATATTCTTCTACATAAAGATCTACGCTTTGGAACGTGCAATTTAGCTTCACTTTTTTGACTAACTGACCTTTTGACTATTCAAAAGTGCCTGTAAATTGTCTATTTGAAATAAATAAGTTTGAGTTTAGACTGATAAAAAAAATTACGTGTAAAAGTGTTTTCTAAAACCTATTTGCAAAATAAATATAATTTATAATTTAGTAGATCACAAAGGCTTTTAGTCAGTAAAGTCTGACACTCCTTCTCGTTCTTAAAGAGGAAGAAGTTTTTTGATGATTTCCCACCACAAAAGAGCGCAATGTGTTTTTTAACCTACATTTCTGTCAACCATCATCTCAAAAGAAGAAGAAAAGAGAAAGGAAGAAAGGAGTCTACAAAGGTCTACGATGCACAAATTGAATACATACAAAACTCCAAGCTAAACTTTCTAATCATGCTAACCCTACACCACACATTAGTATCGATACAGATTAATATTTTTTGCTATTTTCCGCGTAATTATAATTAGTGTTATAGAAGTAGGTAAAACATACTTTTTGTATGATATCACTTACATTCATCAGAGGAAGAAATACAATGCTACAAAAAATATAGAACAAAAAGTATGGAACGCGCAAGTTACACTGTTCCAAGGATTTGTTACACGGAAACTAGGATTATCTTACTACGGGCAGGAATCTGTTGGTAAATATGCCTGCCTTCATATCCGAGATTTTTCATGGTAGCGGACAATAGGGGAAGCCCGTATTTAGTTATCTTTGTGAAGATATTGTCTGACATAAAGTGGATGGACATGAATGATAGAAAATGATGGACGACGCATGGTTTCACCTCACCACTTGTTGACGCTTAAGTGGCAATAGGCAGGGCACATTGCTCGCAGAACAGATGGCCACTGGGACCGAAAGGTCCTGGAGTGAGGACCGCGTACCGGAAGACGCACTCCTACAAGGTGGACAGATGACCTGGCAAGAGTTGCGGGAATCCGATGGATGCGAGATGCACAGGACCGTTCATTGTGGCGACACTTGGGGGAAGCCTATGTTCAACAGTGGATGTCTTTCGGCTGATACGCTTAACCTTATATTCACCAAGTAGCTACTACTTGTTAAAAATATCAATTTAGAGCCGTATGAGGGTCAAAGCAGGACATGGGGTCCGAGTGAACGGCGACTTTTCAAAGATACTTCTTGCCGAGTGATCGGCAGATCTGCTGACCATTTGGTTTTGCCATTCAAAGTGGTATTAGGCACGTTTTTAGCTTAACCAGACGACAGTGCATTGGAGAAGCAATTCGATGCCTAGGTGTATTGTTTGCGTGGGCTTGCGTACGACGTACAATGGGATAGCTCGCCATCCGGTAGGGACCGAACCCGAGTCGTCGGCTACTTATATTCTATTATTTTCTTATGTAAAAGAGAAAAATACTGAAGTATTATTTCTATACTCATATTATAAAGAGGATGTTTTTTAAATATTTTAAATTAATATTATTGTATTATATAATGAATAAAATCTAAAACCACTGAACTGATTTTAAAAATTCTTCCATCAGCAGGACTGACTACTTTAACATTAAGTAACCTATTCATTGATTTTCTACATTCATGCAGACAAAGCTGTTGGTAGAAGATAGTGTTTTAATATTTGCTTTTAAATTGCAGTAGTACTGTGAGAAGGTTGAGGTAATAAAAAATAAAACAAGTCACCATTAACCCAGCTTATACACCAAGTGGAGCGTCGTGAACATCGACATAGCGACGAAATGAACCCGTCAATTCCAAAAAAACAATTATGTCGACTAATTACGACATTTCTCTTGAGATTAAACGAATATGTGCGCCCGACTTTATTTCTGGTTGATGTGAGTCGCATTTTTATTGTTATGTGGTTCTGTCAACGAGAAAAATCTTATATTATTTAAAATGCGATAGCATATTGTTTTTTTTTTTTTTATTTTGCAAATAGGGTTTTCACACTACAAAAACACTTTTTCGTCATTTTAAACTACTGAACTTGGGGGGAGGGGGAATGTTTAATTTAACTATGTTACTGTGCTTTAACTATGTTACTGTTGACATCACATTGAATAAACTAGATTATAAAAATGACAAGGAAGTAATCTCATATGAATGCCTCACATTTTATAATATTATAGACATAATTGAATTTATTTATTATTAAGTTGTTTTGTAAAAATGTCAATGACGTGAATTATTAAACTATGCTAGTGAATTGGCAGCCATTATGATAAAGGTAAATACCAAAAGCAGATTTTATACCAAAAAGGTTTTTTACACATAAAATTCACCACGGATCTCCAAACAATTCTGGTGCCAAAATTGTAATACGCGCTCATTGTCCAAAATTCGCGTGTTACTTCAGAACAATCTTATTTGCTAATTGTTTTGAAAAATCAGAGCACTGTCATATGCTCTTTATTCACTAGACTTACGGTAATTTAGGAAATAGGTATAACCGTTTCTACTAATAACAGAAATCACATTTATAAACAAGTATTCAATGAAAATAATGTTTATTTCCTATGAAGCTTTTATAGCGCGGTAGCATAAAAATGAAAAATAAAGTACTTTTTTTTGAATCTCCAATTAATTCACGCATGTACGAAATTAATTTCTTTAAGTGAACGTCAGCTGAGCGAGGCCAATGACCTGTAGGTAGTTATTACGCAACGAAACGAAAGTTTAGCAAATAAATTCTCCGGCTCTAGGTGGATCGAGAGGGAATGTTAAACTTTTACTGGCAAAAATCCACCTGCTTATTCCTTCAGTTAGCTTTTGCATTTAAGGGCCATGTAAATTCTTTCAAACAATCTGACAGCCATCCTATCACCTCTTTAATAGTTCTGAGTTGAGCTACACGAATACTGACAAATGCTTGCACTGACTGGACAGGACACAAAAAACCACGTCAGACACTTATCTGCATGGACCTTTACATGTTCACAGTATAGACTTTAAATCTAAAACCCGATTACGACAAAAAAAGAAATAACGCTTTTTTTTGTTCTTGTTTCTCCAGTAACCTTGTTTATTTCAGCATTCTGAAAATCTTGTTTCATATTTAATATTTTATGATATAAATAAAATATTAAATATGACTTTTTTCCGCTGGAGGGCGCCACATTGAATTTAGATGATAATATTTTTGATAAACACAAGTGAAGCCCTCTCAAATAATACCAAACACTGCGTATTTATCTCATTTTTTAACACATTACTTTTTGTCCGTTAGAGGGCTCCACATCAAGTATTGTGACACGTCACGGAGCCTATATTCAGCATGCGATTAAGACGGTTCGAACGATACGTCATAAATATGTCGAGTTTAGATTCGGAGCTACGAGAGAACAGATCAACATACTCATATACTCGTACATACATAATATCATTTACCACGCCCATTAGAGATTTACAAAATGTATATGCCACAATGTATATGTATATGCCACAACTATCACACAACGCCGTCTAATCCCAAGCTAAGCAGAGCTTGTGTTATGGGTACTAGACAACTGATAAACATACTTATATATTTCTAAATATATACACATTTTAGATAAATTACACCCAGACACAGAACAAATGATCGTACTCATCACACAAACATTTGTCCTGGGTGGGAATCGAACCCACGACCTCCGGCATAGCAGTCAGGGCCACTAACCACTAGACTAATAGGTCAGTCAAAATTACAAGTTAGGTAGGCAAGCAAATCAGAAAAAGAATTCACAAAAAAAAAAACAAAAGTATACAAATTATGCAATAAAGTATTGAGTGTGTTTTTTTTATTATTGAACGTTAATTTCAAATAAATCAGATTTGCATTGCATTGCATCATATTGCCTTATAATGTTCCCACCGCTGGGACTTATCCAAATGAATGGGCCGTAATCCACCACGTGGGCGCGTGGTGCGGATTGGTGGGTGTCACATGTTTTCATATTTTTGCTTCTACGACATGCCGGTTTCCTCACGATGGTTTTCCTTCACCGTTTTTGAGAACAGTGGTGATGAAATAAATTACACAAAGTAATGCACCTGGCTGGGTTTGAACCCGCGATTTAAACGCGTAAGTCGGGGCCGTTACCACTCGGCCAACACTGCTATCTAAATCAGATATTTTTTTGCAATTTCGAAATCACCTTTCATCCACGTCAATGCTTCAAAACCTTAATTCGGAATTTCCCTTCCAACTTTCAGTTTTACTAAAAAGGTTTTATATTTATGAGTTCAGTTTTAAAAAAAGAATAAAGGGCGATCCCATTGGCCCGATAGACGCGAAACTCTCGTTTTAATGTCCGCTCGTCATTTTTAATGGGACCACACCTTAATACGGTTTGTGTAATAAAATGCTTCGCAAAAACTGATTGATTGCTGTTTCTGTTATGTAATTTTGGTGTGAAATTTATTTTTAAGTGCCTTTTAAATCTTTATGTTTATTATTATTTGCTTTTTTGCCACATCAAAACAAAGATTTTGTACCTACTCATGTTTTATTTTAAAGTACCAATATATTTTCGTAAGTTTTTAAACAAAAAAAAAATATTGTTTTAGTAACAAAGCTTTAGAGCTGATTTGAAAGTGAAAATTGTCTGAATATTTAAAAATTGACCTGGAATAATATTGAAAGTCATTCTGTAGTGTCGAATTTATGTACGCTAAAAGTATGGTTCTTTTAGACGAACATTATATTATTATTTAAGTGACTTAAGAATAATTATATCACCAGTTATAGTTTTATATTTCGACAAGTTATCTTGTCTCACAAACTTTTGCCTTTATAATATTAATTCTGAATAATTTGGATTTAAATTTATCAACTGTGATTTTATTTAATTTTGATTTTGATTTATTTTTTAAGACTTAAATTTCATTTTTTTTTTTATTTTGATTCTTATTTTATATGAATCTAGCGACCAGCCCCAGCTTTGCACGGGTGCGATAGTGATATTAAATATATTATGCATGTATTATACATATAAATCTTCCTCTTGAATCTCTCTATCTATTAAAAAAACCGCATCAAAATCCGTTGCGGAGTTTTAAAGATCAAAGCATACATAGGGACAAACAGCGGGAAGCGACTTTGTTTTATACTATGTAGAGATGTAAATTTGGCATTTTATAATAAAGGTGATTTTGGTAAGCCTAATAATATAATTTTTATACAAATACTTGATCTCTCCGACTGGCACTTTTGGATTTACCTTTACAATACCTAAGTGGAGCACTTACTATTTGATGAACGATATCCCTCGACATTTCCTGTATAATTCCATTATTCACTTAAAAACCAACGTCCTCGGATCAATATTTCAAGTTTCTAATCGTATCAACAATTTACGACCATCATAAGACTCTAATATAATGTTAATAGCCTCAAAAGCTATTCCAATTATTTTTTTCATTTATTTATTTATTTATTTATTTATTTATTTTTTACTTTAACAAAAACGGCTACGCGCCAATTACAATAGTTAAAGACAAACACAAAAAACTCACACACTCACCTCACAGAACTCCAGACATACTGACATGATCATCTTCCATTCATCCGCGAACACATCACAATCAGGGTGCGTGTCCAAAAGAGTGTTGAGCGCAGAGAGAGTGCGAGGGACAGGAGACTGGGCTCGCGCCACAGTGTGACTCGCAGGCACAGAGAATAAGTTATGTTTCCTGACGCGGCTATATTTGACTGGGGCACAAAGTTGAGACACCTCGGCATGCAGCTCAGTAGTATCCGTTCTACCACGAAGGATTTTTAACATATTTAAAATTTGGTCATTTTTCCTTCTGACCTCAAGTGAATTATACCCTAAACAGCCTAAAAGAAACTTAGTAGGGTACATAAAGGGATAAAATCCATAGATCCGCTTATAGAGATATCTAAGGTAAGCTTTTTGCACTTTCTCTAACATCAAAGCATATTTTTTCTCATGTGGGTTCCAGACGCATGCACTAGACTCAAGTTTGCTTCGAACAAGCACGTTAAAAATAGATATAATAGCGCTTGTGTTTTCAAAATCTTTAGCGTTTCTCAAAATGAAACCCAAACGCCTAAATGCATCTTTTGCAACTGCTAAAATATGGTCATGGAAGGTTAATGTATGGTCAAATGTGACACCTAGATCCTTAATTGAGACTGTTCTGGTAATTGTGCTGTCATTGATTTTATAGTTAAAAGATACTGGATTACGTGATCTGGTAAAGCTTAAGACGTAGCATTTTGACGAATTGAATTCCATCTTGTTATTTACACTCCACTCATATAATATAATACATACATATTTATATATGTAACTGCCATTCATCTATCAATGTAGATATATGTAAATTATATCACACTAGCTTCTGTTAATGGCTTTGCCTGCGTGAAAATAGAAAAATGATCCCAATGGTACAATCTCTCGAGT
Source organism: Leucania comma (assembly GCA_958295575.1). Classification (NCBI taxonomy): domain Eukaryota; kingdom Metazoa; phylum Arthropoda; class Insecta; order Lepidoptera; family Noctuidae; genus Leucania; species Leucania comma. Next base: position 21,905,895 of record OY282478.1, on the reverse strand, counting down.
TAATAAGTATGCTATATAAATAATATGCTATTCCAAGACTTTCTTTAATGATATAAACGAGTGCTTGACTGCGATCCCACCTGATGGTAAACAGTGATGCAATCGTAGATGGTAAAAAGCACAGATATAGATATACCTAGATAACGCAAGAGCAACTACTTCGCGTGCCTAGCTTACGTACAAAAATCGTAAGTGGTCACTTTCGCGCTCAGTCTGCATCGGAATACAGCGCTAGTCGGGTGCAGTTAAAAATATAAAAATGGTTAATTATGTTGTTGGTGTGGGGGTGGAGCGAGGGGGATGCCGTACGCGGCGGCGTCTTCACTAAATAGTGCTTGTGACGTCCTAATAGGTAGTCAAAAAATGGCGCGCGGTTTTCATACAGATCGTGATGCTTGCGTTATATATGTCTATCTATATCTGTGATAAAAAGCCTATTCACTCTAGCCGTGAAGACACCTAAGTTATAATGTTGGGAAGACCGCTGCAGGCAAATTGTTCTAGTCTTACGAGGTACGCGGTACGTGGTATAAACGACATGACGAAGTGAAATGCTAGGGCTTGTTTATGGAGAAGCGGTGCGTTGCGTGGCGTATTGGGCGGTCGTCGTACATTGTCTTACGTTTGTGTTTGCGCCGCGTCTCCATAAACAAGCACTAAGTGTGGACGGTAGAGGTATTAACAATGTATGGGTGGCTACTCGCGTCTGGTTGTCCGATGGCAGAAAGCTGATGACGAAATCAAGAAATTTTTACACCAGCCTTTACTCAACTAGATTGGGGACGGCTTACAGTCAGTGCGACTGCCTTTCAACCTCAACAACAACACCAAGTTACAGGACAACACGATACTCCTTGAATAGAGTGAAGGCTAGACTTTCTGGTGTTTGACCAACTGTCAAAAATCTGCGAATTACAACCTGGCTCAACGGCTTTCCGTGGCTTTATGTGTCAGTAATGTAGACTTAGAAAAATACATATTATGAACTGAAATGGTAAATTTTGATGCAAGTGCAGAAAGTTTGTCATTGCGACCGAGGTGGAATTCACATGAGCCGAAGGCGGGTGTGTTATGGAGCCGAGGGTTGCAGTGACTTTGCACGCGTATCAAACGACGATTTTCAATGCACTTATGGCTCGTGGGGGTCGACGCCGGCCTGATACGGCAAACGATTTTATTACAATAAAAGTAAGCACACGCTTTTTTCCACACTAGTGCGGAAGAGTGGCGGTACGAAGGCTGAGTGCCAAGAATACCGCCTCAGGACCTGACGGCCTGCCTGGGAGGGCCTGGGTCCTGGCTATGGAGGCTCTCGGGCCTCGATTGAGGGGGCTCTTTAGCGCATGTCTGGAGAGGGGCCAGTTCCCACTTCGCTGGAAGACGGGGAAACTGGTCCTCATAGCGAAGCCTGGGCGCCCTGCGGACTCTCCGTCCGCGTACCGGCCCATTGTGCTGCTCGACGAGGTGGGCAAGCTCTTTGAAAGAGTCATTGCAAACCGCCTCGTCGCGCGCCTTGCAAGGGTGGGGCCGGACCTGTCGGACGGACAGTTCGGTTTTCGCAGGATGCGCTCCACGGTGGACGCCATCATGCGCGTGCGAGCCCTCACGACGGGGGATGCGGTGTCCCAGGGCAGGTGTGTCGTGGCAGTGTCCTTGGACATTGCCAACGCCTTCAACTCCCTGCCCTGGAGTTGCATTGGAACGGCACTCCGGTACCACCGGGTGCCCGACTACCTCTGTCGTGTGATCGAGGCCTACCTATCGGAGAGGTATATCATCTACCCCGGTCACCAGGGAGAGTGGAAACGTCGAGAGATGTCGTGCGGTGTTCCGCAGGGATCGGTACTAGGACCACCCTTGTGGAACATCGGGTACGACTACGTGCTGCGCGGCGACTTCCCCGACGGGGTCAGCGTGGTCTGCTACGCGGACGACACGTTGGTCCTAGCGCGGGGAGAGTCGTACCGGACGGCGGTCGAATTAGCGACACGCGGGGTTGCGATGGTCGTTGACAGGATCCAGCAGTTGGGACTCGAGGTGGCACTGCACAAGTCCGAGGCCATGTGCTTCCACGGCCCTCGGGGTGCGCCACCACCTCGTTCCCAGCTAACGGTAGGAGGGGTTCACATCAGCGTCGGGTCGACGATGAAGTACCTGGGACTCGTCCTCGACAGCTGGTGGAACTTCAGGGAGCACTTCCGACGTCTGGCTCCCAAACTGAATCGGACTGGGGCTGCTCTCGGGCGGCTCCTGCCCAACCTCAGGGGACCAGACGCCTCCTGCCGGAAGCTCTACGCGGGAATCGTTCGGTCCATGGCTCTCTACGGGGCTCCGGTGTGGGCACCGACGTTGCAACAGCAACCGAGGACCCAGCTGAATGCGTGCCAGAGGGTCATGGCAATACGCATGGTGCGAGGGTACCGAACGATCTCCCGCGAGGCGGCGACCCTCCTTGCTGGCCAACCGCCGTGGGATCTGGAGGCAACAGTCCTTGCACACATGCACGACAAGCGCATGGAGATGCAACGCCGGGGCGAAATTCCGCTGCCACGACAAGTCGAGGCATGGCGGACAGAGCTCCGGCGGGATCTCATGGCGAAATGGCGTCAACGACTATCGCAACCTCGTTCGGGGCGCGCCACAATTGGGGCGATAAGGCCCATCCTTGGGGCGTGGCTGGAAAGACCTCACGGCGTTCTCAACTTCCGCACGACGCAGGTGCTTACCGAACACGGAAAGTTCGCTAAGTACCTGTTCCGGATTCGTGCGGAGGATTCGCCCGGGTGTCGCCACTGTGCGGAACATCCGGAGGACACGGTGGAGCACACTGTAGAGGTGTGCCCCGCCTGGGCGGAGCATCGCCGTGTCCTCGTGGGGGCGATCGGCGGCAGCGATCTCTCTCGCCGGGCCTTGGTTCAGGCCATGGTCCGTAGTGAGGAGGGATGGCAGGCGGTCGCCTCCTTCTGCGAAGCAGTAATGCTAGCAAAGGAGGAGGCCGACCGCATCAGGCAGAGGCAACGGGGCGCTCGCCCCAGCCGCCGCCGGGATTCCGATCCCGATTTCCGGCCACCGTAGGCGCGGGCTTGCGGACGGCGTGCAATGGGTAGCACGCTGTCCGATCGTCCGGTAACCGACCGGACCGAGCCCAAGTCGTCGACGGCGCGTTCTGTTCCCGCGCGCCTCAAGGAGCTGTCAGCACACCGAAGAGGCCCAGCCTGCTAACTGCAGGCAGGCAGGGTCGAAGCCTACTGGGGTCATGGGTTAGTTCCGAAAGGAATGCTCGACCCCGGCACGATAGGCTACGAAGGAACGGGGTAGGTTTTTAGTCAGTAAGAGTCTGACACTACTTCCCGCTCCGCCCAAGGGCGGGATTTGTCATTGGATGATTTTACCTACCATAAAAAAAAAAAAAAAAAAAAACACTAGTGCGGAAAATAGTCCACTGTATGCCTAAAAGCGGTGGGCTATGAGCGGGTTTTCGAGTAAGTGTATTGAAAAATCATATTGGCCTGCTGGTTTCGTACCCGCAATCTTATGAATGAGAGACGGTTGCCTTAACCACTGTGCCATCATGACATGGTACCAAAATTCACCCAGATCCATTCAACCATTTAAGTGTGATGGTATGACAAACATTCATACAATTGCCTTTACAATATTAGTGTCAAATCTCAAAACATAATTTAGAGCCTATAAATATGGATGTCCAATCGTTGACAGTTAATTGACAGGCGTTGAGATTCCATTAATTTTCTTAAGTAGAAGTGTGGTCATTAAGTTGGTAACTTAATTTTATCCGCAACTAGCTTCTGTCCACGGCTTCGCCCGCGTGAAAATAGGTTTTCCCATACAAATTTCCAAACCCCGTTTTACCCCCTTGAGGGTAGAGTTTCGTAAAATCCGTTCTTAGCGGATGTTTACACCTTATAAGTAACCTACCTGCCACATTTTCAGTTTGTAGTTGTTATATGTAGTTTCTGAGATTTCGTGATTAATCAGTGAGTGGTATTTCGCTTTTATGTATATAGATTAGACGCTGTCCGTGGCTTTGCACGTATGAAAGTAAAAAAAATATCACAAGGGAACATACTACCTGGATAAAATAGTAGATAATGTGACTATGGGGGATAAGGCTTTGTATTTAAGTCGCGGAAGGCATGTTGAATTCCGAACGAAATGAAGGTTGCTAAGTTTTAATCCCGAACGCCAGTGAGGGTTTCATAAACCTGAATGAAGTGAGAAATTTAAACCACCCGAGACAAAGACACTATTTTACTACACCATCTGTGAGATAATTAAAAGACAATTTACGAAAACAAACTATATTTTAGTGAAATATAATTAAAAAAATCTACGAGCAATAACACACTGCCATTTAAGTTCGGCAATTATTTGGGCTATGTCGGTAACTTTGGTTTTTCTGCATCTCAATTACCCCACTCATCAATAATATACTTAGTTTAATCAGGGTCTCAATTAAAAAAAAACTCAAAATTATTCTTGCAACAAAGAGAACCTACAACGCAAACTCTGTTCTTGAAAACTTGATCTTATGTTTTATCATATTAGGATCCTAATGGCTACCAAGCTGATTGGCACTTACATCCTTTAGAAATACATCGTAAGATAAATATGACAAATTTCAAGCACACTGAAAACTGCTGCGATTGGTTGAATTGCCATTGCATTGCATCAGCCTTATAATGTTCCCACTGCTGGGACTCAGGCCTCCTCTTTAGGAGAGGGAATGGGCCGTAATTCACCACACGGGCCCAGTGTGGGTTGGTGGATTTCACAAATCTTCGAATTTTTGGTTCTAGGATATGTCGGTTTCCTCACAAAGTGTTCCTTCACCGTTTTGAAAGCAGTGATGATGAAATAAATTACACAAAGTAAAGATCCTGGTGAGATTTGAACCAGTGACCTACAACTCCTAAATCGGGGCCTTTACCACTCGGCTACCACTGCTCTCGAATTCATTAGTTTGATTCATTACTTGAATAATCAATCACTAATCGCTTCATCGATAATTTCGATCAAGAAACCGGGTACAAAGCTATGAATCTGCTTAAAGTAATTGAGCACATTACTCTTATAACAAATCCGGTAAACAGAACATAAAATAAGGCACATCTGAAGATATTGGACGACAATCCACGATTTCATAGACTTTACTATGTAGACGACAAACACATTATATCTTTTCAACGTAGGCTTCATTCGCAGAAAACTGTAAACAGAAGTTTCAGTCAAAGCAAAGAGTGAAAATAGGCAGTGGCGGCCGAGTGGCATTGACCCTGACTTACGAGTTGTTGGTCGAGGGTTCAACTCCAGCCAGGCGCATTACTTTGTGTAATTTATTTCAACACCACTCCTCTCAAAACGGTGAAGTAAAAGATCGTGAGAAAACCGGCATGTCTTACCCCCGTATTTATAAACAAGTAAAACTTGAGTAAAAGTAACTACTTTGTGTATTCTATATTTAAGAAAATTTTAATTTTGAATGCAGATTTCCAACGTCAAGTAATGACTTAATAAAATTTTACTTATGACAAGTGAATACTTCTTTATAAATACGGGTGTAAGAACCAAAAATTCGAAAACAAGTGACATCTGCCAACCCGCACCGGGCCCGTGTGGTAGATTACGGCCCCTTCCCTCTTCTAAAGAAGAGGCATGAATCCCAGCAGTGAAAACATTATAAGGCTGATGCTATGCTATACTAAATTTTAATGTAAAAAATAATTATAAAGGTATTTATTTATTTAATCGAAGGAAAACAATTACAAAAGCATCACAATTTTATATAAAACACTAAGCTAATTACAGGTTCTCACGGATTAAAACTGAAAAAGTAGTAGAAAACTTAGTACCACTAACAAGCACGAAAAAAAAAAAAACAAAATAATAAAATATCGCCTAATTCAAGTAGTACTAAGTACACGTACGGTCACGTAGTAGTCCAGTATTCGTCCGACATGATAGACTGGAAAACAAAATAATATCTAAGTATTTATTTCAATCTAACGAACTGGCACTTTTATGACATCAGGTTTTTTTTAGTCTATAATCAAATGACTTCTCTTACTCTAAGGTCTTCACTTTTCAAACTTTCCGACTTTTGTTGACTAAAACCCAACTATTCTTTCATTTAAGCTTAATTTTTTACGCGCGCCTTTAGTAGAAATTAGTAAAACCGTAGGTGTCCAGCAGGGCTAAAGGCGTGAAATACCTACTAATTTCACGCCACGAACATAAACCTGTTTTCACTAAAACCAGCGCTGTGGACTCGTCGCATTTTGTGTATTGTCACGGCACTATGCTGAGGATTTGCCTGTTTTGCGCGGACGTGGCGCACATTTTTCATAAAGAATATTTATAATTTATAAGTTAGTCCAAAGTAAGGTCCTAACGGAACTTCGCCTCCGCATCCGTCACTGCGGAAGTTTTGCAAGAAATCATTTCTTCGCCTCCGCCTTTGCAAAATTATAGCGAGGTTTTAACTGAGCTTTATTTACGTCGTAACCATGGAACAATATCGCGCGAGTAGCGATGTTCAACAATGACAACCTTCCAGCCGCGTATTACATGTAACATGGTCAAGAATCAATGTGCGCGGTGGAAGGAGCGCTAAAAATGGTTTCATATTCTGAAACTCCCAGTTTAAAAAAAAAATGTGTATTTATGTTCATTTTAGTGACTATGAATAAATAAATAAAGATTTTATATTATTTCTATTGTTTTCTCATCCAATTTCATCTCCGCCTCCGTTAATCTCTACATTCGCGGAGGCAAATCTCTTCACCTCCGCATCCGCCTCCGCTAAGATGGCCTCGGTTACAACCCTACTCCAAAGATTGCGTCTTTTCCGCCAAATAAAATGTATTTCTTTCTTTCCTTGTTTTCAAAATTTGCATGGACCTTCTCCAACATTTGTATAGTGGCACTTGCTATAATCGCCTTATACAAAGCTTACAAAATGCGATCACTGGGCGTGTAAACTGTACTTAGTGTTCGCTATAATTTGATAGTTTGTTTAAGCATTGTTGATATACCTGGCTTTCTAAGCTTGAAGGATTAGGTTGAAAGAGAACAGTGGCGGCAGTAATAATATGAACTGTGGTGCTATTCTCTAATAAAACGCAGCGCTGTTCGACGTTGCCGCAACGTCGAACATACAAATAGGATATATTGAATTAACAATCCAATGTATAGGTTCATTAGGTTGATAATCCAATGTATCCTATTTGGGTGTTCGACGTTGCGGCAACATCGAACAGCGCTGCGTTTTCTTAGAGAATAGCACCACTGATGATGTTAATACAATCGTTGATGGTGAGGCGCACTAGTTTATTAAGGGCCTTTTCACTCTAGCCTTGAAGATATCTAAATTACAATTGGAAGACCGCAGCAGGCAAACTGTTCCAATCCCTCGTACATCGCAGTATAAACGACGAGGCAAAACGCTTAGTACGGACCGTAGAAGTTAAGCGTAAGCCATACTTCAGAACTTTTAGATCCATCGACTATCTATCCTGCAGTGATGTACCCTGTCCACTACTATTTCAACAAAAAGTTCAGCAATTCTTTGGGTTATGTCGAAAACCTTTTTTCTCCTGCGACAATTTTGTTGCCCTAGTGTGAGGCAAAAGTACAACCACTATAAATTATACGAGCCCAAGTCGTCGACGGCACGATCTGTTCCCGCGCGCCTCAAGGAGCTGTCAGCACACCGAAGAGGCCCAGCCTGCTAACTGCAGGCAGGCAGGGTCGAAGCCTACTGGGGTAATGGGTTAACTTCCGAAAGGAATGCTCGGCCCCGGCACGATAGGCTACGAAGGAACGGGGTAGGTTTTAGTCAGTAAGAGTCTGACACTACTTCCCGCTCCGCCCAAGGGCGGGAATTGTCATTGGATGATTTTACCTACCATAAAAAAAAACACTATAAATTATTTTTGACTTAATAAGGATTAAACTAACAGCATTTTATTTCCTGTTAACAAACAAAGTTTACTTAAAGTGCAAAAAATGTCTAATTAATGACCTGGCTCAGGATGTTGAGCAGTATCCTGCATTATATCATTAGCTACAAAATGGCATATTACGACCAATTTCCGATGATAACGGTAATAAAATTGTAACATACAGTTTATGAGAAAGATGACCTAATCATAAGGCGCCTCTTCTCTTATTTTGGCTTATATGGATAAAAAGTTGATTAGAATAACGATATTTTACAGTTTAACACGTTCAGATCGGCGTGTACCACCAGTGGAGCTTCGTGCTCCACTGGTGGTACACGCCGATTTGCTGTTACGGCGGAGTGTACCACCAGTGGCCACATCACACTATACTTTCAATTTCAAATACCTTATTTATTTAAGGACAACCAACAAAGCATACACCATTATACATGTAAGGACTCAAGATCATTGTTACATTTTGCAGTATAGCTTTAATTGGAAGTTCTAGACGCCGTTCTTCTTAGTGGAAGGCTCTAGACGCCCTGCGGGTCCAGTACAATAATGGGTTCAGGGTGCTGTTGGGGCTGCCTAGATACTGCAGTGCAGAGTGTGGATGATTTCCACGCCGTAATGAGGAAGAAGGCTGCCTCGTTGCTAAGCAGATCTAGGGCGAGCTCCATTGGCATTCTTCGGACTTTAGCCGACAAGCATGATGCGCCAATGATCAATCACTGGTTGCGATTGCTGGTGCGGCAATAGTTAAGTTTTTTATTTGTTACTAACCCTTTTAGTTGATAAGTTTTTGTTTACTAACCATTGGACCCGTGTTGTCTTTGGAATAAATTATTATTATTATTAATTAAAGGCTGCCACTACATGCATCAAACAGAAGGAGATTTCACTAAACAAGTATTCAAATGGTTACAAATTATAAATCCTTCCTTTCTATTACGATTACTTGCTTATTAGAAAGAGAAAGAAAACATAATTCCTGTCTAATCCTGTCCGTGCCCACCGTTGGCGCACCCCGCCCGGCAAGACTTTTGGTTCATGGGGCGGTGATGTACCACCGGTGGCCAAATGAAGATTTGCGCCGTTGGATACCAAGTACCTACTCCTGAGGTGCCGGATTGAACGTGTTAGACCTAAAAAAGTGCAGATTATTTTTTTAATTATGAAAATGTCGTCGAAACTTTCTACCATTGGAGGGTCCAGAATCATGTACTGGATCCTTGATATTCGTTTGTATGTTGACTTCAGACACAACGGGTATTAGAAGGATTCTTTCTAAATAATTTTAATATTTTTTTTACCAACTTGTCCCATCACTTCAGTATCGTGTGTGCATTCACAAACATATAAACTTACATACACAAGACACAGACCCAGAAAAACTATCTGTCGACCATGCAAATATTCGTGAAGGAATCGAACCCACAACACGCAGCATGGCAGCCAAATGCTAAACCACTGCGCCAACTGTACCTACCATCGAATTGATTCATTCAAAAATTTTTCCTCAAAACAAATTCCTTTAATATACCAACCATTCATCAACGGTCATCCTAACAATGGACCGTGGATATGGAGCGAAACCAAAATAAAAATAAACACCAACAAATCGTTACAAATTACACCGGCTCCTAATCGGGCTCCTTAATAAATCGATTAATTTATTCACATCACTAATCTCATTAGTATAAGTAAGGCTTCGCTCACACGAGCGAAGTAATGAGTATTTTTTTTATCTTAGTATCTTTATTTTGTTATACGAGGCGTGTTTTTGGATCTCTACAAAATTTCAGGTGGATGTTATAAAACTCAAAAAGTATGAAAATACCCTACCTAGTTAATTATTAATAACACTTGATTTGTTCGTTTTTTTTTTGTGTGTGATTTTGAACCATCATCATATTTTTGCCTATATATTTTGTTTTTTTCTTCCATTTTGTACTATCACCCGTCACGCTATCACTAAGTCCTTTTTTTCATATCACTTTTCACACAATCCGTCCAACTTTTCTTTGGCCTCCCTCACTCTCTCCATCCATCCACATTTATATTTATATAACTCTTTTAATAAACCTCTTAATAACCCTCCTTCTGGCGCAGTCGGGTAAAAAAAAAAACAGAATTATTCGTTGCGATTTAACACGTGTATATCGATGTATTCTTGAATGCGACAGTCTGTACGAGGCTCCATTCATTTACTCTACGAAACGCTTTTGTCGATTTCCGAAAAAGAGACATATTTTTTTTTCAGATTTAAAACTCCACCTTTTATATTATATAGAATTACTTGGTTGGCAATGGAGCACGCTTACATACTAGTTATCTATTTCCACTTGACTTAAAGAGCCCTAGGTTGCTATCAGGAAGTAAAGGCCTGGCAGGGAATTACACTTTTTGGCTGTACTTTTTTAAACGTCTCTGCTATTTGTACATGATTATAACTTATAAAATTATACTAATATAATCAGCATGACTAAAAAAAAAGTAATAAATCAATACATTAAGATTAAAAACACTACACTGTAAACAAAGTAAAACAAAATTAAAACAATAAAAATAAATTGAAACATGTTTTTAATGTACATATTCGATTCAATTTTAATAAATTGAACTTAAAAGTCAATTGAAAACATTAAAAATAGGTACTTTAAATACTAACGATTCCACTAAATCGATTGTTTAAGTAATCTTTGTTTTCAAAGAAAGATTACTCTGAAAATGAAGCAATGCAACACCTCAGTGTACACTTTAGTTTATACTAACGTGCCGATTCAAATCCGATTATAAGGGATTGATTTACAACCGTCCGTCCTTAATAATCACTGTTTTGGTACAGTTTTTATTATTAGACCATTTGACTTTGGGTCAAGTTATCATTTTCATAAAATACGGCTTTATATAATAAATCAAAACCGTTTTAGTAACACTTATATTTGACTGTGGGTTTGCCTTGTTAGCAACTAATTTATTTTGACACTTCTGTAAGACAAGTCTTTTTTTTAATCGTGATAGGACATCAGTAATTTGTCCAAAAAAGTAATCAACTAATTTTGCCGGTTCAGGTTAGGTTTCAATTTTTTTTTTTACTGTTGGTAGGTTCACACTGACCATTATTTAAAAATGGCGATGTGGTCGTCGATGGAGTACCTTATCACACTTGAGTTAAAGTTTTGAAGATGTGGCTATCAGGAAACACAGACTCTGGCAGGGGATAACACACCTTATTAACCACGCACGATGAATGTGTTTTCAAAATGGTTTTGAAAACACATTCATCGTGCGTGTGATGTTGATGCTCAATTAACCATTTTTTTAAAAGAGTAACCATGGAGTTTCTTGCCGATCCTTCTCCATAGGAAACGACCAATTTGGAACCGTGCACTAGCTTCTGACGTTTTATAAGTGCCTATGTAGGCCTATGTGAAATAAAAACTATTTTGAATTTGATTTTGAAGACTTTGAAGCTTCATCTCAACGAGTGCATCATTGCTAGTGACATTTTAGTATATAACCTTTTTTATTATTGACTGACTCGCGTTTGACCTATTATGCCTTGATCAGACGTACCGAGTAAAAGAACGAGAAAGTAAAATGTTTCTCGCCCGATAAGCGCTCGGGACAGCACTCCGCGCTATGTTCATGCGTACCGAGTATTCGACCGAGAGCACTGTCTCGCCCGTTTGCTCGGTAGGTGTGATCAAGGAATAAGCGATGACGTGGTCGATGGAGGAGCACGCTTGCCAGAAGTAACCTATTCATTCTTGACTTTTAACTTGGCCATCATTCATCTTTCCATACATCTTTATTAGTCTCATCATCATCGCGGTAGGTATTCCTATTTCTAGCCTCACTATCTTACGTTCCACTCTTCCTATAAGGCTGGAGCCGGAGTCGTTGACGGAGCGTGATGTTCCACACGCGCCTCAGAGATGTCAAAACTTCTGAAAAGGAAAGCCGTTGTCCTACATCAAGAAGTGTGGTTTAAGTAAGTAAAAGTCTGACAGGCATTCTCGCTCCACCCTAGAGTGGAAGAAGTCATTAAATGACTTAAAAAAAAAACGGATCTTCCACGTCTTCGTTTCCTACTTTTAATAACCATTACATCAACATCATCATCATCATTTCGGCCGAAAGACGTCCACTGTTGGACATAGACCTCCCCCAAGAGCTACAATGAACGCACACACACCCACCACCCACCCACACACACACACACACAAACACACAGATCACACACACAACACCACACACACACCACACACTCCAATAACACACACCACACCACACACACCACACACACACACACACACCACACCACACCACATCCCACAAACCTTGCTAAATCATCGGTCCACCTTGTAGGAGGCCTTCCAACACTGCTTCTTCCAAAATAACCATTTACTTTTTTTTATATTTTATAAACTAGCACTTGACTGCAATCCTACCTGATGGTAAGCAGTGATGCAATCGTCGATGGTAAAGCACACTAGTTTATTAAGAGCCTATTCACTCTAGCCTTGAAGACGCCTAAATTATAATTGGCCGGGAAAACCGCAGCAGGCAAATTGTTCCAGTCCCTCGATGTACGCGGTATAAACGACGAGGCAAAACGCTTAGTCCGGACCGTGGAAGTTTCAACAACGTAAGGGTGGATATTCGCCGTACGCCGGGTTGTTCGTTGGTAGAAAGGAGATGGCGGTATCAAGTCATGCAATTCCCGCGCACACTCTCCAAAATGCATCCTGTAAAACACCGAAAGGCTGGCTACTCTACGCCTGTACTTGAGGCTTTGTAGATTGGACTTAACCAAGTCTGGATCACCAATTAGCCTCTTCGCACGCCTTTCCACCGAGTCCAAAGCTGCTAGGTGGCATTTTGCAGCACTAGCCTATATGTGGTTGCAGTACTCCACACACGAACGGACTTGTGCTTTGTATAAGATTAGAAGCTGTTCCGGTGTGAAGTACCGCCGGACTTTTGCTAGAACGCCGAGTTTCCTAGCAACTACCTTGGCTTTGGACTTAATGAACCGCCCAAAGTTGAGGTCTGAGGAAATTTCTACCCCCAAGAGCTGAAGGCGGTCAGTGCACTCCAGGGATACATTCTGGAAAGCAGGAGCCAAGGTAAACGGGCTCCTTTTTAAACTTACAGTCATATATCCTGCCTTTCTTAATCTGATACAGATTTAAATTATTCAAAACCTTACCCAAACATTACAATCGAACAGGTCTGCACCCAACCAAGATAAGAAAAAATAAATTCATCTCCAAAAACTTATTATTAAAAATAAAAATATAAGAACTCAGATGCCCTTATTATTAGTAGATATAAAGAATCGAGTAAGTCCCATTCTGTCGGCAATAAAATACCAATGTCTCAATTTTTGGACCTCATTCCAAATGATTTATTAAACCAGTAACATGATATATATAAAAGTGCCAACAATTGCCAATACCGCCAACGCGTCAATAGCATTGGGCAAGGTTTGCTAAGTTTATGTGCCGTGGAACTAAATTAAGGCATCCTTTTGTATTGGGTCATAAAATGGACGTTTGCTGTAGATTTTTATGGTGCTTAAATATGGTATTGTTGGCTAACAGAGTTTTTAACCAACACATTTTTTTACAACTATCACACAACGCCGTCTAGTCCCAAGCTAAGTAGAACTTGTGTTATGTACAGTACTAGACAACTGATAAACATACTTATATATTTCTAACTAAAACATACATATTATAGATAAATTACACCCAGACACAGAACAAATGATCGTGCTTATCACACAAACATTTATCCTGGATGGGAATCGAACCCACGACCTCTGCTATAGCAGTCAGGGACACTAACCACTAGACCAACAGGCCAGTCAATGAATTAAAAAAATGTACCTAGAATTTGAAATTATATAAAATGTTTGAACATTGTGTAGAAAATTATTATTATTATTTATCTACTTATTTCCAAATAATTAAATTATTAAGTAAAACTATAGTAAAATTGCACTGTGTTTTTGAATTAAATATACATAGGTAGGTTTTAGTATAAATATTTTAGTTAATAATTAAGGTTTTGTACATGTATAGATATAATTTGTAATAAATAAATTTTATTCCTTTTCATCTTTTATAAAATTGAAGTTGCCACACCACGAAATCCTCTCACGTGTGATGGCGAGCCGCTCATTTAGTATATACCTAGCATTGATTTTATAATGTAATAATAGTAACTATCTGACATTATACACATTACACACACACACACATTATACATTTACTTTTTTTTAAATAATAACATCGAATTCTAAAACATCCTACTTATAAAATAAATATACGTACGGGATATCATGCTGGGCTCCAAAATGCGCATTACAGACGTAGGCATTATGTATTATGCCCGTTTCAATTGGGATTGAGTGGGTTACGTAAGCCGCAAAAAAAAAGTAAAATGTCCTGAAATACTTTAGACGACCCGAGGACTGGTTCGAGTTTTTGGAGGTTTTTACCTAGTATAGTAACAGTTATGGGAAAATATACCAGGCTAAATTTTGATCGTTTTAATCCCGTGGAGGGTCGATCCAGTACATTAAACACTATTGATTTGAAATGATAAAATTAAAAAATAAAGTACTTTTTGAACTCGAATTAATTTACGCATGTACAAAATTAATGTTTCTAATTAAACAACTGTTGAGCGAGCTCAATGACTTGTAGGTAGTGGTCGGTGTTGCGTACTAATTACCTAGAGGTTATTGCGCTCGATCAGCTGATTATCTACCTGTAGTGAAGTGCTTAATCTATAAAATTGCTAAGCATAGCGTATTCGCGTCATTAGTTTACGATTTATTCCACACTGAATATACATTGAATGTATGACAGTGACAGACCTTTTAATGGGATTTCAGTAGACGATATATCCAATGGAAAAGCGTGTAAGTCAAGTCTACCGGACCTTCCTGTTGTTGATCGTGTGACAGACAGACTTAGATTACCAGCCCAGGGCGTCGGCAGTCACAGGACGACTACTGATTATCGTAGCCGCAGGCTCCCAGATGATGAGCGATGGTTAGCTCGCCATCCGGCTGTCTGGTAACCGTTCGGACCGAGCCCGAGTTGTCGATGCCTCAAAAAGATGTCAAATTTAAAAAGGGCTCAGCAGCACCACAGGGAATTTTGAAATAGAAAGCCACGGTCTTGTTGAAGGGCACAAGTGTATGTAGTTTTAATCAGTCTAATTTTGACACGCCTTCTTTTTCCAGCCTGGAATGGGAGAAGTAATTAGATGATTTCCCAACTCAAAAAAAAAAGAATTTTACCCACTCTACATAATCTATAAAAACGCTTTACTCAAAAGCTAAAGTATGTCAACTCATTATCAAAAAACACTGAAACCCAAAAAAAGTACACCCAAAAACAAAGGGAACACCGATCATAATTTTTCCGGCAACATTTTTCGCCTCCCAATTATTTGTAGCGTCGGAACAGATAAGTCGCGGCCGTTCAAGCATCGAACATCGTAAATATGATCGGGATCAGCAGCATTATGTTAAGGACGGAACGAGAGCAGCCTTGCCCTTAAAGAATGATGCGTGGGTGGATATGGACAAAAACTGTGTTGAAATTGCGAACAATTTTTGCGGAGATGTTTGTTGCTTTACGTTGTATAATGTAAAGGTTTTTTGCTTGAGGAAGGAAAAGTTTGGTTTTTAAATGTTAAGGCCTTAGGTTTTATTTAAAAAAAGGACCAGCCTCATCAACGTATAAGTTGAGATTTTTTTTGGCGGCGAAAGTCATCTAATGACTTCTCTCGCTCTTGGGTGGAGTGAAAGGAGACTTACTTACTAAAACCTACTCGTTTATTCCACGTTTACCTTACGTTCCAGGGCCCCAGGGGTTCATTAAACCCCTAGGCTTTGACCCAGCTGGGCCTTAACGATTTGCTGGCATCTTTGGGCGCGCGTAGAACATTACGCGGTGTGGACGGTGTAAGTTGGAATAGATGTATAAGTGTGTTTATACTATGATTTTTTATTAGATGAAGTAAAGTGACAGCAGTGGACAATGCCCAACTGTCAAATAACAATGCCCAACTGTCAAACAACCATTTTTATAGCTGTCACTTTACTTCATCTAATAAAAAATCATAGAATAGGTATTTTCCAACCTGTGATCTACTGGTGCGGACTACTGGTGATCCACAAATGCTAAAATATGTTCCGCTAAAAATGCTTTTCAACTAATCTTAGATGAATTGACCCGAACAGATTTTAAACTTGTATCCCTTTTGTTTTCTAAGACAATTATGCTCATTACTTTTGATTTCACAGTATATGACACGTGTGCTACAAGCTATCAGATTACGTTTTTTTTTTTACTACATTTTTTTGTGATAAATTACTTATCCAGCACAACGAATCTTTGACGCTACACTTACGAAACTCGACCCAATATTTTAGAATAAAGAAAAACGAAGAGAGCGTTCAACTTTATAACTGAATGGACAAATAAATTCAGTTAAGTCGAACCTCATACGAGATAATAACGCGTCTTGTTTAAATTGTGGAAACAACAATATATTGGAGGGACAGTTGTACTTTTTAATGTTAAGTTGGTCACACACGTGAGGTCATTTGTGGAGATAGATCTTTTTTTTCGACTGCCGTTTCCCACTCTAGGGCGGAGCGGGAGCGTGTATTAGATTTTTAGAGACTAAAATCACACCTGTGTACTTCAATTGCCCTTAGCATTCTAAGACTACGGGTTGATAGTTTGTATCAGTCGTTGGTACAATATTGACTGGTCTACATTGTCCTTACATAATTTATTTATGAATACTGTAATATGGAAATATTGTAATACAAGCCATTTTTTTTTAAAAGTGTGACCATGGAGTTTATTTGCCGGTTCTTCTCCATAGGAAACGACCAATTTGGAACCGTGCGCTAGCTTCTCACGTTTTATAAATGCCCATGTAGGCCTTTGTAAAATAAAATATTTTGATTTGATTTAATTTGATCATAATGGCCGGCAGATTGTTGTACCAGGTTTGAGTGTCTTATTTATATGTGTTTACATGTCTTGTGAACGTATACACGATAGGGTTTCCTATTTGTCTGAGAAACTTGACTTCGATTTTTATTATATCGAACACGATGTGTGGATAATTTAGTTGTACGATGTTTTAATCCGTCGATGCTTTATTGGTGCGATGTAACGTTTGTGCGAAAAATCCTGTTGCGAAAAACCCTACAGCTATATTGCTCATTAGTTCGATTGTATGTCGGTTCAAAATGCCTACTGTTCCGTGACATTTAATATTAATAACCTTATTAAGGAAATAGATTCCTTTTATTTAAACCTTATTTTGAATTATAGACTTTTTTTTTATTATATTATTATTTAATTGTCGGCACACCCATGTTCAATATAATAAAAATCAAATCATCAAATTTGCAAACAAATAGGGAACCCCCACGATGTACCCTAGTGTGGGGCAACTATTTTTTTCTTCCTTTACCAATAAAGATAAGAAATGAACTTCAAAAAAAAAGTTATAAGAGAAGGGCAGAAACCAAAAAATATTATTATTTAGATTGGTTTAAGATTTAACACTGTTTTTAATCAAATTAAGATTTCCAACGTTTATTATGTATATTAGTTTGGTTACGTTAGGTTTAGCATTTGATATTGACAACTATGATGCTGTTAAAATTTATTTAAACTTCATCTACCTACAGTAAAGTTACATAGGCGGACTTAATGTAACAACGCATTCTCTACCAGTCAACTAAAAATCGTTAAATCGATTCAATTTCTCGATTCCAATTTGCAATTTATTGATTTCGTAGAATCAATTTGCAGTTTATTAATTTCATAGATCGAATTTAAAATTTATTGACTTTATGGACCCAATTAACAATTTGTCAACTTCATAGATTCAATTGGTTTGTTTAGATCACCCTTCATCATTTATCAATGTCGATATTTATGATGAAAAGGCATTATAAAAATCATAATCTCAATGAAGATGCTTCCACATGTATGTCCAATTGCCCAATTTAAAAATTTAATTAAAAAAATGGTTGTAATCCTAATTCAGTCAAGTGACATTACTGCACAAATTTATTGACTTCATAGATCCAATTTACAATGTATTGACATTTCACGATTGCATCACTGCACAAAGGTTGAGGAAGTCGTGGGGTATTTGAAAGCGAAGACCAATTGGACTCTGAGGGTCGTAAGGTTCGAAGCACGCCACGCCATACATTTTCAAGTCGTTCGTGGTAGGAGTTCCAACCCACGATCTACAGACCTTCTTGAAAGAAGACTTCTGGCCAAAAAGTTTTGTATATCAACGTTACTGAGGATGGTTACGCGACATCACGCAGCGCAACATAACTACATTACGTGCATGATAAAAGTCAAGTAAAAAAAGTTTTTTTGAAAATATTTTTATGTTACCGGTAATCTATATAATCCGGTATTCTATACAATACCTAGGCAATTTATATAATAGGGTTTAAAGTAAGGCTTTTATTTCCAGGGGATTAAAAAAAAATCCTAACCTGTCCGTGTCGGGTGCCCTAAAATTACATCACCTCCTTCCCTGCTCTTGTCTTTTACACACATTACCGGCTGCGCATTCGATTTTGTATAGAATACCTGAATTGTACAGATTGCCGGTAACATAATATAATATGTATTAGTTTATTACTGTTTAAGATTATTGCATCATGTATTTTATCTATGGGCCCCTGTTGCTTAAAAATAAAATGGTTATTATTATATAAAAACATAACCTCAATGAAGATACTACCGACCGTGTACACCCACCTCAAAAATTAAAACAAAAATGGTTTTTATTCGAATCCCTCGATACCGCCCGACCTTTATAATGATTTATTCAGTCAAGTGACATTACGTAGCCAATAAATAATATTTTAATTCTTCTTTTGTATTTTTAAATAAGGTCTCAAAATATGCGTGATATCGTCCCGAGGGTCACAGTTTAATTTCTTGAGATTCTTTATATCCGTGATCGGAAATCGAGACAATATATGAAGTGATGTTATATCACGATATTTTTGACACTATAATTATAATATTCGGTAGTATAATTTACAGGTGTCGATGAAGTTCATTAATTAAATGTTAATTGTGATTTATTTTGTGATTACAGTGATTATTCTCTTTCAATAGGTGTACTTATTGTTGAACTTGGTGATGTATCCGATTTTTCTTTTTGTGATTGGAAGGCTAGTGAAAAAACTCGCTACTTAGATATATATTTGTTACATTAACTAAAAGTACTCGTACTTACAATCTTTGTAGGTTTATTGCTGGCCCAGAGATTCTACTACGAGATTTTACAATAATAATCAATGATAGACGATTCTGACACTATTGTAATAGCAGACTCGAGGCCCTGGTCCTCACCAAATTGCCATCCAACCCCAAATCTTCTGGTATCCGGTCCCTATCTTGTAGTGCTCTCGATTCTTTATGTGAGTAATTGTGACATGCCCTTTTGAGTTTGGCAATTGTACGAGCTAAACCTGTTACCTTAGTTCTTCTTTGGATTTAATTTCTAATTTGAGGCCTATTTGAGCAACTACGTTTTATATCATCACTGAGAATAAGGACGAAAAAAATAAAAAAATACTAAAAATACTGTTCCTACCACCACCACACGCACAAGTTTCACCACAGTTTTGCCTGCTTAAATCGGTTTGTACAAGGAACACCGTGTAAAAGCGTATGAAATTTACCAACCACACGCATCTGCATTTGGTCAGACTGGATGCCGAACATAGGGGAAAAGGCTAGGGAGAATAGGAGCGATAGGGCTTGAGCCGCTTGTGTCGCTCCCCTTCTGATACCTACGCAATCTGGTAAAGAAACGAACAAGAGACCTACATCACAAAATATGGGTAGACCGTTGTGAGTGCAGGCAGGTCACGGAGGCACTTCCCTCCATTGATGGCCGCTTTACAAATTAGGCCCTACGACTGACTAAACTTCAGTTACTCAAAGTGACGGTCGTTACAACTAGCCACGAGGCCTTTAATACAACCTTTTGCACCTCTGTGACAACCTACGGTGCAGATTATGCATGGAAGAGGTCGAGACAGTAGCACATCTGTTTCTAAGCTGCCCAGTTGTCGCTGGATAGGCAAAATACATCGGAAATCTAAGTAACCTTCTCGAAATGGTCAGTAACACCAAGGCGCTGCTGGCCTTCCTTGAGAAGCTGGGGTGGATCGAATGACCAATTTGTCCCACCCGTACGCTAAATACGCGCTTTAGTCGTGGAGTTGCGGATACCAACCCGAATTACAAATACTAAATGCTAGGGAGATTAACTAGCCCATATATAGGCCAATTTCTACCAATGACCAGGGGCCCAAGTCTGCTATTTTAATAAATTCGTCATTCTAACACGATTCCATTGTCATTATGCTCAAAGTTCGTAATCTGCAAATCCGATCATTGGTCGGTCTGTGGTTTTTTAGCTGTCAAAGTCAAAGTGACATTACTGCTTACTGTTTATTTAGAACGGCCGCCGGCCAGCGTTTTCAGTGTTTTGTTGGTTTTATTGTATCAGTGTTTGGTATTTGCTATGTTTTTGTTATGTTATAAGGCAGACATTAATTTGTCATTATGTAGGTAAGTACGAGATTACTCTTCTATGCCATTTCTCTTAATGGAGTGTCGGTCCAATATAATGGCGACTCATCATTATGAGTCGCCATTATATTGGTAGATTACCAAACTTGTCAAAATCAACAATTATGAAATCAATGATAGACCTTTCTGACACTATTGTAATAGCAGACTTGAGGCCCTGGTAGTTTTCCATTACGAAACATAAATCATTTTAAAGGTACCAACATAAAAATTGTACAGCAAGGTGCAACCACTTATTGGGGCGCTAAAAAGTTAACGTTATTGTTATTTATTATTCTTGTTACCGACATTTATCACGTACAAATTGACGCCTTCTCAAATGTAACCAGTATTGCCGACAAAGCGGCTTGATAAGTATTGTTGTATTGTAAATGGATCGGTAGATGTTTTTGCTGTAGAGACCTACCATTTTGGAGTTATGGCCCAGTTTAAAGACCCACTTTGATCACCCATTTTAAATACACACTTAGAAGGTGAGAAAATATTAGTTTATGGCATTGAAATGCGCTGTATTTTCTTTTCAACTTTGCCCAGTACTAGGAGTTACTCCTGTAACGTGGGTGTGTTCATACACATGTAAACAGACTTGCACAAAACAACCAGATTCGGAACTGTAAATAAATCTGTAGACCTCATAAAAATATTTCTATGCGGGTATTGGATCCGTAACATACAGCACTACAGCCAAACTTTTGTCCTAGGCTCGTTTATATCTCACGTCTTGTTAAACATCTTTATTTTTACCTTGCAAGCCTCTTCATCTTTCTGAGTGCTTGGCTTGTGTGTCTTGTCTTCTGAGTATACGATATGGCCAGTATATTTTTTCCAACATGCGCTTCTTAAGTTGTAAAGTTTTCACGCCTCAACTGCTGAACTATCATCATCTACATTCCAAAGAATCTTGTTTGTGTGGACAACCATGTAACATAACAAGCTTATAACTTTGTGAATTTTCATGGTACATTTATGAACTTTTGTACAGTCAGGGCTCAAAAGTGCAGTTGCACTCTCCCGACACTAATGTATGTAAAATTTCTTTGTAAAAGGAGGTGAATGAATCATTACCATTACCCATTTAGTTTGTAGCTATGCTACAAACTAAATGGGTAATGATTGATTGAGCTAGCTGTGCGCTGGTGTCTAATGCATGCTATGACCTGCCATGACCTACTTGGTCTCGGTGGTGTTCAATTTGAGACCTCATTTAAGTATTTTTGGGAAAAAATATAACATGGGGCAAAAATTATTGGAATCGATTCAGTTACTGATTCTGAACAAACTATAATCAGCAGGGCTAAAGAGGCCACTTTTATAGAATCTTAATATGAATCATAATTTTTTTATACGGCAATATTTACAAGGAATATGATTCTGATATGCAATGAATTGAGTATGATTCGACTAATTTGTCCAACCATTTTACGAACATTAGAAGAATTGCTTATGATCTGCTAGGAATTCGGAATATGATTTGCTCTAGATGAATTGCTCATGTGACGTTTTTAGGCCCGCAGGTTTCGCATATATTAAAAATAATTTTGTGGTTTTGTTTAGGAAGATGATATAAGAGAATTACATAAAAGCAGCCACTGTAACTTCATTCCTTAAATTGTAACCGAACCCAAACTCTCACATGCCGTATATCACAGCACGATTGCATCGCCCCGTATAGATACGAATTTAAATATTGCGAGCCATATTTACGAGTGCAACAATATCAGCCGTGCTAATTTGTAATAATTGTACCAAAAGTGATAACAAATCAGTATTGTGGAGACCACTGGTACCAGGGACTTGCTCTAAAGAATAGTAATTTTTCAGAATGTCGTTTCGTTATTATGAAATAAGAAAAAAAAAAATTACTAAAGGCCCAAGCGAACGCCGGCGTTCGCACACCTATTGTCTTTCTATTGTGTTTCTAATTATGGTATTCAAATGATTAAAATACAAAAATAGCATCCTACTGGTATCGAGAACAGGGCTCAAGCTACTAGGTCAGGGCTCCAAGAAATACAAGCTGTATTCAAAAGTATAATTAGAACAATTTTGGCTTAAGTACTGTGCTGGTATGTGTCTACGTTGGTATTTCTCAAAATCCCTTTTTAATTTAACTTTTTTTATCACCGATAGGCTCGTGTTCGATGGTTAGCGATGATTATAGCGGACGATAGAGCACGCTAACCTACAAGCAACCTCACTTTTGACTTTAAGACCCTCAAGTTCTATCAGGAAACGCAGACTCTGACAGGAAATCTCACTCCTTAGCTGTATTCGCAATAAATGTGTATGTCAAATCAACTAATAAGAAAAAAAATTGTTTTCATTGAAAAAAAAAATGTTACCTCACACTAGGTTAACACCTATCTATATCGTGGCTGTATACACAAACTTATAAACCCACAAACACGCGACACAAAGACCCAAAAAAACTATCTGTAGGTAATACAAGTATTGTTCCGTGTGAGAATCGAATCCGTAACACGCAACGTAGTAGGCAATCGCTTTACCACTGCGCTAACCGTGCTTTTCCACAAATATTTTAACATTGTAAGTCGTACCATCTCAACATTTTCTTGTAGGTACTACAGAGCTAATCGGGAGCGGCACTTACACCCCAGTCGGGATACCGATCCTGATTTCTGGCCACCGTAGGCGCGGGTTTGCGGTCGGCGAGCAATAGGTAGCTCGCCGTCCAACCGTCTGGTAACCATCCGGATCGAGCTCAAGTCGTTGACGGCACGTAGTGTTCCACGCGAGCTTCAAGGCGATGGCAGGAGATCGTAGGGGCCCAGCATTGTGAAGCCTACTGGAGCCAAGGGTCTGGTTCAGATAGAAAGACTCGGCCCTGGTATGAAAGGCAACGAAGGAACAGGAGTGAATTTTTAGTCAGTAAAAATCTGACGCACCCTCTCGCTCCGCCCAAAGATGATTTTGCCTACCTAACAAAAAAACAGATGATCTCTTTCTATCCCGACTCTTTTCCATTTCCTTTTAAGTCCACAGTTTTACGAGTCGAACCAATATGCTTACATACATCTTTATCGGCACTTTCCTGGAAGGAGTTAAATCGTGTCAAAATACAGATTGCTAGGAATCGGCAATCGCACATCTTAACTCACCGAGTTCAGAGTTATGTGTCACTTTTTTCATTATTTTAGAACGTGTTTTTATTGCAGTTTGCGGTTTTGGCTAGAATTATGATGCCAAAAATACATACCATACTTGTTTATGTTCTCGTAAAGTTGGACTTTATCCCAAAGAAATGTAGTCTTGGTATAAAAGTATTCTATGTTCAGGGCGTGGTCTACCCGTATTCTAAGTTTCATCCAAAGATATACATTCAGTCGTATAAGTGTAATTTAAATTAAAAAGTTGGGGTCACAGGCCGCTTTCTAGCCACCGTATGCCGTATGTGCGGACTACGAGCAATAGGCTCAGGCCAAAGGAGGTTTGAAGGAGTAAGAGTAGTCCCCACAAAAGGAATAACTGAAGAAACAAGGGGTTTTAATCCAAAAATAAATAAAATACTAGATTTCTCGGCAAACTTCATACCGCCTAATAGTCAATTACTTTGTTTTTTTTGTGATTTTTGCATACTTACGAATTTCTCACCGCTACAACCTTCCCTGGAGTATCACGAACATTTCAAGACCAAAATTTCCGTTCTCGAGTTTTAGCGAGACTAACGAACAACTATTCATTTTTATGTTTAAGAAGACAGCAAAATTGGAACCGATTAATTTATTTCCCACGCAAAAAAGCAGGTTTTCTGTAATTAAAAGTGAAACGAAAGTAGTGTAATGATAAAATTATTCAAAACAAATCAGCCCCCCTAGCCAAGTTACAATCGTTTCGTTTTGCATTAAGGCTTGGAGTTGACCACGCCCCGAATTCGTTTGTTCGAACAAAGGAGTTGGGTGCGTGGCCAACTCCAAGCGTTAACGCAAAACGAAACGATTGTAACTTAGCTAGGGGGGCTGATTTGTATTTTTTTTTTTTTATCTATTACTAGCTTTATGCAGGGTTGCTTTTTCGTAGCTTTTCAAAAACACTCCAAAAATATCAGAATATTAATATTGGCCAAATTTCCCATTTATCATACTTACTCCCGATACGGACAGTAAATTCGATCACCTAAAGACTTCTTAAACGGTAAAAAATTGACGCAAGCAATAAAATTTTAAACGCTTGATCTGGTTGAAAACGATTCCCTGAAATAATTTGTGGTCCAATGCGGTAAATATTAACTGTAGTTCAATGATTTGTTGCCCTTATTTACATGTACACTTATATTATAGATAGGTACGAGTAAATAAAAGCAATTAAAAAAAACCTTTTTTATTTATTATTTTTTTAGGTGTGAAAATCATAAATCCACTCTTTGTATCAGAAATTTGATTGACAAAAAACCCATTCTTTCCTCGCCTATCATACCAGAGGCCCCAGTAGGCTTCGACCCTGCTGGAACAATACGCGCCGTCGACGACTTGGGCTCGATCCGGAAGGTTACCGGACGATCGTACGGCGAGCCACCCTTTGCTCGTCATGCGCAAGCCCGCGGAACTCCGGCGGCGGCTATGTCGTAAGGGCTGTAAGTTGCCACACGCGTGCGGCCTGCGACCGCCTTCCACTCCTCCTCGTTTCGGACCATGACCTATACCAGTTGCCCCCACGAGAACATGACGGTGCTCTGCCCAAGTGGAGCAAACCTCTACCGTATGCTCCACCGTGTCCTCAAAGCGATCCACACAATGATGACACTCAGGCGTTTCTGCTGGGGTCATGGGTCCGAAAGGAATATCCGGCCCCGGCACGATAGGTAACGAAGGAACGGGGCAGGTTTTTAGTCAGTAAGAGTCAGACACTACTTCCCGCCCAAGGGCGGGATTTGTCATAGGATGATTTTACCTACCATAAAAAAAAAACACTGGCGTTTCTTTCGTACGAATCCGGCGCAGGAAACTCCTGAACTCACCATGTCCGGTGAGAAATTGCATCTTGCGGAAGGTGAGGATGCCGTGTGGTCTTTCCGGCCACTTTTTAAAGAGGAAACTTACCGGCACCTCCATATGTTTAGTCATAAATGTGCTAAATTTAACAAAATCCATTGAATGGTTCAGACATTATTATCAAAACGGAACAGACAGCCCCACTTTCGCATTACCTAATAAAGTATGTATGGATATTTGTAATTTTTCATCTCATAAGTAACGTTAAGCAAGACATTATACATCATGTCGGATGTCACGCCACATTTCATACAAACGAACACGCTTCGAAAATAATAAATAATATTGATAACCTCGCAAATTGTATTTACGAGCGAACCAAAACGTTCGTAATTGAATTTTCAGAAACACCCACAAATTATTGGTGGAGTAATTCAATTGAGGTTACTACCGGGAAGTCGGGATGTTGTTTTTGTAGCTATGCTTTTTGAGGAGAAATTTAAGAGATCTGAGGCCCTTACACGAGCAGTTATCGCGACCCATTGGCGACCAAAACTGAACTGGATCTATATAGCGTGTTTAGCTCCACGTCACGTCACGTAACACGTCATGCCTGTTCGGATATTTTAACGAAGTGGCCTTTTGTACCGGGATTCGGTAAGGCCTAATAGAGATTTTTTTTGTTACGAAATATGTTGTTGTTGTCATAGTATGTGAATTTAAGAACACCTTTGAATCCAAGAAGCTATATATACTTGATATGGTTGTTACAAAGGCAGCTGACTGTACGTAAATGGATATTTTATAAACTGTTACTGTGGTAGATAAAAGGAGTTAAAGGCAGTCCATTCTGCAGTCTGCATGGAGGAGGATGAGACAGGTCATCTGCTTCCAAGCTGCACAGTGGTCGCTGGATACAGAACAAAGTACTTGGTGAGAATCCAGGTACACTCTGCAAAATGGTTAGTAACACCAAGGTGCAGCCGGCCTTCTTTGAAGAGCTGGGGTGGATCGAATGATACATTTGTCCTGTACCTAAAATTCGCGCTACAGACGTAGACTTACTGACACCAGCCCGAAATACAAATACAATAAGAAAAAATATATTGTGATCCCAAACACTAACGCTCACCAATTTTGAAATATCATTCCTAAAATTCATATAATATAATAATATTCCACAACTATCACACACCGACGTCAAATCCCAGGCTAAGCAGAGCTTGTGTTATGGGTAATAGAGAACTGATAAACATACTTACATATTTCTAAATACATACATATAATACATAAATTACACACAGACACAGAACAAATGATCGTGCTCATCACACAAACATTTGTCCTGGGTGGGAATGGAGCCCACAACCTCCGGCATAGCAGACAAGGCC
Organism: Leucania comma; assembly: GCA_958295575.1. NCBI lineage: Eukaryota > Metazoa > Arthropoda > Insecta > Lepidoptera > Noctuidae > Leucania > Leucania comma. The sequence goes on along the minus strand of OY282478.1, from coordinate 21,878,893 downwards.
ACTAACCACTAGAACAACAGGCTAGTCAATCAATATACGAGTATAAGAATAACGTACCTTTAATATAAAGTTTATTTGAACTTATAATTCCAAGTCAATCCAAAGATATAACACTTGAAAGCCACCCGTTTTAAAAAACGGTAATTTCATAGGTTAGCTATTACCTATATGTCTTCTTTGCCAAGCTCCTAGTTGTAAACTACATAATCCAATTAGCAATTCACGGTAGCTAGCAGCTCCGGCAGTGTATAATAAAGTCATAAGCAACACTGGTAGCTGGTAGGGCGCGGCATTAATCACAGATTACTGCGAGCTTAGATGCACTATCTCTTTGTCCTGAACTCCCAGGGAGGGCCAAAGAGTGTAGCAGGAGGTTTGGTAGGAGATTTGTGCCTTCCTGGGTATGATTTCATAGAGGTCTGATTTTATATATGCTTCGTGAAAGTTTTATTAGATAAATATAATTTCTAACCCAGTTTAAAAAAGAAGAGTGTTTTTCTTAGGTGGTGGATAAAACCATCCAATGACATCCCGCGCCCTTGGAGGGAGCGGGAGATAGTGTCAGACTCTTACTGAGTAAAAACCCACCTCGTTCCTTCGTGCGGGCTTGCGGACGGCGTGCAATGGGTAGCACGCTGTCCGATCGTCCGGTAACCGACCGGACCGAGCCCAAGTCGTCGACGGCGCGTTCTGTTCCCGCGCGCCTCAAGGAGCTGTCAGCACACCGAAGAGGCCCAGCCTGCTAACTGCAGGCAGGCAGGGTCGAAGCCTACTGGGGTCATGGGTTAGTTCCGAAAGGAATGCTCGACCCCGGCACGATAGGCTACGAAGGAACGGGGTAGGTTTTTAGTCAGTAAGAGTCTGACACTACTTCCCGCTCCGCCCAAGGGCGGGATTTGTCATTGGATGATTTTACCTACCATAAAAAAAAAAAAAAAAAAAAAAAAAAACCTCGTTCCTTCGTAGCCTTTCATACCAGGGCCGAGCCTTCCTTTCAGAAGCAGATCCTTGGCCCCAGTAGGCTTTGACCCTGCTTGCCTACAGTTAGAAGGCTGGGCCTCTATGCTAGGGTTACATTGTAACTCAAGTATATTTATAAAATGTTGCTACCTTTGTGAGAGCTGAAGTTTCAACTAGGTTCGAAGCCTGTGATCCGCAGGTTGTGCGAGCCAATCGTCGTATTTTGAAGGATATTTTGACCCCTAATGTAGGCAACGAAGGAACGGGGTAGGTTTTTAGTCAACAAGTCTGACACTATTTCCCGCTCCGCCCAAGGGCGGGATTTGTCATTGGATGATTTTACCTACCATAAAAAAACCTCTAATGTATCAAAACCTTAAGTGGAAACTGAAGAACATCTTCAAACTGTCGCATCTAAAAACATCACATAAAAAAAATAATCTTTGTCCATTATTACGCTAAATAATATATGAGACGATTTATCTTAACCGAATAAGTAGTTGGTAATATTTTATACTGTGTATTGTGTCGCTAAATGTATGACTTCCGGTCAACGGCGGCGAACTCAGTCATGAGGCTTATCTTGAGATGAGATATTACTATTGTTATCTCAGCTTTACTGTGGGAATATTTAGAACGCTCTGGAATGGGGATTTGTATCGTGAAGAGTGAAATATGTCGGTTGATCCTTGAATAGGTCACCTCGTTTCTTGCGTGGAGGTCTGTCATACACCGTTAAATTTTGATCGTTTCAATTCCGCGGAGGGTCAATTCGGTACGCGAAACACTATCGATTTATAAAAATAAAATTGAAATATATAGTACTTTTTTTCCAAAACTCAAATTATTATATTGGTACGCATATACGAAATTAATTTATTTAAGTAAACGAGTCAATGACCTTGTAGGTAGCTGTCGGTTTTTGCATACTAACTACCTACAGTTTATTGACCTCGATCAGGGGGCTTACTATCGAGTTTAATTTCAATCGGTCGCATTGGAATTGTGACTTTAGCCTACTCTTGAATTCGATTTTAGGGCCAAATTGCGTGACCTTTTTGAGAAACTAAGTAAAATGGGGATAGGTCACGCAATTTTAACCCAATTTCAAGAGTACCTAAAGTCACAATTCCAATGCGACCGATTGGAATTAAACTCGAGAGTAAGCCGCCAGCTGACGTTTACTTAAAGAAATCAATTTCGTACATGTGTAAATTAATTCGAGTTTAAAAAAAAGTTATTTATTTTTCATTTTTATCTTTACAAATCGATAGGGTTTCATGAATCGAATCGACCCTCCGCGGGATTAAAACGACCAAAATTTAACGGTGTTTATTGGTGTATTCATAATTATTGTTTCACATTCAAAACGTTTACTGTTGGACATAGTCTTCTTCTAAGCGTTAGCTCTTGCCTCTATCAGATTCTCGCGTTCTCTCACCAGGTCATCGGTCTACCTGATGGAAGGCCTACTAACGTAGCGTCTTCCAGTGCGTGGTCGCTACTCCAGAATACTTCGATCTTACCAACCTTCTGTTCGGTGAGCTCTACCTACTGCAACTTAAGTATTTTTTTTTTTTGATGAGAAATTCATCTAATGACATCTTCCGCCTTTGGGTGGAGCGCAAGGGTGTGACAGACTTTTACTGACGAAAAACCCACTCCTATTACTTCGTTGTCGTTCATAGCAGAGCCGAGTCTTCCTTTCAGAAGCAGACCATTTACCGGACGATTGAATGGCGAGCTACTTATTGCTCGCCGTCCGCAGGCCTGCAGACAAAATCTGGAAATCGGGATCCGGATCCTAGCGGCTGGGGCGTGAAAACCACGCTCTCGCGCGTGCACGTGCAGCCCCCTCCTTTGCTAGCATTACTGCCTCGCAGAAGGAGGCAACCTTCTGCCACTTCTCCTCGCTCCGGATTTATTATAGCCTGTACCAAGGCCCGGCGCGAGGGAGCCACTTAAGTATGGCGATTCAAAGAAATAACCACAAATCTGCACCTTTATATTATAGATATAAAGAATCTACTTGCCAAATTTTAAGTTTGTAGGTGTTATAATTTCAAAGATTTCATGATTAATCAGAAAGTGATATTTCGCTTTTATAAAATAGAAGATTTATGTTTTTTAATACAAGTAGTCTATATTTTTTTATCTGTAAGTAAAAATCTGATCCAAATGATCTATTTCCTTTGAAGCACTATCGACGCCATGATGCACTATATTTAATCATAGGCTTCCCTGACAGTACCACAACAACTTGTATATCAAATCTAACTGGAACTGAACCAATAATTAACTATGATCTAATTAATAACCATAAGGCTGTGATTAGAATCAATGTGAACGTTCTCACGTTTAAGATTTAATTGTTATGATTAATCTATATTGTGACAGGTAGACTATTTTGTGAGATATGAACGAGACTGGATAAGTGGAGTTAGCTCATCACTATTTACTGTACTGTGGACAATGGTGCATTTTTCTTTCAAGGCACTAAACGCCAGCGACCTAGAGTGAACAAAAGACGAGTTAGCGTCGCTCCCCGCGCATCAGGATTTTTCGAATTGTCCTTCATTTATTAAGTACAATATGAATAAAAGCCGTATAACAAAAGATTTCTTTATTTTTTTATTAATTATTTAAACTTCATGTACAGTACTGGTACATAGGCGGACTTAATGCAACAGGGCATTCTAAACCTTTGGGTTAAAAAAGACAACACAGTGGTAGGTGTGCACAATGAATAAATAACACATAATTTAAAATAGAATGTATCAATAAGTTACTTATAACAATAAAATACGTATATATGTTAATAATATAGACTAATAAATACTATGATAAATATCAAATCATTATAATAAAGAGAACCTAAAATATGATAATTAGGACGAAGACTGAACTAAAATTGAGAAGAATTTTGCGCTTGAAAGAAAATATACCTTCAGCTTTTTTGATGTCAAGAGGAAGACCATTCCAGAGTTAATTATCTTTTTAGTTTGTACTCATACTCACGATGAGGCGTTTCGATTGTAAAAAGAGACTTGACGCGAAACGGTCTTAACTTGGTTATGCCTGTAGTACAGCAAAGCGCTTTTCTTGCTAACAATCACGCGGAACTCGTTGGTACGAGCCTGCGTGGTCTTTTTATCTAGTTTTTTTTTGGAAATACTGTAGGAACGCACAATACGAATGTTATCTTTTGTGTAGGATCACACTAAAACACAACATTCGTATAGCACCGTCCGGTCCTAGCCCATGTCGTCGATGGCGCGTATTGTTCCACGCGCGCCTCAAGGAGTTGTCAGTAAACCGTAGGGGCCCAGCAGGGTCGAAGACTACTGGGGCCAAAGTTCGGTTTCTAGAAGGAAGCCTCGGCTCTGATATGAAAGGCAACGAGGGAACGGGGTGAGTTTTTTCGTCGGTAAAAGTCTGATACTCCAAAGGGTAGGAGATGTTATCGAATGATTTTCCCCACCAAAAAAACAAAACACATTCGGGTAGCTAAAGGTTACGATTTTTATGTCTATACAAAGGTGAGGAAAGTTGCAGAACCCGTTAGACGCATGTCATATTTAAATGAAACGTGGTTGAGACAAGGATCTTAATTTTTTTTTTTAAGTGTTCAATTATCATTTACGCGGCTTTAACCTGAATTAATTTGATAACTTAAAGCTACCGTCCTTTTTACCGGACTACGTCAAAGCCAAAGGAGGTTTATTCGATTTTATTAAACAGATATGGCTGAATTACCTTACAAAATTCTACAAAATGTACTGCTCGCAATATAAACTACAAAAGCCCCAGTCGGAAAGTTTATAGCAAGTATCCCACTGTAACTGGTTGCTCAGAGAATATTGTAAGGAGTTTTGATTAATATATCACAAAAATATTCATTGCAAATATTTAGTTCAGTATCAACGCCTCTCAATCAATATCTTTGAACTGACTTTCACCATAAAATCATATTCAGTGTTTTACAGTTATTTTATAACGAAACTTACCATGAAAAATGTCTACCATTTTTCTTAACGCACCGTAATTAAGCGAATGCACTGTACGAACATGTGATTAATACAAAACATATAGATAAACAATACTCTATATTCCTGGGCGGTGCACTTCAAATAAATCAAACTGTATGCGTAGGTGGCCAGCGCGGGCGCAACCCGCAATTACCAATTAACCTCGCGTTATATTCATGTTCGAAATTCAAAATTCAAATTCATTCGGTCATACCCCGTCGAACGAGACACAAGTCTAAAATGGTGGCGTGAAATCGATGTGCCATTTTTTTTTGCAGCATTAATTTCAGATTGGTATGGTCATACAGAAAAGTATATCGAAAATTTGACGTATAATAAAACACAAAGTTGATCGAACGATGCTTTTTATTAAAATCGTTAATTTTTCAAAATAAAATCTCAGACCTAAAAATAAATTTACACTTCTGAATATACCTTACTACGTATTTTAATATTTTCTAAAACGATATCCATATATTACATTTAGGCTCAATTTCCACGTTAACTAATATAACTAGACATACAATATGGTTTAATAATTCAGGTATAATTCTGTATATCTAAGGGCATGTTTCCACAAGCTAGACTTCTTGATAAACATCTAATACTGTAAGATAGCCATTTGATAGTGAGTACAGTAATGCGAGTCGTATCGCGATTGCAATTCGCGATTTGTTATAAGTGTAAACGCCGGCTTACAGAATATTGAAGTAAATAGTATAGTAGAATATAAATACTTCTTAAAATATTTTTATACGGAAATATTAAACATAATAATGAGCACAATAATTAACTAGATATTAATTATAACTAGATATTTTTTCATTATTATGACAGGATTATAAATAAGTATATTTTTTTTATAATAAAGAGGCCGTCGAAAACTGTTTTATTAAAAATACTAAAAAAATGTGGAGGCTTACTAAAAATATTGATATTTTCTGAAAAATATATTTTCCAAAATGTTTAAATATTATGTGTTACCAAAAATTTTACAGTCGCCTAAATTGGTGGGATATGCATTTATTTTTCTATTTTTATTCTAAATATAGATTTAGCACCATAACACTAAAGAGTATTAAAATCAAGAACAATCATGGAACTTAAAATTATGGTATTCTTATTAAATGCAAATTATAAACTAATTTATTAGGAGTCATGCATTTGTGCCATATTAAATAATAATAATTCTCTGGTTTATCACACTTTATACTATCTTGTATACTACACTAACATTATGATTTCAAAGTAAAATAATTAGAATAAAAACTTTAAATATTTACAAAAAATCTACCTATATTAATTCTATTAGAAACACATGCGTTCTATAGATATTACGATACTAATTTTTTGCAAAATAAAAATGATTTAGCAATTTATGTTATTGTCAACATACTCGTAAAAACGGGTCAAATTAACATTTAATTTGCCTTTGCAGATTTTGGTTTTGAAATCGAAGATTTAAAGTAAACCGATAAAATCACTGCAATAGGTATATTCGGCAAAATACTAGTGTGTATAAAGGGCATTCTACATTTCTGTTAAGGATATATTTTGTTTTTATTTAACCCACTGCAGACGATCAAGGCCGAAACACTATACTGCGCTCTAAAACTACGATAACTGATGTGGCTCATAAGACTGCCCAACTTGAGTGGGACTGGTCAGAGCAAATCTGTGGGCCAAAGTAGCACAAAATAAGTAGAGACAGTAAGACGAGGTCAAGCAGATCACGGAAGAGATGACAGCTGGACGAACTAGATCAGATTCGCCAGACTGGAAAGCAGAAGTGCAGACACTCAAAAGATGGAAGGAGTGGAGGAAGGCGTTTACCCAGAAGTAAGACAAACAAGGCTAATATAAAAAGCCGCTTCTACATTGAAAAACAGGTAGAAATAATTTACCTAAACTATGTTTTTTTTATTGACAAAATATACAGACAAACTTCATAATCATTGGTTTTACTCATCTGCTATTCATATATAATTATAAAATATAAATTCTCTACTCATATTTTCAACAGTTCAGAATAAAATTTAGGCCTAACATTGCTATAATATTACTTGACTATTTTATTGTTTATTCTTCAATTGTAAGTATTTTAATAATTGTGATAAACTGCTGCTATATTACGAGTATATTTTATAAAAAATGGATATATTCTAATTTTTATTTTACTTCGAATTTTTTCAAATATTTTTATGTTATCGCCAATACGCAATTGTAGCGTTACTATGCTTTCCCTGTTTTAGATATATATATTTCGTTTTCAAAACGATCGCAAATATGATTTTTTACTTAATAGTACAATTTCTTTCTTTTTTAATTTCTATTTCTTTTTTGAAACATTATTATCTTTATTTATTTTTTACCACTCTTCATCACTTTCTTAGATCTAATCACTAAACCTTGATGTAATTTTTCCCTGAGCATTCTTTCAGACCCTGATTTTCGATGCTCGCTTATCTCTTTCTCAAAATTCATCGTTCCATCCTCTTCTTTGACCTTCGCTCTTCTCAGTGACATTTCTAGGTTTTCAATCTGCCATGAGGTCACTGAGGTCTAAGGTCAGCTGACCTTGCTTAAATTCCTCCACCAATGTTAGGTGTTTTCACGAAATATGTAGTTAATGTGCCCTTGCCTTTGACGTAGGTGGGTCCTCGGCACTCGCAAGTGTAGCCTGCGCTCATCAGTACCCTGGAAATAAAAATAAGTATTAGCCTGTTTTGTTGGTATTTTTTAAGTATTAAGGTTCCGTACCTCAAAAGGAAAAAGCGGAACCCTTATAAGATCATTTTGTTGTCCGTGTCTGTCAAGACCTTTTATCTTAGGAACGCGTATATAGAGATGAAATTTAAACCTAATGCTCAAATCTGCGGTCTACAGCTTCAAGCTGTATAAAAATCAAACCTCTAAGCTAACAGAAAAAAGATACGGTCGTTTATATCGCAAAAAATGTATATTTCGTCACTTTCAGAATTTATAGGGTACTTCTTGTTGACCTAGAACCCTGCAATTTTGCATGAAGAGAGGTCATAAAGCGTAAATATAAGAATTAATCTGAAAACTGCAAACTTGCGTCACAAAAAAAAAATACCTTTTTAAATTCGGAAAAATTGTTGAGACTCGATTCGAGAATTGAACTATTTACATGTTGTTAGTTTTTACGAAACCCTCAGTGAGCGAGTCCGACTTGCACTTGCCCAGTTCTTTTTATATACCTACAGACAGATAAATCAAAGTTTCATAAAGCATAGAAAGGTAACGGCAACCTATGCTGGAGGCAGTATGTAAACACTCTCCGTACAACAACTGTATCAAACCTGTCACCATTTATGGAAAGGATAGATCTATATGGTGCCTTTGACCCGCGTATTTTGGGGTCGACACTTCACGGTCTTTTCTTCCTTACTGTCCTATCATCCGTCACGCTATCCACTAAGGGCGCTTTTAAATTAGCCGCAAAGTGCCGCGCGACAGCAACGCGGCTGCCGCACTAGAACCACTTCGTTTAAGGATCATTGTGTTATACATTTAGAAAAAAGATTTTGGAAAAAAAGAGAAGAAACCTAAGAAAAGATTGTCATTATTTGATGTAGGCAAATTTCATAAAGTAAAAGGCTACTGTGGCCAAAATTTCAGAATTATTTGTATTCGCTGGATGACTTATCATATCATCGATAAAATCTTCAACCTGATTTTCGTTCATGTTTAGATTTGAACAAAATTTAAAACTAAGTCCGTATCATCACTAGTCTGTGCGCTGCAACCGGGCGTTTTTAATTTGTGTGGCTTAACAAAGCAGCGTGACAGCAGCGCTGCCGTCTTCGTCTTCGCGGCTAAATTGAAAGCGCCCTAACTCTATTACCTTTCACATCACTCTTAACACAATCCATCCATCTTTTCTTTGCCCTGCCTTTCCGTCTCTGTCCATTTTCATGTATACACATACCATGTCATATCTTCTGAAATAAGATTGCTACATAGAGACATCAGTTTTAAACATGATTATGAAAATAAAATTATTTGAATTTTTGACTCTAAAATTATTTGAATTTTTGACTCGACATTAACATAAGTCATTTGTAATAGAGTTATTTTTTTAAATTAAATTTTAAATATCTCGAGAAAATTAAAATAAAATTTATTTTACTTAGCACACCCACTATATTTTTTAACCTTAAGGTTGACTGGTAGATGATACCTTGTTGCATTAAGTGTGTTCCAATATAGTTCTGTACCTACTGTGAGTGTGTGTGTGTGTGTGTGTGTGTTAATAAATAAATAAAGTCACAGTGTACTAACTTAGCAGTATCCTCGGTGACCTGTATCCTGCCCATGATTCCAGTGGAGTCCATTCTCGAGGCCACGTTGACGGTGTTACCCCAAATATCGTACTGAGGCTTCTGAGCTCCCACCACGCCAGCTATCACGGGGCCATGGTTTAGTCCTGAAAGATTAAATTGTTATGTTTATTATATCCATTAAAACCCCTCATAATTTTGTTTTCTATAATATTTCCGTAATATACAATCGATCAAAAAAAAAAAAAAAATTTTTTTTAGATTAGGTTTTTACTAGCATTATATTTATTACTAAGAAATTGTAATCTTCTCTTTTTAATTTAATTTCAATTGATTTTAATATTAAATTCGAAACGTGACATTTTAATAAAGCGCCATCTATGCGTTGTTTTCGAAGTCATCAAAGAGACTTGGTACGTCACATGCAAACACTAGTGCTATCTGTCGGTAACAAAATGAAACAGGAACAAGTTGAGGAAAGCTCTTTGGAAAGGATGAACAGCTTTGGCGAAAGCTATTTTTGTGGCCAAAAGACGTCAAAAGAGGTCACTCCGCGTCCATATTAAACTTATGTCTAAGGTAATAGGTTTATAATGTAAGATCCTTAAATTGTTGGCAGTGTTCTAATCAACTTCAAAAAAACAAAGTTTTTATTCGGCTCTATCTATTATTTCTAACAGTATTTAATATATATCGACAATGGAAAGGCAAAACCTTGCTGAACTGTCATTTTGATAACTTTACAAAAAAAAAACTTTTAGTTTTATTTTTACAATAAAAATCATATTTCGTTTCCTATGTGGAGTATAAAGATGAAAAATAAAATGTATTCGTAAAAATAAATGATCCTTTAATTCAAACATTATGTAAAACTTTTGTTTTACAAATTAGGTAGGTAAAAATAGTTGATGGTGAATTTGACTTCAAATTCAGGGACTTTCCTTAAAAAGCCGTCGGTTAAAAAATTCGGGAAATCAGCAATATGAAACGTAAAAAATTCGGTTCACTTATGCAACAAAAAGTACTTTAATTACACGATACGAAGTTTGCCGATTCTCGTGATTTATATAATTCATTTTTGACCAAAGTGGCGGTTAATCGATTTTACCTTTCCACTGTCGATATGTATAAAGTCCAGTGCCGGATCAAGGAAGTGCGGGGCCTGTAGCCAATTCTACCAAGGGACCTACCATTTTTTTTTTATTTGATATAAACTAGTGCTTGACTGTGATCCCACCTGATAGTAAACAGAGATGCAAAAATCTTTTCAAAATAAAATTATTTTTCTCACAATCTTTAGCCCAAGTAGCTTACATTGTCATTATTCTTTATGGATAATTCGGAGTTGGTTCGATTTTAAGGTACTTTTTTTTTTGTCCCTATAATCGGGACCCCTTGATGCGCGAGGCCTGTAGCATTTGCTACTCTTGCTATGAGGCTAATCCGGCACTGATAAAGTCTATTTATGAATGCGAACGTATATATATTTGTTACTCTTTAGTTGATGCACAATGGTCCATAAAAGGACTGAATGCGAAAAACAAACCAATAGATAAATAAATACTCCATATAGATACTCCATAACGCTCAAACCGATCAACGGATTTGAATCAAATACGGCACATGAGTAGACCATGTCTTGAAATAGCATAGACACTGTTATGCGAGCGTAACCGGGGGTAAAAGATAGTAGATAAATATATATTGATAATAAATACATTACCTATCCTAAGTTTGAACCTCTGGAAGGATTCCCTGTTGATCTGGTCCAGTATCGTCATCAATGCGATCGCGAACTCCACTAAGATAGCTACCGTATGCTCCTCCTTGCTTGTAGCATCCTGAAAATGGAAGAATTGAATTCAGAATAAATTCATGATTCCTAATTTCTTATCTGGGATTTCTGAATTAGTTAGTTGAGTATTAAGTGTTAAACTATCAGAAACTGGTCCTAAGGTACTAAGTTCTCAGAATGAATATACAAAAATTTTAAGTTCGCTTAAAGAAAAATTTTCAACGGCGAGCGCGCTTTGCTTATCGTCCGCAAGCTTGAAGTTGATCGACGTACGAGCCAACACCGACGTATTAAAATTTCAAAACGTCGGTTTTCGCGGCTCGTTGGTGCTGTTCGACTAGCGAGTAAAACAGTTTCGAACGACGATCCGAGTAGAAAATGAAGTAAACACGACGAGCCGCGAGCCAGGCTCGTCGTTCGTATTATAATGATAAACCGGCGAGCTTTACCGGCGAGTAAAAGACCGTTGTTTTACTCGCCCGTCGAACAAGGCCTTTACAAGCATGTTTGCATTAATAAATTCAAGTATAGCCTAAAAAGTCTGATAATTACTTACATTTTTTTCCTCCTTTCCCGGTCTCAGACCAGAAGCAATCATGTACGTACTTCCTATTGTCTTAATCTTCTCTATACAGCTAAACTTTGGCTTTAGGAGTAACTGAAAAAAAAAATGTTCTCGATATCTAAGCCACCAGAAAGCTTATTTTTGTTTATATCAACCCTATGTTTTGGCAAGTTCCAAAAGTCGAGATCTGAAGAAATGCAGACTCCAACATCGGCAGCTGGTAGAATGAATGTTAAACAACCAATATTCATTCTACCAGCGGCCGATGTTGGAAGCAGCGAAGTGAATACAAAAACTTTGGCTTAGCACCAGAAAAGAGAGGCCTATGATTATCGAATGGGTAAAGTCAGACTGTTGATGATGATCCTTGGAGTTTCTTGCACATTCTTCTCCATAGAGATCTACGCTTTGGAATATGCAATTAGCATTATTTTTTTCTGAAAGACTGACTCCTTGACCTTTCAAAAGTGCCTGTAAATGGTTAATTTGAAATAAATGCTTTTGAATCCAATTTTGAATCTAACTGATCTTTTGGAGAAATAAGATTTCATGCCTTCTCATAATGGCTTGTCTAACTATGTTGAGTTATTTTTTGTGGTAGATAAAATCATCCTATGACTTCTCCGGCCCTGGGGCGGAGCGGGAGATAGTATCAGACTCTTACTGACTAAAAACCCGTTCCATTCCTGCGTTGCCTTTCATACCAGGGCCGAGCCTCAGTATGCGGTCTTAACGGGTGCAAACCAGTATTTTTTGTATATAGCGATGGCCTGTGCAGAAATGGGGCATTCCATTTTATTATTTAGTCAAATTATTACATCAAAATTCAAGTTATCTAACTGTATATGACTCATAAGGTGCATAGGCCTGTATGTGGGTGTGGGTGTGGGTGTATAGCCCTGTACTTAACCTACCTTGTCAAAATCACATATAATTTCATTGAGCAGTCGCAAACACTCCAAGCCTTGTTTGTTGACATCGTTCTCATCATAAAACTCTTTATAATTCGGTATTGAAGCAAACATCACAGCTATCGTCGAATACCTCTCGTGGTATAATTCTGCCTAAAAACAGAAATAACATTATATACTTCGTAAACATCGTCGAACATTAGCATTATACAAACTGACCGTTTAACGTGAACGCTTGGAGTTGGCCACGCCTCCAATTCCTTTGTTCTGACGTCATTTCAATAGGAATTGGAGGCGTAGGTAACTCCAAGCGTTCACGCTAAACGATACAATTGTAACTTGGCAAGGGTAGCTGATAGACAACATTATCACAATCACAATATTAAAATATAAAACATTAAAAAAGGCACAATTAAACATGAAATAAATTATTTATAGAATTAACAAAAGATAAAATATATAAACTATATTACAAAACATACTTTATATTCCATAAACTTGACAGATAGAAGTTAGACTTATTTCTAGGGCTATGTATATTATACGTATATATATAAAGTCCTAGATTAGTATTCTAGACTTGTATATAATATATAACCCTAGAGTAGGTACTCTTGATCATAGTATGCATGTTATTGGAATCAAGTTACAGTATTTATATTTTTTCGAACCATAATTTAGCGACACAATGAGTGGTCAAATCGCTAAGTGATCTTTCAAAGACAGTTTTGAAAGAAATATATGCAGGATGCAGAAATAAAGTATTTATAGTAATGGTAGAAAAAAAACTACGATTTACTTAATAGACTTACCTCAGACGCAACATTTGTTAAAAAATGTTCTGCAACATGAGCTGGTAGTATGTTTTCTAGTAGAATCTGTAATAGACAATATAAAAAAAAAAAAGTTTTGTTAATTAATCCAAAGCTGGCGAAACGTAGAAATATGATAATCGACTGTTGTTAGATAATAGTTATGAAGACAAAGTCGATAGAATGATATTTGAAAATATATCATCAGTTTTTAAACTAGTAAAACTTACAATGACAGTAATGCAGTAAAAAAACCTTATTTCTTGCAAAAAACCCCACATTAGAAATTACTCCTGTATCATGATGTGTGAATTTGTAAACATATAAACTCGCATACTTAAGACACCCATACCCAGAACAACTATCTGTAGGCCATACAAATATTCGTTCCGTGCGGAAACCAATTTTTCAATTATTGCACCAATCGAGCCAAAAATTTGAACCTGCACGACAAACTGTATTTATTTATTTATTTACACACAAACACTTAAAAAAGAAAATAACAAACACAGATAGAAGAGCACAAAGGTCATCAATGTTAGAGAAAATGTGTCTTGAAAAAGTGTTGTCGTGAAGCACACCCTATGTTCTTTACAAAGACAGACTTGTTTGTGCGTCCCTGATGGTGTGTCAAATCATCATCATCATAACTTCATGTCGCCACAACTAATGGTCCTGTGCGTCTCGCATCCATCGTATTCTACGATCCACATTGTGGGAGGTCGCGCCATTGCTACATCTTCCGGTACATGGTCGTCACTACAGAACCTTTCGTCCCCGTAGAATATGTGTTGTGCAAGCAATGTGCCCTGCTTACTGTCATTTAAGTTTGGCGATTCTTCGGGCTATGTCGGCGAAACTCCAATCATAGCCCTTTTCATTGCCCTTTGGATGACTTCTGATGAGGACCACCATCAACTAATCATCATCCATTCTTTCATACACAGTCAACTCAACCCACCTTATTAATCCCCCGCATAGTCTCCACCTCTTCTTGTTCGAACTTAAGTTTGTCTTTCCATAAGAAGTCAGTGCGAGAGGTGAACTCGATCTGTCTGTCTAGGATGTGCAGTAGAGCTGCTAAGAACACCAGTACAACACCAGCTTTTGTAGCGTAGGTGAGCATTGTGAATCTGAAATATTAAAAACAAAATTTAATCATTGTAATACCGCCATTCCATCTTTCTAGTTTAACAGAGACTAGTCATTACCTTACAACGTGATAATGCCACTAGTTTTTTAAGCACACATTCAATCTCAATTCCAATTCGTTCCTATATTTGACTCCACAAGCATAGTGATTTAATTTAGAGGAATGGAGTCAGTTTCTTTCAAAAGGAATAACAATCATTTTACCATTGCAACTGAGTTTAAGAGCTATCAGTTTCAATATTCTATAATCTATAGCATTGATAGCCAATGATAGAGAGCTTTTTGACCGGGGTTTAGATTAGCTGATCGCGTTCAGTAGCACTGGACAAATTCGCTCTTAAAAATGTTGGTCTTACTTACTCATTCTCCGAGTCCTTCTTCTGGTACTCGTAGAACAGCTCAGCAGATGCAAACAGTGTGATGTGACACACTAATGTCACCAGCATCAGCACCAGCTTGAGAACGAACCCGACTCGGAGGAATACCGATATCGAGGCTAGGGTTAACACTGTGCTGTAGAGGTAGCTCTGGAAATTTTAAAATAAAAACGTGTTTTTTTTCTATTCTGTAGTTTCATCATCATCATTTCAGTCGAAAGACGTCCACTATTGGACAAAAGCTTCCCCCAACTGTCACCACAATGGCCCGTAGGGTTATAACACTTGAACATCATATTATATATTAGTCTCATCATCCTCTGTTCCATTTTTTCTTGTTAGCTTTAACGATTTAATCTAAACTGCTTCACTTACAAAAGAACTTACTGGAGCAGAATCGACGTCATTGTGAATATGAAAACCTGCCATGCCATTTTCTTCCGTGTAGTTGAGCTCAGTCCAGTTGAAGGTGCCATTACTGCGCAGGTACATCGGGTAGTCTATTATTACGAATGTTTGGAACTGGAAAGCAAAATTCTTTGTTTCAGGATATTTATTGAAGACTTAAGGAAATTAATGGAGTTATTGAAAATTTATCTGGGGGTATGAAAGGCCCGATGGTCTGGTGCAGCAGGAAGCAGGGACAGTTATAGTTATAACTTTTTTAATTAGATTTATTGTAGTTTTAGATTATTTATTTTAATAAAAACATGTTACTCTAACGTGGGTTTGAAAGTTTTAACAATAAGATGAACCATTTGTGTTCGATATTAATAAAAAGTAATAATAATTACAAGAGTGTGGTTTCAAATCAGACAAATAGTAATAGGTATAATTTATCTATGCTTATAAATTAACGTCGACTGGCAGATTGCACTTTCCTACTAAAAACTATATCGAATGAGATTGACTGTCCTGTACCTCTACCATGAGTTTTAAGCAATAGTATACGTCGCTACTCGATATCGACGCCGTAAATATTTTGTATGGCAAATTTTGCAGCGCCTCTAGCGGTCACTTGCAGAACCAAAATTTGCCATACAAAATATTTACGGCGTCGATATCGAGTAGCGACGAATACTATTGCTTAAAACTCATGGTAGAGGTACAGATCTCCTACATAAACTACGCTTTAATGTCCCCCAGAGATCGGTTAGATTTAATCCGCCTGTCTTCATTCCTTCTTCCTCTTCTTACTACAGGCGAAACTCTTACATGCGAGCGAGTAGACTTTAATGTTCTTTGTAAAGAGTTATTTACCACTAAAACTTATTCTAAACGCACTCAGCTGAATGTGGACTTTATCAAAAGTGCATAGTGCTGATTATACTAAGTGTTATTTTATTATATTAATTTTATCGTGCTTGTTAGTGATCCTAAGTTTCCTACTACTTTTTCGGTTTCTATAAGAGAGAACTTGTAATTGGCTCTATGTTTCATATAATATTATTATCCTTTTGTAACAGCTGTTGGTTCTCCTTCCATTAAATAAATAAATAAATAAAATATTATTTCAATTTTTTTACTAAGGGATGACTGAATTGATATCTATTTCATATTTTTAATAGGTATTATAGACGAAATAATATTTATATCTTCTATTTATCTATATCTTACCAAATTAATAACTGCACAAGCACCTATCAGTAACACCGACACTGTGAACATTGTCAGCCTTATAAACCGGTTATTCGCCACCACCTGGAAAGGAAAAATTGAAAATAAAGCTAACAAAAAACGGACCCATTATAATTATTATCATTATATCAACCTGTTCACCCACTTCTAGGTATAAGCCTCTTAATCTTTCTGCCATACCTCCTGGTGCAATGCCTTCATCATTCAGGGCCCTATTTAATAAAACTGATAATTCAACATATAACCTCAAAAAACTGTCATAATTGTCGAATTTTCGCGCTAACAGCCTACTGTTTAATAAAAGTGATAAATATGTGAAAAAGTGACAGATAAAATCGTGTTTAATAAAACTTGACAACAGCTGGCAAAAATCCACAGCCAAATTATTTTTGACATAATTTGCATAAATATAATTTGAAGTTGAATGAAGTTATATTATTTTTCTTCAAAGCAAAAATCTGTAATTGAGAAGAAGAAATAGATTCTTCCTTTATATGAACGTCGTTTCTTCTCGTTTAAGTTTTTGTTCCAAGTATTTATCATTTCTGCTCTTACTGCCCGATATAAGTACATTTTTTAAATGATATCGCCGAATTTACCAAGGTATTTTCTACGAATTCGGCGATATCATCGACCCAATGCGCTTTAAGACGCCGGTGATTTCAATTTGAGTACAAATTAATTTAAGTAAATTATTTTATTAACTTTATTGAGAAGTAAATAGTTATTTCATCAAAATATTTGGAAAGCATATCAACTACTCAAATATTACAAACCTGTCCAGGTTTAGTGCAGTTGTCAGCGTACAAATCATCAGGAACATCAGATATGGGCCGCAGTCCCCGGGTCATCATGCTGCCATCATACCAGGATAGATATACAAACACCAGAAGAGTGAAGAGTGTAGGACCGAAAGATGCATATAGGACTACACCTCTGGAACAGATTGTTGACGACAGATTAATCGTTAGAAATAACATTAATCTTGAAGACCTATCAAAAGCCACTAATGCTACTACTGGTGAGTGACGGGAGAGTCACGGGAATGCGATGGGTTCGAGAAGCACAGGATCGTTCGCTGTGGCGAAACTTAGAGGAGGTCTATGTCCAGCAGTGGATGCCTTTCCGCTGAAATAATGATAATGATGATGATGAACGCTGCTATTAACGTGGGCCGATCAAGAAATGTTCTAAGTACGCAATTACATTAAAATTTAGCTGAATAATTACTTACTTAGGAACTGTCAATAGTTGTATGAACGCTAACAAAGCGAACAGTGCTGCTGCGCAAGCGACGTTATACTTGAACTGCGCATCAGGCTGGTTACGGTACTGTCGCTCTTGGGTGCTGCTCTTGAACCAGAGGGTGACGCGATTCATGCCTTCGGAGTTGGTGCTGAAAACAATACGAAACATGTTTTGAATACGTATAATACAGAAAAAATACAGTTTTTTTACTTATATGGTTAAGTCTTAGGAGTAACGAAGATAATTCATATTAATAAAGAAGAAAACACTGACGAACCTGCAATCACAGCAAGTTGTCCTTTGTGGTAAGAGATTTTGTTCTATCATTGCTAGACTCTGAAACGAAAATAGAAATATGTATGGCGTAATTAGAAAACCATGATAAACAAAATGGAAATACAGAAAAAAAAACTAAAGGAAGAAAAGAAATACAAGTGAAGAGAAAAACTTACAGAAATTCCAATGTTCTTGGCAAGAGTGGAGTCAGTAATGTTAGCAAAAGGTTTGTCAGCGCCCCAACACTCTACATATTTAGTCATCTTGCTTGAAGGACGAGATCTTGTTGGTACACCAGGAGTGGCTGGAAGAGTAATAGTAATGAATAAATAAAAATTCAAATGACATACGGATAAAACACATGGTTAAGACAATTCTCTGTATGATCCAACACTAAAATGATCAATCTATTGATAAAGCTTTATGTTTCAACAACTCCGTATTTACCATACGTAGTATTTAAATGTAAACTTTATGGATTCTAACGTAAATGACAATATCTTAAAACATATGTTATTAACACAAAAAAAAAGTTTTTCGTTTATTTAACTAGAAATAATTTAGACAGGTCTAATATAGCCTGGTTTTTTCGTGACAGATTTTATGGCAGATACTCGAAAACCTTTGATGATAAAACAATCCTTATGTAAAAAACATAGTGCTGGTTGTTAAACTTTAACACAAAATGTAAATATGTACAGAAAACAGACTAAAACCTATAAAGTAAGTTAAGATGGTACTCAAAACTGTTAGCCACGAAGACATAGATTTAATATCTAAAGACACTAACACAGTGATTCTGTCGACATTGTACTCATCATCCTAAGGAATAAGGGAGCCAATAGCTCAGTGGGGGTCAAAAGATCAGTGGGTGTCAATGGTTCAGTCGGCGTCAAGGCACCAGTTGGCGTTAATGCCCCAGACGGTGTTAAAGACCCGGTTGACGTCAAAATCCCA
Source organism: Leucania comma (assembly GCA_958295575.1). Taxonomy (NCBI): domain Eukaryota; kingdom Metazoa; phylum Arthropoda; class Insecta; order Lepidoptera; family Noctuidae; genus Leucania; species Leucania comma. The sequence goes on along the minus strand of OY282478.1, from coordinate 21,859,870 downwards.
GTTGGAGTTAAAGCCCCGGTAGGCGTCATATCTTCAGAAGGCGTTAAAGTCCCAGTTGGGGTACGTTCATCACTGTGGCTACTAGAATTTTCTGGATAAAAGAGTTGACAGGTTAATTTTTTGTGCTTTATAGAAAGCTTAACTTTCAAATGATTTTTTGTAACAATACAGTGAAACATAATTATGATGTAGTTACGTTTCGTGTTTTCGTTTCTCATTGTTTAATTATTATTGCTCAGTTCTAAATAAGATATATATTTCTGTTGAAATTATGTTTAAATAGGTACCTTGCTTCTCATCGTCAATTGCTAGTAAAGAACTTACCTGTCCCCATAATAGGACTGATAGCTCCAATAATAGATCCACTGCGACTCTTGGGTTTGACGGTAGCCACTGTTCCATTTCCAAGACCTTCACCAGGACTTGTCGCCTGATTGTTATCAAAAGCTACCACCTTCACTGATGCTCTTCTACTGAGATCTAAAAAAACAACACTTCTGTGATAAGTAATCGAAACATTGCAACAGATTCTGCAAATCAACAGGCAGAACTTCGTAACGTAAAACCTCAATATCATTGTGGAGACTTTTGGTAGAATTTTGATTGATTTGAATTTGACGTTTTATTAACCCAAAGAATTTTTTATAATGATTAAATAATATGTCTATAAGAAACATAAATATTAATTAAACTAAGTTTTTATTCTAACCCTGACTATGTACATGTAATACAAAACACAAAGTATACTCAGGCGTCGAAGTACTTCTCATTTTAGTAGAGGTCTTTACAAAATCTGGTGATCATAGTCTCGGTGATCGCATTTGTTATACATAATCAACTTAAGCTAGAACTACATTATACCGACGCACACGTGTAACACGCCTGATTTGTATGTAGAACGACATCGCGTGGCGTGGATCAAGTGTAGCTCTACAAGTCTAGTTTCCATTAAAAAATGTATGGAGATTGACGCGGCTACATTGGCGTGTGTGGCACACGTGTGCTCAGTGTAGTTCTATCATTAAACTTACCTCCAGCAGTCCTAAGAGACTCGGTTCTCAATACTCTGCTAGGGAAAGTCTCCATTTCATTGAAGCTGTTCTGTGATGGTGCGGGGCTAATGTTGTCTCTTGGCCTGGTCGGTGATATGTCCTGGTATAATGAAGAGACGATGCTTGCCTTTCGGTCTACGGTGCATACTGAGAGGCGGCCGTTTTCTGAAGGTTTCTGAAATGAATATAAAAAGTCAGTGATTTTAGATAGACGTATAACTTGACTGAGTGTTTTATTAACAGCATCCATAGCTTGATTACGCTTATTGTTGAGCAAAAATGAGAGATCTTTGTTCAATAGTCAGCCTTCCCCACGCAATATTTACCAACCACTAACTAATTAAACAAATCAAACGAAGGCCTATCTAACCATATTATTATAATAAATTAACAGTTCTAAAATATAACATCACACTACTTATTATAGGTACAAGGTGAAAATTTGCATGTCTGTACTCATTAAACATGATCAGTTTGGAAAGTTCCTACACCGGAAATAACATGCGGTGGCACCACTGTGTTGACCGCTCGGAGGACTCGGTGGAGCATACTGTAGAGGTGTGCCCCGCATGGGCAGAGCACCGCCATTTCCTCGTGGAGGCGATCGGCGACAACGATCTCTCGCGCCGGTCTTTGGTACAGGCTATATTCCGAAGCGAGGAGAAGTGGCAGACGGTCGTCTCCTTTTGCGAAACAGTAATGCCAGCAAAGGAGGATGCCTGAAGGGGCGGCCCTCATGCCCCAGCCGACGGGATCCTGATCCGGCCGCAATGGGTAGCTCGCCGCCCAACCGTCCGGACGGTTACCGGACGGTTGTCGAAGTCGTTGACGGCGAGAGCCCACGCGCGCCTCAAGGAAATGTTGGTATGCCGTAGGGACCCAGCAGGGGCGAAACCTATTGGAGTCAAGGATCTGTTTCTGAATGGAAGGTTTGACTCCGGTATGAAAGGCAACGAAGGAACTGGAGTGCGTTTTTAGCCAGTAAAAGTCTGACACACCTTTTCACTCCACCTCCTGCTGTCCACGGTTGCGTAGCTTCATAACCGTGGACAGCAGGAGGCGGAGTCTTCACTTCGGACTTTTCACTCCGCCCAAGGGCGGGAGATGTCATTGCATAGTGATCCAATGACATCTCCAATGTCACCCACCTAAAAAAAATATCCCATTATTATTACTTACAATCCTAAACCAATATTTATGGAAAACTAATATCAAGTAAGAACAAATAAGCGAACCCGGATCTCTATCACGGAGATAAACAAAAGTAAGTGCCAAAACTAACAAGAGACCTAAAATAACATCAATAACAGTGAGATAAGACACAAAAGTAACTTTAACCGAAAATAATGTAAGTAAGTAATCTATCTAGTTTATTCAACATTATATAAATCTATATATTTATATAAAAGAAAGTCCTGTTAGTTACACAATTTATAACTCAAGAACGGCTGAACCGATTTGGCTGAAAATTGGTGGGAAGGTAGCTTAGAATCAGGAGAAGGACATATCATAAATTTTATTCCGTTAAACAAAAAAAAAATAAAAAAAATCCAAAACCTGCTCATTTATTGGTATAGTGTAGTGTAGGGTAGAGTAGAGTAGGGTAGATTAGGGTAGAGTGGACAGAGCGGGAGCGAAGCCGCGGTCAAAAGCTAGTAGATGATAAGTGAGAGAGTGCTAAAAATAGCAATCTCAAACTAAATACAATATAGGGTGTTTTTAACATCGTGCGGATTTCATTACGCATGCGGACCTGTTCCGCATGCCCAACCTCCGCCTAGCCGCCGTAGGCAATTGGGGGCATTTATAAAACGGAAACGCAAAGGGCAATAAAATTGAAGGACTCAGGTGTGGTTTTAGTCAGTAAAAGACTGACACGCCCTCTCGCTCCACCCAGAGCGGGAGAAGTCATTAGATTATTACCACCATTAAAAAAAAATGCGCAGCCTCCGCAAATGCCCTTTTCATACAAGTATTTATTCTAATGCGTGCAATAAGCATGCGTTAGATTCATCATTATTTATAACGTAATCAAATTATAAATTTAATTTTTTCACGAATGTTGTTAGTAGTATTTTATCATAATCATCATCTTCCTGCCCTTATCCCATTTTATTTGGGGTCGGCGCAACACGTTTTTTTCTTCCATTCTATCCTGCCACTCGTCACGCTATCACTAACTCCCTTTTCTTTCATATCACTCCTCACACAATCCATCCATCTCTTCTTTGGCCTCCCTCTCCCTCTCCATCCATCCACATGTAAACTCATAACTCTTTTAGTAACATGCGTTTCATCCCTCCTCTTCACATGACCACACCAACACAAACGATTTCCTTTCAACTTTTCAGTCACTGGCGCCACTTTCAAACTTCCCCTAAAACCTGTTGAAATTAAAAACGAAGATATTTGAAAATCATTGATTTTTCTACCTTTTATGTAATAACTCTTTAAATTAAAAAACAAAGGAAAAGATGAGAGCAATCCCGAGCACTCATCAGCCGGACTACGAAGAGATTACAGTTGCAATCAACAGTAATCCTTCAATTCAACTTGTGACGTTATCCTCTAACTATCTCGAGTCTGTAAACTTTACAATTAGTCGCCACATCTGCAACTGTTTGAAAATTGTTGGATTAAACACTTTTCCTCATTCAACTTTGATTTACTATTAAAGCTTTCGTCTTTGGCATCCGCTTAATTTTGTTTCATTTATCGAAATCTTTGTTACGCAATAAAGTATTTAGGTTATATTTTAGCCTTAGATCATTCTCTTCAAAGGTTTGTATCTTACTATTCTATAAAAAACGAAAATTTTGAAAGAAGACTTTTTTTATGGCAGGTAAAATCAAAGAAAGAAGAAAAGTTCAAAGAACATTTCTAAATTTTCGTTTTTTATAATAAAGTAAGATACAAAGAAGACTTCTTTAAAAGAAGAAGAATGAAAATTGTGTATACAGGTATATAACATATACCCGTACACACATAGGTACCTAAAAATATCGTTTTTCCGCTAGCAAATTCACATATTATGTGTCTAAACAACATAACGGATTTGAAAGAAACACTTGAAGATCATGGCTTGGAGTACGACACAAAATAACTTAGAAATATGGTTTTTTGAAGAATTATTTTATGTCGTGCTTAAAATAATTTTGTACTTTCACGTAAGCGAAGTCGCTGACAAAAGCTAATCGTTCATGTTTCCCAGTTTTCTTCCATCCAGAAGTTGTTTCAATAATGCTAAATAATATATATGATAGTTATAAATATAATATTTAAGCATTTAGATAGATTGTAACCCCTCCGTGAACTCACGGCGTCCTCACCTTCCGCATAACGCAGGTCCTCGCCGGACATGGTAAGTTCAAGATTTTCTTGCACCGAATTCATGCAGAAGAAACTCCTGACACCCAGGAGTTTCTTCTGCACCACTGCGTGAGTAGAGTACACAGTAGGTGTGCCCCGCGAGGGCAGAGCAAAAAATCCCCTCCTCTTTCACCACATACAGTCCACAAGTTATGTTTGGCTTTACGGTTATCTGAAAAGTTTAGATGCAGTTGCAATTCTATTTTATAGCAAATTGATTAATAAATTCTGTTTACCGCAATTGTGGTTCGTGGTGGCCGAGTGGTAACGCCCCCGACTTACGAGTTGCAGGTCACGGGTCCAAACCCAGCCAGGCGCATTACTTTGTGTAATTTATTTCATCACCACTGCTCCCAAAACGGTGAAAGAAAACACCGTTAGGAAACCGGCACGTCCTCGAACCATAAATTCGAAGACATGTGACATCCACCAACCCGCACTGGGCCCCCATTCCCTCTCCTAGAGAGAAAGCCTAAGTCCAAGCAGTGAGAACATTATAAGGATGATGCTATGCTATGCTTACCGCAATCTGAAACCATTGAGTCAGTATATGACTTAATAGTTTCTGATTGCAATAAACTAGTAGGTTAAAACTGCCATACTTAAGTGCAGTGGGCAGGGCCCATCGCTCGCAAAACACAAGGTCGATGGAGGCTAAAGTTTAGAGTGACACCTGCTAATCCGCATACCGTACTGCAGCTTTGAAAGGCCTTCCATAAGGTGAATAAGGTGATAACCTGGTGAATATCGCAAGAAATCAATGGATGCAAGACTTGGGCTGCCTGTCCGTGCAGAGCGAAGCTGCGAGGCGGAGAAACGGAGCACAAAATCTCCGCTCCTCTTCAGTGGACAGGGAGTACGAACTGGGAAACTGGGAAGTCGTGTGGGGCAACGCAGCGGTTAAGTGAAGCGGGGACGCAGAGAGGGGAAGCGGAGAGGAGAAACGAGTGCAGACTGCGGGTGCTATAACACAGCTATAGCTGAAGCAGTCTGCAACTACACTCCGCATTACTTTTTCACTCCGCTCCGCAGCTTCGCTTCACTCTGGAAGACAGACACAGTTTGTAACACCACTCTGCATTACTTTCTCATCCCCCACTCTAACATCGCTCCACTTTGGTGGACAGACACAATCCGCAACTCCGGTTCACATTACTCTTTTTCACCGCTCCGCTGTCTCGCTCCGCTCCGGTGGACAGGCAGCCTTACAGGACCAGTTTTTGTAGCGATACATGGCTAGGTTTATGTCTAGCAGTAGAAATCTTCGGCTTAAATAATGATGATGACATATTTGTCAAAAAGGCCAGCCTATTGGCTGGTTTCATTCTAAGTCAGAAAACAGTATCAGCAACATCTGCTTAGTATTAGCTGTCCGGTCGAGAAACTGCTTCAGTAATTCGGCTATTAGCTTTGCGTTAGGCACCAGCTGTGATTTGCAGTCGAGTGACTAACAATATTACACACGCTTGAGTATAATTCATCATATCGATCATTTATATTGGTTCAGCAGACAATTTATTTCTATATATTTAGAGCTTGGATAAGCACAAGCGTAAGCATAATTAGCCTTTTCATGTAACCACTACTAGAACTTCAGACTCCTCTTTAGGAGAAGGTGTAATGCACCACTCGGACCCTGTTGGCCCTTTGGTTTTAGGACAGTATAATATGCATGGTTCAAACCTAGTCAGGCGCTATACTTTGTATAAAATTATTTCAGGGCCACTGCTCTCAAAACGGTGAAGGAAAACATTTTGTCGGCTGCGGTCTTCCCATCTGATTATAGTTTGCGTGTCTTCAAGACTTGAGTGAATAGGCTAATAAAATAGAGCGGCTTACCATCAACGATTGCATCACTGTTTACCATCAGGTGGTATCACAGTCAAGCACTTTTTTTTTACCGGACTGCGCCAGAAGGAGGGTTATGTTTTTCGAGAGTATGTATGTATGTGTGTATGTATGTATGTATGTATGTATGTATGTATGTATGTATGTATGTATGTATAATTGTTTGGTGTTGAGGTGTCTTTAGATTCGTAATTACTTTGAAAGTGATATCGTAATAAATTAAAACTAAAAAAATAAAAAACAGTAATTTAAAAAACTAAAAAACCCGACTGCTTTTCTGAGCATTCATGAAAAAGCCCTAAAACAAGAAAATCGTTGTACCCGATTGCGATTGAATTGGAGCTTGACCGCGTTCTTTCTAGCAGCGACGGCGTCTTTTTTCTCAACATTGAATTTTAGTCATTGTAAATAGTTTTAGTTCATTTTAACTGTCAGACTGAATACCGATTTCAATTCCACCCTAAATCCGGTAGTAACTTCGAAAATTACATTTCAAAGTCTAGCAAGTGTCCAGTAATTAAGTTTATCACTGAAGTTGACTAGTTTCCTACGCTACTGTTCCTTGAAGCCGAAACTTTCATGTAATTCTTGAAGATAAAACCATTTTAGTTTGTATTACTTAGTTACGAGTCGTCTGTTGTCAAGATTTTATTAGTAAGATGTCATTTTGGTTCTTTCGTTATAATGTTAAAATGTTTTATTCGCTTTTTACTGAATATTGTCACTCACTGAATCTCTGAGGGAGGAGAAAAGATTTAATAAAACAGAGAAAGATAAATAAGAGCTGCTACTGAGATATTGCTGCTGGAAATTCCCAAATAATTGAGCTCGAGTTGGTAATGATAAATGATATTTATTTTGCGAAGAGATTTAAAAAACACAATTTTAAAATAGTGAGGCCAGTGTTTTTTAGTTGACTACCATGAGAAGAAACACCAAAACAAACCAAGGCAGTTTTTAGGGAGACGCGGCGCGTTGCGCTTAAATACACGAGTCAATGACCTTGTAGTTAGCTATTGGTCGTTGCGTACTAAGTACCTAAAGTGCATTGGCCTCGCCCAGCTGACGTTTACTTAAAGAAATTAATTTCGTACATGCGTGAATTAATTCGAGTTTGAAAAAAAAAGTACTTTATTTTTTTATCTTTACAAATCGATAATGTATCATACACTGAATCGACCCTCCGCGGGATTAAAACGACAAAAATTTAACGGTTATAAAAAAAAGTTGTTTTAGTTACACTATATACTCAAAAACGGCTGAACCAATTTGGCTGAAAATTGGTAGGGAGGTAGCTTAGAACCAGGAGACGGACATAGGATACATTTTATCCCGTTAAATAAAAAAAATCCAAAACCTGCTCATTTATTGGTATATGGTAGAGTAGGGTAGAGTAGGGTAGAGTAGGGTAGAGTAGGGTAGAGTAGGGTAGAGTAGGGTAGAGTAGGGTAGAGTAGGGTAGAGTAGGGTAGAGTAGGGTAGAGTAGGGTAGAGTAGGGTAGAGTAGGGTAGAGTAGGGTAGAGTAGAGTAGGGTAGAGCGGGAGCGAAGCCGCAGGCAAAAGCTTGTACATAATAAAATAAACTATTGCACATGAAGTGACGGCGTCGTGTTCCGCTACGAGGTCGTTATCCTGCTACGAAATCGTCGATACACGAAAAAAATAAAATAAAAAAAAAACATCCTTCGGCCGAGTCGGTAGCCGCACCGCTAACGACTTAAAACTCTAACTCAAAATTCGGTTCACTCTCAAAGTTCAGTTGGTCTTCATACGTACATACTCCACTCCATATATAACTTGGTACAATTAGCATAGCATAGCATCAGCCTTATAATGCTTCCACTGCTGGGATTTACGCCTCCTATCTAGGAGAGGGAATGGGCCGTAATCCACCAGTGCGGGTTGGTGGATGTCACATATCTTCGAATTTTTGGCTCTAGGAATGCCGGTTTCCTCGCGATGTTTTCCTTCACCGTTTTGAGAGCAGCGGTGATGAAATAGATTACACAAAGTAATGCGCCCGGCTGGGTTTGAACCCGCGACCTACAAATTGTAAGTCGGGGCAGGTACCACTGGGCTATCACTGCTCTCAAAAATAATTATACCCAGGGTAAAAGTTTTCCATGTCCAATTAATTATAGGACACGGACTAACACAGTCTACCCATGTTTCAAGTTTTATCTTAATTCGTTCAGTCGTTAAAACTTGAAGAGGTTACAGACAGACGAGTTTCATTCGTATTTATAATATTAGTATGTATTTTTATTGTTTCATTTACCAATCGTAATTTTTGAGTAGCATAAAATTCAGAAATACACTGATAACACAAGTATTATACTCTATTTGTTTAGATACTTAACCAAATGTAAACAATTGTAACATATTTTTATCTCAAAATTGTCTAAATATTGTATTTAAAAATGTTTACATTTCATTAGTTATTGTTAAGTAAATAACTAAATTTAAATAATCTTTGTATGTCTTTTATACGATTTTTTAATAATAAAAATACTTATCAAAATTGTTTACGATTAGTTAAGTACTTAACATTGGTTTAGGTAAATAACTGGTGACTGTTTCGCGACCTAAAATCGCGAAAAAAAAAATCTGCCAAGTTAAGTACATTTATGTTCGCCTAACTGGTCAAAATGTACTGAACTTGGCAGATTTTTTTCGCGACTTCAGGTTTGGTGCCATAGTAAAAGTTGTTTACTATCAAGACTACAATCACGTGTTTAAGTATCGTTTACTTAATACCAGTCACTCTATATAGATGAAAATATATAGGTACTGGTATAAATAAAAACAGTGAAAAAATCACATTTTAATTATAAAACCAACGAAATAAGGGCGTGAACGTTATTACACGGAAAAACAAACCAAATCCCGTCCTCGTGCCTCAGGTCAACAATTACATTGATCAAACCACAGAACAATAAAGACGATTCAGTGAAGTTTCGCCAATATTAGAAATTACATTGTTATGAGCCGGTTGTAGTCACAGAGTATTTTGTAGGGTCTTTCCCTTTTAAAAAATATTCTTATATATTTTATGTAACTTTCAAATATTTTCGCTTTTATAATAATAGGGTTTAAGTTTTAGTTTGCAAATAATAATAGGTACTTACAAATTTCTTAACTAATAAATATATTATTATAACTTAAAAGGTGCCTATCATATAGCTATACAATGGCATAAATATACTCGTAATATACCTTATCGGAAATTATACCTTACAGCCATTTAGGTTAGAAACCCTGGGGCCATGGGGTCCGAGTGCTCATCGAGTTGGGCGTGATATTAGCAATCAGCTGGTCGACTCTTCGCATTACCAGACTGAGCTGGGCTTTACTTCAGTAAACGAATCAGCATTGCTTTCCATCGTGGCAATGTTGCCAGCGTTCTGGAAACTTTCCCTATTGACATCGATGTGAATGAATTTTTTGATGCCCAATAAGTTCTCTTTTTTATCCACTTGTAAATATTATTATTTTTAGTTTGTGATAAAGTGACTATAGCATGGCTAATCGTGTCTGGTGTGGCATTCTGTGCTCTATGCATTAAACCAACAACCAATAGTATAGCGATCGGTTGCGCAGAATTACTTCAGTTATTTAGTATCTTCGAGTAGGGGATTAAAACCAGCGTTTCTTTAGCAATAATTTTGATTCACAAAATTGTGTAGATGTTATTACATATTAAATAAATTATGAAAAACTGAGTTATACTCGTTATATAATTGTCAATTACATAAAATAATTGTAATGAAAATAAAAATGAAATATTTTATCTTTTTTTTTTTTCTTGATTTCGTCAACTAACATAACATAGTAAAGGATTCAAACAGTCGGTTTCAAAAGAATTACTCATTAAAAGGTAGGAAATAAAACGAGTTGACAATGTCAAAAAACCCGACCGCAAAAACGGCTAAAAAGTTCGAAACAAGTCACATTAAGCGCTCTGACGCAGCTGATGGCGTCAAGTCTAATATTGAACTAAAATAATAACCACCTACTGCATCCGTTGGTGGGTTAGTAGTTGGTCGTTTTTTACGGGGTTTTTGGGTTTTTTTGACTTTGTCAACTTTTTAGGATTACGGAATCCTCAAAAGAAAAAAAACGGAACCCGAAAAAAGGATCAATTTGTTGTCCATCTATCTGTCTGTCTGTCAAGACCTATTATCTCGGGAACGCATATCGAGTTGAAATTAAAACTATATATATACTCAAATCTGCAGTCCGTTAAAGCTATGAAAAAATAAAACTTCTAAGTCAAAGAAAAAAGAAGAAACTGCCGTTAATGTAGTAAAAACGTATATTTTATCAATTTCAAGGGAATCAAACCTTCTTAACACGTAGATCCACAACTACCAAACTTGTTCATACAAAAGTAGACTCTAAACATCGGAATTAAGGTCTATAGTGCCGTGGATGTGAGAGGACACCGGTGTCCTCTGAGCTAGGACAGATTAAGGTACTTTCCGTTGACCTAAAACCTTGAAATTTGGCATAAAGCAAGGCTTTACAGCACAAATATAGAAATAAATCGGAAAACTGTAAATTTGTAGTAGCACTATTTTCTATTCGTAAAAATCTTTGAGACTCGATTCGACCTTGGACTATTTACATAAGTTAGTTTGTACGAAACCCTCAGTGTGTGAGTCCGACTCACACTTGCCTAGTTTTTTACTATCTGAATAGCTTCTGCCAGCGACTTCGCCTGCATGAAATTCTTTCGTCCATACAAACTTAAGACACTCATCTCGGGAAATCCTCTTTTCTTGGTTTACATTATAAATGGAATGTGCAAAATTTTAGCATCAGATACGTCAGTAAGAAGATCAGGACTTTACAGGCAAAATGAAAGTACTTTGTTTTCCAGAAACATGGTAAGAGGATATTAAAAACAGTAATAAATTTCACATGATTCACCAGTGATTGGTATACAAATATAAAAACCATAATTGAATAACATACTGAATAATATTATTTTACATTTTTAACATGCACAATCAGATATATTATGTCATTTATATTTTCTTTCTAGGTCATGCTTGTCATTAAAAAAATCATTTATGTTACCTATAATAACTCTTGTCCAAATGCCTTTCACGTTATCTCATCTTAAATAATCTTGTTACTTGTAGTTCCCTGATACATTTACGTATTTTATTAAAAACACGTATTGCCATCGTGCTAATGTTTTTCTGATATAAAGAACTTTTACGGCAAGTGCTTTGCCTTTTATATACAGATAAGCTGACCTGGCAAACATAGCAGAGGTCATTAAATTTGGTCCATCCATTCTTTAGTTATAAATGGTGTAACTAACACGATTTCGATTATTTTTCAGAGGAAGTATTCAACATTGTATCAATCAACCGTGTACATATGTTAATGTAATATTCATATCCAAAAGAGACCTCCTTCTGCGAAGCAGTAACTCCTTCTGCGAAGCAGTAATGCTAGCAAAGGAGGAGGCCGACCGCATCAGGCAGAGGCAACGGGGCGCTCGCCCCAGCCGCCGCCGGGATTCCGATCCCGATTTCCGGCAACCGTAGGCGCGGGCTTGCGGACGGCGTGCAATGGGTAGCACGCTGTCCGATCGTCCGGTAACCGGCTGGACCGAGCCCAAGTCGTCGACGGCGCGTTCTGTTCCCGCGCGCCTCAAGGAGCTGTCAGCAACCCGAAGAGGCCCAGCCTGCTAACTGCAGGCAGGCAGGGTTGAAGCCTGCTGGGGTCAAGGGCCGTTTTCTGAGAGGAAGGCTCAGCCCCGGCACTATAGGCAACGAAGGAACGGGGTAGGTTTTTAGTCAGTAAGAGTCTGACACTACTTCCCGCTCCGCCCAAGGGCGGGATTTGTCATTGGATGATTTTACCTACCATAAAAAAAAAAACCAATAGAGACATTTTTTTTTTTTTGTTCGGGGAATAGGCCCACTACAAATTGGGACGTATAGTAATGAAATGCACGTTAGTTTATTTCTTATAAACTCTAGATTACAGTGGTAATATTAGCAAAGCTTTATGTAACCGGAATACTGTGAAATACGACAGTCAAAACATGACTCTCTTGACCTAAAATCTCACAAGAGCGATTTTCTAATCAGTGAATAGGTCTACTTGGTATTTAAAGTTAAAATAGTGCACTGTTCAATAATATAATTGTAGTATAAAACAAAGTCACGTTTGTACTACGTGACAGATTTTGATGTGATTTACACGATTTGATAGACTGATTCACGAAAATGGATCATACACAGTACACAGTATACAGTATATCACTTTCCACATACATCACACGAAACAATAGCATTGGTTGATACTATACAGTATACAGTATCCCATTTGTACTGATACTCGGAAATTGGCAATATTGGAGACCAATGACATCGCGCCTCACTTGATTGAACTATAGACACGTTATGTGAGTTATCGTGTAACTTTATTGGGTAGGAGTTGCATTGCTTATATTAAGCTACAGCGTTTGTACTTAAAGAAATTAATTTCGTACATGCGTATATTAATTCGAGTTTTTGAAAAAAGTTACTTTATTTTTAATTTTCTCTTTACATATCGATAGTATTTCATGTACCGAATCGACCCTACGCGGGATTCCCAGCAGTGGGAACATTATAGGCTGATTATGCAAGCTTATTAGCATTAGGATTCAAGGCCAAAAGTCCAAAATGTCGCAAGTGACATGTCGCTAGCGTTAACAGTCATCGATACAATGTAATTATTTAAAAAAGACGGCATATGATAATCTTTATTTTTAAACATTGGTTTTGATATTTTCAGAGTAAAATTAAATGTATTTATTTACAAAATATATATCATTTATAATCCTTGATAAATTATGTAACTTCATAAAAATACGAAACGAAAGTACTCTCTATCCAGAACATCATATTTTATTCATTTTCATTACGCTTTGAATGAGAAAGATGCACAGAAGCAATTCATTTTCAATAAAAAAATAATTAACAAGATCACCTTCATTTTATTTTAGCCAGTGAACAGAAAGATACTGATTTACAATTCAATGAAACTACGACTAGTTGCTTTGACATGATCGAGTCGCGACATGAATAGTTCGTTTGGGATCCAATCACTTTTCAAACTTTTTTGATGAAGTATGAATTTGAACCGTAATTGAAGAGATCGAATGACAGAAATCAATTGGAAAAGAATTTACGACTGATTGATTTTTATGAGAAATGCGACAATTTTCTTTTTGATGGAATAAGGAAATGATTTCAGATAAAGGAAAAATTTTGTGCGATATTATTCGTAGTTAAAGTTCATTTTGTCTCTTCATTAATTTATGTTATTTCACTGATATCGAGAAACTGTAATTGCTGGGTAAAGGACGGATTTTTTTTTTATAAAACCGTTTGTACATTTCTAAGAATAGGCTAACTTTTCTTTTGATTATAAAAATGAACTCATAGACATTGAAGACGAGACTTTCTCCAATTCTAGGTACACCATTGATATATTATAAGGGTAGACACGTTTCGCGTGAACATCGCAATCAGAAAACCTGGACTAGAAACTTTCACATCGCATCTTTGATAGACAAGGACAGAGATAAGAACCGGCGCTGTCGTGCGAGCGAAATAGCGTTAGCCGCCAAATGAGTGTGATCGCCGCGACCGATGTGAAATTGTGCCTCAGAGGCACAATTTAAGCGGTACACGCGTCAGATGCAAGTCAATCGAAGATATACATTTTTTTTGTGGTAGGAATTAATTCAAACATTTCTTCCTCTTTTTATATCGAGGCCTGCGTCCCGGCAATGGAACATTATAAGGCTGACCTACTGAAATGATCATGATAAATTATTCTATGTTCACAGTTAGTTGGTGAGCCTCAGTTATCCAGGTTTCACAGTATTTCTAAAATATGAGGATATTTATTTTGTGAAAATACAGCCACGTTAAAGGCTCGACAACCAACTAAGAAAAATTCAAAATGTTCATCAAATTGAACAAATTCCAAAAGCGGAAAATCTCGGATATCTGACAGTTTCTTTTTAATTTGAACAAATAGAAGGAAGAGCTGGCGTGGTAAGGAAACTTGAGCCGTGATCGATGTTTTTGTAAATTACGATTGCTGTAGGTTCTAAAATAATCACTACATAGTCAAACAAAGTCGCTTCCCGCTGTCTGTCCCTGTTTAGGCTACGCAACGGATTTTGATATGGTTTTTTTTAATAGACAGTGTGATTTAAGAGGAAGTTTTATATCTATAATACATGCATAATATATTTAATATCACCATTGCACCCGTGCAAAGCTGAGGCGGGTCGCTAGTCTTATATACAGAAATAAATAGCAGTTCATTAGTCTCGGTAAAACTCGAGAACGGCTGGACTGATTTGGTTCATATTGATCTTGAAATATTCGTAATACTCGTAGTCCAGGGAAGGTTTAAACGGTGAGGAAAAATGCAAAATTTCACGAAAGTTTGCCGGGTCAGCTAGTCTTCTTCTTATAAATAAAAATGAATAGCTGTTCGTTAGTTTCACTAAAACTCGAGAATGGCTGGACCGATTTGGACAATTTTGGTCTTGAAATATTTGTAATAGTCCAGAGAAGGTTTAAAAGGCGACAAAAAAAGTATTCATTGACTAGTAGGCTTTACGAAGTCCGCCGGGACAGCTAGTAATATATAAAAATGAATAGCTGTTCGTTGGTCTCGCTAAAACTCGAGAACGGCTGGACCGATTTGGCCAATTTTGATCTTGAAATAAAGGTTTAAATGATGAAAAAATATAAAGATATCGACAATTAGGCGGTACGAAATTTTGCCAGGCATAAATAAAAATTTTGATTATTTCTGCCAATGACATCGCCCGCGTGAATACAGGTTTTTATATATCAACTTTGGATCTCAATTTCATCGCTTGAGGGAATATATTTTGAAAAATCCTGTCTTAACGTCATAAAAAGAAACATTGATAAAGTTAGTCATTGATATATTGGCTGTGCATTCATATATTTCTCCTTTAATATATAAATAGATATAAGATAATTTATGATTTCATTCCCATTTAGTTTCAAATCAAATAACAATCATTGTGAAAAGAAACGATTCATCATCTTCCACAAAGGCGCTAACATTTAGCACTAGATTCAAAAGCATTGTTCAAAGTTATCATCAATCTTAGACAAAGACACCTTTCAGGGATGCTGAAGACGTTTTCAGTAATATGTTTATGTAGTATGAAGGTTTTATGTGGATTAATTCTATCATTGTATTAGCTGCTTAACGTGGATTAGCTAGGAGATGGAACAAGCAATGTGTTGCCGTCTTACTTGAAAGGTACTTAGGATGTAATTGATGAACGTTACTGACGAGTTAAGGCATAAGGCTGCGGGGATTTGCGAAAGAGTGATCATAGCTCTGGAACGCAATAACGACGAACAATGGGTAACTCGCCGTTCGGCCGTCCGTTATAGGTCTATCCCCACACATCTGTCCCGGGTCAGTGACAGGGACAGGAACTTGAGTCTAAAAAAAATATCGTTGCATACATTTTCTATGAACACAATCACACACATTCGACGCCGAGCCATCAACGAAGCGTCAGTGTCAGCAGCGACATTGCAGCGGTCCCGAGCCTTCCGATTCCACGCCGTGCCGTGCCCGTGTTGATATTTTTTCATTGCAGTTTGTCAACTTTATTGATGGTAAAATCATCGGGTAAAATAAATTGTGAATTATTATTATAGACTGTAGGCTTATATAACGTTTAGTACCACTTGTCTAACCCGAAATAATTATATGGGTTGCAAGAATAAACACCAAATATGGAATGAGATTGGACGAAAATTAAACTGCAAAACAATTTTTTTTTTGTTTTACTTTTTGAATTAGTAAACTATTTCACCACACAACACTTAGACTCGGAGAAGGAAACAGAATGGAAACAGAATGAAGCAAGGGAAGGCGTCGGCCTGTCCACGACACTGTCACGTCACTGACGTGTGTGAACAGAAACTCGATGTCGGCGTGAGCACGTTGTTACCCCGTCACTAACCCGGCACGGATGTGTGAAGATAGACCTTAAACCGTCTGGATCGAGCCTAAGGTGTCGACGGCGCTTAGTGTTCAGCGCGCGCCTTAAGGAAATGTCAGTAAAACCGTAGGGGCCCCGAAAGGTCGAAGCCATGGAATAGCTTCTGAAAGGAAAACCCGGTGTCCTGGAACGCCAGGCAAAGAAGGAACATAGGAGTCGGTTTTACTAAACAAATGTCTGACACGCCCCACTATGCCCCATGGATTTCCCTTTACCTTAAAAAATAAAACAAAAGACTGATTCTCTAAAGCCAATAAATAATCGTTAGATGATCGTATGATCTAGATGATATACTATCCATCCTATCTAAATCTTTCTGGAAAGTAAAATGTCTGAAGATAAATTGTGGACGCGGTAACTGCATGTCAGTCTTGTCTTGACAACCACTCTGTCGCGTGTCGCATCTAACAAGACATGGAACGAATCGAATGGCGTTCTTATTCCGAACGCGTTACGATTTTTATCGACATGTGTCATACTCAGAAAATATTTTCCCGATTTTACTTGTCTTATTTATGCTTTCAAAGATACTGGTTGAAAATAACGATTTCAATCATGATTGCTTAATAGATTTTTTTTGGGCACAGTTTTGCAAGCGTGCCCTATTTTTCTTGTTCCGTGCCTATTTTTTGGGATGAAAAAAGGCATACAGTGACATTTATCAAGAGCGAAAATTTAGATTTATGAAAGAATATTTGAAATCGGATCAAAACTCTCAGAGATTACTACTATAAGACATTTACTAACCCTTTAAAAAAAATGTTGCTAGGATCCGAAAAGATCCGATTAGGTAAATCTGATCCACCGTCGAATTCGACTCGGCTGGGCAGTATTGGGAAAGTAATACCACAGTGTTTAAAGACAAAAGTCTATGGCCAATTGACCATTGCCAGTGACGAAACATGGCTCTAAAACATGATTACTCAGAATTGAAAGGGCTATTCTCGGAGTTTCCTTGCGTGATCGAATCAGGGATGAAGATATCCGCGGCAGAACTAAGGTTACGGATTTGACCCGTAAATTTGCCAGACTTAAGTGTCAATGAGCAGGGTACATGGCTCGTAGAACGTATGATTGATGAGGCTTAAAGGTTCTGGAGTAGTAACCGCTATGCCTCCCACAAGGTCCGATGACGTAGTGAGGGTCACGGGAATCTGATGGATTCATATCCATCAGATTTCCGTGACTACACACACGTCTGTTACTCACGACGTACATAATCGATCGTTGTGGCGACACTTGGGGAGGCCTGTGGCCTACAATGGACGTCTTTCGGCTTAAAGGTTGATGATGAAGGTCTCCTGTGGCCCTCTGTTAACTCATTGATATTAGTTTTATTAACTGCTCTATCTTTGTATATACATTTTTTTTTTACAACAAATTGCTTTTGCAATATTTTTTTTTAAATTATTTAGACTTCAACTATCATAATTGCAAGTCATTTATTTTGTTAACATCTGGTTTATTGATAGCTGTACTCTCTTTTCTTGATTTTTTTAAATAGCCTCTTTTTATAATGTGAATATGAGAACACTATAGACTCCAATTTCTTAGATTACTTCTTATTAATCACTTTTTTATTATGATTATTTTTATTGTAATTTTGGATATATTATTGACTGATCTACACTGTTATTACATAAAATCTGTTAATATTGTAACATGGAAATATTGTACCATCAAACATTTTTTTTAAAGAGTAACCATGGAGTTCCTTGCCGGTTCTTCTCCACAGGAGACGACCAATTTGGAATTTACATATTATCATCCTACAGCAGTCCAATGTTGCCAATCGTACGTAACTGATCTTCATTCTCAGTAAGTCTTAACTGCCTCCCAAAGTAAACATAATTATTTTTTTAATCTTAAGAATACTCACCCTGGGTGGCACTATAAGATAGGTCTCCACTTTATGATCAGCCAGGTATCCTTCCCTGGAGGCGCCATCTCCTGGCTCCACGTCGAACCTATCACCTAGTTGTAGAAGCGTAGCTTTTGTGATGTGTACTCGTCTGAAAACAATGGTAAGTAAATTTATAAAATAGGTTAAGTAGGATTAATGACGAGGAACTTTGTCTTAGTATAGTACTTTGTATTGAGCCACGAAAATGAAGCAGAGTTCCATTGAGAGTGATATAATTTTTTACACCACCTGCTCGATAATTCCCTTTTATACGAGTAGGTATATCGGACAACCCTAACCAAAACCAGTCATTTTGTCCTTAGGGATCTAATGTAGTATGACTGTTCCCTCGGAAATAAGTGATTTGAATTTGGAACTCAAAAACCATAAAAAAACTTATTAATTAAATTAAAATATATGCGCCTTAAACGAGTTTATTCCCTCGAAATGCTCGGGAGTTAATAATAAAAATCTCGCAATGCGTTCGGGATTAAAAGTTAGCAACCTTCGTTATGTTTGAAATTCGACATACGGCCCGCGATTTCAAGACACTGATTTGTCCCATAGTCACATAATCTCACTAATCTATTATCACTCTCAAATTTAGGTATTTGCATGATCATCACCATTATCATCATTTCAGCCAAGACATAGTTGGACATAGGCCTCCCCCAAGCGTCGCCATAGCGATCGTTTCTGTGCGTCTTGCATCATTTTTATGATTACAAACGTTATAATTTTTCTTACTAAGTTTAAAGGTTAATTTAAACGGTGCGAGATTTTCGATTCGAACATACGATTCTCGCCACTGTGGAGTAGATAGAGTGGAAGAGCGGTAGGTAGTCATATCTCTCGCTCTTCCACTCTGGCGAGAATGGTTTGGTTCGAGAAACTCGTACCGTCTAAATGGCCCTTTATTCAGCAACAAGAATTCTTTCATGTTTATCAGTACCCTTAAAGGTCGCCATCCAATTGTAAGTTTTATAAAGTAGAATATTAACCCAAAAGTTATTTGACGTCTACTTTAATTTAATTTAAACTTTTCTGCCAATATATCTTTATGTTTGAATTTTGGTTTAAATTGAACTTTTTTGTTTGTTTAATTGCTGGCCCTTTGAGAAGATTATTTTTAATATTTTTTTCAGACGATATTTTCTAGTGCTTTATTAAATTAAGTATGTATGTTACGCTCAAAACTCTTAGCCGATAAAAAACACTTTTAACTTACAAAATCAATCGAAAACTTAATAAGTTACGATTTTTTTAAGCTAAGTAAGAAAGAAAGAAAGAAAAGAAAGAAATATATTTTTTATTTGACACAATATAGACACACACAAGTAGATAGAATTACTACAAAAGATGTTTTTAAAATGATCATATCGATGGTCTCCACCACCGATCGCCTCCACGGAGATACGGCGCGGTGCTCTGCCCAAGCGGGGAACACCTCCACGGTATAGCTACTCAACCTAAATTCTCGTTTACTTACTCGTAAAACAGAGCAGACAATAGACAAGACACATATAATCCAATTGTATCCAACGTTAAAATATATTTTGTGCTCTTTTTAGGGATCTGTACCTCAAAAGAAAAAACGGAACCCTTATAGGGTCCCAAGTCGTCGACGGCGTGTTCTGTTCCCGCGCGCCTCAAGGAGCTGTCAGCAAACCGTAGAGGCCCAGCCTGTTAGCTGCAGGCAGGCAGGGTCGGAGCCAGCTGGGGTCATGGGTCATCTTCCGACAGGAATACCCGGCCCCGGCACGATAGGCAACGAAGGAACGGGGTAGGTTTTTAGTCAGTAAGAGTCTGACACTACTTCCTGCTCCGCCCAAGGGCGGGATTTGTCATTGGATGATTTTACCTACCATAAACACAAAAAAAAAAAAAAAAAAAAAAAAAAAAAACCCTTATAGGGTTTTTTTTTTTTTTTTTTTTTTTATGGTAGGTAAAATCATCCAATGACAAATCCCGCCCTTGGGCGGAGCGGGAAGTAGTGTCAGACTCTTACTGACTAAAAACCTACCCCGTTCCTTCGTAGCCTATCGTGCCGGGGTCGAGCATTCCTTTCGGAACTAACCCATGACCCCAGTAGGCTTCGACCCTGCGTGCCTGCAGTTAGCAGGCTGGGCCTCTTCGGTGTGCTGACAGCTCCTTGAGGCGCGCGGGAACAGAACGCGCCGTCGACGACTTGGGCTCGGTCCGGTCGGTTACCGGACGATCGGACAGCGTGCTACCCATTGCACGCCGTCCGCAAGCCCGCGCCTACGGTGGCCGGAAATCGGGATCGGAATCCCGGCGGCGGCTGGGGCGAGCGCCCCGTTGCCTCTGCCTGATGCGGTCGGCCTCCTCCTTTGCTAGCATTACTGCTTCGCAGAAGGAGGCGACCGCCTGCCATCCCTCCTCACTACGGACCATGGCCTGAACCAAGGCCCGGCGAGAGAGATCGCTGCCGCCGATCGCCCCCACGAGGACACGGCGATGCTCCGCCCAGGCGGGGCACACCTCTACAGTGTGCTCCACCGTGTCCTCCAGATGAACCCTTATAGGGTCACTTTGTTGTCCGTCTGCCTGTCTCTCTGTCAAGACCCTTTTTCTCGGGAACACGTGGTATCGAGTTGAAATTAAAACCATATAGTCTGCAGTCTTTGAAGCTTTAAAAAATTAAAATTTCTGAGTTAACGAAAGAAAAAGATACGGCCGTTTATGTCGCAAAAAATGTATGTTTTGACAGTTTCAAGGGAATCAAAATTCATAGGGCACTTTGCGTTGACCTAGAACCCTTTAATTTAACATGAAGCAAGGACTTATAGCAGAAATTTAAGAATAAATCTGACAAATTGTAGTTACGTCACCAAAAAAAACTTTTTCAGATTCGGAAAAATCTTTAAGTCTCGATTTGGGAGTTGAACTACTTTACATAAGTTCGTTTGTACAGAACCTTCTATGTGTGAGTCCGACTCGTGCTTGCCAATTTTTTTATGAACCACGGAATCCTTTTAAGCTTTTACCAGCTCTCAAACAAAGCAAGTATATTTTTATTACAAAATGGCGGCACTATCCACTAATTACGCTTTCAGCATTAATTTTTCCCACGTTTTTTTGTAAAGTTTTCAACAAAGTTAGCGGATGAACAATGAAATTTAAAAATGGAATGGCTTTTACAAACGGAAACTAAATGGCTTGTGCATTGAATAACGATTTGAGGATGGAAGAGGATGTTGAGGAAGATTTTGTGTTAAATAACGAAGAAGCAAAACCAGACACACTGATTTCCAAAATAAAAGCCAATTTTCAGTTTGTTGTGTACTTTTGGTTATAATAGTGAGCCGAACTGATAGAACAGTTACGTACATAATCTGAGCCAGTATTTTCTGCGTTTACGTGCTGGGCCCCAAGTCTGCTATTTTTTATAAATTCGTCATTCCAACACGATTTCATTGTCATATTGCTAAAAGTTCGTAATCTGCAAATCCGATCATTGGTCAATCTGTGGTTTTTTAAACGCTGTCAAAGTCAAAGTGACATTCAAAGAGTAAAGTAATATATACTATGATTTTTTATTAGATGAAGTAAAGTGACAGCTATAACAATGGTTGTTTGACAGTTGGGCATTGTTATTTGACAGTTAGGCATTGTCCAGTGCTGTCACTTTACTTCATCTAATAAAAAATCACAGTATAGTGACATTACTGCTTACTGTTTATTTAGAGCAGCCGCCGACCGGCCTTTTCAGTGTTTTGTTGTTATTATTGTATCAGTGTTTGGTTTTTGTTATGTTTTTGTTATAATATATGGCAGACATTCATTTGTCATTATGTAGGTAAGTACGAGATTAGGTACCATTCTGTACCATTTCTCTCAATGAAGTTCGGTGGTTGATCATTGGAGTCGCCATTATATTAGTAGATTACCAAACTTGTCAAAATCAACAATTATGAAATCAATGACAGATCTTTCTGATACTATTGTAATAGCAGACTTGAGGCCCTGGTCGTAGGCGGTTGGTTTACCGCAATGATTTTGTATTATATAGCGTCAATACAAAAATTTGCTAACTACATCCCGCGTTTATAATGGGCACACATCTTGATATTTTGAAATCTGTTAATTTAAAATAAATCTTAACTTTCAATTTCACGTATAACTGTAGTTAAGTTTTCATGACTTTTTGTTTTATCGTTATTAAATATTGATGATACACATCTGCTTACACTATTTTATTCGGCCTTATAGACTTATTAGAGTTTACAAACATTGCATAAATAAATAATATTTGTTTGGAGATTTTGCCTAATTTATATTTCAGCCCAGTGTAAATTGACTAAAAAATTCATTGAATGTAAAACTGTCACTCAAAATCAATTATAATTTATCAATCTACACTCAAAATCTCCTCACGGCTGTCTTCTAAGTATCTTCGCAAGGTTCTACAATACTTTGGGGACATTGCTAGGAAAGACGGTGGCAACCTTGAAAGACTTATTGTTACCGGCAAAGTGGACGAGAAAAGGCCTCGTGGGTGCAGCCCAATATTTTGGTCCGACCAAATCTCTACCACTCTAGACTCTACGATATGCAATGCCCTTCACGCCGCCAGAGATTGAAACAGATGGAGGAATATCATTCAAGGAAAAGTGATGAAACAGGGTGGTCATAACCTTCAGCGTTGAGGAATAGGACGCATAGAAAATCTATAGTCAACTTACCCAGCAATACCGCCAGACTCCATATGGTTGGCCAACGTGACATCATCGCTCCAGACATCGAACTGCCACTTGCGCAGCCCCAGCACGCCGCACAGCACGTTACCCGTGTGGATGCCTATGCGCATGTCTACGTTGAAACCGGTAGCTTCGCGGACGAAACTGGGAGGAAAGAAGATTTTCAATAAAATACATGGTAAAATGATTTGTACAATGTCACCGTGAAATTTCAGACTCCATTTGATTGTAATAAATCTTTCATCATCATCATTTCAGCTTAAAGATGTACACTCTTGGACCCTCATCGGTCCACCTTGTGGGAGGCCTTCTAACGCTACGTGTACCAGTAGGTGGTCACCATTTGTCCCCATCGACCGTCTATTCTATGAGCAATGTGCCCTGCCCACTGCCGATTCTTCGGGCTATCTCACCGATCTTGGTTTTTCCGTGGATATCTTCATTTCTAACCCTTTCCATCACCCTTTGGGTGACTTTAAGTCTTCTGATGAGTAAATTTTTGTTAGATTATAATTTTTTGATATGTTATGAAAAAACCATTTTGTATACGATAAACCGTGTCTTATTTAGAAAAAAATACTTTATAGTTCCTCGAAATATTTTACAATATTAAGATGTTTATAATTTTCTGATGACATATATCGATTGTAAAATATATAGGGTGACTGGTAATTAGTGAACGATACTTAAACACGTGATTGTAGTCATATAACAACTTTTACTATGGGACCATCCCTGAAATCGCGAAAAAAATCTGCTAAGTTCAGTACATTTATGTTCGCCTAACTAGTCAAAATGTACTAAACTTGGCAGATTTTTTTCGCAATTTCAGGTTTGGTCCTATAGTATAAGTTATTTGTTTTCATGACTACAATCACGTGTTTAAGTATAGTTCACTAATTACCAGTCACCCTATATATGTGACTAAATAAATCAATTTATGTAAATCATCATAATTTTCATTATTCTGAAGGGTTATCAATCACACAACTACTGGGTGCAGCCCTTTTCTTAAAATTGGAAATTATAAAATAACTTTTGTCGTTCTGAGTAGAATAACTATCTGGGTAAAGGGAGTATCAAACTATATATATATATCGTATTTAGCCTTTGCATTCGAGGGTATTGGTGACCTTAGAACAATCCTGTAGCCAGCCGATATTTTACATGATTAATCAGTTATGTTTTGACTTTTCCACTACCATTGTATCGCTAGTGAAATTTCACCTTATCATTCCATATACTGTCAACCCATTCCTTTTACCAGGTTCATAAGGCTACTCAATAAACTGTACTGTTTTCTCACCGAATAGCATCAATCATCTGCAAGCCCATGTTCACACAGTTATAGGCGTGATTGGGCCTGGACACCGGCAGACCAGACACGCAGTAGTAGCAGTCGCCCAAGATCTTGATGCGCATACACTGGTTCTCCTGGAACAAGAAGACAGCGTACATGAGTCGAAGCTTCAAAGTCAGGCGGTTTTTTATCGATTGCATTTAGAGGAGTGTAAATCGGAATTATATAACCTAATTCCACCATGTCTGTTTCATCTTTGGACCATCAGATATACGGCGATGCACGTATTAGTATTCACGTACAAAACGTTTTAGGAACAAATTCATTGTGTGTAAAGCTATGCGGGCCCAAACCTGATGAGCTTACTAATAAACAATCGAGGGTTAATTCTTCTACCTGAGCTCCATCATCAGATTTCAAATATAGGATACACAAATGTTTGAAAGTAAAGCCATGTTTGTCGTATATAAACTCTTTATTTTTCTTTTCCTTCTTTCTTTTCTTTTCTTTTCCAAAGTAAATACGCATTATCGATATCTTTCGCAGCTAACAAATGAGCTGTTGACCTTGAAAACCTGTACTGATCATCATAAATCTACAATTTATGAAGATCTGCCCAGGAGCTTTCAAACAAAAAAAAACCGCATCAAAATTGGTCCATTCGTTTGGGCGTTACGATGCCATGGACAGACACACAGACAAACAGACAGACTACTAATAACTATTTTTCAGTCCAAAACTATAAATATCGATCCACACGTAATTATGCCAGCCCCCCTAGCAAGTTACGACCGTTTTATTTCGATTCTCTTACGTCGAACGCCTCGAGTCGGCCAAGCCTCCATTTACTTTGTTCTCACGTCATCTCACGCTCAGTCGCGTAGTCAGAACAAAGTAATCGAAGGCGTGGCCGACTCGAGGCGTTCGAAGCGAGAGAATCAGAACGAAACGGCCGTAAGTTGGCTTGGCTGGGATTAATGTATTAACTTTTCTAAAAATACAAGAATTACAATAATTCTTATGTTCTTCTTAGCGTGTCGATATCAAAATTAATTAAATAAATTAAAAAAATGCATGGCCTGGTATTCGGCCCCGGCAATGCCGTCCACTGATGCTATAATTAGGTCAATACATGAACAGGTAATAGGGCACATGATGCAACATGGACGGTGTGGATGTGGGACAATAGTCATTCTTATGTTAAATGGTGTCGGCGCTCCACACATGCATGGACCATCGCGGGGAAGGCGCGGGGGTCGGGACACCGAAACCGGTTGTGATTGTGACGGGCCGCGCGGCGGCCGCGGCGCGCCAGCCTCAACACTGAGCTCACAGACGTCAGCCACTCCGGGCATTTCTTTTGTACGGTCTTCCAAAATTATAATTGCGTTGATTGCAGTAATACACCCTATTCATACTATCCACTTGTTTTACTTGTAAAGTCCCAGCTGAGTCTATACAAATGGTCTTATTTTTTACTTGTCAAAAAGGACAGAAAGTTAGCTCTGCTCATCTCAAAAATGCTAATTTAAAGTTTATTTTTTATTCTACAGTAATTTACTAAGAGTACTTAAAAGTTGGTACGTTTTATTGTTTCGTAAAAATCACAAATGCTATCAACGTTAACAGTTAATGAGAATAAAGTCAGTTCATTTCTTTGAATGGAAAAAGTTTGGTGGATTAAAATTGTACTTTTCTTTGAAATAAACTGCCTTTCAAAGTCGTAAAACTGGGTAGTCTAGGTTTTTATTACTTTATTGTTTTATTGTTAATTGAAAAAAAAGATTTTCTTGAATTCTATTCATAGGTCTCTTCTATTATAATTCACTTCAAAACTAGACGGTGCGGTTGGCGCAGTGGTTGAGCGATTGGTTACTGCGCTGCGCGGGTTCCATTCCGGACCCGTGGTTTCCCTAGAAGATACCCCTGGGGGTGTCATGGATACTTGAATTCGGACCCGTGGCACCCCCAGGTAAATTAGTGCAGTGTTTGGTACTAATCTATTTACTCTTGACTTAAAGACCCTCAAGTTATAGCTATCAGGAAACAGACTCTGTCAGGTAATTGCGCTCTTTAGCTGCACGTACAACGAAAATGTTTCTAAAAATTTTTACGATCGATTCCCGGACAGAACAAATATTTGTATGGCCTACAAATAGGTGTTCAGGGTCTGGGTGTCTTGTGTATGTGAGTTTACATGCTTGTGAACGTACCCCCGATACAGGGGACTCGAGGTGGCATTGCACAAGTCCGAGGCCATGTGTTTTCACGGCCCTCGGAGCGCGCCACCTCCGGGCTCCCAATTAACGGTAGGAGGAGTTCACATCGGCGTCGGGTCGACGATGAAGTACCTGGGACTCGTCCTCGACAGCCGGTGGAACTTCAAGGAGCACTTCCGACGTCTGGCTCCCAGGTTGAATGCGACTGGGGCTGCGCTCAAGCGGCTCCTGCCGAACCTAGGGGGTCCAGACGCCTCCTGCCGGAGGCTCTACGCAGGCATCGTTCGGTCCATGGCCCTTTACGGTGCGCCGGTGTGGGCGCCATCGCTACGGAAGCGAGTGGCGGCCCGGCTAACCGCCTGCCAGAGGGTCATGGCCATCCGGATGATCCGCGGATACCGTACGGTGTCCTGCGAAGCGGCGAGCCTCCTTGCTGGCCTACCACCGTGGGATTTGGAGGCAACAGTCCTTGCACACATGCATGACCTACGCGTGGAGATGCAACGTCGGGGCGAAACTCCGCTGCCGCGACAAGTCGCGGCATGGCGGTCAGAGCTCCGGCGGGATCTCATGGTGAAATGGCGAGAACGATTGTCGCAACCTCGTGCTGGGCACGCCACGATCGAGGCGGTAAGGCCCCTCTTTGAGGCGTGGCTGGAAAGGCCCCACGGCGTCGTCACCTTCCGTTTGGCGCAGGTGCTGACCGAACACGGCAAGTTCGGTCCGTACCTGTACAAGATTCGTGCGGAGACGACGCCCGGGTGTCGCCACTGTGCGGACCGCCCGGTGGACACGGTGGAGCACACAGTCGAGGTGTGCCCCGCTTGGGAAGAGCAGCGCCGTGTCCTCGTGGGGGCGATCGGCGGCGATCTCTCGCGCCGGGGCTTGGTTCAAGCCATGCTCCGGAGCGAGGAGGAGTGGCAGGCGGTCGCCTCCTTCTGCGAAGCAGTAATGCTAGTAAAGGAGGAGGCCGACCGCCTTAGGCAAAGGCGGACACGCCACCGCCGCCGCCGGGTTTCCGATCCCAATTTCCGGCCACCATAGGCGCGGGCTCGCGGACGGTGGGCAATGGGTAGCTCGCTGTCCGTCCGTCCGGTAACAGACCGGTCCGAGCTCAGGTCGTCTACGGCGCGCACCGTTCCCGCGCGCCTCAAGGAGTTGTCAGCAAACTGTAGGGGTCCAGCAGGGCCGAAGCCTACTGGGGCCAAAGGTTATGTGAGACTGTCACCAAAGGCCCCAGGATAAAGGCAAGGAATGGAAAGGTAGGTTTTTAGTCAGTAAAAGTCTGACACTGTTTCCCGCCCCACCCAAGGGCGGGATTCGTCATTGGATGATTTTACCTACCAAAAAAAAAAAAAAAAAAAAAAAAAAAAAACCCCCGATACAAGAGTATTTCATAGTTGGTGACAATGTTTTTTATAAAAAAAAAATTGGCGCTCTAACTTACCTACTAATAAATCGGAGTGAAAAAAAAATGATTTTATTATACCTTCATTCTTTTCATAGGTCTGTCTGACATCAAAAGTAATCTACCAAAACCATTGTTTACTTACTTACCTGATAGTAACCGGACCACACATATTATCTGAAATAAGCAGCATTTTTCTGCTCTTTTCTCTGTATTTGTTCTTTTCGCTTTTATAAAGATAGAACTACACTGCGCACACGTGTGCCACACGCGTCGATCTGGGCGCGTCAGTCTCCACACAATTTATATGGAAACTAGTCTTGAAGAGCTACACTTTATCCACGCTATGTGACGTCACGCGACGTCGCATGGTTCGCAACTTCTAAGTTAACGGAAAAACAAGGTACAGCTACGAATTCATTTTTTAATTAATTAAATTAAATTTTAAAAATATCTTATAAGGATATTTTTCTTAAAGGGATAGGGTACATCACTGCTTACCATCAGGTAGGACTGCAGTCAAGCACTAGTTTATAGCATTTAAAATAATAATAGTGTCGAACTGGCTCATTGGTTAAGGCACCCGCCTCTCATGCCTGAGGTTGCGAGTTCGAAACCGGACAAGTACTGCTATGAATGTTTAATTTCATAAGTAATTTTCTATGTTTACTCGTATCTATGGTATTACTGACACCCCGTGCCTCAGAAAGCACGCAAAGCCGTTTGTTCCGGTTGTCATTCGTAGATTTCAGGTAGTCAGACGCCAAAATTCTGACCATATAAGTCTATCAAAGGAGTATCGAGTTGCTCCACGTAAAACATAGGTATCTGAATACCTTTGTACCAGATGCGGCTGACAGCATCTGATTAGAATGGTGACCGACGCCAAGCTAGTAGGGAAAAAACTATGAAGATGATGGCTTCGCACGAATGGTCTTCTCTAACCGACCCTATCATATGGATAGGGTGAGCAAACTCACCCTATCCAATTTCTTTAGTTTGACAGTATGACGTGACGTCACCACATGGCAATCGATCCTATTCTTATTTGGAATGCTTTGTAGAGGTATACACCGTTAAATTTTGGTCGTTTTAATCCCGCAGAGGTTCGTTAGCATGAAACCCTATTGATTTGTAAAGATAAAAATGAAAAATAAAGTACTTTTTTTTAAACTCGAATTAATTTACGTATGTCCGAAATTAATTTCTTTAAGTAAACGTCAGCTGATCGAGGTTAATGTACTGTAGGTAGTTAGTACGCAACGACCGACAACTCCCTACAAGGTCATTGACTCGTTTACTTAAAGAAATTAATTTCATAGATGCGTATAATAATTCGAGTTTTAGAAAAAAGTACTTTATTTTTTAATTTTATCTTTATAAATCGATAGTATTTCATGTGACGAATCGATCCTCCACGGGATTAAAACGACCAAAATTTAACGGTGTATATTGAATGGTTTATCCACCGCTATCTTCCTTAGTTATCTTAATTTTCTTAGTAAAGTTGGAGAGCCACAAAAAGTCGACATCAATCTCCTTGAGCTGCAAGCCGTACACAAGAGATAATGTTCCTGCCAATCACGTCAAAGATTGTGTGCTAACAGTTTCAGGTTACATTGCATTATCTTATGAAGCTTATCGAAGCTTGTAGTTTATGTTAGTTTGTGAACACAAGGCTTCATGATGTTTCATTCTAACTGTGGTCGAATATATATATCTATCTCTCTTTCTCGCTCCGTGGCTAGGCAGACCAACTCAATAAATAAATCCACGTTAATAACCATCAGTTTATACAAGGAAGGGTTTTTTTATGGTAGATAAAATCATCCAATGACAAATCCCGCCCTTGGGTGGAGCGGGAAGTAGTGTCAGACTCTTACTGACTAAAAACCTACCCCGTTCCTTCGCTGCCTATAGTGCCGGGGCTGAGCCTTCCTCTCAGAAAACGGCCCTTGAACCTAGCAGGCTTCGACCCTGCCTGCCTGCAGTTAGCAGGCTGGGCCTCTTCCGTGAGCTGACAGCTCCTTGAGGCGCGCGGGAACAGAACGCGCCGTCGACGACTTGGGCTCGGTCCGGTCGGTTACCAGACAATCGGACAGCGTGCTACCCATTGCACGCAAGGAAGGGTTCTGCCCTCGCCTTTGTCTCAAGTCTATATCGCGCCGAGCACGGGTAAAAACCGCTCTCTGAGTTCTTAGCCTAACTCTCTTGTATACCCTTATATATAATAATACACAAACCCCATCTTTTTTCGGCCCTCTCCCTCTTCCTCATCATCCATCTACTTGTATACCCATAAATCTTTTAGTAACATTCGTAGCTTGTTTGATAGAGAAATACTGATAGATCAACATCAGAAGCAAATATTTTTACAATCATCCTCTAACAATAAAACAAGCCATTCACGTCCCATAAACAACATCTATCTTCAGACTATTACGGGCAATAACTCTTTAACGTCTCATACATCAGCAGCCATACATGCTTTTATCATACATAATGCATGCAAAACAACACGCAGAGGCGTAGCGTGGACTAGTTTAGACATGGGCGAAGGCGTATCAGCGAGGCCTTTTTCTTTCATATAGAAAACGAGACATCCACTGTCACAATCCTTCTACCGCATCGTCGCTTACCAAGTGAAAAAGCGGTCAAAAGAGATTCTATCTATTATACAAAAAACCCTCGTTATTAAGGTCACAGCCCATTAGAGTCACCCGGAATACACTCCACACCGCCTAGCCTCCTGCGGTTAGTATTCTTTATATGGACTTGTATGCGTATGTGCTCACTACGTCAACTTACGACCGAGGCGATCCAGTGACGCTACGGAGTGGATGTAGTGAGCGCAGGAGGCGAGATGGTGCGGAATGTGTTCCAGGTGCCTTTAATGTGACTTTTAAAGAAACGAAGGCTTGCGCGAGGCCCCTTTGGGTGTGAGGCCATGGGCGAAGGCCTACAGCGCCCACGCTTAGCTACGCCACTTCCCACACGGATTAAGTATGCAAACTGCTAAGTTTTATGAGCTGGTATACAAATATAGATGTTTACGTCGAAAGGGATACGAGTATAGCTGAAAATTACTATTGTATTACTGAAAGCTGCAGTTTATAGTTATAAACAAGTTTATATGTTGCTAATGTGTTCCGCTAGTTAGGTTTTGAAGCTATATTAATAGAATATGGACATGGCTTCCCGGATCTACAATCACCTACAATAGTTATGTCACCACCTAAAATATTCAAAAATGACTACTATGGATTTTGAGGTATGAAGGGGTAGGTAAGATGTGGCTAAAAATGGTTTGCGTAAATATTCACATAGAAGCTGCTGTGCAGTGAAGCAGGAATTCAATGAAAGGCTTCTGTGTAGTTATATCATCTGTGTATATTGTTAGAAGCACTTTTATGATATCTACGTTATTTTATAAAATTATATCCTCACGTCCCCGACATTCTAAAACACTAAAAAATGAATGCACAATCTAAGAAGAGCATGTACCTTTAAAATTATAGATATCTTGCCAGTTTGTAAGTTAATAAGAGTAATAGCAGCATGTGAACTCTTTCGATGTCACACTCTCCAGTTCTATCTTCGCTTGCACTTTTTTTGACACGCTTCAGCGTTTCAGCGTTTAATATATAAAGTCTCAAGACCAATGTGATCCTATAAAGCACCTGTACTTGAAAAGGCTGGGCCGATGTTGTCCCTCATTTCGGTATTACAAAATTAGGCCCGTATTTCCTGAAACGTAAAGTAGACGCGGACATCACTGCCTTTGTTTATATTTCTTTACCTTCTCCCTTTGAGAAGGTACTTCTTGTTGAGAAACAAACAATGGTGTAACCCGCATGCAAACTACTCAGAGAAACGTTTAGATATAGACACAAGGGTTAAAACTTTATACAAACATCAACATAAACATGTTCCTAAACATACGTTACGTACTTATAAACATAATATGGAACATCACTAAGAGACCTTTAGCATAGCATAATCAGCCCTTTAATGTTTCCACTGCTGAAACCCAGGCCTCCAGTGCGGATTACTGGATGTCACATGTCTTCTGTCTTTTGGTTCTAGGACATATCGGTTTCCTCACGATGTTTTCCTTCACCGTTTTGAGAGCAGTGAAGATGAAATAAATTACACAAAGTAATGCGCATGCTGGGATTGAACCCGCGACCTACAACTCGTAAATCGGGGCTTTTACCACTTGGCCACCACTGCTCTGCAGAGACCTTTATTAAATTGTTATTTTCTTAAAATAAGGTTCGTGAATTTTTATAACATAACTTCACGTCGATCACTACTAACAGCTCCTAACTATTACTGAAGTGGCAACCAAGAAGAACCAAGAATCAATGCATATCAAATGGACTTTTTTTTAAAAAACTTCGGAATTGTCAAGAAGTCAGTCAGTTAGAAAAATGATGCTAATGCACATTTCAAAGCGTAGATCTCTATGGAGATGAATGTGCAAGAATCTCCATTGACACTCTTTTAAATCATGTTATAGTTATAAATTACATACTTCTTGTCGCTACTATTATCTAAAAACAAAGTTAAAAAAAAAACAAACAAGGCCAATCCTAAAAAAAAAACCTTAAAAAAAATGCAAAAAAAAATAATACTCACAGTTACAAATTAAAAAAAAAAATGCTTTGGCCCAGTAGTAACATCTCGACTTAAGACTTCCACCGACTTTGCCCGCATGGTGAATTACGGCTCTTTCCCTCACCTAGAGAGGCCTCAGTCCCTGCTGTGGGAATCATATATAAGGCTAACTATACTTATTTTAGTGCAGCCTTGAGGCATACTTTTGCTCTTTTTTGGTTTCGGAAATAGGGGTACAATAAAGAATGTATCTATCTATCTAAAACATTAAAAAGCTTTTTTTTTTCAAATAATTATAAAAAAACGAGTACTAATAAAAGAAAATTTAAAACCTACTCCTTTTTTGAAAAGCAAGTATAACAATAAAGAGATCCAGCTACTTACAGAACTTTATCTTTTTGCCCTTTCGAGCTTTCAATAAATTAACACTAATAAAACAATCTTTTATTTTGTTTGTAAAACAAGTTTACATCTTAACTAATAATGAATGAGAAAAATGAAAATTGTTTTCGCAAACAGTCTGCACTATGAATATTGTAAAACTCAAAGTTGTTTGTTTTTATGAGTACAATCACCCTTCGCAAACCTGTGAATAATAGTGGAGAGATACATTCCAATATTTGCATCGTTATTTTTGTTTAGTAATCCTGTTTATGGGTTTTTTTTATGGTAGGTAAAATCATCCAATGACAAATCCCGCCCTTGGGCGGAGCGGGTGGTAGTGTCAGACTCTTACTGACTAAAAACCTACCCCGTTCCTTCGTTGCCTATCGTGCCGGGGCCGAGCATTCCTTTCGGAACTAACCCATGACCCCAGTAGGCTTCGACCCTGCCTGCCTGCAGTTAGCAGGCTGGGCCTCTTCGGTGTGCTGACAGCTCCTTGGGAATTCATCAAATAACTTTTCAGTACACTTACTCGAAAACTCGCTCTTATCCCACCACTTTTATGCACGCAATTACCTATTTTCTGCACTAGTACAGAAAAGTGTCTGTTCTCGCCCCCGCCACAATTTTATTACATTTATTGTATCTGGCTGGGCGCGCGTCGACCCCCACGAGTCAAGTAAACGATAGAAAACCGACAGGCTAGCAACTCAGCGTCGATGCTCAAGACACTGGAGTAACAATACTATAACTAATTTTCTGCATTATTCTAGTTACATGTTGCATAATTTTCAGGCTGATATAATAATTTTTGGTAAACAAAAAAACATTTCTAATAAAAAGTTTATTAAACCACTCATCTGCCAGATTATTTTAATCTCAAACTCAGAAGACTATTAATATTTATTTGAAATTTCGCTCAACAGTTGAGCAATAGATGATAAAAACAATTGAGATATGAAAAAGTAGATAACGTCTAAAATATCTACTGATTATACGAGAGTGCAATTACTGAGTGGCAGTATTGTTATGCGCATATGTTGTGTTGTTAAATGAAATTTTGTGAAATAGATACTGAAAGGTGTGACCGTCAGAGGTGAAAGAGGACGATGAGCCTGAAATTCTGTGTTATCTTGTTGTTAATGAATACTAATTTATAATAATGCTAACGCAAAAATGTTTCAATTTTTTTTCTAATACACTTATTTAAAATCCCTACCGTTTTTAAGCAAGCGTTTTTTTATGGTTGTTAAAATCGAATTACAAAGCCCGCCCTTGGGCGGAGCGCGAAATAGTATCAAACTCTTACTAGCTAAAAGCCTACTCCGTTCCTTCATTGCCTATCATACCGGAGCCGAGCCTTCTTTTCAGAAAGCAGCCCTTGGCCCCAGTAGGCTCTGCCTGCCTG
Source organism: Leucania comma (assembly GCA_958295575.1). NCBI lineage: Eukaryota > Metazoa > Arthropoda > Insecta > Lepidoptera > Noctuidae > Leucania > Leucania comma. Next base: position 21,825,551 of record OY282478.1, on the reverse strand, counting down.
CAGCTAGCAGGCTGGGCCTCTACGGTTTGCTGACAGCTCCTTGAGGCCTTCGGTTCGTTCGGTTACCGGACTATCGGACAGCGAGCTACCCATTGCCCGCATCTACGGTGGCTGGAAATCGGGATCGGAATCCCGGCGGCGGCTGGGGCGTGCGCCCCATTGCCTTTGCTCGTTGCAGTCGGCGTCTTCCGTCGCAAGCATTACTGCTTCGCAGAAGGAGGCGATGCACTAGTAGCTTGTGCTTGCCCCCGTCGCAGTTAACAAACCACTAAACGTATGGCGTTGTGCCATCGAACATAATGGACAGGATGTCCCATACGTAGAAAGCGTTTTGAAAACACATTCATTATGCGTACAGCTAAGGAGTGGAATATCCTGCCCGAGTCTGTCTTTCTTGATAACTACGATCTAGGGGTCTTAAGTCAAGAGTGAATGGGTTACTTCTAGGCAAGCGTGCTCCATCGTAGCCAACATCATCGATTACCATCAGGCGAGATAGCGGTCAAACGCAAGCCTAAATAAAAAACACATACAGGCTAAGCGATCCCTCACGATTCGTAATTGGTTTTCTGTTTTGAAATTAAAAACTATTTATTATAATATTGTTCTAATAAAAAAGACTGATCTAACAGAATACTTAAGTATAATCATAATTGGCTTGTAATGTTCACACTGCTGGGACTCAGGCCTCATCTCTTAGAGGGGGAATGGGCCGTAATCTACCACGCGAGCCCAGTTCGGATTGGTGGATGTCCCATTTCTTCAAATTTTAATTCTAAGACATGCCAGTTTCTTCTAGTTCTACTAATAGTTATTATTAGCATATTTTTATACATAACTAGCTTCAGCCAGCAGCTTCTCGTGTAAGCCGGTTTCTCCATACAAACTTCCAACCCCCGTTTTACCTCCTTAGGGGTGGAGTTTCGGAAAATCGGTTCTTAGCGAATGTCTACACCCTATAAGGAACCTATCTGCCAAATTTTAAGTTTGTAGGTTTTATAGTTTATGAGATTTTGTGATTAATCAGTGAGTGATATTTCGCTTTCATTACTTATATAGAAGATTTTTATTTTTTTATTATGGAAGAGAAAACCCATTTTTGTAAAAAACGCAAATTGTTGATTACGATGTTCTTGCTGAAAAACCATATGCTGATGGACAGCCCCTCCACTGCACGGCTGGTATTTTTTTTTTGTTGTTGATGCTCACACTTGACCACTTTCCACTACATGGAAAACGCCAATGTTTTAAATGCTGGAGCGTGCTTGCCTATATTACCTATTCACTCTTGACTGAAAAATCCCCAGGTTGTGGCTAGGTTTTACTAAAACTTCTAAATATGCTTATTTAGAAGTTTACGCTTAAGTAAACCGGTGTTTAAGTTTATGCTTATTTAAAACTTAGTATTTTAGTTTTTACATCAACACTACAGAACACTGTTTACGTAGCTTTTGGCTTGTTCAGCAAACAAACATGTATACACTAGAATTACGTTAGATTTACTTTAGGAACGTAATGTACCCTGTATCTAGAGTTCACTAGAATCACTAATTAGGGGTTCGAGTTTATAAATTAAATTAAAAAAATATCAGTAAGCAGGGAAAACTCAAGAGTAACGTCTGATCGTTCCCTGGAACGTATCAAAGCTGCAACGACATCACTGCTTGACTTGCCCTATATTGAATATACAAGGCTAAGTTTTGATCGTTTTAATCCCGTGGAGGATCGATCCGGTACATGAAACACTATCGATTTGTAAAGAATATAAATTCATTTCTTTAAGTAAACAGCTGATTGAGTCCAATGACCTGTAGGTAGTTAGTACGCAACGTGTCTACAATTACCTACAGGTCATTGGACTCGCTCAACTGATGTTTACTTAAAAAAAAATAATTTCGTATATGCGTATATTAATACGAGTTTTAGAAAAAGAGCACTTTATTTTTTAATTTTATTTTTACAAATTAATAGTGTTTTATGTATGGAATCGATCCTACACGGGATAAAAACCATCAAAATTAGCCGTGTACATACCACATACCTTAAAGTCAAATTTAAACCAACTTTAATTACTCAAGCCCCAAGCGAACGCCGGCGTTCGCAAACCTATTGTCTTTCTATTGTGTCTCTAATTACGGTATTCAAAAGTATAATTCAACATCTCCACGAAACTTTCAAAATACCTATCTACAAACTAGAAATCCAAATTCACATCACGCTGTTCCAGTTTTTCACTGCCTATTCTTCATAACTCGATTTCCTTCGTATTCCGAAACACAAGAGCGTGACAGACCAACATACAGATACATCAAAAATGCACGAGATTGGTTTGCCTGGCCAATATTGGACGCTAAAAGCCCGAGAGAGACTCCATCTAGTTAGTTCAGTTAAATTGAAATTTCAACGGATCGAGGACTTTCTGTTTTAAAAATCAAAAGAACCAAAATAAACCGAAACTAGGCTGAAAGCGAAAAAAAAAATACGAAAGTTTGGTCGAAAATTATTCGCAAATTAATTCCTAGTTGATATAATAGTAATGTTTATTTGTCCGGTAACAGACCGGATCGAGCCCAAGTGCGCACCATTAACGCGCACTGTTCCCGTGCGCCTCAAGGAGTTGTCAGCAAACTGTAGGGGCCCAGTAGGGTCGAGGCCTAGTATGGGGCTCTGGGGAGGTATAAAAATGCATACCAGGCCCTGGATCCAAGGCAGGGACGGAACAGGGTAGGTTTTTAGTCAGTAAGAGTCTTACACTATTTCCCGCTCCGCCCGAGGGCGGAATTTGTCATTGGATGATTTTACCTACAATAAAAAAATAGGTGTAGTTTTGTATCTCAAGTGTTTACACAACTTGACAATGAATACCTATGTGGAATCATTGCAATAGGTGCGATATCAGTAAAAATAAAACTGAAAACTTAATTGTAACTTATTGAATATCTTAGCAAAGTTTGCCGAGAAGACTAAAGCTAGAACTACATTAGACCGATGCACACGAGTAACACGCCTGATTTGTACGTAAAACGATGTCGCGTGGCGTGGATTAAGTGTAGCTCTAAAAGTCTAGTTTCCATATAAAATGTATGGAGACCGACGCGTTCAGATCGGCGTGTGTGGCACACGTGTGCGCAGTGTAATTCTGGCATCACTCTAACTGAATACTGGTAAAATGCACCGTGCTAATCTATAAGAAAAAATATATATATATTGAGACACTTTATCAACAAAATAAATGATGACTAAATATTCAGCATATAATTTTGTTTAGAACTCAGAGTGAGTGAATTTTTATATTTTCAATGTAAAATACACAGTACCGACAACACTACGATAGTAACACAAAAAAAAGGAAACAGTACCTCTACCATGAGTTTTAAGCAATAGTATTCGTCGCTACTCGATATCGACGCCGTAAATATTTTGTATGGCAAATTTTGCAGCGCCTCTAGCGGTCACTTGCAGAACCAAAATTTGTCATACAAAATATTTACGGCGTCGATATCGAGTAGCGACGAATACTATTGCTTCAAACTCATGGTAGAGGTACAGAGTACAGGCGCGTCGAGCGGTCCGTCGTACATTGCCATATGTTTGTGTTTGCGCGAGCGATGACGCGGCCCGCTGCAATGTACGACGAAACGCCCAACGCGCCGCGCAACGCGACGCGTCTCCGTAAACACGGCCTTAGATGGACTGATTCATTGCATCACAAGTGAAAACAATTTTCTCTCAACCCTCTACCACGTGAAGTCACTGCTGTTAGCACATACAAATAAACATCCAATAGCACACAATCACACATACTTTACCGATGGATTGCATCCTCGAGTCCAAATGAAAGCGTGTTTAAATATTTGTGTACAATACGAGAAGGAAAGCTTGCCAGGGATCGACAGCGATTGTGTTTCTCTAGCGCACCCTGCCACTCTGTGGCGATAAATTGAATTCAGTGTCCTTACACAGTGTAGGAAAATTCAGAAGGCTTAGGAGAGATTAGACGAAGTAACATTACAAACGATACAGAGAAAGGATTAAAACATTGGGATTTATAAAACTTCACACAACACCATAACAATTTTGTATATCAGAAATATTGCTTTGAACAGTGGTGATCGAGAGCAGTGGTGGCCGAATGATAATGGTCTCGACTTACGAGTTGTAGGTCCCGGGTTCAAACCCAGCCAGGCGCATTACTTTGTGTAATTTATTTCATCACCACTGCTCTCAAAACGGTGAAGGAAAACATCGTGACGAAACCGGCATGTCCTCCGAGCCAAATTCGAAGACATGTGACATCCATCAAACCGCAAGGGCCCGCATGGTGGATTACGGCCCATTCCCTCTCCTTGAGAGGAGGCCTGTGTCCCAGCAGTGGGACCATTAAAAGGCTGATGCTACTTTCAACAAGAATATATACTAAAAGCTTTAGCAGTTGGAGCCGAACTAGGAGGAACCTGTATTTTAGCTTACTTACAGTGCCAACCCCTCACGTTACATATGAATATGCAAATTGCGGGTGTAGTTAGGGCTTTATAGAGGATTCTAGCTTTTAGCTAAGTAGTTTTAAGATATGAAGTATTTACTGGCAATACCATTTTTATACAATACATGGATGGATTGTTTAAAGAGTGATATGAAAGAAAAGGAAGTTAGTGATAGCATGACGGGTGACAGGACAGAATGGAAGAAGAAAACGTTTTGCATCGGCCCCAAATAACATGGGAACAAGGCAGGAAGATGATGATGACCATTATTATTTCCTAAAAATAAATGATAATTATGTAGCTTTTTATCAATTAATTTTTGTCATGGGATCATAATTATTTGATCGACCTTTGTAGTGAAAGGGCGTAAAGACCATATTTGAAGAAATAAAGTTTTTGATGCACCCTTACTTGGTTTGTCATGCTCTCTTGATCTGATTGAACTACGACGGAACAATAATTTAACTACCAAATTAACCTTAAATCTATCTATTTATACACCGTAAAATTTTGATCGTTTTAATCCCGTGGAGGGCCGATCCGATAAATGAAACACTACCAATTTGTAAAGATAAAATAAAAAATAAAGTTATTTTTTCTAAAACTCGAATTAATATACGCATGTACGAAATTAATTTCTTTAAGTAAACGAGACAATGACCTTGTCGATAGTTTTCAGTCGTTGCGTACTAACTACCTACAGGTCATTGAACTCGCCCAGCTGACGTTTACTTAAAGAAATTAATTTCGTACATGCGTAAATTAATTCTAGTTTCAAAAAAAAGTATTTTATTTTTTAATTTTATCTTTACAAATCGATAGTGTTTCATGTACCATGTACATGTATTCACAAAACCTTTTTTGATTTTTTGTTTAATTTCAAAACTATGTATTACTGATTACATATCAGTAATACATATTTTTGAAATTAAATATAGATTTACGTTTTTAAATAAGTTATGTTACTGTTATGATAAACAACAAACATTAATTTAGTATAATTATTAAAACAACACTTGAGCATTATCTTTGCTATTTATAACTTCATCAAGCCTAACCGTTAATTAAAAAATCTTGTCAAATTACTCAGAAAATAATTAAGTATGAAAAATAAAGTTTGCAACTTCTAAAGAGGTAAGAATTTTACCTGCAAACTCCTTTATGCTTCATGAATTTTCTCGGTCATTATTACAACTTTACCTTCTCTCCCCAACTGTCTTCAGGCTCCTTTATCTCGATATATTACAAATGGTTCACGCCCCAGCGAACCGTTATGAGATTGCTTAAAATTTATCAAGTTTTCTTAATGTTCAGAAGTTAATTATTGCCTTGGTGGGAGCTTAGTTGTTATACTTTGCAAGTTTCCGTATCTAAAAGGTGCCAACGACAACAACAACTCTTTTAGTAACGCTTCGCTGTCTATCCGTCTGTCTGTCGCTCTGTTTCTCTGTCAGTACAACCATCTTATAAAGAAAGAAAAAAAGAAAAAAAAAGAAAGAAAAAGAATTTATTCAGCACAGCATAAGGCACAAACACAATAATAAGGTTACACACAAAAAAAAAAAACAAAAATAACAAAAGGAAACAAAAAATAAATAAATAAAAAAACAAAAAAAAATCAGTTTTGTTGTTTTTCTGTTTTCAGTTTGCGTTATCCCAGAAGTATGTTCCATTGAGATAATTTCTTACTAATATCCAGCCTCACGTTGTTGAAACTTCTACAGTCCAGACTGAGCGTTTTGCCTCGTCGTTTATACCGCACACATCGAAGGACTGGAATAGTTTGGCTGCTGCGGTCTTCCCGTCCGATTATAATTTAGGTGTCTTCAAGGCTAGAGAGAATAGTCTCTTAATAAACTAGTGCGCCTCACCATCAACGATTGCATCACTGCTTACCATCAGGTGTGATTGCGGTCAAGCACTAGTTTATACCAATTAAAAAAATGCTTTAAAGCAGGCGAAACCGCTGTCATCAGCTATTGATTAATAAATATCGCAATAAACAGATATATTTATAGTTTTTGCTATCAAAGACGATATTGTCAATATCAATTTTGTGATTCAAGGAAAAGGGACGAAAAATCAAATAAAGGCACGAAAACGACATTCCTAAACAATTGGGTTCTATAAAACAAAAATCACGCTTGCCCGCAAAACACAATACCCTGGGGCTTATCACTATTTCCATTTCTCTTACAAAGGATATGTGACAAAATTGTCATAGCAAAGTGAAAGTAAAATTGTTAGTATAGGTACTACATAAAATATCTTGCATTGTCAGTCTGGACATAAGTGTAGATTGGAATATCTTCAATGTTAGTAATGCTCTAGAATTCTGACCGTCGCCGCGTCGTGCATCGTTTCGCGTTTGGCAAATAAAATGTGCTCCCGCTAAATTTCTTGTGCGCTAGTTGATGGTTATTTAAGTATTCTAAGATGTAGTGAAATCAATGATTCTAGAAACTTTTTTGTAGGAATCATATAATGACTTCGTTCCACCCTAGACGGAAAGACTATTAAGCCATAATAAAAATGAATTTATAATTTATAAAAATGGAACGTGTTACATAGCAAAGAACCACGGGCAATAATATATGGAGCGTGGGCTCTTCGACCAACAGAGTTAAGACATATATATCATTGTAAAGGATTCTGTTTATACTTAATTTTTTACTATGGGCACAACCTTCAATTACATGGGAGAAAAAAGATATGCACCTAAATAGGTGTTGTAGGAAAAGACAATAATGGTCATTGATTTCTTGGTTAATAATGGACGCTTGTTGAATATTTATTTTAGTTTGATAGTGTATACTTTCGAAATGTTCCTGTAGCGACATCTATGTCGTCACAAATGGACTAATCCTGCATTGCGCAAACTACACTGTCAAACAAAAATAAATAATTCGACATGCGTTCATTATTAACCAAGAAATCAGTGTCTATTATTGTCTTATTGTCTTTTCCTACAAAACATATTTAGGTGCATATCTTTTTTTTCCCATGGAATTGAAGGTAGTGCCCATAGTAAAAATTTAAGTTTAAACAAAATCCTTTTCAATGGTATATGTCGTAACTCTGTTGGACAATGAGCCCAATTTGTCTCATGTCTCATTTGTAATGTCTAGGAGGTCACATGGCTGCTGTTTTGCCGATCAAAGTCGTATTACCATCCCAGGATTCCGATTCATTACAAGGCTAGTGGAGAAAGATTACTGACTAAAACCAACTTTTTATAAGTATTTCTTTTTTATAAAGGGTTTTGACATACAGACGGACAACAAAGCGATCCTATAAGGGTTCCGTATTTTCCTTTTGATGTATGATACCCTAAAAAAGGTACACCCCACTATTTGAAGGGATCAATGGGGAACAATCATCTTCTGAGCTCGCTCATCCTTCACTTTAATTCAGTTTTACTGATCAAAGACTTGATCATGAATCATGCTTACAAAAACCTTTATCAATTCTGAAGCTTCATAAAAGAACTAAACTGTTACAAGGTGGCCAGCCAGAGCCATATCGCTTGCATGTTCTTTATTCATGAAACTTGTTAAATTTCCGACGTGTCAGCTATTTCATACTACTACTGGATGTCTCAAAAATAACTCACTTTTTCAGATGCATTAAAAATATGATGTATTTCTAACTTGTGTGCTTATCTAATTATGGTTGGTGGATTAAGGTAGAACTAAACTGCGCACACGTGTGCCACACACGCCGATCTGGGCGCGTTGGTCTCCATACATTTTATATGGAAACTAGACCTGTAGAGCTACAGTTGATCCACGCCACGCGACGTTGTTCTACGTACAAATCAGGCGTGGCCCACGTGTGCATCTGTCTTATGTAGTTCTAATTTTACTTTGTACATCCTATCTTTAAGATAACCCCAGAGTAAAAAATCCGAAAGTGGGAAGTCTGGGCTCTGTGAAGAAAACATTATCCAAAAAAACAAAAATATTCCTACCCAATTTCTGAGGTGCATTTTCATAAAAGAAAGAAAGAAAATGAGTTTATTTGCCGCAAACATAGCGCATACCTTAAAATAAAAACTAAAAACAACGACTCTGTATAATAAAAGGTACATTATAAGATATGCGTCATATCCGCGCAAAACGGCAAGAACGACATTTGAATAATGTTGTTTTCAAAAAATATTTTTCCTGTTTTTTTTATGGTAGGTAAAATCATCCAATGACAAATCCCGCCCTTGGGCGGAGCGGGAAGTAGTATCAGACTCTTACTGGCTAAAAACCTACCCCGTTCCTTCGTTGCCTACCGTGCCGGGGCCGGGCCTTCCTTTCGTAAGCTGACCCATGACCCAAGCAGGCTTCGAACCTGCCAGCCTGCAGCTGGGCTGGGCCTCTACGGTTTCCTCACAGCACCTTGATTTTCCTATGTTTTCTGTTTCTGATTTTGTAACTGACACGTACTCACATATTGCTTTAAGTGATGGTTGTATGAAATATAAAAAGGAATTATCGAGAAGTTGGTGGAAAAATATATTCTTTTTTTTGTGCATTTATAAAAGTGAATTATTTCTGAGATACTCAGTAGTTGCCATGCATGGCGCGATACCAAGCGGTTTCGTTAGAGCGGTGCTGTCGGTTTTATAACGAGTTATTTATTTTATCTTCGCTAACATATTACAAGTTTTAATAAGAGATATGGTTTCATATTAGCTGTTCTATCAATATTGTTATATTCTGATAAATTGTTGTTGTGTTTTTGGTTATTGTGTGTGTTTTAATACAGTTATTTATTTGATATGCTGTATTGTTGTTGCTATATAACATATTACGCTAGTTTGCTTTAAAAGGGTAAGCAGATGTATACAGTACACCTCTCTTCGCCATTATATATAATTTCTAAGTTTCAGGGTTATCTATGAGATTTGGACTTCAAAATTCATCAGCAAACTACACAAACTCAATGTTTTGTAATATCAAAATCCTGTGTAGAAAGAAGTGACTTACGTTAATTAATTATAATTTTAAAGCTTTCTTGATCTACTTAATTTTAGTAATAATTTGTGAATATTTTATTTTTTAGCGTGTCAATGACAATTTTAATAAACTGAGCTTAAAATTTGTTTACGCTTTGGCGCACTCAATGGCATCCAGATCAGACATGCTAAGAAAACGGAAAAGTTTCATATGGAAAATCCTTTCAAAACATGACCTACCGAGCTTTTTTTCGCTCCTACTATGAAATTGTAACATTTATTACATTTTTAAAAGTTTTTGCAAATTCCAGCTCAGAAGTATCGGATAGTATGGTAACAAAAATTAAAAATTTATGGTAACAGCATGAATGCATTTCTATAACTAAACTCAGTAGGACCACCATAATAAAATTCTCTAGATTACTGCTGCTTGCTTTTTGCGATTTAGGGTCACGGAGACTCTTTCGAACAATCATCATCATCACTTCAGCCGAAAATAAATCCACTTGCGAACAAAAACCTCCCCCAAGTGTCGCCACACAACTGGTCACGTGCGTCTCGCAATCATTCCATTCCCGTGACTCTCACCAGATCATCGGTCCACCTGGTGGGAGGCCATCCAAAGCTGCATCTTCCGGTGCGCGGTCACCACTCCAGAACCTTTCGGCTCTATGCGAGCCCTGCACACTGCGACTTAATTTTCTTTTAAATCTACAAGCTTACCTGAGCAATCTGATCGAATCGTCCAAACAGCTCGTTGAGTGTCTTGACCAGGTCAGACGCACTGAGACGCTCTGATAACGGCGTGAAGTTGACAATGTCTGCGTACAGGATGCTGACGTTGTTGTGCCTCTGCACGTGCATCTCGTGGAAACGGGTCTGTTTAGATGCGTCGGCGCACGCGTCCGCCATTTTCAGCATTATTGAGCGTTTTACCTGGGACAAGAGAAAAAAAGGTTTAAGCTATTGTTGTTCAAGAAATAAGGATCTAGGATTGTGCAGAAGCTAACGAAAGTAGTAGAGTATTTTTTTAAGTGGCAAAATCATTCAAGGACATCTCCCGCCCTTGGGCGGAGCGGGAGATAGTGTCAGACTTTTACTGCCCAAAAACGCACTCCTGTTCCTTCTTCGCCTTCGTTCCAGGGCCCCAGGGTTTACTTTTACATAATCCGCCCCCAGTAGGCTTCGAGCCTTCTGGGGCCCTACGATTTGCAGACATCTCCTTGAGGCGCGGTTGGAGCACTAAGCGCCGTCGACGACTTGGGCACGGCCCAGACGGTTAACGGATGGTCGGATGCCAAGCTACTCACTGCTCACCGTCCGCAAGACCGCACCTACGACGGCTGGAAATCGGGATTAGGATCCCGGTGGCTAGTGCGTGAGGGCCGTCCCCTCGTGCGTGGGGCCGCCTCATTCTCTAGCATTACTGCTTCGCAGAAGGAGGCGCCTGCCACTCTTCGTCGCTTATGATAGTAGAGTGTAGTGGACTGTTCAATCATTTGTTCAAATCAAAAGCGTATCAACATGTAAAAAGAAGTAAACAGTACAGGTTATTTAGTCAAAAAGTAAAAGTAAAGTAATTTTGAGTGTAATGTATCATCTTTTTCTCCCTTCCCTCATCCTATTAGTTGGGTCTCTTTACTTTCCTGCCTATTTATACACCGTTAAATTTTGGTCGTTTTAATCCCGTGGAGGGTCGATTCGATACATGAAACACTATCGATTTGTAAAGATAAAATTAAAAAATAAAGTACTTTTTTTTTCTAAAAGTCGAGTTAATTAGATACACATGTACGAAATATTTTTTTTTTTAATTAAACGAGTCAATGACGTTGTAGGTAGTTGTCCGTCGTTGCGTACTAACTCCCTACAGTTCATTGGCTCCGCTCAGCTAACGTTTACTTAAAGAAAATAATTTCGTATATGCGTAAATTAATTCGAGTTTAAAAAAAGTACTTTTTTTTAATTTTCTCTTTACAAATCGATAGTGTTTCATGTAACTAGTCGACCTTCCGCGGGATTAAAACGACCAAAATTTAACGGTGTATAATAAATTCCCTTAAGTGTTGGTAGTTCACGGAAAATTTAACTTCAGTGTAATGTTCTATAAATAGGACTCAAAACTAAGCTTTAAATACCTATAAAATATTCACGACTGTGCACTATTCTCTATAATATCCTTCTGATTCATAAGTTATTTTGGACAGTTTACTCGAACAAGGGAATTATAATGTTTTCTGCTCACGATTTCCCTTTTAGAAAATTAATATTCAAGTCAGAAGAGCTATGGTAATTATAAGGTGAATCTTAACGTTCCTGCTATTAATTAAACACATTTTAGAGACAATCAACCGAGCAATTTTGGTGTTTTGTTCTCAAACACGACGTTGCGGGTTGAAATCTGGTAGGGCGTAATGAGATTTTGTGTTTTCATGGCAATCTTCAAAAGTTAACCTTATTTATTAAACAGTTTCTTGCTAGATACATTGCTACTTACATTTTAATTTTACGAGATTATTTTTAACATTTTACAATTAAACGATTATTATCTCTTTATTTATTGAAATACACATAAAATAAACGGTAATTTAAAAAACTAAAAAACCCGACTGCTTTTCTGAGTATTCATGAAAAAGCTCTAAAACAAGAAAGTCGTTGTACCCGATTGCCCCTTAGCTATACAATATTTTAAATACAAGGTAAATTGTAGCAGTCGGGACCCATTCTAGAAATGGAGGCTTAGTGAATTGAGAGCACATACCTATATTAATTTTTTTTTTTTTTTTTTTTTTTTTTTTTTTTTTTTTATTAGGGACAAAAAACAGTTACATGCTAGAGAAAATACAAGAAAATCCTTAAAATGCACAAACATGTAACCCACTCCAATGTCCACGTATTAACTTAAAAATAAGAGAAGTGAAGGAGTGTGGTAAGAGTTAACAGAAAACATTGCCTTCTGCGAAAGCTTTTTGTATTACAAAATAATTTGTTTCCTAATTAATGTTATATATAATATAATTCAATTCTATTATTATTAATTCCATTTAATTTAAATCAATATTTTTTTATTAATTCTGTACTATTATTTCCTAATTCAATTCAATTCCAAACAATTCATTTTAATTTAATTCAATTCAATAAAATTCATTTAATTTGTTTTTTTTTTTATAATTGAAATCTACTCAATTCAGTTTAAATATAATCTACGAGTATTTGCTTAATTTACATTTAATTAATATAACTTTATCAATATTATTGTTTTTTCGACAAAATATCTATAGCCTTTTTTTTAAATAACTGGGTAGAGAGAGTAAATATATTATGTCAAGCTCCATAAAATGAGTGTTGTATGTTTCAACAAGGCGACGAAGAGGTGCGCGCACGCCAGCGTTATTTTTACACATACCAGTATGAAATAGTCGAGGTACGCGTACCCCTCGTTGTATAACAGTTCTGGGCACTCTATAACATATCTGATTAGTGAGTTCAATACAATCGAATTTATTGTTACATAACCCATGTAGTGTCATTACACTCAGAAGCTGTCTTCTGGACTCCAAACTTAGAACTCCGTATCGCTTCAGTAACTGCACGTATGGAACCTTTGAATTAAAGCATTTATAGTTCATAGACCGCATAAACTTTTTTTGTACCATTTCCAACCTTAAGCAATATTTTTCGTAGAAAGGGTTCCAGATTTGGATGGCATATTCTAACTGGGATCGTACCAAAGTTTTGTATAACAATAAGAACGTAGAGGGCCGCACAAAGTCACTAGATGATCTCATGACGAACCCATACATCCGATACGCCTTATTCACTATGTTGTCAACATGGATGTCAAAATGCAAACGTGAGTCCAATGTGACACCCAAGTCTCGGACGGCTGCAACACTGCCCAAGCGTGTACTATTAATAACATAATTGTACTGTATTATTTTCTTATTTTTAGTAAATGAAATTGTGTGACATTTTGGAAGACTAAGAAAAAGCTTATTTTTAGTGCAATAATCATAAAGCCTATCCAAATCATCTTGCAAGAGCTCGCAGTCTTGTATATTTTTACATGACCTGTAAACTTTAATGTCATCTGCGTACATTAGAAAATTTGAGTTTATAAAGCAGCTTTTAATATCATTAATATATATAATAAAAAGAAGGGGACCTAAAATGGAACCTTGTGGAACCCCAGACTTAACAACCACTGGTTCTGACTCATAACCGTTAACTACAGTTCTTTGAGTCCTATTAAAAATATATGAAGCGAACCATCTTAGCAAATTACCTCGAATACCATTGAAGGCTATTTTTTCTAAAAGCAGGGAATGATCCACCTTGTCAAATGCCTTCTGAAAGTCCGTATATACAGCGTCTACTTGAACTCTTTGATCCATTTTTTCAAAAATATAATTTGTAAATGCCAACAGATTTGTTGTGGTTGAACGACTTTTGACAAAACCGTGTTGTTCGGGTGTAATAATTTGATGAATATATGGATACAAGGCGCTGTGGACGAGACCCTCAAAAACCTTAGACAATGTGGATAGAATTGAAATGGGGCGGTAATTCTCTACATTTTTCTTATCACCACTTTTGTAAACAGGAGTAATAAACGCACGTTTCCAAATTGTTGGGAAAACCCCTTCGCGCAAACATTTATTAAAAATTATATACAAAGCAGTACATAAGCCGTCACATGTTTTAATGAAAAAGTTGGTGGTAAGCCATCTGGTCCTGCCCCTTTAGAAGGATCTAAAGATTTCAATTTCAATCGTATAACTTCTACAGATAAGTAAATTTCAGATATGCAAGACGATTTATCTGCAAAGCTGTCAGAAGGCTGCCAGTTTTCAGGGTCAAAATTAGATGGTTCATAAACAGACGAAAAGAAAGAGGAGAACAGATTACAAATGTCCGTAGCGTCATCAGAAGAAACATTTTTGAAATACATATTAGCCGGATAAATAGCTTTTCCCTTTTTAGATGTGATGTAAGTCCAGAAATACTTTATATTTTTAGGAATGGCGTCTTCAACTGCTTCAATGTACTTGTGATAGCATTTGCTAGCCTCTCTGTCGAAAAGCTTCCGATAGTTAGAGAAATTAAAGTAGTCCGATTGATTGTTGTAAATCTTCCATTTAACCCAGGCGCGCTCTTTGATTTTAAAGATTTTAATAAGAGAAGGGGAAAACCAGACTGGATAGCTTGAATTTTTGGTTCTAGCTAACGGAACATGCGATTTGATAATTCCGTATAATGCCTCATAAAAAACGTTAACGGCTTGCTCAGACCCGAGGTGGGAGAGTGTTATACCCCAATCAATTTTACCTAGTTCATAATTTATAGCATCGTAATCAACTTTATGAAAGTTATATCGATGAACCGTGCGGCATCTCAGGGGAGTGTATTGCGTAGTCAAGCAAATCAAAGTAGAAAATGCTGGGTGGTGAGTATCAGGGTCAAGCAAAGCATTGCACGATACGCCTCGACAATCTACATTAGATATAAGTAAATCTAGTATACGATCTAATTTATTTTTTGTTATATTGTATTGCAAGCCATTGATTAAATTCATAAAGTTCACCAATATTCGACCCATTGAGTTTGAAACCTGTGCAATTGCATGATTCCCTTGGTCCAACCAAGCTATGTCCGGTAGGTTAAAATCACCAAAAATAAAGTAAGAGTCAGTGGTAGTAGCGTTTACTAATTCTTGTAACATGTCTAAGTATTGTGTGTATACTTCTTCACGTGTTCGTGGTGGTATGTACGTAGTACTGATAATATGGCGTCTATTGTGCAGGGAAGAAGGCAGTTGCACCATAACATATTCGACCTCTGGGTGAAAAAAAATTGTTGTTAAAGAAGTAGGCCGCAATTCGCGAAGCACCGCCACCAAAACTCCCCCTCCGTCACGTTTTTTAGTCGCAGAACGATCGCGATCGCACCTAAACACTATATATCGATCGTCAATAAATTCGGTATCTTGGATACTGGGAATTAGCCAGGTTTCTGTTAGTATGATGATATCATAGGAGCAGGCCATTATATTCATGTAAAGTGTATGTAACTTCGTACGGATCCCTCTACAGTTCTGGTAATAAATCATAACATTGCTAGAAGCCATTGATTGACAAGTTTACTACAATTAGAATTAACATACAATACGTAGAACGAAGAATTGAAACAGGAGTTTCAAGCCTGTAGCCCAGAGCGTTACTGCCCGGTAAAATTGTGTGAAGGCACTTGTTAAAAAATAAACAAAATTTAAGTAATTTGCAGCTTAAGAACAATATACAAGGGGCGTACATATCAAACCGAAGAAAACAAAAAGTTGTGGTTTTAATTAACAGCAAACAGACTACAAATAAGTCGTTAGAAAAAAACATGAGATAACAGTAATATAGGCATATTATAGCGGAATTGTAGGTGTAGACAAATAATTCATCACATAAGACCAGTAAGCAGGAGGAAAATACAATAATCCAAAATACAGTAGTGTCTTTAAATTCATTAGTTTGCGCCATCCGTACCGGTCTTCTTACCAGCAACGATCTTATTGAGGTCTTCAACGGAGCGAATCGCGAATGACTTGTCGTTATCTCTCTCACGCACAAGTATCGTTGCGTTTCTGACCCAAACATATTTAAATCCACTTTTACTTGCAAGTATTTTGGCCTCACGAAATAAAGCTTTATTTTTTAGAGTCAGATGTTCATTCAAATAGACAGAAACAGTAGCGCCTGATATTCCTATCTGATCAGACTTGATGCTCTTCGCATTACGGTAGGCGCTAAGTATGTTGTCACGAATGATCCGCGACCTGAATTTAACTATCAAGTTCTTAGGTTTAGTATTCTGCTGGTGCGCATGAGGGACTCTATGTATGGATATGATGTCATTGTGTGACACCGGTGAATTTATTACACTACATATCGACTCCATAATAGTGAACAAATTTTCATTTCGTTTCTCCGGCAGATTACAAACCTCTATGTTGAACTGGCGCGCCTGCTGTTCCATGGAATCTATCTTTGCCTCTAGTAAAGCCATCTTCTGTTCGCCACTGCTGCCGGCAATTTCATGAAAGCGCTTCAAACATTCCTTATGCCCAGCCTCCACGGCATCCAAGCGAGTTTTCATAGCCTCATATTCTGCGTTGAAGAATTTAATAGATTTTTCGATCTCTAAGTTGGAGTTTTGAATAGAGATATTCTGCTGCCTCAATTCAGAAACATCAGCCATTAATTTATTCAGAATTTTGTCCTGATCAGCCTTCCAGGAGATCAACATGTTCTTCAGTTCTTCAATTGCGTCCGGCTCCGTAATGCTGTCATCACCTTCACCTCGAAAACGTTTGTTGTTTGGCCTTGTAGTAATATTAACTGAACCAAAGAGGTTACTATCAAGTACTGAGGAAGCAGGTGAAAGGTCAGGTTCTGACCGCGTCTGTTTTGGAGAACTCTGGGGGGGCGAGCGCATCATGCGAGGCATGTTAAACTATATGAGGCTGCTCAAAAACCGTAAATTAACAATAAGCTGGGCAATACAGCTAAACGGCTTAGTAGTTGATGTACGTCAGCAATTTCAAAGCAGCGAACAAATTGTTGACTGGTCGAGCCCGCAAGGACGCGGCCTCAAGCAACGCGAAACAAGAAGTCGCAGGTTCGATCCTCGGCAAACGCAAAAGTTTTTGAAAACAATTTTTAAAGTGTTTGGAATGAAGTGTAAGCTCACAAAAATCTTCTATCCCTCTTCAGCTCCACCCACTGGGCGTAGACCGCAGGTAAAAACACCGCAAGAGCGACAAGGAATTGAAAGTAGCAGTAACAGCGAATCACAGCACAAAAAGTCACACACGAAACAAAAAACACAACGCGACGCGACACACGTCCGTCCGCTTCGGGTTACGAGAGCTAACTCCAACATTACAGATTACTCCAATCTACTGACTAGACGTCTGACTTTCTAGAATGGGTCCCGACTGCTACAATTTATCTTGTATTTAAAATATTATATAGCTAAGTGCAATCGGGCGGTGCCAAACAATTATACATACATACATACTCTCGAAAAACATAACCCTCCTTCGGGCGCAGTCGGGTAAATATGTTTTTAAACATTTTTTCTTAACACAAGCATTTAAATAAAATATATAAAAAACTGTAAGCCCACCGTTGTCGGGAGCAGAGTCCGAGCTACCGGTGGTTAAAGTTCTAGAGACAGGAAACTCCTTACAATGCGAGCCGTATCGAGGAGTACTGCCTTCTGTATGCCCCTTGCAATACCTATAGCTATCAGACTGCTGGCGTTCACGACAATCGGCACAATGACAGCCAAGTCTACATTCCACATGTTGACAACTTCGTGGCCAACATGTGGAATGTAGACTTGGCTAAGTCGAGATATTGGATTTTTAAACGTGCGAATACCGCGTTACAACAGCGCTGCGGAAGCGCCTCATTTATTTATATGAAAAAACGAAGCCGTGTGGCGCGTTGCAGCTAATTTGAAGGAGCCGTTAATGTGTAGTTTGGACCAGAGCGTTTATAGATCTATTGTAGCATATATCTCTAACATTAAAACGTGTAGCTAACAAATCATCATCATCATAAGCCTTTTAATGTTCCCACCGCTGGGAAACGGGCCTCCTATCTAAGGGAGGAATGGGCCGTAATCCATCACGCGGGCCCAGTTGATGAATATCACATGTCTTCGAATTTTTGGTTTTAGGACATGCCGGTTTCCTCACGATGTTTTCCTTCACCGTTTTGAGAGCAGTGGCGATGAAATAAATTACACAAAGTAATACGCCTGACCGGGTTTGAACCCGCGACCTACTGACAACTCTTAATACTTAATAATATTGTGAGAGAATTTCAAAATGTAAGTATTTCAGGTACCTTATTTATGCAAATACTAATCACACATGTATGGCAATACAATAATATTTGTCAGATTCCTTGCAAAGATCTTATCTGTGAGACGTGATATAACACAGATACCCATTCGATTGTATCCACTTCGGTAATTGGGTCTCCAAATTAGGTTTTTTGCCTGAATAAACACACATGAATGTCTGGCGTCCATATTGGATTTCCTAAACTTATTACACTGATACTATTAAAAGCGAAAGTTTGTATGTACGGTTTATTTTTTTTATGGCGGGAAAGCCCTGACTACTATGCCGAAGGTCGTGGATTCGATTCCCACCCAGGACAAATGTTTGTGTGATGAGCACGATCATTTATTCTGTGTCTGGGCGTCATTTATCTGTAATATGTATGTATTTAGAAATATATAAGTATGTTTATCAGTACTCATAACACAAGCTCTGCTTAGCTTGGGACTAGACGGCTTTGTGTGATAGTTGTGCAATATTAAAACTAAACTAAAATTAAATTATTTTATTATAAACTAACTCCTGCCATCTGCTTCGCCCGCGTGAAATTTTGTTTACTCCCTTAAGCGTCTTTTTTTATTAGGGATGGAGTTTCGTAAAATCCTATTCTTAGCGGACGTCTACACCCTATAAGGAACCTACCTACCTAATTTTAAGTTTGTGTGTTATAGTTTCTGAGATTTCGTGATTAATCAGTGTGTGGTGTTTCGCTTTTATATAAGTATTTAGATTGATTTTTAATTTATTCAAAATCAAAATCAACTCTTTTATTTCAAATAAACCATTTACAGGCACTTTTGAATAGTCAAAATGTCAGTCAGTCAAAAAAAAAGTGAAGCTAAATTGCACGTTCCAAAGCGTAGATCTCTATGGAGAAGAACGTGCAAGAAACTCCATGGACACTCTTTTAAAATCATTTTAAGTGTTACAATAATCTTGGTTACATATTTCTTGTCGCTACAATTATGTGAGCACCATGTAGAAAAGTAGTGAGAAAAAAAAAACTAACCAAAAATAGAAATTGAATTAAGCCACTGGCAGCAAAAAGATGACCAGTCTCAACTGACGGCGCCCGTTCACGAGCATGACGCGTGCCTATTAGTTAAAGTGTAATATAAATTATGAAATTATTATTGCTAATATGAGATTGTTAATAACTAGATGTATACTGCAGTACTATATGATAAAAATGTAAAATCTAAATATTCGTACGGCTGAAATGCCGAATATAGTGAAATCCTATAGATCTTAAGAACTTGTTAGCTACCTATATTCTTGCAAATATATACATTCATTCTTTTTTATGGCGTGAAATCATCTAAAGACTTCTTCCGCTTAAGGCGGAGTAGGAAAGCGTGTCAGACTTTTGTTGACTAAAACCAGACCTATATTCATTCAGTTGCCCTTTGCATTCTAAGACCACAGGTTTCCCTTTCAGAAGTCGACCCATGGCCCGAATAGGCTTCGGCCCTATTCCTACGGTGGCTGGTATTCAGGGTCGAAGTCTTGGCGGCTGGGGCGTGAGACTGTCTATTCCCTCACGAGTGCGGTGGCCTCCTTCGCTAGCATTAATGCTTCGCAGATGGGGGCAACCGCCGCCCATTTCTCCTCGCTCCGGATCATGGCCTGAACCAGGGCACGGCGCGAAACGTCACTGTACATACAGCGTGGATGTGTGTATCTTTGTTATTCTTTACACTAGAATGGCTGAACTGATTTATATGAACGAAGGCACACGCGTTAACTATGTCTTGGTATTAGAAATTTTAATTCCAGAAATATGTTCTATTGAGATAACTTTCGACATTCACTCGGGCGAAGCTAGACTATACCAATAAAAAGAGAGGTAAAATATGTCATAATATTATAAAGAGGATATTAATAGGTAAGTTTGTACATACGGGGTAATCTCTGAAATTAGTGAAACGATTATGAAAATTCTTTTACTAATATGTAGCTTCACTATTTCTGAGTGTACTCGTATTATATTTATGTCATGAGTTTTGCCAGCATAGCCACTGGCAGAAGCTAGTGTACTTAATGTACTTAATTCCGTAGTTATAAATAGATTAGACCTAGAAAGTATAAATACGTAGATAAAAGACTAAGATAAAGACTATTAATAGGTATAGCGTCACTAGAAGTCATTAAAGTTCAAGATCAACTTTTACCACTCACGTTAATTCAATCTCGGGAGTCTGGATTCAATGACCTATCTAACAAAAGTGAAATAAGTGTATTGTAGTCGGTTGTAATGTTTGTAAAAAGTTATATTAGGGTGTTCATCGCGCATGCGAATTTACTTTGTGTGGTCTTGCAGCTCCTGTCAAAATTGTTACAGCAATGACATCATTTACGCATCGTACTAAACTTACAAGGCGCTTATCGACAAAGAAATAATATAATAATTATTATTATTTACACCAACCTAACCCAAACATCAGATATCGGAGAAAAAAATAGCCAGGCTGAAGTGGGATTGGGCTGGTCACGTCGAACGAATGCACCCGGACGGATGGGCGAAGATTTTCGCTCACTGGAAGCCTGAGGGAGGTTGACGCCATCGAGGTCAGCTATGGCGAAGGTGGTGTGACGATTTGATCATGTTTGCGGTGCAATGGTCAGGTTTGCACCTAGAGATTGCCCTAGACAGGGAAACTTGGAAGGAGAAAGCGGAGGCCACCACAATAGGCTAAAAAAAATATTTGTAATAATATTATTTCTTTCATCTAGCTCATTTAGTCCCTAGATCACCTTGGTCTATGATTTTAATTTTGATTTTGGTGGAGTAATGTGATCGTCACACTAATATTATAGAAATGAAAGTTTGGGAGTATTTGTTACTTCTTCACACTCGAACTACTGAACGAATTTTAATGATATTGGTACATGAATAATCCTCCCTATCCTGGAACACAGAATCGCTTTCACATCGTCGCTTTCCTCCAGTTGAAATAGTGGTCAAACACGAGCCTATCTATAATAAAAAAAGTTGGGAAAATTTATTCTTTACCATTTCATTTTTGTGGTTCTTTTACCCTTATTACTAATGTGTAAAACATGACTGAACTTTCCAGGACACCGGCAGGGTCACACAGAATCGTATACTCATAACTCATAGTCATACCCTGTCATGACATATTGCCATGACGTTGACCGGCACTCGGGTCAGACAATTGGACGGGGATTTTGCTGGTTTTTACAATAACAAAGAAACTTACGAATTAAAGGAAAATAAAATTAAGGAAAGTTCATTACCGATGTTTGTAATAGTCTACAAACTTCTGTTTTTCAATAAGGGATCATTTAAGTACTACGCAAGCACTACAGGGGGGTGGAGGGGCTTTTGCTTTACTTATTTCTGATGGCAAGGGGTATGGGGTGGTCTAATAATCATCATCATCAGCCTTTTAATGTTCCCACTGCTGGGACACAGGCCTCCTCTCTAAGAGAGGGAATGGGCCGTAATCCACCACATGGGCCCAGTGCGGGTTGGTGGATGGGGTGGTCTAGATGGTGATTATGTCAGCAGTACCTAAATATTTTTAGTTTTATTTCAGACAACGATGTCGATTTTTAAAAATTGCACGAAAGTGAGCATACACCCATCACTGATCAAACATCCAATGTCATTGAAAACTTAAAGTCAAGGTTTCGTGTATCATGACTGATGACTGAGAAATTTGAATTAACATGCCAAAATAAAAGTTGCTTTTAGTTTCTCTATTTGTTTATTTTTTGAAGACTTCGAACTGTTGCTCATTAAATTAACTAATAACGAAACCAGAGTACATTAAAAAATGCATGTAGCTACCAATTTTCACGTAAGTAAGCATGGGGAGGGTGTTGCTTACTTTTGCTGACGAGGGGGAAGGGAGGTTTATATTTGACAAAAATCTGCTTACGTAATACTTGAACGGTCCCTAATACACTGTAATGGATTTCAATTGTGTTGCATCAGTAAGAAACCGTTCGGGTTTTTTTTGGGGTCTGAATCATGCAATGACTTCAGTCAAAGTCAAAACGTTTATTGCGAACTAAGTGTGCAAATGTTTGTGTTTTATCATGTCAATACTCTTAACTTAGCAGCCTTTTCAAAACGTTGTAATTTTAATTCTTCCTAATTAACATGCCAATACATTATTATTACTTAATTCTAATGTTTTTTTTTTGGTAGGTAAAATCATCCAATGACAAATCCCGCCCTTGGGTGGGGCGGAAAATAGTGTCAGACTCTTACTGACTAAAAACCTACCCTGTTCCTTCCCTGCCTTGGTTCCAAGGCCCTGGTATGCATTTTCATACCTTCCCAGAGCCCCAGACTAGGCCTCGACCCTACTGGGCCCCTACGGTTTGCTGACAACTCCTTGAGGCGCACGGGAACAGTGCGCGCCGTAAACGACTGGGGCTCGGTCCGGTCTGTTACCGGACAAACGGACAGTGAGCTACCCATTGCCCGCCGTACTTAATTCTAATGTGGAGAATAGGTTTAGTGTGGAACAAGAGGGCGTCAGACTTTTACTGACTAAAACCACAACAGCTTTGTCCTTCAATTGTCCTTTGCGATCTGGAACCACGGGATTCCTTTTAAAAAAAAAACCCAGTGGATCTAGCTGGCATTGACGCAGCTGAGCCCCTACGGTTTTGCTGACATCTCTTTGAGGTGCACTTGTATAACGGGCTCTCGGCGACTCGGGCTTGATTCTTATTGAACGCGCGGACGGTGACCTAGCCGGATCTTTGCCAGCAAGTCCGCACCTACGATGACCATGGATAACCCTAAGAAAACCGTTCGGTTTATAAACAACGTGATGCTATTTAACCTTTCTTTGTATATACCTATTTTGCTGCATGTGTGCTTTCTCCCATTTCCTGTAGACCTTATTTTCTATATTTACAGATTACTTGAAAAAGTTTGATTATTTACGTTCTTGGATAAAATTCCTACACATAAAACGCGTAATATTTTATAATCTACGCGTTCGCATGAATGTAGACTGGCAGAATAATTCACGACAAAATATTGTGAAACATGACGAAGATAGATATGCATTTTGTGTTATTTGCTTTAAATAGAACATCATACGAAGTCAAGACATATCCCACACTACTTACTCACAAATAAATATTAAATTTCCGAAAAATCTATAAACACACCAGAATATAAAAAAATTATAATCGTCATGACTAGTTATGAAGCAAAACAGCGTGCTCTATCGTCGACCGCATCGTCGCTTTCCACCAGGTGAGATAACGGTCAAGCGCGAACTTATCAACAATAAAAAAAAAAAACAGTAATTAACAGTGCTAAATATTTTGCAATCATTTTTCATCATACCTAGCCTTCGCTTGACGGAGCAAAAAATAGGGAATTAGATATGACAATTTTATCTAATATCCTGCTGTGATGCAAGCCACTATCAAAAATACGAAAACCTAATAAAGAAAGACAGTTCAAAAACTAACCAAATACGAGTTATTGCGAGTAGTCATACTTCAATATTAATATCAAGCTAAAAACGACAAAAAAAAAACACAATTGTTATATGGAGGCTTCCATTTAACATTTATTTTATTTCAATTAATTGATATTTTTAAAGTGAATATACAAATAAATATTCTGTAAATATTTCAAGCGTCAAAAAAAAATTACTTGTTGTCTGAGAGCCCCACTTAAATATTTATTTTATTCTGTGTTATGGCGGCAACAGAAATGCATCATCTGAGAAATTTTCAACTATCTAGCTATCATTGTTCATGAGATCCCAGCTTGGTTACAGACAAACGGACAGTGAAGTCTTAGCACCAAGGTCCCGTTTTTACTCTTTGACTACGGAACCCTAAAAATAAATGAGTACTGATTCATATTGAAATGCACTACGTGTGTAATGGGTGCGTTGTTTCTTCTAAGAAATATAATGACCTAGCAGGGAATCACCACATTATGGGTGTGGTTCCTAATTACCTAATAACGGAGAACTTACGTAATTTATTTCATTGTGAATAAGGAAATCAGACGACTGCTTTGAGGTAAAGTGAAAAGATATTTATGAAAAAAGGAAAAATTTTGTATGCAGGAAAGTGAATTGAAAAGGGATAATAAAACGCACAAGTGTTACAACATAATAATAATTGATAATCCGCTACACAAGACATGCGTCACCTGCTATGCTGCCCATCTTGCACAACAACCTGCACTTTTCAGGATATGTACGAGGCCAAAGACAGAGCTGTACCTCTACCATGAGTTTTAAGAAATAGTATTCGTCGCTACTCGATATCGACGCCGTAAATATTTTGTATGACAAATTTTGGTTCTGCAACTATTTATTATTGCTTAAAACTTATGGTAGAGGTACTGTACAGGTTGCCAAATACTGGTTAGTTTGAGTTCATCGACGCATAAAGAAGAAGATTAATAAGCATAAAATAATTAATATTATAGCGACCTCATGGACCCAATCTCCCGAGAGAATTCTTGTTCTTCAACTCCGGCTTGGTTTTATTGGCTGATCGTAGTGAACACTGACGAGGAACAGAGCTTCGACCTCTCTCCTGCCTTTGTTGGCTGGCTTGAATGAAGATTCGCAAGAGCAAACGTGCTCAGGAGAAGATCGTGCAAAGGATCCAGACCTCATTATCCTGAGATAATTACGAGTAAATGTATCAAAATATTAATATTTAATAATTACTAGCTATGTATATATATATTCCCCGTTGTCATTTATATAAATCTTTGACAGTCGTTATAAATACCCAAGACCAAACTATGGTACCCATATTCCGAAGTTAGTATGGTCACCCATCCACATATTGACCTCAGTAAGAATTACTTAACCTTGAGGATCGACTGGTGTGGCTTATTATTTAGCTACTATTTAGATTAAACTGTGACGAGTGATAATATACTCTATGATTATAGAATGATGCGGGTGACAGCTGTCGGATTTATACTTTGTAGCCATCTATCCTTTTTCTCATTTTAGAGACGCATATTTTTATCCTGCTTTCATCCTTCCTATGCTATATATAAAAGACCGTTGTTATTGGAGGGAAAATAAAAGAAAAAAAAACATGGAAGTTTTTTTTTTGGTTGGAAATCATCTAATGACTTTTCTCGCTCTAGGGTGTGGCTGAAAACCACTCCAGTGTTCCTTTGTTTCCTTCGTTCCAGGGCAGCCATGCGGGCTTGCGGACGGCGAACAATGGATAGCTCGCATTCGCGTTCGGACCGAACTCAGCCGAACCCAATCGACCCAGCAGGTTCTAAGGCTCCTAGGGCCAAGGGTCTGCTTCTGAAAGGAAGATTCGGTCCCGCCATGAAAGGTAACGAAGGAACAGGAGTGCGTTTTTAATCAGTAGAAGTCTAACACTATCTATCGCTCTACCCAAGGGCGGGAGATGTCATTGGATGATTTTCCCACCGAAAAAAATAGGGCAACCATGGAAATTTATGGGGTAATTGATGATGAATGACGCACTGAGGTAAATGACGCTGTGGAACTAAGAAAAACGTCATGATGACGTTTGTAATAAAGGAAGCGGTCATGGAACTAAGTAACTGTAAATTATATTATTTGTCGGAAATATACGGAATTGCGGTTATGATATGCAAATATTTCCTACACATTAGACATTTATATTCATCGTATAATTACTCAATAGGAATCTGTGCACTACCTTTTACATTCATATTTATGTATTTTACAAGCGTTAGTATATGAGTTACTAGCGACCCGCCCCAGCTTCGCACGGGTGCAATGGTGATATTAAATATATTATGCATGTATTATACAAATAAACCTTCTTCTTGAGTTTCTTTATGTATTAAAAAGAATCGCATCAAAATCCGCTGCGTAGTTTTAAAGATCTAAGCATACATAGGGCCAGACAGCGGGAAGCGACTTTGTTCTATGCTATGAAGTGATTTATCAATCATTTTAAAATACAAAGCATAATCAACCCTGTAATGTTCCTACTGATGCTTGGTAATCCACCACGCGGGCCCAGTGCGGGTTAGTGGATGTCACATGTCTTCGAATTGTCGATTTTAGAACCTGCCGGATTCTCTTTCTCTCTAAGCTAAAGAGTAAAATTCTTTGCTGGAGTGTTTAAATCAACATTGAATCTAAACTAGCACGCTCCATCGTCGACCACATCATTGTTAACCATCAGTGCTCGATTACGGAGACGGGGCGCGTTGCGCGGCGCGTCGGGCGGTTCGTCGTACATTGCCATATGTTTGTGTTTGCGCGAGCGATGACGCGGCCCGCTGCTGCAATGTATGACGAAACGCCCAACGCGCCGCGTCTCCGTAAACACGGCTTTAAGGAAGATAGTGGTCAAACACGAACCTACCAAATACAAAAACTGGGCAAGTGTGAGTCGAACTTGAGCACTGTGGGTTCCGTATAAACCTACCTATGTAAATATGTATTGTAGTTCAATACCCGAATGGAGTATCGAAGAGATTTTTCCGAAAGGCAAAAAAAATATTACAATTTTTACAATTCATTAGCTATATGATAATGAGGCTCTGGAAAATACATCAAGATTCTTTTGATATCATTAATTTCAATCAAGATTAATTAAATTATATTCCTAATGACACTACTTATAGTTTCAAGTATAATTATTCAATCTATAATATAAAAATGAATCGCAAAATGTGTTGGTAAGCGCATAACTCAACAACGCCTGGACCAATTTGGCCAAATCTTTTTTTAAAATGTTCGTTGAAGTTCAAGGATGGTTTTTACGGCGAGAAAAATAGAGTAGGGTAGAGTAGGGTAGAGTAGGGTAGAGTAGGGTAGAGTAGGGTAGAGTAGGGTAGAGTAGGGTAGAGTAGGGTAGAGTAGGGTAGAGTAGGGTAGAGTAGGGTAGAGTAGGGTAGAGTAGGGTAGAGTAGGGTAGAGTAGGGTAGAGTAGGGTAGAGTAGGGTAGAGTAGGGTAGAGTAGGGTAGAGTAGGGTAGAGTAGGGTAGAGTAGGGTAGAGTAGGGTAGAGTAGGGTAGAGTAGGGTAGAGTAGGGTAGAGTAGGGTAGAGTAGGGTAGAGTAGGGTAGGGTAGAGTAGGGTAGATTTGGGTAGAGTAGGGTAGAGCGGGAGCGAAGCCGCGGGCAAAAGCTAGTTAAGAATAAAATTATGTCCAAATATTAAATTGTAATTGTGACACTCACTTGTCAGGCCGCACTATTATCGATATCAGCATGACGTCACATCACTATAGGTCACCAAGGCTTGTTCCACTTTCACATCCTTATGTGTTTCAAGTGATAATTGGAATAATATACTGAATTTAGATCGAAGGACGTGTATTTACTTGACTTGGAAAATGTATGTGTCATTTGAGTTGAATTTCTTTATTGTGATATCGAGGGAAACTGTGTTCTAGTATTTTTGGCAAACGATATCGTCGTCTGTCATATCTGCAATTTGTTATGATAATTGGCCAGTCTGACTTTGTTCTTTGTCACCCATATTTCCATTTTTTATTTTTTAACAATACTTTTTTATAAAAACCCGCTCTTAACATTACCGATTTTAGTCGCGAAATGTACTGTTTTCCGCATTAGTGCGGAAAAGTGCGCGAGACCTCGCCCTCTCCACAATTTGTTACATTTAACGTATCAGGTCGCATATCGCCTAGCTTTGCGACCCCCACAAGTTGCGTTACACCCTCAGTTAAATTTGTAACTTCATAAGTGTATTGAAAAACGTCGTTTGATACACGTGGAAAGTTACTGCAGAACTCGTCTACGGCTCGATCGCGATGACTGACTTTCTACACTTGTATCAAAATGTACAACGTATTTTCACATGCACAACCTCCCTAAACATCTCCTTCATATTTCCCTGTCACGCTATCATTCACTTCCATATCTGTCATTCCATTCTTCACATAATCTGCCCCTCTCGAGGTTGGTATCCTCTTCCTCTTCAACCATCAATATGTGTAGTCATCATTCTTATAACCACAATATTGACCACATGGTTGGTGGAATGGTTGAGTGATTGGCCGCTGCGCTGCATGTCGCGCGTTCGACTCCCGCACGTGACAAATATTTATATGGACTATACATAAGTATTTGGGGTCTTGTGGATGCAAGTATACAGCTTTGTGAACGCACCCAAGATACCAGTTATTATTAATGTGGGGCAAAGTTTAAAGAAAAAAATAATAATAAAATATAATATTTTACTCAACTACACTACTACGCAATATTTTTACGTAGTTCAATGCCCAAAAATGGTCATGATAAAATCCAGATATGACCGATACAGACAGCAGAATGTCACGACATTGACACTCAAGTTATTACACAAGAGTATCCATAGATAAAGGAACCTTGAGGATTTTTGTGTACTTTATTCAATTGTGTTTTATTAGCATTAAGTTTTTATTTAATGACATATATAAACTAGTGCTTGACTGCGATCCCATCTGATAGTAAGCAGAGACGCAATTGTTGATGGGAAATAATCGTTGACGGTAAATCGCACAACGCAACTTAAAAGTAGAAAAATGATATTTATTTGGCAAATAGGACAGTCGCCATACTTCAGGTTGTCCGAAGGTAGAAAGGTGATAGAGAAATGAAGTCAAGTAATTCCTGCGCTGCTCATACAGACCAAATAGAACCTGACATTTTAAATATTTTTTGTGTGAACGATCGCCAGTGATCTACGTGCGATCAAACATGTTAGCACCGACAGGTTGTGACGTTTTCAAGACAGTTGACAATCAAATTTGGTTTGTTGACGTTCAAACTTAGAACGAGTGCCAAGAATTTACAATGAACAGCTGTGTTGGCATTGTTATTTTCTTGCGGTAAAAAACGTCATCGGTAACTGTGAGTTTAGTTTTAAGTTAACTTGCAATATTTCAGGGATTCTAAGGAATCGTCATTAGAGTTCTTGTAATGGATAACTAAAACGGGGATTATTTTTCATTAATAAATCTGAAGCTATTCAAATGTAGGTCATGTCTTGGTACCGTTAGCCAGTAAAGATAGAGCCCAGGTCGTCAACGGCGCGCACTGTTCCCGCGCGCCTCAAGGAGTTGTCAGCAAACTGTAGAGACCCAGCCTGCTAGCTGCAGGCAGGCCGGGTCGAAGCCTACTGGGGCCAAGGGTTTGCTTCCGAAAGGAAAGCCCGGCCCTGGTATCTAAGGCCACAAAGGAACGGGGTGGGTTTTTAGTCAGTAAGAGTCTGACACTATCTCCCGCTCCGCCCAAGGGCGGGAGATATCATGGGATGATTTTACCCACCACCAAAAAAAAAAGAAGCCAGTAATGAGAGCGTTGTAAAACTTAAAAAAAAAATAATTGATGAGGCTCGCGTTTGACCCCTATCTCATCTGATGGTAAACAATGATGGGGCTAACAATGGAGCACGCTTGCCTAAAAGTAACCTATGCACTCTTGACTTAGAGACCCCTAGGTTGTAGCTATCAGGAAACACAGACTCCGGCAGGAAATTCCACTCCTTAACTGTAGGCATAAAGTATTGCGAATCTCCCGCCCCTTTCCACTACCCTCTCCTTGCGCCTTTTATCGTACCCCAGTGTCACATAAAAACTAACATTGAAATATGCCAATGATTGGTGTCTGCCGAAACGATCTGTAGAGGAAAATGGCTTCAAGGATCTTGACCCTGACCTTCATTTTATCGTCTATAGAATCTCATCTGCTGTCATAATCTTAAGTGAACTGTCTCGAATCTTACGATTCGTCGTTGCGTAATTTGCTAGTATTATTGATTGTTTTTGTTAGTTGTTTCATTCTCTAATATTTTATTTGCTACTTCATCATCGTCGTCATCGGCACAACACGTTTTTTTCTATTTTCTTCTGTCAACTATCACGCTATTGTTTTCCAAATTTTTCTTCATACCATGACTCACACAATCCATAGATAATTTCACCAGCCCTTTTAGTAACATGAATTCGATCTCTACTCATTGCATTGAATCAGATGCTATGGGCATTTGATGTGATGTGGTAGACAATTGCCTTTTAACTTTTCTTTTGCCTCCTATACACTTTCTTTAATATTTTAGTATACTTTAGCATTTCGCCATTTGAGATTTATAATTTTTAAATAACTCTCTGTCTAATTAGCCCGTTATGTCTCATCGCTGGGCAAAGGTCTACCTCACCCTTTTCGAAAAGACATCTATTGAGTGGCTTTTAGCCCCATATCTCATTTATTTAATTTCAACATAATTTAAGATATTGAAAAAATACTGCATATTATACCCCATTAAACTTTG
Source organism: Leucania comma (assembly GCA_958295575.1). NCBI lineage: Eukaryota > Metazoa > Arthropoda > Insecta > Lepidoptera > Noctuidae > Leucania > Leucania comma. Next base: position 21,794,946 of record OY282478.1, on the reverse strand, counting down.
ATCGTTTTAATCCCGCGGAAAGTCGATTCGGTATATGAAAACACCATCGATTTATAAAGATAAAATTCAAAAATAAAGTACTTTTTTTTTAAACTCGAATTAATATACGCATGTACCACAATTAATTTCTTTAAGTAAACGAGCCAATGACCTTGTAGGTAGTTGTCGGTCGTTACGTACTAACTACCTACAGTTCATTGGCCTCGCTCAGCTGATTTTTACTTAAAGAAATTAATTTCGTGTATGCGTAAACTAATTCGAGTTTAAAAAAAGTACTTTATTTTTAATTTGCATCTTTACAAATCGATAGGGTTTCATGTACCGAATCGACCCTCCAGGGGAATAAAACGACCAAATTTTAAATTAACTAGCTTTTGTCAACGGCTTTGTTTGTATGAAACGGTGAAAGTATGAAAACAAATTGACTATGTCACTTAGTGATAAAGTTGTATTCTAATGGTGAAAGAATTTCAAAATCGGTTCAATAATTTTTCAGTTTATTTATTACAAACAAAAATCCAAATATTTTCACTTTCTAATGTTAGTATCTCAAATATAGGCTTGTCACATCGCCGACCTACTCCTGATAACAGTATCTGAGCATGTGTAAGAGTATTATGTTTGTCTAAGAGAAATTAGAGAATTTAAGGTCAAATGATAACAGTACGATAATTTTTCTGTTTATTCTTCCATTTTTGAAGATGTTTTTCACGCTTTGAAAAGTAAAACTAGCAGGTTTTGGTCGATATTGTCGTGTGATTTTTTTTGGTTTCCGAGTTAAGGAGAAATGGAACCATTATATTGCCTTTATTTTTATCAGTGTGTCAGAGGTTTTTCTCGCAATCCTTTTCAGGTTTTTGGGATTCCCAAACCTATGTATTTCAAATGAACGTGAAAATTTGTATTATGACAATAAGCTGTAAGCTAAGCATATTAAAGTTTTAAATTTAGGTACACAAAAGAATAGAGTGCATAGTGTGAGTTTGTTTTACGTAAACGCGATCGACACGTTTACGACGTTCGGCGCACTGATTGGCCTACTCGAAGCTCTCAGCCAATCAGAGAGCCAAACGCGTTAAACGTTTCGATCGCGTTAACGTAAAAACATCTCGCACACAGCACACTGATAAATGCTGACACTGTCCGGATAGGTCCTTTCAAATCCTTGTGAACCTGAATGGTTCTTACGTGATTTGACAACTACGCTCTTCCCGTCCGATTATAACTGGTATCTTCAAGGCTAGAGTGCATAGGCTCAACGATTGCATAACTGCTTATCTGGTGGGATCACAGTCAATTACTAGTACACATACATGTAAATAAATAAAAATATAAATTTTAAAATAGGCTGACTTTTGAGTCTATTCCGACATTTCCGAGTAGTTTGTTAGCAAATACCGGCCTCAAGTAATTTAAATTAACAAAAATCATTGAAATGTAGACGTATTATTTTTAATCAATTAGCAAAATAAATGCCTAATTATTGTTATCAACTATCACAAATCCACGACACGCATTCATAGTGCTAATTTTTTCGGTGTTTGTTATTTTGTTTTTTTTTTCGGTTTTGGTGTTTCCCTGTCAATTACTATGGATTCTAAAATTGTAACATGTATTTTTTTTATTGCTTTTGTTTGTAGATAAAAGCGTTTATTTTCAATTGAATCGATAAGATATTAGATTGTGTGTCAAGTATGTTATTTAGATTACTGTAAGATTGTACAATAAAGTGTAAATAAATAAATAAATAAATTGTGTTAGGTCATAGATTATTGTGTTTGTATTGTTATTTTTATTTGAATGGAAAGATAACCTTATTTTACTGATAGCCATTTCTGTCTACGCATTTACCAGTTACGATAGCACGTTTTTTCATTTCTTTATTTTTATTGAATTTAGATATTATTTAGAGATAGATCCTTAGCTTTTGCCCTCAATTTCATCTGCGTGAATGTCATTTTGAGACGCAAAGTCAAAGTTGAAACTAAATAAAAGTAGCCTATGTTCTTCCTTAGGCTTCCAGCTTACTCTGTTCCAAATTTCATCAAAATAAGTGTAGTATAATTATAATATCATTGTAAAAGTATAAGAGTTACTCTCATATTTATAATATTCATAAGGATACTAGATATGCTATGTTTTCTTGTATACTGAAATTTTATAAACTCTACTTCATTTCTTTTTAAAAATTTCTGTATATTTTACGGTTGGTAGCACTGCGATGTTTTTCTTACATTCTTTTATTAAACCTGAATATTATCACTTAAGCTTATAGAAGTCTACTGGGATACATTATCCTACGTTTAGAAGCGAACAACAAAAAGATATGACATTGGCGAGGCCTTGTTGAAACCCCTGGGGATCATGTTATTGGCTCAGAATAATAAGTAACTTGTTGTTAATCTTGATGACCTTTTGTTCTTATGTACTAACTAGTATTTAGAAAAAACACAAAGAGAGAAAATAGCTGATTGTGGAACTGAATGATGCGTAGTTGCAGTGGCGTATACCATCTGATGCCCGTGGCAAAATCATTGGATGGGGCCCAAGGAAAATGGTCAACTTCACTGAAGCACTTAGCCAAAATATTCTTTATCATTAATAAATTGGCAGATTTTCTAATACATGAGTACTTTAAATTTCGTGTCTGAAGGTGGGCTTCTCAGTAAAGCGTATCATAAAGTGGTATCTTCAAGGCTAAAGTGCATGGCTCTAAATAAAAAAATATCACGGAAAAATTATTGTATTTTTTTTTTGTTATTCACAACAAGCGTTTAATAAATCTTAACAATTTACTTGAATTTGACTATTATAGGACAACGGCAGAGACATAATAATTATATTGGTTTGTATGAAGCAATCTTTAGAAGATTCGATAACGAAAAGTCTAAGGGCTTGTTTACGGAGAAGCGACGCGTTGCGCGGCGCGATGGATGGTCGTCGTACATTGCCATATGTTTGTGTGTCTCCGTAAACAAGCACTTAATTGTTAGACTTCTGCGATGAGCGTCATAGGCTACGTTTTATTCCAAAAAATATAGAGTTCCTGAGGAATAGCCCATTTTTATTTTATTTCCGCGAATCATCAAACACTCACGCTCTGGGTGGGCGAGAGGAAGGGTCAGACTTTTACTAACTGAAACCAATCTGTGTACCTTTAGTCACCTTTTGTGTTTCAGAGTCACTTTTTTTGAAAAATCTCGCAGTTTTTATGGTAGGTAAAATCATCCAATGACAAATCCCACCCTTGGGCGGAGCGGGAAGTAGTGTCAGACTCTTACTGACTAAAAACCTACCCCGTTCCTTCGATCCGGTAACTGACCGTACCGAGCCCAAGTCGTCGACGGCGCGTTCTGTTCCCGCGCGCCTCAAGGAGCTGTCAGCACACCGAAGAGGCCCAGCCTGCTAACTGCAGGCAGGCAGGGTCGAAGCCTACTGGGGTCATGGGTTAACTTCCGAATAGAATACCCGGCCTCGGCAGCCCTGACATAGTCTTTAGTGAGGGATAGTCCACGAAAACCACGCTGAAAGTAAGTAATACGTTTAGATTCACGTAAGATCCTAACGCTATTCAAATTGTTAACACACCATATTTCAGACAGCCATCTAGCATTTTCTCAACAGGCAAGGCAGGTCATCGTACCCATCGAAGACGGTGGAACTTCGAAATTAAAACCATAATCTGACCATAAATCGTCCGAAGACGCCATGAGAGGCTACGTGACTAGATGCAAGTCCGAACCATGCTGCTAGCCATATAAACAAGATGTTAAAGGATAAAACGGGTTTTAAAATATGTCATAACATTTATAATGTAGTTAATAAGTCGCAATTTTTGAGTTTGATGGCAAATATTTGTATTATTAAATAATAAGGAAGTACCTTTTGAACTCGAATATATTTATACATATTATAAGATATCTAAGTACTACGTTTAACTTCTAAAAGTGAATATAATATTTTACTTTTTGATCATATTGGTCATTATCAATATTGATTGACCTGTTGGTCTAATGTTTAGTGACCCTGACTGTAATGCTGAAGGTTATGGGTTCGATTCCCACCCAAGACAAATGTTTATGTGATAAGCACGATCATTTGTTTTCTGTATGGGTGTAATTTATCTATCATCATCATCATCATCATCAGCCTTTTAATGTTCCCACTGCTGGGACACAGGCCTCCTCTCTAACAGAGGGAATGGGCCGTAATCCACCACGCGGGCCCAGTGCGGGTTGGTGAATGTCACATATCTTCGAATTTTTGGTTCTAGGACATGCCGGTTTCCTCACGATGTTTTCCTTCACCGTTTTTGAGAGCAGTGGTGATGAAATAAATTACACAAAGTAATGCACCTGGCCGGGCTTGAACCCGCGACTTACTAATCTTAAGTCGGGGCCGTTACCACTCGGCCACCACTGCTCTCACTCGGCCACCACTGCTCTCCCATTTCCATTCAATTTATCTATAATATGTATGTTTTTAGATATATAAAGTATGTTTATCAGCTGCCTAGTTCTCATAGCACAAGCTCTGCTTAGTTTGGGACTAGACGGCGTTGTGTGAAAGTAATGGAATATTATATTATTATATCGGCTTATGACAACTAAAATGGAACTGTAAATCGACGTTTCAACAATATTTTATTCAATTTTTATCTACCAGGAAAACGTATTTTTTTTTCCTTTCTTATTAATTTTACTCATTAAATTATTTATCAAAATACCAACGCGCAGAAAAATTAAACAAAACTTTTTAGTCATCAAAACTGCGAAAAATTCAATTGTTTGTATAGAGCCGTCAACAATAAAAAGGAAAGATAACAGATAAAGAAAGATAATGTCATTCAGGGCAAACCGGTGCAAGTGTGTCAGAATGTGTGTAGCAGGTAGTTGACGGAATCCGCCATTTTGGAACTCATCACTACATAGTATAAAACAAAGTCGCTTCCCGCTTATGTATGCTTAGATTTTTAAAACTTCGCAACGGATTTTGTTGCGGTTTTTTTATAGATTAGAGTGATTTAAGAGGAAGGTTTATATGTATAATACATGTGTAATGTATTTAATATCACTATTGCACCCGTGCGAAGCTGGGGCGGTACGCTAGTTTATTAATAAGTGGCAAACTAAGAAATAACTCAAAGACGAGAAAAACATTATTTTACATTCGTTGAAGTTGATCGCAATGGATGTAGAAATTGTTAATGGCACCGTAGGCAAACCTAATTAAAGTGCAGCAAGTCTTATATTCCTTCATAGATTAAAGATTTTCTTTTGTGTGTTTGAAGTGATATACATATTAGGTTTTATTTTTATTTTAGATAAACTAGTGCTTGACTGCGATCTCACCTGATGTTAAGCAGTGATACAATCGTTGATGGTGAGGCGCACTAGTTTATTAAGAGCCTACTCACTCCAGCCTTGAAGACAACTAAATTATAATCGGACGGGAAGACCGTAGCAGGTAAACTGTTCCAGTCCTTCGATGTACGCGGTATAAATGACGAGGCAAAACGCTTAGTCCGGACCGTAGAAGTTTTAACAACATAAGGGTTTTTTTATGGTAGGTAAATTCATCCAATGAAAATTCCCGCCCTTGGGCGGAGCGCGAAATAGTGTCAGACTCTTACTGACTAAAAACCTACCCTGTTCCTTCCCTGCCTTGTATCCGAGACCCTGGTATGCATTTTCATACCTCACCAGAGCCCCAGATTAGGTCTCGACCCTACTGGGCCCCTACAGTTGCTGGCAACTCCTTGAGGCGCGCGGGAACAGTGTACGCCATAAACGACTTAGGCTCAGTCCGGTCTGTTACCGGACAAACGGACAGCTAGCTACCCATTGCCCGCGCCAACGGTGGCCGGAAATTTGGATCGGAATTACGGCGGCGGCTGCGGCGTGAGCGCCGTTGCTTGATGCGGTCGGCCTCCTCCTTTGCTAGCATTACTGCTTTGCAGAAGGAGGCGACCGCCTGCCACTCCTCCTCGCTCCAGACCATGGCCTGTACTAAGGCCTGGCGTGAGAGACTGCCGCCGCCGGTCGCCTCCACGATGACACGGCGATGCTCTTCCCAAGCGGGGCACACCTCTACCGTGTGCTCCACCGTGTCTAACGGGCGTTCCGCATAGTGGCGACACCCGGGCGTCACCTCCACACGGATCTTGTACAGGTACGTCCCGAACTTGCCATGCTCAGTTAGTACCTGCGCCATGCGGAAGGTCACGACGCTATGAGGTCTATCCAGCCTCGCCTCAAAGCGGGTTCTTACCGCCTCAATCGTAGCGTACCCGTACAACATAAGGGTGGGTATTCGCCGTACGCCGTACGTAGGTACGATGGGATTGACATCGTCACAGTAGTGTACGAAAATCCTTTAATTAAAAAAGATCTGATTTGAAATAAAAAGATGTGCTCTACAAATCATTGGAGTAGCTCCTCTGAGACTTTCACTTAGCTTGTATCAAATTAATAATATATTAAAAATATGATCTTTCTTTGGGTACAAAGGATACTGTTCATCTCTAATAAATTGTTCTTTGTATTATTTGTCAGTGTTTGCTTGTACAAAATGTTTTATTCTTATAAATATTTATAATACACGTTCCTCAGCCCAGGGGCGCGCACTTGATAAAAATATTAAGGTCGAGATATATAAGTAAATATAATCATTTACGTACTTGAGTTTCGGTTTATGTTATTATCAGCCGAGTGAAGGACTGGTTGGGAAACTAGGTGCTAGTGTTTAACTCAATGACCTCAGGAACAGAGTATATGAAAAGTTTTAAGTGCATTTTGATCTTCAACCAGTCGGTACATTTTAAATTAGATTACATCAATAAGCAGCGCAAGTAGGTACCGGCTTTTGCTTACCTAGACTCTTGACTTAAGAGCCCACCGATCACTCCAAAGTAACCGGAAGATATTTAAGTCAAGAGTGAACCAGGCTACGTCTAAGCAAGCGTGCTACATTGTCAGCCGAGAGAGATAGTGATCAAACGTACAGTACGGCCGACGGATCTTGGTAAAATTTAGAAATTTAGCACTCAAAATAAGCGCGCCAAATAAATGATTTATAAAAATAAATGCCAATAACAGTTGTTAACAGCAATAACAACTGCTATTGGCATTTATTTTTTCAAACCATTTTTTTTTTTGGAGTGCACAAGCGCTAAAGTTCGCAGAGCCTAATTTCAGACGCGCCAAGATCCGTTGACCGTACTGTAAGTCAAGTAAAAAAAAAAACCGATAGACTTTTTCAATCAAGTATTTTCACATAATTTGCCCTCATCAATTATTTATCTAAATTAGTCAACTAAGCGCCATTTAATTTTATTTTACCTACAAGCATAAATATTCCACTGGTTGAATCGATGATTAAATGCCATTAGAATTATTATTCAACTAATTTTCCGTAACGACAAATTAATAACATATACCTATTAATAGAAACTAAACTCCAAATCGTAAACAGGATAATTTGATTTATTAACCATGTCACGATTTGGGGACCTAGATAGTTTCCTAAATGGCTGAACACGCAAGATGTCTACAACGTTATGAATATCTATATCACATTAGGCTGATATTTGCTTATCTAAGAGATAAGTTCTTTGACCGGGTTACACTAGTTATTTTAGGTAAGTATAATAAACTGATACCTAAATACGCTGGGGGTGATAGATAGGTGTTTTTAAAATACGGAAACAGATTTATCAATGAAATTATGAAAAATTTAAAGATATTTTTTTCTAGAAAAGACTTGGTGTTTGTAACATATCAAGAGAACGGATAAATCATTTTGGGCTGTGTAATTGGTCGAAAGAGTTTGCGTGGCCCTGAAATGCAAAAGGCATTAGAAGGAATATAGGAATAATTTTATTGGTACCAGCTAAATATCAAAAAAAGACCTATCGATGTTAGATTGACTAGTCGCCTCTCTACTTTGACAACGTGATAATTTTAATTTGGACTTATTACGTTGTCGAAGCAAAGAGTTGCAGCGTATTTTTAGCGCTCCGTAGCCAAATGGCAAAAAACAGAACCCTTATGGATTCATCATGTGTGTCTGTCCGTCCGTATGTCACAGCCACTTTTTTCCGAAATAAAAAGAACTTTGGTTTCTATTTGTGAAATTTGGTAAGTAGATGTATTTTGTGAACCGTGTTAAGATTTTCACACAAAAAAGAAAAGAAAAATTTAGTTTCAGTTTTAGGTATGGGTATCCACCAAAAATTTTTTTTCAAACCGTGTTCTTATTAACATTAATGGTGCCATTAGAACCTTGGCTGCAGGCTGCGGATCCAGCCAGTACAAGCGGCGGCGGCAAGTGCCTTCAGCCGCAGTACCGCACATAGAAAACCAGTCGTGCAGCTGGCTTCGTGCAGCTGCCACATATTCTGCCTGCATCCACAGCCTGTTGCTGAGCCAATCAAATAGCACCTTTAGTCCGCCAGCACACTTTTACGTGCAGAAACAAACAATGCGTAAACCGGGCTAACGCTTTGTGGAATGATAATGGTTTTAGTACGTCTGTGGCAGGTTGCAGTTGTACCTATAAAGGCGAACGCAGGATCGTATCAGATAAGATATCGTGTGATAAGAGAGGCCTGGTTTTAGCAGGAAACTGATAAAGACTGGTGATGCTAATTAACAGATGAGAACTCCCGGCTGAATGGACTATTGTCATTAAGAACAGTGGCTCTACATGTGATGAAACCTACCTGACACAATAGGGTATATAGAGCCCTCCGACATCCAGTGCGAGTGTGGTGCTCCTAACCAAACCATGGCCCACTTATTAGAGAGACCAAAATGTTCCTAAAAATGCACCCTTGAGGACCTATAAAACGCGATTGACGCCATTGAAAGACTTTGAGGACACCGGAAACTATCGATTCGAGAAAAAAAAGAGAAGATCTGGGGAAAGACTAACGCTCCTTCATTGAAAGACTTTGAGGACACCGGAAACTATCGATTCGAGAAAAAAAAGAGAAGATCTGGGGAAAGACTAACGCTCCTTCGCGTGCTACCGTAAAATACAAGCAAAGAAGTCTAGTCTTCGGCCGACCGAGAGTGAATCTATAGATGCATTATATGTTTCCTCCTGATTTCCTGCCTCCAGCGTCATAAGTTCGTAGACCCAATTTGATTTGCATTTGCAAGGTCACGTACAGGTGTAGACTCACAGACGTCGACGGTGCGTAATGTCATCGTCTACGCACGCCTCAAGAAGATATCACCAAAACGCAGCAGGGCTAAAGTTGACTGGGGCCATGAGTTTGCTTCCGAAAGAGAAACCCAGAGTCCTGGAACGCAGGGCAAAGAAGAAAAATAGAAGTAGGTTTTAGCCAGTATAAGTCTGACACATTAGCTCTAAGGCAGAGCCCGCTCCTCCTTAGAGCCAAAAAAATCTTTGTACTTTTTAACCCACAACCATACAATTCACTACTAATTTTAAAGAAATATTAAATAAGGTTACTTTAGACCCAAAAACTATCTATCATTGTGTTAGTAGAACAAGAAATTCGCAAAAAACTTATAATAATATTCCAGTATCGTAAATTTCGATTGACGTATCGAGGAAAATTATTATTAAGTTGGGTCATATGAACAATTTGCGTCATTGCAGTACCTAAATGTTTTATTTAGAATCGTCTGAGATGCGCTCCGATGCGTATTACAAGTAACATAGTTTGAATAACGGAAATAATATATATACTTACTAAATCATACCTCCTGCCCTTATTCCGTATTACTTGAGGTCGGCCCAACACGTTTTTTCTTCCACTCAGTCCTGTCACTCGTCACGCTATCACTAACTCTATTTTCTTTAATATCACTCCTCAATCCGTCCATTATTTTTTTTGGCCTCGCTTCCCGTCTCCATTCGTCCGCATGTACGAGTATATGTTACCGTTAAAGCATGAATTATCTCCACTTTACTTCTAGGTGGTTATAAAAAAAATAACCTCGAACCTTCTAATTTAACCTGTCCGTGTCGGGATGCCCTATAATAAATAAGTCTTCAAACTTTAGGTATTTTTTTATTATTATTATTGATAGGCTCGCGTTTGACCACGATGGAGGATGTGGTCGATGATGGAGCACGCTATTATTTAAGATTTAAATTTAATAATTACAGTGGGTTATGAGTATACATGTGGATGGATGGAGAGGGCGAGGGAGGCCAAAAAAAAGATGGATGGATTGTGTGAAGAGTGATATGAAAGAGAAGGAAGTTAGTAATAGCATGACGGATGACAGGGCAGATTGGAAGAAGAAAACGTATTGCGCCGACCCCAATTAACATGGGAAAAGGATGAATTTTATTAACAATGGATTTGCAAGTTTTAATTAAACAAAGAACCAGTTTTGTTACTTAACCGTATGTTTGGCCGTTAGTCTGCTTATTACCTAGAAAATCTGCAGATTATATCTAATTACGAGTAATATTTTTTTTTCCATTTTAACTAACTCAATCAGATAATCTGTAGATTAACTAATTAATTTGCGCTCTAACTGATTTACGCACATTAGCGCTACATACGATACTCCAAGCATATAATGACGAATAACCGTCTATCAAGGTATGCGTCCATAGATAGTAGAGTCTACACACTACAGTCTATAGACGCATAGTTGTATACCTTCATAGGTTAGCTGAAAAATCTTAACTCTTGAACACTAAGTGTTCGATTACAGAGACGCGGCGCGTTGCGCGGCGCGTCGGGCGGTCCGTCGTACATTGCCATATGTTTGAGTTTACGCGAGCGATGACGCGGCCCGCTGCTGCAATGTACGACGAAACGCCCAACGCGCCGCGTCTCCGTAAACACGGCCTAAGGCCTACGTCTTAGCGTTCAAGAGTTAAGAGTCTTCAGCATGAAACTTTTTCTCCTGAAATAAATGTGAGTCATCTATTACGGCACCCTTTGAAAGAACCATCTCATATAATCAACATAACATTTGCATACATAATGAGTCATAGATTCCAAAGGAAATGCCTAATTTGCTCTACATTTTATCTAAAATTACAAACAATGACAGACATCTAAAATTATAATTAAATATAGATTACGTCATAACGAGTATCATCAACATTTCAGTTTAAAGACATCCATTTTTGGATATTGGTTGTTCCCAAGTATCACCACAATGACCGGTCCAGTGCTTTTTGCTACGAAATGACTCCTTCGCCTTCCAACCATTCATCTTCAGATACGTGGTCTTTAAGACCTTTTAGAATAAATGATTTTTTTTTAGGTGGGGAAATCACCTAATGACATCTCCCGCCCTTGAGCGGAGCAGAGGGTGTGGCCAGAGGGTGTGGCGGACTTTACTGACCAAAAGCTCACTCTTATTTCTTCTTTGTCTTTCATACCAAGGCCGATTATTCTTTTCAAAAGTAGACCCTTGGCCCCGGTAGGCTTCGACCCTAATGGGCCCCTACGGTTTGCTGACATCTCCTTGAGGCGCGCATGGAACAGTACGCGCCGTCGACGAGCTGGACTCGGTACAGACGGTTACCGGATGGTCAGACGACGAACTACCCATTGCTCGCCGTTTGTAAGCACGCGCCTACGGTGGCCGGAAAACGGGGCGTAACGGTCGCCCCCTAGCGCGCGCCTGCAAGCTTTTGGAAGGAAAGGACTAAAACCCGAGTCAACGATTTGTTCCACGTATGTCTCAAAGGGATGCCAGCAAACCTGTCCCTACTAGGACCGATGCCTGTTAGGGCTGCGGTATACTTCGAAAGAGTGACCACGTTCCTAGAACGCAATGGGCCACTGAACACAAGTAGGTTTTATTCGGTAAAGTCTGACACTCTCTCTTGCTCCACCCAGATCGAGAGAAATGGAGAATTTATTTAATGTTTTCCCACACAAAACTTTTCGCTACCATACCAAGTTTGGTCATTCTTCGGGCTATGACGAATTCGGGTTACGTCGAAGATAAAATAGATGTTTATTTAATGACGAGATTGATGCTGTATGACTAACGCTATTCGCAGAAATGACTATAGCGAAATTCTGCGGTGAGAAATGCAATGGTTTCACATTCAGTACCTCTACCATGAGTTTTAAGCAATAGTATTCGTCGCTACTCGATATCGACGCCGTAAATATTTTGTATGGCAAATTTTTGTTCTGCAAGTGACCGCTAGAGGCGCTGCAAAATTTGCCATACAAAATATTTACGGCGTCGATATCGAGTAGCGACGAATACTATTGCTTAAAACTCATAGTAGAGGTGCAGGAAGTTGTTACTGGTTCTGTAACCAGCTGATAAGGAATGTTGATATTGAGAAGATGAGGGTGTTGTCAAACTAAACTGCTTTGTATCTGCGTTCACCATCGACCTATATTCTTGCGATAGACAAGCACGTTCATATAAACTCTTTGTCAAAATACTGAAAAAATCAAACAATAAATCGCTGCAGCGCTAGATTGCCATTATGTCGTCTAACAAAACATTTAAAACTTACAGCGCTAAGATAGCTTATAGAGGATACTTTTTCGCGACCAAAAGGTCTAAAACGCCATGAATATCCTAGTACTTACGCGTTGCTTTCAACTTAGTGTAATGACATTACATCTATATAGATTTTTATACCGCAGACGTGACACAGTTTCTTGCCTACAATACTTCATTACAATAATACTCTATTTCAAAATGTAATAATAGTCTTCGTTGGTATAAATTCTCTTCGTTGACATTTCTTGATGAGTTTTTATTGGGTATCAAAAAATGTCGTCGTAATTTTTAAACTTTGATAAAAATATGTTAATAAGTACACCGTTAAATTATTCGAGTTTTTGAAAAAAAGTAGTTTATTTTTTATGTTTTTCTTTACAAATCGATAGTATTTCATGTACCGAAACGACCCTCCGCGGGATTGAAACGACTAAAATTTAACGATGTCTAATATTAATACAAGAAAAGAAAGAACACAAAACTCGGCAAGTGAGAGTCGGACTCGCGCTCTGAGCGTTCGTACTTCAAATCCCGAATAGAGTCTTGAAGATTTTTCTGAATCGCAAAAAAGTTTTTTTTATGACGTAACAACAAATTTTCAGATCTATTCCTATATCTGTACTATAAGACCTTACTTCGTGCCATATTTCAGGATTCTAGGTCAACGGGAAGTACCCTATGAATTTTGATACCCTTGAGAATGTCGAAACATGCGTTTTTAGCGACATCAAAACATCATTATCGTCATCTTTTTTTTTTAACTTAGTAGTTTGATTTTGTGGCAGTAGAGCTGGAACAGCATTTAGCCAAGCATTTTTATAAAGTATCTAATCTTCCAATTTATATGCTTATCTAATATGCTTGTCTAATAATATTAATATAATCATCCAATTTATAACGCACACTATGCGTTTTATACATGTTTTGCAATTTGGATTCATTCAATTGGATAGATAATCTAAAGTGGTATTTTATTATAAAATTTTACCAGCACAGTTTTTTTTTATTGTAGGTAAAATCATCTAATGTCAAATCCCGCCCTTGAGCGGAGCGGGAAATAGTGTCAGACTCTTACCGACTAAAAACCTATCCTGTTCCTTCGTTGCCTATCGTGCCGGGGCCGGGCCTTCCTTTCAGTAGCTGACCCAGGACCCAAGCAGGCTTCGACCCTGCCTGCCTGTAGCTAGCAGGCTGTACCAACACAGATTTGAGTTGCATTGCATTGCATCAGCCTTTTAATATTCCCACTGCTGGGACTCAGGCCTCCTCTCTAGGAAAAGGAATGGGCCATAATCCACCACGCGGGCCCGGTACGGATTGGTGGATGTCACATGTCTTCGAATTTTTGGTTCTAGGACATGTCGGTTTCCTCACAATGTTTTCCTTCACCGTTTTTGAGAGCAGTGGTGATAAAATAAATCGATTCGAGTATTTAGCTTCAATTCGATACCTCCACGCGTTCTCGAGATAAAGGGTCTTGACAGACGGACAGACGGACTACAAAGTTATGTTATAAAGGTTCCAATTTTTCCTTTTGAGGTACGGAACCCTAAAAAATATTCAAAAATATCGAAATGGTTATAAAACACCGCATAAAGTCTGTGTTCTGTAAAACAGTTGTAGGTAAAAACCTACAATTCGTGTTCATAGGGGGGAGCATCTATATGTTTTAGTCTATGATTGTAAAATGGAGGGTGCTTTTTTGGAATATTATCTTTTCTATTATATTATTACGATATTAGAAGCTATTACATCGCTTGGTTAACCAGTAGCTTTAATTATTTAGCTACAGAATTATTGTTTATGTCCTAGTTTACTTTGATTCGAATTTATTAGCGGCTCTCCTACACTGCATGAACGTCAAAATTGCACTAACGTCAGCTGAGCGTGGATTGTACTGCATGCCTAACAACTAATTATAAAAAAGTGAATGTACGGCACGCGTCATCTAGTGCGTAGTACATATATATCGATGGCGTTCACTAATTACTTTATTTGTGGGCACAGCATTAAAAATTGTTAATCACTTTAACTTTATTAAGTATGCGTGTCTTTTAATCCCTTTGTTACTGTTGTGGCCCGTATGGAACGTACAAGCTAAGAATGGCAACTGGTTGGGCGCGAAATACAACGCCACACATCGGACGCGCTAGTGATGTGCGCATAATCGACTAATTTTAGTGTTGGGATTCCAAAAGATATGTGTATCAACGTTTCATAGGATTATATTTGTCGAATTATATTTAACTATACGGTAGCCAAGAGCAGTGGTGGCCGATTGGTAACGGCCCCGACTTACAAGTTGTAGGTCGTGGGTTCAAACCCAGCCAGGCGCATTACTTTTACTCAATTTTATAAGACGAGAGATGCGCGCTTACCCGACTTTTGCTACGACTATCTGTCGCACTAACGCGGGTGAGTAGGCGCCTCTTCATAGATTATTAAAAATAGTAAATAATCACTTTAAAAAAATTGACATTTTTGCCTTAAGTCACATTGAAAAGCATTAAGTATTTAATCTTAAAGTGTCATTTTTAGACATTTTTTATGGTAGGTAAAATCATCCCATGATAGATTCCGCCCTTAGGCGGAGCGGGAAATAGTGTCAGCCTCTTACGGATTAAAAACCTACTCCGTTCCTTCGGTGCCTATAGTGCCGGGGCCGGGCCTTCCTCTCAGAAACTGACCCATAACCCAGCAGGCTTCGACTCTGCCTACCTGCAGCTAGCAGGCTGGGCCTCTACGATTTGCTGACAGCTCCTTGAGGCGCGCGGGAACAGTACGCATTTTTAGACTTAAATAATTTGTACTAAAGTTAGTCATAAGCGCGTTCACTTTAAATAATCTCATTGTAAAGTAATATGTGGAAACGTAGTGAATTGTACTTTAGCCTATTTTAACCCTTTGAGTATTTAAAGGGTTAAATGATACGCGTAATTAGAGACAAATAGAAAGACGATTAAGATGTAATTAGATGTAAGACATATTGTACAATTGTTTATTTTCATAATAAAACAAAAATAAAATAAAAAATACTTTAACTAACAGAAGTGAATATTATCACTTCTATTGTAGTCAAGACTAAATAAGCACCATCGTCGATCACATCGTCACTTTTCATCAGGTGAGACAGTGGTCAAGCGCGAGCCTATCAAAAAATTAGAAAAGAGTTCCCTTCTGTGTTACAGGACCCACGGTAGCGAGTTATTCGGTGTTTTACAGAATGCATTTTGGAGAGTGTGGATGGGAATTGCATGACTTGATTCCACCCAATTGAGTTCACGTGGTGGATTACGGCCCATTTCCTCTCCTAGAGAGGAGACCTGCGTCCCAACTGTGGGAACATGAGATGACTAATGCTATGCTATACTACGCTTAGGAAATCAATATACAGATATTTTCTCATTAATATTATAAAGGCGATTTGTGATTGAGTGTGTGTATATGTTTATGAACATGTCCAGATATAGGGCTGCCATCACCTAAATTGCCGACATCGGATAAACACGTCAAAAATCCCGGCCATTTGGGAAAAATATGGTTTTTCTCCCCCGGACACCTCCTATTTGTTTTTTGTAATAAGTATAAAAAGGAACATCGACTATTTTGTCGTGCCTTATTGAATGCAGGTATTATAAATGAATTTTTAAGAAAGATTTATTTTTATCGCTTTCTTTCCAAATCACTCCACAAATATCTCGACGAGACATTTGCAAGGTGAGGAGCAGCGAATAGAGCTGTGTACTCTCTCGACTCGACTTGCCTTAGTTGTATTCGCAATATTTCATTCAGTCACGCTAGCTCGTCGTTCTTTTTGATTCGTGGTCAAAAAACACAGGCTAGACGGCTCGAGCAAGACCGACTCTCACGGTCGTTAGGTCTCCTCATGTCCTGCCGAGAGTGTACAGCTAGCATAAAAAAATGGGTTTCCCCTGACAACAAATGTACCTACGGATTTTACCCGGACACTTTTAAAAACCCCTGCCGGACGGCCCCGGACGCCCTTCAAACTTGGACAAATTTGGGGAATCCCGGATGAATGGCAGCCCTGTCCTGATGTAATACGTAGGATATTTTTACTATCACGTGGGGCGTGGGCGTAGTTGCTTACAGCTCCTAGTTACATGGAGAAAAACGGTCGTGGTGGCTCGAATCATCTTTTACATAAAGTTTTAGGTTAAATATTTGGCGGAGTAACAGATAAAAAACTCATCCTTCTAAGTCGGTTAATTCAATTTGTTAAACAAATCATTTAGATTTTGGTCACCATTTTATAGGTTCATTTATTCGTTCAAGTTTTGTATAAATAGATGTGTTTACAACAAAATGTTTCTATAATAAATTAGAAAAAAAAAACACCTGCTTTAGCATAATTATTTTATATTGTGTATAAATTAACGATGGTTAAATTCTTAGTTCTTGCATAAAACGGAATGATCAAGAGGGAATGGATTGCCAGATATCTGGGGATTGATCAACAGAAGGGTCGTCTTTTTTCGTTATTGGGACTTACATTGGAGATCGATTCGGAGATCGGTGTATATATGCGATCGATTTCTATCTTGAATTACGGATTGAATTTTATTCATCACTCGTCGTTGCCTACTGTCAATATAGGTAATATTTTCTAACGTATCCCACGTTGCCTAATATTAAAAATGATAAAAAGTACAATCAGTTGCAAAAGTGTTTATGTAGAAATAATAATATTTTTATACATAAATTGTATTTTTTAACCAGCCTTACAATTACTAGCTTAAAATTAAAATGTTAATAATTAACTCTACATACATTTCTATGGAAGTCCTAGAATCCGCGAAATCGCTTATTACTGTTACAAAACTATTCTTTGGTTCCTTCTTTCTTTTTGAAATATATTTGATATTTTTTTTCATTTTAAGTATCATAATAATTTACTTCACTTTCAATAATAGTTAATTTAGCTATGTGCTTTGAGCATTAACAATTGATGAAAACTAAACCAGTTCATGTTTTTGAATGGTTTAGTGCTGATTTCATCAGCTTAATCTAGTTTAAAGACACGTGTCGTAAACATGACCGACAACAAAAGAATCGAAGCTGAGTTTAGCGTAAACTAGGTTCAATTCATAGCGGTGAAACGCAAAATGAAGCTAAAATCTCGATTAGGCGCTCAAACTGCGTTTTGTTTTATATAATCGCGATTAGTTTATTGGTGAATTTGGCCCTTAGGGATTAAAATTCTCCTTTTTTGCGAAAAAAACATTCTTTTAAAGTCGTAAAACTAAATAATCCTAGACAAAGCAATTTCAGACTAAATTCAAGTGCATGCATAGAATCACAAATAAGACGTAGTTGTATTGTTTACTGATATCGAAACAAAAGATTTCTCCTATCCTAATCATTGGTAAACCTGTCATTATTTACTTCAAAAGTAACCGCCGGAACTATTTTCACTTTCTAACAATAACCGGAGCAACATCAGTAGTCAAAACAAAAGATTTTATTGTACCTGCATTCTTTTCATAAATCAAAAAGGACCACCTCAGCCATTGTTTAATAATATAATAATAACCGAAAGCAGAGCACAACAAAGAATGGCAGAAATTATAACCATTTGTATTAACTTCGGATAACATTTCAACGTATGCTTTTACCTTTAAAATGAAACAATAAACGGTTTCCCTAGAAAAAGATTAAATAGATAAGGTATTTTTTAAATTCATGAACAAAACGAAAGTACCTAACTAAATTCTTAGAAAACCATTGTTGTGTATTGTCTTACAAACTGTAAGGTTCAATTCATAGCGGTGAAACGCAAAATGAAGCTATAATCTCGATTAGGCGCTCAAACTGCGTTTTGTTTTATATAATCGCGATTAGTTCATTGGTGAATTTGGCCCTTAGGGATTAAAATTCTCCTTTTTTGCGAAAAAACCATTCTTTTAAAGTCGTAAAACTAAATAATCCTAGACAAACAATTTCAGTCTAAATTCAAGTGCATGCCTAAAGTCACAAATAAGTATTTTTATTGCTTATTGATAACGAAACAAAAGAGATCTCCTATCCTTTTCATTGGTAAACCTGTCATTATTTACTTCAAAAGTAACCGCCGGAACTATTATTACTTTCTAACAATAACCGGAGCAACATCAGTAGTCAAAACAAAAGATTTTATTGTACCTGCATTCTTTTCATAAATCAAAAAGGACCACCTCAGCTATTGTTTAATAAAATAATAATAACCGAAAGCAGAGCTCAGCAAAGAATGGCAGAAATTATAACCATTTTATTTAATCTTTTTCTAGGGAAACCGTTTATTGTTTCATTTTAAAGGTAAAAGGTAATTATTAAAAGGTAAGTAGGTAATTCGTATTAACTTCGGATAACATTTCAACGTATGCTTTTACCTTTAAAATGAAACAATAAACGGTTTCCCTAGAAAAAGATTAAATAGATAAGGTATTTTTTAAATTCATGAACAAAACGAAAGTACCTAACTAAATTCTTAGAAAACCATTGTTGTGTATTGTCTTACAAACTGTACCAAAGGTTGATAAAGTTTAAAGTTTCACACAAAAAGAAATGCGGGACCAGTTGCTACATGAAAAATATTATTACCTATTTATTTTAATTTTCTGCAAGTCATCCTAAACAGGGCGTAATTTTTTTAAAGTTTTTTTTTTATTGATATAAACTAGTGCTTGACTGCGATCCCACCTGATGGTAAGTAGTGATGCAATCATTGATGGTGAGGCGCACTAGTTTATTAGGAGCCTATTCACTTTAGCCTTGAAGACACCTGAATTATAATCGGACGGGAAGACCGCAGTAGGCAAGTTACTCCAGTCCCTCGATGTACGCGGTAGAAACGCTTGGACGGACCAACCGTAGAGATTTCAACAACGTAAGGGTGGCCTGAACTAGCCGTTCGTCGAGTTGTCCAATGGTAAAAATGACAGAATGGAATCAAGTCATGAAATTCCCGCTCACACTCTCCAAAATGCATTCTGTAAAACACCAAAGGACTGGCTACCCTACCGTGAGTCCTGAAACACAAAAGGGAACTCTTTTTTAGTTTTTTGATAGGCTCGCGCTTGATTACTGTTTCACCTGATGGAAAGTGACGGTGTGGTCGACGATGGAGCGAACTTGCCTAGAAGAAATTCATTTAGTCTTGACTACAACAGAAGGATTCAGGTGGATTTTAGCTAGCAAAAGTTTGACACACCTTTTCGCTCCACATCTAATGTGGAGCGAAAAGGTGTGTCAAACTTTTTTTTAACTTTAGCGGGAGATGTTATTTGATACATAAAATAGCATAGCATCAGCCTCAATGCTGGGACTCAGGACTCCTCTCTAGGAGAGGGAATATATGGGCCGTAATCTACCACGTGGGCCCAATGCGAGTAGGTGGATATCACATGTTTTTGAATTCTTGGTTCTAGAACATACCAGTTTTCTCACAATATTTTCCTTCACCGTTTTAAGAGCATTAGTGATGAAATAAATTACAACAAGTAATGCGCTTGGCTGGGTTTGCTACCCGCGACCACACATAAGTCAGGGCCGTTACCACTCGGTCATCACTGCTCTGTTATTATTGTTATTTGATGGTTTCTCAATTAACAAAAAAAAAGGTATGTAGGACGAGTTGATGAATTACTCACGTGCTGGTAATTTTCCTGTATAGTAAAAAATTCAGTAGTCATACTTGTCCGTCAAATTAAATTAATAAAAAAAATACCTACAACTTGCACTGCCGCCCGTTGGTGAAGGAAAACCTCATGCAGAACCTTGTACAGGTTTTTTTTTATGGTAAGTATTATTATCCAATGACAAATCCCGCCCTTGGGCGGAGCGGGAAATGGTGTCTGACTCTTACTGACTAAAAACCTACCCCGTTCTTTCGTTGCCTATCGTGCCGGGGCCGGGCCTTCATTTCAGAAGCTGACCCATGACCCAAGCAGGCTTCGACCCTTCCTGCCTACAGCTAGCAGGCTGGGCCTCTACTGTGAACCTTGTACAGGTTAAATTTTTTACCAGTCCAGTTTTTTTGTTGACATAATTATATGCAACCACGTTCATTAGCATTATTCCTAACCTTTTTTTTTTAACATTCGCTCTAGGGCGTAGCGTGAGGCCGTGACAGACTTTTACGGACTAAAACCGACTCCTATATTCCTTCTTTGCCTTCGATCCAGGACCCCGGGGTTTTCTTTCGCATAAACCATGGCCCCAGAGGCTTCAACACTGCTAGGCCCCTACGATTTTGCTAACATCTCCTTGAGGCGCGCGTGGAACACTATACCTTTGACGACTTGGGCTCGGTCTGGACGGTTACCGAACAGCTGGACGGCAAGCTACCTATTGTTCACCTCCTATAAATTAGTTCTTAACCATGCCGATATAAAAAGTGGTCATTAAAGAAACAATAACAAGAAAGTTTAAATGAAGGGTGTCAATTTAGCAATTAGTCGAGACATTTATTATCTAGTTGACACTTATTACAACTTGAAGAATATTGGTCTCCTCATGAAAAATCGACCAAGTGCAAGTCAGATTCGCCCACGAAAGTTTCCGTACCATCCGTAGCAAAAACGGCAAAAAAATCACGATAGTTATATGTGAGAGCCCTTAGATATTCATTTCATTCTTGTTTTAGTATGTGTTGTTATAGCGGCAACAGAATTACATTGTTTGTGAAAATTTCAATATCTAACTATCACGGCTCATGAGTGAGAGACGGACAGACAGACAGACGGACAGTGGAGTGATAGCAGAGTCTGAGATAGCAGAGCCAGAGTTCCGTTTTGAACCTTTGGGTGCGGAACCCTAAAAAAGAAAAATTTGTTCCCACAGACGACCGGCATGGCACCGAATACTGAACAGCTAATTAGAACTTTTTAAGGCTACTTTTATGGATCCCTTTATGAGGCTAAAGATATTTGAAACAACGGAAGTTGTGCAGACAAGAATATTGATGGGTTGGTCAAGCAAATTGAACAAAATAAATTTCAACTTGTAATATTTCCCCATGTCTCTTGAGATTTTTGTTTTCTTGTATATGAACTCTATTGCTTAAGATTTTTTACGACAGGCATGTTGGTCTAGTGGTTAGTGGCCCTGACTGCTATGCCTGAAGTCGTGGGTTCGATTCCCACTCAGGACAAATTTTTGTGTGATGAGCACAAACATTTGTTCTGTGTCTGGGTGTTATTTATCTATAATATGTATGTATTTAGAAATATATAAGTATGTTTATCAGCTGTCTGGTACCCATAACACAAGCTCTGCTTAGCTTGGGACTAAACATTGTTGTGTGATAGTTATGGAATATTATATTATTATTATTATTTTAAACTGTTTTTATTAGCTTCATCATAATTATTTAGATGCTGATGATAAAGCTGTTATTTACTGTACGCGGCACAGAAGTTAAACTAAAATGGCGGTCGTTGCTATTGCCATAGCAACTCCTGTGGTGCCGCACTTCGATGGAGACTCGAAAATCTTTTATCGAGCATTAAACGAAGGAAATAAATAACTTCAAGGACTGTCAGCCTTTTAATGATTAAAACCTGACCTAACAATGGCCCACTTAATGCAGGGCCCAAAATGTCCCTACAAATACACCCTGGAGGGTCTAAAACGCCACTGACTCCGTTATAAACGTGGCAACCTACTGAGCTAAAAACTTTGAGGGAAACGGAAACCATCGATTCGAGAAGAAGAAGAAGACTGACTAAAACCCACAATGTTCTTTAAGTTACCCATTTTTTACGAAAGCTACGGTAACTTCTTCAAACAATCCCCTAACTGACGCCATCAATTTGCTGACAATTTCTTAAAGCCCATGTGAAATACAACGCGCTATTGACACTGGTTTTGTGCTTGCCAGACAGCCAGACGGCGCGCTATCCATGGCTCGGCTCATGATGGTAGCCGGTAGGTCTCCTGCAACTCCCGAAGCCACTTGTGTCTTCGGCTAGTTGGGGAAAGTTGATATCAATGGGCCACCACTTAAGAAGAAGATAGGATAAGTAACACGTGATGGTAAAAACGGTAGTATAAACACATAAATCGAAGCATGAGCATAAGTAGGCGCTTTATTATGTGTAATTTATTGCATCAACACTGCTCTCATAACGATGAGGAAAAACATCGATGGGAAACCACATTCTCAAGAACAATCGAAGATTTATGACAGTATGACACCTACCAACCCGCACTGGGCCATGTGGTCTATTACGACCCATTCCCTCTCCAAGAGAAAAGGCCTGAGTACCAGCAGTGGGATAGTTAAAAGGTTAACCATGCTAAAGCCTTTTTTTATAATAATAAATGCTGTTTCAATCGTCATCATAATTAAAATAACTAATACTATACGCACACGTGTGATACGACGCACATATTCCTTAGATTTTAATGATTATGTTTGTTATTTAGTTTTAAGTTTGCGTCAATCGCGTAAATAAACTGTTTTTCTTTCTTTCTTTCTTTTACTTGTTTAGACTAACAGTTGCCAGCAGCTTCACCCGCGTGAAATTAGTATATTTTCCTAAGGGAACATACTCCCAGAATAACAGTATCAATTATGTGCTATTCCTGGGTATGGAATACCCATGTATGAAGTTTCATTCATTCGACCGTTCGAGCGTGAAGAAGTAACAAATATACACACACGCACACTTGCAAAATTGTCCCAAAGAAACATACTCCCAGAATACCATTATCAATTATGTGCTATTCCAGGGTATGGACTACTCCTGTGTTAAGTTTCATTCGTTCGACCGTTCGGCCGTGAAGAAGTAACAAATATACACACACAACTAGCAAACTTTTGCCATTATAATATTAGTGTGATTATAATCAATGTTTCTTTATTCATGTGCCTTTTCATTCAGATTTGGTTTGTGAACTTGAACAGAATTCAAACATTCAACGTCGCTGCCTTCAGTCACGTAGGCAAAGCAATACTTTAGACCTATAGAATAGGTTTTATACAGATAGATTCGTTTAAGAATGTTAACTTTTGAATAAGGTGCCGAAAGATGTGACGAATTTTTGTATCATCATTATCATTTCAGCCGAAAGAAGTCTACTGGTGGACATAAGTCTCCCCCAAGTATCGCCACAAAGAACGGTCCTGCGCATTTTAAATTACACTTTAAATGTCAAAAATAATTTCATTACAAATACTGTTCAGATATTTGAAAAAGTGACACAAATAATTACAAAATAAAATTTAGCTTTACTACTATTAATGTTTTTTTATTTCAATGATCTTGATTATTATCTAGTCGCCAAGCATGAAGATTAAATAATACAATCAATATCAAGAATTGCATAATCTTTCATACCTAGACTAGTTTACGACAAACCCTTAAGTATTTAGCAGTGACAATACTATAGGAATTGCTGACTATTCAGACCCAGTATCCGAATCATATTTTATTTTCAATATTTTTTTTATTGATGATTCAGATATCACCAAATTTATTGAAGCTGGTTAGTTACAGTAGTAGTAGTAGATAAAAAAATTAATAATATAATTGAAGAAATGTGTAACTCGAAGTCGCCGCCAAAATTAGTTTTGGTAACGCTTTTTTCTTCATATTTTAAAACTTTTTATCTAACTTTACTAAAGAGTGTGTACTCGTATGTATCGTCAGTGAAAAAATTTTGAAATAAAAATGTGTCAATTTGGACACTATGTCTGAATATAAATTATTGTGTCTGAATCGTCAGTAACTCGCATATCTTCACTCATATCTTATCAAATCCGTTAATGCACAAACATTATAATTTTTAGTTCCAGATGCTTCGATTATATATCAGATGACCTATAGAAAATCTCAGCTATTTGCATATTATTATCATTATCAGCTTATTATATTATTATTAACAAAACATTTACAAATCCAACATTATTGATATCGTTTTGTTTGCTTTTAGTGTTTTAACGTACGCTTGTTGTTGGCAAGATAATGGGCTCGTAAGTATTCTCTTTAATTACGAAAGGTAATTAAAATGAAATAATTTTGCGATGTAGGAAATGAAAGTCATTTTAATTTTTCTGATTTGGTAAGGATAGAGAAAGGTTCAGGTTTCCAAAAAGATATGTACGTTTTCTTGAATCAAAGCTTGTAAAATTTGTCAATAGTTTTGCAAAACTGGTTACAGTTTAAGCGTACATTTTAGTGTTTATAAATGCATCAGAAAAAAAGTACTTTCATTTCCATAAAATTCTTTAATAATTTTTTTCACGGCCATAAAAATAATATTCATATATCCAAATCATCATAACAATATACTATTATGTGTTTTTATTAAAAACCGGTCAAGCTCTGATGCATTTAGAAAAATCCACTTCCCATTTTAGACCCTAATTTCACAGAATCACTTGTTCTGTTACCAATACTGAATTACCTCCAAATCGGTATTATTCAAACAGAAAGTCTAAACACCAATAAATCTTTAGTAACAAAGAAAACCCGCAAACAATAAGTGGAGCTGAAAATTTATTTAAAAAAAAGCACCAATGAGCGTGAACAGGTAAACAAAGATAAAAATGCCCCCACTCCGTTACACACACACATGTTAATCATCGTACCGTACGCTACACCGAGTACACTGTACAGCGTCACTAACTCGTGAACGCTCGTCGGAGCCACTCGTGCGCAGGTTTATTCCATACAAGGCGATAAACTCCGATATTTTTTTCCAACTTTTTTCTGTGTGGTGTTATTACAAACATTCTGTTTCTAACAGTGCGTGTTATTGATAGTGCTTTGTGTTGAAGTGCTGTGGTTTTTAAGTTACAAAAATGTTTCCTAGGATTCAAGGCTTGGTGAGTAATATTGTAAATTCTTTTTTATTTAACATAAGTTTCATCTTTTTTATTTAATTAATCACTAAATGTATATTTTTTGTGTTCATTTAAATACATAAATTCAGATGTAAGTGCATTGTTTGCTACAAAAACTCTATGCTATCATAAATATAAAAACACGTAGAGTTCATTCACACTAATGTTAATTGCTGAAACCATTTTTTTAATAACATGTGTGACGTTCGAGACCCTAAACACGTCCAAACAACTCTACCTTTCTCGAGACGGAACTGGTTTGAATTTCATTGATATGCCTGTCAATATTAACACAAAACTTTAACGAAAGGGTTTTAAAGAAAAAATACAAGTTTTAAACCAAGGTCCAGACAAAAGACGTATGTCAAGCCATGGCCATATGGCGAACGGGATGCACATGCAATCCATATGGTCGATTAAACAAGGCTTAAGTGGCCAGACTGCAAATTGTACTTTTTATGGTAATGGAGATGATATTTTTATGACAATGTAGTACAAGGCGCAATGTCTTGGTGGTCTGTCATTTTTTTTTTAAGATAATAGGAGCTATGTACAACAATAGCTTCAACAATTAGTGTTATATCGATAACAATAGAAAATATTTAAAACAGATTAAAGTAGGCTTAAAATATTTCAAGGAAATAACAATTTTCTACGAAACAATTTTAACGAACAGGTAAATGAAGCTCCAGGTAATAATTAAAGACCTTTGTTTTAATTTTCACCGAAAAATAATGACACAAAGCGCAGTAATGTCTTCGTTGAAATTGTTTCCTGTCCATTGTCATAGTCAACCTCATTAAAAAGAAAGGATGCACCGAATAAGTAAACTAGAAAGTTAAAACCCAAGTGACTCATAAATTTATATAGATTATCGTTTGACCTATTTAATACATCGATCTTGCAAATTAGTGTCTTGGAATGTTGATCACGTTCCGGCGATTTCACCTTAGTAAACTGTTGAGGGAAAGACCACGTGCGGTGAGCACGTAGGTAGATATTTACAATAAAACCGCACTTACTCTAGATTTACACTATAACTCATAAGGAAATGCGTTCGTTAAAGCAGTCGTGATGAGAATCATAACTGTAGTAGATAAGGCAAACAATTTAAAAGTTAATGGTATTGCAGTAAAGAGTTAGGTCAAGATTGATGCTGCAATTGTTAAGGAAGAGGAAATATCCTATGTTGTGGTTGAGTTAAAATTACAAAGCAGCGGTTACAGTAAAATTATTTAAATCACAGATAACTATTTTGACTGAGG
Organism: Leucania comma; assembly: GCA_958295575.1. NCBI lineage: Eukaryota > Metazoa > Arthropoda > Insecta > Lepidoptera > Noctuidae > Leucania > Leucania comma. The sequence continues at coordinate 21,768,355 of OY282478.1, read as the reverse complement.
ATATAATTCAATTAATAAACACATACGACCTAGAAATATGAAACATATCAAGGTAAACTTTGAGAAACCGTCGAATCTGACATTGGCATTACGAAACATAATTTAAACACTTCCGATTTGTATTTGTTGATGATTTCATACGAGAAAATAACATTATATAATAATCCAACGCATAGAATAACTGATGCTTTTGTTTTCATGCTTGATCAGAGAATTCCAGCACAAATCAAGTTATTGAACGAGATATAGCAACAAATTGAAACAAAGAATCGATATAAATCCATTGTACTCCTAGCATTGCAATTTCCCTCTGATTTTAATTGATCGTGAAGTCTTCAACTGTGTATTTTTTTGCGATAATCTATAGGATTTATATCATTTAGCCTTGAATACAAGGATTTAAGGATAACGTGGTAGTTAAAAATAATAAATTCAAAGAAAATTAGAAGGAACAATTTCGAACTGTTATGCCCTCTAAAAGTCAATTTTGTAATTTTTTGAGGCACAGATTTTTAGCAAGAGAACGCTATAAAAATAAGGTTTTCAAAGTAAATTATATATAAATTGATCGATTCAAGTCATTTGTAGAAAATCTTTAAAACATTGAAGCGTTTAACATATTTTTTTCTTTTTCAAAAAGTAAGAAATTTATTTACTCGAACTAAAATAAAAAGTATTATAGAATAGAATACCTCAAGTAGAACACTGAATTAAATAATACCACTACTCCAATCATGCGCAAACGTAAGTTTGATATCACTTCCACAATAATTGGAGGATCCCCATATGAAGTTCTAAGGAATCTTTAATAACCCTGAACAATTTAGGGATAGTTCACTTAGTCACAAAGCACTGACTCATTCCTTGAGTGACTCAAATATCCTCAAAATATTTAACGACAAAACGTTATTAATCGGATGTCGCCGGAATTAACTTCTCATTCTTTCGCTTTATGATGTGATCAGTCTTGCAGTTTTAAAATGGTTTCAAGGACAAAGTAATTTACAATCACTGTTAGATAAAACAGCCAGAAATTTAAAAACCATATTTCTCTTATGGTGTTTACCTTAACCATCTCATATATTTATATGATTTGCTGAAAACATTTCAGATTAACCTTGGAGTTTGGAATCTTTAGATTAGCAAATAGGCATTATAGCCCTTAAATTTTATGCCAGTAGTTCTATATCTACTTTGATATACTTATCTACCGATGTAATGTGTTCATGATTATTAGTTTCGTTTTTTAATTTAAGTATTTAAAGATCATCTTGGTAAAGACTGTCCATAATTTCTCCAGTCACTTGGAAATCTAGATCCATGTCAATAGAATACAGTATGTGGGTCACTACTCGGAAAGAAGATATCACAAAGAGATTTTTTCTTTGTGTTTATGATAAAAATGGGTCTTGCTTTTACTAAGCCGTGTGTTGTTATAACTGATAAAAATGACAAAGCGACTGTTGGAATTACTTTAGTTATACTGATGAAAATAAACATGATAATATAGAATATGAAGAAACAATTTTTGCTGCTAGTATAAAGCATACATTAGAAGTTATTTTTTTAGTAGTACTAGATCAATTATATTTTGCATAGCATACATGTTATCTTCAAAAAGAAATGAATACAAGTAATTTCAAACCTACACATCTGTTTTAAGCATTTGTTTAGTTTCTTGGTTAAATATGAATTTACATTGCACTGCAGACACAATTGGGTCCGCAGCGTAATATCTGTTAACCACAAAAAAAAACTGTTTACGTATCATAAAAATAAACCCATAACCGTTGAAAACTGTACGGAAGGATGTTTTGATGATTCAAAGTTTATTCAGAGACGAGTTTGTGTTTGTTTTTTATTTCAAATGCGTAATTGTAGCCAGTTCTTGAAGGTCACCAATAAAAATTATCGTTCAGAAATTACAAAAGAGCCTTTCCCTCATTCAACGTCATTAAATGTCTTCATATTTTCAATATCGATCGATGTATCGTGAATTGTAACCAAAACAAGCAATTTCCTTGCAGGAAATCCATTCGAGTTGATAATTACGTTTCAGAATAAATTAAATCTAATAGCCAATTATTACAATTCTTTGTTAGAAGAAGTTAATCAGTCGTATAATGGTTTTTTTTTTTATTATAACAAAGGAACGCTGCGTTATGTTAATCTTTAAAATAATACTGATTTCTACGGAAATGTTCTTGATCTCTTCTATGGCAAACCGTGTGATTTGTTTCTTGATAAGATCTTTTATAGCTATAAAATATTAATTATGTATTACCCATTGTAGAGTAATTTATAAATAGATTTGAAGTGACTTTATATGAATAATTGATTTCCTTAAATTTTGGTACAATTGTAGTAATTTTAACTGATGATGAAAATATAATTTCTGTAAATCTGAAAGAAGATTATTATTAATCTGTCCTAGCTCAGAGGACACCGGTGTCCTCTCACATTCACGCCACTATAGGCCTTAATTCCGATGTTTAGAGTCTACTTTTGTATGAACAAGTTTGGTAGTTGTGGATCTACGTGTTAACTATCTTCTGCCGGGACTTTGTCCGTGTTAAAGTAAAAATATATGAAGGAACGTAATCCCAGGATCAAATCCTGTCTTATTCCAAGACATGTGACATACCTACCCGTGCGCCAAATGAGCTCAAAAAAATAATTTAGTTCAGTTCCTACAAGATATTACAAAACTAAATGCAATGAATGTTGTTTTACAGTACCTATCAAATACAATAGAAAATAATATTATGATTGTCAATACAGTTCTTATTGCTGACAATGACAAGAACAACGCAGTTGCAAACTGTCCAACCTTGCTGCTTTTCCTTTTTACTCATATTATGGGTGTAATTTATCTATAATATGTATGTATTTAGAAATATATAAGTATGTTTATCAGTTGTCTAGTACCCATAACACAAGCTCTGCTTAGCTTGGGACTAGATAACGTTGTGTGATAGTTGTGGAATATTATTATTATTATTATTATTCCATTTATTTAAATTATATAATACATATTTTATACATTTTTAAATATTTCTTAACAAAAAAATTATGAAAATAAAAAACATTTAAAAATATAAAAAATAGTAGCCCACCGGCATCGGGAACAGGGTCCAAGCTGCCGGTGGTCAGGGCTCCTGGGAGAGAAACCTCCGGACAATACGCGCCGTGTCCAAGAGTACTGCCTTCTGAATCAGACCCTTGATCCAACTGCCTAACGAGAGCCTCCGTAGGTGTTGGTCGAGGCTCTTGGCTATTAAGCCATTGGCCGTCACGACTATCGGCACAATGACTGCTGTGTCCACTTCCCACATGTCGACAACCTCGCGAGCCAAGTCAAGATATTTAGTTTTTTTATCCTTCTCAGCTTTCACGAGGTTCTCGTCATGAGGGACCGCTATATCAATAATCATTGTGCGACGCTCTAGTCGATCTATGACCACTATATCAGGCTTATTGGCAACAATAGTCCTGTCAGTGATTATAGATCGATCCCAATACAATGAGACATTGCCATTGTCGAGAACTGGGTCGGGCACATACCTATAGTACGGTACTTCTGATTCCACAAGATTGTATTTAAGAGCAAGTTGCTGGTGGATAATCCTGGCTACGAGGTTGTGCCTATGCAAATAGTCTCCGTTAGCTAGATGAGAACATCCAGAAATAATGTGTCGGATTGATTCCCCGGGCCGGTGGCATGCCCGACAGATGTCAACCGTACCGTCCTTCACAATATATTTCCGGTAGTTGTTCGTCATCATAACTTCGTCCATTATCGCACAGACAAAACCTTCGGTTTCCCCGAAGAGGTCACCAAAACGGAGCCAAGATACGGACGCTAATAGGTCTACAGAGGGCCCATGTAAGGCCCGGTAAAAGCGTCCGTGAAGCTCCTTGCTCTGCCATACTTCCCTGCGGTCATTAGTGTCCAGTATTATAGGTTTGCGCCAGTTCTCGTTAGCCAAGGAGAGCGGAGTGAGGCCCTTGTCCACCGCTACCACATCTCGGTGCATGCCCACGTCGGTTTCCAAGAAGTATTCCCTGAGACTGTACACCTCGCGGTTGTGTAGGGTCTTAGCATTTAAGAAGCCGCGACCCCCACACTTCCGCGGGATGTACAGTCTCATCACCGAAGACCGTGGGTGATGCATCCGATTTGCGGTAAGCAGTGTGCGGACCCTCCTATCCAAGGCGTCAAGTTCTGTCTGAGTCCATTTGAGTATGCCGAAAGAGTACATCAACACCGGCATGACCCAACCGTTGAAAGCGCGCACCTTATTACCGCCTGATAAAAGACTATTCAGTACTTTATTCAGGCGGCCGAAGAAGCGCTCCTTCAACGACCGTTTCACGTCATCAGCATTGATGCCTAACGCTTCCGACATACCCAAATACTTGTAAGTTTCAGTTGAGCAGAGGGATCTAAGGTGTATGGAATCCGTAAGTTGAATTCCCACGGATTCCATAATCTCTCCTCGCTTTACATGCATGACTGCACATTTGTCCACACCAAATTCCATCCTGATGGCACTACTAAAGGTTTCAGTTACCTTTAGTAGCTCCATCAGTTGCAAGTCGTTGGGAGCAAAGAGTTTCAGATCATCCATGTAAAGAAGGTGAGATATGACCTGACCACCTCTTTTCAACCGGAAGCCTAAGCCAGTACCCTCTAGCAGTGTGCTGAGAGGGTTCAAGGCTAGGCAAAACCACAGAGGACTCAGACTGTCACCCTGGAATATGCCACGCTCAATCCTTATCGGTTCACTGTTCTCCCGAATCTGTCGACATCCCGGATAGCGAAGGACTGTTCTGTTATTATTATTATTATTATTATATTTCTTTTACGACTTTGTTATTGTCATAAATATCAAGATTTTATACTAAGTTAGTAGGTTTGCTAAATATAGTCTAAGCATAGTTGAAAACAAAACCATTATATGTCATTATGATCGATAAAAATTAATTATGTTGTGGTTCATTTTAGAATAATAGATACAAAGTCAAGTCCAAAATAAAGTAATGTCTGTATACAGATGTATATTTATTTTCGAGGTCTCTGAGATAGTTGTTCCATGTAAAATACAGCTGCATCTGTTATACTATGACTGGAATTCAACCTCCACTACAATATAACTACGTTACCAGGATCGTACAGGTTTTTTTTTGTTGAGATATACACTATGTAGCTGTCTGTCCTCTTCTTTCATCATATAAATGCATATTTTCATCCTGCTGTCATTCTATCCTTGCTTAAGCTTAGTTAAGAAAAGCCTAGGCAGATTAATTGAACTTCTATAAATATAGATGCAGCAAATACTCTAAATCAAAGATCAGCCAAAGAAATGCAATATAATCCAGTTATTAATCGACACATATGTGTATCATACGCAAATAAGATCACCGTTACATAAGTGAACGAAGCCCATGCAATAACAAAAGTAAACTTTACATTATATAAACTAGTTCAGTATTTACGCCATAGTAATTATAATATGAATGTGCAAATTCCATTATAGATGAACGTACATATGTAAGACGATCAAGTGAAGTATTGCGTTTGATTAAGTTATTGAAGATTTGAATGTGCTGTTAGCTAATAGACTAGTAATACAATTTGCACACCTATATAATATTTGCAAGAGTACTTACAGCACTTTCAAAGACAAACTACGAGGACTAGTTTGAGGTGGAGAGGAGATGAATATCTGGAACGACTCGGGAGAAGTCTTAGCAAAACAGTGGGGCTGTAATGGCTACAATATAAAATGCTATTTACTGAAGATGGTATACAGTGTAATGACTTAAAATAACTGTAATAGAGCACTCAAATTTTTTTGCATGTATTTCTAATGCTGTGTATGTCACACGTAGCCTTATCTCTGATAACGATGAGAATTTATGCAAACACACCTGTACCATGGATTAACTATTGTTTTTTTTTTTTGGGATAGCACATCGTTGTATATTTTCTCCTAGTCTAGATGTAATGAGAGTGTCTGACTTTTACTAAATAAAACCCATATCTAATAATATCAATTTACATAACTACAGTACTTAGTGAATAGGTATATCTTTCGATAGGAAATCACTTTTCCATTTGCATCATTTATGATAAACAAAACAAGAGCTAGTTGTGACGTCAATTTATATATTATAAACTAAAATAGTCAATAAAATCGATTTATAAGCAGGAAATAGATGCTTGAATATTGATAATTCGCTATCTTAATGACGGTATCAATACTTATATGTAAGATGAGAATATAATAGTGTCATGATGCATACATTGTGGGTTTTGTGGTCAAATCCATATTATTATGATAGATTTTTTTTAATGTCGCATATACATTATCAGAACTTCAAATTAAATAGTTGTGTCATTAACTGACAACACTAAAATTGAAAAGAATTTATAATCTAAATAAAATAGGCACGATAAAGGCAAATAGGTTTTAATTAAATTTGATTTAAAAAACTGTACATTTCATAATGATAGAAAGCATTTGTATGAAACACCAGGTTATACAGAAAACAAGTAAAAAAAGAATACATCTATCTATCTATCTATACAGCTTGTTACTTGACAAAATGATAAACCTTTAAATTTTAAATTAGCAACACTAAAGTATCATGAAAAGAAAAAAGGTGTAACCCCAACAGCAAGTAAAATGAGACAAGGGCAAAAAGTTGATAATGATGTATAAAATTACTTCAGTTGGTAAAGTTTTACACACGTGATGGGTATTCATATGTCTCATATGACCTTAAAAAATTAACAAAATACCTTCTGATGTTATAAATCCTTATACTTACTATAAAAAAAAAAAATACAATCAACTAGAACTCGCTCCATAAAAATAATAAAAATGAACAAACCATAATTAAATCATCGAACGACAAATAATAAAAAACTCTAGTCATGTGAATGCAACGTGCGTCATGCTTGTCCTTGGTACTAGACCCGATAGCTGATAACTCGCCGTGCTGTTTTTTTTTTTTTATAAAAACGTGTATTGAACCATGCTGGTAGGTATAAAAAATTACACCACTTTGAAATAATAGATAGACAAAATTGGAAGACAATTTTTCCTTAATTTCTTAAAAAGAAAAACATGAACTAATACCAGAAATTTTAAATGTTAAATAGTGTTTAATATACACAAAAAAAGTTAAAGATATTAGATCTCTACTCAAATATATTTTCAAATTATAATGATATTTATTCAAATTTAATATATATTCAATTATATCTTTCCAATGTAGGTAGATATTTACTTCTAAAGCAGATTTTTTAAAATATGTAGCTTATAAAAATGTAGAACAAACTTTATAAATTGATCATTCATATCACGAAGTTAGAACTTCAAAAAATCTTACTAATTCATCAAGATGCAAAGCAAAACTTTAAATTAAAACATATAAATCTCAAAACATTGCGTCGCGAATAAGAATCTCATTATTATTTGTATCTCGTCTATGCCAATCGATTTTTGATTATAACTATAAAAATCGTTGTTTGAATACAAAATGTTGTTGCTTAACTAGAAAAACAAAGTTGTGCGAAGATTTATTTAGATTAGCTAAGTTTTAAATTATGCTAAACCAGCTTTTGTCAGTGGTTCGACCGCGTGAAAATCAAAAAATATTATCCTGAGGGAACATACTCCAGGACAACAAGTATCTTATGTGTCGTTCCAAATCTAAGTTTAGCATAATATAAACCTATAGCATAGCATAAACCTTATAATGTTCCAACTGCTGGGACTCAGGCCTCCTCTCTAGAAGAGAGATTGGGCCGTAATCCACCATGCGGGCCCTGTGCGGGTTGGTGGATGTCACATGTCTTAGAATTTGTGATTCTAACACCCGTATTTATAAACAAGTAAAACTAAATACTTGAGTAAAAGTAACTACAATTTGTATTCTATAGAATACAAATTGTAGTTACTTTTACTAGTTAAGAAAATTTGAATTTTGAATGCAGATTTCAAACGTCAAATAATGACTTAATAAGATTTTACTTAGTGAAAAGTAAATACTTCTTTATAAATACGGGTGTAAGACTTGCCGGAATACAAACCTGTGCCTTGGTTTTATTAGTGTTACAGTCCATTAAATTTCAATCATAGCCAATAATCGAGTTTTATATGATCGACTTTTCTTCAAAATTGATTTTTCATGTAACACAAAGTAGTTTCCTTGAGCATCGTATTTAGCAAATGGTCAGTTAGTTGGAATTACATATCTGCTAATTCGCTGGCTTCCATTTGAAATCGATAAAGATGCTTACGATGCAAATGCATTACTTTATCAAAATCTAAAGAAACTTATCTGTTTATAATTAATTCTCTTCCTGGTTGTTAATGATGATCACGAGCAAATACATGATCCTTATTGAAAATTATTTACGAATCAAGAATATTATCAACCAACTAGTATTTGTTTAAATATTTTTTGTATTCTATTGTTTTTTTGCCTTTGTATGGAATTATGTTATAAAACTACTGTCACACGTTCGTTATTGCTTTTTACTTTCTCATTTGGATCCCACAGTGTAACTCTACCTATACCGGTAACCAATATGTATCGTTTAAAGGAAGTGTGGCAACCGCATCCTGACAAGGTTTCAATATATTCACCGATATGTGCTTATATTTATTATTATTTTAAAACGATAACGCAGCCAATAAAAATATATATACACAAATCTTTTCGTATTTTAACCATTTGAGAAATTTGACAGTGCAGGTCATATATCGAACAATTGTACACAATATTGCGCTGTTTCATTTTCACATTAAAATTGATCAAATTAGGCCAAACATGATACACACATGATATATTACTAATAAATAAAATTCTGTTACAACTTTAATGCCAAAATGTTCAGTAGCAAAATGTTTAGTTTTAACTGCAAAATGATTAACAACCGTCATTTGTTCTTTTACCTACATAAAAGTTTACAAAAATATTACTTAAAACCATTGTGATACCTAATACTTTCTTTTGAAATCTCTACTACTCTTACACATTTACGAAAAAAAAAATATCACCTACACTCATCACAATAGCTATTGATTTAAATTCTACCTCACCAACAACACCAACTGTGAATGTTCTATAAAGTAAACCAATAAAACAAGCTCATGCAATTAAATTGGACAAATCAATTTTATTGCGAATGGACGTGGACATGTTTTTAATTGAACTGATCTCTTTTGAATGTGTTCATTATTTTACTCTTGTTCAGTTAATCTTGTCTGAAGTGTATTCAGGAAATTGATTGAAAGGGTGACAATGGTCGTCATGGGTATCTACATTTTGTGTCCCTTGTTATGTAATTCGGATCACTTTGACTAAAATGATTTCATGTTCCATTTTTGTAAATTGAGTATGAAAATATTGGCAGGCATGAAATTATTATTATTGATGTGTTGTTGCAATTTAAAAAGGTACAAAGTCTAAAAGATCAATAACAGATAGAGATTGTAATGAATTATTGAGATAAACAAAACTCAACGTCATAAATGTGAGTAATTAGACTGACTATCAAATTGACGTGTCATAATCTGAGACATTACCAAAAGATTGTTGCTTAGTAACGAAAAAAAAAAAACTACCGAGTACTCTGAGCGCCCTCTACAGTACTTTTTTACATATATTCAAAGAAGATTAATATTCCTAAAATAATCAGATTACTGTACGTATATTTACAGTATTATGTTTTACATAAAACTGTTATGTATATACTGATAGAAAGTAATATCAAAATTGAGGAAAAACAAATAGGAAAAATTTATTCCTGATTACCAATCGACCTGAGTCACCTTGCAGTTTTAGATGTAAAGGAGAACCTGTGTAAGTATAACGCATCTATTTGTGAAGCGAATACCACATGCGAAACTTTGTTGCTATGAGATACTGGGGCAGGTGGGATAAGATCACAGGTTTCTTTGTATCATGTGACAAAAAAGAAACCAAGAGAATTTTTTGTAGCAAATTGCCGCATGGCTTACCATGTGTTGTAATTTGTATTCCATAAGGAGCCATGACAGACCGTGATAAATTTTCTTAAATTTTTGTATTTAGCCAGTCAGTATTGATAAAAATTTTATTGTCGACTGTATACGTATCTATATAAGGAATTATATTATTAAAATCGTCAACCCTCTCAGTTTAATTAACTTAAACTCTATTGAAAAACTTTTGCATAAAATAGCTGTACAATAGGATGAACTAAATACGTGTTATGGCCACTTATCATACTTTTACGGCACCAAAAGCATCTATAATTATGTAACATGTATTGATTGGAAGCTATTCAAAACTTTTGATATGCAATCATAATAAAATCTTGACATGATATTTAAAATTTAGGGTATTATTAAGCGATGATTTTGATAAGAAATCACTGATGATAAACCCGGAAATTACTATTAGATCGTAAACAAACTCCGACGACCCGACGTCCTTTACAAAACTTGCAAGATTGATCTCACTATATTAGATATTATACTTTGTTATGAGGCAAACATCATATTTATGGCCATAGAGTAGGTGTCAGTTTCAAAACAATCTTATATCGTATTATTCAACATTTTTTTATTTCTCAACAACGCAAAATAGTTAGTGCCCATAAATAATGACATCGCTAAGTATTTTTGTCACAATAAATAATACGAGTACTATTTGCTCAAGAGCTCAAAAGGTAAGCAATTATGTAATTTGACGGGAACATTTCAAAATGAACTGAAATGGCCTTGCCTTACCTTTTGAAGATGGTGACTGAGTAAAGAAAACATTATCTACTTCTGTAAAACATTTATAAAAATAAGGATAGGAAAATTCGAAAGATCCATATTTCGGACACGCTCTTAATAAATGAGAATATAAATATCAAAAGAAAATCTGAAACATTTTATATGAGAAATAATTTATATTTGAAAAAAAAAATATTTTTCATATTTTCTACTTTATCAAAGCACTTCATCTCCAAATTCTTTTAGTGATCTAATTATACTAAAATGCGTGAGTAAGCGATTTTATTAAATTATTTAAGGAATCTTATTTATTTTAATGCTTGGTAATAAATTTCATTTCATACCATAATTATTTATTAGTCAGAATAAGAGCAAATGAAATGGATCGAATATTTTTATTGAAATAGAAAGTCTTGAAGAAGAATATGTAAATCTTTTATAGATAATAAAAACTCCTTTAATCAGCGAAATAATCGATTAAATTACATATGTAAAACCATGTTATTATCTAAACTTTCTTAACCAATCAATCAGTCCAAATCAACCCAGTGAAAGTATTATCAAATTAGATGAATGTAAATATCAAACCGGTATCTAGATACTATAGTATTTAACCTTTTGAATACCGTAATTAGAGACACAATAGAAAGCCGGTGTCCTCTTGAGTGATGACAGTTTAAGGGTCGTAGGTCTCTTTGTACCAGCTTCCATATATAAAATATATTTTTTAGTATGTAGTATTGAACTGCACGATTGATTCCGCAATCACATTATATACATCCTTAAGTTGTTGAAACTTCCACGGTCCGGATTAAACGTTTTGCCTCTTCGTTTATACCGCGTACATCGAAGGACTGGAACAGTTTTGCCTGCTGCGGTCTTCCCGTCCGATTATAATTTAGGTGTTCTCAAGGCTAGAGTTAATAGGCTCTTAATAATCTAGTGCGCCTCACCATCAACGATTGCATCACTGCTTACCATGAGGTAGGATTACAGACAGCACTAATTTATAGTAATATAAGAGCATTAAAAAAATATATATATGGTAATTGGAACCGCGGTAACGATGCAAAGAGGGACACACGACCCATATTTAATAACATAACAACAAAATCATTCATCACAGCTCCTCATAAGATACAGCTTTCTTTTTTGTTTGATCTGAGAAACCATCAAATATTTCCTCTCGCTCTGGGTAGAGTGAAAAGGAGTGTCTAACTTTTACTAACTAAAATCAAGCACATTCAAGGCCGCACTAACTATTTCGAATAATCGCATCAAAACTATCATCATGTTATTACTACTCATCATAAAACAAATAATTGTCATTCGATAAGCCATGAATATATGCACACAATTCTATTTCGTTACAAACTTCCTTCTTCGCGTCTTGAATCTAACAGAGGGGACCTTGTCACTGGCATTGGGCTCTCAGCATATAACAGTGTGCATAACAAGCAAACAAAGAAGCCTTCGACGTATTTACAGTATATCATTAAGATGTGTGCGGAAAATTGGTGATGTTATGTGACGGTAACATTTTGTTTGCAAACTTTATACTTATTTTATTTTGAATCGTCTCTTTGTTTTGTCTAACTGTTGTACGTGGGATCTTTTGAGGTTCAAACAAAGGAGTTCTATGTGTATTATTATAAAGTACAGTATGATCGCATACTTACAGATGTTCTATGATTAAATCGCTAGTTTTAAATTTGATACTGGCATTAAAACTGTGAGGAATTATACATTATGGAATATTATGACTGTTTAGAATAGAAAACCGAAAACATATCAATTATCCTCTTTAATTTGTTGCAACATGGGAATTCTAAATTATACTTACAACTCTACCTCAATTTTATCAATAGATACTATTACTGGATACTATATCCAAAAAATGTATTGATCGATTGAATTCCGTCAAAGAATACCCTGGCTGATAAGAATTTTATTTTTTTTATTATTAGGTATACTTTATATATATATTTTTTATTTCTTGGACCTGTAACTTGTACTTTCAACTAAAGTTTTCTGTCAGTGCTTTTCACCTCTGTTAAGTGACGAATTCACTATGCCTAAATCTAAATTCATATATGTTTTTTGTTTATCTATGATTTAATGAGTGATAGTAGCTTCTTAATAAATAAATAAACGTTAATAATAATTAAATTCAACTGACATTTCAACTGGTAATTCTCTCTTATATAAAAACGAACGAAACAAAAACCTCGGCAGTAAAATCGGGTTGAAGGCAAGTCAAGTCAAAGTAATAGTCGAAAGTTGTCACCTTGAAGTTAAATAGTTGTTAAGATGAATAGCAAGGATAATACTAGCTAAAGGTCATTATGTCTTGAAGTATTATTCACTGGTCACTGCAAGAAACCTTTTTGTTGTAGGTACTTGTGTTTTTTTTTTTGAACTTGAAACTGGTTTTCATGACCATACTACATCTACGAGGAATTAAAATGGCGTTCGCGATTTCAGAGTGTTTAGTGCGAGTTTGTTTTACGTTAAAGCGATCGACATATTTATGTCGTTCGACGCTCTGATTGGCCCGTACCAAGCTCTTAACCAATCAGAGAACCATCTGCAGTAAATGTTTTTATCGCATAGACATGAAAACAACTCGCATTTAGAGTACAGAATTATTTTGCACGCCTGACATTCTAAGTAGTTTTAATGTGACTAACTTTAAAAACGCCACATTTGTATGAAGTGCGGATTTTTCTCAAAGTTTCAACGCCATTAAAAACTTTAAAGTTTCATATTTAACTGTCTCCCAACACTCATTTTAAACTGTTTCTTCTTGATAAAAATATTCCACGCATAAACTAAACCTAACTTACTATTTGAGAAATACTGTTATCTTTCTTCACCTAGAAACAAAGTTCTATAATGGTTTTATTACAATCTAGTGACATGTCACTTCTGGAACATCGCGGAAACGGACCAGACACTAAAATAAAAAGCGATAACAATACTATTTCATAACAATTAAATAAAAAGTTATATGTGACTAATTCATGTTTATCACTTCCCTCAATGTTTCGTGCGATAGGGGACAATGTACAACATAATTATCTAACTTACTTGTATATTATGAACTAATAACTAGCCTACAAATTTCTGGGTCTGGGTGTGTTGTGCATGTAAGTTTACATGTTTGTGAACGCACCCGCGATACAGTCCCCCTAGCCAAGTTACAATCGTTTCGTTTTGCGTTAACGCTTGGAGTTTGCCATGCCCCCAATTCCTTTGTTCGAACAAACGAATTGGGGGTGTGGCCAACTCCAAGCGTTAACGCAAAGCGAAACGATTGTAACTTGGCTAGGAGGGTAGGTGTAATTTTTAGTGTAAGGCAACTTTTTTTTTAAACGTAAAAGTTTGTTGATATATTTGTTTATTTGTTACTCTTGTAAACTCAAACGGATTTTGATAGCTTTTAGCATACGAGAAGGCCATGTCCTGAAATAACGTATAAAATTCTTCTTATCCCAAGAGAATGGTCTCTTAGGCCCCTCTCCCATGGCGACTTTTTGTAGCGATACTGTCGCGCGTTTCATAAGCACGCGACAGCATCGCGCGTTAGTCGCATTTGAAACGCGATATAGAAGAGATGCCAACGCGCTACTAACGTGCGACAGCATCGCGACTGTATCGATGCGAACGCGCTACAGCATCGCTACAAAAATTCACAATGGGCGAGAGATCTTTGGTTAATTTTCTACTGTTTTACGAACAGAGCCGCTTGCCAAAGCTAGCTTTACTGGAAAGGATAAAATTGTGTCAGCGTTGCTTCACATTGGTATTTGCGTCATTGGTTCGTTTAAAACGATTAAACGAGTTTCTACTAAACTCGTTCTATGAAGTTTTGCGTCATAGATAACCTCCTAAGTATTGCAGACTACTTTTGAATTCTACTTTTTTTTTTAAGAAAAAAAGGCGTAGGTATCTTGTTTTTGTATCTTCAACGTTATTCTTCTTCATATTAAAGTTTTAATATTATCGTAGAAAGTTTTATTATAAGCATATTTATCTGGAAGATGTTTCGGTTTGGCCAGCTAGTGACACCAAACAATGAGGCAATTACGTTTCAAAAACTGAATATCGAATGATACTGACAAACCACCCCGAGTCGTTGACGGCGTGTATTTTTTCCACGCGCGCCTATAAGAGATGTCAGTAAAACCATAGAGGCCAGAAGGGCCGATGCCCACAAGTCGGACTCAGGGGGAACTCCGGAAAAGGAGAACCCGTGATTCTAGAACGCAAAGGGCAGGTGAAGGACAAAGGAGTGATATTAGTCAGCAATATAATCTAACACTCTTGCTCTACCAGCAGGAAAAGTCATAGAATAATGATCCACCTCAAAAAAAAAAACCGAATACTACTAGACAATTAAGTATGACTTTTTTTATTTAATTACGAGTATAATATATAATATATTCCACAACTATCACACAACGTCGTCTAGTCCCAAGCTAAGCAGAGCTTGTGTTATGAGTACTAGACAACTGATAAACATACTTATTGATTTCTAAATACATACATATTACAGATAAATTACACCCAGACACAGAACAAATGATCGTGCTCATCACACAAACATTTGTTGTGGGTGGGAATCGAACCCACGACCTCCGGTACAGCAGTCAGGGCCACTAATCATTAAACCAACAGGCCAGTCCATTAATTGATTAGATCCTAGTTTTTAGTTAGATCCGATTTAACGTCTACTTTGCGACATTCCAACTATTTTATTTTCAACATAAGTTAAATGCAAGATTTGTAGCCAAGAAAGAATTTCTCCTTCCCTAATTTAATAACCGTCAGTCTCCACAAGGCTGGGGTGGCTATTATTAACCACAAAAAAGGATATTAGATAAAATATTTATGAGACACCAGCATCAAATTAATAAGCAAGAAATTAACATTCCACATTACAAAATGACAAAGAATTGGAGAGAAATTCCTAACGACTGACTCATGGAGATACTCTACAAGAAACCTTTGTTTATGAACTTGTTGCAATTCTGTACCGTCTACTGGAGTCTTACCATGACTTGTTAAAATGAACATCAGGATGGCTTCCAGTACACTGACTGTGATGGCACTTTTAAGGTGAAGGCATGTGAACATCTTCGCACGAAGTTTGTGTACTCGTAATCATCACAGCGTTGATTTGTTGGATTCGTTTCTCTTAATAACATTGTTTATTTGTATATCTATTTATATATTTATTATTGTATTTCTTTTCATCAAGTTACACCTACCATATTATGTTTCTGAACCACCCTAATGTCGGCTGGTAGAAAATGCCTAAACCGTGAAGTTCGCCTTTGTACAATGTTTCTTGCTAGTGCATATAGTTTAAAAAAATAAATAAAATGTTAGTCATGTGAACAAGAAAAAGGGGGCTATTACACCCTATATGCCTCCATAATTTAAAATTTCAGTTTGGGTTGCAAAATTGCCTTAAGAGCTATAGTTATCACTGCTGAACATCATAAAAGAATGTAACAATGACATTATTAGTTCTTGGCGAGATTTTTTTCTAATGAATATCATTTACTCTTTCAATTATTCGCTTTTTGTTTCCTAATAGATATTGTAATGTAAAATTGGTGTAGTTTTCTATTTCAAATATCTACAAAACCGGACAATATGTGAAATTTATTGAAGCGTGATCTCGGTAAAGCGGAGCAGAGAATTTTGCTATAGTATTGACTACTTCAGCGGAAATTGCCGAGAAAGTTGACTTACTTGCTGCCAAATACTGCAGATGCAAACAAATTGGACTGTATTATATATCTGAACTAAACGCTCTTTGAACTCGACATTAACACTAAAAGCATAAACCGCGTGACGACAAAAAAAATACCAACGATAACAGTCTTTTAACATCCACAAACTAGAATTTTAGAAACTACAAAGATCATTCGGTCTTTATTTGTTATTTTGACACCTGTTGTTTGTCTATTCATGTTACTTTAACTGAATTTCGATTTACCATTGTGTAGTACAAGTCTTTTAGAGTTGTACACCTATTTTGGCAAGGTGCATCTATTGTATGATTTCAAAACTCAACCACCACTGCAGGACATTTTTTGTTGAGAAGTATTCCATTCACAAATAGCAGCTTTAAGGTAACCTTGCTTCTATTTACTTTATTGTAGAAACTGCATCAATTGGATACTTCTTTCACATTAAAATACCTTAAAGGTGGTAGTCTGTTGATGACACTATCTGTCCTAAAAAAAGTACATAATTACTGTACTCAAAATTGTTTTGTGCAGATTTCTGCGACTCTATTGTGACGTTAGAAGACAAAGAATTCTTTAAAACATGTTTCAATAAGCTGCTATAAGCTCGTATATGTGAAATTACGAAATCTTACAAAAGCTATTAAAATAACTCGACGAATATATCCAAAAATGTGCAACATTAACCAAATAGTTATATATATTCCGGGAGCTACGTAACATTTAAAATACGTTATTATAGGTAAACTTGCGTGATGACACAGTCATCCGGAGTGACTCACGCGTCGGGCGTTTGTTCCCGAAATAGTCTGTCTGTCTGTGCATTGCTATATACAGAACTGGGGTTTATTACGATTTTATGACTAATTAGCTTCTTTTTGTGATGCTTACCACGTGGAAGTGATTTATTGATTAGTTTTCTGTGATGTTGGAAGAATAAACTATTAGTATATTAAAAGATATAAACCAGAGATTACAAAAGACCCGCTTAAAAATAGACAAATGTGCACTAAAAATAGATTGACCTATTTAAAGGACAAATAAAAATTTTAGGTACCTGGAAATTTGATCTGGGTTCAATATTTTAGCAACATATTAATATTCTGATATTGAAACCGATAATTGATGAAGGTACTACGGGGCAAACCAGTTTTACACTCATTTTAACAAGTCAAACTACGTAAAACGGATCTGATAAAAAAAAACCGGCTTCCGTGTTATTGTGGGAATTACAGAAATTATCCAAGTCCGTATTTACCATGAATGTAGTTTATTTATACTGAATTATTTATTAATTGGACTCAATGTATGAAGAATTGTCATGCTCCATTTCTTGGAATTAGCAAAGACGTAAGCATATGAGCCTGTACTAAATAAAGTACACTGCAATATTAAATTCATTAAAAAATATCTAACAATTCTCAAAAAGGAATAGCTGAATGGTTTTTTAAAGGACATTGCCGCAAGAGGATATTTCTTTTGCCTTGTAGTAAAAAAAAACACATTCAATTTCATCTGTCCCATTCAAGTTGTCTAACTTGACTCTACGCCTTTATAGTTAAAGTTAGTGGAAGTTTACGGGCGGATATAAATACATATTTCACAAGCACAATCTTATTTACTTGAACTTATTATTGATACCCTATAAAGAAGACGTGGAGATAAGAAATTCAATTAATGATTCTAAGGTTAATCTGTTTTTAACCGACTTCGAAAAGGAGGAGGTTTTATGTTCGGCTGTATGTATCTTTTTTGAACAAAAAATAATAATTATACGCATCATGTACTATAAAAAGAACATACTAATACATATACTAATGTCAGATGTACACCTAAAACAATATTTTTATTCTCTCACAATTATTATAAAAATAGGCAAGCTATGAAATAGTGACGCAAATGCACGTCAATGCTCATAAACATTGCATAACGTGCAAGAGGGAAGTTGAGTGCATTGGCAAGCTATTGAGTATTATAGCACGCAATAGATTCTAGCAAACATCACGCAAATCTCTATAAATTTTCTTTCACTTTATCGTCAATAATGCATTATTTTTCGTAATATGCATCAGCAGTAATGCGTAGACGTTTGTGTTATTCTACGTAAATGACCTTTTTAAAGGACATCGGTGATACGGTCAGTATGTCAATATGTCCTTGTGAAAGAACATTTTCATTCGTCACTCTCACGACAAAAAGAGGGTTTTCTCTTTGTTATGTTCTTTTAAACGGTGCGTTTTAATTTTATTTCTTATTTACTATCCACTATACTCTTGGCCTCGTTTGTTGGTTTGGTGTTACATTTTAAGAATAAATTGAAAGAGCTGTAGCTGACATTTTACCTAATATTAGGTACTAACGACCCGCCCCAGCTTCGCACGGATGCAATGGTGATATTAAATATATTATGCTTGTATTATAAACCTTCCTCTTAAATCACTCTATCAATATCTAGACAATAATGTGTAGAAATAAGAAAAGAAGAGTTTATGAAATCTAAAATTAAGTAATAAATACATATATAACTAAATAAGCCTTATACTAAAATTCAATATCTTATATATAAAAATGAATACCTGTTCGTTAGTCTCGCTAAAACTCGAGAACGGCCGGAGCGTTTTGCCTAATTTTGGTTTTGAAATATTCGCGATATTTTATGGAAGGTTTAAACGGTAAGAAATTATGGAAAAATCCACGAAAAACTAAATTCTAATACAACGCCATCTCTTATTAAAATGCCATTTTGAAATGAATTCTGCTGGTTCTGATAATACCCGTAGATGTCGTTATCCTCATTTGGCGGTACAAAGTTTGGCGGGTCTGCTAGTGTATATATATATAATAATTTATTAATGCAACGAACATCCAAGTTCAAGAATACAAGCACTTTGAGATACAACTTAGTAATAAAATTCAATACAATACAATTAACATCTCCGTCTGGACTAGATAACTTAATATCCGTATCTCAGACAGCAGCGCTCTTCCCTTATAGGTTATACATTTAATAAATAAATAAATTGATAAATTTTTAATTCTTAATTATTAGTTGTAAAGTGTAGGTCTATATGTATCTCTTTTAAGAAGAACTGATCCACCCACAGATGTCTTATACCTTAGTAGCTTGGTTCTATATATTCTTTTCAAGGATGACTGCCAGTCCATTCCTAAACTACTGCATATGTCTGTCACACAGTTAATACTAGCACAGACATCGTCGTTTACTCTATCTTTCCAAGGAAAACATAATTTATTTGATACATTGTATTTTGTTTACGATAGATAAGATGTACCTGCCTTTCTGTTAATAAATTTATTATTATTATTATTCGCATTATTCCTTATAATACATATTTTTTACATTTTAAATTTAATATTATTATTATTATATACTGCGCAGTGCAGTTCCCACGATGAAGACTGTGTATACACATAACCAACCTTATCTAAGATAGTATTAAATATTTGTATCCGTTATCATGTTTCATGTTCCACATTGTCTGCTACGTCTGTCAGACATGTTGTTATCTTATTAACCTACTTTGGCAAGACGGATTATGTGTTTGATAAAGAAAGGGGTCGGATAGAGTGTGCTGATTGTAATCGCGATTCAATCGTTTTGATAAAAATATCAAATGCCATTTTTTATTGTACTGTTTTGTTTATATTTATATACAGCTATCTTTCGATGTTTGGATTGTAATAGGTATCAGTTTTATCATCACTTCTCACCTCAACGTCCAGTCTTGCATCTTACATCCATCGAATTCCTGCAACTATCAACCAGATCAACGGTCTACCTTGTGGAAGGCCGATCTTAACATCAGAAGTAAATTTTGAAGTAAAGTCCAAATCTGTACTACTTAAATTTGTTGCGGATGCGGATAAAGACGTATACATCAGAATCGATGCGAATATTCCGCATTTTTGGATGCGGCGGCGAATAACACTCTACAATTTTGCTAATGATTGTACCCTTTCTCATTGTTATGATGACGTGGGACGAGTTGACCAATAAAAATGTAATTTATTTTTATTTTCTGCAACTCGTACCATATGGGCCGTAGGTATGTGGTACGAGTTGACGAATTACTTAAGAGGAAAGATTTGTATTTTTGTTTGTTATGAATCAACACAAAAACTACAGGACCTATTAGAAAAATTCTTTCTCCAGTAGAATGCTGCTTTGTTACTGAGTGATATAGGAAATAGGCTTATATTTATATATTTCCTATTTTTACGAAAGTAAAACCGCTGACAGAGGTCAGTATTCGATATGACTGTAAGTTGTATCAAGTTCTTGAGCTTTATACGCAGTTTCGATTTCATGACGCATATCATTTCAAAGGTGTTAAATAAATAATAAATTGGCAGTTCAATGTTTCAAATCTCTATTTATATAAGCCACGTAATTTAGAAATACTTACAATATACAACATTGCCATACGCATTGAAACTGTTTCTTAAACCTTTGCGAAATATTTAAATGCCATGTTTTCGTCGCAATCGTAGTTATAAGCAATGTAATAAGTTGTAAAACTATGAGTGAGTTACACCAACTCACTTTTACGATGACCAGTACGTCATTAGCCGTCAAACGTCAGGTCAAGTGATAAAATGACGTCACAAAAACGACGATAACACTAACAAAGGTTTTGCTCACGTGTAATTAAAAAAGTATTTCAAAGGACACCATTGGTACTTGGTGGACATCAGCATCATCATCAACTCTTTCATTTTCTTTCCATGAGGTGAGATAGTGGTCAAACGCGAGTCTGTTAACAGTAAAAATAATACTACCGGTATAAAAAGTATCCTATGCTTCCAGGAATTGGTCAATTTCGTCTGTATGTCTCTTTTGAACTTATAGGAGTAACTAATATTGGTATCTACATAGACTCATCATCATTTCAGCCTGTCAGGCCTCCCCCAAGTGTCGCCACAAAGAACGGTCATGTGCGTTTCGCATCCATCGGATTCCCGCAAACCTTGCCAGGTCATCGGTCCACCTTGTAGAAGGCACCTTGTAGGTTGATAGACTCATTCATACATGCAAACTTTTGCTTTTATAATATGAAAAGTGAAGGCAAAAGTGGACCATCAGGTTTTTTTTTATTTTAATTATTTTATCTATGACAACAGTATTTACTTGACCAACGTTGTAATATTATCAATGCATAATACAGCACAGTTTACATGGCTAATCTTATCACAAAGCTTGATAGCTGATAGCCTAAAAATATTCGAGTATAAACACAGAATATACTAGTTGCATATTGACACATATTATCTTAGTGATAACGATATGGTTATAAGGGTTAACGACTTTTATCGATAAATTACGTGATATTATCATGTACTTGCACTAAGAGGTTCTTGTGTGAAGGTAAATATGTAGATGGGAATAATAGGTGTGAATGTACCTTCTTTCTGAACTTGTACATAGGTCTTTATATAGACTGACTTAGGTATGCTTGGGAAGATACGAAAGTTCATCAATCGTAGTTGTGAGATTGGTCGCAGCGCTGTATATCACATGTTTCGATTCCCACATATTATATTCAATATTTATTATGGCCTATAGATATTTTTTCCGGGTATAAGTTGTGGGTACGTTTTCAGTATAATGACCTGTAGGTAGTCAGCAACGACCGACAACTACTTACAGGTCATTGAGCTCGCTCAGCTAATGTTTCATGGTCGTTGCTTACCAATTACCTACAGGTCATTAGACTCGCTCAAAAAATTATGCGTATATTAATTCGAGTTTTAGAAAAAAGTACGTTATTTTTTATTTTTATCTTTACAAAAAGATAGTGTTTCATGTACCAGATCGATCCTCCATGGAATTGAAACGATCAAAATTTAACGGTGTATATTAAAAATCATTAGCAAAAAATACCCTGGGGAAGTGAGGAAGCAATAATAATAGCACACCATTATAAAGTTGGAGAGTTTAAATGGAAAAATATTAACAAGCTGAATCGATTTCCTATCTACTATATTGTAACAGTTCTTGATAAACTCACTGTAAATACTAACATTTAAATCAGTTGTTTACTCCATTTTTTCAAACGCGTTTAGGTCATTCAACTCATTGTCTATCGTTCTACTTTGATAGTACCAGGACCATTTCCTTGATTTTTATTGCCAGCGTAAAAAAATATTTACAACATGTACATTGCAGTGCTTGTTTTATATATGACATGTTTATGTACTTTATGCAGAACAATATTTTTAAAAATATTGTGTTAGTTTTTTATTGATATAAACTAGTGCTTGACTGCGATCCCACCTGACAGTAATCAGTGATGCAATCGTTGATGATAAAGCGTACTAGTTTATTAAAAGCCTATTCACTCTAGCCTCACTTAGTCGATATAGTTCGTAGTACATAGACTTACTTAATGCAACAAAGCGTTCTCTATCGATCGACGTTTGTAGAAAAACAGAATTGAATAAATACACACACACATAGACTTTCATTATGCGTACAGCTAAGGAGTGGAATTCCCTGCCAGAGTCTATGTTTCCTGATGTCTACAACCCGGGAATCTTTAAGTCAAGAGTGAATAGGTTTCTTCTAGGTAAGCGCGCTCCATCGTCGACCGTATCGTCGCTTTCCATCAGGTGAGATAGCGGTCAAGCGCGAAACTATCAATAATAATAAAAAAAAAATTACACCCTTTTCCAAACGAAAATTATTTTAATATAGAAAAAACGATGAAAGACTGTGACTGTGTCATTATTTTAATTGATCCATAAAATAACAGCAAATAAAAACTACTGTAACTCTGAAACTCAAACTGTGTGTTTTATACTAAGCTGTTTTGATATCATAATCATATTTAATCGGTTTAAGTACGTGTTGCTTGATTGAAAAAGCAATAAAAACAGTATTTGATTTGTTTTAAATATTTTCCACGGACATTGTGTCATTGTTAGGTTAATTAAACACACCGAAATAATATCAAAAAAATATTGCTATAAAAAGTTTCCACTTTAACCTTTAAAACAGAAATCAACAAGACTTTTTTGTAGTCTAAAAGTGACATAGGTTAAAAACCAATGGTTTAAAAAAAAAAAAAAAACAAATATAAATGTTGTTGTAGCAAAATAACTAAATATGTTTATTAGATAATTATGTTTTTTTTTTTTTATATTTTTCGTTTTTTTTTTTCTACCACGTTTACTTACAATACCAGTTAGATTTTGAGACATTGCCGAACCAAGGTGATAAAATGATTATTGAAAGTCGACTATTTTAATAAAAATGATATTTGGAGAACCTGTGTCATTGCACTCTATTGACGTCAATAGCGTAATAATGGGTTTTTTTTGTCACGAACCTTTTCTGGTCAGGCAGTCTCCTTTATTTTTATCAGATCAACATAATTAATTTTAAAGCTGCATTTAATGCGACAGTTTTTACTTAAGGCAAAGGATTAATTTAGTACAATTGAAGGATAAAACTCGTTAATATAACAAATAAAGATAATTGTACTACATTGTTGTTCAGACAGGATTATTAAAGCATGCTCTAGTTAAGTGATAACTGAACTGTACTAATCTTAACTCAATATTTAAACAAAAACTGGCTGATAAAATTAATCTTGAACATTCCGAGACTAAATTTAGTACAGTATATGAATCAGTGGTAGACGTTGCTAGTGAACAATTTTTTTTTTATACTAAAATAAACTATTAAAATTTGCATTACAAGTGTATAAAGATTGTAAACAATACGCTATATTTACTAACTCACATTCAAATTGTTTAATGAATATCTCAGGAAGCGTCATACTATTGTTTCTCGTTTCCTGAAGAAACCTCGCGATATAAACAACCAAAATAAACTAAATTTAGACGGAAGCAAAAAAAGTTAACAATGTTGCTTGAGATACTTTTACAATCGCCCGTCAGTTCACAACGAATGTGACAATTGGTTAGACGTGAATTAGATTTTTCACTACAAGAAAAATATTTAAAAAAACGTTTAACTTCGTGAAAATTATTGTGCTTTAAAATTAAATAGTTTGTGAAAAATAAAACTATGTTATTATAAATTAAACAATACTTATTATATGAAGAAAAAACATTATTCCGGTTAGTCCCGTCGTAAATACTGCGGGCATTCCCTACTCTTGGTGGTGAAGTGGCATAAGACAAGATTGTGATTAAAATGCGCCGACACGTTTACCACGCGGCGTGTTTATTTATTTATTTATTTATTTATTTATTTATTTATTTAGGATCTCCAACAAAGGATGTACACAATATTCAAATGTCTTAAAAGAGGTACCGGTATCTTGTTGGTATACTCCTTCACTTATAGGAGACCACAGCATGCACAAAAATAATTTAAACAACTATGCTAGTAAAAACTAAAATTACATAATAGAATAAGAACACTATATAAATTAATAAAGATGATAATAATAATAATATTGATAATTGATTGAATAATAATAATAATTATCATAAAATTGGGATTCTTTAAAAATGAATAATTAAATAATTGAATTTTAATTATAGATTACATTAAATTAATTCTTGTAAACATTTCTTAAATTTTGTCAGTGACTCACATATGTCTAAACTTGTGGTTTTAGCCAACGCGTTATATTGCCTACAAAGCCTTGGCACAGGGGCGTAATGACCGAGGTTGGTTTTAGTCCCAGGGATACAAAATAGTTCGTAGGTTTTATACCTGGGGATACGAAATGGAATTTTTATAGCCAATGAGCTCAAGAGTTCGTTGCAATCTATTAATCCATTAAGGATCTTGTGGAGGATGATGCAATCTTGCTTCTTCCTACGATTAGTTAGCATATCCATATGGTAGTATTTCAACCTGTCAGTGTAACTAGTAAATTTTTTAGCCAAGTGATTATTGAAACAGAGATGATAAAGGAACCGTTTCTGGACACTCTCCAAACGCTTGGAGTAGACTTCGTAATGCGGATTCCATACTACAGAACCGTATTCAAGGATTGGACGAACCAAGGTGTTGAAGAGCCTTATTTTTGTAGCTGGTCTTTTAAATTCTTTACTATTTCGTAGTACAAATCCTAGTGTCTTGAAAGCTCTTGAGACGGTATTAAGGATATGCACATCGAACTTAAGCGCTTGATCGAGTTGAACTCCTAGGTCGCGTATATTGCTCACTTTCTTTATTTCAACTCCCTCGATGTAGTACTTATTCTCTACCATTTTCTTGTTGCGAGTGAAATGAATATAATGACATTTACTGATGTTTAAAAGCATCTTGTTTTGTTTACACCACGCTGAAAGTCGGTCGAGATCATCTTGTAGCATTTTAGAGTCTGATTTTACCTGAATTGGCCTCATAAACTTCAAATCATCAGCAAACAAGTAATAACTGGAGTGTTTGAAACACTCAGTTACGTCATTAATAAAAACGTTAAAAAGTATTGGTCCCAGATGCGATCCCTGAGGTATTCCAGATGTAGACAGATAACTATCGGAAGAGTAACCGTTCACTACAACCTTAGACTCTCTCATTTCCAAGTAGGATTTAAACCATCCTATCAACGTTCCACCTACACCGAGTTGAGCCAGCTTGGTGATGAGAAGGGAGTGATCAACCTTGTCAAATGCCTTGCTGAAATCAGTGTAGATTGCGTCCACTGGAGTACGATTATCAAGGCACCTAGACAAAGCTGACGTAAAACACAACAGGTTGGTGTTAGTGGATCTAGATCTAAAGAAACCATGCTGAAATTCTGTAATGTGATGTTTAAGGTACCACATCAGATGTTTGCTAACAAGTTTCTCAAATATCTTTCCAAATGTAACCAGTATTGAGATTGGTCTATAATTAGCCACCAAGTGCTTTTCCCCCGACTTAAATATGGGGATCACAAGGGCTTCTTTCCAGGCATCTGGATAGATACCATCGCGTAATGACCTATTAAATATAATTTGTAGGGGTGTTACTAATGCCTTAGCACAACGCTTAATAAATATAGGAGGAATACCATCACCACCGGCACCCTTGGTTTCATCCAAACCTATCAATTCGCGATAAAGAGTTTTACCATCAAATTCCAAGTTGAGTAGTGACGCTGACGTAAGAGAGTAATAATTATTATTAAAGGTACTTGTATTGTGCGTGGGGGCACTAAAGGTACTTGCAAAATGTTCTCCAAACATGTTGCAAATGTCCCTTCCACTAGATGTGTTTAGGTTGTTGTATGACATTTGTGCAGGGTAAGTACTACTGCTTTTTCTTTTACTTTTAATGTATGACCAGAATGTTTTAGGATTTTTTGTAATACTGTTTTCCATGTTCATAATATATTTCTTATAGCATGAAGAAATCAGAATATTACATTCGTCCCGCAATCTTTCAAAATATACTTGGTCTAGTGGATTCTTGTACTTTTTAAAACGAGTATGGTATTTGTACTTTTCTCTCAGAAGTCGTATAAGATCACGTGAGTACCAAGGTGGATATTTTTTGCTGACCTTTCTTTTTAAAGGGATAAATTCAGTAATAGCTTGTCTCAACAAGTGATAAAAAACAGCTACCATTTCGTTAATGGATTTACAGTTGTTGAATTCACATTCCCACTTTATTGCCAACAAGTATTGTAGAATTTTTTCATAGTCCGCTCGAAAATAGTTAGGTTTTCCTATGTCATTAGCTTCCAAGAACCGTTCAGCCAATACTGGTAGGTTAAACTCCAGGGGGGGGTGTAAGACGTCTTCCTTTGATAAACAGTATTTCGAGCGGGCAATATCCGTTAAAGAGGTATTGCAAAGTATTAAGTCTAATATTTTTGACTTGATGTTCAAAATATTATTATATTGATTTAGGCTATTTAAATTTAGAAATTCAGACAGTATCATATTAAAATCCGATTTGCTAGGTTCTGGATACAAGGATACGGAATCATTGTTTGGAAGCCACGTTATGTTTGCTAGATTAAAGTCGCCTAAAATCAATATTTGTTCATTACTATTAAACACCCTGTGAACGTTTTTGGTAAACAACTCCAGCGAGTCACGGTGTATTGGTGGCGGTAGGTATACCCCACTGATATACAATTTATTGTCCCTACTCTTTGATGAATTGACATCAATACTTATCCATAAGTCTTCCAATTCGCTTTCAAACTGACTTAATCTACGTGATTTCAAAGTTTTCACGACGGCAATTAATACCCCTCCACCGTCTTTGCGAGATTTATACCTACTGGATTCACGGTCACGTCTATAAACTACATACCTATCGTCGAACAACTCAGAATCATAGACACCGCTGTTTAGCCAAGTCTCCGTGAGCACTACAACATCGTGATTTTGTATAGATATGTTACGGTAAAAGTCTGTGGTTTTAGTTTTCAAGCCCCTTACATTTTGGTAATAAACATGAATTGGAGGATTGAATGTGACCACTATAATAACAATAGAAACTTTCGAATCACAACACCACTTAAAAACTAACTAAGCTAAGGATTTCAACTTATCTAGGCTATTAATAACAATTCTTTGAGAAGACTCATCTTTTTTCACAAAAACCTTGCCGTCTCTAACCCAAACAAACTTGAATCCAAGTTCCCTGCCGCGTATACGAGCTGCTGCATGAATCGCTTTATTATCAGCGGACAGGTGCTCCGTGACATATATAGGCTGAGGTTTCTCTGCTGCAATGCCCAGATGACTGGTGTTCAGTTTATCTTGCTTGTTGTTCCTATTGTATTTTATTGATGCGGCAAGGAAACTGTCACGTAACCGTGGACTACTGAACTTGATGAGAATAGAACGAGGCCTGGAGCTTTGTGAGTCTTTCTTAGCTATTCTTGTGCAATGTAGTATGTCTGAATCATTAATATGACAACTTATCACCCTACTTAGTTGCTGCACGGTAGTGATTAAATTTTCAGCCTTGTTTTCAGGCACACATTGTAGTTCGACGTTGGCTGACCTAGAATTTTGTTCAACTAAGTTCAGGCGTTGACTGAATTGTTGAAATGCATCCCTTAGACCGCAGTTGTCATTTTCAAGCTTCTGTATTCTATTCGATTTTTCTTCTAACGCTGCCTTCATTTCTTCGTATTTTTCATTATAAAAAGAAAGTGACTCTTTGAAACCGGTGATCAACTCGTTAATTTGTTTGAACTGATCAGATACCAGATCCTTGAGCGCACTCTGTATTTCTTGCTTTATAATTTCTCGTAGTGCGTTCCTCGAAAACTCAATTACATCATCATTTGCTTGAGCTGGCGAGTGGCCCTGAGAATATTTTGATTTGGAGCAAATAGTGGCATTAGTGATTGTAGGGGATTGCGATAGGGGTGAACACTCCCTAGTGGGACTCACAAGTTTGGCCGATCTAACTGGTGTATTCGTATTGTCATCCTTAGGTAGACTACTTAAGCAACTAGGGCACTTCCAGGTGGATTTGTGTTTGATAGGCATACTTTTAAACACCTTTTCACGAACATTCGCACATAGTAAATCATACCATTGGCGGCAAATAGAACATTGCATGCATTCTTTGCTGTTAAAATCGTTCAAACAACCAGCGCAGCGTTTTGTTGACATTATATCAGTACTTTTTAAAATATGATACTCGATAACACTTAGTCGATTATTCGATACAATTAATAATTTTTGAACGCACTATTTCTATGCCGTTCAAATATTAAAGAGTGGGCCAACACTGAACGCAGCCTTAGTGATATGTCAACAACTGTGACGTTTTTTGTATGCCGTGATTCTCTAAGTGTTTGAGTGTGCGTATGCGTAATTCCAAAAACAGCTGTGAATCAGCTGTTTATCGATGTGTGAGTGCGTTTTAAAAAAAATTGGACGGTTTTATAAAGTTGGATAGTCCAGACTATCATGGATTAACTCACGAAAACTGATGCCGGCACTGAAGAATTTGGTTTGTTTCACAGCATTGAGGTTATGTTTCGGGGTCGCACCAAAAATTTCTCAACTATTCCTCGTAAATGCACTTAAAATCTATTAAAAATTCAGGAGTTGCGAAAAAGTTGTTTACTTGGCCAGTGTTACCAGCATATGTGTTCAGATGGAGAAGACGATTGTTTTAACGATGTCACAAACTATAGGCGACTAAGGCGAGAATCTAAAATTATTGTTCTTAGCCGTTCGGTAAGTTTTATTGCCGTTTTATTTTCAAAACTTTAAGTCTGCACGAGTGAGAAATAAATAAGTTCATCACGTTTAAAAATAGAAACTTTACAGAATTGTATAAAAATCTACAAACAATTTATATATTTTTTAAATTAATAAATCATGACTAAAAGCTGATTTAAAAAAAAATATGTTTATGTTTGTTTTTATTTCTTTTTAATCAGCTATATTGCGTGTTTTCGACCGCAATTCATATTATATCTATTACACAATCTACATCTTTTCTAACAAGAACCAATAAATAAAGGTTATAAAAACTCAATCATCACTTATTTTAAATGACCAGAAAAACACGAGATGGGCAAAAACATAAATGGATGGATTTAATATCAATAAACTCATTGATATTAATGTTCCAGTATCTTCGACATTTAATGAAAGTTAGTAAACAAGAATGATGTAATATTTAAAAATATAGGTTCAGATTTGTGAGAAGATAAAACATAGCTTAACAAGTGGGAAATAAAATACTAAAAAGTAATATAATTAGTTTGACATGTCCAAAGACAAACAGTAACTAAAAAAGAAAAAGAAAAAAAAAATAATATAGAAAAAGGTGGCTGCTATAAAACCACCTTTGCTACCATGCTGCGATTTTTTAATTTTATTTTGTTTATTTGAAATTTATTCTTTGACAAAATTGTATCCATATTATGGAAAATGCATTGATTCCTGTAAGATGGTTTATAACAACTCGTAGCTCAGGAGCCAAGGAATCACATTTAAAATTATATAAAAAGTCTGCGTACTTAAAAAATATTTTTTAGTTTTCGTTATAATTAACCTGTTTTACGGTTTGATCTTTATTAATCTATAATTGACGATATTACTACCTTACCAACTTGAATAAAAAAAACGCTAATTAATCAATTATATTCTAAGAAAATTACCCAATTTGTTTTTTACAAATTTAAACCAGTTTAAATTTGTTGTTGACGATACCCTACCGGCTTATTGTAAATTGTTTAGTAGCTTTTTGCCCTTCGTAAACTCCTTCTACCTTAAACTTTAACAGTAAAGCATAGCATAGCATCAGCCCTATAATGTTCCCACTGCTGTGACTCAGGCCTGCTCTCTGGAAGAGGGAACAGTAAAATTTACCTCACAATAATATAGATTACTCGTATTTATTAACTTTTCGATCTATAAATTCGTGTGCCGGACCGGACCGGCTACGTGGTGAGCAACAACCTGCCTTAAAGTGAATGTACACAGCTGACCTTGCGTCTGTTACGGCCACCGGACGGTTACGATATCGTCTTATTTTGTAACGTCACTGTACATGACGGGAAACTTTATGAACTACTTAAATTGAAGAGGGAAGACTTAAAAATTGTCGTAACACCCGCTTGGTTAATAACAGACGTATTGGCAATTAACTTTGTCAGCGGTTTTGCCTTCTGGGTCCTTACCATGACGTTTTGAATGTCAGGCGTGCTAGAAAGAGGGACAGAGCTATACACGCTATATAGCCATATCCCTTTAAACATCTAGGTTGTCAAATGGATCCCGTTAAGAACTCCTAGATGGGCTTCTGGTCCCAGAGGACCTGTGTTGTAATGGATGATTTCCCAACTAAAAAAAATAGCCTTTTTTTTAGTTGGGAAATCATCCAGTGACTTCTCCCACTCTAGGCGGAGCGGGAGGGTGTGTTGGACTTTTACTGACTTCTTTGCCTTCTTTCCGGGGCCCCGAGGTTTGCTTTCATATAACCCACGGCCCCAGTAGGCTTTGACCCTGCTGGACCCCTACGATTTGCTGACATCTCCTTGAGAGCTTATGGTACTCAGTGATAATATTCTTGCTCAGAATTTAGGTGTTTCGTGTATGAGTGAACATATTTGTGAATAGCCCGACGATACGGGAGGAGAGTGGGTGTAAGGACAAAAAAAATACAGGCTAGACAAAAGTTGAACGCGCGTATGAACTAATTCAATAAATTATAGTCATCTGACTGATTACAAATAAAAAATGTCTAAATTATCTCTTAGCGCCAACAATTCTTAGCAGATGGCAAATATTAAGTATTAAAATTATCTGTCTCCTAAGCATCAGTAAATAAAGGAGTTTGTTCTTACAAACAAAACAAGTGTTGGTCGTGACGAATAATATTTCTATGGAAGCAATTGAACAAAAACTGACTATTTTTATGAACAAAACTAAAGTATCTTTACGTAGCTCTTTTTATATTTAGAAACGTGATAAAATAAATTAAATTAAGAGGATAGCCTGGTTTTTATGAAATATCACACTCGATTTTTAGTCTCGTTTTAATGCAACCGAATTGAAAGTGTCCCATCTCCCGCTATTCAAGTGCTCCAAGATGAGAGTACCTTTGAAATTACTTTAACACCCGTTGAGCCGTATTTTAAGGGTAGTTTTGTAAAACTAGTAATTACAGTATTTACTATTTATTCATTTTGATTTGAATTTCTGCCAAGTTTTAAGGAAATAATTATTCTATACAACTTTTAAAACCACTTAAATTTTATAGGGGCAGTTTACTTGGGATACTATTTATACTAAGTTTCAAGTAAATGAGCCCAAGGAAAAAATTTGACGTACAAATGAATTTCCCCCTTTTCACCCCCTAAAGTTGAATTTTAGTGTTCACCTACATTATTAAATTCCTATTATTTATATACATACATATATATACTAGATATTGAAGTGCATAACCTGAGGTAACTGATACATTACACATGGCTAAAGTAACTCTAAGTAATACTACACGCCTCCAAGGTTTCTATCATGCTCCAATCGCATGGACTAAGTAAATAATATAAACTGGTATATGACATCTAATATTTACGCAAGATAAGTGTAATAACTCGGTGAACTGTGATGCAATTAGCACCTGTAAATGATTGGGTAGTTTGAGATTATAGTATTTAAAACTTGGTCTTTGGTTCCGCATGTATTTTTCAACTTATACTCAGTATTTATTTAAGCAAAACTATTTGGTATTCAACTTAGAAAATAAAGAGTAAGTAATTGAAGATAATCACACTAAAATAATTATAAATAGAGACGAAAGTTTTTTTTTTGTTAACAAAATCATACATTTTATGGGTTGTATTCCTGGAACTCACGCTAGGAGTCCCTGTGCTGTGAGAACCAGGCTCTATCGTTACACTTCTTGTTAATACTATTGTTGTATTACGTTTTATTACATTTAGTATGTTTATGTGAATGTTGAAACTTGGTACACGGGCAGAACATGTCCTGGGGCAAAAGTATCCTCTGTGCTAACATAGGATACATTTTGTCCCAGGGACAAAAGTATCCTAGTAGATTTGGGACACAGGATACTTTTGTCCCGGGATATGTTACAAAGTATGAGTATGTGCTCTTTGAATAATTTTCTACTATCATATTTTCGAAGCGGATTTCAGCAATAGATAGTTTTAAATACGAGTATAATTGTGATAAAATACATTGATGAAAAATACTTTACAGTACCTAAGGTTACTAATAAATGTCAGTATTTTGATATTTATTATATGAGAGAGATTTTTCTTTATTATTATTGACAGTCACGTTTTTAACCTCATCAGTCTAATCAGGAAACAGGCTCCGGCAGGGAATCTCATTCCTTAACTGTACGCACAATAAATGTAAACAATAGTAAGATGTCTTACCACTTACCACTGTTAAACATCCATACTCACGACTCCTAGCCTAAGTAGGAATAATTCAACATCTATCATAACATAAAGAAAATTATCGTTCATTATCATCAGTGCCGTGTATTTAAACACGCGGACTCCACGCTTAAACAGAGTGAGAAAGAAGTTTCCAAATGTTTCTAAATAGACATGAAAAAATCTGTGTATTCGTGACTTACAAGATTAGAATGATCTGAACAAAATTATCACTTATTTAAATATTATGTAATCATTTGACATTACGTTTATGAAATCTGACGGAAACCGGTCCGAAGGTGATATTTTTGTTTAGATGCGAAGGCTACTTACTTGCTGTTAATTGTCAAGTGTTGCCACGAATTAACATAATAAATCCACTTTTTGGCTTCAGATAAAAAAAAAAGTGTACCAAATGGTTAAACGTGTTGAATAACATGTTTTTTTTTATTAGATCACGTGATATGCTCACTATTTTTTTTATAATATTAATGATACATGTCGTAATAGTCCATGAAATGAGGAAAATATTTTAAAATTATTTATTTTAGCCTCATAAACAACTTATAACATGTCATTAAACCGCATCATAAAAACTTATACATTCATCCTCAATTTACCATCTCCATTATTACCAACATAATACCGTAACTTCTTGTAATGCCAACATAATAATTGCGGACGTGGCACCGTAGGTTTCCTCCAGAAATACAGTAAGACAAAAATTACTCCGTACAACAGTTTTCATTTCCTAGCAAGAGATGTTTAAAAACATAGAATATAAAAAGTGTCTTTCCAGAGTGAGATATACGATGATAACATTTACTTTTTAATAATAATGATGAGTTTTACTTTAATAAAGATAAAAATCCTAATACTTTTAATGCACTTGTACCTTATGAAGTAATCATAAGGCGCAAAAACCTCCAGATTATTCAACCGTCCTCATTTCGTAGAGACAAATGTTTCAAAACATAGTGAAAGGTACTCTTCCAGAGGAGGATATGCGATGATATACGAGAATAGCTTGCTTGTATCGAAGAAGTTTTTAATTAATTTAATTAGTGATAGATTTAAGACAACAAAGACTAAATGCAATTCCTCATGTCATTATAAAAAGAACTCTTCAGATTAAGCAAGAAAATGTCGCTTTTTTTTAAGTATTTATAAACAAAAAAAAAACAATGATGCATATCAAATATTTTGTATTCAAATAAAATGTCATTGTACTCGTAGCAATAAAGATCAAAATCTAAACAGATTTATCACAAAAAAAGAAGAAATACAATAACTCATTTGTCATTTAAATTGCTAATGAGTTAAGCATAATTATGTTCTTAAATTATGATGTCAAGTATTGTAAGATATTTCTCGCTACAATGCCAATGCTATGCGTGTTTAAATTGTTTGCTAAAGATTGCAGGTGTTATATCATGTTAGCTGTGTCTACCCAATGAATATACAGTTTACATAATTATATACAGTATATTGCACTGCACGATTTGCAATTATCATCTTTTCAATACTCGTGTAGAGATACAGAGACATCACATATACATATGTGCCTTTTGTGCAAATAGACAAAAAATAATAATCAAATGTTGCAAATAGAATACATATAATTTACTAGTTTCTGCTAATGACTTTGCCCACATGTAAGTAGGTTTCTTTATACAAACTTTGGACTCTCGTTTCTTCCCCGTAGGGAGTAAATTTTGGAAAATCTTTTACTAGTACTCACCTACGTCATAAAAGGAAGCCTTGTGTAAAATTTCAAGTTTCTAGTCCCGGTATTTTTTCTTTCAGCGTTGATATGTCAGTCAGTTTCTCGTTTTATGTATATAGATATATATTGCAAAATATTTTAAAGTGGAGTCAAATAATTTAATATCTTGAGAACATTTATAGCATCTCTTCAACTAGTCAACAATCTTTAACTTCTCCGCGCAACAGTTCAATGACTGCCGTAAATGGCAACCGAACGAGGTTCAATTCCCGATTCGAGAAGTAAGGAAACCGTATTGATTCACAACTTAAACTGTGTTAAACCGAAGTGGTTAAAGCCTTTTTGTGATGTGTGTCATGGCCGACTGGTTTCAAGTTAAGTTGCCGTTTTAGTAAGTGACAACACTTTGTGAGAACTTGGCTTATTGTAAAAACGGTCGTGACATAACATCGACTTTTAAAGCTTGGTTAGTGAGTCAATTATCACTAGTATGAACTATGACTTATTTAGGCCTGACACGTGACCTCTCACATACACTCAAATAGGTAATAATGAAACGTTTGCACAAACTAAATGTTAACAAAAAAAAACAGACTTTAGAAAAGCAGGAAGATATACAATTTGATAGGCATGATCATTCAACTGCCAAAGATCTAGAGTTTGACTGCAAAATGAAAAGATATAAGAAACGACCATTAAAAAATCCAATCCTGTTTTTAATTTGGTTTAAAACGGTCATAAAGTACCTTCTGTTTCAATTAACACAGTCACTAGTCACCACACAGGTGCAAAAGCCTTCTACAACTATAACAGTAAAACTGTTTCAACGGAATATTCCAACGATTATTTTGAAAACATATTTCGCATCGATTGTTTAAGCTAGTGTAATAAGTCGAAGCGAATAGGTTATCGGTTTGATATTTTAATTCATGCATTTGATTGGCCAATTGGATAAAGACTAAAGAAAATGCAGATGGTTAATGTTAGTATATTTTTGACGATTTGTGAAGAGATGTGTCGATGATGGAGAGATTCTTATGATACCAAAAAGATACTACAAAATATCATAGATGAACACAGGATGAAATAAATGAAAATCATCGAACACACACACAGCATTTACACAAAATTTTCTTTATAGATAGTTATAAAGATAAGTTAAATCACTAGATAACGTAATGATATGTCACTGCAATAAGGAAATTACCTATTATGAAATGCGTGTTCACAGATATTATCTTCAAATAGAATCTTGATGTGCGTAGGTTTGTGCAATTAGCCATGACTGGGGCAATAAGACTTTACACTGCTCTGATTACTACTGGTACAACCAAATCTTCTAGTAGAAGTGCATTTAACAAAAATCATCAAATAAATTTAGCAGCTCATCCCATACATCTGTTTCAATAAACTGCATATTCAATTTCATATTTTACTATAAATAATTTTATTTTAATTATACTAAGAACCACATACAAAGAAATCATTTTAACAATAAGTACATATAACACCATTACACCCATAACTTCTATATTGACAGATTCTCATCATCAATGCGTTAAGTGCGAGTCATTTTTACATTAACGTGATCGAAACGCTTACCGCGTTTGACTTTTTGACTGGTAAGACGCTTCAGCTCTGTACCTCTACCATGATATCGACTCGATATCGACGCCGTAAATATTTTGTATGGCAAATTTTGCAGCGCCTCTAGCGGTCACTTGCAGAACCAAAATTTGCCATACAAAATATTTACGGCGTCGATATCGAGTAGCGACGAATACTATTGCTTAAAACTCATGGTAGAGGCACTGGTTACATTTTACAAAACTATTGAAGAAGTTGAAAAGAAAAAATTGTTTACATTATAATAACGTAATTTTTTTTTTGTCCACAGTTCCACTCAGTGACAGATAAGAGGTCACACAACAATGAGTGTGGGGAGAATAGTCTCACAATAGTCTCGGAGAAGAAGATAGAAGATGATTCCTCGGACTCTTCAAGTGGACAGAATGTGGAGATTGAAGGTTGGTCACATTTCTTAATATTTATTACAAACTAAACACGATGGTGTAACGTGAACTCGCAAAACAAACTTTTTTGCTATTAACGTCAGATGATGTTCTATATGTTATAAAATTATTATATCTGACCTAGTTTTTCTTAACAATTTGATATTTTTATTAGAATATTAGTTTTCCCCGATAACTTAATGTATCAAAGGCACTCATTTGCAACCAGCGGCTTACAAACTTTGATAGGTATGAAAGCTAGGTGAGATGAATGAAACAATCCATCGGTTTCAAAGAATCACCCGGGTTTTTAAACGGGTGTAACAGACCATACAGCATATCCCTATAAGGTGATAACACTATTACTACTCGTATGACGTCAGTTATAGCATTGGAAGTTATTGCAATGAATCACACCTTTTCTTTTGCCTTGAAGTTGAATGCATGCTCTTGACTTCAAAACGGTGATCGTTCAAGTTTTAATATACTCTTTATCTCATTTATGAAGATAATATATAAATATGATATAAATAATAATATTATATGTTTACAAAATACTCAAAAAATTTTATGACTTGTACCTCTTGAAGCTTTAAATTTTTATGTAAATGATAAAAATACAGATCTGTTTTTAAGTAATCTATAGGATACTAAAAATGGCAAAGATGTTCTGACAAATATCGTAAAGATTAATACATACTGCTCAAAAATAAAATTGTATGGAAAAGGGAGAGAAAGACCATTTTCCTGCCATGGGACCACTTAGACTAGTAAGATCAAATTGGATTATAAAAATCAATTACCGGATTGTGAAGCTCAGATAGTATCAGACAGTCTATATAATATATTGATATTTAGCTGCATTAGATTGGAATCTGACTCACTAAAGCTTGCTAATTAATGAAGAGCCAGCTTGAGTGAATTGAACACACATAGCTTCAGGTTCACTAAGTAGTTTTGCTATAGATAAAAGAGAATCGGTTGAATTTCATCTTAGCGAACATGCTTAATACCTAAACAAATTCAAATTAAAAATATTTTAATTCACTGAGATACACATGGGCCACTTATAAAATGTTTTGTAAATATTAGTAAAAACATTTCTCTACAAATAAATTTGTATAAAAATGACTTGTTGATGATAAGTGGGTTTCTTTTTTAATTTTTTATATATTATTCAAGATCAAAAAACCCAGACGTAAACAAACCAGTAAGCGCTTTGAACTACAAACCAAACCGTCAAAAAAAAAAGTTAATTAATACAATTCAATATGGCTATAGCATGTAGCGGTAAAAAGTTGCGTGTACGCATTGATTGATAGCGGATCTCAGAGATATTCGTGCGTCATACTTTTATAATCTCTTAACTCGATAGATAACGGTTTCAATTTTTTTTTTTCGTAATAGTTTTATTATGATATGTTTGTATCAATAAACTTATTCATTGCTGGTTTTTTTTAAGTTTACGCTACTAGGTCAGCAGAACTGATGAACTGGTGAACTGAATGCTGAAGTTATAAAAACTAGTTTTCAAAATCAAAGTACAAACATGCCAATACTTTACGCAATTTACAATACGCAAAATACGCGCTTTAGACGTTGAATTATGGAAGCTCGATATTATGATTATTATTATGAGCCTGCAGTATCCCACTGCAGAGCAAAGGCCTCTCTTCCATTCTTCCACTCTTTTCTGTCTTTTGCTATAGAAATACGCAAAAAATAATATTAAAATTAAATGCTAGCTATTTTAAATGCCAGTAGGTTTTTTAACGCTGATGTTAATATTTTAAATACAATAATTTATTTATATTTATTGACTACGTATTCAATTTTTTTTTTTTGGTTCGAGTTTATCTTACTTTTTATTGGAAATATTGGATTCAAATTTACGTTTTTATTGCGAAACATGTTCATCTTCCTGCCCTTGTCCCATAGGTATAACTTAAGGTCGGCGCAACACGTTTTTTTTTCTTCTTCAATTCTACCCTCTTTATATTGTGAAACTAAATCTATATATTTTCAAAATATATTCATTTTCAAATATGTTAGAATATTTGATCTTAATCTAGTCTGATATTATTTTACCAACATATATTCAACAAAATTTAGATTGAGTCTATGAGGTTTTAAATCACATACTACGTCTGTGGAATGAAAAATATTTTCCATAAATTCAAAGACAAAACCGCCTGCACTAAAAGTGGTGTAGCTCTACGTTTTTTTTTTTTTTCAACTCAAAACCAGTTGTTATTTGTAACAACCGGTTTAGTCTCGTGTGAGGCCAGATTTCGTAATCGAGAAAACGTGTCACGTTCCTACTGGCCTTCCCTAAAGATTGGTGAAGCGATCTTGGGGAATAATACTAAAATCATAAAGCCCGTGTCTTGATTTTTAATGTTGAATGCACTTTTGAAACCTTGAAGGATTTTTATGCTCTTTTTGTGCTAGATTTCTGGTGCTGTCGTGTTTTTAGTCAAGATCGAATAAAAAGTCTTCTTGGTCAATCAAGAGCGAAAGTTGATACTAAAATTCAGTCTTGTAGCAATAGTTTATGACACCAGTGATAAAGATCCGTGTCCCAATACCTACCGACAGATATTCATGTACACACACACACACACACACAAAATAAAACATAAGAAGAAATGGAGAAAATCTAAAACGTAAACATTGAACCAGACTACGAAATACTCCTGAAACATGGATGTGTTTACAAATATGTAAGTTTACATATACGAGATACCAAGACCCGTAACACCTAGCTGTAGCTCATAAAAATATTTGTTTCGTTCAAGAATTGAAAATCATTCAACCACAGCACCAATCAACACTTACAACATAGCCATTCTTAATTTAAAGATTGTTCCGTCTATTGGAGAATAAAGACTCTGATCTTTAGAACTATCAGTTATGTATCTATATATCGAACACAGTCAAAGTCTAAAATCATACAATTTATTAGAAGTAAGCACCTACATATACACCGTTAAATGTTAACTGTATGTCGTCGATTTATCGTGTTAGAGCTCAATTAAGAAGTAGCTACACTATACGCGTATTATATTGTATTGGCACGATTGTGAATAAAATTCTGAAAATAGTAAGTTAACATGCAGGACTTATATTAATAGTTCATAGACCTCATTATCTTTTCTATACCCAAAAACCGAATAACCTTAATTTCGTTATTCATCAAATCTATA
The DNA here is from genome assembly GCA_958295575.1 of Leucania comma. Lineage (NCBI taxonomy): Eukaryota > Metazoa > Arthropoda > Insecta > Lepidoptera > Noctuidae > Leucania > Leucania comma. Next base: position 21,728,033 of record OY282478.1, on the reverse strand, counting down.
TTACATCTGTCATAATAATCCTAGTTTTTCGTCCGATTCATTTCCAAGGTATCTTTATTAACTCTCGATATTTTCCTCATCCTAGATCAGTATCTAGGCCAAGTAAATAAATACGGATATCCACGTCCAAACACGAAACTGTCGTCTGACCTCTAGAATCCAATTCGACACCGAATCCAATATATAAGGGGTCAAACAAATGTGTAGATGCCTATACGGTGAAGGAAAACGTCGTGAGAATAGTCAGACTTACTAATGGTCAGGATTCATCAACACTAGGGGAATATAAGAAATCTGAGAAATGGTTTTTTATCCTGTATTCTCATACTTACAAACTTATGTCATTGTTGTAATGACGCAAAAGAAAAAACAGCTGGAGAGTAGTGGCCGAGCGTCGTGGTTTCAAGCGAAAGAAGGCTTTGTGTAATTTATTTCCACACCACTGCTCTCAAAACGGTGAAGGAAAACATCGTGAGGAAACCGGCATGTCCTAGAACCACAAATTTGATGACATGTTGTGTTATGACCTCCACCAAATCCGCACGTGAGACCCTCTCTCCAAGAGAGGTCTGAGTTCAAGCAGTGAGAACATTAAAAGGCTGATTATGAACATTTATCAAACCGTGACCTTAACCGCTAATTAAAAAATAAATATAATATTGATTATTTATAGTAAGCTGTCAAAAATACTTCACGATATCATCACAACACGATGTCATTCATCGTAAGATATTAATAATAAAATACAAAGAAAAACAATGTTTATTTAATGAAACAGCGCGATATTCTCGATAGAGCTATTTACTCATTCGTTTTATCAAGAAATCCTTCATAGTATATTAATAAATGAAATCTTGAAAGCACAGTTACACCTTTTGACTTAAACCATCACATGACGAAACAGTTATAACTACATTCACGCTTCTAATTAGCAATTTTAAACCTTACAACTTTCTAATAAGATTACAAATCAGATGCAAATCTATTGCACGTCATTTCACACCGGTTCGTGAATCAACATTTAGATCACTATCAGTGACGACGTCATCATCTGCTTCCATGTTCTAAGAAAAATAAGTCAGAATTCTGAGAAAATAGTCATAGTCAAATAAGTTTTTTTAATGTCTCATTGTTGTCTAAACAACCTTAATATCTGTATGTATATTTTCATTAGTAGATACCGTTTTTCCTTATAGGCTGAGATTTGAAATGTATGACGAGTTGTGGAATTAAGTAAAAGTATGGCTCATTATTATGATGTCACTACATAATCTGATCAAGGTGACTAGACCTTCCATAGAATTGAAATAATTTTATGACGTATGACGTATACGTATGCTGCATTATTAATAAAAAAAAAAACAAAAATCACTGCTTTGCCTTTCGTGTAAAGAGAAATCTCGATAAATACAGCGGACTGACATATTAATTTTATTATGCTAACAGTAAAAAAAATTGCATTTGACACCAAAATTTTCTAAAATCGTCCTTCTATGTTACGTTAATTTAACATAAATTCTGAGAAAAATAACCAGCATTGGTTTTTCAATATAATCCTTAAATTTGTAATAAGGCACTTAGTTGAAGCCTACAATAAAGTAATAAACAAAGCATTAACGTTTTTTTCCTGTTGCCGTTATGCAAACACAAAATTACTGTTACTTTTCCCCAAGTTATGAGTCTTACTCATAGGTACAACCACAATTTATGACGTTTATGAGCGAAAATTAGGTTAGCTTGAAGAATACGTAAAAACAAAATGTACTTACCAGGTCTTTCAATGATCAATTGATTAATAAAGCTTAATATCGAATGATGATTGAAGGAAAGGGAGAAAGTGATGATGTGCAGCTTAAAGACTCCAGACATTTAGATACAGGCTTATTCGAAAAAATCACCGATGTCTTTGAACACAAAAGGGCAACGGAAGTAATGGGTCACTTTTAGTCAGTAATAGTCAAAGACTAGCTCTTGTTTAACACAGAGCAGAAGTGCTATTTGATTATTTCACACATTAAAAAAGGCATACAGTTAATAGGTACTAGTAATATATTGTTTAGGTAAGGTATGAAATAGACTAGGAAATGAGAAACAGGAAGTCGTAATGTACTCATTGTGACAATTAAGATCATAGAACCTTATAAGAACAAGATTGTTCCTTTAAATGAACAATTGCATGAATCGAAGGTTATATTTATATCTTCAACTGATCATAATTACTTGTAAGAACATACATGATGATCGATAGTAATGATTCTTTGTTAAGAAGTTCAATTTTATTAACTGGGGCTTTGACCTCTGATTTCAATGAGTTAAGGTCAGAAACTATCAAGACATTGAGAAGTCTTAGAGCAAAAACTGCATTGGTGTAGGTATTTCAACACTTTTTTTTTTGTACAGACCAATGTTTTATATGAAACAACAAAATATAGGTATAATATGTAAGTTAATAACTGAAATATTAGCTAACTATGAGTATATTTTGTAACTTAACTACCTACAAATGTATATACAAAAACAAAATAAACTGAGGCGTCGAAATATTCCATTTCAATTTTTTTTCAAAGTCGTCCAATGACATGTCATCTTGGTTCGTCGAAAACTTGTACAATGTCATCATTCGTTTTTACCAAATCTTGACAAATAAAAGTAAATAATATCCATTCTGTTCAAAAGATATATTCTGTAAAGTTTATTCTTTCACTGTACACGTATTTTTATCATTAAAAGTAAACTCAGTTAGTCTTTTAATGTCTATCCAAAACAAATTGTTTTTTTTTATTGGTTTTAAACTAGTGCTTGATTGCAATTGTTTTGTCTGCAAAGCTTCAAAATTCAGCAACTTCTCAAACACACATAATATTCACCTCATAATTATTTTTTTATTAATTAATTTACCTGTAAAAATCCTTTTAACTGTCTTTTGATTATAAGCCATATTCGTAACGAAAGTACCCTTGAAATAAATGTAAAAAATGTGCATAATGAATAGATGACGCTGGTGAATCCCGTTCAAGTAATGACTCAATTTTCAGTTTTAGGTGCTAAGATGATTCATGTATGTATTTAGATAAGCAAACATTGCCTTATTAGACTCACCCTAACGGCCCATTATTTTTAATTTAATATTTTCACATGACCCATCCTTGCTAATTATTAAGTACAAACTGTACGACCGATGGTGTTGAAACTTAAATATTTACTAAGTATATATACTACACCTATGTACATAAAAACTAAACTAAGTAATGTAATGTATACTAGACCTAACTATGTACAAATATAATACAAAAACACAAAATACACTCAGGTGTCGAAGTACTCCTCCATGGTGTTAAAACTGTTAAGAAAGACTATATATTTTATTATTCATGATAAATGTAAGCCTAATATCGTATATATCTCCAATATCAAAGCTAATAATATTATAGAATCACGCGAGGCCCCAGTTTTATTTTTATCACCGCTTAAAAATTCGCAACACGTTTCTTGGTTATGTCATAATTATGAATAAGTTATCAAAGATGGTCATGACCTTTGTTGGCTTCAGTCTTTTTCCGCTAAAATATCAAAACATCGGTATTAAATTTTGGCAACCGCTTCTCTTAACGAAATATATTATTAACCGCAAGCTAAAATTACTATCGTTCGAAATCTTCCAACAATTTCTCATGGCACAATTAATCAGTTATCTTGCACCATATTAAACTACAGTTATTGAACGATTTGCAACAGTTTCCAATATTTTTTGTTACCTCAAAAATATTTCTAAGATAGCTGTTAATTTTTTTGTAAGCCAGTTAAATTCCGCTCGGATGGCGCAAAAATTGCGAATAAGCGTTTGACCTAGTAGTGTTCATACATTATGATGTAATTGATAGTTAGCCTTGACTGCTGTGGTATTAAATAATGTAATGGATATGCCTTTTATTACGAGGAGTAATACTAATCTGCTTGGCCTTTTTGTATCCGATAGCTCAGCTAAGTTATTTGTCATCAAATCATCACAGCTGTTTCAAAGTTGTAAGACTTGGGCGTCCTTCAAGCATCAACATCGAGACCAAACTTTTTGATTTTGGCTGGCACTTTGTTCACCTGTCTTAAATATTATTCTTACTGTGGCTCTGATTTCACTACATTCATCACATAACTGAATGAATGAATGATCATGAATGCAAATCAGTTGCACATTGCACGTAAGTAAGAAAAATTCTTACTTATATAAACGTATTGCCTGAAGCGTTGGCAAGTAGATATCTATCGCAATTTACAACAAGTTTTTATAACTCTCCATTTTTAAGTTTTCTAACTATCGTGGCTAAATCCATGCTTACAATTAATATTGTAAATGCAAAAGTGGCACTGCTTGTCACCATGGTCTTTTTTCTTGGGAGCATCTTCACGATATTCACGAGGGCGATTGTAGGTGCTGGTATATTAGTAAAATTAAAGTGTAAAAAAATAATATCAATAAACACAAATTGTCAAGACATTCGTTTAAAATTATCTTAACTTTTGACTAAAGGATTCCAACATCATTTACGTTCACTATATTTTGTAGTATTACTAACATTATAACATTTATAACCTTCACTTGGTTAGATGAACACGTTATTACATAATAACATGTTTATTACTTTATTCATACACTGACATAAAACTAAGGATCTTTTTGTCTGGCTTTTATACATCCGATGTTAGACAAGATCAGAATTTTAAATTTGTAAAGTTATAGCTTAAATGAATATAAAAATAACCTTCTTAAAAATTGTTAGAATTAAATTGTTATATTCTTAAAATAAAAATATCATCATCTGTGTAATGCTACGCGTTTTATTTAAAGTAATATCCCATAGCATCGTTTCTCAAATTTATCTTCGCGTGTGACTAAAACCACTATAAATAAATTGTCAGCACCATGAAAATGATCTTGTTTAATGAAAACATAAATTATCTCATTAAGACATCTTCCGTAATGATCTGAGACTTTGAATTCGTTTATTATCTTTTGTTTTAAGTACAAATTACATCATTGTCGATTCTTCCTTATTGGCGGTGTAACATAACATTATGTCTTATGTCTTAAGTCTTAAATACTACCTCTTGTTACCTTACCTTGTTTGTATTGTACTTTTACATCACCCGTTATGTTACAGTTATTCAATTCTGTGTTCAGTTTTGTTATGTCAATATTGTTACTGATTGTATGTAGTTACACGTTGACCATATCGTTAACGTTGTCAAGAATCTTCTGTATGATTCGAATTTTAGGTACAACTGGATTTATTGAAACGTATATTTGTAAGGTACGGATAGGTTCACGAAATATAACATTATTTTAATTTATATTTGCTTCCAAAATCTTTATTTGCGTCGAATTTTAATACAAAACGATTTTTATATCATTAAAATGATGAGGATGAATAGTGATGAATCTAACCTTGATGAATAATTTAAATCCCAAAATATACAGACAGACCTTCAGTGTGTTTCCTAATCGCCTAGATTTTCATCGAGTCAGAGTTAACGTCCTTTCTCTTTCGCCTGACATAGTTAACTATTGCTTCATTTATGTTGCATTTAAACACTGGTGTAGGGGATAGGTTATAATTTAAATCTACTTAATGATTAAATAGTACACCTACTGTAATTGCTACCAATGATACCCTATAGTGACCACAAAGTTTCTTTATTTAAATTAAAAAGTGTTATGATGACATATTTATATTAAGGTATGGGATAAGGATGATGGATTGGTGATCAAAAGACGTTAGTCATAGTCAATACAGTATTATAAACTTTATGGTCAATCAGATCAGAAAAAGGATCAGATATTATTATTATCAACTAAAAAATGTATGTGTCTGTATATTATAGCCATGTTATATCACAGTATGACCTTATGACGTTGATATCATCGGAACGTTATCAACACTGCGCAGATTATGAGCTCATTGACATCAAGTGCTGTGAATCATTCCTTAACGAGGTTCTTGAGAACACAATACATTAACAGTAATTGAACAGTCTTTATTAGCATCTGTACAATGGTCAGAAGCATTCTCTTCAAAACACCATTGAAATCTATATAAACAGCCACCAAAAGATAATAGACTTGTTTTATTTTTTTTATTCTGATCATGACTCTGTTATTGTTACTTCAGATAAATTCCATTATTAAACTTATATTTGCCTAATTCCAACGATTTTTTCTTAAATATTTTTTGTATAGTAATATTTTTTCCTTAAATATTATCTGTGTCTTTTTAAATTGCAAAACTGTTTGTACACGTCACATTAGCTTAGAATGCAGTTAAGTTAATAGGCCACTTAAGTTAACTAGCTACGACTCATCAGTGAAAGAGCAGGGATTTAGCTAATGAAAACATCCAACCCATTTATTTTCTACGAAACCTTAAAAATAGTTTTGTTGAATTCATTAATGGTTAACAATGTTCTATCAGAGAATATGTAATTTTGTAGAAAAACAAAAATATATTTTAGACTTGCAGTATACAAAAAAAAAAAAAAATTACAATTTGCACAGCTTAGATCGTAATCCACATTATCAATGTACCTATCAACTAGACATCACATACCAACACTTATAAAATTATCTCTAAATGTGCTTGCACACACGTAACTATGACAGTATAACGGTAATATTTATTTTCGTCATGGAATCAAATTATATAACGTATCGATAACATGCTATCATCAATGCCAAACGTAATGCAATAAAATTATAGATACAGATACTCTAAATTACCTGCCGTAAGATGAATCATTGTCTAGACATTACAATAAAGTATAAACTACTTGAGATAAAGTCAGTTACTAAAGCTTTAAACAGTTCTACATTTGACTCAATTTAAATAGGTACCTACTGCACTTAAATATTATCAGAATATCGGGTAATTAAAAATACTAGACGACAGTTAATAAAGTTAATGAACTTTAATTTATACGTTGTTATTTCTTAATAACTATTTAGCCTTTAGCTTTTAAGCTATCAATTATGGACGCTTTCTCTAATTGTAAATCGACCTTAGAGATTAAGATACAAGAATATTTAAAGAGTTCTTTATTGATTATCTGAATTTCATAAGTTTTAGTTGCTAATTGACTTTGTTATGTTGCATGATTCGGTAAATCTATAAAAATATAAAAAAGACAAACGCATAGCTGAAATTACTAAGACTAGGGGTGTGAAATTCTTCACAATTTTTTTATGACGTACGCTCTACGATCTAGATGATTTTTCAAAATACACCCCCACAGAGGATGAAATGGGGTTCAAAGTTTGTATGGGGAAACCTATTTTCACGCGAGCAAAGCCGCTGGTAGAAGCTAGTACCTATCTCTATAAAATTCCATTGCCTCAAACCATCGCAAAGTTGCCAAGCTAAAACATTGCACCACACAAGTACTAGCACGCACGCGTGCAACACAAAGTACTAACGATCTATTATATAAGCAGATAACTCTATTATTAGAATTAGTATAATAAAGATAGCAGTATAGACAAATGGAAGGTTGTTCTGCATGTTAATCTTTATATAAATAATAATAATGACTGTTCTTTTGTACGGTCAACAAACGGCCAAGTTCATGTTTGGAAATATTCCAGCAATTGTAGGTATGTAACAATATCAAGTTGATATTAATAACCCAATTACTGCGAGATTATTACAATATTTAATAGTTATTAATAATAAAAACTTAACCGAATCTTAATATATCATCAACGCTATAAAATTATAAATAGCTTTAAGCAATGGTGTTATAACACTTCTTATTAATAATTTGATTGCAGTAAGTGAGGTCAGTGATGACAAAATATTAAATGATAAATCTTCTGAGAACTGACACGTCACGGACAAGAACTCACGCCCACAAACACTAAAACTATGACTGTTTAAAGATTTAAGATTATACTATGAAGTCATCAATGTAAATTATAAACCATTTCTACATAATTAGCGAAACTAAAATAAACAAAGAGAATCATTTATAGTTAAGTTAGCAACAAAATGTAGGCACATAACTATTTACATAGATAAATAGTTAAATTCGTAGTTAAATTCTATAAACGACTTGAATACGACGACTACACAACTAATTGAATTTAACGGTCCAATGAATCCCAATACATAGCAATAAAACTTTTTTGAAATTTTCGAATTTAACACAACCTTTGGTTTAACAAGTATATTAATTTATAATTTCCTATTGTTTCAGATAAATCATTACCGTTAGTGCAATCGTCATTGGATGCTCCAGAGGAAGGCCATGCAGCTCAGTGTACCTGCCCCAACTGTGACGAACTGCTGTCACGATACTCAGAATGCAGTATATGCTTGGAGCCTTTACAGGTAAGAACTTTTTAAAGAACATTGGGAAAATGCTGAGCAGATTGTTGATTTTAACCATTTCATCTTCAGAGCAAAGTTCAAAGTATATACCATCTATGATGTTTCAATTGGTTTTAATCTGTCAAAACGTAATTGAGGGTACTCGTACAAAAGGAGGTTCTTATATAAAAATGGTTCCACACTCTTTTGATTACGCTGGACGTTCTCAATTTGTCAGGTTTTATAATAATTCTACATATTAATGTAGAGTTAAATGGGTATTTGTTTTATGATAAACCCATTAACACAAGGCCCCAATATTTGTTTGAAAATGAATAAAATTTATTCCTCACTAAGCTATGAACACAAGGAAAACTGCACGGATTTCTGAATCCTTATATCTCAGTTAAAGCGCGTTCATTTAATATTCATCAAAGAGATTATAAGACTAACCGTACTCTGTATGAAAATGAGCTAGAGGTTGTTTATTTTAAGCCTTCTAGCCTGTTGCTGCGGCTCCCTCTTTAAGTAACGATCTAAGTTTAAAATGAAACACATCATCATTAACATCTGCCCTTGAAATATGTATAACAGAATAAATTTTATTGTACCCTAAAATAGTAACAGGACTTTAACACAAACTTAAGTCTAGTCTAGTAGGTACAATGGCAGAGGTGAAACCTTGAAACCTTGAAATAACTGCAAGAGGGAGTGTCAGATTTTTACTGAATAAAACACGCATATGTTCGATTATTTGCCCTTTAGATTCCACGGTCATGGAAATTCTTTCAAACAGTTTTGCATAAGCTGGTATTACCCTTGAACTTTTCATACATGGTAACATAAGTTCAAGAGCAAGGTGGAAATACCCTTGAACTTCTTGTACAGAGCATGCATGATCTACTCAACAGTTTTCTGTTTCACGTACCAGTACTGCTTTTAGCATACAAGTTAGTTCTAAATTTCTCTAGTCTTGTAGTTTCGTCAGCAAAATTTAGCTTCCCAAACTCAAACTTAGTTTACTTGTTAGGAAATTCAGTTACAACCAGTTACAACCCAAAGTCAGAAATTGAGGCCTGTATCGTATTTAGGGAATACATGAGAGTGCTTTTTAGATCTTAAACATATTATTTCGGAACAGGAGTTCTTATAATACTGCCTTATTAGAAAAAACCGGTGTTAAAGTATTCTTGAGTAATTTAAAGCTAAAATGTTCCCCTGATAAGGGTTTCCTCATGTTACTATCACAACAAAGGAGCTAGAGAGAATCTTTATTACCTTTAATATAAGACCACGTAGGTGCACAAGGCTTGCTAGGCACCGTCTCACTACGACGAATTTTTGATATTATAAATATCACAAAATAGTTGGCGAACATTGAGATAATAGCATTTCAGGAAAAATGATAATGAATTTATGAGACATTTTTGTAACGTTACTGATGAAACTACAAGAGAATGACGTAATAATGTTCAAACTTAATACTATAGAAGCAGATCATTTAAATAACGTACTTGTATATGCCAATTATGTGTGAAAAAGTCGAAACGACAATATTTTATAAATTGAATTACTTGTTTTATAATTTAACGACTGAAAAAGAAGATAAATGTAGTATTGATTTGATTTTTATATTATTCGAAGATCTTATAATGTTTATTCATTTATAACGTTGAGAGAGATCTTATGAATGTTGTAATTTAATAAAACGGAATTCATTGTTATAATACAAAAACACGTGCAAGACAAGACAAAGATATTTTCAAAGAATTCTCAATTGTTTGGAAAACTTCCTTCTTTATTCATCTTATAAGATATATGATAACATTAAACATAACAAATGAAGTCAGTACCATTCAACAGTTAACCTACATGGACTATTGACTAATAATAATCTATATAAAAATCTCTTCTGAACATTTAGAAAAGTTGCATTAAAAGCTAGCAGAAAGACAGCGAAGATATTGTGAGAAACTTTACAAGCACACACACAAGTTAAAACCGAATCGGATGAATCACAGCACCCATAACGGCGCTAAAAACTAAAAACTAAAGAGCACCTAAGTGACAAATCTGTTATATGCAGAAAACATATTGCTTGTAGCTACAAATAGAGTTAAAATGGCTCATCTTCACAGAAAATTAAAAAATAATTTTGGAGATCAACTACACTAAACTACCTATATTAGTTAGACTTAGTTATTTAGAATGATATTGTGCACTGGATCCTACCCTCGAATATGTTTTCTCTCTATAACTCAAAGGTTTGCTGGAAGAAAACTCATTGCTGAGTTAAGCTCGCCTTTGTACATGAACTGTTTGTATCCCTATATGATATGTTATGTATTTTTTTGTGTACAATAAAGAATTAAGAATTAAGAACTAAAAGCAAACAGATGGTGATAAACTATGTCTGACACTAATTCGCGCTCCACCCAAGGGTGCGGAGATATCAGTGGTTGATTTTTCTTTCGTCATGAGTCGACTTCTGAAAGTTACCCGTGGTCACAACAAAAAGCTTCTTATAGACACACAGACCTAGAAAACTGTTGAAGATATTATTATGTATTTACCTTAGTGCTCGGTTATTATTAGCAATAGAGATATTCGAACCTAATCAGACGGTCGCAACAAGTTTGTTCATCTCTGAATACAATTCCACGAAGCGCTTTACAATGCTAAGGATAGGTACTGATGACGGAGCATTGTCTAAGAAATGTCTTCACGTGTTTGTAAGGGAGGAAGCAATTTGGAGTTTTTTTTGAAAAATATTATTATAAATTCGTTTCGCACAGACCGCATCGCTCACCTAACTGTATTATGAGGTGATTACTCGTACTTAACTATCGTGCAACTTCGGTGTTCTAATAGTTCATTATGTATAACTTAACTTATAATAAGCACATTGCCGCCATGTTACATGCATACAACTTCATTTTCTAACAATTTCTTCGCTATGTAGTTCGTATATTAGTTTGAAATCTTCGTATGTTCACAGGCATTGATTGAAGGTTTACCATACTTTGAAATTCTTATAAGTAAACTAGAATTTAATAAGAAAATGTTTATGAAACATTTTGAATAGATATGCAGGCTAACTATACTTTTGATTCACGGCATAGCTTGTGTAGGTAGTTTTTATAAGTAGCCTTGTTGTAGGTGTAGGTAGGCACTTATCTCCAAGAAAAACTTCAAAAAATATGGAAAGGTACCCAATGGGGTTCCTTTTCATTTTTTCTAACTATGGCTCAAATTCAGATTGTTTATTTGTTTAATACTAGCTGTTCCTACTACAGAGTAAACGCCTTTAAGCAAGAACATCGAATCAGCATGCTTGCTCAAGGTCAAGCCGCCATTCCAGGCTCTTAAGTCCAGATTTATTCACGATTACTTTCACAGATTTCACTAACGCCCATGATAAACTTAGATAACACAAGAAATGAAAGATACACCCACATCTTTTACTTGATTTAATTTTGCTTTCATTTTCTAAATTTTGTTTGTTTCTTTTTCCAGTGCTGCGGCCCCTGCGTCTGTCCCTGGTGTGGTGGTGTATGGTGCGGTCGGTGTTCCCGCCGCATGTCCAGATGTGCCTGGTGTAGAGGTGCCCTTCGAGCACCGGCAGCGCCTTGCTTGGCGCTACAGCGGCTTATCAATGACCTCATGCTACCGTGTCGGAATTATAGGTAGGTTATCAACACATTATTCTTTTGAGAATTTCTGGTCCGACTTGCCAAACGCTTCGTTAGTAGATATAGTCGGAATCATTAATGCCACTTGAAATCAAGTAATTTAAATCTTAATTAAATCAAAGTCTTGAAGCATCGCCGCCAAATTGCTAGGGAGTTGGTTTTCTATCGTTTACATTTCGGGAAGTGTGCATTGGAATCACACAACTTAATTCCAAGTCCCATACATAAAAAGTGTTTTAGGAACAAATTTATTGTACGTATATCTAAGGAGTGAACTTTCCTGCCGGAGTCTGTGTTTCCTAATAGCTCTAATCTAGAGGTCTTTATGTCAAGAGCAAAAAGACTACTTCTAGAAAAGCATGCTCCATCGTTGGCTACATCATCGCTTACCAGGTGAAATAATGGTCAAACGCGAGTCTATTCATATTAAAAAAAAATACACAGACCTTTAAATTCATGACATACCAGAGTTAATATTCTGTTTTCTGAAATATCTACTTTGTTCTATGGTATCTATTGTTATTTTTAATGGTAGGTAAAATCATCCAATGACAAATCCCGCCCTTAAAAGTCTATTGGTATCTATTGGTAACGCAAAAAGGTTTAATAAATAAATAAAGAACCCAATGACTGACTAAAGTCTAGCCTGCCAGACTATAGACTAAAGTCTAGCCTTGTCTAGTCTATCTAATTGAAGATGATGTGTGTCTGGCCAGAACCATGTTCAATTAGATGGATTTTTGTAGCTCTACTATACTATTTTTTTATTTATTGTTCACAATATACCTACACTTATGTAGTTACAAACTAATTTAAACTTAATGAGTATATACATCTGTTAAGGTGCACCAAAATTAATATGGAACGTAATAACTATAATACGAATAAATGAATATAATTTCACATTAATGATGAACTTCTAATGTTTTGCAGTTGCGAATCTATATACAAACAAAATCGATTTTAATGGTCTTTATTTTGTTTGATTTATATTTTCCTCAAATAGCAGAATAACTTTTAGAATTACGGCAAAAAATCATCAAAACAGATCGGAAATGACAGCAACTGTCAAATACATTGGTCTCAATCATTCTATCACTCGGTCAATCATTGCATCATTCGGTCAATCTTTCCAAGGTCTAATGTGATTCAAGCGATGATACGATAAAGAATAATTCAAAAATGAGGAAGTTCTCACTTCGGGAATACCGTTACTGTAAAGTGATACAAAGTTCGTCGGGTCAGCTAGACAATTATTATTTTCTCAATCACACCTTTTCTGAGAATAGATGCTATATTATTCAGAAACAAAAATGAATACTACACTTTGACGTAGCATTGCGTCACTGTCTAGGAATCTAGGAATACCTTCTATCAGTTATACCTAGGAAATAGCTAATGTGCTCAAGACGACTGTAAGTATTTCCTGTCATGCGATAGTCTTGAGTAAGTCCCGTTAGTTACAAAGACGATACTTTCAAACGGTAATAGTAATATCGCACTTAGAAACTAATATCGACAAGTATTTTGATATCGATATAGAAGTTAGATATCGATTTTAATACACGTGTATATTAGTTCTGATATAAATTATCAACTACTTGAAACATTTCGTCGACGGCGCGTTCTGTTCTCGTGCGCCTCAAGTAGCTGTCAGCAAATCGTAGAGGCCCAGCCTGCTAGCTGCAGGCAGCCAGGGTCGAAGCCTGCTGGTGTCATGGGTCAGCTTCCGAAAGGAATACCTGGCCCCGGCACGATAGGCAACGAAGGAACGGGGTAGGTTTTTAGTCAGTAAGAGTCTGACATTACTTTTGTAACGAAAAAAAAAACGATAGTAGTGTAGTTGTTTGTAGATTTTGCTGGACCGAGAATCGAACCCAGGACCCCACATACTGTGCTTGCGACCACAAGTCCAAGAAGGCAGTTAAACTTTTGTAAAAGTCTAATAGTAAACTGAACAACATTCGACACTTGAAACAGCCTTATTATACCTACAAAGAAAACACAACAACAATAAACTGAGCTGATGACCTTCAAAGTTCAGCAGAAGCTCAATCCATTAAAAACCAAATAAGTACCAATCGATAACTAATCCAATCACTTCCCCACTGAGAACCGTAAACGCGACATAAAAGAAGGAAATAACCGTAACTAATAAGAACACTTGTTTGCCGAATAAACCTCAACTTTCGGACAATAAACCGTAACTGATAGATTTTATTGCTTAGGGGGTGAACTGACTAGACGTTTTAGTTTTATTCGGGATAAAAACGCAAACGTATTGGCTGCCAACCAGAAGCTTTACCATAAGGTCTTATCGCGATCAATTTTATGAACTAAACCATACTCTCCCTAGACTCATTGACAGTATACCTTAAGAATTTTGATAATTGAATAAGTAGTTTCTTTCAGAAGTTGTCTACAAATACTATTACCTATTTACAATATGAGCTTGGTTGATGCATCAAAGAAATGATTTATAAACGCAGTAATGACACGCTAATTCCTAGATCACACATACCGAGTGAAAGGGAGAGACAGTGTAATTTTGCTACATCACTGTCTCGGCCGAGTAACATTTTCTAAGAACCTTTTTAATGTCTCACCTTTTTACTCAGTACGTGTGATCAAGGCATTAGTCTGAAAACAGCCCTTACACTTTTCCTTCTCTATTTTTATTGTGATGTCACTCGGTCTTTATGTTTCGCCTTACTTATATCTATTTTATTAGATTTACTTTTATGAGAACACTTAATATTAGTAATATCTACTTTATTTCTCATATTATTTATTATATTTTCTTGAAAGCTTTGTTTTAAAGTAAACGATTTTTTTTTTTTTTTATTGGACTATCATGTCCAATTTTCCTGCATACATAGCAGCGCAAATTAATCATGTTTCGACTCGGTAATAATCATGTTCAACAACATATTCGTGGAAATACAACAATTAAATGTGTCTTTTCCTACAATCAAAAATGTATCTAAATTTTAACGTAGTAAACAAAATGGCGACGTTTAAATATTCGTGCACAAATATTAGTCTGCATTAATCTAATTACATGCACGTGATTCAATTCAGTTAGAGCAGCGGCTCCCAACCTTTTTTTAACCGAGGACCACTTTGGTTTCTTTGTTGTTAGCAAGGACCATAATTCCAGTAGAAAACTTAACTATCCCAATAAAAAAAAAACCTTAATCACCAATTTGAAACTTGTAGCACACTGATTCTTTAAAATTAGAAAACGATTGTTGTCAGAAAATACAAAATTTGTGATACAAAATTAAAATCTTCTCTTGGGCCATATTTTAGCCTTTACGGAACACCAGTGGTCCGCGGACCACGGTTTGAGAACCATTGGAAAAAATACAAGTATCGTGTTGTAGATAATTTATTTAGTTTTTGTGCTCTATTTAATAACATGTGCTGTTACGATTCCGAGCAAATTAACATGTTCATTATTGCAGTTTTTTTTACCTATACGATATTACTTGGTAGTACCAAGCACCACTGAAATTATGAGATACCTATTAGGAATGACAGCAATCACGCCAACTTTACTTATATACCTACATATTATATTCAACCATAAAAAATACAGGAAAACCATTTGATTAACATAAAAATTTAATCGCATTAAATAACAACTACATGACACATTGTTAAAAACATTTAATATGCAAATCACCATTATGATTATAAAGTCGCAAAAACGATATTTATGTTTTCTGAAACTAATAAACACGTTTCTTTGTCTACAGACGCGGTTGCACAGAGCTCCTCACAGCTATCACCAGAGTAAAGCACGAAGTAGACTGCAAACACGACACCATGACCTGCCCCATCACAGCCAATTGCTGCTCAATACCCTTCGAAGAATTGGCAACACATTTACAAGGGAACCACAATATAATCGCAGTCTACTCACAAAAGATCAAAATCTTGATAGAGAACTTCCAAACGAAGCTGAAGAAGACAGCATGCTGCAGAACGAAATACAAGATTATACTGCTACATCAAAAAAGCGCTTTCATCATCAAAGTGTGCATATACAACTACCACGTAAGGGTAGAAGTTATGAGAAGGAAGCTCGGCTACACCGCTGATGTTAAATCAGAGACGAAAAGAAGCGAATACAGTGCTTTGGTAGAATTCCAAAGCAAAGCAATAAGCACAAAATCTGCTATTCTCATAGAAAACGAAGCTTATGGGAAGAAAGCTGAATTACAGTGGAGTGATGTGATCATGAAGTCTGAACACGATGAAGCCATCACAATTCATGTCAACATCGGTAAATCAGGCTCTGATTTACTAAGAAAAGACTATGCGGAGTCTTGAATAACGAATTAAATATGAACTGAGGATGTTCTTCAATTTCCAATAGCATCTTCTGTCTATGGACAGGCAACGGTGCTGAGAAAATCGAGTATGAAACATCATGGCATATAGTGCTCAACAAAGTGCAGACAATTTTAAATAATTCACTATTATCATTCCGATTAGATATGCATTTAAATATAAAAATAGAAACATTTGAATTTGATAATGATGTGACTTTAGTGAAGCTTGGTTTAAGTTATGCTGTTAGTGAGATTCGCGAACTCAAAGAAGCTATCAAAAAATATTCGAAGTTGTCAAAACAAGAAAGTTTTGTTGATAAAGAGAATAACGTTGTGGTTATTATTTGTGTAAATAATGTTCTTGAAAACGTTATATTTATTGTTCAAATAGAAGGAAGAACATTGATTTTCCTATTCTAGGTTATGACTGACTGGTTCACGATTTTAATATATTCATCTTTTTGCTACTACATATTTTATTTGAGGTTGGCGTACTTTATTTTCTTCCATTCTGTTCTGTCTACTTTTACGCTATCACTGACTCTCTTTTCTTTAATGTCACTCTTCATCTTCCTTCTTTCATCCATTCCTTTTTTCTTTTGGCTATCTCTCTCTCTCTTTATCTGTCCTCATGTATACTGCTAACTCTATGTACACTTGAAGCAAAAACTTTAAACTAAATATCTTTTACCTTCAAAATGATTATGTATAAAAAGATAATTCACCTCGTTGGACCAGTCGAAATCCTTGAGTTCGCGAATTACCACCAATTGTGACTGATATAGCCTTAATATTAAAATAATTTAGTGTTTAAGAATACGGATATGAATGTAAGATAAAAATATACTTTAAGATTTTTTAATATTTGCATTTTTATTTCTAGTCTTCCCTTGTGAGAGGATACTATTTAAATTACGACTTAATGACCTACATATAAAGATTTCCTGATCTGCCTAATACTAAATGGTACTAAATCGTTATCAAAATAGAAACTGATAATTTTTTGTTACTTTTTAATAACTGTTTTAGTGCAAACATTATCTTGGGGATAAGCATAAAGATAATTTTCACACAAATTCAAACATAATAATATATTCTATACTCATATAACACATTCAACACACGTTTTTTATAACATATTCTTATATATCACACTAATACCAATCACGTAGACTAAACATAGACTTACATCAGAATAGCACAGCATAGCATCAGCCTTATAATGTTCCCACTGCTGGGACTCAAGCCTTCTCTCAAGGAGAGGGAATGGGCTATAATCCACACACGTGCCCATTGCGGATTGGTGAATGTCACATGTCTTCGAATTTTTGGTTCTAGGACATGCTAGTTTCCTCACGATGTTTTCGTTCATCGTTTTGAGAGCAGTGGTGATGAAATAAATTACACAAAGTAATGCGCCTGGCTGGGTTTGAACCTGCGAACTACAATACGTGGTTCGGGGCCGTTACCACTCGAGCACCATTGCTGTACATCAGAATAATGTCCTTCATAATTGCAATTTAAAGTATTTAATTCTTTTCCGTGCTAATTTTAATGACCCATTCATTAAGTTCAAGATTTCTGTTTTGCATAATATTTATCATGTGGTTCATTTAAATCGAATCCCAATAATACTTTAATAATAACGACTAAACTTCTCCGTGTCCTCGAAAACACGTTAGGATGTAACTTGTAGAGATCAGATAGTATCCGTCCCATGTGGAACACTGACCTTCAGCGGCACCCGGTTGAACTAACTGGAAGGCGACCATAACATAATTTTGGCAAAAAGATAATCAACGTATTATGTTCCTACAGCTGGGACTCAAGTCTCCTCTCTAAGAACGCAAATGGACCGCAATCCTTTACGCCCAGGCCTGGTCAAGTAAGGTTTTGTAGATGTCATATGACTTCGAACTTTTGATGTCTTCCTTCACTATTTCGAGAGCAGTGGTGATGAACTAAATTACACAAAGTAAAAGACCTGACCGAGATTGAATCCACGACCTATTTACTCGTAAGTTGCTCTTACCAGTGGACAAAAAATGTCCACTAAGGTCTTACCTATGCAAAATACGCAAGAAATGAATAACAAAGAAAATGTATGAAGGCTAATGAACTTATGAATATTGACAAAGCAAAGATACTAAGGATACCAGGGAGTGACAACGTGTTTGCTTATCAAATTAATGGGTTGCCACACGAAATTAATATTAGATTAGTGAAATGGAACTTAATTAGAAAGCTATTAATCTACTGAGATTGGATTACCAAATTTCTTAGAATTTTAGGGAAACATCAGTCGTCATCAGCCTTTTAATGTTCCCACTACTGGGACACAGGCCTCCTCTCTAAGAGAGGGAATGGGCCGTAATTCACCACGCGGGCCCAGTGCGGTTTGGTGAATGTCACATGTCTACGAATTTTTGGTTTTGAGACATGCCGGTTTCCTCACGATGTTTTCCTTCACCGTTGTTGAGAGCAGTGGTGATGAAATAAATTACACAAAGTAATGCGCCTGGCTGGGTTTGAATCCGCGACCTACAACTCGTAAGTCTGGGGGCTTACTACCGAGTTTAATTGCGATCGGTCGACATTGGTATTGTGACGTTAAGTACTCTTGAATAGGATGCTAGCGCCAAATTGGTTTAAAATTGCGTAAGTTTCCCAAAAAGGTCACGCAATTTGGCCCTAGCATCGAATTCAAGAGTACCTAACGTCACAATTCCAATGTCGAGCGATTGAAATTAAACTCGAGAGTAAGCCCCCAGGGCTGTTACCACTCGGCCATCACTGCTCTGCAAACCTAAACTGTGCCAATTCTTTCAAGAGAAAGGAAGGCCAGAGAAGAGATGGATGGATTGTATGAGGAGTGATATGAAAGAAAAGGGGGTTAGTAATAGTGTGACGGGTGACAGGACAGAGTGGAAGAAAGAAACGTGTTGCACCGGCCCCAAGTAATATGGGTTAAGGGCAGGAAGAAGAAGAAGACTCAAGAGCCAGCAAAATAATAACCAACCAACATCGTTAAATGTCAAAGAGTTTTGATGGCCCAGTAGTTGAGGCACCCACCTCTTGTGCATGATGTTGCAGGTCCAAAACCGGGCAATTTAATTTTTGTATTTTTAGTTTAGGCTGGCATCCGCAACTCCACGACTAAGCGCGTATTTTGCATACGCGTTGGACAAACATGTCATTCGATCCACCCCAGCTCCTCAAGGAAGGCCAGTAGCGCCTTGGTTATTGACCATTTCGCGGAGGTAACCTGTTTTTCCGAAATATTTTACCAAAAGCTGGGAAAAGTCCAATGTGAGTTTCTCAATTCATATGTACTCGTACTTTTTTAACTTTATCTAGGATTTTACCGACACCCCATGCCTCGGAAAGCACATAAAACCGTGGATACCGGTTGTCTCTCGTAGATCTTTGACAGTTATTATATGTAGTCAGACGCCAGAAAGTCTGACCATCAGTCTATGTAGGTATTCAGTTGCATCTGGCTAGACTGGAAGCGACCCCAAGCTGTTCGGGAAAAGGCTAGGGGCATAATGATTGTTTCCACTGCCAAGACACAGTCATCTATGATGTGAGAAAGGAAGACCATATCATATTATATCCTAATGGATAGTAGGCTTGGTTACTTCATTTTAGTCGAAAGACGTCCAGTTTTGGACATAGGCTTCCCCAAGCGTCGCCACAGACTGGTCCTGTGCGTCTCACAACCATCGGATTCCCGCAACCCTCACCAGGTCATCGGTCTACCTTCTGAGAGGCCTAGCAACGCAGCATCTTTTACTACACAGTCGCCACTCCAGAATATTTCGGCCCCATCTTTTGTGCAAGTTATGCGCCCGGCTCCTGCCACTTAGGTTTATGATTCTTCAAGCCATGTTGGAATCTTTGGTTCTTTTGCCGAGATCTTCATTTTTGATTCGATCACAAAATAAGACTGAGAGCATAGCTGTTTCCATTGACCTTTCTATTGCAGGCTTATTGTTGGATGGCAAATATCACTCCTCTGAAGTGATTTTACCTACCATAAAAAAAAAAAACACCTCTGAAGTTCCAGCAATAGATGACGAAAATCTTTTGTAATAAAAGCATACAACTTTCTCTATGTTCAGGACATTTTCTAAACTAATAATAAGTATGTGGAGTAGGCCAGGATATTAACATGGCGGCCTTAATACAGACGGACGGAATAACAGTCACTTGCTTGTAATGCGACGCACGGAGTTGTGCGCGAGACCATTGCTAGAGATGACACGAGAACATGTATTGAATTTATTTTTAAATCTTCTATACATGTATTCTACCGCGTTAAATTTTAGTCTTTTTTAATCCCGCGGAGGGTCGATTCGGTACATGAAACCCTATCGATTTGTAAAGATAAAAATTAAAAATAAAGTACTTTTTTTAAACTCGAATTAATTTACGCATGTACGAAATTAATTTTGTTAAATAAACGTCAGCTGATCGAGGTTAATGGACTGTAGGTAGTTAGTACGCAACGACCGACCACTCCCTACAAGGTCATTGACTCATTTACTTAAAGAAATTAATTTTGCACATGCGTACATATTAATTCGAATTTTAGAAAAAAAAAGTACTTTATTCTTTAATTTTATCTTTATAAATCGATAGTTTGTCATGTACCGAATCAACCCTCCACGGGGTTAAAACGATCAAAATTTAACGGTGTATATTAAAAAAAAAAGTACAAATTAACATTCTATACTACATGACTGATTAACTTAAATATCAGCAAAACCTAATGCTGCGTTAGGAATTAATATGTGTCGAGGATTATAGCCGAATTTTGGTCACAATCGAAGTGGAGGGCTGCATGTAACCATAGCAAATGGTTCAACTATACTGGTTTTTCAATTTAGGCATGCCTGCTTGGTTACTAAAATCTGAATGTGCCACATTCACAACGTACACGGGCGTGTGTTTACAGTGACGGATTGATGGTATTAAGATACAGAGATTGATTGATTACCCTTTTACTTACTAGTTTTATCTTTCAAGTCCACGGTGCACAAAGTTTCATTTTTCTTCAGTCCTTTAAAGACTTAAACTGGACTGTTAAAGAGATAGAGCTATATTGGGTGTGCAGCTCCGTCCTTCTCTCTCACTCATACGCCTAATATTTCAACACCTCATGGTTTTTTTTATATGATAGGTAAAATCATCCAATGATAAATCCCGCCCCTGGGGCGGAGCGGGAGATAGTGCCAGACTCTTACTGACTAAACCTACCCTGTTCCATTCATTGCCTTCGATCCAGGGCCCTGGGGTTCACTTCATAGCAAGGTCCCTGGGCCATGGTACCGTACTATTTCGAACAATCCTAAAGGCCTAGCAATTTCTAATAATACCGTATGACAATGAAAACCGACACAACATAGAATATTTACAAAAGAAAAATGGTCCCCACTCTATTTTTTTTTTTTACGTATAATTACGTTTTACAAAACAACAAACATTTTTCTTCGAAGAATTAGGAGCCAAGGTTTTACGTTCCGAGTTATTAGAAGAAACATAATTGCTTGATTTAAACAACTGTAGAGGTATTAATGATGTAATTTGTAGGAAAATCTGTTCCTTTACCTTGTAATTTACAAATTTATTCAATTTGATAAACGTGTTTTCTGTGTTCTAAATTCTTTTGGATAGGGTTTGTATTTATACAAAAATAAACATGGATTCAGCCCAGTAGTATCTGCCAGCGGATTTGTCCGTATAAGGTCCGTATAAAAGTAGGTTTCTCCATACAGACGTTTTTGTTTTTTTTTTTTAGTTTCAATAGTTTTGGCTGTGCGTTGAAAGTCAGTCAGTCAGTTTCTACTTTTATATTTAAACTAGCTTCTGCCAGTGGCTTCGCCCGCCCATTTGATACCCTTAGGGGATGAGTTCTAGAGAGTCCTCTCTTAGTTGCCGTTTACGTCATACAAGGAAACTTTGTATAAAATTAAAACTCAAATCACAAACGTAAGACTAAGCATAATGGTCAAAAGACTGCAGGCTTCCCTTAGGAGTAAATAAAAAGACCATGTTTAAGGGCATATACTATGCGATTTCAAGTACACACAGATCATGAAAGATCAAAAATAAAAGGCACCATTTGAGGCAAAACTGGGCTAGCAATTTCAAAAACATTACAGTACTAAAATCACACATATAAATAAAGCAAAGTGGCCATTTGTTTTCTTTAGACTAACATACATATTTCTGGGTTTTTAGCAGTTATGGTTCGAACCTTCCTTTTCCGTCTCCCTTGGATATCATATGTTACCAATCTCGGGGGAGGCTACAGATTTTGCAGTGATTGCTTACCCATGTAAGTGGAGGTCTAGAGGCCTTTTATGATACCTTTGGGAAGAGATTGAGAAATGTGCTTATGATAGACTGGCATCTGCCACCGGTTTTACCCGCGTGACAGTAGAAAATTTACTTTTTACTATGCCATGGCAGGGGGACAGGGGCCATAGTCTTTACATAGTTCTTGATAACTAGTTTTCCTAAAATTATAGCTCTATTTCTTGGTTTTACACGTGTCGTAGTATTTTTCTACCAACCCGGGGTTGTTCTTAGGTGCACTAACATACCGCTTACAGGGATAAACGTCGGATGGTATAACGTTCCACCACTGCTCTCAAAAACGGTGGAGGAAAACATCGTGAGGAAACCGGCATGTTCTAGAACCAAAAAATCGAAGACATGTGACATCTACCAATCCGCACTGGACCCGCGTGGTTTTTTTTTTTGGATTACGGCCCATTCTACGTATACGTATACGTATTCTTACGGCCCTGAGTCCCAGCAGTGGGAACATTATAAGGCTGATGAAATGCAATGCAATATTCAGAGGCCCTTTTAAACCATATTAAAGGGCCTCTGCAAGGCTTCGGGCCCTCTTACGCCTTTCAAAGGTCTACACAGGGGTTCCAGAGATAATTAAATACATGAAAACACCATATTGATAAAACCACTGACGCACGTAATAAACTAATGCACCTAACCATGAACGATTGCATCACTGCTTACCATCAGGTGGGATCGCGGTCAAGCACTAGTTTGTATTATACAAAAAAAAAATTTTTTCTTGGTTTGTTTACTGTTTTTAGCAAAAACAGAGTAAATGATCTGATTACATATCAAAAACTAACAATGTGATATTATTAGTGTTATTGACAAGTAAATTGAAAACTGTATTATCGCGTTGTTTAAAAAACATCGTTACTTTCAACGCATATTAAATATTAAACGCTTTTATGAGGCTATTAAAGGTTCAAACAACAAACAATACCCACATGCAATGTTTTAAAACAAAAAGCTTTTCAACAACGAAGAAAAGCACATCCTTTCTAATCTTCAATTTCAAACCTTACCCTCTTAAATTTTAAGTAGAATTTCATTTGACTAAAACATTAAAATAAAAACTACATAATTAGTTATGTCAACAACCTGTTTAAAAACTTCAAACTGTATTCTACTTTAAACTTTCGATGGTAAGGTTGTAAATCGTCTGTCATCAAATACAGGTTGTTTGCAAGTCGTGACAAGCACATTTCCACGTTGTGTAAAATGTTGATTCAGTTGTTAAATTAAATAAGTGACCAAGTGAACTGGTTTCTGAAGGTTTCAGTCACGACTTTGTCATATATTACTTATCTTCTTTCTTTGACAAATAATGCATGCAAGGCCGCACAAGTTCCCGCCATAGGTGACACCCCGGGCGTCGTCGAGAAAAGCGGGAAGTACATTAGACCGACGTACACGTGGATCACGCCCAATTTGATCTAAATGACTGGCCTGTTGGTCTAGTGAAAAGTGATTCTGACTGCTATACCGTCGTTGGTTCGATTCCCACCTGGACCAGACAAATGTTTTTGTGATGAGCACGATCATTTGTTCTGTGTCTGGGTGTAATTTATCTATAGTAATTAAGTAGGATTTAGAATAATATAAGTAGGTATTATATCAGTTGTCTAGTACTCATAACACAAGCTCTGCTTAGCTTGGGACTAGACGGCGTTGTGTGATAGTTGTGGAATATTATTATTATTCATTTGAACGTAGAGCCGCGTCGCGTGGCGTGGATCTAATGTTGCTCTACAAGTCGAATTGCCATATAAAATGCATGGAGACTGACACGTCCAGATCGGCGTCCGTGGCCCACTAGTGCCCAATGTCATCCTACACCAGGGTGACTCCCGGTGACCGTAAATGCGAATTTACGTACATACTGACTTTTGAAAGAATTCTGCTCTCTTAAGAGGATTCGGGGAAGGCCTGGTGTGGTTTAAGGGAGTCCGATGGAAGCGAAACGCACAGGACCGGTCGTTATGGCGTGACACTTCGGAGAGTTTCATTCACACCACTTATTTTTATCACGGTCTCCATAATAAGTTAATTATTTTACTTTCTACATTTCTGAAATGAACCCATAAACCGTCTTCACACATCACAATATCGTGACGTGACCAATAAAGGCTCAGTTAAACAGATGCGCCTAACGTGGAGTGCAAGCTTTTTGATTCGTTCATAAAAACCACAAGATTACAGTCCATACTCGTAAATGCACACAAAGGTATTATTTATTTATTCAAGTACACACACAAACACTTAAAAACGAAAAGAACAAATACAGATAGAAGAGTACAAAGGTATGGCTTATTTCTAGCGAAATTTCTTTCAGCAGAGCTGCGACAGGAGAGATGGATGAGAGATGTAGACGCAGTGTGTATAAATAATTTGGAAAATTTATTAATTTGATATAGGTTAGAGCGAAAGAAATGAGAAATTAAAACTTGAATTTTTAATTTGTTCTCATATTTTAATATTACATAATAAACCTCCTGTTTCTGCAACGTAAATTACGAAGAAAAAAATGGACAAATAAATTGCTGTAATTCGTTTTCGGTTTTAATAATGCATACAAGCGTCAAATTCAATGAAGTTAGCTTTTTTTTTCCTGAAAGGTATTTTTTAAGGAAAATAACAAAGTATACATTGTACACAATTCACATGTTACTAAAAAAGTCATAAGTAGACATGTGGATGGATTAGGAGAGGGAAGTCTAAGAAAAATGGATGGAGTGTATGAGGAGTGATATGAAAGAAAAGGGAGTTTAGTAGTAGTGAGTCGGGTGATAGGACATATAAAATGGAAGAAAAAATTATGTTGCACCGACCCCAAATAACCCGATTAAGGGCATAAAGATAATATGAACATAATATACATTATATTAAATTATATTTCCATGGGGTCCGAGTGCGCATATCCTTTTCAAGGAAATTTCGCATCGCTTGATCGATACTTTGCGTGACCAGAGGGTTGGCTCATTCTTTGCCCAAAGAATCAAACAGGCAGCATTGCCATTCCACATGGCTATGCTGCCAGTCTTTTGGGTACGTTTCCGGATGACAACGATGTGGAGGAGTACTTCAACGCCTGAGTGTATTTGATGTTTTTGTATTATATTTGTACATAGTTAGGTCTAGTACACATTCTTAGTTTAGTTTTTAAGTCCATAGGTTTAGTTTATAATAAATATATACTTAGAATATAACTTAATTATCGGAGGATTTTATTAAATTAGTAATATATGTGTTCTCAGAGAAAAACAAGTTTAAATTTTGTCAGGTATTTTTGAATCCTCTCACTCTCCGGATTTCGATAATTTACAGTTAATTAATTAATAATATATCTTAAAGCATAATTATCGCCCCGCAAAACGAAACCATAAAATATAGCCTGCTTCATAATGAGCAAATAAATTAATTGAAAAGAAAGACACCCATTGAATTGAGCCTAAGAAAATGTAATTTTAAGTAATTTTGTCTGTTGCAATATTTGCATTTTACGCTTTCATTAAACTCAAATAATACTTAAGAAAGCAGACGTCTGTAAACTATTAAGAATTTGAGATATTTGTTTCTATGTATCTAATAAGCATAAGTGTAATCAGCCTTATGTTTCCACTGCTGGGACAAGAGCCTCTTCTTGGAAGAGGGAATGGCCCATAACCCACCATGCTAGCCCAGTACGGTGAGGTGTGTAGCTACATAAAAACAAATGAACGACGATCCATTTTTAACTTAATTTGTCTATGATGTAAAAAAATACAAAGAAAGAAATATAAACGTTTATTCGTACCTTACACAATCGTGTTACAAACTAGAAATACATAATAGCCTAATATATAACATGTGCGAGGCCAAAAAGGCGCCTCATCAGCAACTCTGAAACTTCGCCACAAGCGATGCCACATCTATTATAGCACTCTTTGCGCACTGATGCTTGCATCAAAAATAACTTTGAGTGGCCAACATTAACGCTATTGCCGAGGCAAAATCCTGGTCAAAGCAACTAAGAAATTATTAAGACGAATGCGCATGCAGCAAACGTCATAAAACTCTTTCTTTTAAATGATATAAACTTGTGTTTGACTGGGATTCAACTTGATCTTAAGTAGTGATGCAATCGTTGATGGTGAATCGCACTAGTTCATTTAAAGCCAGGTTCTACTCACTTTGAACTTTTTTAAACCTCTGGAAATCCTCAAATATAAAAGAGATCACCATGAAAAATTATTTTATTAAAATTGAAAAATTATATATGACTTACCGCCGGGCAAAAATTAAAACATGATGTAAATTTGTTGGATCAATAAAAAAAATCGCGAATCGGTCCCTAATTTACGATTTCAAACGTGTATGTCTACGAGATTACTTCACGCAAATATTTGAAAATTACAAAAAAAATATTAAAACTAGTTTTTAAAAAGGCCTCGCAAAAAAACAAAATTCAGAATAGTTATTGTTTTTTCTTCTATAACAATAGAACCGCTGTTACGGGGCCATGAAATCGACATAGACCCGGGCGGAGTTCATACAAAATATACAGTGACTACAACTGGCTCTAAAAAGCCTATTTATTCACTCACACACTCAGTCTTGAAGTCTCTTCTCTAAACTCTAACTTATTTTTTTTTTGTCACATTGATGTCGCAGCACTCGTTCTTGCCGCAGCTATGTGAACGATCCTTTACATCGTTGGCCTTACACTATCGATAATCGATAGATTTGCATTTCCACACAATTGAGCATCAATGAAGTTCGGCTTCCATCAGATCGTACCTGGCCGACACCAAGATGAGTCTTTTTAAGTTGTAATGAGGTTTTTAAAGGTTTTGTTGTAATAGGTAAAAGATTTTTGAAAGTCGTTTAAAGGCCTTTGGATACTTTAAAGGATTGGTTAGGTTTTTGCATAATTATCCTATAAAAAAAGCCTAAAAGTTTCACATAAGTGTTACTGAAAAAAAAAGGTATGGGTGTAATGAAATACCTACTTATAAAATGAATTTTCTTTTAATAAAGCCCTAATTTGATTTTTTTTGATAGCTGAAAAAGAAACTAAATCTTCAGTGAATTTTACAATATTACTTACTAGCATTCCGGAAAGACGTTGTCCCATCTGAAAGCTGACTATTACCAACCCGATTGCAGCGCCACCTACCAGGTAGAATTGTATTTTACAAACCTTATCAGAGACCCACTTAAATATTTTTTTTAGAGGTTAGGTTTATTATTTATAAAATAATTCGTTGTAACATTATGTAGGCTTAAAAGAAGTTTCATGATGAAGTCCTAACTGGTAATATTTGCTCCTTTGTACAACCACACAAAAAATCACAGGGCATCTTCTAACACCTAAATGGACATTATTGTAAGTCTTAAAAAACACACAATTACTTACCTCTGCAGCAATATACGCAGGTATGACGGAGAGGAGCAGCCTCTCTTGCTGCTCCCTCTCACACTCCAGCTTCACTCTCTGTTCCAGGCAAGTTCTGGTGCCAGCGAAGGTGTTCCTGTGGGCCCTCTCTGTGAGGGCTCGGTAGTAGAGACCGATGCCGCTAGCAGAGATGAGGAGGGATAGCTCGCAGATTAACTGAGGAAGAGAAAAACGAATGAGTAGACTGTAAAAGATGTTAGTGAAGATGAAATGAATGAAGAAATGAAGATGAAATGATGATGATGAACCGAGGTTCATCATCATCATTTCAGCCATGCGACGTCCACTACTGAATTTTTTTTTTGTAGTTAGGAAAATCATCCAATGACATCTCCGCGCCCTTGGGCGGAGCGGGAGATAGTGTCAAACTTTTACTGACTAAAATCCCACTCCTGTTCCTTCATTGCTTTTCACACTGGGGCCGAATCTTCCTTTCAGACGCAGACCCTTGGCCCCAGTACGCTTCGACCCTGCTGAGCCCCTACGATTTAATGTAGATAATATGAAACTAACAAGTCGTACATTTAAACTTGACTTTGCCAAAATTTGTGTGAAATTATAATTTCCTGGTTTCAAATATGCATTTAACTTTTTTTATAGTTTAAATTTTATGCTAATGGAAGACTAATTACAGCACTACTTTGAGTAAGTGCTCGATTACGGAGACACGGCGCGTCGGGCGGTCCGTCGTACATTGCCTTAGGTTTGTGTTGTGTAAATGTAAGACGAAACGCCCAACGCGCCGCGCAACGCGCCGCGTCTCCGTAAACACGGCCAAGGCTTACTGTCTACTGGCTACCAGTAGCCAGTGACGACTAAGCCTCTATGGAGCCAGCTTCATAGAGGCTTATTCGTGGTTATACGCTTTATAGACGCTTGCTCACAACTTACACACAAAACTATGAAACTGTCTACGAAACAAATGCGCGTCTATGAAGCTACGCGTCCGCAAACAGTAGGCTTCACATTTAGGCCGTACCTACTCAATCACTGTGTCCTACGGACGATGACGTCATAATTACGGGTCATATGGAAAATATTACGCCTTTGTACGTCCGAAATGTCTGTATACTCCAATCCAATCTGGTAACTTGTACATATTTGGTATCCTTTGTTGTCATGCACACACCCTGGAACCCTAATTGTATTATGTTGTTTGTATACAAAAATATGAAAGCTTACAAATTGTGATCTATTTGTCTATATTAAACACCGTTAAATTTTGATCGTTTTAATCCCGTGGAGGGTCGAATCGGCACATGAAACACTATCAAAAAATAAAGTACTTTTTTTAGACTTGAATTAATTTACGCATGTACGAAATTAATTTCTTTAAGTAAACGTCAGCTGGGCGAGTTCAATGACCTGTAGTTAGTTAGTACGCAACGACCGACAACTATCTACAAGGTCACTGACTCGTTTTTTTATAATTTATTTATATACAATTAAAATACACGTTCATGTTAACGGTGTATATTATGTTAATTGTATATTATATAAATTGTATATCTACTGGACTAGCTTTTATCTTGGACATAGGATAAGCTAAAATATTAGAGATTTTTTTACTCCGGAATAAAAATGGAGGTTTGACATTTTTTTATAGAAAATAATTATCTCAAACCACCATATTTATTCTTTAGTTATCAGTTATCTGAAATCTGTTTTTTTATTAAAAAATCAGGACTTGTCACTAGACTTCCGGTGTCTGTTACCTTTCTGAATTTTGTGTCATAAATTCAGAAAGGTAACGGACACCTTAAATCTAGTGACAAGGGATTTTACCATACGAGTGTTGGGG
The DNA here is from genome assembly GCA_958295575.1 of Leucania comma. Taxonomy (NCBI): domain Eukaryota; kingdom Metazoa; phylum Arthropoda; class Insecta; order Lepidoptera; family Noctuidae; genus Leucania; species Leucania comma. The sequence continues at coordinate 21,698,040 of OY282478.1, read as the reverse complement.
ACGCCCATACAAAATGGTGATGGAGAAACTCCGCCCATGGGCTCCCCCGCTGACTCAGAGTCTCCGGCCCCAGCTCGTGGAGGGTGTGGTGGGCGCTCTGTTCCCTACGCGAGGGGAGCATACTCCCCCGCCTATGGCTCCGCCACCAGCAGCGGTGTCCGATGCGGACCACGACGGCAACGACGGCAACAATGCTCCAGAGGTGACCGAGGTGGAGATGAGAGTGGCGGTGCGAAGGCTGAGTGCCAAGAACACCGCCCCAGGACCCGATGGCTTGCCTGGAAAAGCCTGGGTCCTGGCCATGGAGGAACTCGGGTCTCGACTGAGAGGGCTCTTCAGCGCATGCATGGAGAGGGGCCAGTTCCCGCTTCGCTGGAAGACGGGGAAACTGGTCCTTATCGCGAAGCCGGGGCGCCCCGCGGACTCTCCGTCCGCGTATCGGCCCATTGTGCTGCTCGACGAGGTGGGCAAGCTCTTTGAAAGAGTAATTGCAGACCGCCTCGTCGTGCATCTGGCACGGAAGGGGCCGGATCTTGCGGACGGCCAGTTCGGATTTCGCAGGAGGCGCTCCACTGTGGACGCCATCATGCGCGTGCGAGCCCTCACGACGGGGGATGCGGTGTCCCGGGGCAGGTGTGTCTTGGCGGTGTCTCTGGACATCGCCAACGCCTTCAACTCCCTGCCCTGGAGTTGCATTGGTAGGGCACTCCGGTACCACCGGGTGCCCGACTACCTCTGTCGGGTGATCGAGGCCTACCTGTCGGACAGGTTCATCATCTACCCCGGTCATCAGGGGGAGTTGAAACGGCGAGAGATGTCGTGCGGTGTTCCGCAGGGATCGGTACTAGGGCCGCCCTTGTGGAACATCGGGTACGACTACGTGCTGCGCGCCGACCTCCCCGACGGGGTCAGCGTGGTCTGTTACGCAGACGACAGGCTGGTCCTGGCGCGGGGACGGTCGTACCAGGCGGCGGTCGAACTAGCGACGCGCGGGGTTGCGACAGTCGTGGAGAGGATACAGCAGTTGGGACTCGAGGTGGCATTGCACAAGTCCGAGGCCATGTGTTTTCACGGCCCTCGGAGCGCGCCACCTCCGGGCTCCCAATTAACGGTAGGAGGAGTTCACATCGGCGTCGGGTCGACGATGAAGTACCTGGGACTCGTCCTCGACAGCCGGTGGAACTTCAAGGAGCATTTCCGACGTCTGGCTCCCAGATTGAATGCGACTGGGGCTGCGCTCAAGCGGCTCCTGCCGAACCTGGGGGGTCCAGACGCCTCCTGCCGGAGGCTCTACGCAGGCATCGTTCGGTCCATGGCCCTTTACGGTGCGCCGGTGTGGGCGCCATCGCTACGGAAGCGAGTGGCGGCCCGGCTAACCGCCTGCCAGAGGGTCATGGCCATCCGGATGATCCGCGGATACCGTACGGTGTCCTGCGAAGCGGCGAGCCTCCTTGCTGGCCTACCACCATGGGATTTGGAGGCAACAGTCCTTGCACACATGCATGATTTACGCGTGGAGATGCAACGTCGGGGCGAAACTCCGCTGCCGCGACAAGTCGCGGCATGGCGGACAGAGCTCCGGCGGGATCTCATGGTGAAATGGCGAGAGCGACTGTCGCAACCTCGTGCTGGGCACGCCACGATCGAGGCGGTAAGGCCCCTCTTTGAGGCGTGGCTGGAAAGGCCCCACGGCGTCGTCACCTTCCGTTTGGCGCAGGTGTTGACCGAACACGGCAAGTTCGGTCCGTACCTGTACAAGATTCGTGCGGAGACGACGCCCGGGTGTCGCCACTGTGCGGACCGCCCGGTGGACACGGTGGAGCACACAGTCGAGGTGTGCCCCGCTTGGGAAGAGCAGCGCCGTGTCCTCGTGGGGGCGATCGGCGGCGATCTCTCGCGCCGGGGCTTGGTTCAAGCCATGCTCCGGAGCGAGGAGGAGTGGCAGGCGGTCGCCTCCTTCTGCGAAGCAGTAATGCTAGTAAAGGAGGAGGCCGACCGCCTTAGGCAAAGGCGGACACGCCGCCGCCGCCGCCGGGTTTCCGATCCCAATTTCCGGCCACCGTAGGCGCGGGCTCGCGGACGGTGGGCAATGGGTAGCTCGCTGTCCGTCCGTCCGGTAACAGACCGGTCCGAGCTCAGGTCGTCTACGGCGCGCACCGTTCCCGCGCGCCTCAAGGAGTTGTCAGCAAACTGTAGGGGTCCAGCAGGGCCGAAGCCTACTGGGGCCAAAGGTTATATGAGACTGTCACCAAAGGCCCCAGGATAAAGGCAAGGAATGGAAAGGTAGGTTTTTAGTCAGTAAAAGTCTGACACTGTTTCCCGCCCCACCCAAGGGCGGGATTCGTCATTGGATGATTTTACCTACCCAAAAAAAAAAAAAAAAAAAAAAAAAAACCATACGAGTGTGGAACCCTAAAAACAAAAAAAAAGAAACCATAATAAAAGTAAGTTAATGTAGTTGGAAAAACTACAATACACGCTTTCTCATTATAAAATAACTGCAATGGTCTTTTGTCACACGATGTTTGACCGTAAGTAAATATTATTATGATTACCTACGTAAAGGTTATAAATAACTACGTTAAAAATGTTCCTTCAAGTTGCTATTATATTACTGAATTCAGGTAACGTATGTCGTCGTACATGATGACGAATCTGGTGCAGGAACTTCCCGAACTGACCGATTTTAGTGAGGGCCTGCGTAATAAGCCTGCGCCTACAGTGGCTGGAAATCGGGATCAGGATCCCGGGGACTGAAGCGTGAGAGCCGTCATCACCGCGCGTGCGGCTACCTCTAGTTAGCTCTGCTAGTATTACTTCTTCGCAAAAGGAGGCAACCGCCTAGCATTCCTCCTCGCCCCGGATGATGACCCGAACCAGGGTTCGGCGCGAGGACCAAACCTATGTAAGTTTTTTTTTTTATGGTAAGTAAAATCATCCAATGACAAAATGCCTTGGGTGAGGCGGGAAATAGTGTCAGACTCTTACTGACTAAAAACCTACCCTGTTCCATTCAGTGCCTTTGTCCTAGGGCCCCGGGTAACATTTTCACATAACCTTTGGCCCCAGTAGGCTTCGGCCCTGCTTGGCCCCTACAGTTTGCTGACAACTCCTTGAGACGCGCGGGAACAGTGCGCGCCGCAGACGACTTGAGCTCGGACCGGTCTGTTACCGGACGAACGGATAGCGAGCTACCCATTGCCCGCCGTCCGCGAGCCGGCGCCTACGGTGGCCGGAAATCGGGATCGGAATCCCGGCGGCGGCGGCGGCGTGTGTGCCGTTGCCTGGTGCGGTCGGCCTCCTCCTTCGCTAACATTACTGCTTCGCAGAAGGAGGCGACCGCCTGCCGCTCCTCCACGCTCCGGAGCATGGCTTGAACCAAGCCCCGGCAAAACCTATCTAAGTATGCATTTGTCACTATATTTCTTTTCTGTTTGCGTTTCCATACCTATGATATTTTTTCAGCATCATCCTAAGATTAACTAGTGAAAAATGCTGAAGGTATTAATAATGATCGTCGTTCTATAGTTTTCATACAATTTGATTTTATAAATAAGATTTAATTTAAACCCAAACATTTTTAAGGCCCTTTTTTTGGTTACTTAAAATCAATATAAAATACGAGTACATTATCTTAAAATCAATATTTGTGTTAAGGCGACGAATTTCGAATTATATTCAAACTCCATAGTACCTACCTACTGAGAGATTTCACTTCCACATTACAAAATTTCGTCCTATTATGGAAACGGATTTATTTTTCGGCTGTCCACTAAACAGTAGGTATTAGTCTCAGACCTCAGCCATCCAGACAGTACAGACAGACATTCCCATTTAACAAGCCCTCAATATTTATCCCCTAGGGTTGACACATCTCTCTATTATTGATATATTTTATAACGGAACATACGTTACGCCCTAACATCGCAATCAGCTAACCTGGGCCTCAAGTCTGCTATTACAATAGTGTCAGAAAGATCTATCATTGATTTCATAATTGTTGATTTTGACAAGTTTGGTAATCTACTAATATAATGGCGTTAATATGACTTTCCAATGATCAACCACCGACATTTCGTTGAGAGAAATGGCATAGAATGGTAATCTCGTACCCACATAGTGACAAATGAATGTCTGCCTTATATCATAACAAAAACATAACAAAAACCAAATACAGATACAATAACAAAAAGAAAACTCTGAAGACGCCAACCGGCGACCGCTCTAAATAAACAGTAATGTCAGTTTGGCTTTGACAGCTAAAAGACCACTGACCTACCGATGATCGGTCAATAAGAATTTTGGAGATTACAAACTTTTAGCAAAATGACAATTGAATCGTGTCGGAATGACGATTTATAAAAATAGGTGACTTGGGCCCCTGGACTCGAAACTTACACATCTATGATCATTGTCATGACAGTCGCAAACCTATAGTCACTGATAGACAAGGACAGAGATAAGATCCGGCGCTGTCGTGCCAGCGAAATACCGTTAGCCGCCAAATGTGTGTGATCCTTGGAACCAATGTGAAATCGTCTCATATAGGCACACTTTCAGCCTCCCATCTTCTGCTGTTTTGATTTAATCTAAGCACCCTATTAATAAAACGACCGCCGTTTTTGGATGTTGAGGCGAACATAAAAATAAAGAAATTTTTAAACACTGTACACAGAAATATAGTACAAAAAAATATTGGACTTTGAACTAATCGTAGTTAAAGGTCAAATTATATATCTCAAAAACAGGATTTCTGTTTTGACACCTTTATGACGGTTTCTTTGTAGTTTATAAAATTAATTCTCTTATTAATGGAGCTGGTGGTAGCATGAGAGCAAAACTTGAAGCCCTGGTTTAGGTTTATACTATTACTTCAAACCAAGAATCAACTAATCGATTCCTTTATGTCCTTCGCAGTAGGATCTTGGCCCCAAAGACCACACTTACAACCCCAGTAAAAACTTGCCGAGATCTCGATGAGATTACTACTAAGGCCCCCCTGTCCGTCTGTTTACCACCAGCCTGTATCTAATGAACCATGATAGTTAGATAGTTGAAATTTTTACAGATATACAACAGTATTTTTAATATATGCAAAACCTGAACATAGTTTGTTCAGAGTTAGTAACTGAATCGATTCCAATCATTTTTACACCATGTTAAATTTTTTCCCAAAAATATTTAAAGAGGTCACAAGTTGGACACCACCGGCACTAAGTACAACACAAGTCAAGGCAGGTCATAGCAGACATTAAGAGCCAGAGAACAGCTGGGTGCGGAAGTAAAACAGCCCCTCAGTTCCCCGGATGGCCCGGTGACCATGTATTTTTGTGGACAACCATGACAACCATAGCAAGTTTATGATTTTTAATGATACGGTTATGAAATTTAGTACATAGATTCTTTGTATAAAAATACTAGACACGTGTTTCAGGTTTCGCGTAATAATATATTAAAACTAATGTTTTATATCTGTTGCCGCTATGACAACAAAATTAAGTTATAAATAGCAGTAGTAGTAGTTTGTGGGGCTCATATAAAAAAAAAACTTGTCTTTTGCCGTTATTTTTTTACGGACGGTACGGTACACTTCATGAGCGAATCCTATTCACACTTGGCCTCTTTTCCCTTATTTATTTATTTATATACACTTTATTGTACACCCAAGACTACAATTTATATGAAAGGAAATCTTATAATAAAGAAACATACAATCGGTGGCCTTATCGCACCCGGCGATCTTTCCAAGCAACCAGGTACCCCCTTATAGTTAAACCCAATGGTTAACTGTACGACATAATCACATCAAAAACATCTAGAATGGGCTTTTGTTCTATAGCAGTGTGTATAAGCGTTAAAAAGATTAAATGTCGGATTTAATACCGCTTACAGCAGTTTTATACGATCTAATAAATAATAATATGCATGTATTTTTTTAAATTTACTAAATTAAATAATGTTTAGTGTTGATAAAAAAATATGAAAGAATTTTTAGAATATTATTGTCATCAACAATAAAGTTCTACGTATATCTTCAAAGCTGGTAACATCGACTTACATTCTAAGTGATAGACAAGCTCGTTCATAGAAACTATTTGTCACAATACCGAAACGTTAAAACAAAAGTTCGCTGCAGCTCTAAATTGTCATTATGACGTCTAACAAAACTTTTAAGGTTACAGCGCTTAAATACTGCAAAACTGCACTAATGTCATCAAGTCAAGATGTTCGGCATACAGTACACGTAAGTCAAGGAAAGTTATTGTACGGCATGCCTAATCTAGTGCATAGTACATATATATCGATGGCTGGTAATAAGAAAGAAAAGTCCTACATAAACTTTGATGTCAAAGTTTATCATTCCTATATCGGGGTGCTTCGATGAACCATGTACCTACATGTTTGATCGAACCCGGGGTGCCATAGAGACAGGTAATTATATTTATTTGAAACAGTCAGGTGTATCTTATCTGCTTTTCGAGCAATTTCAATATTGTATAATTATATATTTTTTAATACTTTGGATATATAACAAATATTTTTTCAATGCACTTACTCGAAAACCCACACTTATCCCTGCCACTTTTAGGCACGCAATTTACAGATTTCCGCACTTATTCGGAAAAGTGCTCGAGCTCCCCCACCACATTTTTTTCAATTTATCGTCTCAGGCTGGGCGCTAAGCGACCCCTACGAGTCGCCGATCTAACCCCATTCATCTATTTCTTCGGAAATTAGTCACTGCAACAGTCAGCTCCATAATACCCTCGCATATGGCTCGGGCGTATTCTGCAATGACAAATTACTATTGTCATGCATGTTCCTTACTTAGGAAACTAAAGTCTACCAACCCTAGCCTATGCTTAGGAATAAAGCCAAGGGTAAAAGCCAGTTTACGAGACACCATCAGGTGTCAAGGTTGCCAAGTCCATGAGAACAAATAATAAACGTTTATTGACCAGAGACACGGAATTGCGACGTCTTTTTTTTTGAGGGCAACCATTTGTTTTTGTGAAAATGTTAGGAGACTTTATTATGATCTAAGATCCGATAGAAGAAGTACCTTCCCTCATCGGTTATTTGATTAGGATAAATATTATATGCTAGATGATGCTTTTATTGATACATTGCGAGTAGGTTGCCTATCTAAATCTGGTGCCAAAGATGTGAAACAATTAAATTAGTTAATATTTTTTTTTCATCAACTACCCTGATTGGTTATTTAAGAAAGACGAGCATCAGCTGAAAGAATGCGCTCTGAGGAACTCAAAAAGTATAAGTTGCCTAATTTTCCTTGGGGCAAACATAGGAGTTGCCTCGTTTGAAGAGGTAGATAAATGGTGGTAATATACTCTCATCTGTTATTTAATCGAATAATATATCAAATGAAAGGTAATTTTATTCCTAATCCAACCGTATTAGGTTGCCTTCCCAAAAATGGTGTGAATGAATAGTTGCCTACATTTAAGATTTAAAATTTTCTGGGCTAGTTCTGGTATTAAAAATATATTTCCTCGTCTGTAATTAAAGGATAATAAGATTATACGCCAGATAAATCATATATCGATATATCGCGAGTAGATTGCTTAGCTAAATCACATACCAATGATGTTAAACAATAAAATTTGTTATTAATTATTTTTTATCTACTTCCCTGACTTGTCGTTTAAGAAAGTCATGTATCAGCTGAAAATATGTGCTCTAAAGAACTGGAAAAATATAAGTTGCCTACTTTTCCTCGGTGCAACTATGAGGGTTATCTCGTATAAACAGGTAAATAAAGCTTAACATGATACTCTCATCTGTTATTTCATTGAATCGAGTATCAAATTAAAGGCTATTTTATTCCTAACCCAGCCCTATTAAGTTGCCTCATCAAAAATGGTGTGAATTCATGGTTGCCTAGATTTAATATGTAAAATTTTCTGGGCTAGTTCTGGTCATAGAAATACATTCCTTCATCTGTAATTAAATGACAGTAAAATTATATGCTAGATAATATATATATAGATCGCGAGTAGATTACTTAGCTAAATAAAATGCCAATGTTGTTAAACAGTAAAATCTATTATTATTATTTTTTTATCAATTTCTCTGAGTGGGTATTTAAAAAAGTAGAGCATCAGCTGAAAGAATGTGCCCTAAAGAACTGGAAAAATATAAGTGGCCTACTTTTCCTCGGTGCAATTATGGGGGTTGCCTCGTATAAACAAGTAAATGTAAGTAAATACGTGCGTCACTGCGGGGTGCCAACTGAAAACCAGCGCTGGGTGTCTGACGCCCCGCAAATGCTGAGGTGGTCACCCTTTCGGTGCGGGCACGCTCAGCGTACTCTGTACATTTGTGTGTTTTTTTACTATTATTATTATTTCATGTTTGTAACCGTTGTGCTGTGTCTGTCTCGAATAAAAGTAATTCTATTCTATTCTATTCTATTCTATTCTAAATAAAGGTTCACATGATACTTTCATATGTTATTTCATTGAATCGAGTATCAAATGAAAGGCTATTTTATTCCTAACCCAGCCCCATTAAGTTGCCTCACCAAAAATGGTGTAAACTTATGGTTACATAGATTTAATAAATAAAATTTTCTGGGCTACTTCTAGTCATAGAAATATATTCCCTCATCTGTAATTAAATGACAGTAAATATTACTTGCTAGATAATATATATACAGATCACGAGTAGATTACTTAGCTAAATAAAATGCCAATGATGTTAAACAGTTAAATCTGTTATTATTATTTTTTTATCAATTTCCCTGAGTTGGTATTTAAAAAAGTAGAGCATCAGCTGAAAGAATGTGCCCTAAAGAACTGGAAAAATATAAGTTGCCTACTTTTCCTCGGTGCAACTATGGGGGTTGCCTCGTATAAATAGGTAAATAAAGGTTCACATGATACTCTCATCTGTTATTTAATTAAATCGTGTATCAAATGAAAGGCTATTTTATTCCTCATCCAGCCCTATTAAGTTGCCTCACCAAAAATGGTGTAAACTCATGGTTACATAGATTTAATATATAAAATTTTCTGGGCTACTTCTGGTCATAGAAATATATTCACTCATCTGTAATTAAATGACAGTAAAGATTATATGCTAGATAATATATATAGGTATATACATCGCGGGTAGATTGCTTATCTAAATCACATACCAATGATGTTAAACAATAAAATTTGTTATTAATTATTTTTTATCTACTTCCCTGACTTGTCGTTTAAGAAAATCGTGTATCAGCTGAAAGTATGTGCTCTAAAGAACTGGAAAAATATAAGTTGCCTACTTTTCCTCGGTGCAACTATGAGGGTTGTCTCGTATAAACAAGTAAATAAAGGTTCACAAGATACTCTCATCTGTTATTTCATTGAATCGAGTATCAAATGAAAGGCTATTTTATTCCTAACCCAGAACTATTAAGTTGCCTCACCAAAAATGGTGTGAATTCATGGTTGCCTAGATTTAATATGTAAAATTTTCTGGGCTAGTTCTGGTCATAGAAATATATTCCCTCATCTGTAATTAAATGACAGTAAAATTATATGCTAGATAATATATATATAGATCGCGAGTAGATTACTTAGCTAAATAAAATGCCAATGATGTTAAACAGTAAAATCTATTATTATTATTTTTTTATCAATTTCCCTGAGTGGGTATTTAAAAAAGTAGAGCATCAACTGAAAGAATGTACCCTAAAGAACTGGAAAAATATAAGTTGCCTACTTTTCCTCGGTGCAACTATGGGGGTTGCCTTGTATAAACAGGTAAATAAAGGTTCACATGATACTCTCATCTATTATTTCATTGAATCGAGTATCAAATGAAAGGCTATTTTATTCCTAACCCAGCCCTATTAAGTTGCCTCACCAAAAATGTTGTGAATCCAGTAAATGTTCAAAGTGTACCCTTATCTGTCATTTAATCAAATTTTATATCAAGTCAAAGGTTATTTTATTCTTAATCAAACCGTATTAGGTTGCCTTACCAAAACCGGTGCGAATTCATGATTGCCTAGATTTTCAATGTGAAATTTTCTGCGCGTGCATTGACTGTGACAGAGGAGTGATGCATCTTTCATTTGATAGACAATCATGCATCGAGTTCATTTGAAATGTGTAATATCGATTTTTACCCTAGAATTAATTTGTCAGCCACTCTACATAATTATGAAATGTTTTTTTCGTTCAAAATGTACGTTTTTTAAAAGGATGTTTTTTGTTGATCATGCAAACGTGGATTAAATACTGTTAATAGAAAAAAAAGCAACATTATAGTATTTTTTTAATAAAATATCATTATGAATCTCTATAAATAAAAAACAATGTTTGTATGTTTGTCCTCTATGCGCTTCTAAAACATTGATCTGGGCAAGATGTTCTGAGGACACCTGAGAGGGCCCTGGTCCAAAAATATTCATTCACTGTTGGAATACAGATAATTATAAACATAATCTACCTTTAATAGTAAGTCATTACTTTTAAACTAGAACCCTAGTTTAAAAGTAATGATTTTTTGAGTTTTAGAAATTAGAATTTTGGCCAGCTAAATTAATCAAATACGACTGTGGTGGTGATTATTTCTTTTTTACAGCAAAGATGTCCATGTTTCAAAGGTCGTAAAATTTAATAAAAACTTAAATTCTATTTGTGAACAGATTATTAAAAATTAACATAATTATTAATACAATAAATTGACTTTACCAACAAATTAATATATAAATAATTTTTCAATAATTTAATATTTTAATGATAAAATACTTCTCGTTCTTTTAATTTATTTCGTTTAATACACGTAGAAATTTGTCACTGCAGCACTCGGCTTCATGATATCCTTGCCTCCAGTTTGGTACGTCAATTAATTCATCATTAATTTTTGGGTAAAAAAAATATAATCATTAATATAATTTACACATTAAAAATAAACTAGATGCATCTTTGTCTATCAAATGAAAGATGCATCACACTTGATTTTACATATTAAATCGAAGTAACCATGAGTTTACACCATTTTTTGTGAGACAACTTAATAGGGCTGGATTAGGAATAAAATAGCCTATAATTTGATAGACGATTCAATGAAATAACAGATGAGAGTATCATTTGAACCTTTATTTACCTGTTTATACGAGGCAACCCCCATAGTTGCACCGAGGAAAAGTAGGCAACTTATATTTTTCCAGTTCTTTAGGGCACATTCTTTCAGCTGATGCTCTACTTTTTTAAATACCCACTCAGGGAAATTGATAAAAAAATAATAATAACAGATTTTACTGTTTAACATCATTGGCATTTTATTTAGCTAAGTAATCTACTCGCGATCTATATATATATTATCTAGCATATAATTTTACTGTCATTTAATTACAGATGAGGGAATATATTTCTATGACCAGAACTAGCCCAGAAAATTTTACATATTAAATCTAGGCAGCCATGAATTCACACCATTTTTGGTGAGGCAACTTAATAGGGCTGGGTTAGGAATAAAATAGCCTTTCATTTGATACTCGATTCAATGAAAGAACAGATGAGAGTATCATGTGAACCTTTATTTACCTGTTTATACGAGATAACCCTCATAGTTGCACCGAGGAAAAGTAGGCAACTTATATTTTTCCAGTTCTTTAGAGCACATACTTTCAGCTGATACACGACTTTCTTAAACGACAAGTCAGGGAAGTAGATAAAAAATAATTAATAACAAATTTTATTGTTTAACATCATTGGTATGTGATTTAGCTAAGCAATCTACTCGCGATATATCGATATATGATTTATCTGGCGTATAATCTTATTATCATTTAATTACAGACGAGGAAATATATTTTTAATACCAGAACTAGCCCAGAAAATTTTAAATCTTAAATGTAGGCAACTATTTATTCACACCATTTTTGGGAAGGCAACCTAATACGGTTGGATTAGGAATAAAATTACCTTTCATTTGATATATAATTCGATTAAATAACAGATGAGAGTATATTACCACCATTTATCTACCTCTTCAAACGAAGCAACTCCTATGTTTGCCCCAAGGAAAATTAGGCAACTTATACTTTTTGAGTTCCTCAGAGCGCATTCTTTCAGCTGATGCTCGTCTTTCTTAAATAACCAATCAGGGTAGTTGATGAAAAAAAATTATTAACTAATTTAATTGTTTCACATCTTTGGCACCAGATTTATATAGGCAACCTACTCGCAATGTATCAATAAAAGCATCATCTAGCATATAATATTTATCCTAATCAAATAACCGATGAGGGAAGGTGCTTCTTCTATTGGATCTCGTACTATTAGGTTTCCTTTCTTTGTTTCTGTAAGTTATTGCCGTAACATGGTCGTTTATTTATGGATCGTTTCTAGTCATTACGTTAATGCTGTTGTAAATAAATTACTAGTGTTTTGTTAATTAGAGAATCATTTTCTATTGGGGGGTACATCTGAAATTATGGTCGTGCTTTGATTTTTAGGGTTCCGTAGCCAAATGGCACTGAACCCTTATGGATTCGTCATGTCTGTTTGTCCGTCCGTGTGTCACAGCCATTTTTTTCAGAAACTATAAGAACTAATACTGTTGAAACTTGTTAAGTAAATGTATTCTGTAATCCGCATTAAGATTTTCACAGAAAAATAGAAAAAAAAACAATCAATCTTGGGGTTTCCCCTCACTTAGAACTGAAACTCTAAATTTTTTTTCATTAAACCCATACGTGTTTGATGAAAAAACTTAATAGTTTGCGCGAGAAAAATGTTTCCCCCTACCCCTATAACTTCTAAAATAAGAGAATGATAGAACTAAAAAAAAAATATGGTATACATTACCATACAAAATTCCACCGAAAATTGGTTTGAACGAGATCTAGTAAGTAGTGCACTAGCTTCTGACGTTTTATAAGTGCCCATGTAGGCCTATTTAAAATAAAAATATTTTTGATTTTGATTTTGAGTTTTTTTTTTAATACGTCATAAATCGTAAACCGCAATTTACTTTTCATTCAATCAACTGAAATATAAAAATCTTCGAAACTCGATTCGGGAATTGAATTATTTACATAAGTTAGTTAATAATAATAATATTCCTCAACTATCACACAACACCGTCTAGTCCCAAGCTAAGCAGAGCTTATGTTATGGGTACCAGACAGCTGATAAACATACTTATATAATTCTAAATACATACATATTATAGATAAATAACACCCAGACACAGAACAAATGATCATGCTCATCACACAAATATTTGTTCTGGGTGGGAATCGAACCCACGACCTCCGGCATAGCAGTCAGGGCCACTAACTACTAGACCAACAGACCTGTCAAACTGCCAAAGACTGTCAAAGTTGGTACGGAACCCTCAGTGTGCGAGTCCGACTCGCAACTTTTTTTTTAAATTAATTTAAGAGCTATAGAGTTTTAAGATACAATCTTTATTACAATCTTTCAATATTATTTGATAGCTTAGATCTATTAATAAAAAAATAACATATGACTTACTTAGATTTATTTATGGTCTATTTAAAAATTGATTTAAGTCACGTCATGTTAATTTTTAATCAATTATGTATCCTTACGTTTAAAATGTTCCAAGTTTTCTCGTAAACCTTCAAGAGAGAAAGCAGCTTTCAAGAAAATTTCCAAAATCGTTGAACTTTACCTCAGCTACGCCAGAGTATAATAACTTGTGACACTTTATTCGTTTACTTACTTAAAAACATAAAGCTTTTAATTTAAGTAAACAGCGATGCGTCGTTAATAAAATTATTAAATATGAAAATAAACATAATGAGTTTAAATAACCACGAGAGACTCAGTTACCAAATAATTAAATTACTTCGAACATTACATTACAGTCATTAATAAATAAAATTTAAACTCCATAACAATAAACGCCTACAATAATTCCGCTAGCAACGCACACAATTAGCAAACACAGAGTTATTGCTTATCGCAAACTGTCAGGCGCTTTCGCTTTGGACTATGTTAAAAGAACATTTTACCTTGAAGCACGCCTCAATGAAATGAATGGGGGAATAAAACAAAAGAAGTATTAACTATTTTCGTTTGCAGTTAGTTTCAGTATTTTTTTTAATTATAAATCTTAAATTCATAAATAGGTACTTATAATGACGCCTGAGATAGATATCAAGGTAGATAACTCTAAGTATGACTATACCGACGTGATGTCCCCACATTTTCTTCAGTTCCAAGTAAATACTTACTCTTTTTCAGTACCTACCACATGGCCCTTGCAGGCACGGCCCTGCTCGGTTCTTATCTTTGAGGCGCGAGTTGAAGACTACGCGCTGTCGATGTCTCAGACTCGGCCCGTAGAGGACGATCGGAAGAAGAGTTAAATTGTATTCTATATCCTTTGCTCGTCGTTCGCAAGCCCTTGTCTACGGTGGAAGGAACATAGATGGGTTAATTCATTATTTCCCAAGAGGACGCCGGCGTCCTCACACCTATTGTCTTTCTATTGTGTCTCTAATTACGGTATTCAACAGGTAGTAAATGATGATATCACCTTAAAACAAACTAGCGAAGTTAAGTTAGGAGTATTTAAAACAGTTTGGTCGTATTAAAACTTTCAGACTTGTTAAGGCCAGGTATTCTCTCCAAGAACAATAATATTAACAAAACAGAGGCATGGATTACGACATAATCAGATTGTGCTGAAAGTTTCATCGCCTATTTAGTTGGCAACTGATACAACTTGTTATATAACTTTGTTTGTGTTGATAATGAACTGTTTCATAGTAGATTATATTAGTGACTAAAACTGCCAGCGGCTTCGCCCACGTAAAATTAGGTTTCTCCATACGAATGGACACCCATTTCACCCCTTTAAGGGGGTAAATTTTGAGAAATCCTGTCTCAATACTCGCTTAGCTACGTAACAAAAGGAAACTTTGTTCAAAAGTCCCACGTTCCTAGTCCCCAGTAATTTCGACTGTGCGTTGATATGTACCTAGAACCAAAAATTCGAAGACATGTGACATCCACCAACCCGCACTGGGCCCGCGTTATTATGGCCCATTCCCTCTCTTAAAGAGGAGGCCTGAGTCCCAACAGTGGGAACATTATAAGGCTGATGCTATGCTATACTATGTTGATATGTAAGTCAGTCAGTTTCTTCTTTTATATATGTCGTGGCCAGATCACGGAAATTGATCACTTCATGATATGGTCAACTAAAACTGGTCAGATCGTCCAACAGGTTAAGCGTTAACATTTGATGATATGTCAATCCTCGTTTGGCCAAAAATATCTTTGATGTAGGATTTCTATGGTAATAAAAAGTATAAAACATTTGACTAAAATTCATAAAACATTAACGTTTAAAACGATTTGGCCAGTTTTATTTGGTCATATCATGAAGTGATCAATTTCTGTGATCTGGTCACGACATATAGATAAACTAGTTTATCCGGCAAACACCGTACAATTATGACATGATATGATTATGAAATCAATGATATACGATTCTGACACTATGGTATTAACAGATTTGAGGCCCTGTTCACATGACCATACTAAAACCAAGGATTTCCTTTCAACTTTTCTACAAAATCTCATTATACAATGTTAAGAGTTCGTTGAAAAACTTCACCTAAATACACTTTAAAGGGTACATCAGTCTCAAGCAAAGAGCATCTACTTAATCCTAGTAATCTCGTTGTGTCTCCAATTTTGTGAGGAGCTTTAAACTGATGAGACTACACACGTGCTTCCAATCCACAGAGTATATAACGGTGTCTATGCGCTATGATTTTTTTTTTAATAAGTTTTTTTTTAACGTCAAATAATTTCACCGGCTGTCAGTGGCCGGACTTTGAGTGACTGACTTATTAAAACCTTTTTATTTATTTCATATAAACTATTGCTTGACTTCGATTCCTCCTGATTGTAAGTATCGATGGAATCGTTGATGGTGAAGCGCACTAGTTTATTAAGTGCCTATTCACTCTGGCCTTAAAGACACCCAAATTATAATCGGATGGGAAAACCCCAGCAGGCAATTTTTTCCAGTTCTTCGATGTACGCGGTACAATCGACGAGGCAAAACGCTTAGTTCGGACCACCGTACGTCGTCGTTTTGTATAGTGTTCCTTAAGTTGCCGTTTATTGCGAGGGCTGCGTTAAGACGTTCGAATAATTCGCAGCCCTGGAAAGCGTTCAGCCCTGACTGACCATTACAATTTTGCTGACATATCTGTTAGGCGCGAGTAGATTATAACGCGATGTCGACTCGGGTATGGTTCTTACCAGACGGCCGGAAGACGAGCTAACCATGGCTTGACGTCCGCAAACCTGCGCCTAAGTTAGTCGGTAGTCATCTTGTGACTTTTGAAGTCAGGGGCATGTTTGGCAGGGCAATACTACTGCACTAATTAAAAACGCAATAAGGAAAGATTTTTGGAAAATTGAGTAACACATTGATTTGGATTCCTCGTAATAAGCTCTGTATAGTTATTTAATCCTAAAAAAAAACTACTAATAACCTTCTTACTGCACTTTAAATTAACGTGGCAGAACCGATGCCGGTTCTAGCTGTACCGTATTCTGCCGCTAAACTCACCCATACTAATCGTGAAAAAAGTGTTCTTTTGAAGTAGGCTTTCATCAAATAACTACTCACTTTCTGAGTGGAGCAGTGATGTGACATAGGTAATATACTATTAGGCATTTCAGTAACTACCGGCGGGTGCACCGCTTCCGTGGTCTATGATTTTATCCTATGCCATATAGGTAAGTGAATTTGACATAAGTAATTAATTATTATGTGCCTCACGTGGTCCATGGATAACGTAATCCAACCCTTCACGTGACATTTACTACAATAGTTAAGTAGATTGATTAATTTATAGTTAGTTATAGTGTAGTGAGTCTTCAGGTGTTATGTTAGGACTCGTTTAATATTTTGATTTAATGACTTACTTAATATCTTTGAATAATTTTGTTGTAAGTTTAATTTGTTTGTTCTCCGTGGCTCTAGCAGGTATTGGGCCCTGCTGGCCCCTTTCAGTTTTGCTAATATGTCTTTGAGGCACGCACCGTCGACGGTTCGGACTCGGTCCGGATGATTACCGAATGACCGGTCGGCGAGCTACATATGGTCAGCAATGGAGCATGCTCGCTTCTCGGCCTTTTGGCTAAGATCAAAGTGTAGCCTAATAAAAGGTAGAACTACACTGCGCTCACGTGTGCTACACACGCCGATCTGGGCGCGTCAGTCTCTATACATTTTATATGGAAACTAGACTTGTACAGCTACACTTGATCCACGCCACGCGACGTCGTTCTACGTACAAATCAGGCGTGGTCCACGTGTGCATCGGTCTAATGTAGTTCTAGCTGAATAGTAAGCAATTCACTCTTGACTTAAAGACCCTCCATTTTGCTGCTATTCATCTGCTCTCCTACTGTTTACACCTACGTACCTGTTGATAGAACTGCGACTCCTCGCCCACGGGCCTGATGCCCAAGGCCAGGCCGACGTACGCCAGCGTCAGCACGGCAGACATGGCCAGCGCTATGGGCCGGGCTATCGGCATCATTGTGTGCACCATCTGGAGAAAAAGAAAGAGATTTATCAATATCTCAAAATTTACAAAAAAAAAATCGGGCAAGTGCGAGTCTTACTCATGCACTGAAGGTTCCGTGCAAACTACCACTATCCACCCTTATGTTGTTGAAACTTCTACGGTATGGACTAAGCGTTTTGCTTCGTCGTTTATACCGCGTACATCGAGAGACTGGAACAGTTTGCCTGCTGCGGTCTTCCCGTCCGATTATAATTTAGGTGTCTTCAAGGCTAAAGTGAATAGGCTCTTAATAAACTAGTGCGCCTCACCATCAACGATTGCATCACTGCTTAATATCAGGTGGGATTGCAGTCAAGCACCAGTTTATACCAATTAAAAAAAAAAAAAAAACTTACTTCGCATCCATCGCATTCCCGCGATCTACTAGAGCGAAAAACATAACAAATTGAAAATCTTCTTTGGTGTAGCCAGATGGACTTAAGTCCAATATTTTCTTTATATTTCTTAAACTTTGTCAAAGAAAACAAAACTAAATGAACTGCACAGTCTTTCATTCAAACAGCAAAAAGCGACAAATATTTTAATCTCACCAGTTCATCGCACAAAGAAAACAAACAGGCAATATCAAGAACAAGAACTGGTCAAGTGTGAGTCTGACTCGTTCACTGACGGTTCCTTACAAATAGACTTACGTAAATAGTCCTCTTCTCTAATCGGGTCTGGTAAATTACAAACTAACGGTTTTTACACTTTTCCTATATTTGTGCTATGAGATCTTGCTTTTTTCCCAATTTCAGGATTCTATGTCTACAGGAAGTAAGTAATGTGTTTAGTTCTGATTTCGTTGAAAGTGTCTAAAGATGCGCTTAAACGGAATATTGTTTGCAGCATGTAAGTTGAACCATGAAATACTCAGTAACAGATTTTCGGGTCTCAATCAAAGTGCGGCACTACGTGCGGGACTGCGCGTAAGCATCTAAGCATAGCAACGATCGCCATTTTAGTACAACTTAATTGTGCGCATGCACACAATATTCGGTTTAAAAATTTAGTTTGCGTCAATTTAGTAGTCCGATTTCTTCACTACTCGATTTTTTTAAAAGAGTAGCCATGGAGTTTCTTGCCGGTTCTTCTCCATAGGAAACGACCAATTGGAACCGTGCGCCAGCTTCTGATGTTTTATAAGTGCTCATGTAGGCCTATGTAAAATAAACTATTTTGAGTTTGAGTTGGATATTAGTTTCGGCTTAATATCTCTACGTGTTTCTAGCAATAAGGTCTTGATAGACGGACAAGAAAGAAATATTATAGCTTACATTTTTCGATTGATCGATATTTTGACAGTTCCAAAGTGCCTGTAAAATGATTTGTTTGAAATATATGGCGAGTATTCTCCCTTACGTTGTTAACACCTATACGACCCGGTTTAAAGGTTTCGCCTCGTCGTTTATACATCGTACACCGTAGGATTGGAACAATTTGCCTGCTGCGGGCTCCGTCCGATTATAATTCAGGTGTCGTCAAGGTTAGAGTGAATAGGCTTTTAATAAATTAGTGTGATTCATCACCATCAGGTGGGATCGGAATCAATTGATTTTTAGCATTAAAAAAACCTTTTTTTTGATATTTTGATTTGATTGAAATACTATAAGAGTTCATTTTTTTAATGATATAAACTAGTGCTTGACCGCTTTGCTGATTGAGATACAGACCCCTAAAAACATAAGAAAGTTTTGATTCATTCTAAACGCGTGTGTCCATATCAGGCTTGCTGAACTTTCGCCACAGAAAATCAATTTTAACTTGCCACATTGTGTCCAGAATATTATTATATATATTTGTCCACTTTTATTTAGTTTTGTGGGACACTGCTATGTACAAGGAACCTCAATTTTTGCTTGTTTTTTCTTTGCTTTGGTTTTGCATTTTCTTTTCTGACAAAATTGGAGTACGGTTCAGTTGGATACTAAACCGAAACCTGAAACTACTTGTGTGAAATGTTTTATCACTACATTACTATTAGAACAAAGTCGCTTCCCGCTGTCTATGCCTATGTATGCTTAGATCTTTACAACTACGCAACGAATTTTTAATAGATAGAGTGATTCAAGACGAAGGTTTATATTTATAATACATGCATAATATATTTAATATCACCACTACACCCGTGCAGAGCTGGGCCTGGTCGCTAGTTTATTTATAAAGTAATGCATAGCCACCAGTGTTGAATGAAAAAACGAAATACCGATGTAACTGATTTTTTATACTATAGCTGTAACAGAGGTCCGATTCCGATTCCGAAATTTCGAAACTTCTGATTGATGGCACCTTCGATTCTAATTTCGGTTCTGATTGTTAAGGTCAATAGACGGATGCCAAAGAAAAGAGTATATTAAGGATTTCCATAATAACTGTTTATTATCCTTTTCTTTGTTTACTGGAAGATGTAGCTTAGCATAGCTTCAGCCTTATAATATCCCCACTACTGGGACTTAGGCCTCCTCTCTAGGAGAGGGAATGGGCTTGAATCCACCACGCGGGCCCATTGCGGGTTAGTGGATGTCACGTTTTCGAATTTTTTGCTCTAGGACATGCCGGTTTCCTCACGATGTTTTCCTTCACCGTTTCGAAAACAGTGGTGATGAAATAATTTACACACAAAGTAATGCGCCTGGCTGGTTTTGAACCCGCGACCTACAACTCGTAAGTCGGGGCCGTTACCACTCGGCCACCACTGCTGAAGGTGTGTTTCAGTAATATTACGTGAGACGTGTGCTTCTAAGCAAGGCTAGTGGAATATAGTAACTGTAACCATACTAGGGATTTCAGTCTAATACTGACAGCTTTCTAACCAATTAAATACAATATTTATTGTTTAGAAAGAGAAAGACCATAGTGTTGAAGTAGGATGGATTTGTTTTCGTTATACTCCAACACAACACCGATATAATCGGAACTTATATCAAAAGACGTACAAATAAGTTTATACTTGCCACACAAAACTTTCGCGATGATTCGGAGATGCTATTGTATAATACAAAACGTTGTATATACTTTTCAATTGAGCGTACAAGTATTATAAGACATAATATTAACTGTTGCCTGTGACTTTCATATAGACGATGCAGTATGGTTCAATGTGGGTTCAATTTTAAGATTTCTTGTGCGAAACCTTAATTCTTTTTCTAAAATACCAGTAAAGTCCCGTCAAAAACCGTTTAGCCTTTTCGGAGATTAGCTGCATCAAACAGACAGATAAAAAAAATGTTATAGGAACCTATCGCACACGTCTATAAGAATTTGTGAAAGAATGTTATTTGATGTTACAAACAGATAAGTACTTAAATTTTATATGTATACTAAGTAGTGACCCGCCCCAGATTCGCACGGGTGCAATAGTGATATTAAATATATTATGCATGTACTATACAATATAAACCTTCCTCTTATATCACTCTATCTATTATAAAAAAAGGACAGACAGCGAGAAGCGACTTTGTTTTATGTAGTGATTAAATTTATGTCAACCAATGACGCATTGATTGGCGTTTAGTTAAGCAATGTTTATAAATAAGTTGGTGCAATAAATTAATACTAAATACTCACTTAGGCGTGACAATGATATCATTATAATTAATGACTAGAGAAAAATACTTCCTAGATATAAATTACCAAGTGCATAATTGTCATAGTTATTAATACAACACAACAATATCAGGTGTTAATCTTGCATATGGCTTTATATTCAATAGCTTGTATCAATAGATTCCTATTAGTGAAATATGTGATACTACAAGGAATATTTTAACTGTGCATAAAAATCTTATTTTACACTAAAAAAAATAATTTGTACACCAAATATTTTCGGACAGCTTAAGTTGGAAGGGGTGGCGGGGTCTAGTGAGCGAGCGAAGCAATCGAACACAGACCCCGGCATCCCCATCGTCGTTACTTTTTTAAACCACGCAAAAGAGCTTATTTTAGTGCACAATTAGTAGATATTTTTAGTGGATTAAAGACAAATGCTATGAAAACCGGAATCAAATGAGGAACAGTTAAATACTATCCTTCATCATCAGCCTTTTTAATGTTCCCACTGCTGGGACACATGCCTCCTCTCTTGAAAGGGAATGGGCCGTAATCAACCACGCGGGCCCAGTGCGGGTTGGTGGATCTCACATGTCTTCGAATTTTTTGGTTCTAGGATATGCCGGTTTCCTCACGATGTTTTCCTTCACCGTTTTGAGAGCAGTGGTGATGAAATAAATTACACAAAGTAATGCGCCTGGCCAGGCTTCAACCCGCAACCTACTAAACGTAAGTCGGGGCCGTTAAGACTCGGCCACCACTGCTCTCAAATACTATCCGTAAAGATCGACATAAAACTGGATAGTTTCTTTAGTTTAGTATGATATATCATCGTATTTTAAAACTTTGTAAAAAATGTCACCACTCACAAATGAAATTAAACTGGAACATATTTTATTTTATTCTAAAAATATATTCCATTCAATGATTACTGTTGTTGAATTCTAATTAGCAGGCACAAAAAGACTTATTACCATAACCCTCTAATCAAACAACACAAAGAAATAATCAGCAATCAAATAACAAATGGAATCTTATTTCAATTGCTAGTTTGCAATTGAAATAAAATTCCATTTGTTTAGCAAATTCTCCACATAAAACATGATGTATGACCAAGTTCCATAATCAAAATAGCATAGCGCAATACGTGTAGGGGGCCGCACAGGAAATTGAATTCCTTAGCCTATCCATGCTGAGATTGCATTGGTGATACGACTGAGGTTAAACTATGGAGGCCATATTGATTGTGGTGTAAACAGATGTTAGTAGGTATGTGTAATGGAGATGGAGTGATATCAAGAATTACAAAACATCACGTCAGTACTCCTGTGAGATTATGCGTTTCGAAGACATTTTTTAATTTCTATGTAAACAAAGGGGACTACCTAATTGCATACATCATGAAACCGGTTTCTTTTGAGTAATTCTGAACCTAATAACACTATGTCTGACCAGTAAACCAAGGTTGTGATGCAGGTAGATTAATGAGAGAATTTAATAAAAAAGAATGGAATAGAAAATCCAAGAGAGAGAGTAAGAAAATAAAAAGATAATTTTGCCACAAAGGTAGGTAAGGATTAGGTTAGGTTAGGTTGGTGTATTTATAAAAATAGCTTTCGTGGCAAAATTGACAATCTTCTGTGGGAGGGTTGAAAGAAAATATTAGAAAAAATATCAACAATATTCATAATTATAAATTTCCAAAGCGCGTTTTCATTAATGTTAGAGCTCGCTTTGAAGATTGCCAGAGCCGTGAAGAACAACATTTAAATAAAGTAATTTTAAAATAGTAATATTTTAAAGTCTTTAGTTTCTTATTTTGTAATTTAACGCGTTTAGGTAAATATGTTTGTTATTTTTTATCTATCTACAAAAGTGTTTTTTTTTTTCTGAAAAATCCTGTATAAAATAGTATTCAAACGAATATTGACAGAGCAAATCATGTAGCATTAAAAACCAACCAATCCAACAATTTAATTTATTTTGTCACTTCCAATTATTGCTTGGTGAGTAGCAAGCCTACTCGACCCGCTTGGCAAATTGAACGCACGACGCGTTCTTTTTCTCAAAAGCCGTTGTTAGATAAATTGCATCGGTCAACGATTGTGGCGGGCGTTGGTGACCCGAGTGGTGGTCGGGTCGGCTGGTCTGCAACAAGCCTTTTGTTTTAAATCCATGGGTATATTTTTCCTATTCGTTTTGCGGTTTATACGGGTTAACTGGTAATTGGAGTTTGTGGTTTTTATGCATGCCTCTGATTGAATTTATACTAGAGAATAATATGGCCATAGGCAGCTTATATACACCCCTATTTTTTAATTAGTTCACAAAAAAATGGGGCTCAATCAGTACCCGTTACTGATCATATTTGTGCAGTCAAAAGTATAAAAAACGAAATCCCAAAATTGTCCATGAAAATTTGTCATTATTGGTAAATTCATAATTGAACCATCATTCATGAGAACTACTACTAGAAAATACTAAGCGCAGTGTTTTTCCGTTTTTATTGTCATTCTTTCATTCATTAACAATAACCTGTACTTAAAGTTTTTCCATAAATTGAGTGAGATTTTGGGATATAAACAGACGCTCATAACTTTGCTGTTTATGAATATTATTTATTGAGACTTTACTTAAATAATAAAAAGACCTTTTATAATAAGCCCTTTAAGTATTTGCACTAATTAAAAAATAGTGGTGTACATAGCCATAGCAATGCTTGAGTCGGAGTTCTTGTAAGATACTGTAATTATTACAAATTATTTTGGACAATACGATAGACTAGTTTTATATAATTTTAGTTACTATGAAACTTTAATCAGTATTATGGACTATTCAAGACCTAATGCAAAATAAAAATAGAATTTAATGTAATGTGTCGCATTAAAATTTACTGTAAAAACAAAAAAAAAACAGGCTTAACTGTACATCAGCTGTCCAGATTTAAAAATATTTTAAAGTTTTAGTTACAGTATAGAATACAAACAAAGAATACTTTTAAATCAATCAATGCAACTGCATTCGCATTTGATTACGTCGTCGTCCGTCAAGTATGATAGGTATTGTATTTTCTCTAGACTATTATGTACCAGTAAGAGCAGTAGTGGCCAAGTCATAACGGCCCTGACTTACGAGTTGTAGGTCACGGGTTCAAACCCAGTCAGGCGATTTATTTTGTGTAATTTATTTCATCACCACTGCTCTCAAAACGGTGAAGGAAAGCATCTTGAAGAAACCGGCATGTCCTAGAACCAACAATTCGAAGACATGTGACATCCACTAACCCGCACTGGACCCGCGTGGTGGATTACGGCCCATTCCTTCTCCTAGAGAGGAGAGTCCCAGCAGTGTCAACATAATAAGGCTAGATGCTATACTATTATGTCCCAGTATTTAGCAATCAGTAACTAATAGGCTGTAGTTTACAGTAGCGGATGCTTAAAAGGTCAATAAACTAACGTAACAAAACAGTTAATAACAAGGTTTATTGACCTTAATTGTAACATACCTAATTATCTAATTACGGTGGCTTATTGTAGTGGAATTGAAAATTATAAACTTATGCGAGCTCAGGATGTGTTTGGGAATCAACACACATACCTACATTTACCTATACGCCTTTTAACACTGACATTAAATTTTGGCCGTTTTAATCCCGTGTTTCACAAATCGATAGTGTTTCATGTACCGGATGGACGAGGGTCCACATAAAACACTATCGATTTGTAAAATTTGTAAAAATAAATTAAAAAAATAAGTACTTTTTTTTCTAAAACTCATATTCATTACGAAATGATTTTTTTTAAGCAATGACCTTGTAGATAGTTGTCGGTTGTTGCGTACTAACTATATACAGGTATAACTACCTACTGGTCATTGGACTCGCACAGCTGACTTTTACTTAAAGATATTAATTTCCTACATGCGTAAATTAATTCGAGTTTAAAAAAAGTACTTTTTTTAATTTTATCTTTACAAATTGATAATGCATATAGTAAATAGTTACAAATCGACCCTCCACGGGATTAAAACGATCAAAATTAACCATAAATATTATCAGCCTAGCCTAGGACTTATTCTCCAATTTACCAAATAAACACAAAAAGTTTTTAAAAATCGATGAAACCGTTTTGAAGGAGTTTGATAACAAACAGTGTGACACAAGATTTTCATACAATAGAATGTATAAAAAGTAAAGACATGTATCTTTGGACTTTTTTATTTTTAACCGACTTCAAAAAAAGGAGGTTTCTCAATTAGACCGTATATATGCTTTTTTATGTTTGTTCGCGGATAACTCCGTCGTTTATGGACCGATTTGCATTTTTCTTTCCCCTTAAAGGGTATTCTTTCAGATAGGCCCCATTTTTTTCAAAATCCATTTTTAATGATGAGATCTATGAGGAATCGAGGGAACTCCTCAAATACTATAGGCGTATATATAGTGATTTTGGTATTTTTAACAAGGACTTAAGCATTTACAGTCAAAAAGTAACATTTGATGGAGTGGAACTGATGAAAAAGACCAGAAATGGCCATCACAATGAAGATAGTTAAGCGACTATGACAATACAAATAAATAAATGGTTCTGAATGGATATGTTGAAAATGGTATCATCAAAGTGACCTGATGATGATGATGGAGCCAGACGATAGGCACCGGAACTCCGTAATGAATCAATGTATCTTAGCCGTGTTTGGGCATGTTAGAATTGTCATGGGATGCACTTTGGCTATAAGGTTTGGGGGTAGCGGAACAGAGAGTAAAGTCCCACATACCTCCGTTGAAAAGGGAGGATCCTCCGACCAGACAGGTTTTATATCTGGTGGGCTACTGCCCGATAGATGATTTCGGGTTTGTTCTATATGTTCCAATTGCGCCGCGAATCTCACTTGCGCGATGCAGGATTAGTTCATTTGTGACGACATTGATGTCGCTACATCACTCCCCTCCGGAGATCGGAGATCGATGGTTCTTGATGCTTCTTGATGCGTCTTGTGGTGCGTGCCAAGCCAATGGAGGTTGGTTCCAGTGAGTCGGAACCGGATTCCGCATAGTTCTCGGTGAGTCGGAACTGTCTGCGGTGATGCCCCAGTGAGTCGGGGTGGTGCTATCCCAGTGAGTCGGGATACGATGCTGCAGGCTCCAGTGAGTCGGAGTATTGCTGGTGGCTCCAGTGAATCGGAGCGGTGCTGTGCGACGTAGAGCTTGACTGCTGTCGTCGACCAGGAGAAAGCTCTTCATATGACTGGCCGAATGTGCAGGTGTTTAGCCAAGGTCGCTGATGAGGCTGAGGGTGATGACCAGGTATGACCAAGTAGGCATGCTGGTGGTCAGGATACCCATATAGCCGTGGGTGCTGGCTGTATGGCTCGCTGCTCGAAAGCTTGAGGAAGTGATGATGACGTCACGAAGTAGTAGCTGCACGAAGGCTGCGCTGACGTTATTTGTCGAGGGTCACCAGTTTGGAGGTAGTGGAACAGAGAGGTAAAGTCCCACATACCTCCATTGTAAAGGGAGGATCCTCCGACCAGACGGGTGTTATGTCTGGTGGGCTATTGCTAGATAGATGATTTCGGGTTTGTTTTATATGTTCCAATCGCGCCGCGAATCTCACTTGCGCGATGCAGGATTAGTTCATTTGTGACGACATTGATGTCGCTACAAAGGTACTATCAAACTGATCTGTTGATTGAGCCGGAAGGCGGAAGGTAGACACAAGAACTTCATAACAAAACAATGTTTCCTAGCAGTGTTTGGGTTTATTTGAATTATCATGAGAAATAAGCACTCAGGTTATAAGTGCATCGCAACTAAAAAGTGTGAAATAAAAAAAAATTTACAAAAAAAATAACCGACTTCATTAGAAAAAAAAAAACCACTAAAAGGATTTTGTGTCATCATCACTTCAGCCGAAAGACGTCCAATGTTGGACATAGGCCTCCAACAAATGTCACCATAATGAACGATCCTGTGCGTCTCGCATTCATCGAATTCCCGCAACCCTAACCAAGACAATCCACAGTTTGTATAAACTCAAAAACTACTGGACAGATTTCAAAAAAAAATTTCATCAGGAGAATTATATTTTATCATTGAGTGACATTCCATTTGCACGCGGGCGAAACCGCTAGCAAAAGCCAGTCTAGTTATAAATGTTAGCCTTCCGCAAAGCGTGTTTACAAATATAACCTACAACCCAAAGATTATCATAACAAACCTTTTTAACCCCAAATGCTTAAAAGACATAATTTGTGCCGGGTTTTAGTATGAAAATCTACAGAATTACACCTCCAGGTTTTATGAAAACTGGACAAGAAAGGAGTGTTGAAATATGTTAATTTTCCACAATTATGCGCAGCCAGCGACTAGCGGAGGTAAAACTTGGACAGATGTGGAACAAATATTACGTCATTTTTTGAACCGCCGTCGCTCCAGAATCACGCTTGCCACATCAAGCCGTCGAAGAACAAAAATCACACCACAAAACTTATGCTCAAGCTTTAGCTGAAAATTCTAAAACATCTACATTAACCTATGATAATTTTGAAAATTACCGTGTGAATCCTGCCCTAGAAAACATGCTTTTAAAACAAAGCAAAAAGATTGATCTTCTAATTCAACAAATAAGCTCCATGCTGGATCTTATCACCACACTAGTTTCTAAACTGTCAAAATGACCATGCTACATGTGGCAACTTGGAACATCAATGGTCTTGCACCAAACACTCTTGAACTGGAAACTTTTCTCAATTCTAACAAGCTTGATGCATGCCTCATATCCGAGGCACATACAACCTCAAGAAGTCGAATATCCATTCCGGGATACAGTGTGTACTTCACGTCACATCCTGATGGAGGTGCTCACGCAGGCTCAGCGATTGCTATTAAAAACAGCTTGAAGCACTGTCTATTACCATCATATGCTACCAATTACTTGCAAGCCACTACAGTGCGAGTAGAAGACAGCTCTGGCTGCATAAACCTCTCGGCGATATACTGTCCTCCACGATACTCCATAAATGAAGCCATGTTCACGAAGTACTTCCAATCACTGGGTAATCGATTTATAGCTGGCGGTGACTGGAATGCCAAGCACACGTACTGGGGAGCAAGATTAACTGTAACGAGGGGTCGCGAGTTAAAAAGAAGTGTCGATTCTAATCGGTTAATGCCACTATCTACTGGTGAACCGACTTACTGGCCTACAGACAATCGAAAGACACCAGATCTGTTGGACTTTTTTATCGCCAAAAATGTATGCCATCTGAACGTCCATATTGAATCAAGCCTTGACGGTTCTTCTGACCACACTCCGGTCATGCTAATGATAAGCACAACGATCATAAATCGTGAGATAGACAATGACCACCTACACAATGCCAAAACTAACTGGAATGACTTCCGCTACTATCTGGAATCCAATATAAATCTTAACTGTCCACTAAAAACTCCTGCAGATATTGATCGAGCATGCACATACATTACAAATCTAATTCAGGTGGCTGCCTGGAACAATACTCCTGCACTAGATATACCATCCCGTAGATTACCAATACCAATCGATATTCGAAATAAAATATCGGAAAAACGTAGACTGCGTAGGGTGTGGCAGCGCTCTCGTAACAGAGAAGATAAAACCCGACTCAATCGTGCGATTGCTGAACTAAGGAAAACTCTTGCAGAAGTTGCTAATGAGGGTCTTAAAAGAAAATTAGAAATGCTGTCTCCAAATTCAAGCGGCAACAATTCTCTTTGGAAAGCTACAAAGGCACTGGCTCAACCCCAACAATGCTTCCCTCCAATCAGATCAGGCAACTCGTGGGCACGTACTGATTCAGAAAAAGCAGAAGTATTTGCAGCTCATCTAGCCAATGTATTTAAGCCCAATGAAAGCGATGGCCCTGATGACCCAGAAATGGATGCATTCCTAAATCAAGATAAACAACCGAACGTTCCTTTGCGACCAACATCTCCTAGAGAGTTAGCCAAAGAGATCTCCAATCTGGCAGTAAATAAAGCCCCTGGTTTCGACTTAATCACACCAAGGATACTGAAAGAGCTGCCTAGGAAAAGCATTGTCTTTTTGACAAACCTCTTAAATGCAACTCTACGAATTTTCTATTTTCCATCTCTCTGGAAAATATCGCAGATAGTGATGATCCATAAGCATGGCAAACCTATCAATGAAGTGACTTCATACCGACCAATTAGCCTCACGCCAATATTGTCGAAGTTATGGGAAAGAGTCCTCTTGACCAGGTTAAAACCGCATCTTGATGAAAATGATGTTATACCCAATCACCAATTCGGGTTTCGCAAAAATCATTCCACCGTGGAACAAGTGCATAGAGTCTACCACACGATCAGGCAATGCCTTGAGAGGAAGGAGTATTGCTCAGCAGCTTTCATTGATGTCCAACAGGCCTTCGACAGAGTATGGCATGAAGGCCTGCTGTATAAAATTAAAAAGACGCTTCCACAATCGTTCTATCTTCTGATGAAGTCTTATCTGAAAGAGAGAATGTTTCAAGTTAAACAACGTAGCGCAAGATCATCTTTGCACACCTGCCGCGCGGGGGTGCCACAGGGTTCGGTCCTTGGTCCGGTGTTGTATAACATCTTCACTTATGACTTACCTCAAGCTGCAAACGTAACTGTTGCAACCTTCGCGGATGATGCCGCATTTCTTGCATCCAGTAGTGATCCAGACGAAGCGAGTAGATCTTTGCAAAACCAGCTCAATCAAACCAACGAGTGGTTGCAAAGATGGCGTGTAAAAGCAAGTGCCTCTAAATCGCACCACATCACATTCACATTAAGAAAGAAACTGTGCCCAACGGTCAAACTTGGACAGGATCCTCTACCGCCATGCAAATGTGTTAAATACTTGGGATTTCATTTGGACCAACGTATGACATGGAAAGACCATATTAAGCACAAACGAAACGAAGTAAATAACCGATTCAAAAATCTTCTGTGGATGCTTGGTAAACAATCAACTCTATCCCTAAGCAATAAACTGAGGGTCTATAGCTCAGTTATAAAACCGATTTGGACTTACGGAATTCAACTGTGGTCTTCAGCCAGCAAATCCAACATACTTTGCCTCCAAAGAGCTCAAAACAACATCCTAAGGACCATAAGTGGTGCAGCCTGGTTCACACGCAACACTGAAATACACGAGTACCTGAATATGAAGACTGTCATTGAAGAAGCCAAACAATACACAGATAACTACGCTGAACGACTAAAGCTTCATCCCAACCCATTGACAAGCATGCTTCTAATACGAAACCCAATCAATAGACTAAAAAGAGCAAATGTGCTATATAACTAAGGAGAGTTAAGGCAGTGGCTTTAACCCACCAAAACTTCTATCTACTACAACTAATCTGATTATAGTCAAATAGACTGATCGCAGATTACATCGAGAAAAAAAAAAAAAAAAAAAAAAATTTTTTTGAACCACAGAGCTTCGAATAGCCTTTACGGCAACTGCCAAAGTTGATGTTGTCAAGGCTTTCCATACAATTCAACGCGATCACGATTGCGAAGCAATGCGGTGCGAGTGGTACTAACAATTGATACTCTGTTGCGGGGGCTTACGTGATCAACTGCACATGGTTCGTTGCAGCGATGAGCAAAGCTAAGTGGTCACAATCCTACCATTACAGAAATGTGTTGTAGATCGTTTTGGTACTGTCTTGCTGTTGCAGGATCCACTGCATTTTTTGTTGTTACTTATGCCAAATTGTATCTAATAATTATTATTATTTTTTGTTATTATCTTTATTATATTTTAAAATTGTGTAATGGACGCCGAGCTAAAAGTGCTAAAATAAGCAAAGACTGATAAGACAGTGAGTGTGTGTATATATAGTTTGTGTTTTTTAAGTGAATCTAACCAATTTCAAGTGAGAGACTTGCGTAAAACGCCTTTATTGTTAAGTGATAACGTAGAATAAGATTACGTAGTGATAAGGACTTGTGATTGGTGATAGTGACTTTTTCTATGTTTTATATTTTTACAGGATAGATTAGCATATCCTAAGTAAGATTATATAAGGTTTGCTATGTAAGATATGGATATTTTATGTAAAAAGCATGTTTGAATTGTAAAGGCTCTCGTTAAGGTAAAGTTTCGTTATACTTAAGGTTAATGCATGGAAAATTCTACAAATTTTGTGCTAAATTCTGATTGGCTGGTTCTCTCGCGAGCATTCGAGAATGTTCCGTAGCTCCACCCCAGAGATGTATAAATTAGGCGCGGTTTAGTGCGAGAACGCAGTCGTCCTCCGAGAGCCTAAAGAAAAGGAAGAAATAAACTGAAGAAAGAAAAGAAGCCGTGTTTTATTCAAGACACACAAAATACAGTCCAAAACAGCCTGGTCCTTCGAGCGTCGGATAAGAACAGAAGAATCTGCGATAACATACCTGCGGAGACGACGTGTCAACAACGAGTCTGCGAACGAAGATCGAACCAACGTTTCAAGATTACGCCGAATTAGGGAAGAAAAATCAAGATCTACTAGTCTCGCTTAGAAGAGGGCTCCGTTGAAGTGGAAACGAAGAGTTCACCGGTTCCTACACGTGGAAGGGGCCCCGTTGAGGTGATATTCGTCGACCACTGGTCCTAGAAGAAGAGGGACATTTGAAGAAGGGTGGATCTAGATTTCAAGGGGCGGATCAAGAAAAGGATCGTTGGGTACGGGACTCGTCAGGGGCGGATCAAGAAACCCGCTACGTGTTGGAACAAGTTCACGTATTGGAACGAGTTCACACACGTTCTACGTTCAAGATGGTGGTCACCCGAAGTCAGGGAGATGCAGCGGATATGGAGGAACAAAGACGCGCCCAGCTACAGGAAGCAGCGCGTATAGAGAGGGAGCGACTACGAAGATTGTCAATGGAACCGCCGGCGTCACCTTTTTCAAAGGGAGCGGACGCTAGTACGGCAGGACCTTCTGGGGTCGCTACAAGAATTGAAGACCAACAAAGAGCAAGATCGCCTGCAAGATCAGCAAGGTCTATTCGATCGACCAACAGCGCCACGACACGACTACGAGTGGCGGAACTGGAAGCAGCAGAAAAGTTGGCCGCGATAAGAAGAAAGGAGTTAGAATTGGAAGCAGAATTGATCAAGAAGAGGCTAGCAGTAGAAGTGTCGGTCATCAACGATGAGGAAAGCGTGCATGAAGAGCAGTTTACGGAAGCCCTCCCACGGGAAGAACCCCTACGTAAAGTGGACGACTGGCTGATGAGGAACCCGCTCACTTCACGGGGGGAGGAGAGCTCCAGACGAGAAGAAACGAAGCAGCTCCGGTTCGACACAGCACGAGGAAGATCACCGACCCCTACTAGAACCAGGAACAGCATAGAACACCTGGCAGCTACCCTGGAGAAGATGGCAAGACCAAGACTGCGACACACAGACCTTCCGACTTTCTCCGGCGTGACCAACGAGTGGCTTCCATTCAAAGCATCATATCGGGACTCGACCCAGATGTACCAGATCTCGGCAGCAGAGAACATACAGAGATTAAGGAGCTGCCTGAAGGGAGAAGCTAGAGACGCAGTGGCCGCCCTACTACATACAGCAACTGACCCGAACGTCATAATGAAGACATTGGAGCAATGTTTCGGAAGACCAGAAGTGATCATCGACAAGGCAATGGAAGACCTGAAGAAACTTCCGAGACTGGGGGCCTCAGCGACGGAGATAAACAGCTTCGCAATCAAGCTGCAGAACATAATCTGTGTCCTCAAGACTATTGATAGAAGAGGATACCTGTACAACCCGATGCTAAGCAGAAAGGTACTGGAGAAGATGAGCCCGCACCTGAAAGCAAGATGGTGTGACTACGCGTACGACCATGAAGACACGACAGATCCAGAGATCGTCGTCATGTCCCAGTTTCTGATACGGGAAGCAGATAGGGCGTTGCGATATACATACGCCCCTGCATCGTGCGCCTCCAGTATGAAGAAAGAAGCGAAACCTGCTGTGACATTCAAGAAGAAAGCAACCGTGTACGCCACGTCTGAAGATACAGAAGAAAGAAGAGACTTGTGCCCGAAGTGCGACCAAGAACATTTGCTGACCGCCTGTCCCAAATACAAGGCGCTTTCGGTAGACCAGAGATGGAGTCTGGTCCGAGAAAAGGGTATATGCTTCAGGTGCGCCCAGAGAAGACATCGACGCATAGTGTGTAAGGCGAAGCCGTGCGGTGTTAATGACTGCCGCCGCCCACACCACTCCTCCTTGCACAATGATTCGAAGAAAGAAGCAAACAAACCCGAAGACGCGAAGACCGACGAGCCACCGAAGCAGGAAGCGGTACTGTCGGTGGCTACGAGACCTGCTCCAGGACCTAAGGCAGTGCTGCTGAAAATGTGCCCTGTCATCGTGTCGGGACCACGGGGGGAGGCGAAGACCTACGCGCTGCTAGACGAGGGAGCAACGATCACCCTCATCGACGAGGAACTGGCAGCCAGCATCGGGGCAAGAGGACCGTCACAACCGCTTCACTTGAACGGAGTAAACATGTCACAGCAAGAAATGGAAAGTCAGCTCGTGTCCATCGAAATCAAGGGGATTAAGGAGACGGATGGCCATCGGATCAAGGCAAGAACGATGAAAGATCTGAAGCTGCACCAGCAGGCCATTCCGGAAACCTTGCTGGACTTCGAGCACCTGAAGAACCTGGACCGGGATGAGGTGTGCTACGAGACTGCGCGCCCTGGACTCCTGATAGGAACCGACCATTGGGAATGTATCGTCTCCAGAGAGTTGCGAGTCGGCTGCCCGAACCAGCCAGCAGCTTCAAGGACTCAACTCGGATGGGTGGTGCATGGGACCGCACCTCGCGGCGCCATCTATCAAGAAGGAAACGTACTACACCTGTACGAGCCTGCCAGACCTACCAGTGCGGGCGACCAGGAGCTCCATAACCTAGTAGAAGCACACTTCAAGATCGAATCTCTCGGCGTCACAAAGAAGCCAAGAGTCAGCGAAGCGGACAAGCGAGCTACATCTATCGTCGAGCGAACAACGAGGAAGATCGACGGAGGCTACGAGGTAGGATTACCGTGGCGACGAGACGACACCTCCATGCCCCCTAGCTACAACCAAGCGCTTCGCCGACTGAGGAAGATCGAAGAGAAGATGGACTCGGATCCCGCTTTCGAGAGAAACTACTCCAGCCAGATAGAGAACCTGCTAGAGAAGGGGTATGCGACTCCGTGTGATGGCTCCGAAGATGGAAGTGCTGTCAGCTGGTACCTGCCACACTTCGCGGTACAGAACCCCAACAAACCGGGTAAATACCGTCTAGTGTTCGACGCGGCGGCTAGGAGCAACGGAGTATGCCTCAACGACGAGTTGCTGGAGGGTCCAGATCTGCTGTTGTCACTACAAGGGATCGTCTTCAGGTTCCGAGAAAAGACTATCGCGATCACAGCAGACATTCAAGAGATGTTCCTGAGGGTGAAGATAAGACCTCAAGATCAACCGGCTCAGCAGTTCTTGTGGAGGGGAAAGGAGCGAGAGAAGCCCCCTCAGAAGTACAAGATGACCAGTATGATCTTCGGCGCCGCCAGCTCCCCGTATATGGCCCACCACGTCCGCAACCATAACGCAGAAGTGTACGGGCAGGAGTTTCCGCGCGCACTGGAGGCAATCAGGAACAGTCATTACATGGACGACTGGGTGGCGAGCTACGAAGACGTAGAAGAGGCACGGAAGGCGGTTCAAGAGACACGGACCGTACACGCTCACGCCGGGTTCACACTACGTGGATGGAGCGCCAGCGACAAGGCAGTGCTGAGCGACGTGCCCTCTGAGCTACATGCCACCACGCCCACGCAATTGGGAGGAGAGCAGCCGGAGAGCAAAATATTGGGGCTGTTCTGGAACGCGGAAAAGGATGAGCTCGGTTTCAACACGTCCATGAACCGGGTCCCGGAAGAAGTAAGATTGAGAATGAGAATGAGCCGACTTTACCGGCTGGACCCGGTAATGGACGACGGAATCCTGCGCGTGAGAGGCCGGATCGAGGCTTCCTCCGCGCCCATCGAGACGAAACGGCCAGTCATCCTGGACGGCCGTCACCGCATCACGAAACTCCTGGTTATGCGGGAGCACTGTGCAGCGGGCCACGCTAACCGAGAGCGCGTGACCAACGACCTGCGCCAGCGTTATTGGATCATCCACCTGCGACCTACAGTGCGCGCAGTGGAAAAGCACTGCACCCTCTGCCGAAGGCGGCGAGCAGCGCCGCAAACGCCAGCCACGGGAGACCTACCACACGCTCGCCTTGACCCGTTCCACCGCCCGTTCTCTAACTGCGGGGTGGACTACTTCGGACCGATGATGGTCAAGGTGGGGCGTCGCCGTGAAAAGAGGTGGGGTGCACTGTTTACGTGCCTCACATCCCGCGCCGTGCACATCGAGCTCGTCGCGTCTCTCTCAACGGACTCAGCGATCATGGCACTAAGAAGAATGGCTGCACGCAGAGGGTGGCCACGACTTATGTATTCAGACAACGGGACGAACTTCCGCGGAGCAGATCAAGAGCTTCGTGCGGCTTACGAGGAGTGGCTCCCCGCCCTGAAGGACGAAGGACTACTACATCGGATGGAGTGGCGGTTCATACCACCCGGCGCGCCAAATCAAGGTGGCGCATGGGAAAGGTTGGTGCGCTCCGTGAAGGCGGCCCTCGGCGCGACTCTGAAGGAGAAGGCGCCAGCTGAAGAAGTTCTACGAACGCTCCTGACCGAGGCGGAGTTCTCCATCAACGCGCGTCCACTAACCCACGTAAGCGTGCACCCGGCGGATCCTGAGGCCCTCACACCCAACCATTTCCTGTTGGGGTCCTCCCTCGGCCTGCCATCGACGGGACCCTGCGACGACGCCGATCGACGAGTGTGGCGAGCAAGCATGGCGCTCGCAGACCACTTTTGGAGGCGCTGGCTCCGGGAGTACCTCCCTACTTTGGTACCCCGAGGCGAGCCAAAGAACGACGCGCGTCCTCTACAAGTTGGTGATGTGGTCCTCGTAGTCGACTCCACACTGCCCAGAAATACATGGCCGATGGGACGAGTCGAACGCACGCATCCGGGACCAGACGGCGGCGTCAGGATCGTCGAAGTGCGCACCAGGACCGGCGTGTTCCGGCGGCCAGTCAGCAAGCTCGTCGTCGTGATGAGGAAGGAAGCTACGCAGGCTGCGCTGGGGGGAGAGATGTAATGGACGCCGAGCTAAAAGTGCTAAAATAAGCAAAGACTGATAAGACAGTGAGTGTGTGTATATATAGTTTGTGTTTTTTAAGTGAATCTAACCAATTTCAAGTGAGAGACTTGCGTAAAACGCCTTTATTGTTAAGTGATAACGTAGAATAAGATTACGTAGTGATAAGGACTTGTGATTGGTGATAGTGACTTTTTCTATGTTTTATATTTTTACAGGATAGATTAGCATATCCTAAGTAAGATTATATAAGGTTTGCTATGTAAGATATGGATATTTTATGTAAAAAGCATGTTTGAATTGTAAAGGCTCTCGTTAAGGTAAAGTTTCGTTATACTTAAGGTTAATGCATGGAAAATTCTACAAATTTTGTGCTAAATTCTGATTGGCTGGTTCTCTCGCGAGCATTCGAGAATGTTCCGTAGCTCCACCCCAGAGATGTATAAATTAGGCGCGGTTTAGTGCGAGAACGCAGTCGTCCTCCGAGAGCCTAAAGAAAAGGAAGAAATAAACTGAAGAAAGAAAAGAAGCCGTGTTTTATTCAAGACACACAAAATACAGTCCAAAACAAATTGGTTATTTAATTTTGTGCTTAAAAAACTTAATATGGTTATAAGAAATTCCAATTTTTATTTTTTTGTAAAGCTTTTATTTTGTTCACATAAGTGACAATATCTTAAAAAATAATATCTGATTGTCCTGAGATCAGAAGGATATTTTTCCTAAAAGGAAATTTTGTATTTAACTGGATGTTGAGTTTTGCTTACTAAAAGCACCTCATAATTATCATACTTTAATATTTGTATGCCAACTCATGGCGAAATGTGTCTTTGTGCTAATATATTATATGTCACCATCTCTTACACCACATTTAATGCAAATAAATGGCTTTGACTTTGACTTTGACTTTGAATCATTTGGTTTTCCATTTTCGCGCGTAGGCCATACAAATATTTCTTCCATACGGCAATCGAACACGCGACACGTAGCGCAGCAGTCAATCGCTCAAGTACTGCGCCAACTGTGTCAACTAAAGATGCATGTCCAGCGTGGCCAATCCACGGTCTATGTTGTGAGCTAAGAGAATAAATGTGGTTATGGCAGGATTTGTCCTTTTGTTATGCTGTGACATAATTTTGCTTGGTCTGTAGAAATGAGGGCAGTTGTACATCACGAGTTCAAACTAAAGCAGGTGCTTTAGTTTGCATAAACTATTTTGTTCACCACTGCTCTCAAAAACAATGAAAGGAAACATCGTGAGGAAGCAGGCACGTCTTAGACCCAATGAAGACATGTCATGTCGCGCCCACCAATCTATTTATTGTGACGTAATGCAGAATTGAGTAAACTATTTCAGCCACCTCACACAAAAATCTCTTGTCTCCATACCCTTGCTGAAAATACTTTCAGCTCAACTTATACAATAAAATTAATAACATTGGTTCATCATTATCATCATCATTTCCACCGAAAGATGTCCACTGTTGGATATAAGCATCCCCCAAGCGTCGCCGTGACCGGTCCTGTGCATCCCGCATCCATAGGATGTAAAGTTTAAGAACAAGCCGGAACTTTTCAAGAAATTTCGAAAACCAAAATTGTGTTAGCACCTTAATTAATTACTGTACAAGATTCGTGCGGAGACGACGCCTGGGTGTCGCCACTATGCGGACCGCCCGGAGGACACGGTAGAGCACACAGTCGAGGTGTGCCCCGCTTGGGAAGAGCATCGCCGTGTCCTCGTGGGGGCGATCGGCGGCGATCTCTCGCGCCGGGCCTTGGTTCAAGCCATGCTCCGGAGCGAGGAGGAGTAGCAGGCGGTCGCCTCCTTTTGCGAAGCAGTTATGCAAAGCAAAGGAGGAGGCCGACCGCATTAGGCAAAGGCGCACACGCCGCCGCCGTCGCCGGGATTCGGATCCCGATTTCCGGCCACCGTAGGCGCGGGCTCGCGGACGGTGGGCAATGGGTAGCTCGCTGTCCGTCC
Source organism: Leucania comma (assembly GCA_958295575.1). Taxonomy (NCBI): domain Eukaryota; kingdom Metazoa; phylum Arthropoda; class Insecta; order Lepidoptera; family Noctuidae; genus Leucania; species Leucania comma. The sequence goes on along the minus strand of OY282478.1, from coordinate 21,659,666 downwards.
GTCCGGTAACAGACCGGTCCGAGCTCAAGTCGTCTACGGCGCGCACTGTTCCCGCGCGCCTCAAGGAGTTGTCAGCAAACTGTAGGGGTCAAGCAGGGCCGAAGCCTACAGAGGCCAAAGGTTATGTGAGAATGTCACCACGGGCCCTTTGACAAAGGCAATGAATGGAAGGGTAGGTTTTTAGTCAGTAAGAGTCTGACACTATTTCCCGCCCCACACAAGGGCGGGATTTGTCATTGGATGATTTAACCTACCATAAAAAAAACCCTAATTAATTAACAATAATTTTACCTCTCCTGAAACTAACTAACAAATAAATTAAACTTGTTGTTCAATAAATTTCACAAGAGCCGTTGACGGTACTTGTCTGCAAGTCTTATCGAACACTATACAATCTAAACGGGGACTTCTAATTAATTATGCTTTGTCACGAAAAGTGGGTAGGCAGAAACTAGGGTAAATCTTGGTTTAGAGATTAATAGACCCTCCCAACTTAACAAAATAGGTAATAAATATATTATTTTAGGTTAGAATAATGTTCTAGCGTGTAAGGTGGGTGAGGGCGGGCTCAAGCTTGTTCAAACATGGCCGTTGTTGAGAACATTTTACGCTGTTCAAAGGTCAGGATATGCTGGGATTATATTTAAGTAGGTACATATGGGCGCAAAACCATTATTTGATAATTTTGATATGGATTTAATTTGGTCTTCCTTACTTCCTGCTTATTTCTTTTAAAATATTGCAATATCCTCTTGATTTTATGTAAGGATTTAATTTGATAACTTCTTTTCGATTTATTTTAAATATTACAACTCCTGTTCAATTCATAACGAATTAAATGACGACTTCCTTTCTAATTTAAAAAAATATTACAGTCTCCGGTTAAACTTGTGAGGATTTAACTTGACCCTTCCTTTTTATTTTTTTAAAATATCAGAGCATCCGGTCATATTTAAATAAGAATTTACTGTGACGATTTCCGTTCTATTTATTTTAAATAGTTTTCTACCTTCATAGTGAATTTTGATGCTTGTCAATTTCTGTGTATAAAAACCGATGTAATGTAATTAGAAAGGCACTCTTTCGCTGCCCATGGAATAAACACCTTGAACTGAAGTAAGGTATTTCTTTATTATCACTAGAACATTTCCTGCTATTCTATATTACTGTGACTGTGAATTTTGTGTGACGTCGACACCAATGGCCATCATGCGCCGACATACATATATTTCTGTACGAGGTGTTCCAACTATAAATTCAAAATTAAATAGTTCTAAAAAGGTTCTAATAGTTCTTTTTAAATTATTTCTGTCTAAAATAAATGTTTATTATGTATATTATTTTTGGGCTAAAGTATGTACACCAAGCTGTAAAAGGCCATTGACAGAAGGTAGTTTCTCATTTAAAAAATCACTATAACGTTTAACGTTATACTGACATTTTACGCTTACACCATACAAAATGGAATAACGACCAGCGCCGCGCAAACTGCGAAGTGCATTTAGTCAAACAGACCGAAGCCCATGTCCTCATCTTCTGATTCAGACTCTTCCTTCTTGGTCTCCTTCTCTTCTTTCTTCTCTTCAGCGGCGGCAGCAGCGGGCGCAGCTCCACCGGCAGCGGCCGGACTATAATTATTTATAAGAATTGACTTATAAATAATTATAGTTCACTATACCCAAAATGCGTGACCATTCAGTTCATAGTCAGTAATGGTTTGGTAAGGGCAGCACAGCAAGTTATTATGGAGTGACCAAGGTTCATGGGGTTTATATTGCAATTTGTTTTCTGAGTAAAGTCAAGATCAGCATTGCAAATTTTACGAATCTCCTCATTTCCAACCTTTCGGCCCCAAAGATTATCTGTTCTTCGAGCAATATGCCCTGCCCACTGCCACTCACACAAGTTGGTATAATATAATTATTCGAACTATGTCGGTAATCTTGCTTGTTCTGTAGGTATCTTCATTTCTGATGTGATCATGCAAGTACACTCCGAGTAAAGCCTTCTCTATTTATCTTTGGGTGACTTTAACCCTTCTGATTTCAGAGCCAAATGTCATCACGAGACGAAAGTCTATGACCAGTGTGTATTGTCACTCTGGTTGAAACCTCTGCGGTCCAGACTAGGTGTTTCACCTCGTCGTTTATATCACGTACATTGAATTTCTTCAAGGCTAGAGTGAATAGGTTCTTAATAAACTAGTGCGCCTCACCATCAACGATCACTACATCACTGCTTACCATCAGGTTTTTTTTTTTTTTTTTTTTAACGTAGGTAAAATCATCCAATGACGAATCCCGCCCTTGGGTGGGGCGGGAAACAGTGTCAGACTTTTACTGACTAAAAACCTACCTTTCCATTCCTTGCCTTTATCCTGGGGCCTTTGGTGACAGTCTCACATAACCTTTGGCCCCAGTAGGCTTCGGCCCTGCTGGACCCCTACAGTTTGCTGACAACTCCTTGAGGCGCGCGGGAACGGTGCGCGCCGTAGACGACCTGAGCTCGGACCGGTCTGTTACCGGACGGACGGACAGCGAGCTACCCATTGCCCACCGTCCGCGAGCCCGCGCCTACGGTGGCCGGAAATTGGGATCGGAAACCCGGCGGCGGCGGCGGCGTGTCCGCCTTTGCCTAAGGCGGTCGGCCTCCTCCTTTACTAGCATTACTGCTTCGCAGAAGGAGGCGACCGCCTGCCACTCCTCCTCGCTCCGGAGCATGGCTTGAACCAAGCCCCGGCGCGAGAGATCGCCGCCGATCGCCCCCACGAGGACACGGCGCTGCTCTTCCCAAGCGGGGCACACCTCGACTGTGTGCTCCACCGTGTCCACCGGGCGTTCCGCACAGTGGCCACACCCGGGCGTCGTCTCCGCACGAATCTTGTACAGGTACGGACCGAACTTGCCGTGTTCGGTCAGCACCTGCGCCAAACGGAAGGTGACGACGCCGTGGGGCCTTTCCAGCCACGCCTCAAAGAGGGGCCTTACCGCCTCGATCGTGGCGTGCCCAGCACGAGGTTGCGACAGTCGCTCTCGCCATTTCACCATGAGATCCCGCCGGAGCTCTGTCCGCCATGCCGCGACTTGTCGCGGCAGCGGAGTTTCGCCCCGACGTTGCATCTCCACGCGTAAGTCATGCATGTGTGCAAGGACTGTTGCCTCCAAATCTGCTTACCATCAGGTAGGATCGCAGTCAAGCACTAGTTTATACCAAGTAAAAAAAAAAAACTTTTGTCTCGATATACAGCTGTCATATGAAAGATGCAAAGATATGTTCTCGAACGCCGCCTAACCTAGTCTTAAATTCGACGATTTAGTTCATTCTCGAAGTAGATTTCGAGAGTTCATTCTCGAGATACTTAAATGTTTATTGTCTACAGTTTCAAATGTAGAGTGTCTGATCTTAAATCATTACGTGTTTCGCCGATCCCAAATCGAACGGGACAAGGACAGAAGATGACGATCAAATTAAGAACATACTGTTCGTTTTTTAAAAAAAAATACAATAACGTTAACTGTAATAACTACATTTTATTTATAAAAATGTGGTATAAGCGACACGAGAGTGAAACCGCTAAAAAATGGTTATTAACAATGTAATATAACTAGTGGGATAATTCGTACAGTTAACCAATTAGCATCACAAAAGTTTTCTAACTAATAACGATCGAAATTAAAACTCAACTTTGCACTATGTGATTGGTCCAACCACCGCTTTCTACCACTGATCTAATTTAAACTTTTAGCATCAAACTATACCCAAACTAAAATTGCATCTGGTACTTTTCTCTATTCTATTTATAATTAGAATCGCATATTACATTACATTACCTACGTTTTCATGTAATCTACTGCACGCGGTTGAACTCTCATTTTTTTTATATATATACTCTGCTAAATTTTGGTGGTTTTAATCCCGCGGAGAGTCGACTCGGTACATGAAATAATTTCGATTTGTAAAGATAAAAATGAAAAATAAAGTACTTTTTTTTAAACTCGAATTAATTTATGCATGTATGAATTTGATTTCTTTGCGTAAACGTTAGCTTAGCCAATGAACTGTAGGTAGATAGTACGCAACGACCGACAACTCCGTCCAAGGTCATTGACTCGTTTACTGAAAGAAATTAATTTCGTACATTTCAGTATTTTATCTTTATAAATCGATAGTGTTTCATGTACCGAATCGATCCTCCACGGGATTAAAACGACCGAAATTTAACGGTGTATACGAAATTAATTTCTTGAATGACCTTGTAGGTAGCTGTCGGTCGTTGCGTACTGACTACCTATAGTTCATTGGCCTCGCTTTGCTGACATTTACTGAAATTAATATCGTACAAGCGTAAAAAAATTCGAATTTAAAAAAATACTTTATTTTTTAATTTTCTCTTTGCAAATAGATAGTATTTCATGTACCGAATCGACCCTCCGCGGGATTAAAACGTCGAAAATTTAATGGCGTATAACATAGCTTTTACCAGACGCTTTGACGGCGTAAAAGCTTACTACTTCTTGGTCATTTCACTCTTGGCAGAGTACTCGTGGTTACCACGAAAGTAGCTCTCCAGAAGCCGTCCGGTTACGCCGTACGACTTTCCGCCACTTTTACCTGCTGGCAAACATCCGGGTACACTCGTTAATGGAACGCCATCGCATCGGTGATCTGCCACGTGACCTTGTTTCGTCCACCTTCACTTGTATAACAAGGCGTTTGATGGAGTCACCTCAACGTCGAAAATATATGGTCAAAGTATTTAAAAATAAGACTGCGCACCGGCGTAGACAAGCGTTTCTTGATGCCCAGTTGCTCAAGAATAGTACTATCATAGAAAACTCAGTCCAAGAGACCCCAAGCATTTTTCTCCAGCACCACAATTCCAAAACGTAAATCTTTTTGGTCTCTATCTGTGGTACGGTCCATGTTTCAGCAGCGCATAAAAAATAATAATTATATTATTTATACTAACTGTGGCTTCAAACGCATTAAAGTTGGAAATTGACCAAACAGAACATATTCCCAGAAAAGAAAATATTAGCTATTTCAGGATATGTTGGACAGGACAAGTTTACCAAATTTTATCTAAACCCCTTCAGCAGTTTCGGTGTAAAGGAGTAATAAACATATAAATATTAGTGTGATAGACTGGATATATATGTCACGGCGTGGAACAAAAGCACCAGCAATGTAATTCTTTTGATTATATCACCAAAAATAACGTAAACAATCCTTGCTCAACGACAAAGCGAATTAATCGTTGACATTTATTTCAGGATCATCCCAACTCCATCAGCATGAAAGCTGTGAGAAAAACGTAAATTCCACAAAAAGTACCGGAGGGATTACATCGGAACATTCTCATTGGGTTGTGGATGCGTAAGCTGACATATTTGGGTATTCGGGATAAAATACAAATTTCATTTCTATCGGGGAAACTATCTCGCAGGACTAAAAATACTTTTGATATAACGATCTGGTCGTTGTCTTGGTATAACTGCGGTGCGTATTTCCAATGGAAATATATACAAGGTCGATGCCATAGGAAACAGCTTGGGAATACTTTGCATTGCTTTTTAAATCTGTAAATACAATCTTCTTCTCAGTCGGTATCATTCTTGACAGAGTGGTCGTGGTCATCACTTCAGGTGCTGGCAAGCTTAACAGCACGCCGCCACTCTTCACTGATGGCTGCCTTCCTTGTGCATTCATGCAGTGATGACGAGCCATTCACTGCCGCCAATACAATGTCAGTTAGAAAATTAGAAGCGATTTACATAATATTAATACGCGTAATCAACATGAAATTGTAGTACCCAAATGGAGGTTAGGTAAGACAAGCAAGTCTTTTCTTATTGATAGCGTACGTTTCTATAATAAGTTGCCTAAGTCGGTTACCGAACTCAGTGAGGGAAAGTTCAAGACCCATATTAAGCGTACCCTTGTCAAGAAAGCGTATTACAAGGTTAGAGACTACGTCGAAGACACGCTGGTTTGGCAATGACTACTTCTGCACATGTGTCTTGCCTGTGTATACTTGTCTATTAACTGCTCCATCATTGTTTTAATTTCATAATGTATATTGATACTTTTTTTCCGCTCTTACTCTCCTATGACATGTTTTTGCATTTTTTTTTATATTATGTAAAACATAGCCGACCAATTTTCTAGTAATTTATTATTGTATACGTATACATCTTTAATTTGTTGACCGGTTTATTTTTATTTTTGTATAGCTTCTTTTTATAACGTGAATGTGAGTAGTATGAAAATATTGTAGAAACAATCACTTTTTTTAAAAGAGTAGACCATGGAGTTTCTTGCCGGTTCTTCTCCATAGGTAACGACCAATTGGAACCGTGCGCAGCCGGGAGACACACAATGCTAGTTTTTTTAATTTTAAAGGTCTATATGTAGTGGCAGCATTGTGTTTCTATGCCCAATAAAATATTTTTCTTTCTTTCTTTTCTATTCACTCTAGCCTTGAAGACACCTAAATTATAATCGGACAGGAAGACCGCAGCAGACAAACTGTTCCAGTCCCTCGATGTACGCGGTATAAACGACGAGGCAAAACGCTTAGTCCGTACCGTAGAAGTTTCAACAACATAAGGGTGGATATTCGCCGTACGTCGGGTTGTCCGATGGTAGAACTGAGCTGGTGGAATCAAGTCATGTAATTCCCGCGCACACTCTCCAAAATGCATTCTGTGAAACACCGAAAAGCTGACTACTCTACGCCTGTGCTCAAGGCTTTGTATATTGGACTTAACGAAATCTAACTTACAACAAAGTCACTATCGAAAATAACTAAAGAAGAAATTGCCGATACCTGTTGATAAGTGAACAAACTAAATGAATACAAATGAACGAATTTAGATGAAGAAATGAAGGAGGGATAAAAGATAAACACGATCGGAAATATAAATTGAGAAATCGAACTCTCTTATTTGAGGTATACTTCAAAATTGTTCGGAAAACTTGATAGCTTTCTAATGAATATTCATGGAGATAAATTTTCTCACAAAAATACTTAAGTTTTTTTTTTAGTACAATCTCGCTACTCTATTTCTTTGCTCTTTAGTTCCTGAAAGCTAGAATCAATAGTGGCAAACACCAAAAACGTACGGACATAGCAAAACCCGAAAAAGGATTGAATTGGCCCGGATTAAACAAAGAAAAAACATCCTGATAATAATAATAATAGAATGTAATAGAAAAAGAAGGTATAGAATGGTATAGAATGGTATATAATGGAATACAATGGAATACAATGGAATACAATGGAATACAATGGAATACAATGGAATACAATGGAATACAATGGAATACAATGGAATACAATGGAATACAATGGAATACAATGGAATACAATGGAACGCAATGGAATATAATGGAATACAACGGAATACAATAGAATACAATGGAATACAATGGAATAAAATGGAATACAATGGAATACAATGGAATACAATGGAATACAATGGAATACAATGGAATAGAATAGAATGGAACAGAACAAACTTTATTGTAAACCAAAGTCTTCTTACACAAAGTTGAATCGACCTAATTAGTACAATGCCGGTCTTACTGCCAACGATGATATCTGCCATAAAACCTTAAAGGTGGACCAGACGAAACCAACGTCCCAACAGCGGTGACCTTGCTGGTGTCAATTCGTGTAGACAGCAGTTGTTAACCATGATCTTTAACGCCCTTGGTAGGCGCGTGTTCTCAACCGCAGTGACTGATTTGCGAATGTTTTGACGCGTGGTTTACATTCATGTAGTAGTACGAGATCCAATAGAAGAAGCACCTTCCCTCATCGGTTATTTGATTAGGATAAATATTATAATATGCTATATGATGCTTTTATTGATACATTGCGAGTAGGTTGCCTATCTAAATCTGGTGCCAAAGATGTGAAATAAATAAATTAGTTAATAAATTTTTTTCATCAACTACCCTGATTGGTTATTTAAGAAAGTCGAGCATCAGCTGAAAGAATGCGCTCCGAAGGACTCAAAAAGTATAAGTTGCCTAATTTTCCTTGGGGCAAATATAGGAGTTGCCTCGTTTGAAGAGGTAGATAAATGGTGGTAATATACTCTCATCTGTTATTTAATCGAATTATATATCAAATGAAAGGTAATTTTATTCCTAACCCAACCGTATTAGGTTGCCTTCCCACAAATGGTGTGAATGAATAGTTGCCTACATTTAAGATTTAAAATTTTCTGGGCTAGTTCTGGTATTAAAAATATATTTCCTCATCTGTAATTAAATGATAATAAGATTATACGCCAGATAAAGCATATATCGATATATCGCGAGTAGATTGCTTAGCTAAATTACATACAAATGATGTTAAACAATAAAATTTGTTATTAATTATTTTTTATCTACATCGCGAATAGATTACTTAGCTAAATAAAATGCCAATGATGTTAAACAGTAAAATCTGTTATTATTATTTTTTTATCAACTTCCCTGAGTTGGTATTTAAGAAAGTAGAGCATCAGCTGAAAGAATGTGCCCTAAAGAACTGGAAAAATATAAGTTGCCTACTTTTCCTCGGTGCAAAAATGGTGTAAACTTATGGTTACATAGATTTAATATATAAAATTTTGAAAAATCTTATATATATTATCTAGCATATAATCTTTACTGTCATTTAATTACAGATGAGGGAATATATTTCTATGACCAGAAGTAGCCCAGAAAATTTTACATATTAAATCTAGGCAACCATGAATTCACACCATTTTTGGTGAGGCAACTTAATAGGGCTGGGTTAGGAATAAAATAGCCTTTCATTTGATACTCGATTCAATGAAATAACAGATGAGAGTATCATGTGAACCTTTATTTACCTGTTTATACAAGACAACCCTCATAGTTGCACTGAGGAAAAGTAGGCAACTTATATTTTTCCAGTTCTTTAGAGCACATTCTTTCAGCTGATACACGACTTTCTAAAACGACAAGTCAGGGAAGTAGATAAAAAATAATTAATAACAAATTTTATTGTTTAACATCATTTGTATGTGATTTAGCTAAGCAATCTACTCGCGATATATCGATATATGCTTTATCTGGCGTATAATCTTATTATCATTTAATTACAGATGAGGAAATATATTTTTAAGGGATATTATAATTCAAGCCACAAAATTATTTCTCGGCCAAGTGATTAAACTTCTAATTTTATAAATAAGCAACGGGAAAATGACATAGCCTCTAATAAACTAATTCGTCTTTTTTACAACGCCAACTATATACTCTATAGAAAGCGTCAAGTAAAGATCATCAATTATTGTGACTTGTCCTTCTTATTTATACATTGCCATCTTATTTACTAATTCGGCCACGGATTTTACATCTCGTCACCATTTTACGTTGTACAGCTTCAACACAATGTCCTCAAAAATATATAATTCAAGCTTCTACAGACAGCATCATTTATTATAACTTATCATGTAAAATAATACATCATATTCTTTTATCGTAAAAATAGACACTGCATGATTTGGCGCGAGTACGCGAGACGACAGCGACCGGCCATTTGCATCAATGAGAGAGCGCCATTTGATTCATGTATCGATGAGTTGAGTTGATCACGTGTAATTGTTTATTGTCGTTCGTGCATTCGTATTGCAATTATTTTCGCTGTACCTAATTAAATTAAAGTTTTCGATGAGTAATAATTAGTTATGACGTCTAAAAGTGTAAATGAAGTACCGCTGTACTGTTCTGACGAGGAATCGCAAGAAGAAGGTCAGCTGTCGAAAAAAAAGCGAGGGGAATCTAAGAACTGGATATTTGTAAACAAATTTTCGTGTGTAAGTTTTGCCGAAGAAGCCGTAAGTGCAGAAAAGACGTTTTTTTTTTACGGTAGGTAAAATCATCCAACGACAAGTCCCGCCCTTGGGTGGAGCGGGAAGTAGTGTCAGACTCTTACTGACTAAAAACCTACCCCGTTCCTTCGTTGCCTATCATGCCGGGGCTGAGCCTTCCTCTCAGAAAACGGCCCTTAACCCCAGCAGGCTTCGACCCTGCCTGTCTGCAGCTAGCAGGCTGGGCCTCTACGGTTTGCTGACAGCTCCTTGAGGCGCGCGGGAACAGAACGCGCCGTCGACGACTTGGGCTCGGTCCGGTATGTTACCGGACGATCGGACAGCGTGCTACCCACTGCACGCCGTCCGCAAGCCCGCACCTACGGTGGTCGGAAATCGGGATCGGAATCCCGGCGGTAGCTGTGGCGAGCGCCCCGTTGCCTCTGCCTGATGCGGTCGGCCTCCTCCTGTGCTAGCATTACTGCTTCGTAGAAGGAGGCGACCGCCTGCCATCCCTCCTCACTCCGGACCATGGCCTGAACCAAGGCCCGGCGAGAGAGATCGCTGCCGCCGATTGCCCCCACGAGGACACGGCGATGCTCCGCCCAGGCGGGGCACACCTCTACAGTATGCTCCACCGTGTCCTCCGGGTGTTCCGCACAGTGGCGACACCCGGGCGAATCCTCCGCACGAATCCGGAACAGGAACTTGGCAAACTTTCCGTGTTCCGTTAGGACCTGCGACGTGCGGAAGTTAAGAGTGCCGTGAGGTCTTTCCAGCCACGCAGAAAAGACGTTGGCAATACGCACTACACATATTTCCATAGAAGGAAAAAAACGATTTTATAGGTGCATCAAAGTACCACGTAAAGCAGTATAGTGTGCTGCAGAAATATATTTGCTATTTGAGGCGGATACAGAGGCAGTGTTACTTTATAGCACAGATTGCGAGCATAATCAGGATTCTATTAAGAAAAACTATCACTATGGTATTTGCGATGAAACAAAATCTAAAATTAATAAATATTATTGAGGAATAGCTTCTGGTAATATAAGTGGCCAATATTTATTGATATTTGATGACAATTTTAACAAAATTTTGACGATCAGTTAATGTGGGATGAGTTACATTTTAAACGTACTGAGTTAAAAAAATAGAAGCTAAATAAATATATTTTGTTATGTCAAATATTACTATTTTAGAAGTTTACTGTTAGAATGCATGTTACAAATTTAGATGCTAAAAAATAACCATCATGCTGAGTTGAATTTAGATTGGTTTACATAAAAGATAACTAGTGGCTAAGATAGTATTATTTAGATGCTCGTTAATTGTGGCTGACTTAGTAATTTAGAAGGCAAAATAAATTTTTAGAGGCGAATAATGCTATTAAAAAGAAGCCTGTTTAATTAGCACCCTATTTTTAATACCAGAACTAGCCCAGAAAATTTTAAATCTTAAATGTAGGCAACTATTCATTCACACCATTTTTGGGAAGGCAACCTAATACGGTTGAATTAGGAATAAAATTACCTTTCATTTGATATATAATTCGATTAAATAACAGATGAGAGTATATTACCACCATTTATCTACCTCTTCAAACGAGGCAACTCCTATATTTGCCCCAAGGAAAATTAGGCAACTTATACTTTTTGAGTCCTTCGGAGCGCATTCTTTCAGCTGATGCTCGACTTTCTTAAATAACCAATCAGGGTAGTTGATGAAAAAAATTTATTAACTAATTTATTTATTTCACATCTTTGGCACCAGATTTAGATAGGCAACCTACTCGCAATGTATCAATAAAAGCATCATCTAGCATATAATATTTATCCTAATCAAATAACCGATGAGGGAAGGTGCTTCTTCTATCGTCTCTTAGATCATAGCCGCAACACAAACCAAGCTGCAACCAAGGTGACCTTGATTGAAAAGCTGGATTAGAACCGTCAGGTCAACCGTTTAGGATGGACTTTAAGAAACTTAAACTAGAAAAGGGGGTAGTCTGCGGTGCACTGTTATCAATTAATCAAAGAGAATAATTGTTAAAAAAATATAATCCTCCCGACCGAATGTCTATCACGGTGGGCAATCTCAACAATGATTAGACAAGTACGCAGGAGATATTGTAGTGAACAAATGTGTGCGCAAACACAGGTGCATTCTCATTGTCCAATGGGAAGGCAATCCGGCACGACCGGAGAGAGAACAGGCGCAGGACCAACGGCTTTACGTGCTTTTCAAGGCACGAGGGTGTCAAACCACCAACTTCCAAACTTCGTGCAGCTACAGAGTATTTCCTAATGGAAAAACTCAAAAGCACTTTTTTCCCGCCCCGGGAATCAAACCCAGGACCTCACGCTCAGCACCTCAAGACCAATAAGGCAGTTATATAAAAAAAAATATCTGTATTAAAAGACAATAACATGAGCTTATAAATCTTCTTTATTTATAAAAGATTTTTGTGTTATTAATCAGTAAGTGGTATTTATTATTAAATACCACTCACTGATTAATCACTGATTAACTGCACCCCTACCCGTCACTCCTGTCCGTCCGTCCGGTAACAGACCGGTCCGAGCTCAAGTCGTCTACGGCGCGCACTGTTCCCGCGCGCCTCAAGGAGTTGTTAGCAAACTGTAAAACCCAGCAGGGCCGAAGCCTACTGGGGCCAAAGGTTATGTGAAAATGTCACCACGGGCCCTGGGACAAGGCAATGAATGGAAGGGTAGGTTTTTAGTCAGTAAGAGTCTGACACTACTTCCCGCCACACTCAAGGGCGGGATTTGTCATTAGATGATTTTACCTACCATAAAAAAAAACCCCTAAGGGGGTAAAAAGGGGGTTGGAAATTAATATGGAGAAACCGACTTTCACGGCGGCGAAGCCGCTGACAGAAGCTAGTATGTATATAATGTTAGGTACACAATGTAATAAAAGGAAGCTTAAAAAAGAAAAAAAAATGTGAGTTAATACAGCGAAAGAATTAGAAAAACATAATTTGCTTCAGGTTAAAAAGAATGCGCATCTTTATATTAAAAGTTGCTAAGAGGCTCCTTACACGTGGTTCCGTCTGCAAATTATGCAGGTTTTAATTTTTCAAGATAAAAAGTACCAAGGCTAATGTTCTAGATGTTACCTTTTTCAAGGAAAGGCATTGCTTTTATTTTTTATGGCTGCATCTGCACGCTAGTATGGCTACAGTTAGTTGGAATAATTAGATTTCTTAACGGATTCACAGAAAAGGATTTATAAATGACCTTTTCTGTAACAGAATCATCATTTTCTACGAAATTCCAATTTGCTTAGCATAGCGTCAGCTTTATAATGTTCCCACGGCTGGGACTCAAGCCTCCTCACTAGGAGAGAGTTCTAATCAGGATTTTTTTCGAAATTCCAATTAGGTAACATTTAAAGCCACGCTTGGTGCGAACGTCATCCGCAACGACGAGCAATATAGCTCGCCGTCCGATCGTACGGTAACCGTACAGACCGTGACCGAGGCGTTGACAGGGCGTAGTGTTCCACGCGGTTCTCAAAGAGATGTCAGCAAACCGTAGACCCGCACACACTAAAGCCACAGGGATTTTCTGAAAAAGAAGCTGTTCCTTGAGCGCAAAGGGTCTCTAAAGCAGACAGGACGGTGTGGTTTTAGTCTACAAGTCTGACTAGCCCTCGCGCTCCACCCTAGAGTGGGAGAAGTCAATGGATGATTTCCTACCTTGAATAAATCTGCATACCTATTACCTTCTACTAAGTGTAAGGTTATTAAATGCTTGTTCGCTCTGCAATACTAGAGTAGCCAAGTAAGAAATATCAACCAAGCTAAATATAAACTAAACACCTTTTTTCAAAATTCTACCATCCTACCATAATAGTTCTTAAATAAATGATCCACTTGTGCCTGGTTAAACGAGCCATACAGCAAGTAATGTCATAAAAATTTAACAAACAATCCCGAGAGCGTGAGCAGTTTTAGGAGGCTGTATACTTGTACTGTCAACAGCATAAACGTGGGACATATGAAAGCGAATTTCTCCTAAAGTAGTGTTTTTCAAATTGTGGGTCGCGACCCCCTGGTAGGTCACAAAGTCTAGATTAGGGGGTTGCGGTCGCGAGTCAGGTAAAAGTGAAAAGTGAGTGTTATTGATCCTACGCTATAAAAAGGAATAACAAAGCTACTTTTCTGTAATTACAAAGCGTTTCGGGAACACATTAAAATATATTCCGCTAATAAATATCTTAGCTGTATAAGAGGTGGGAATTCCCTGCCGGAGTCTGTATTTTCTGATAGTTACAACCTGGGGTCTTTAAGTCAAGAGTGAATAAGTTACTTTTAGGCAAGCATGCTCCATCGTCGGCCAGAACATCGCGTACCATCAGGTGAGATAGTGGTCAAACGCGAGCCTATAATAATATATATTTCGGATCCGCGGTTGATTTGTTGACAACAAACGACACGCAATCTAGTGGCGACTAGAAGAAATAGAGGTGGCGCGCCTAGACAGAGTCAGCCGTTTCCGCTTTGGCTACGAGCTTGGGGAAGGAGAATCCGCCGAGTACAGTGGACACTCTCAGCCAGGCCGTCGCAGAGTCAAGGCGTTCTGAAACTGTCCGTTTTGTTGTTTGTACCAACCTAATAACAATGCACTGTACCGAAATGTATTGAGAAGTAAACGTATTCAGTTCCTAACCGTTTTTATTCATTGCACGATACCCGCATAGGCCCACCAGCTAGATGATCAGAGCTCGAACCATCCTGAACGAGCCGTCATATATTTAAAAAAAAGTAGAGCTTGTTCATACTTCAATACTTTTTTGTTATATTTTCAACTAACAAAATAAGATTTAGACATGTTCAATTTAGAAGTCTAAATTCAAAAAGTGATCTCAAGAACGCAGAGCTTCCGTCCGCTCACCACAATGTTATCTCAAATATCCTAAGGGGTATATTTCTATTTAAAAAAGGTGTCATGTGTACAAAAAGATTGAAAACACTATTGTAAACTATTTATAGAAACTTTTTGTTGTTGGTTTTACAATTAAAGTAACTTAAAGAAGAATTTTGAGTTCATTTCTCCGTTTACCGATCATCACACAAATACCGTTCGTTGTGTTTGCCTCTTGACTGCTTCAACTGTAAACTGACCTGTACCTCTACCATGAGTTTTAAGCAATAGTATTCGTCGCTACTCGATATCGACGCCGTAAATATTTTGTATGGCAAATTTTGCAGCACCTCTAGCGGTCACTTGCAGAACCAAAATTTGCCATACAAAATATTTACGGCGTCGATATCGAGTACCGAGGAATACTATTGCTTAAAACTCATGGTACTGAACACAGATTCCGTGCACCAGTCAGTTGACTATGATCGACATCCTGTCTGCGTAAACTACTGAAAGCTTGCTCTGTACACAAATAGGTTTGTTACGAAATTAAACAAGGAACTCGTTTAAGTGGGCTATTTGTCAGAAATTTTTCGAATAAAGTTAGTAAGTAGCCGTTTTAATTATTCGCAAATCCATTCTTTGTGGATTTTGCGATTTAAAAAAAAAAATTGGTTCGGGGTTTTCTTGCGTGACTGGATCAGGAATGAAGATATTCGCAGTGGAACCAAGGTTACTGGCGTAGCCCGAAGAACCGCCAAAGCTAAGTGGCAGTAGTTAGGTTAGGTTAGGTTAGGACTTCATTAAAAAAAATACTAAAAGGATTAAAATAACTTTAATTTCGGAAGTCGGTGTTAAATAAGAAACAAACAATACCGAAAAACACCGACTTCCGAAATTAAAGTTATTTTAATCCTTTTAGTGTTTTTTTTTAATGAAATTGGTTAATTTTTTTTTTTTGTAAAATATTTTATAACAATTCGTTCATTCTATTCTATAACAAAATAATGCGATTGAATGGCTATTACACGTTAATTGCCTTTGGATTTGCGTAAGACATTTTAGCAGCTGGCTGTACCGGTGTTCGCCTTTACTGAAGGTGTAGGAGTCACTGGAGTCAGGTACAGTTGATGTCACTTTAAAAGTAGTTTTAACGTTATAGTCGTTTAGGTAAATATTTTAGGAGAGAATGTTGTTGAGTTTATTTCCGGAATCCTCAAGACACATTTTATTAGATACGAGTAAGTTGCTACGTTTGGGGAGTCTGTATTTTTAACACGCCGTATTACATATACCGTAAAATACCAAAAGGCTGGCGACTAAATTCTACTAATTATATTTTACTCACCAAAATAAGTGCGAAGAGCGGCAACGGCGCATGATGAGTAGCCATAAGTGTACCAGCGCCAAGACTGATGGTGACCAGCAGGGAGCCAGCAAGTGCCAACGCTTCCCATTCCGGCGCCGCTGGTAACAGCGCCAGACACAACACTATTGACAGCACGAAGGTAATCACTGATAGTGATGCGATCGGTTTCGTTTGGAGGGAGAGATCCTAGAACAAGAGAAAGACTGTTTTATTTTATGGAATTTGAAAGCTCTAGACACGAGTTATGAGGTGGAGAGAAAGAGGGGAGGCTAAAAAAATATGGATGGATGATGTGAAGAGTGATATGAAAGAAAATGGGGTTAGTAATAGCGTGATGGGTGACGGAACAGAATGAAAAAAAAAATGCATTGCGCCGGAATCTAAATAAAACAGGTTATGGGCTCCTGCCCACTACCATCCTAGTAAATTCATCACCATGTTCCTACATATTACTTCTACATATTACTACATATTATTACTACCAATAGTGTTGATCTTGCATTCTTGCATCGAATCTGTTATGGTTTGTGGCAGTGAAATTCACATTCGTCGACAAACGTATACTTAATTCAGTATACTTTTAAAAATTTTGAAAATAATTATATTTTATCGCAGATTTTATTTTGCTACCTAAAAATCTTAATTTTTGCGGTAAAAAACCTTTAGTACGAGGCAAATAAATTGAACTATCCGCCACGGCTACGAGTATCCCCTAATCTCGACTGAGACCCAAAAATCGGTTATAATCCTCGTCACACAAGTTGAACCATCATGGCGGTCGACCTTGAATGCGCAGTAACCAATTTTCGGGTCTCAATCGAAGTGGGGGGCCGCACACAACCACAGCAAATATTTCAACTTGTTTGCCGCGTACTATACCTTAATAATGTGTGTGTGTGATTGAGCGTGTGTGTGCACACATTGTGTGTATTGTGTTTGTAATGTTCTGTACCTAAACGCCAACGTCATATTGATTTGCATATTTCGAACTCGGTCCTACCAAATAAATAACGAAATTACATTTTCCTAATATCATCGGTATTTCAATATTACTTTTTCCAATAATACATGATGTGAGTTCACTAGAAGATAGCCATGACTTTGGTCTTGGCCATTTATGACGTAGGCTAAGAAAAGATTTTCCAAATTTCACCCCCTAAGGGGATGAAACGTGGGTCCAAAGATTATAGAATAGAATAGAACATTATTGTACACCAAAAAAGATACACAATCTAGTATAAAACAAAGTCGCTTCCCGCTGTTTGTCCCAATGTATGCTTAGATCTTTAAAACTTCGCAACGGATTTTGATGCGGTTTTTTTAATAGATAGAGTGATTCAAAAGGAAGGTTTATATCTATAATACATGCAATATATTATACTACTCACTATTTCACGCGTGCGATGTTGCTAGCAGAAGCTAGTGTACTATGCAAACACAATAACCCAAGATGTTTGCCATGATGTTGCCAAACTTCCAGATAAAGATTGTAAATCCCACAGAACAGTTTCTTTATTCCGTGGTAAATCCCATGAGTCTAAGGGCTGATTTCATCATTCAATATAAAAACTTAGTTCAACTAAACTGAGCTCAGCGTAATCTAGTTTAAAGACCCGTGTCGTAAACATGGGCGACAACAAAAGAATTAAAACTGAGTTTCGCGTAAACTAGGTTCAATTCATTGCGGTGAAACGCAAAATGAAGCTATAATCTCGATTACGCGTGCAAACTGCGTTTTGTTTTATACAATCGCGATTAGTTTATTGGTGTATTTGGCCCTAAGTCTTCCATATTTAATTTACTAGCCTTTGCCAGTGGCTTCTCTTGCGTGAAAGAAGAAACATATCCCAAAGGAACATACTCTTGGAATAAAAATCAAATCAATCACGTCGGAGTCACCATTTTAGAAGTATGCGGAACAGAGAGTAAAATTCCACATACCTTAGAGCTGATTTCATCATTCAATGTAAAAACTTAGTTCAACTAAACTGAGCTCAGTGTAATCTAGTTTAAAGACCCGTGCCATAAACATGGACGACAACAAAAGAATTAAAACTGAGTTTCGCGTAAACTAAGTTCAATTCATCGCGGTGAAACGCAAAATGAAGCTATAATCTCGATTAGGCGCTCAAACTGCGTTTTGTTTTATATAATCGCGATTAGTTTATTGGTGAATTTGGCCCTTAGTGGAATAGGGAGGATCCCCCGGCCATACGGGTGTTATGTCTGGAAGGCAATTGCCCAGTAGATGACGTACAAATTGATTAGTTTGAAAAAACTTAATATTTTTTCAAATTTGACATTTTATAGTAGGTATTGTATAATGTAGACGCATTTATTTTTCAAATATTATTGATAGATTTACTCGAAAATTTCACGAGACTTGTTCCAGGTAATACTTGTTTTTTTAAAATCCTATAAAAGTGTTTGAGAAAAATTGTTTATTGCATTTAGAACATCGATGCAAGGCTTCTAAAGAAGTACTTTTTTATATTTCTAATATATGAGTACATTATGGAGGGCCAAAGTTCACGTAAAATTGCAGATTTTCAAAGGTAGCCCAGATAATATCCACAACATATTTTTGTATGAAGATAGATGTGTAATAATATCATAATCACGTAAGAGCAGTTGTATGAAAATGTATCTCGGGTTGGCCGCTGTTCTTCCATACCTACACCCGGCCCGCTTGGGTAGAGCATCGCCGTGTCTTTGTGGGGGCGATCGGCGGCGGCTATCTCTCGCGTCGGTCCTTGGTACAGGCCACGGTCCGGAGCGAGGAGCAGTGTCAGGCGGACCGCATCTGGCAAAGGCAACGGGGCGCTCGCCCCAGACGCCGCCGGGATTCCGATCCCGATTTCCAGCCACCGTAGGCGCGGGCTTGTGGACGGCGTGCAATGGGTAGCACGCTGTCCTATAGTCCGATAACCGACCAGACCGAGCCCAAGTCGTCGATGGCGCTTACTGTTCCCGCGCGCCTCAAGGAGCTGTCAGCGAACCGTAGAGGCCGAGCCTGCTAGCTGCAGGCAGGCAGAGTTGAAGACTGCTGCTTTCCGAGAGGAAGGCTCAGCCCCGGTATTATAAGCAACGAAGAATCCCAATATACTATTATTAACATGACATTATTGCTTTTGGTATATGAAAGGAACGGGGTAGGTTTTTAGTCAGTAAGAGTCTGACACTATTTCCCGCTCCGCCCAAGGGCGGGATTCGTCATTGAATGATTTTACCAACCATAAAAAAAAAACGATTTCTGGCCGACCGTCAAGGAGGTAATAGTCCGGACCGAGCCCAAATCGTTAACGGCGCGCACTGTTCCCGCGCGCCTCATGGAGTCGTTAGCAAACTGTAGGAGGGTCGCAACACGGTCAAAGCCTACTGGGACCATTGGTAATGTGAAAGTGTACACCAGGGCCCTGGAATCAAGGCAAAGAAGGAACGGAGTGGGTTTTTTAGTCAATAAAAGTTTGATATTATCTCCCGCTCTGCCCAAGGGCGAGAGATGTCATTGAATGATTTTTACCCACCAGAAAAAAAACCTACATGGTCTCTTTTGGACAACCTCAAACAGGTTATATACCTATACAACCAATAAAAAAAATATCACATGAAGAACAAAATAAACGTCAGGTTAACTTATTTCAAAATAATGACACAAAATTCTCTTCTCAGATTTTTGTAACATGTAATTTTTATAAAATTATAAAATAAATAAAAAAAACATGAATAATTTGAAAAAGAAAATTGTGATACTGAAGTCATCTCACAGTATGTCTGAGGCTAGGAAAAATATACGGGAAATGTGCAGAAGAGACGCCGTGTTTGATCCAAGTGCCGTAATTTGCTACCAAGGTGACCAGCCTAAACTACATAAGAAAAAAGGTGGCTATGTAGAGAAACAAGGGACAGAGATGTCCATCAAATATAAAGAACGAATCTCAGATGGTAAGAAACCTAAAATTCCTATTCTAAGTTAATATATAGGGTAAACCAGCCATAATATGTGCCCCGCTCAAGGATAACGTAACCCCGCCCCACATGCAAAATTATGACACGCATTTAAAATTACACAAACTATATGGCGCAAGTAAGGCCGCCTTCAATTTAGCCGCGAAGTGTAGTGCGACAACAGCACTGCTATCGCGCTGCTTTGTTAGTCCATACAAATTAAAACGCGCGACTGCAGCGCGGCAGCCGCGCTGCGTCCATCGGTCGACTAGTGATGATACGCACTTAGTTGTTGTTCAAGTCTAAACATGAACGAAAATCAGGTTGAAGAATTTATCAATGAAATTTATGGTCATCCAACGAATACATATAATTCAGAAATTTGGCCATAATAGCCTTTTACCTTATAAAATTCGCATACATCAAATAACGGCAATCTTTTCCAATTTTTTTTTCCTTTTAATAGTATCGTATCGAAAAACTAAATGTACAACACTATGATGCCCGAACAGCAGGGCTGGGGCAGCAGCTTGGCCGTTGCACTAGAACCGCCATAGTTCTAGTGCAATCGGCCGACCTGTTGCCGCGCTGGTGGCGTGCCGCACTTCACAGCTAATTTGAAGGCACCCTTAAACTTACTTTGTATATTTTATATCACCGTCGCGTCGGGTCAAATTAGAACCAAATTATACAAAACCAACAGGACATATGCCTGGTTTATCGTAGAGTAGTCCTAGTTTTGTTGTTTCTGCGGTCCAGTAACTGTAACTTGGAGGTAAAGAAAACTAAATCTTGAATCCCAATATCATAATATTAATACCATTTACAATTTTTTCAGTGCCACAGAGTAAACTAGTGTCCCGTACTCCTCATACCATCCCAGCTAAAAAACATTATTTGATACCCGAGGCGACTGATAGATCAGAATCTATCATTACAATCGAATATGCAAACGACGCTGAAATAATTAGGAAAACAGATAGATTAAAGAAAAGCCCAAAAAAAGAAAAGTACGTAATTGACACTTGTGAAGAATGGATCACAACATCAAATATTTTGACAAGGAAATCGAGGTACAATTACAAAAATTTAAATAATCGTGGCGATAGCGACTTGGGTACAGATGTCTTAAAGTACGCTAAAGACATTACACAAACATCTCCCAGTCAGACGAATAGTAAACACGATGCTACGAACTTACTTTTGAAGTATATATTAGACGGTGCTAATAATTATTATGATGTGGAAAAAGAATTAAGTAATCAACAACTGGCCTTGAAAGCACAATCTTCTAATATTGCTGTAAAAATACTAGATAGGAAACTTAACATACAAAACGATGATGAGAGAAGATTACAGACATTTGACAAATTGAGGAAGCCTATATCAAAGCAATATTATACGATGATGCCAGACAAAACAGAATATCCTAAAATTAGACACCTGGTGGAGACTGTTGGCGAACAGTTGTTAGAATACTTTAATGAGCAGAAGTCTAACAATATTTGCAAAAAGGCATCTTTTCCAGCACCAAAAACAAAGCTAAAAAAAATTATTGAATCTGATTCATCTGAAAACAAAAAAGCGGGCTCGAAACCTAAAACCAGTAAGTCGAGTAAGAAAAAAATAAAAAATAAAAAGAAGAGACAAGAATCAGTCGATAATATAGACGAAAATTTAAAAAATATAGCGAAAGACAAAAAACGATGTCGGCCATTGAAGGGAAATCGTGTTTATCGACTCCAGCAACGAAATGGGACGTTACCGCCAAAATTTGGAGATAAGCACGCTATCAATTATTATTATCCCAAAGAATATATTGTAATCCCAAAAACAAATCGTAAGCTCAAAAAACATGCTAGTTACTCTAGCACTTTAATGAACCGTCCAAGAACACCGATCACTGCCGTTCAATACTATGCTGCAGACCTTTCAATGGACTATAGTGATGATAGACCAAGTATGATTTCCATACATAGTCGAAATTGCATGTAGGAGGATTCTCCAAACAAACTGGTGTGTAGTGTGGTCGTTCTAATTGCGCGTAGAACTCTATATCATAATACAGGATTTTGTTTAGTTTTTAATTAGTGACTGACCAGATGTTGCTACATCAATAATTATAAAAAAAAATTGCATTTCCCTAATAAACTCAAAAACCGACTACTAAAATAACGTTTTTTTTATTTATTATAATATAGGTACCTAACCACCTTTGTACTTTTTTTGTACTTTTGATTTGCATGTAAATTAACTAAATAGATAAGTAATAAAGTTGAACAATTTGTTTGAGCGCCCCAATCTCAGGAACTGAAAACAATTGCTTTTTTTATAAGTGGAAAATCATTACAACAGACTTTTCCTGACTACATACAACCCACTCCTGTTCCTTCTTTGCCTTCGTTCAAGGGCCCTGGGTACACTTTAGCACAACCCATGGCCTCAATAGGCTTCGACCCTGCTGGTTCCTTAAGCGCGTGGAACACTACGTGCCATCAACGACTTGAGGTCGGTCCGGACGCTTAAAGGATGACCGGACGGCGTGTTACTCATTGCTCGCCCTCCGCAAGCCTGCGCCTACGGTGGCTGGAAATCGACCATCGCACGTGCGGCCGGCTACTTTGCTAGCATTATTGCTTCGCAGAAGGAGGCGACCGCCTGCCATGAGGCTGGAAAGACCACACTGCATCCTCGCTTGTGAGGACGCAGTGAGGTCTTTCCAGCCTCTTCTCAAAGAGAGGAATGACCACTATAATTAGGGGGTGCCCAGCTCTGGGTTGCAATAGTCCTTAACGCCATTCCACCATCAGATCTCGCCGAAACTCTGTCCGCCCAGCGGAGTTTCGCCCCAGTTGCATCTCCATGCGCAAATCGTGCATGCGTGCAAGGACTGTTGCATCCAGATCCCATGGTGTCTGGCCAGCAAGGAGACTCGCCACTTTGCGGGAAGCCGTGCGGTATCCCCGCACCATCCAAAGTTGTATAAATATTGGCTAGCCCATGTATCAAGGAAGGCTATTATAACATCGTATACGTTAAGCGTAATATAACGAAAACATAAAAAAAATGGAGAATTGAGGGCCCGAACTTTGTCAAGGTCGTAACTTTCAAACAACAAGAAGATGTGACCTGATCTTGCTTTCACAAATTTTCACAATTTATCTAGTAGCTTATAGGGCTTCAAACAGCAGCTGTAAGTTAAAGGTTTCATTTTATTTGTGTAGTAAACATTTACGTCAGTGAGAATTGAGGGCCAATTTTGAACAAGGATATATAAATTAGGAGAGTGTTTTGCGAAAATATCTTGTTTCCACAAATTTTCTTTGGCTTAGATTTTAGCATAGAGTTTTTTTGTGGAGTCCATAGTTTATCTGGTACAGGTGGGCCCTCAATCCTCTATGTATGGACTGAGCACCCGCCTTAACAGTCCATAACTCGTTTATTTGACTTTCACAAATTCTGATTTCAAGCTCCACATTTCTTTGGGAATGTTCACTAAATCTTAAGCATATTTTGAAAGAATTTTAACAACTGGGCCCTCACTCCACACGCACAGATATAATTTGGTACAGTGCACCAATATTAGGTAGGTATAAAGAAAAGAACAGGACAGTTTCAGAGCGTCTTCATCCTGCGACGGCCTGGCTGAGAGTGTCCGCTCTTCTGGCGGATTCTCCCTCCCCAAGCCCGTAGCCATAGCGAAAACGACTGTCTGTCATAGTGCGCCATCTCTAGTTCTTTTAATTGTCACTAAATGGCGTGCCTCTTGTTTTGTTGTCAGCAAATCAATTGCCAGCAATATTTTTTTCCAAGCATTTTTATTTTCTACTTCAAATTTGATTTTGTCAAAAGTGTTTTCTGAATTTTTATTAGCTAGCATTGTTACACAAATTATTTTGTGCCTTTTTTGGCAATCTGTTTCCGACATCCGAGGTGGAAATAGCGCTTATGATTTACTGACAATAGGCCACGACAACCTCTTCCGACGATGACGAATTTTGTGAAAAGGTTTTGAAGCTACATTTAAGTAATCTAAAGAACCTACAGTTTATTGTTCACCGTTTTTAAAAATAATTTCGGTTCACTAAAAGTAACAAGAGAAATAAAACATTTCTTTTTTTATTCTATAAGTAACTTTCTTTCCGTTAAAATATAATCAAATAAATAATATATAATATATAGTTTGTTCAGAATCAGTAATTGAATCGATTCCAATAATTTTTATACCATGTTATATTCTTTCACAAAAGTATTTAAAAAACGTCACAATTTGGATACCACCGGATACTAAGTGCAAAACAGGGGGCTTACTCTCGAGTTTAATTCCGATCGTGGACATTGGAATTGTTATATTAGGTACTCTTGAATTCGATGCTAGGGCCAAATTGCGTGACTTTTTTTGGAAACTAAGTAAAATGGGGATAGGGCTTGGTGTGTGGTCACGCAATTTTAAACCAATTTGGCGCTAGCATCGAATTTAAGCGTACCTAACGTCACAATTCCAATGTCGACCGATCGGATTAAACTCGAGAGTAAGCCCCCAGGTCACGGCAGGCCTTTGCGGGCAGTAGGCGCCAGCGCAAAGCTGAGTGCAGGAGTAAAACAACCCCTCAATCGCCGGTATGGTCCAGTGACCATATGTTTGTATGAACAACCAGGTAACACAAGAAGCTTAAGGGCGGTTTTACAAAATCGCTGACTACAGTAGAACACCGCGCGTCACAGGATTCATATTCATTTTTTGAGTTGCATACTACAATTATTTAAAAACATTATTTTACTTTTGATTAAACTAACTTTTTTTTTTTGAAGCTACGTAACAATATCAACTTAATTATTAAATATTTAATATTTGAATTTGGAATATATATTCATAGATAAAAAATATAGTTTTGTACGGAAAATTGTCAATAACTCTCGGTTTTACAGAATTATTTTTGGTGTTTTACTGTATGAAACTTAACAAATTGAATTGAACATTCTAAAGTAGAAGATACACAGTCATTTATAAAAAATTCCATGGTACAAACCATGGAATTTTTTATAAATGACTAAATTATTGTATCTTCGGTGTACCAAAGCATTAAAAGATTCCCTAAAGTGAAATTTTATGAAACTTCCTTTGCAGAGATTAGGATTTTACTTATGTAAGTGAACAA
Organism: Leucania comma; assembly: GCA_958295575.1. Classification (NCBI taxonomy): domain Eukaryota; kingdom Metazoa; phylum Arthropoda; class Insecta; order Lepidoptera; family Noctuidae; genus Leucania; species Leucania comma. The sequence goes on along the minus strand of OY282478.1, from coordinate 21,634,465 downwards.
ATTGAAATATTTATTTAGAACACTCCCAAGATAAATTACCATACTATCTCAGGCAATTTTTGTTTTTTCTTTTGGGGCTATATCATAAGCCTAATCACACATCAAAGTTCGCTCAAATTCAAGCAAAATTGTGATAGCCCTCTTAGAGCTTTAAATTTTTCATGATACAGTTATGAAATTTTGTACATATATTCTTTACATAAAAATACTAGACACGTATTTCGGGTTTCGCATATACTAAAAATAAGGTTGTATACGGAAAACGATGTTAAGTCACGTATGCCTGCGTAGAGAAGGGAAGATTCTCCGACCAGAGTTTGTGTCTGGTCCAAGCAACTGTCCCATAGTTGATTTCAGATTGTTGTATTTATTATGATCGCGCAGTGAATCTTAATATCACGATGTAGGATTTTGTGGTTCAGTTCCTATTAGATGACATAGATGTCGCTACAAAGAATATATATTATATATATATCTTATTCAACTGTCGTTTTGTGCTGGGTGCAAATTAACAACAGACAGACAAGAGTTACTTTTGATTATAATTAAACAAATTTGTTCACCGTACACTCTATTTAAGGTTCAGTTGAAAACCAGCGTCAGGCAACTACCACGTAGCTGTATGGCATTTATGCTGAACTGGACCTATTTGGCGCAACCGTGAGACACACCATGTTAATTTTATCCTTTTTTTTATTCTTAAGAGTCTAATTGTTGTTTCAGCATTGTGTGTGTCTATAAGTGTCAAATAAAATATTTTTAGTCAGTAAGAGTCTGACACTATCTCCCGCTCCACCCAAGGGCGGAAGATGTCATTGGATGATTTTTACCCACCAAAAAAAGTAATTAAACCTGTTTTTATTTTAATGCCTTGCGATGCACGTTCACAAAGTAATCACAGATTTTAAACAGTGTCCCGTTCCTTCATTGCCTTCGTTTCAGGGCCCCGGGTTCACTTTCGCACAAACCATGGCCCCAGTAGGTTTCAACCCTGCTAGGCCCCTGCGATTTGCTTGAATCGCGCAGGAACAGTCAGCGCCGTTGACGACTTGGGCTTGGTCCGGTCAGTTACCGGACGGTCAGACAACAAGCTACCCATTACTCGTACTCTTTACCGAATCCCAGCTTCGGCGGCAGCGTGAGCCCCGTTCCCTCATGCGGTCGGCCTCTTCCTTTGATAAAGAGGTAGTTTTTTTTTTGTTTGTAGGTGGTAATCTCTGAAAGTACTGGACCGATTGCTAAATTTTTTTCACAGATCGAAAGCTACTTTATTTTTAAGTAACATAGGCTATATTTTATGTACGTAGGCCACACCATGGGCAAAAGCTAGTCCTGAATATATGTTTTCAAATCACGCAACATTTTAACACTCTCCGCTTTTAATGTTTTTTTTTTTTCATTGTGTTTGAAAAATACTCACATATTATGAAGAGCCGCTGAGGTTGGCAGGTGTCAGGACTTACGTCTATGTAGGTTAGCGATGTAATTGACAGATTTCGTAAATGAGATATATTTTTTCGATAGAATGTGAACTTAAATTTTTTTTAGGACTCTTTTAGCATTAATGATCAGAAAAGCCAATGCTAACTTTTGGCATGATTTTCTTTTTTTATTTTCGCCAAGAATGAAATCCAACATGGTTCTCCTGCAGATATCCTCATTCCTGATTCGATCACGCGAGGAAACTCTGAGCATAGCCCTTTCCATTGCCGTTTGGGTGACTTTAAGTCTTCTGATAAGGCTCATTGTAAGCGACCACGTTTCGGAGCCAGATGTCATCACTGGCAACACGGTCATAGATATTCGTCTTTAGACACTGTGGTATTTTGAACAAGAAGACTTATTATGTAACAATGGATAATTATTATTTATCTCGGTTGCTAGTAGGTAATTCCCTCAAGGAATACCTGTTTATTTTTCGAACGTTTTCAGTTATGATTAAATACTACATGGAAAAATATTGGTTTGTTTGTAAGGTCATAGTTATATGTATTAGAGTGTGGGAGTAACATTGGAAATGTTAACTGGTTCAATAGTGAAATACTCGCAGATTTATTGCCGATTCGAATTGTGCTAAATGTGCTACGTGTTTTCTTCGCTCCGAAGCCTTCGTATATGTATTGTGTTTGCAGTGAAATGTTGAAAGGTCACATTTATTAAAATTTCCAAACCAGTGAAAGGTTGAAGGTTAGTTAGAGTAATGACATATGCCTCCGAAACGTGGTTGCTTACAATGTGCCTCATCAGAAGGCTTAAAGTCACCCAAAGGCGCGCGCCTCAAGGAGCTGTCAGCAAACTGTAGAGGCCCAGCCTGCTAGCTTCAGGCAGGCAAGGTCGAAGCCTGCTGGGGTCATGGGTCAGCTTCCTAAAGGAATACCCGGCGTCGGCACGATAGGCAACGCAGGAACGGGGTAGGTTTTTAGTCAGTAAGAGTTTGACACTACTTCCCGCTACGCCCAAGGGCGGGATTTGTTATTGGATGATTTTACCTACCATAAGAAAGTCAACCGAGGGCAATGGAAAAGGCTATGCTCGGAGATTCGATATGTGATCACATCAGAAAGATATCCGAAGGAGAATCAAGGTTACCGACATAGCACGAAGAATCGCCAAATTTAAGTGGCAGTGGGCAGGGCACATTGCTATCAGAACAAATGGTCGATGCGGACAAATGGTTCTGGAGTGGCAACCGCGTACCGTAAAAAACAGCGTTGGGAGGTCTCCCACCAGGTGAGGTAAGATCGCGAAAATTCGATGTATGAAAGACGTACTGAAGCGGTCGTTATGGTTACATTTGGGGGAGGCTTGTGTCCAACAATAAACGTCTTTTGGCTGAAATGATGATGATGAATTCTATGAGAGGTATTACTCTCTTTTAATATAACTTGATAACAGTCGATAATCCATGTTTTTTAGCGACACAAAAAAATATAACCGAGATATTTGTTATTATACATAAAATTATGGTAAAGAGTGTCCATGGAGTTTCTTGCACAGTCTTCTCAATAGAGATCTACGCTTTGGAATGTTCAATTAACATCATTTTTTTTTCTGACAGACTGACTCCTTGACCTTTCAAAAGTGTCTGTAAATGGTTTATTTGAAATAAATGCTTTTGAATCTTTTAACCTTTATACGTTTACTAGTTAACTGGGCAAGCTTTTTTCTACCATATAAATTATCAAAGAAAAAATGAGGGAATGGGGGTGAGAGGGTAAAAAGTAGCTATTCTCAATCCTGCCAAATTAAACAGGAGTTCAATAACAGACACGAGATTTTTATATAAAAGAAGATTTATTACAAACTATCTGTGTGCATAAATTCAGCAGAATTTGTTCAGTCGGTTTTGCTTGATTGAGTAACAAACGTCCAAACATCACATTCACATTTTTCATAATAGGGTATCTAGGATAAGAAGCCTTTTAATAAAAAAAAATGGTAATTTAAATAACTAAAAAACCAGACTGCTTTTCTGAGTATTCATGAAAAAGCCCTAAAACAAGAAAGTCGTTGTACCTGGTTGCACTTAACTATGCATACTCGCAGCCGAAACGCTACACGCGTCTTCGCCATCTTTGCTACGAAGCCTACGAGAGACAGGCTGCTACGAGCGTAGGCGCACGGCCTACGAGTTCAACTTGCTACGAGTGAAAGTGTAACAGCAAATCAATACGTTCAGTCAAGTTGCGATATTTTGATTTTTTTTTGGTTGCTGCAGAGTAATTAAAAACGTAATAGAAAAACCTAATAGCACTTTTTGCCTGACCAAAAAGTGCAGCAACAAGGCCAACTAGGCAATTAAAACAGCACAACACACACAACAGATTATGTTAGGGTCTACGAGGAGCATAGCACGAGCCGAGCACAGATTTGTGCAGTGTGAAACCATCGTATAAGCCCCGAACGAGCGGCTTCGAGAACGGCAACGAGAAGCTTCCGGCGTTCGGTTCGTGCTCGATTGTGCTCCGCCTATTGTCAGTTTTTTAACGAACACAAAGTGCTCGGCCACAGTGGAAGTGCGGGGCGGCCGCGGCGCGGCAATCACCAACACAAGAACTTCCTTTGAATGGCCACAGTGGGCACGGGAAGCGGCGCGGACTGGCCAACGCGGGACGAGCGCGGGCCGCACGCGGGCATCTCACGCCATACTGAGTTCATACAAGTGGCTACAGTGAAGGCGCGGGTGGTGAGCGGCAACACGTGCGGGAGCGGGGATCTCAGTCTAATTTTAACTGTATTTACAGTTTTTACAGTTAACTGTACATCATTGACACTGGATCAAAAAAATAACTTGCTTTAGATTTATTTTGAAACAGTTTATGGCTACCGCCGCTCCCCGCATCGCGCTGCCAGTGTGGCCAAGAAAAACGCGCCCGTTCCCGCGCCCGCGCCGCTGCCCACTCTGCGCTGCCACTGTGGCCGAGCACAAAGGATTTTGCATCACGTTCGAGGACAGTGATCGTTGGAGGTCATTGACACCGCGAGTGGAGCGCCTGTTTGTGCTTAGCTCAAGCTTCGCTCCTCTAGTGTAGATCCACCTTTAACAAAACGCTAACACTGTGTCTCAACAATAAAGAACTCATCTTCCAGAGCGCTGTTAGTAATAAAGTCCCATTGTTCGGCCTAAACAAATTACAAAAAGTACCCATTGTTCTGAACTATCTGCCGAAAAACAAAAATACAAGGAAAAGAGGACAAAAAAGAACCAAATGAAACTTATTTGTCAATTACCATTTTCTCAGGATTGTCCCATTCCTTGCAATTAGTAGACTAATCAAATGCAGTCACGACCACACGGCTTTAGGGGCAATAAACCTACTGTCGTTCGATTTTATGCCTAATTTCTTTCTACGTAAGGGCTACGGACCTTTTATTGTCATGGGATTAGTAGTTAATTGTTTGTTCGTTTAAGGATTTTTTCTTTTATCTTTTCGTTGTTTTGTTTATTTTCAGGCTTGGTAACATTTTTAAGTACACGGAAAAGGCGGCAGATATTATAAGTCTTATTAAAGCTAGAACTAATGCCTTAATCTCACGTACCGAGTAAAAGGGCAATACAGTAAATTGTTGCTCGGCCGTAACAGTGATGTAAGCGAGTGGATTGCTTTTTTTTTCTCTTGTCTTTTCAGTAACTTTAATGTATGCATGTCTGGCAATTTGAGTATTTTCTGCGGCCTATCCAAATGTCCTGACTTTGGAATTGTTTGTCAAGTCGTTGAGCTCCTTAGTAGTCCTGAGTTGAGCTTCACGAATACAGACAAATGCTTGCACTGACTGGACAGGTCCACTCAAATCTTTATGGTTCTTTCTTCAAAAGACCATCTCAGACAAATCTGCATAGTTCTCAAGTGATTTGGCCATTACAAATTTACTGTATGGACTTTAAAAGAGACTGTGACCCCTGAGTTTGTTTCGGTGTTTCTTCTCAGGGTATTCAGCTAGGAAACACCGGCCTCATCTAGTTTAAAAAAAAATTGACGTGTAAAAGTGATTTGAAAACCTATTTGCAAAATAAATATCATTTATCATTCATTTATCATTTATCAGTTGTAGAGATGAGCGCTCGGCCGAGCACTTGGCGCTATGTTTTTACGTACCGAGTATTCGGTCGAGAGCACATTCTCGCCCGTTTGCTCCCAACGTATGATTAAGGCATACATTGGGCCGACTAAGATCTTTATTTGGGTTTTTTTAGTTGAGGGTTTTTTTTTATGGTAGTTAAAATCATCCAATGACAAATCCCGCCCTTGGGCGGATCGGGAAGTAGTGTCAGACTCTTACTGACTAAAAATCTACCCCGTTCCTTCGTTGCCTATCGTACTAGGGTCGGGTATTCCTTTCGGAAGCTGACCCATCACCCCAGCAGGCTTCGACCCTGCCTGCCTGCAGCTAGCAGGCTGGGCCTCTACGGTTTGCTGACAGCTCCTTGAGGCGCGCGGGAACAGTACGCGCCGTCGACGACTTGGGCTCGGTCCGGTCGGTTACCGGACGATCGGACAGCGTGCTACCGATTGCACGCCGTCCGCAAGCCCGCGCCTACGGTGGCCGGAAATCGGGATCACAATCCCGGCGGCGGCTGGGGCGAGCGCCCCGTTGCCTCTGCCTGATGCGGTCGGCCTCCTCCTTTGCTAGCATTACTGCTTCGCAGAAGGTTTTAGTTGAGGGTGTGAAAAATGAGTATACTAGTGTTAGAAGAAGCTTGAAAGTGGCGCCAGTAACTGATAAGTTGAAAGGAAATCGTTTGTCTTGGTATGGCCATGCGAAGAGGAGGGATGAAACGCATGTTACTATTTAAAAGAGTTAAATGTAGATGGATAGATGGAAATGGAGAGAGAGAGATAAAAGAAAAGATGGATTGCATAGCATAGCATCAGCCTAATAATTTTCCCACTGTTAGAACTCAGGCCTCCTCTCTAGGAGAGGGAATGGTGTAAGACATTTACTAACGATTTTAAAATACCTATTCAATGATACCCCATTTGATATAGTTCATCGACATTTTTTTTTCTTATGTCCAATATGGCGTACTGTTGCCGCCATATTAAATTGTGATTACTGGCATGTCCCTTAGCGACAGGCACGCGCCTAAGGTAAATCGATTGACATACGAATCAACAGAATCAGCCCACACTTTTGGTTTCTAGAGCTCCACAAAGGAATAAACATACGGAAATTAATAACAATACGCGTCTGATTGTCGCCACAACTATAGTGGACACTTACGCGACTAAGACAAATGGTTGACGTAAGAATCAACAAAATCGGCCCACATATTTGGCCTCCAGAGCACCACAAAGAACAAACATACAAAGAATGTTAAACACATAACCCTCCCTTGCATCAGGAAGTCGGATAAAAATAAATCCCAATGAATATTGTGTGGCAAGTAATTTTAGGAATCAGAATCAGAATAGTTTATTTCAAATAGACCAATTACAGGCACTTTTGAATTGTCAAAATATCGGTCAGTCCATAAAAAAGTGAAGCTAAATTGGACGTTCCAAAGCGTAGATCTCTATGGAGAAGAACGTGCAAGAAATTCCATGGACACTCTTTTTAAATCATATTATGAGTTACATACATCTTGGCTTATCTTGGTTACATTTTTCTTGTCGCTTCTATTATGTGAGCACAATGTAGATAAGTAATAAAAAATAAAATAAACTAATTAAAAAATAGAAATTGAATTAAGCTACTGGCAGCTAAGAGATGACCAGTCGCAACTGACGGCGCCCGTTCACGAACATGACGCGTGCCTCAGCCACACTGAGGAGGGAGTTTTCTGCCATCCAAAAATGCCTATATAAAAAACCAAGATCGAGGTCTAAACAGGTGTGAGGCGGGTTTTGCTTTATGGTAGCGAAACGTTGGCCTTGAAGAAAACTCATGAGCAAAAATTTCACACCATCAATACGCTTGTTACATTGGGTGGATGAAGTAAGGACGCCTTCAAAATAAACCACAAAAAACCGCGCTACCGCAACGCTGCTGTAGCGCAACAGTCGCACATTTTTATTTATATGGAAGCGCTGCAACCGCGCTTCGCGACCTGATGACCATATCGTGAAAAAGTGCCTTTCTATGGCTACAAAGAAGAGGTAGACTACAAACCACCTGAACGACAAATGTTTGCAAGGAGACGCAAAAGCTTAGAGATGACGTTGCTTATCAGTGAAATGAATGGCATCGAAGGATAAACGGGAAAAGGTGGGAGCAAAGAAAGAAGGAAATAAATTATCAGAAAGTAGAGATAACTAACGGATTTGACATTATCTAGGAAAGGGAAATGAAATTTTTGCTATACATTGCTGACATAAATAATTTTTTCTTTTCGCCAAAAGTGAAATATATGCCATTTTTTAAAGGATTAAATGAGAAATCAATAGCAAAAAGAATTATGTCTACCAACCGTAACCAAACGAAGTTAAAGACTATATAGTAGACTGCTATAGTTGTTTTTTCAGGCGTTTACTTTTTACCCGACTGCGCCAGAAGGAGGGTTATGTTTTTCGAGAGTATGTATGTATGTATGTATGTATGTATGTATAATTGTTTGGCACGCTCTGCAGCCTAAACGGCTCGATGGATTTTAGCTTGAGAGGTGTCGTTAGATTCGTATTTACTGTGAGAGTGACACTGGGTATATCAAAATAAAAAAAAAACAAAATGGCGGATTTTTGGCGCCAAATTCAAATGTTTGGCACGCGCTGCGGCCTGAACGGCTCGATGGATTTTAGTTTGCGAGGTGTCGTTAGATTCGTAATTACTGTGAAAGTGATATAGTAATAAAAAAAGTGATATCGTAATAAAATAAAACTAAAAAAATAAAAAATAAAAAATGGTAATTTAAAAAACTAAAAAACCCAACTGCTTTTCTGAGCATTCATGAAAAAGCCCTAAAACAAGAAAGTCGTTGTAGCAGTAGGGACCCATTCTAGAAAGTCAGCCGTCTAGTCAGTAGATCTATGATGTAATGTCACAATAATATACATAGATAAATAATTACATCATAGATCTACTGACTAGACGGCTGACTTTCTAGAATGGGTCCCTACTGCTACAACGACTTTCTTGTTTTAGGGCTTTTTCATGAATGCTCAGAAAAGCAGTTGGGTTTTTTAGTTTTTTAAATTACCATTTTTTTTCATTAAATAGTGTCTATCACTAACGCGCATCTTTTCGATTCGTTTATCACATATTTTTTGGACTAGTTTTAGTAAAGAAAAACTGCGAGTGTGAAAAACATAACGGTAACATCCAACTTAATCTATTTATCAATAGAAACCTTTAAAATTTTACGTATTACACTAGCAATGTTTCCAAACGTATCTTCGTTCGGTTACGGTATAAAGACCTGTTTTTTTTGCTATTGATTTTTCGTGTTGTCCTCTAACATATTATGACCTAAGTTTCATTTCTGGCGAAAAGACAAAAGTAAATCATGCCAAAAGTTTGCATTGGCCTTTTATCATCTAAATTCTAATCCCTAAAACAATCGGCTTTCCAGCTCCACTGAATTTCACACAACCATAAATAATTCCATCATTGCATTACTCGCCAATCCGGTTATTACCAGTACCAACCGGAACCCGTTCAAACAGGTTTAAACTAGATGCAATAAGCGCGCAATTTAACTTCAGGAACGTGTCATCAGCGTAATTATTTTGCTAATTAATAAAAGTGCTTTTTATAAAAGAAAACAGTTTGTGGTGCGTGTCTGTATGGGAAATGAGAATGCAATTGCTTTATCGTTTGCTATTTTATTAATTGATTGCTTGATGCAAAGTTGTTGGTTTAAACAATTATGTTGATTGTTGAAATGTCTCTTGGGTATGTAAAATATCGTTCAATTTATTTGTAGTGCTTGATGTTTATGTTATGGTTATCCTCTAGTTTTTGATTTGGTTTTGTATCGAGTTATTAGTTTTTTTTTTTTTATTTATTGATAGATCACCCTTGACCACTATCTCACCTGACTGGCCGTTCGAACGTAAAGAACTAACAAACTCACACACATGCACTCACAAACTTTCGCTTTTATAATTGAAAGCTACAATCTACTTATTACATCATACAAAAAAAATAACTTATATGATTTTTATCTACCGCATGTACAACCATTTGACATCGGCAGAACCCATATCGTAGCAGTTAGGATGGTTTCCGCAGATCAAAATACTGACATAATCCTGATCAATGTGATCATACTCCTTCCTCAGGGATGGCGATTTTTCTTGGAAAATATCGTTTTTTAAATCGATTTGAAGTGTAAAGAATAGATTCAGTAATAAATCGAGTTCTAAACGATCGATTTCTTAAAGACCGGTCCGTTAGTTACCGTGCAGATATTGAGTCCTAAAAAGTACGGTACAGATGATCCTACAGTGCACGTGTTTCAGGGCTGGTGAGTAATCGGTGTACAACATTCGATATACTTTGCTTGAGAGAGATTGATACTTTGACCATTTCAAATAATAAAAAAATCGTATCTCGATTTCGAGTTTCAGAGATTGCTTTACAGAAATGATCCATTGATTAAGATTGATTAAAAATAATAATAAATAGAAGCGACAAGAAATATTTGTGTAACTCGCAATATGATTTGAGTGTCCATGAAGTTTTTCGCACGTTCTTCTCCTTAGTGATCTACACTTTGGAACGTGCATTTTAGCTTCACTTTTTTTTTTGGACTCACCAACATTTTGACAGGTCAAGTGTCTGTAATTGGTCTATTTGAAATAAATGCTTCTGATTTCTGATTTTCTGATGACAAAAATGATTCTTCAATTAATCAATCTCAGATCGCCAGACCGGTCCGAGCTCAGGTCATCTACGGCGCGCACTGTTCCCGCGCGCCTCAAGGAGTAGTCAGCAAACTGTAGGGGCCCAGCAGGGCCGAAGCCTACTGGGGCCAAAGGTTATGTGAAAATGTTACCAAGGGCCCTGGGACAAAGGCAAGGAATGGAGCAGGGTAGGTTTTTAGTCAGTAAGAGTCTGACACTATCTCCCGCCCCACCCAAGGGCGGGATTTGTCATTGGATGATTTTACCAACCATAAAAAAAAAAAATCCCTAACCTACCTATGGAATTCTGAAAGTTACAATTTCTTAGTGGTCAGTAGTAATACCCAAGGGATCTAATATTGTACCTATATAGTGTTCAGAAGGCCAAGGTTTACCTGGGGTCAACAGCTGGGTGGATTTCATAAATAAGAAATAGGTCTGTCGTTTAATAGTCAATGATATGAGGAAAATACCCTTTTTTTCTCTGAAAAAGCCTTTTTTTTTCTTGCAATACTTTTATTTTTCTTTGTGTTTGTGGTTGAATATATTCGAAATTGTTTCTTCTACGTCTCTCTTTTGTGTAACTTTTGGCGAGCTTAGTTGTTGAGTATTACTTAAAATTAAATGTAAAAATTATGAAAATTAGGAAAATACGAATTTCCTTCTTCACAATTTATGGTTATAAGGTCAGAAAGTCATGGCCATCGGGATGATGCGGGGATACAGCACGATATCCCGTGAAGCAATGAGCTCCCTTACGGATCTGCCACAATGGGACCTAAAAGCAACAGACCTTGTACGCATACACTATTTACACATTGATCTCCATACTTAAAAAGTAAAGCCGGGGTGAAACTCTGCTGCCGCGACAAGTCCCGATATGAGGGACAGAGTTCCGGCGGGATCTCATGGCAATATGGCGACAGCGACTAAAATTGATCTAGTAATTGAAAAAAAAAAAGTATAATAACCAGAAAAAAATGTTTTAAATGTTTGCATGCCGAACGGTAAAATGTGACTGAGCTGTAATGTAATCCTAAGAATTACTATGTAATACCCATATTTGCAAAATAAAATTCTATTCTATTCAACCTAGTGCTGTGCATGCCATAATCATGGTGGCACGTCTCTTATTAAGTATCTATATAAACTAATATTACTCGTATAAAGAGAAAAGATTGTTATTTTTGTTTCTAATAAATAAACTGAAAAACCGCTGGATCGGTTCTATAAATTCTTCAAACACCGGTCTAATTTTTGAGTTAGTTTCATTATAAACAAAAATACAAATCTTTTCCATATACACCGTTAAATTTTAGTCGTTTTAATCCCGCGGAGGGTCGATTCGCTACATGAAACACTATCTATTTGTAAAGAGAAAATTAAAAAAGTACTTTTTTTTAATCGAATTAATTTACTCATGTATCAAATTAATTTCTTTAAGTAAACGTCAGCTGAGCGAGGCCAATGAACCGTAGGTTTTTTTTTATTATTATTCATAGGCTCACGTTTGACCACTATCTCACCTAATGTTAAGCGTAAGGATCGACCGACAACCACCTACAAGGTCATTGACTCGTTTACTTAAAGAAATTAATTTCGTACATGCGTATATTAACTCGAGTTTTAGAAAAAAAGTACTTCATTTTTTAATTTTATCTTTACAAATCGATAGTGTTTCATGTACCGAATTGACCTTCCGCGGGATTTACAACGACCAAAATTTAACGGTGTATAATATTGGTACAGATACATTATAGTATCAAACAGAATTATTTCCAGATAAACACGTTATCGTTTATATGTACGTGCGACAGTCTTGCCTTTATCGTTTATGTAACAAAGACAAAGGCAAGAATTTGTCAAATTCAGTAAGTACTCTCTAAACAATACCTTCATTTTCTACCGCCATATTAAGAGGGCCTTTCCCGACCTGTCTATCATAAACCTGAGCTTGTTTAAAAGCTTGTTGGTTCATCTAACGCAAACGAACGTAATGTTTGATAAAGAGGTAACACGAAAAAAAGAGAGATAAAACCCGTAGGCTCTGTTGGTATTCGGTAATTCCATTGTTCACTCGAATATTGCACAAAACCTGTTCCAGAAAGAACGTTTCTTTTTTAATTATAAATGTTTTTGATGTTTTGGCAAGGTATTTTTTATTGGTGGGAAAATCATCCAATGACATCTCCACGCCCTTGGGAGGGGCGGGAGATAATGTCAGACTTTTACTTACAAAAAACCCACTCCTGTTCCTTTGTAGCCTTTCAGAAGTAGACCCTAAGCCAAGCAATCTGGGGCCAAAAAAAAAAAGCAAGGAAAGGCCCAGTAGACTTCGACCCTGCTGGGCCCCTACGGCGTTAAGTAAACGACAGCAGCTGAGTAAGGCTAATGAACTGTAGGTAATTAGTACGCAACGACTGGCAACTACCTACAAGGTCATTGACTCGTTTACTTAAAGAAATTAATTTCTAACATGGGTATATTAATTCGAGTTTTAGAAAAAAAGTACTTTATTTTTTCCATTTTATCTTTACAAATCGATAGTGTTTGTGTTTCGTGTACCGAATCGACCCTCCACGAGATTAAAACGATCAAAATTTAATGGTGTATATTATGTTCTAATTTCGTATAGGTAGGTATTCAATTATACACGTTTATAAATTACGTTAAAAACAAAGTGTAATAAGTGTAATAAATTATGCGTTATATAAACTAACCTCCTATTTTAGTTTTACAGAAAGATGTTGATGTATTAGAAGCACAGATTAGAAGCTACCCCATTTTGTAGTGTGTCATCGCTTTGATCGCTTAAATCATTAAAATCTGAATGATCAGCGGAAAAATGCCTCATTTGGACCTGACAAATTCGGAGTTGATTCATTTCTGTCTTCACCATTATCACTTAGGGTCTCTTTTATGGGTTATTCACATTCTCAATAAGATCTTCAGTTGATTGGATTTCGTATGGTGCCACATTGTCATCAATGGAAAAATATCTAAGGCCGTGTTTACGGAGACGCGGCGCGTTGGGCGTTTCGTCGTACATTGCAGCAGCGGGCCGCATCATCGCTCGCGCAAACACAAACATATGGCAATGTACGACGGACCGCCCGACGCGCCGCGCAACGCGCCGCGTCTCCGTAATCGAACATTAAGAAAACCCTTCAGTAATGATACTGAAGGGTTTTCTTAATGTTCGATGTTGATGAGGCTTCTTCTTCTTCTTCCAATACGACGTCAAACCCGTTATTACTAAAACCTGCATTCTTTGAATAATTTTGCGCGAACGAGCAAGAGTCGTTGAGTTAAACGGTATGACGAATCGAATTAAGCGTTAGATGTATGAAAACTTGTCTCAAGTTGCAGGGAGTGGCGGAAAATGGCGTATTATACGAGAAATCGTATTAAACGGACCTACTGTATACGAGACATTACCATAAATATTGGATGCGGACGGCTTGCAATGGATAGCACGCTGCCCGATCGTCCGGTAATCGAACGGACCGAGCCCAAGTCGTCGACGGCGCGTACTGTTCCCGCGCGCCTCAAGGAGCAGTCAGCAAACCATAGAGACCCAGCCTGCTAGCTGCAGGCAGGCAGGGTCGAAGCCTGCTGGGGTCACGGGTCAGCTTCCGAAAGGAATACTCGGCCTCAGCACGATAGGCATCGAAGGAACGGGGTAGGTTTTTAGTCAGTAAGAGTCTGACACTACTTTCCGCTCCGCCCAAGGGCGGGATTTGTCATTGGATGATTTTACCTACCATAAAAAAAAAAAAACAAATGTTGGAGTCGAACGTAATTATCCTTCTCCCTTTTGTAAGCAATTGCAATATAAATCTAATAATCTCAACATAATTTTTAAAGTAAATACAGACATTCGATGATTTTATTAGTACACCATTTGACTAGTAATGATAATTTGGTTCAATAAATTGTTGATAGTTTGATTAATTATTGTCGTACGTTTTTATAATTAAAATTAGCTCAAACATTTAAAAGATATTTACACTTTCAATCAGAAGCAATTTATAAATTAGTCTATCCATTGACTTATTGCGCGAGCCGTTGCCCCACTCTTATGACGTGGACACGGGAGCTGTTCACTAGAATGTGTTCTTTCTGACAGTCTATCTTTGGCGGTTGAACTGTAAGGTGTAAACTGAGTGTATATGTACAAGTTTGAAATAAATATATTTGGAACAATATTATATTTTGTGGTTTTGCTTTCAGTTCAGAAGTGGGATGAGTTCACGTAAGTATTACTGTTTTTGTTGCCTATGAGAAAGTGAAACGCAGTGATTTATGCTTTAAAGTAGTATGCAACTCTCTGTGCGCATTATGATGTGTTTAACGTAATTATGTTATTTACATATAAGAATAAAAACCGGAGAACTATTTATGCCACTTGCTAACTTAGAAATTGCAGCTAAACAGAGTGTTGCCTTATATTTATGACTATGAATCTTTTCGTTTTCTTTTGTAATATTAACGGTCATTGTGATTTGAAATGCAAATATGATTACATCTCACTGTAACTTCCTCTAGTGTCAGCGAATTGGTTCGATGTATTGATGAAAGAATTTAATCTATAATAGCATAACAGTAGTAGTATGATGGTAGTCAATAACTATACCCTAATTTTAAAATTACATAGGTTTTAAAGAATAGCTGTGTCCGTGTATTATTTTTGTCTGACCAGATTTACAACTGGATTACAATGAGCTGCAGCCGAGCCGCGGCAAGAGTAGTAGCCGAGCTACAGCCAGGGCAGTAGCCGACCCGCAGCCAGGGCAGTAGCCGAGCTGCCGCCAGGGCTGCAGCCGAGCCGCAACCAGGGCAGCAGCCGAGCCACAGCCGAAGCAGCAGCCAAGGCAACAGGCAGAGGAGCAGCCAGGACAACAGCAGAGCTGCAGCCAGGGCAGCAGGGAGGTCAGCAAACAGTGTGATATGTTTTTTAAACTGATTTTCTTGAAAAATTTACGAGTATATAATATGTAGTATACCCATTAGTAAATGAAAATAGTGAGAAAAAGAAAAAGCGAAATTTTTGAATTAGATATGACGAAATGCAATAAAGTATTGAGTATAGATGAAATGACTTTGCTGAGCAAAGAGCAGTAAAATGAGCGATATCAAGGATAGACAATAGGGCCACTAGGATAGGAGTAGAGCTGGTTTGATATTACAATCACGGTCAACTTTTTGGATTACCTTCAAAATGCCAGGTGTACCAATGTATAGGCAAAAGAAATGATACGACTATGTAAACAACTTAAAGTCCCATCTTACATACATAAATCATATAGGTACAAAATAATTAAAATTCGATCGGTTGCTGAATTATAAGGAAAGAGGGTTATATCCTGAATAAGAGCACTAAGCCGTTAAATAAATGTAGTATCTGTTCAATATTTTGTCACGGTTCTAGCGTGTTTTATTGAAAGAAAGTAGGGTCAGTGGGTAGACTTGGGGGTAGACGTAAAACAAAGGATGGCAACATTGATAGGTTTAGATAACGTATGACAGTCTAGTGTAGGTACTCGGTACTGTTAATTAATTTTGTAGTTAAAATTGATTATAGCTTAGTCGAGATTTTATTGCGTGTTTTGCCCAATATCCATTTGTGAGATGATATTATCCTAGGCCGTGAAAAATTGTCGCAAGGGTTTAGTTCCAGTAGTGTGACCGAAATACATTTTAAAATGACTAAGTTCACGACGTTAAAAATTATAATCAAATCAACCATCAGGTGCTCGTAGAAAAAAATAAAAAAATAATGAGTGAGCGGGTAGGCCAATTATTTGTGTGTAATTATTATTTGACCAAGTAATGTGGTGTTTGCTAGTCCAGCTCTTTCGGTTAAAAAACAAACGTGATAGTCCGTGACGTTATTGACTTCTACGTGTCGTAGTACATAAATCTGCTGTTGTTTCTGTGTTGAATCGTCGGTTATTAGGATTATTTTATAACCGGTAGGCGTTAAACGCGTGTAACAAAAAGTGAACTTATTCGTTTAATTGACTCATCTATGATAAACTCATCTGTATAAAGATGACAATAGTGGTTTAGCGCGAAATAATTAAAAGTAATGCGTGAGGGAGTAGACAAATTAAAAAATAATGCCTTAACGGTTGATGAATTATTGGATGCAAAGATTATTCGATTAAGTAATTCGGTGTTTGTTAGTTTAGTTCTTTTGATTTAAAAAATGACGGGTCAGACATAATGTTCAAAGATTGCTGTAAACTAAATAAAATCGTGCCTAACCGATATTCGTTACCAATTATCTTGGACAAAATAAATCGTTTACAAAGTGCGCCTTATTTCACAAATTACGGACGGCCAGTACACACATTTGAAGTTTAGAAATGCGATCAGAGTTTTCTAACGGACAATTGTTATTGTCCTAAGCTGATCGGTAAATACCTACTTCATAGTTTGAGTTGTCGATATTTTGATTATTTTGGAAACTGTTGAATTCGCGATCGCGTCGGGAGACTTGAAGTAGTTTTGAGAACGTCGACTAAAGCCGGATTAACGTTACATTTGAAAAAGTGGAACTTTGTTTTTGATAATGAAATTTAAGTTGCGCGGTTTGATCCGTGGCGGATGATGCCATTCGGTATGGTTGGATCTTAGGCGGGTGATGTCAGGTTACGAGGCTAGATCCAAGGTGAGGTGATGCCACTGGGTGCGGCTAGATCCTAGCAGGTGATGCCACTGGATGTGGCTAGATCCTATACGTGAAATAATTTTTTAAATCGGGTTCAGAGGTTTTTGAGACTAGTTCTAAAAAAAGAGACTAATTTCCTTATCATAATATTTTAGTTTTCTCTGTATAGAAGTATAGATATACGATATTAGACCTAGCAACTGTTTACTACTGTAGACAAGGCTAGCTATAATTGATAAAAAAAAAAAACGGATACCGTCACCCCGGAAAGACAATTCAAATTTAGTAGAATCCCTTTAGGTTAGACAAAACTATTACTAAAGTACTTTATAATTTAAGGATTAACATTTGCACGGACAAGGTTCTGATCCCCTCGAGTTAGTTTGGCAGTGGGCTTCTAAGGTCGATATTTGATAAAATGAACAATGCAGGTCTTGCATTGAAGCTTCCAAAATGTAACATCTTTCGTTCTAAAATTTAACCCTTTTTGGGTTTTCGAAGTCTCAGGAAAGCTAAACGAATAAGGACAGTGTTTAATAGGTGTGGTTGATAAATTTCCTACTCCGAAAGATGTATGTACATAATGTTAGGCAATTCTTAGGACCAGCTGTTTTCTTCTTAGGCGATTAATAAAAACTTCGAGATCAAAAAAAAAAAAAAAACTTAAAAGAATGTCTCAAAGCCTTGGAAAAAGAAATAAGAGACTACGTTCACACAGCTAAAAGTAGAAGTAGTAGAACTAACACCTCGAACTATCGTGAGTTGTAAAATTTTAATGCTATTACCGAATTACGTACAGGCGCGAGTTGACACGGTGTAGATAGAATGTTTTCATACAACAAAATGGAATAATGAAACCAGACGCTTAATTTAGTAAGCTTACTTCACCAGAAAAACCCTAGCCTAGCAGTAGTAAATAATTTGAATAGATTTAAATGTTATATAATAGAATTGAAATTCACTATTTTAACCGATTATAACTCTTAAGCCATTTGATCGCGATATAATTAATAAACCAAGGCACTTCTATGTTGAACGTAAACGTTTTAAGTAGGAACCCGTTGTAGGGAATACATCATACATTTTTTGTAGTTTGGTTAGCTTCGGTTCAAATGAAAGATGATAAGATGCAAAGGATAAAATTATTATATTGGATAATTTAGATTGGAATCAAATTAAATACTTATGTTGAATAAAATTTGCAATATGGCATAGTTTATATAATAACGGAAGGACTTAACTGGTATGGGCCAGTGTCAGATGCAAGTTTTACATCCTGATTCATGATGATATTGTCACTTTTTAAATTAGTAGTAAAGTAGTATATAGATAGCTATTATTGATACGTTCCCAAAAATTATTATCTTTAAACCAATTAAAAACATAAATACTAGACTATTTCAGTTTCCAATGAATATTTTAATTTATCCGCTGTACCTTCTCGAGTAATTAAAATAGAGAATATTTTCACCAGTTTGAAGTTCAAAAGAGTATTATCAGAAACAGTAATATTCGTAATGGTTGCTAAATGCGGTTCTTACACTGTGACAGAGAGTGCGCTGGGTCGATTTTATAAACGAAGTGTTAAATAAAATAGGAGGTACTCAGGAAAAACAAAAGTAATTTTTTTGATGATGCTACTCGTAGAATCCCCCGGCATATGTAAAATGTGAAACAACTGGTTAGGGTAGAAAAAGAAGTAAATCATAGGATAGATTCCAGGTCCATATTGCATTATCAAAGTATTATAGATAGAGTGACCAATATGAAGTGTAAGATACGCTATTGCCAGTAAAAAGGTAAAGAAAAGCATGTTGGTATTTTCTTCATAGAAAAAATCTGCCCCAGATAAATGTATCGGTCGATAGATGAGAGTAGTAATGGTGATAAAATTAGAAAATGGATATAGAAATGAATCAATGAATTGTCAATAAAGTTATCGGTTGTGAATAGTGTAAGTCATGATAAGCTTAAGCGGTTTATTGAATAAAAATCGAACAAACGTACAGACAGAATAAAGATTCGTATAGAAGACTAAATCCGTTACGAAAATTAGCTAGCCAGCTTCTCCAATAAAATAGTATTCTAACAGGATAGAATCTGATTATGTAAATGGTTAGTAAGATTAGTATGATTATGGTTAGTATGGTTAGTATGGTTAGTATGGTTAGTATGGTTAGTATGGTTAGTATGGTTAGTATGGTTAGTATGGTTAGTATGGTTAGTATGGTTAGTATGGTTAGTATGGTTAGTATGGTTAGTATGGCTAGTATGGTTACTATGGTTAATATATTGTAACTATGGTTTCAGCGAGGATAAAAGCGAAAGTGAAAGATTTGAGTAAAAGAAAAAGGTTAAAGTAATATTGCAAGATTAAAGTAAAATTGAATAGTTAAAGGAAAATTGAAAGTTTCATGTAAAATTGAAAGATTCATGTAAAATTGAAAGATTCATGTAAAATTGAAAGATTCATGTAAAATTGAAAGATTCATGTAAAATTGAAAGATTCATGTAAAATTGAAAGATTCATGTAAAATTGAAAGATTCATGTAAAATTGAAAGATTCATGTAAAATTGAAAGATTCATGTAAAATTGAAAGATTCATGTAAAATTGAAAGATTCATGTAAAATTGAAAGATTCATGTAAAATTGAAAGATTCATGTAAAATTGAAAGATTCATGTAAAATTGAAAGATTCATGTAAAATTGAAAGATTCATGTAAAATTGAAAGATTCATGTAAAATTGAAAGATTCATGTAAAATTGAAAGATTCATGTAAAATTGAAAGATTCATGTAAGGTTTAAGGTTTCATGTAAAGTTTAAAGTTTCATGTAAGGTTTGAAGTTTCATGTAAAGTTTAAGGTTTCATGTAAGGTTTAAAGTTTCATGTAAAATTTAAAGTTTCATGTAAAATTTAAAGTTTCATGTAAAATTTAAAGTTTCATGTAAAATTTAAAGTTTCATGTAAAATTTAAAGTTTCATGTAAAATTTAAAGTTTCATGTAAAATTTAAAGTTTCATGTAAAATTTAAAGTTTCAAGTAAAATTTAAAGTTTCAAGTAAAATAGAAAGTTTCAAGTAAAATTGAAAGGTCAATGTAAAAACGTGAGTAATGTAGTTATGATTGTCAGAAAGAATATGAATTGTTACAATTAAAGGCAAAGACTTGTTGAAACATAAATGCTATAGATAAATAATGTTATTAGTATAAAGGTTAATGTAAAATTGAAAGGTCAATGTAAAAATGTAAGAGTTATGATTGTCAGAAAGAATATGAATTGTTACAATTAAAGGCAGACTGTTGAAACATAAATGCTATAGATAAATAATGTAATTAGTTTATTAGCTATAAATGATTTATTGACAAAATTAATTTTGTTAAATAGTTTACAAAAGATAAAATAAATACCCCATTGTCAACTTGATTCATATTATCTACCAATAGATCTAAAATGTATAAAATGCTAATTTAATTGTTGGTTATTCACTTAGTTTGGAATGTAACTGTTCGTACTTACCTCACTGTATGATACAATTTTAATCAATAAGTAACTATTAGATTTTAATGGTTTTCCTCTTGTATTCGTATAATTTGGTAGTATTTTTTTTTTTCTATTTAAAATTTCGCGAGGGCGCGACTGTGTGGTCAGGATGGACGAATGTAAGCAATTGCAATATAAATCTAATAATCTCAACATAATTTTTAAAGTAAATACAGACATTCGATGATTTTATTAGTACACCATTTGACTAGTAATGATAATTTGGTTCAATAAATTGTTGATAGTTTGATTAATTATTGTCGTACGTTTTTATAATTAAAATTAGCTCAAACATTTAAAAGATATTTACACTTTCAATCAGAAGCAATTTATAAATTAGTCTATCCATTGACTTATTGCGCGAGCCGTTGCCCCACTCTTATGACGTGGACACGGGAGCTGTTCACTAGAATGTGTTCTTTCTGACAGTCTATCTTTGGCGGTTGAACTGTAAGGTGTAAACTGAGTGTATATGTACAAGTTTGAAATAAATATATTTGGAACAATATTATATTTTGTGGTTTTGCTTTCACTTTGATGGTGAAAAATTGGATATAATATGTTATGTTTGGAAAACAAATTACTGTGTTTCGAGGTAATCGGTTTCCGGACATTTTGTTTTCTGCTTTGACAAATGACTGGTACATCTGTATTGACTTCCTGGTTAATTATTCACTGATATTTGTAACCTATCTTTGTAGGATTATTATATCAATTTATGAGCGTTCATTATTGACAATGACGTAAATACATTTATACATCCCAACCAGTGGCGAAACTATGCCACCCAGAAAAATCACGTCACGTTGAGTTTTTTTTTTTTAATATTATTTGTTACTTCTTCTGAGCTCGTGGCGTCTAAGATTAGGGGCCCTATGGACCGGGGGCCCATGGCATTTTGCCAGCCTTACCATCCTGTAGTTCCTCCACTGAACCCAACACAGCGACCCAGCAAACTTCCATTTTCTACATTCTTTTGAAGGAATCTTTCTCCACCCCATACGAGTCGACAATCAGACCAATCTTTTTTAGAGGTAGGAAATCATCAATTTACTCCTCTCACTTTTACTGGTTAAAAGCCACCCGTGTACCTTTATTTGCCCTCTGCATTCCAGAGCCGCGGTAACCTTTTCGAACAATCGCCCAATCCGATCAAATAAACAGGGTTTGAATTTTCAAAATCCAATTCGATCAAACAAGAGCAGTCTTTGACTGGATTATATAGGGTGGCTGGTAAATAGTGAACGATACTTTAACACGTGATTTAATAATCAAACGAACTTACCTGAAGTGAAGTTCGATTTTAATTATCCTGTCTTCGTCGAAGAGATTTAAGTAAATATTCACCTGTAGTAGCTTCGCTACGCTCGACTCACTCGCACATAGTTTAGCGCCATTGGAAAGAAAGAGATAGCACTATCTTCATAGGCGCCCGATAACCATACTACCATATTCTTCATTCAGTTCAGAGTACCGGTCTACTGGACGAACTATAACATTGTTAAGGGAAATGAAAGGTCCACCTGAATGTCAGGGTCGGGAGGGACCTTAAATCTCTTCGACGAAGACAGGATAATTAAAATCGAACTTCACTTCAGGTAAGTTCGTTTGATTATTAAATTATCCTGTCTTCGTCTTTCGAGATTTAAGTAAATATTCACCTGTAGATGTTTAGAGATAGTCATATGCAATGTTATAGGTAGGACTATAAATAAAAATGAATTATTAAAAATAATTGCAATGACATTTATTCATAATAATAAACTCAAGAAACTTAAACTATTATAAACAAAGAAATTAACAAAATTTTCTACTGATTACTGAGAACAGCGTTTGCAAATTCACAATTTGTTTGAGCGATCGGCCGATTATAAAAATTAGCAAAGGTGGCAGATTGCTCTGACCACCCAGCCGTTCTCCTAATGACATCGACATTGATTCCTGCCTGATGTGCAGCAGAAGATGATGCATGCCGAGTGCTATGGGCACTGAATATTTCAGTGTCGATACCACTAGCAGCTAAAGCCTGCTTTATCCATCGCCCTATAGTTTGCGAAGAGGCGGAGTGATGAGGTTTTTTAAAAGTTAGAATCAACTTATTGTCTACATTGATTCTTTTAGCTGATGTAAAATTCATGTAAGCTATTAAAGTCTCTGCAGGACAGATTGCAGGACGCTGTCGGAAAAAGGGAAGGTCAAGAATTGGTTGGGATTTACCTATACCAGATGTCTTAATCAAATCAGTAATAGTGATTAAAACCTTGTCTTGATTAATCACAATATTGGGCAACCTAATTAATGAGAGCGTCTGACATCTTTGGCCTGTTGACAAAGCCAATAATACAACCAATTTTTTGCTTAACTGCTCCAAACTTAAATTACTATTGGGGTATAAATCACCAAAATAATTAAGGACGATATTGGGGTCCCAAGTACAATTATATTTCGGGAACGAAGGCTTTAATTTAAATACACCCTTAAAGAATCTCTTGATACGTTCGTCTTGTCCTACATTATTTCCGGAAATAAGTGATAAAGCCGAATTGTGATTGTTTAATGTTCCATACGTGGAACCATTTGTAAAACATTCAGATAAAAAGTCTAGCAAATCATGTACTCCGATTAGGAACGGATCTAAACCCTTATCGTGACAATATAACCACCACTGTTTAAAGCTGGAAGCATATTGCGATTTAGTGCTCCCAGAAATAGATGACGTCATTACAGTCAGTGCTGATTGAGGGACTTGCAATCGCGCGAAGGCTTCCCGGATAATATAGTCGCCGCCAGGGAAAGGCGGCGATGTAGAGGATGAGTTTCCCTGAAATTAGATGACAACAGATGTTTATTCGGAGGAAATATCAATATTTCATTTATAGCAAGAGATCTAAATACTGGATACCATGCTTGAGATGGCCAATGAGGGACTACAATTATACCGATTGCTTCATCATTAACAATCTTTTGCAGAACCTTTAAAATGAGCGAAAAGGGTGGAAACGCATAAAAGAACATATCCCATTTAATAGTAAAAGCGTCCACGTTGTAAGCACAGGGATCACGCTTCCATGATATATACTTTATACATTTAGCATTAGTCCTCGATGCAAAAATATCTATCTCAGGTTTGCCAAATTTTGAAACAATGGTATTAAATGCTGTAGAGTGCAATTCCCACTCAATATCAATATTTCTTGACTCTGTGTCTGCTTCAATATTCTGAGATGACGCAATGTAGGAAGCAAAAAGGAATATCTGACGATTCTCACACCACGTCCATATTTTTCGAGCAATTTCATTAAGATGTGGGTATTGCACTCCACCCATTCTATTTATGTAAGCGATAGCCGTAGTATTGTCAATGCGTAGGAGTATGTGACAATTAATGACCTTGTTCGCGAAAGATTTAAGTCCAAAGTAGGCTGCAAGGAGTTCCAAATAGTTAATATGACGAGAACGCTCGTCTTCTGTCCACGAACCGCCTATACTTTCTCCTCCAGAGGCTGCACCCCAGCCGATACTAGATGCGTCACTAAAGATTTCTAATGTAAACGACATTGGTCTAATGGGGTTACTCGTGTTTAAAATTGATGACCTCCACCAAGTCAAGTCAACGCGTAAACTATTTGCAACAGTCATTATCTTGTCATAATCATCATTATCCATTAGTGCTAAATATTTGGCCCGCTCTAAAGATTTTGTATACACCCACCCGTACGCAACTGCCGGGCAGGCAGCTGTCAAGGTACCTAGGTAGCGGGCAAAAGCACGAATAGTGATTCTCGTTGTAACTAGCATACTTTCAGTACGTGACAAAATGTCGCGTCTTTTCTTTAAAGGGAGCTCTAGAGTCATGTCTTTAGAGTTTAAGATAATCGACTTGGTACCAGTGAACTCTTCTCATAGTTTATTACAAATCCTAAGTTCACTAGGCACTTTATGCTTTCATTAATGTTACTAAGGCATTTTTCATAATTGTCTCCAAAATAACAACTGTCATCTAAGTAGAATACTGATTTAAAACCTTGAGATCGCAAAAAAGTAGAAACTGGTTTCATAAGTTTTGTAAAAGCGTGTGGAGCTGAGCTCAATCCAAAAGGTAAAACCAAAAATTCGTATAGAGTATTATCAAAATAAAATCTCAAAAACTTTACATGATCATTGTGGATAGGTATCAAAAAGTATGCTTCCTTCAAGTCCAAGTTAGCCATATAGCAGTTAAGTATCATTAACTTGACAGCTGTCCTGCCAGCTGCCTTGTGATCTTCCATCTTAAAATGGTTAACATCAACAAATGTATTTAATTTTTTTAAATTTAGAATTAAACGTTTTTCATCATTACTTTTAGGAATGATAAAAATACTAGATACAAATTGATCGCAGGTAGGATTACATTTACGAATAACATTCGCTTGTAACAAACGATTCAATTCTTGTTTAATATAAAGCCTGTCATTTTTCGAGAAAGATGATTTTGGAATCATACTCAGACACTGTATAGGATGCTTAAGAAAAGGAATTCTATAACCAGAAATAGTTTCTAGAATTGTTTTGTCATCAGTAATCTTTTTCCAGGCTTCAATAAAATACTTTAAACGTCCAGCGTGAGAGTATACCTGAGAAGTTACTGCTTCGCGTTCGTTGTGGAGGCTGCTCCCACTGCCTTGTGGCGTGATGCAGGGGACTGGTAAGTGGTCGATGCTCGTGGAACACGGGTCATTGTCTGCATTGTCCCGCGGCGGCGGTAGTTCGATCCTGCTCTGGTCCCGCCGCCGCGTCTCGGTTGCCCACGAATGAAGTGATGATAAGGCTGGCGTGACGGCGGGCTTTTGTAGTTTAAATTGCTCGTTTGAGCTGCAGACTTGATCAGATTGCCTGTTTTCTGTATTCCACGCGAAGATTTAATAAATTCACCTAAGTTCTCCCCAAAAAGGTGATTGTCTCTCTGTCTACCCTTGAAAGGCTCAAAAAGAGTCTTGTCAACCATTGGAGTGACTAGAGATCTTCTAGTCTCAGTTTCCAAGTAATGAGAATCCGACAACAGCTTTGTTGCGTCTGTAAGAAGACGAAGGATATCGGCAGTGTTAGTGGATTTGGTCAATATACCTGACATCGTCCTTCCTAAAATTGTCAAGACGCATCCCATTTGCGATTGCTTCTTCAGAATCCTGACGTCACGAGACTTTGCGGACTCATTTAGCATTGCAGCTATTTCAGGGTTAAGCACAGGGGCTTTAATTAAGGGACAGTTTTTTGGAAATAGATATTTTCTCATTAGTTCCTCTTGTGTTTCTTTTTTAAGACCATCTTTAAGGATAGGATCCCAGCGTTTCGATAAATCAGGTACAATATCTGGACCCCAGTCGGTGATTGTAGCTTCGAAATTCCCTAAGGCCATTAAGAGCTCGGGATCTGCGATAGGAGGAACATTATCGCCATTTGTATTAGCATCATCAGCCGGGGCTGTTACCTCTGGAGGGTTAGCTGGCAGTGATCCATTTTCTCCCGTTATAGAATGTACAGGTGGTACTGGAGACGCAGAGCGCGCAGAGGTTCCTGGCTCATCCACTGACCTCGCTGAGTCAGCGGGAATGCCATCCGCCGCCGCATGCGTCGGCGTAGGTGAGCGTTCAAGAGACGAAGGCCTAGACTCGCCGCTGTCTGGTTCCAGATATTCTGGAACGATATTTTTGGTTAACATCTCGTATTAACTCTAATAAAATACATTAGGTCAATATCTCGTATTGACTCGATCGTTTAATGTACCGTCTAACATCTCGTGTTAGATCTAAGGTAAAATTAGGCATTATCAATTTAGGCTTTATATTTTGCACAATAACAACAGCCGTAGACTATCTATTTTTTTTTTTTTTTTTTATGTGGGTAGTTGGTACATACCTTCAATTGACATACGTCTATGCCGTCTTTTCTTGGCCAATTTTTGCTCATATTTCCTTACTTTCCTTCGCCATTTATCTTCTTCAGTTTCGCCATGCCTCCTTTTTGGCATTTCGTAAGTTTTAGCACTACTAAAACTACTAAACACTGATAAAATCCGAAAAAAAACTAAAAACTTTTTCACTATGTGCGGTAGCCGCGCGCGCACGGAAACGAATGAAGAATATGGTAGTATGGTTATCGGGCGCCTATGAAGATAGTGCTATCTCTTTCTTTCCAATGGCGCTAAACTATGTGCGAGTGAGTCGAGCGTAGCGAAGCTACTACAGGTGAATATTTACTTAAATCTCGAAAGACGAAGACAGGATAATTATAGTCATATACAAACAACTTTTACTTTGGGACCGAATGTGAAATCGCGAAAAAAAATCTGCTGGTCAGTACATTTTTGTTCGCCTAACTGGTCAAAATGTACTGAACTTGCATTTTGTTTTGCGATTTCTGGTCACCTTGTATATATTACGTACGTTTATCTGCCTTGTGTAAAAATAGCTACCCATTTTTAGTAGTATAAACATCAGCATATCTCAGAACCCTGAGGTCCTGGACCTTTGGAAGGCGTACGAGGAGCCGAAACAAATTCGAAGAACCCCTTTAGATACTTTTAATGGAACGTGATGCCAACCGACGATTATCCCTGCACGCGCAATGCTAATGCACCCAAGGACAACACCCCTTGGTGAAAGCTATTGTGAAATGTGGAAAACAAAGACAATAAGGCTATGATTTTTCGAGTCTTAAGTAGACTGGTTAGTAGGAACTATGTTAACACTATGGCCCCTGCCTAAACAGTGTTATTAATATTAATCGGTAAAAAGGCTGACAGGGACAAGACAAGGGATGACATAAACAAAAAGTATATATATTTATAATAATTTAATAATAATGTTAATTATAATTATTATCTCTTCATTTATTTTGTTACAAATTAGAAATTAATTGCATTTTTTAAATATTTTTAATAAAAGTAAAACAATATTATTGTAACTTTATTGTTTATATATTAATTTATTTGTTTAACCTATACTTTCCCACTGCTGGGCAAAGGCCTCCCCCAACTCCTTCCAGGTATTTTTCTCTCTGGCCACCTCGAACCAGCCCTTGCGGTAGGCGTCCAGGTCATCTCGCCAACTCCTCCCAGGTATATATTTATTTATAAGAATATTTTCTTTAGTTTCGGCATGTTTTTACCAGCCGTTCCTGAATAAAACTTTATAAAATCAGAGACCTTAATAAGTCGCCTGAGGCGACAGATTCTCTTAATAAACTTGATGAAACTTTTACCTGAAGGCGTTATCAGGTACTTCAATTAAATATTATGATGGTCTTAGTTATACATAAATCTTGAGTTATGTTTTAGAGAGGCAGGGTTTTAAAATTTCCTGGTTTATTTATAGTTGAACTAACATTATAAGATACAATGTTATGAACTGGATCGGATATCTTTCGAGCCGTATAATATCATATGCCCGAAAATATTTTTTATTTAGTTTTGTTCGTAATATAATGTAAAAATATGGAAATACCCTACAAATTTTGGAAAATTCGTAAATTCAACATTGATCATTTTGTACAGGATTTGCCTCATAAAGGTTAGAAGTACAAATTTTATCGAGACGGGGCCACGGGTAGTAGCTGGTTGGAATTATAATAATGACTGAAGAAATTTTCATCAAGAAGAGAATAATGTTGCAATGAACACTAGTTTATATATATATTGTTAGGTATTGATACGTAATCAGATGATTGAGTCTGTTTTTTATAATTGAAAATATTAATCGATTATACTGTATTCGATTATTCATTGCAATCGACTAATTGTGCTGGCAACACCGAAACGTATTTGTGGTTATCTGTCACAAAATGGGGGATGTAGCGCGATGGCGGGGGCAGTCTGAGTTCGGCAGCAGTTGAGGCAGGACGCACGTTTAGTCTCTTGCATTTATTATAGTGTTTAGAAAATGATGTAACAAGATAATTTAAAAAGAGTGTCCATGGAGTTTCTTGAGTAATAAATATATTATTTTATACTGAAGTGAGCAGTTTTATTACAATATATATATATATATAATGTTCTGAACCACCAACAAACACCTAAATATCAGCTATATATTGCGTTCCTCAGATTATGACAAATAATTCCTCGGCACAAATCCCCGTCAGTCAGACGGGATTGTCACACAAATGTGACTGTAATCCGTCATAAGTCGACCACTGACACGCCCGCGACCACTCGGCTAAATGGCGGCTCTGTACAAAATTGGGTGCTTAGTTATATTTATTAGATGTACCCAACATTGATCATTTTGTACAGGATTTGCCTCATAAAGGTTAGAAGTACAAATTTTATCGAGACGGGGCCACGGGTAGTAGCTGGTTGGAATTATAATAATGACTGAAGAAATTTTCATCAAGAAGAGAATAATGTTGCAATGAACACTAGTTTATATATATATTGTTAGGTATTGATACGTAATCAGATGATTGAGTCTGTTTTTTATAATTGAAAATATTAATCGATTATACTGTATTCGATTATTCATTGCAATCGACTAATTGTGCTGGCAACACCGAAACGTATTTGTGGTTATCTGTCACAAAATGGGGGATGTAGCGCGATGGCGGGGGCAGTCTGAGTTCGGCAGCAGTTGAGGCAGGACGCACGTTTAGTCTCTTGCATTTATTATAGTGTTTAGAAAATGATGTAACAAGATAATTTAAAAAGAGTGTCCATGGAGTTTCTTGAGTAATAAATATATTATTTTATACTGAAGTGAGCAGTTTTATTACAATATATATATATATATATATATATATATAAAATGTTCTGAACCACCAACAAACACCTAAATATCAGCTATATATTGCGTTCCTCAGATTATGACAAATAATTCCTCGGCACAAATTCCCGTCAGTCAGACGGGATTGTCACACAAATGTGACTGTAATCCGTCATAAGTCGACCACTGACACGCCCGCGACCACTCGGCTAAATGGCGGCTCTGTACAAAATTGGGTGCTTAGTTATATTTATTAGATGTACCCGTAGTTATGTACTATATCTACTATAGATTTAGAAAGAGGTGCCAGTGACTGAAAAGTTGAAAGGAAATCGTTTGTCTTGGTATAGGCATGTGAAGAGGAGGGGTGAAACGCAAGATACTAAAAGAGTTCTAAGTTAACATGTAGATGGATGGAGAGGTCTGTCAGGTCTGTGGTCCCTTGCAGCTGTATAAAATTCAAAGTTCTAGGTTAACGTAAAAAAAGATTTGGCCATTTTTGACATTTCTTCCAAGGTCTCCTTTCGCAGATCTGCTGGTAGAAATTTCTTTTTGAAATAAGCAGTACCTTTGTACAATTTTTTTTTGTTTAATGTATCTTCTGCTGTATATGTGTGTATATAAATTATAAAATAAATAAATAAATAATAATAATTAAAAAAATTATATTTCGACACTCTCAAGGGAAACAATGTACCTACATTGGATAAAAATATTTAAAAAACCTGATCCAGATGAAATTTCAGGATTCTAGATCAGGATAGATAATCCTGACCTGAAATTTGGCATAAAGCAAGGGTCTCATAGCATAAGTATAGAAAAAAAAACTGAATACTGTAAATTTGTAGTTACGTCACAAAAAAAAAACTTTTTGTGATTCGAGTATGAATTACTTTCCTGAAAGCTATTACTTTACTTCCCATTTATGAACCAACTAACTGGTAACTCCTTTCCTTACAATACCACATTACCATAACACCTTATCTTTACATACCACACTTCATCACACATATTCATTAAACAAAGTGAAGTAAACAGCATACAACCAAGGCTAAAGGTGTACCTACACGTGCAAAACCCTAATGGATAGCACGCTCAGGTCTAATCTCTTGACCCCCAATCGAGTTAGTGGCCGACTGGCACAGTTAATGCAATTCCTTGCATACATTAAGGTGGTGGACACTTTAATGAAGTAGGTAGATACGTCAGCCATAGCACTACTTCCACCTACGTAGATAGACGTAAGTAGTGATATGGATGATAGGTAATCGTATTGTACGATCTATACTTGAGAGGTAGCTTGAGCAATTAAGGTATTGCTAATGGTTTGTGATGTAAGGATCAAAGATGACGCGAGGCTAGGCAGAGAGGCTATCAAAGAGAAACATCGATTATTCGTGTGGTGGTCACGTAACAATAATCTTCTATCCCGCGGAGGGTCGATTTGGTACATAAAACACTATCGATTTGTAAAGATAAAAATGAAAAATAAAGTACTTTTTTTTAAACTCGAATTAATTTACGCATGTACGAAATTGATTTCTTTAAGTAAACGTTAGCTGATTGAGGCCAATGAACTGTAGGTAGTTAGTACGCAACGACCGACAACTCCCTGCAAGGTTATTGACTGGTTTACTTAAAGAAATTAATTTCGTATAGGCGTATATTAATTCGAGTTTTAGAAAAAAAGGCACTTTATTTTTTAATTTATCTTTTCAAATCAATAGTGATTTATGTACCGAATCGATCCTCCACGGGATTAAAACGACTAAAATTTAACGGTGTATATAAAAGCGAAATACCACTCACTGATTAATCACGAAATCTTAGAAGTTATAACACCTACAAACCCAAAATTTGGCAGGTAGGTTTCTTATATGGTGTACACATCCGCTAAGAACGGATTTTACAGAACTCTACCCCTACGGGGGTAGGGCTTGCGCATGGTGGAACTTGCGGATGGCGTGCAATGGGTAGCACGCTATCCGATCGTCCGGTAATGGACCGGACTGAGCCCAAGTCGTCGACGGCGCGTACTATTCCCGCGCGCCTTAAGGAGCTGTCAGCAAACCGTAGAGGCCCAGCCTGCTAGCTGCAGGCAGGCAGGGTCGAAGCCTGCCTGGGTCATGGGTCAGCTTTCGAAAAGAATACCCGGCCTCGGCATGATAGGCAATGAAGGAACGGCGTAGGTTTTTAGTCAGTAAGAGTCTGACACTACATCCCGCTCCGCCCAAGGGCGGGATTTGTCATTGGATGATTTTACCTACCATAAAAAAAAAACACCTACGGGGTAAACCGGCTTTCACGCAGACGTAGCCGCTAGTAGAAGCTAGTTATAATATTATACACCATGTCCACTTATTTTATTATTGTTAGGTTCGCGTTTGACCACTGGCGATGCGGTCAACCATGGAGTATGTTTGCCTAGAAGTAACCTATTCACCCCAGGTTGTAGCTATTACAAAGATTTTTATTTTATTTTTATTTATTTATCAAACTTATACTATCTTTACAGGAAAGTCTAATGCGACAGTACAGCCAATATAAATACCTATATATAATATATAATAATATAATTTATAACTAAACCTACGTAAATTAATTATTATTTTTAGCCAAAATATATTAATCGCTAGTGCAACTCTGTTGAATTTACTCAAAGTACAAATGAATAGGTCTGACTTGTCGTTTATGAGATTGAGAGTGCGAAGTGCGCGCGTCAGAGGCGACTCTAGTAGACTAGATACTGGCAGGAAATTCCACTTCTTATCTGTACACACAATTAATGTGTTGTGCGTATGGGTGGACGTCCACAATGCGCATTTTTTATTTTATGGAAGGTAAAATCATCCTATGTCAAATCCCACGCTTGGGCGGGGCGGGAGATAGTGTCAGACTCTTACTGACTAAAAACCTACCCTGTTCCTTCATTGCCTTCGTATCAGTGCCCCGAGTTCATATCAGGGCCCCGGGACGTAGGGGTATTAGAGTTTGTAATTTCTTCCCCTTATAAAATAAAATATTACTTCATTTTATTTTCTAAGGGGAAGAAATTACAACACTCATGGCCTGACAGGCAAACAGCTCCACCTCAATATAACAAAGTGCAAGGTCACACATAGTGTGTGACATACTAACATAAAAATTGCTTTGTAGGGTGTAGAAAATGCAATATTTCATTGGAGTAATGTTTTCTATTCATAGCGTCCTTTCTATAATTTTGAGACCAAAATGTAGCTTTACTTTAGTGAGCGCAGGGGCAATGAAATTTGTGGTAACGTTTATAAGAGTAAACGTGGTTCTAGAATAGATGGGTTTTAGTCAGCAACATTCTGGTACCCTCTCTTTCCATCCTAGAGTGAGAGAAGTTATTGGATGATTTCTTATGTCAAAAAAAGAACTCATGAAGCGGTTATCAGTCGCGGCCGCCGCTGTTGAGGGATCGCAGCGTCTGTAGAATGCAGTTATATGTATGTGAAAAATTAAACCGCATTTCACGACGCGTCTTACGCCTGCAGTGTGCGCGGTTGTTCGCGGCTCCCGCTGCACCGGCGGGCTGCCAGGTTTGCAGGCGAAAATTGCAACCGCGACGGCTGTGTAACCGCACAAAACTGCGGTCTCATGAGTTTAGAAATAAATCAGCGGTTTCCTCTACCGCAGCGGGCGCGGTTGAAAACTGCTTCGTGAGTTCTTACCCTAAGTCCTCTTTAGATATCTTTTTTTTTTATAAACTAGTGCTTGACTGCGATCCCACCTGATGGTAAGCAGTGATGCAATCCTTGATGGTGAGGCGCACTAGTTTATCAATCTTTTGAATACCGCAATTCGAGACACAATAGAAAGACAATAGGTGTGCGGACACCGGCGTTCGCTTGGGGCTTGAGTAATTAAGAGCCTATTCACTCTAGCCTTGAAGACAACCAAATTATAATCGTACGGGAAGACCGCAACAGGCAAACTGTTCCATTCCCTCGATGTACGCGGTATAAATGACGAGGCAAAACGCTTAGTCAGGACCGTAGAAGTTTCAACAACGTAAGGGTGGGTACATATTTCCAGTTATACAACATACAAATTATTATGAAGTAATTTATTTATTTATTTAATCTTCATGTACAATAGTGGTACATAGGCGGACTTAATGCAACAAGTCATTCTCTACCAGTCAACCTTTGGGCTAAAAAGACAAAACTGTGGTAGGTGTGCACAATAAATAAATAACATTAATTTCAAATATAATATAGTATCAATAAAATTAGTTACTTATAATAATAAAATACGTATATATGCTAATATTATAAACTAATAAATACTATGATATATATCAAATCAAAATATGACAATTCTGACAAAGACCGAACTAAAGTTGAGAGATAATTTATAACGACATACGTAATCACTAACTGGGGTTTACCGCCATCATCATCATCATCATCATCATCATCATCATCATTTCAGTCGAAAGACGTCCACTGTTAGACATAGGCGGAGGCCTAAAACTTAGGGGAACCCAAGTATCACCATAATGAACAGTTTTGTGCTTTTATCTTCGCCGTCCGGCCGTCCGGTAACGACGTTCGGACGGCGAAGGTAAAAGCACACCGTCAACGACGGCTGGCGCTGAAAATCAGCGCTGTGGTTATGTCTTGCACACGAGCTCCAGCATTTTGCTGAGCGCTGGCCGTTTTTTGCGGATGTGACGCATATCTTGTTATGTACTTTTTATTACGAGTATATAGAGTCGTTGTTTGTAGCTGTTATTTTAGGTTATGCGCCATGTTTGTGGCAAATAAACTCTTTTTCTTTCTTTCTTTCTTTCAAGGACCCAGGTGTGGAATTAGTCAGTAAAAGTCTGACATGCCTTTCAAGCCAAACCACCGCCCAGCTCAGCAGCAGATGTTATTTCCCGCCTAAAAAACAACCGGTTCATCACCGTCCAAAAATCGCCCGGTTCATTGGATAATTTCCCGCCCAAAAAACAATCTCATATATATTTTTTTTGCAGTTGGAAATCATCAAATGAGTTCTCCTACATTGTCACGTTTGTTAGAATTTGCTGACCCATGTTTTGTCAATTGACCTTTGTGCTCTTGGGTTAGAGTAACTTTAATGGAACATTCCCGTAGCGCTAGTACCTCTAAACCCAAATTTTCACTTTCAATCAAAGAATTTATCCAACCAAAGAGGTAAATAATCCAAAAAGCTTTTTTAATCCTTCTTAAGCTCAGAACCTATAAAACCCCAAATTGAAAAGCTCTGTGTGATCCATTCATTTAGTAGAGAACGAATGAAAGTAAACCACAAAAGTTCCATATCTCTCTATTATTTCATTCTTCGATCATCATTCACTATTCCGTTCGTGGTTTCATTTCATTCGTTCAAAAGCAACGAGGGCAATTTGGAATTTGATGTAGTTTACAGTCAGTACCCCACGTTAGGTGGGATATTACTTGGATATTACACTAAAGAAAGAAAGAACGAAAAAACATTTATTTGAAACTCGCACAAAAAATAAAAGAAAACAATATTTAAAGATTAAGAAGACTTGTGCGAGGCCAAAAAGGCTCCTATCGCAGCTTAAACTCAGCACTAATATATAAATTCGAAAACTTGTGTGCGGGGAGTACGTTTGTGTTACTGCTTCATGATATCTCGATGGGTTGAACGGGTTGGATGAAATTTGGCACATGAGTAGACCATGTCCAGGAATAGCACGCGCCCATGGAGTCCCATCTGTCTTATATGGTTCAAGCGGGGTTATGGTGTGACAAGGTTTTCTTATGGTAGGTAAAATCAACCAATGACAAATCCCGCCCTTGGGCGGTGCGTTAAATAGTGTCAGACTCTTACTAACTAAAAACATACCCCGTTCCTTCGTTGCCTATCATGAGCTTTCCTTCCTCTCAGAAAATGGCCCTAGACCCCAGCAGGCTTCGACCCTGCCTGCCTGCAGCTAGCAGACTAGGCCTCTACGATGGTGTGACGAGGTGGTTACCTCCATACCATACCTCTCTGGGTAGAGTTACAGACTTTTGTGTCCTTTGCATTCCAGAACCACGGTATTTAAAAAAAAAATCCGTGACAAAAATTAAACTCTTGGTTACGATATGCACCCACGACACAAGAGTTAATAATAATAAATAATAATATTCCACAACTATCACACAACGCCGTCTAGTCCCAAGCTAAGCAGAGCTTGTGTTATGGGTACTAGGCAACTGATAAACATACTTATATATTTTTAAATATATACATATTATACATAAATTACACCCAGACACAGAACAAATGATCGTGCTCATCACACAAACATTTGTCCTGGGTGGGAATCGAACCCACGACCTCCGGCATAGCAGTCAAGGTCACTAACCACTAGAGTCTAGTGACTAGACCAACAGATCAGTTATTACTAGTGTGTGAGAAGTTTTTTTTACAGAAAGAAAGGAAAAGCTTTAAGACACATACAAAACTTCCAAAAGCATACCTTCGGGTAGTAGATATGCTTTTACTACCTAATTCCTCTTACCAAAGGAAGACATTTTCCAACAATAACGAAACGTCAACACCGGATTTACGTAAGCATAATATATGGAAACAAGTTTACATAACAATAATTTAGGATCAGGATTCAGAAGATACCAGAAAGTTTATGAAAATAGGATTTAGTAATGCAATGCCACAGACCAATGAGATGCCTCGATGGAAATTAAGTAGTTGCTTCGAGTTACTGACGATTCGGATATAATATATTCGGATACGGTGTCCGAATATACACCGTTAAATTTTGGTCTTTTAATCCCGCGGAGGGTCGATTAAGTACATGAAACACTATGGATTTGTAAAGAGAAAATTAAAAAATCAAGTACTTTTTTTAAAACTCGAATTAATTTACGCATGTACGTAATTAATTTCTTTAAGTAAACGTCAACTGAGCGAGGCCAATGAACTGTAGGTAGTTAGTACGCAACGACCGACAACTACCTACAAGGTCATTGACTCGTTTACTTAAAAATAATAATTTCGTACATGCGTATATTACCTCGACTTTCAGAAAATAAGTACTTTATATTTTAATTTTATCTTTACAAATCGATAGTGTTTCATGTTCCGAATCGATCCTACACGGGATTAAAACGACCAAAATTTAAAGGTTATAGGTATCTTCTTTGTCTTATATTTTTATTTCAATATTTTATTACTGCAGATTCGGACACACACTGTATAGTACAATCAGATAAAAAGTTTTAAAATACAATTATCTAATATCTAGGAACAAAACACTATTAAAAGTATAAAATTTTAGGCTGAATTTAAAGCACTTTTACAAAAAACAAAAAATATTATCTGACAGTACTAAACAACTTCAATTTCCTTGCGCCTCCTCTTGCCAGTTCTAATGAAATCTGTCTAGTTCTTTTCATCTCCCTCGTGGTCTAGCAAAGGAAGAGGCCGCACGCGTGAGGGAACAAACATCCTCACGCCCCAGCTGCCGAGATCCCGACCCGGACTACCAGCCACGGTAGACGCGGGCTTGCAGACCTCGAGCAATGGGTTGCTGGAACGAGCCCAGTCGTTAGCTGCGCGTACTGATCCACGCGCTCCTCAATGACACGTCAGCAAACCATGGGGCCGAATCCAGCAGGGCCGATGCCCGCTAGCAAGGATCGCGGGAAATCTCTGAAAAGGAAAGCCATAGTCCTAGCACGCAACGGGCAACTGAAGGACACAGGTGGGATTTTAGTCAGTAATAGTCTGACACAAAGAGCGGGAGAAGTCATTGGATGATTTCCGCAATAAGAAAAATCTCCTTCGTGGTCTGCTGCGAGCCCACTGCATTATTCCAGGGCACCAATTTTGGGCTACTTTGGCCCACTGTTTGTAAGGCATGCAGCTGACATGTCCAGCCCAATTTCCATTTCAGTTGGGCAGCCTTTGAAGCCACATCCATTATCCAGGTTTTGAATTGCGCGGCCACGTGTCGCATTCCGTGATCTGTGTCTAAAACATGCTTAAGTTTCTTTCATGCGAACGATGATGGCTTGATTATTAAAATGAGTGAAAATAAAACGAAGAAAGAACTTTTTATATTATGGTAAAAATGAGCTTACTTTTATTTGACTTTGTTTCAAGTTACATCAGGACACGGAATATTTCTGTTGGATATTTGTTTTAGTTTTGCTTTTGTTACTTTTGTTACATCTTTATTCCCAAGTCTAGTTAAGTGGTTAGATTTTTCAATTACATACATTGAAAAATCTAACCACTTAACTAG
Organism: Leucania comma; assembly: GCA_958295575.1. Classification (NCBI taxonomy): domain Eukaryota; kingdom Metazoa; phylum Arthropoda; class Insecta; order Lepidoptera; family Noctuidae; genus Leucania; species Leucania comma. The sequence continues at coordinate 21,596,951 of OY282478.1, read as the reverse complement.
ACTTGGGAATAAAACGCAGGGCCGCATGCTTAGCGGTTCTTGCAACTATTACACCAACGATGCAATCACAGGAAAGTATACCAACTGCAAATTTTGGTTGGGTAGGAACACAAAAACAATTAATAAATGCACTGGTCGAATAAAAGCTGTAAAGTCTTGAGCATGACGCCGAATTGGTACTTGCCAGCAAACTTCTTTTTGTATTTCTTGATTTCTCCATCTCTTGACTAAAATACCCCCAATATTTAAGTCAAAAGTAAATAGTTTACCTTTAAGCAAGCGTTTTTTCGACGATCACATAGCACAGAGTGAAACCACAGATACGAGTGAGACCGTGTTCAAACACAAGTCAATATAATTATTTATTTATTATATACTTTATTTTACACCTCTTAGTCTGGACAAGATAAAAAACTACGACAAATAAGTGTACAACGGACGGTCTTATCGCACAGGGGAATCTCTTACAGACGACTTTAGAATGGACTGAACGAAAGGAGATAGATTTGGGGCAGTAAGTGTACAAAAATCATAAATAAAATTAATTACACGTAATAATAGAAATACATATAAACTACATCAATTAAAAGATTGAGAAAAGAAAATAAAGAAAGGACGATAGAGTTTGAGCACGCCTTAGTTCTATGAGTAATGCATTCCGTAGACGAGCTGCTTGAACAGCAAACGATTTGTCAAAGAAGGAAGTGTAATGCATACGAACACTTAATCTATATATACATATATAAAAGAAAGTCGTGGTAGTTACAATGTTTATAACTCAAGATCGGCTAAACTGATTTGGCTGAAAATTAGGTAGGTAGAGCGGGACTGAAGCTGCGGGCAAAAGCTAGTGTCAAAAATAATAACCGATTCCGCCAACCCGAGCTGCAGGCAGGCAGCGTCGAAGCCTGCTGGTGTCATGGGTCAGCTTCCGAAAGGAATACCCGGCACGATAGGCTACGAAGGAACGGGGTAGATTTTTAGTCAGTAAGAGTCTGACATCCCGCTCCGCCCAAGGGCGGGATTTGTCATTGGATGATTTTACCTACCATAAAAAAACCCGAGTTTCAGCAAAACATATTTTATTCACAAACAACCTATCAAGTACCGCCACCCTAACCCACTAGACCGTTTATTTGAATCAGGTCGAGCCCTGCACACTGCAGAGAATAGAATAGAATAGAATAGAATAGAATATAACTTTATTGTACACCAAGAAAGTTAATTAATCAATACTAAACTCAGAGAGAGGTCAGTTTATAATGAATCCTACGAACTGCAGAGTGCCCCGTATTGGATTAATTAACTCCTCTCTGCCTCTTGCATTCACTCATTTAATCATGTTAAGGCGAGCCTGATTGAAGGGTACCTAGATTTTTTTTATATTGGTTCTGAAAATAGCCTTTATTAGTGTCATGAAATTGTGGGTAACTTGATTGTTGAAATGATTTGAAAAGTTGTGTTTTCGCTTTGATTTAACTCGTACTACTGTATTCACATTCATTTCATTGAGTCATTTCATTTAGAACTACATCAATTTTACTTGGTAACAATCTTAAATAGATATAAAAGTAAAAAAATATAACCGTTTTCACAAAAAAAAAATTACACTAAAAGGATCAAAATAACTTTAATTTTGGAATTCGGTGTTTAATAAGAAACAAACAATACCGAATAACACCTGAAATTAAAGTTGTTTTGTTCCTTTAATTAGTTTTTTGTTTTTAAAGAAATTGTTTTTTTTTTTTTGTAAATAGTTTTTTTTTTACTTTTACTGTATGCTTCGAAAGTACTTCATATGGCAAGTTATTCTGCCGCGGGAAAATAACCACTAAAATTTCACGGTGTGTAATACTTGCATGTTTATAAATTAATTATTGGATTCTAAATTCAAATACTTCATAAAATATTTTGAGTTAAGAACCTGCTAATCAGTATTTTAATTGAACACATGATCTTCTTTTTCTTCTTCCTTCCCTGGTCCCATTATTTGGGGTCGGGTCTCTTCACTTTCCTGCGCCAAGTGGCTCTATCTTGGCTTACTTAGCTTTTGTCATGTGCCAATGATGTCAAATTGACAATTATAGCTTTGAATATGTACATCTACAAGTTCGAAACCATCACTGGTGTTCATTGACATGTAATATTTTATAGTTTGTGAAACAGCACCGCAGTTACATTCCGAGGAAAACCTCTATGAATCTCGACCAGAATAGGTTTTTTTTTACATCGTTCAGTAAAAAGTAGAGAATGAATTAAAATAGTAGAGTCTTGATAAAGCTAACTGACCCTCAAATGCAATATGTAGACTACACACAGCAACGGTATTACTGCAAAATCGCGTGACACTTGTGTGTCTGACACAAACAGCACGTGTTTCAATCGAACGCAGTATATTAATAGCAATAAAACCTTATTTTTGGTATATGCGAAACCAAAAACACGGGTCCAGTATTTTTATGCAAAGAATCTGTGTACAAAATTTCAAAACTGTATCATGAAAAATAACAAAATTACTTAGTAGTTAGTTACCTGGTTGTCCACACAAACACATGGTCATCGGGCCTTCCGGGCCATTGAGCGGTTGTTTTGCTCCTGCACCCAACTGTACCCTCGTGCCTCATGCCCACTATGACCTGCCATAACCTGTGTTGTACTTATTGTCAGTGTTGCCCACCTTGTGACCTTTTTTTAACAATTTTGGGAAAAAATATAACATGATTCTGACCAAACTATATTCAGGTTTCGGATATACTCGTACTAAAAATAATGTTGTATAACTTACATTTGCATGCAATATGCAGACTGCGCACAGCAACAGAACACAGCAAAACAACGTGACACATAACGCTGATAGGAACAGCGCATGTTTCAATCGAACGCAGTATCTTCTGTACAGCGCCTCCAGTTCTAGCTCTGTGCCCTCCTCCTCTGTGGACAAAGAAAAGTTCGATAAGTGATGACAGACATAGTTACGAAGATAATATATCGTCAAAGATTGGTAAATGGAGAGAAAAAAACAAACGCAGCGTGCTATCAAAACCATAATTAGCGCCAACCATATTAAGGCTGATCCTTATAATGTTCCCACTGCTGGGACTCTGACTTCCTTTTTTTGGACAGGGAATGGACCGTAATCCACCACACGGGCCCAGTGCAGGTTGATGGATGTCACATGTCTTCGAATTTTTGGTTCTAGGACATGCCGGTTTCTTCACGATGCTTTCCTTCACCGGTTTGAGAGCAGTGGTGATGAAATAAATTACAGAAAGTAATGCTCTTGGCTGAGTTTGAGACCGTGACCTACAACTAGTAAGTCGGGACCGTTACCACTCGGCCAATACTGCTCTCAAACCGTAAATTAATCTAATTCAATAATTTACATGAATACTTCGATACTAATATTGGGAAAAAAATTGTATATTTGTTTGTGTACTAGATCGATTTTAGTTTTTTATTGTTTTGTTCATAATCATCATGATTTCAGCCATCTTGAAAGACGTCCACAGTAAAGTTGGACGTCACCACAACGACCGGTTATGAGCGTCCCGCATCCATCGGATTCCCACAACCCTTACCAGGATATCGGTCTGCCTTAAGCAAGGCCTACCAATGCTAAATCTTCCAGTACGCGTTCGCCACTCCGAAACCTTTTGATCCCAACGACTATTGATTCTGCGAACAATGTACCGTGCTCACGTAATTTTGGCGATTGTTCTGGCTACGTCGGTAGTTGGTTCTGCAGCGAATATCTACATTCCTAGTTCAATCATGCAAGGAAACTCCGAGCGTAGCCTTTTCTAATCTTCGGAGTTATAGGAGTCCCTAATCTATGAAAGAAAGTCAATACTAAACAAAAATTAGAACTAACTTCTGTATATAATACTCAATTCCGTACTTCTCTTTTAAGGTCACAGCTGATTAGAGCCACCCGGTACCAACTCCGCACCGGCTCGCCTAATATTCTTTATTATAGATTGGTATGGGCATACGCTCACTATATCCACTACGTAGCGTCACCGGATCGCCTCCGTCGTAAGTTGATGTAGAGAGCGTATACCCATACAAGAATACTGATACAGAAGGCGAGGCGGTGTGAGTGGGGGGGTGTCCGGGTAATAATAATAATAAAAAAAATATTTATATGGAACAAGAAACATATACAGATATAATCAAATTGAAACGATAATAACAGCAGTAGTATAAAACTGTGTTGCGGTTATCAACGCCCCTCTCCAGTACCTCTACCATGAGTTTTAAGCAATAGTATTCCTCGCTACTCGATATCGACGCCGTAAATATTTTGTATGGCAAATTTTGCAGCGCCCCTAGCGGTCACTTGCAGAACAAAAATTTGCCATACAAAATATTTACGGCGTCGATATCGAGTAGCGACGAATACTATTGCTTAAAACTCATGGTAGAGGTACAGGTAAGGAAGTAAATTGTTCCAGTTACTTAATAACCAGAAATGCTGACGTGAATTATTATATGGAAGAGTGTTTGCATGCATGTGTACTAGTGTAATTTTGTATGTAATATGTATGTGTGTGTGTGGGGACGTGTGTGAGTGAAGGATTGTGTGTATTATACTTCCACAGGTTCTTCTGTTTTGTCATAATTTAATTGTTTTAGCCAGATATTTAATTTAATTCTGAGTTTATTTCTAGTTAGCGAGTATATATTTATTTGCTTATTTATTCTGTTGTATAATTTGGTACTAATGTGTTTAAACTGACGGCGAGCCGCATCAGTTCTGCGAACTGCTATACCATATATCCTATCAGATCGGCATTTTCTACTGCAGATACTCGGATCATAGACTGATGACTGACTGAGGGTGATTCTAATGAGCTGTAACCTTTATACCTAAATCAGTAGTCAACATGTATTTAAATGTGACTGACCTGTTGGTCTAGTGGTTAGTGGCCCTGACTGCTATGCCGGAGGTCGTGGGTTCGATTCCCACCCAGGACAAATGTTTGTGTGATGAGCACGATAATTTTTTCTGTGTCTGGGTGTTATTTATCTATAATATGTATGTATTTAGAAATATATAAGTATGTTTATCAGCTGTCTGGTACCCATAACACAAGCTCTGCTTAGCTTGGGACTAGACGGTGTTGTGTGATAGTTGTGGAATATTATATTATATTATATAATGTACTATGTCAGTACCGTATTCATATACTTTAATTAGCGTTTATAACAGTTGGATAGCACCGCCATGGTGACACCTAACAATACGCATTGTTTGGTTCTGCATTGAGTGACTGGTGCCCCACAAAATGCTATGCATGATGTGAGCATGGCAATTGATCGAACTTACATCTGTTCTGGTTAGGCATTCAAATATGTGACTGCTGTTAGGTACGCCTATTCACCTATTAAAGAGGAAATGATGGACGTGAAGGAAATGATTTGATTGTTGCGAATTGTTTCAGTGTTTTACTTTGTTATAAAACATGTCTTTTTTATGTGGGATATCATCCGCTCTGTGTTAAGAGAGAGGAAGTAGATTTGGCCTTGTCTACACAGGTTAATACTACCCTATGTTTTTTCAATAGATTTTTGCGTTCCTGCAGAGCTATTTTCTAAGAAAACAGCCTTGAGCGCAGCGCTGGCCCAGGGACGAAATACAAATAAGTCCATACAAATCACATACAAAAGCAAAACACCAATTTGAAGTTCGTCGCTGGGCCAGCGCTGCGCTCGAGGCTGTTTTCATAGAGAATAGCACTGCAGGGCCACGACAATTGTAACTGTTCCGAACAAACCCGATAACATATCTATAACTATGTACCCAATAGATTCACATTTTGCTATTTATTTTAAGTCAATTATTAATCATTTTTTTGCTTTTCCATTTGTGCTAAAATCACAGATGGAAAATGAAATTAAACTTTTCCCGAACCAGGAATTGATTACACGATTTAATGCTTGGCAGCAGCGTTGTGATCACTCGGATAACAAGCGCTTTTACAATGATAAACTATCCAAAAACATTGACACGATGAATTTTAAAAGATAGGAAATAATTAGCAGATCATATATGACCTTTTCAAATTTAGTAATTTTACCGTTTAGGTACCTACCTAAGCGTATGACTCAACAAAGTATAGAAATCCAAAAAAAAAAAATAAGCTAGCGGTTAGAAAAGCAAACCATCTAACAAACTGGTATTTACTTTACATAGAGTGGAAAAATGTGGTTTGAACCGCAAAAATCTTAGTTATACAATGTTGATACTCATAGATATATTACAGATGGATTGTGGTCTCTATTGAAATTGCTTTCAAATATATTGGTAGCAAAATATTTTCGGGAAATTCGGATTCGAGAAATTCGGATTCGGGAAATTCGGACTGATTTTGAAATTCGGGCCACGGGAAACATAGATTATGAAATAATGAATTTTTATTCAATGAAACGTAACTAAATTGTGATCTTAAGAGAACTCAAAGATTCTCTTAATTATAACGATTTTTGATTTTAAAGCTTTCATAGTTTTTATTACTAATTAGCTTTTGCCCGGGGCTTCACTGCCGCTCTACTCTACTCAACCCTACTCTACCCTACTGTACCCTACTGTACCCTACTCTACCCTACTCTACCCTACTCTACCCTATTCTACCCTACTCTACCCTACTCTACCCTACTCTACCCTACTCTACCCTACTCTACCCTACTCTACCCTACTCTATCCTGCTTTACCCTATGCCAATAAATGAGCAGGTTTTGGAATTATATTTTTTACGCGATAAAAATATGTCCTTCTCCTGGTTCTAAGGAAGGTATCCCATCAATTTTTATTTAAATCGGTTCAGCCGACGACTTTCTTTTATATATATAGGGTGACTGGTAATTAGTGAACAATACTTAAACACGTGATTGTAGTCATAATAACAAAAACAACCAAACCTAAATCAAGAATCTGCCAAGTTCAGTACATTTATGTTCGCATAACTGGTCAAAATGTACTGAATTTGGCAGATTTTTATGTGTATTGTTTTGTAAGATCTCAGTTGAAATCATGGCGTCAACGGTACCAGCTGTGTTGGGTGAATTTATAGACTCTCCTACTTTCTCTTCAGACGAAGAGGACTTTTTATTATTTGATATTCGCTTATTGAATGATTATATAGACAAGGGAACGCTTCCTCCAGTTTCACGAATTCAATCACTTTTACAGTCATATAAAAAAAAAAAAACTAAAGCATAAGTTAAAAAATAAATCACTTCAATTTAAAAGAAAGTAAATTTTTACGCTTAGTTTTTTAGTCTATCGTAACGACACTAAACATCTCTATTCGCAATAACGCTACGTGTGCGAATTTGTTTGAACATGCATGCTCGTATTGCTGGGCTCTTGAGAAGACTCAAGGCATCTTTCCTGTCTCGACTGACGCGATGTAGTAATAAGGTTGTGTCTGAAGTGTTCCAGGGTGTGTACCTGCTGAGACGTTGTCAATTATGAATTTTGAATTTTTTATTATCTTAATTTTATTTATTTATTTAATCTTCATGTACAATAGTGGTACATAGGCGGACTTAATGCAACAAGGCATTCTCTACCAGTCAACCTTTGGGTTAAAAAGACAAAACTGTGGTAGGTGTGCACAATAAATAAATAACAGTAATTTCAAATATAATATAGTATCAATAACATTAACATTAATAATTTAAATTTTAATTTAGTTTATTATAATTCCAATGTATTTATTTTAATTTGTTTATTATAATATGATGTAAGAGTAATACTATTTGTTACTATGGGCTTAATGCCTGAAATTAACGATAGTTATTATTATTATTGCACTCGTCGTATGCACATATTACGATACGCTTACGCTACGACGCCGTGTGCGAAGAGCTTTACTCTTCAAAACAACTTAAAGCCTTCGTTGGCTATGACATCTTGACAGCTTCACCGAGCTATAGCGAAACAGCTTGTTGTAGAATTCTTTTGACTCGCACTACTTCAAAAGCTAACCGTCCATAGACAATAAACATCTGTCCGTTAGTCATAGACTACAGATGTTTTTATAGGCAGATGGAAGATAGTTTAGCTTTGTTCTTTTACTAAGAAGGAATTTAAGTTTACGAGCAGTTTTTAGCATATCTATGATGCATAAGATAAAAGTATGATGCAATAAAGTCAAATAACTCTTTTTGTAAATTTTCGTGAAAAATTTATTAATCCATTTTAGGGTTCCTTATGTTTTAATAACAAAACGGAACCGTTATAGGATCACTCATGCGTCTGTCTATCTGTTACAGGCAACTTGCTACGAAACTACAAGACCGATCGTGATGTAATTTGGCACATACTCGTACATGAATATCAGCGATCTAAACACAAAAAAAAGTTCAAAAACACATAGGATGCACCATAATCAGCCTTTTAAAGTTTCTACGGCTGGAACTGAGGTCTCCTTTATTGCGATTCGTCCAATGTTGGGCGTAGGCCTTCTTTCTGTGAGACCGTGATGGTCCAGAAGGAGGCCGCCGAGCGAGATCTTGAAAGGGCCGATCCCACTCGAAGAAGAAGGCGTCGGGGAGGCAACCGCCTCGATGCCTAACACGCCGAAACCCCGCTTGCATCATCCAATACAAGTGGGACTTTGGAACCACGGGCGCTCAGAGTGGGGACTCTGCCCGCCCATCGAGTGATTCCAGGGAAGACGGTGGCACAGTGATCACGTGCTGCCGTGCTCAGAAAGGTTTAGGGGAGACCGTTATTTAGTCTCTTCAGGGATGTGCTGTAACAGGCGTTGCACTGAGGGAGTTCCGGAATGGTCTTTTGAGAGGTAACGGGGCCCCTTCTATGTGCTGATGGTGATCACTGCGGTGGTTTTAGTGAGGTAAAAATCCCACACTCCCCGGACTTATCCCCAAAGTCCGGGCGCCTTTTGAAGGTTTCCCCTCGACAACAAAAAAAAAAGGGCCTCCCCCAAGTGTCGCCTCGATGAAGGCTTCGTGCGTCTCGCATCCTTCGGATTCCAACAATCCTTACTTTATTGAGATTACATTTATTTTCATTCACACTAGGCCCGCGTAATGGTTAAAAACGTATATTTCGACACTTTCAAGGGAATCAAAATTCATATGGCACTTCTCGTTGACCTAGAACCCTGAAATTTTGCATGAAGCAGGAACTTATAGCACAAGTATAGATATAAATCTGAAAACTGAAGATTAGTAGTTACGTTACCAAAAAAAAGTTTCGTTTCGCAAAAATCTTCCAGACTCGATTCGGAAATTGAACTAACATAAGTTAGTTTTTACTGAATCTTCAGTGTGTGAGTCCGACTCACACTTGGTCGGTTTTTTTTACATTCTTTATGATGTTGTACCCTAGCAGCCCTAAATCAATTTCCTCTCATCAGTCCATCCAAAGATTGTTTGTAAGATATTGCCTCGATAAGACCGCCTATTGAATGCTTATTTTTATGAATGTTTGTCCTATTTTGATATACATAAGGTATACAATAGTTTATAACAAATAAATAAATAATACACTCGACTTAGCACACAGTCGACATGTGGAATGGACTCGGCTATCATTGTGCCGATTGTCGTGACCGCCAATGGCCTTATAGTCAAAAGCTTCGACGACTATCTGTCGAAGCTGTCGTTGCGCGGTTGGATCAAGGGCCTGGTACAGAAGGCAGTACTCCTCGATACGGCTTGGATTGTGAGGAAGTTTCTGTCTCTAGAGCCCTAACCATCGGCAGCTTGGACCCTGCTGCCTACACCGGCGGACTACAGCTTTTAGATATATATTTTTAAATGGTTTTCATATTTGTTTTAAGAAATGTTCAAATGTTCAAATCTGATAAAGAAAATAAATAAAACTGGGTCTAATTATCCATTAAATAAGGTCCCTTTCATTACAATGTAGTAGTAATTAAACCGCAATAGGAAACGCTCCAGGCGAAATTCAAATTAATTTGACAATGAACACCGCGGAACAAAGGTTTAGCGCCGCAGAACTATAATTCCCAGTAAATTGGTTACGTAAAACATTGTTCGTGGTTATTTGTTCGAAAGATGAAAGGGAAATTAGGAATTTTGGTAATATGTTTTTTTTTTACCAAAACTATGTAGGTATTGACAATCTGCCTTTTATTTATTTTTTATAGTAGGTGAAATCATCCAAAGACAAATCCCGCCCTTGGGCGGAGCGGGAAGTAGTGTCAAACTCTTACTGACTAAAAACTTACCCCGTTCCTTCGTTGCCTATAGTGCCGGGGTTGAGCCTTCCTCTCAGTTTGTAGGTGTTATTTTTTCTGAGATTTCGTGATTATTCAGTGAGTGGTATTTCGCTTCTAATATAGATTTTATTACCACAGCTCTCAAAAACGATGAAGGAAAAACATCGTTAGGAAACCGGCATGTCCTAGAACCAAAAATTCGAAGACATGTGACGTTTACCAAGCCGCACTGGGCCCGTGTGGTGGATTACGGCCTATTCCCTCTCTTAGAGAGGAAGCCTGTGTCCTAGCAGTGGGAACATTAAAAGGCTGATGATGATGATGATGATGGCTACGTTCCTTCTTTGCCTTGTGTTGCAGGATTCCAGGGTTCCCTTTTGGACTGTTCATGGCCTAATTTCAGACTACCCATGGCCCCAAATTCGAAATAATGCTCTAATAATTATATTAGATCACTAAATAATTGAAGTACATAAACAATAATATTATTTAAAATGCATGTTAGTGGAATTTAATTACTTAATTAATTATTCGAACTGTATATTGTTGTATATTTTTGTTTAAAGTAAGTCGTTATGATGGTAAGACTTTTTTGCATTTTTTTTTTAAATTTGATTTATAACAAATTCTCGGCTGCGATCTTTCAATTAATCTTAATCTCGATACAACGCAGAGGGTTCAAAGGAAAATGAATATAGATTAAAAAACCATACGAACAGAAAGAAACACTTTTTCTCAGTGAATGTTAAAAGGTTGTTGACTGCTAGAGTTTACAAGACGTCAGAAGCAGGCTGACTTCAAAAGACTGTCTTCTTTCTAAAGATTCAGTGGGTGCGTGAGGCTTCACTGGATACAACGTGATATCTACTTCATTTGAATGTTTAATGTCTGGAAAATGTAATGTTGGTAAATATGAAGCTAAAATATTGCAATTACATTTAGTGCTTAGAATATTAATTATAAAATATACAATCTTATTTTTAGTACGAGTAGATACATGCGAAACCTGAAACACGAATCTCTAGAATTTTTATGCAAAGAATCTATGTATGTACAAAATTTCATAACTGTGTTATAAAAAATTACAAAGTTAAAAGCTTGTTGTTACTTGGTCGTCCACACAAACTCATGGTCACCGGGCTATCCGAGCAACTGAGCGGTTGTGCACTGGCACCTAATGTCCGCTATGACCTTCCGGGACCTGTGTTGTACTTACTATCTGCGGTGTTTAACTTGTGGCATTTTTTAAATATTTTTGAGAAAAATATAACACGGTGTATAAATTATTGGAATCGATTCAGTTATTGATTCTGAACAAACTATAATTATATATTATTTTTATTATTATTATTTTTTATGGTGGGAAATCATCCAATGATTTCTCTCGCTCTTGAGCTGGGCGAGAGGGCGTGTCAGACTTTTACTGACTAAAACCTACTCTTATTCCTTCTTTGCCTTCGTTTCAGGGCCCCAGGGTTCTTTTGAACAGCACATGGCCTAGAAAAAAAATTATATGATGGGAAATCATCTGATGACTTTCGGGAGGGGCCCGTGTCAGACTTTTACTGGCTTAAACCACACCTATATTCCTTAAGTTGCCCTTAGCGTTTTAGGACCATGAGTAACTTTTCAGAAATCGGCCCATGGCCCAATTAGATTCAGCCCTGCTTGACCTCAACGGTTTTGCTGATATCGGTTACGGTTTTAATGGCCATGATCTTCTGGGACGCATTCAGCTTGGCCACCAGTTGAGGATGATTTTTTGCAATTATTCAGTGATTTCGGGGTTTCAAATGAGATATTAACGTGTGGATATTGGTACAGGGTCGTACAAAATGATACTCGGTGATACTCCAGGATAGATAAAAGAGAAATAACATATAAATCTGTGCAAGGCCAAAAAGGCGCCTAACTCATCATATGCTGCGATAATTATAAAGATAAATATCGCAGCGCTGGTATTCTATTATGGCCCGCAGTGATGCCACGGTCACTCTCACAGAGGTAAAATAAAATAGGTGTCGAAACAAAATAATAAACACAGTAAATAATAAAAAATTGATAAAAAACGAAAAAGTATATCATATAAGTACTAAATAAATGTTTAAAAAGAATAATACATATAATATTAAATAATTAGAAAAAAAAAATTATTGACCAGCAATGTCATGAAAGTCATACCACGAAAACGTGACGCATCCTCAAAAAATGATAGATTCAATTTCTAATTTTTCACGAAAAAACCACAAAAGTAACTTCTAAACACTTTCATAAACTATGCAAAGTAAACCAGTCATCTCTATGCACTTACAATCCATTACCAAGCTATGCCACTATAACATTTCAAAACCACAAGAAAATCAACATGATTAATATCTTAGAATTCCTCAGCAGCTACTCGTACGTAAATTGTCTTTACCGCAGACTATGTTAATTATTCTGAGCCCACAGCTTAATCTTTCTCATACAAATATTTGAGTAAGCTATACCCTTATAACCTTAGATAGATATTACATTATACAAGTTTTTAATTGCTTTCAAGAATAACTGAATTCTTATCAAAAATATAACTTCAAACTCAATACAAACTAACACACAAATAAGAAAAAAAAACAATGTCACATAATGTAAGAAACAGATATAAAAATAAACTTGCACTAATTACGGTAGAAAGACCATATTATTTGAAGGAGTTCATCTGTTCAATGGATTATCAGACGATATTAAGGAGTGCAATAACGCGAATACATTTAAACAGAAGCTTAAGAAATATGTATGTACATTATAATCTGCTCTGAAGGAAATTTGAATTGTACTGTATTATCATCACTTTATTTTCTTATGAGAAATAAATTTATTTAAACCGAATAACCATTTATGAAAACAATTGACCAGAAGAAATTCTCGTAATTAAAAAACATTCAAATTCATTAATACCATCGCATGTTAGATAAGCTGTAGGCTGAAGTGGCTGAAGGTGGGTCCACTTAAGAGGAGCCGAGCATGAGCTGAGCATAAACTGAGCCGGTCTACTCGCGGAGTCAAGCGCGGACGTACAACGAGCCGAGGGGCCAGCTGAAGGCAACAATCCTTGCACGCATGCACGATATGCGCGCGGCGAAACTACCCTGTCGGGATAAGTCAAGATATGGTGGGCAGATGTCATTGGATAATCGTAAAAAAAAAGCCTCGAATGATCACTGTTCTCGAACGTAATGCAATACCCTTTATTATAGGCGGAGCTCAGTCAAGCACGTACCAAACGCTCGAAGCGCGCTTGTTCGAGGCTTGCAAGTCCACATTACACGAATTTGTGCTTGGCTCATGCTAGCGTAGAGGAGAGGGAATGGGCCGTAATCCACCACGCGGGCCTAGTGCGGCTTGGTGAATGTCACATGTCTTCGAATTTTTGGTTCTAGGACATGCCGGTTTCCTCACGATGTTTTCCTTCACCGTTTTGAGAGCAGTGGTGATGAATTAAATTACACAAAGTAATTTATTTCATTACTGCTCTGAAAAAACAGTTACAATCAGTGTCAAGAACTTATCCTATTGATAAGTTGGCAAAGAAATATAAGCTGGTAAAGAAATTCGAGGTTTTTTTTATACAGGATATTTTTCATTTTGCGAAGGTGACACTTCTAAGGGCTTATTTACGGAGACGAGGCGAGTTGTGCAGCGCGTTGGGCGTGCGTTCATTGCAGCAGTTATCCGCGTTATCGCTCGCGCAAACACAAACATATGGCAATGTATGACGGGCGGCCTAATGAACCGCGCAAGGCGCCGCGTCTCGGTAAACGAGTACTAACTTTTCTTTGCAGTATTTGGCAATAAATGTATCGAGTCAGTCTTCAGTCTAGGCGAGCGCTGCCGAGATTGACAATACAAAAATTTGTAGATTTCTACCAGTACTACATTGGCCACGACCAATGTGATGGTGGTCTGCTAACTCTGACTTTGAATCCTTACGTGAACAGTTAATAGGCGTATGAAGCTAAGATCTTAAGATTTACTAAGATTTACCATTCAAATACATAAACTCAACGCATTTAAGTGTCTCCATTAAGTGGTCGTTTACGAAGTCGCGGCGCGTTGGGCGGTTCGTCGTACATTGCCATATGTTTGTGTTTGCTCGAGCGATGACGCGGCCCGTCGGCCGCGTCTCCGTAAACAAGTCCGGCACTTTTACATTGTGAAGGTCAATCAGGTACAAAACGAAAAAAATATGAAGCCTCTTGCACGTTAAAGTGTAGATTTTTTTAGAGAAGAACATGCAAGACGCTCCAAGAACATTTCTTTTGAATCAATAGATAGTTACAAAATTATTTTTGCAATTATGTAATGAGTAAAAAGAGTAAAAAAAAAACATGATTTACACGAGTAATATTTAAAGATATTAATTACTTTCAAGAAATACATTCAATTTATCAGATCGAGGTTTCACATATTTATTAAAAAATATCTGGGTCGACAAAGTCGTTTGACAATAATTAGTCCAATTTGACCGTAATTTGAAGCCGGACTTAAAAAAATGAATGTCGTAAATTCTTTGTTAGAGCGAAACTGGGTCAGCTCTTTCTTTTAGCGATGGTGGATTTAAGGGATTTTAAGTCATGCCAATGGGAATTAAAAAGGGTAACCGTTGCTTTTTTATTTTGATGACAATCTTACTTACCTGACAAAAATATTCTTGACCATAAAATATAAGAAACTGGGTTTTGCCAACGGCTACGCCAAAGTATAAAAATAACCCAACATAGAATAGAATAAACCTTTTTTTAAAGCCTTTTGTATGTCCCACTGCTGGGCAAAGGCCTCCCCTTTTTTTCCAAACCTCTCTGTAAAGAGCGATCTCTGGAAAAATTTGCCCCGCGAACACGATCAGACGCGAACACGATCAGATCGTCACACCACTTTCGAAACTAAACTTCGAAACTTTATTGTACAGACGCCAGCACGTCAATCTACCATAATCTGTCAAACTTTACCAATCGAACATTAACCTTCCTCTATTGTGATAAGGTTGAAAATCTATTAAAGAAATTTGAAAGATTGAGATAGGTTGATATGCTGGCGTCTGTACACCAAAAAATAGTGGCAATTTCAATCAATGGGTACAATAGCGATCTTATCGCTGACAGCGATATCTAGCACGCAGACAACCTTAGGATGGACTATAGCAAATTAAACTAGAAAAGACCGTAGTGAAAAAACTTCTGTGATAAATAGTGTCTATACAATCTGCTATTCTATGACACGTGGTATACCCACGTACCAAAATTAATCAAAAATCTATTCACCCGTTTAAACGTGAACAAACACAGACATAATACATACGAGCATTCGCCTTTAAAATTTTAGTACGATTATTTGAAGACAGACGGAGTAGTAACTACTGCTATTTCTTAAATATACTACGATATGAAACGTTATTACGAGTACGAATATTATACATGTCTTGTCAAAGAAAAATCCATTTGCACATAACAAACAGACAAAAAGGAGTCTTATAAGTGAATAAAACTTATTTCAAACAAGATTTGGACTTGCACAGAAATATTAGCTGATATTGACGATCACTGAGGATGCCATAAGTTTTTAGGTATGCCAGAAGCTTTCCCAAGTACCTGTTCCATAGCCTTACAGAGGATGGAAGAATAGAATAGAATAAACTTTATTGTACACCAAAATATGTAGTAACAATTCAGAGAGAAATATTACACTGTAGACGCAATGTAATCTTTATATAACTCTTTTTCTCTTTAAAAATAAATTAGTAGTAGGTATTTAGCTAGGAATTTTACCAGGTTTGTTTAGTTGGTGTTTATTTTTTGCATCACTGCTTACCGTCAGGTGGGATTGCACTAGTTTATAACAAATAAAAAAAATATTGCACAAGGGTGTGTCAGACTTCTGTCTAAAATCCACTCCTATCCGTAAGACACACATTGTTAGCCCTTTTTTAATTTTAAGTCTCTGTTTCTAATCAAATATTTTTCTTTCTTTATCTTTCTATGTTCCTTCTTTGCCCTATGTTCCAAGACCCCGGGTTTCCCTTTCAGTAACGAACCCCTTAGCTAGCTTCCAAGCATGTCAAGATCGGAAACAGTTCAGGCGCACAAGTTCTTCAAACAATTGCTGGCGACGTGGTTTCAAATCACCACAGAATAGTAACTTTATGTTGAACCAAAATTTCTCGTTCTTACGACGTACTTATGAAACCTTTTTGTTTACTTATAACAGCTATTGTAAAGCAGGGAAACTTGGTGATAAGTATGTTTTGATACACAGTGAACTGATCTGCTTACTGGTGTAAACTTTGGTCTTGTCCTTGTTGTTACCGAGTTTTATATTGAATTTACCATTGATTTCAGTGCTAGAAATTAGTTTGCAGTATTGTACTTAACTTGTTTAGAACAAAATTTATTTACAATGTCACGTTGCTCAGAATTTACATATTGCTAAATTTCTGAAAAAAAAAACACTAGTTTTCTGGGGTTATTTACAAATTACTTTTTTTTTTGACGGTGAATAATGATAACAGAGTTTTTTTTATCAGTGTGGAGCGTGATGGGGTGTCACACTTTGACTAACTTGCTCTTTGCGTTCCAGGACTGCTGTGATTCTTTAAAACAATTTCGCAGCCCAGTCCACCATACGATCAGAGGGCTGGCTAGCATTGCCATTCAACGTGGCAATACTGCCAGACTTCTGAGCATATTTCCAGATGATAGCGATGTGGATGGGTATTTTGACGCCAAAGTAATTTGTTGTAAGTTGATACGTAGATAATTTTTGTATAAATAGTTAGTTATTCTGCAAGTTTCTTAAATAGGAAAATACATTTTAGTTTTTATAAATATAAAAAAAATAATAAACTATTTTTTTCTTAGCATAGCATAGCACAATCAGCCTTTTAAAGTTCCCACTGCTGGCACTCAGGCCTCCTATCTAGGAGAGGGAATAGGACGTAATCTACCACGCGGGCCCAGTGCGGGTTGGTGAATGTCACATGTCTTGTAACAAATTACAAGACATGTGACATTCACCAACTTACTTATTTGCAAAAACAATTTATTTATTTGTAAAAACTTCATGTAACATCAAAGTTTTACATGAAGTTTTTACAAATACATAGACCAATTAATTAATGTGGAATCTTTATAGGCTGCAGAATTAACGTATAAGGTTGCTGTCAACAGCCCACTATTCTCATCAGCTTTACGCACAGTTGTGGGTATAACTATTAACATTTGTTATTAGTCGGTTAACGCCCTAAATTTTTGTTTACATGGTTTGATGTTTATGCTCACCGAGTGAAAGACAACAACTCTGTTTTTCATCATTTAAATTATCAAAGTAAAACAATGTCTCAAATTAATATTTTTATTGCTCTTAAGAAAATTTTTCAGATGTTCACGATTACAATAATATTGCAATATAGGCAACATCTGGAAAATTTTAGATATTTTTTAATTTGAGCAGTGTTAAGTCAACTCATTAGATATGACTAGTTCGGGAAGTAAGTAGGAAGGAAGTAGTTAACTTTTTTATTCGACTAGCTTCTGCCAACGGCTTCGTCCGCATCAAAGTAAATAATTCCACATAAGACCCCGTTTCACCCCTTTAAATATAATAATATATAACGGCGGTAAGGCCCCTCTTTGAGGCGTGGCTGGAAAGGCCTCACGACGTCGTCACCTTCCGTTTGGCGCAGATACTAACCGAACACGGCAAGTTCGGGCCGTACCTGTACAAGATTCGTGCGGACCGCCACCACGGGTCAGTAAGAGTCTGACACTATTTCCCGCCCCACCCAAAGGCGGGATTTTTCATTGGATGATATTACCTACCATAAAAAAACCCTTTAAATTTTATTGGTTATTTAAAATAGAGTAATGTCTTCTTAATAACAGATACACACTCAAAAATCTTGAGTAACTGGTTGGCCCAGTAAGATACGACAATATACGCTAAAAGTTGCATTGCGGCGACGCGAAAAAAAGCGGTGGCTGCCGATTTTAGCGGCACGGCACAGCAACGCGGTTATATGTCTCGGCCCTAAGGTCAAGCGTATTTTTTGCTCCATTCAAACCTTAGTAGAGCTGTGACAAAGGGTACCTAATGCTATCATGTCTGAGTAAAGTTGTCTAGAGTTTTTTTATGGCTGACCCTACCCTCCTCGAGGCAGTTTGAACTTTACTAATAATGAGGGTAGAGTTATTCGTGGATCGTGCTGATTTACCCATTGTGTCATCGTGGGTCTGGAGATCATTATCTTTTTGTGAAAATAGTTTGCCGTTTCAAAACTTCACGGCTGGAAATGATATGTTGCTTGCAAAAAGTAAGATCTTGATTAACGCTGATAGTTATCCAAATGAGATATTGAGATTTTTAAATAAAGAATTTTGATATTTTCATGGTATCGTATCGGAAGGGTGCCAATGGGCTCCTATTACTAAACCTCCGCTGTCCATCCATCTGTCTGTCGGTCTGTCTGTCAACAGGCTTTATCTCATAAACTATAAGAGGTAGGTTGTCCAAAGGTTGTCTGTAAGAAATTGCCTTGTCTGAAAAGACTGCCTATAGTACACTTATTTTTATAATTGTACTATGTTAAATTAAAGTGTGCAATAAATTATATATTTTTTTATGTTTTTTTAATATATTTTTTTATATATCTTTGTCAAAAAAATATTTAAAACTGTAATTAATACGTATTTAAAATAAATAAATGAAATAGAGAGTTGAGATTCTCACAGAATATACATTACTGCTACTAATTTATGTATTTAGTATTGCCGCTAAAAAAATGTGATAAAAAAAAATGTAAATTTATAATAAATTAAAAGAGGTTCTCATACAAGAAATGTTATTTTGTCTGCGATTTTTTTTCCTTCATTTTTACTATTGTAATACCGAACCCTTCGTGCACGAGCCTGACTCACACTTGGCAAGTTTTTTATAATCCTAATTTAACCTACAAACGTCCCAACTTTGGATTTAACACGAATGTAACCCAAACGTGACGGCCACGTAAAATATTGTAAAATTCAACGACAATTTAAAGGTTAAGCACAGATTTTTGTTTGTTGACGTATATCGATATATTTGTACCGATATATGTATGCATAGGTTTGTCTTTTGTACCAGTTCTTAAGAAGTGACAATGCAAATAAAAGCTCAGACCTTGTATACATCTGACCAAATATTTGCAGAAAGTCTTATAAAGATATTTAACATGTGGAAATCAATTGGGTTAAAGTGTACAACCCTTTTCTATCACACTGTCAAACCTCGCAGTTGACCGATGTTTGACTTGAATTTAATCGATTGATCCCTTTGCATCGAACTTTTATAGAATCAATAAAGTCTCTAGCAAAGTATATGCCAGCGACTTCGTTCGCGAAAAACTTTTCATAAAAACTTTAACACCTCTTAAGGCCGAGACACATCGCGTTGCGGCGCCGCGCCGCAGAATTTTGCGGTGACCGCCCATTGTGACACCCTATTAATTTTAATTTCTTAATGTAATCTTACTTTTTGGTGTACAATAAAGAATACATCTATCTATCTATCTATCTATCTATCTTCTTTGTCGTTTATATAAAATAAATTAAGTAATGTCTTGTTAATAACGAATAAGCTTAAGTTTATTAAGATCCATGGCAGAGAAACGTCTATCCACTCTCAAAAATCTAGAGAAAATGGTTATCCCTGGAGGATACGTCAATAAACGCTAAAAGTGAGTTGCAGCGACGCGAAAATTAATGGCAGCACCGCCGATGTTAGCGGTGCGGCGTCGCAACACGGTTATGAATTTCGGCTCTAAAACCATATTATGAGGGTTTATTTTGAAAAACTAATAATGTCAGGAGCGTTAATAGTGCCACGAATCTTCTGCAGGCTATGGTGAGCTGCTGATCTTGTGCTCGTCTTACCTCTAGCGAGTTATATCCGAGGCAACCCAGAAATTTTGTCGGATAGAGGTATGGTAATAGCCCTGTATCCGCTTGTACAGAAACCTAAGGAAAGCTTTTTGTGTAAACTGTTGGCGAAGTTGTCAGTCCGGGCATCAGCAAACATCGCTAAGGCGCTATAAAAGCGTGGCAGCCCCAACATGCAATGCATTGTTGTACGGTTTTTTTTTTTTTTTTGGTAGGTAAAATCATCCAATGACAAATCCCGCCCTTGGGTGGGGCGGGAAATAGTGTCAGACTTTTACTGACTAAAAACCTACCTTTCCGTTCCTTGCCTTTATCCCGGGGCCCGTGGTGACAGTCTCACATAACCTTTATTGTTGTACGGTGCTAATCCAAAGGTGCTATGATACTTTCTGTCGGTTCACCAAGAACTGAAGAAGTATATGACTACTTCTTACCTAAAACAAAAGGCTACTGTGTAAAATACTTGACCTACTGTGTAAAATACTTGACAGTATGCTTTGAAAACAATAATTTTAACTGAATCTGTACAGCGTTCAACCTTTGGCATATTACATCTCACTGCCAACGCTCTTCGCTCTTGAAGGCTTACTCTCGAGTTTAATTCCGATCGGTCAACATTGGAAATGTGACGTTAGGTACTCTTAAATTCGATGCTAGGGCCAAATCGCGTGACCTTTTTGGGAAACTAAGTAAAATGGGGATTGGGCTTGGCGTGTAGTCAAGCAATTTTAAACCATTTTGGCGCTAACATCGAATGAAAGAGTACGAAACGTCACAATTCCAATGTCGATCGATCAGAATTCAACTCGAGAGTAAGCCCCTGTTCCACGTCTGATAATATTATTAAGGCTGCTCTTGGAATAACTCTTGAGTTTCATGCAAACAAACCTGCTGTCAAAAGTTTGTTGGTTGTTTTAGAATCAAAGTGATCAAGTAACCTCATAGTAAGTACATTTACTCAGTATCTATACTACTTTCATATTATTGAAAGGATAATATACGTACGAAATTGAATTTCGGACAAGATACACACAAGCCGGAAGGGATAAGATGCTCAATTAAGACATCCTGGCCTTTGTTGTTTTAGGGTTATCCTTATTCGAAGTAGGTACCCCGTCCGCAAGAAATGTTATTATTCTATTATGATATAATATTGCCATTGTAATAGATATACTAGAGTCTATGAGCGGTTTCACCAGCGTGCGTGAAGGTAGACAATTATCGAAAATTTTCAGAAAAAGATTTATTTATACTCTTATTCTAAGCCGACTCGGCTGGGCAGCGTTCGGGAAGCTGCGCAGTATTTTCTCGTCCAAATTACCACAGTGTCTCAAGACGAAAGTCTATGACAAGTGCGTGTTGCCAGTGATGACATATAGCTCTGAAACTTAATCGCTTACAATGGGCCTCATCAGAAAACCTAAAGTCACCCAAAGGGCAATGGAAAGGGCTATGCTCGGAGTTTCCTTGCGTGATCGAATCAAGAATGAGGATATCCGCATAATTATCACGAAGAATTGCCAAACTTAAGTGGCAATGGGCAGGGCACATTGCTCGCAGAACGGATGGCCGTTGGGGCCTGAAGGTTCAGGAATGGTCGCCACGAACCGGAAGACGTAGCGTTGGAAGGCCTCCTACATGGTGGACCATTGACCCGGTAAAGGTTGCGGGAATCCGGTGGATGCAAGACGCACAGGACCGTTCATTGTGGCGACACTTGGGGAGGCCTATCTCCAACAGGGGATGTCTTTCGGCTGAAATGATGATGAATGAAATGATACTCTTATTTGTTGTTCCGTCCAAAATATTTTACAAAAATAAACAAAGGCAATTAATTTTTTTTTTATTGTTGATAGGCTTACACTTGTTCACTAAACAATTGTTATTGATAAGGCCACGTATATATTTTGTACGAGTATATATGAGCTGGCGTTTGACCACTATCTCACCTGATGGAAAACGACGATGTGGTCGATGATAAAACGCGTTTGCCTAGAAGTAACCTATTCACTCTTCACTTAAAATAATTTCGTATTAAGTTCGAGTGACTGCCAATCCGTCTTCATCAGAAAGCTTACTTTATCGTTAATTTACTGTGTCCTGTTAGTTTTACAACCGTCTCTTTTTCTCCAACCAAAAGTGGTCTGATAGATCACTATCGACTATAAAGACCACTATTGTACGAGTATGTAACTACCAGATAACTGTGGTACCTAGCCATAGATTTAAGTTTGTTTCCTGATGGAAAGCGACGATTTTATTCTGTTATAAATTTATTAGTTTCTATCAGCTTCTTAATCCGCGTGAAAATACTCTCTCCATACAAATTTTGGACCCCTGTTTCATCCTCTTTGAGGGCGAGTTTTGGAAAATTCACTAAGAGGGAATTTTCCAAAACTCGCCCTCTAAAAGCTCGCCCATATCATAAAAAGAAACCTTGTGCCAAATTTCATACTCCTAGTCTCAGTCACTTCGTCTGTGCGTGGATATATCAGTTAGTCAGTTTCTCCTTTTATTAATATCTATAATAATATAACTAGCTTCTGCCACCAGCTTCGCCCGAGTGAAAGTCGGTTTCCCCATACACATTTTCAACCCCGGTTTTACCCCCTTACGCCTTCGCCCTATAAGGAACTACCTGTCAAATTTTAAGTTTGTAGGTGTTATAGTTTCTGAAATTTCGCGATTTATCAGTGAGTGGTAATTCGCTTTATAAATAGACTGGAAAAAACCTGTTAATACCCTGAAAAATCTGCAAACAAAGATGAGCTTGTATTTAAGATAAACAAACAAAAATCGTCTCAAATTGACCGCTAAGTCAATATTGAGTTAGTTCACCAATTGACCTCTTTTAAAAGGTCCCGAGTGAACGAGGACAGACATCTGAGCTTCTCGTGCTATAAACGTTATTTTGTGTTAACACGATCTGTTATACTCGACTTTAGTTGCACTATTTGTGATATCAAAAGGAGATCATATGAGTTTTTTTCTTATTAGCTATCAGACTATCTTGATAAATATATTTTTAAAGATTTTGCACTCATAGAATAAGTTTGAAAATTGATAGGCGAAAAAATTGTCGGTTGTTGTCAGTAGTGAAGTGACTTTGGATTGCAATGTAATTTTCTTGGAGCTAAAAGAAACTATAATTTATTACTGCGACGCCCAGACTGCGTTTTATTCAAATACATATCCCAGACTACCAGACCTCCGCTTCCACACTATACAACTGAATTCAAAGATTGAACACCTATATAAACATAAATATATATGTACACTAAGTAACTTCTGCCAAAGTCGGTTTCTCCATACAAATTTCCACCTCCCGTTTTGCCCCCTTAGGGGTAGAGTTTCGTAAAATCCGTTCTTAGCGGATGTCTACACCCTATAAGGAACCCACTTGCCATATTTTAAGTTTGTAAGTATTACAGTTTCAGAGATTTGGTGATTATTCAGCAAGTGGTATTTCGCTTTAATATAAATAAAGATGTTTTTGGGGAAATTAAAGATCTTATTCAAGCAAAATGTGTGAAATATTATTGAACAGTAACCTCTGTAATACTCCAGCCAGCTACTATTTCGCTGTCTTACGTGAGATATCATGTCTAAAATAAGGCATGAATGAGGTCTCACGCAAGACAGTGAAATAGTAGTTTGGTTTTCTTTCTTACTTATCTACAATTAGTACTGCTTGAAGGTAATCACGCCACAATGCTTGCTGTAAGTACGTACGTAGGTAGATAATTTATCCGAAATCTTATGCTCTGGAAAGTATTTTATTATTAAAAGGTCTTAATGATACTTCATTCTATTTCAAATATATATTATCATTTATTTACTGTACGCACCTATCACAATGTAGTCTTTTTAGCCCAAAGGTTGACATGTATAGAATGCCTTGTTGTATTAAATTCCCTTTTGTACCACATATAATAATTTTAATGGTATTAAGTCTCTAAATATCTGATACCTGCTAGCACTCCGGAATTGTTCGAAGTACTGTCCGAAGCAGGTTCAAAAGGATGCCCAAAGTTTCTTAGTAAATGTAAAAAAAACATTATTTAAAAGTATACAATTAGTATTTCCAGTGAAGATTTCTTTTGAGACATTGTTAAAAATACGAGTATCACCTATTTCTTCACTATTGATTTTTTTAATTTAGATATTAGATAACTTCATCAGGTATATTCCTCCATGCTTACAGTTTAAACAAAATAACAGTTATCGGTACACAAAAAATCAGGAGAGCATGCGACTCTTATCAGTCAATCAGTGACCGTAACAAGTGCGACAACAGCTTAGCGTAGATACCGTACAAATTGCTTCATGTGATGCTCATGCGATACCAATTGCGGTGCGATTTAGTTCCACCAAGTACGGCCAAAGAATAAGATCATTTAGAAATGAAACTAAGCAGCTAAAGAGTGAAATACCCTGCAGAAGTTGCTTCAAGCTAAGCGCCGCATGGCCGAACACATCATCCCTTTCCATCAGGTGATATAGCGATCAAGCGCGAACCTATCAACAGTAAAAAAAATAAACTAATAATATTTCATTATATTTGTTTATCTCAAAAAGGTACAATGGTGTTTTGTTTTTATTTAAAAAAAAAAGACGTATTTATTGGAACAAGTTTTGTGAAATATTTGAGTAAATGAAGGAATTAACGACTGCCATCAGAGCATTCAGGTGTAATCTATCTTTTTTACGTTGCCTTATTCAAACATTACATTGGATTGCATTGATTGTACCAACAAGCTTTTAAACCACAGATATAGATAGACATAGATAACGCAAGCATCACGATCTGTATGAAAACCAAGCGTGCCATTTTTTGACTACCTATTATGACGTCACAAGCACTATTTAGTGAAGACGCCGCCGCGTACGGCGTCCCCCTCGCTCCACCCCCACACCAACAGCACAATTAACCATTTTTATATTTTTAACTGTGTACATTTTTAGCTGTACTCCGATGCAGACTGAGCGCGAAAGTGACCACTTACGATTTTTGTACGTAAGCTAGGCACGCGAAGTAGTTGCTCTTGCGTTATCTAGGTATATCTATATCTGTGGTTTAAACCATTCCAAGATTACATATCCGATGAAAATGATATTTGCTAAAATCAATCGTTCTGCTTTGGTGAAATTATTGCCTCAAAATCAACCTAATTCGTCAAAACTACCGACATATTTTTATACTAATATCCGACTATACTCAAGCATTAGAGACGTATGTTAATTAATCATCAGAGGTCGGAGTAGGTAGATTGATGATCGAGGTCGTTGACGTCAAACGTAGAGGATAATATGGATATGCCTCCAAAATACCGGAACTTCATATTTATTGTGATATTTGTTCCGGAATTTTGAAATTAGCACGAATTTGTGTTTAAGGTGAAAAACGTATTAATAATATCAATCTACGCTGCGAGTGTTAGCTAATGGTGAAAGAAATCAGTATTTTATTTTATACAAAAATACCTTGGTATAGTTACACCGTATTTTGTCCCTTACTGTTGAATTAGAAATGACGCTTGACAGTATGACGCTTTATTTTATTTTAGTCCATAATTCTAATCCCGGAACTTTTTCCGGTACATCCCGCGCTTTATGGATAAAATGGCATGTCCATATTATAATATCTTGACGCAAGTATATAAAATCAATCTACCTACTCCGACCTCTGTTAATCATATATAGGAAAGATTAACAGGCTTGTTAATCTCAGCTACATCTCTCCTATGAAACGTGAAGTCAATCCCAAATACATTATGTATTTACTTTCGACTATTCGACCTCGACGTGAACAGGGTGTCAAGTTGAAGAGGGTCATGAAGCGAAGGTTCTTACATTAAATATATCTTATAATAATGATTTATTACAATTCAAAGTAAATGTAAATATTCACAGTGCCTGTTATCTAACTTGTCTAAAACGGCTTGATCGATTTTTATGTTTCTATTTATTAATTTAGGATCGCCAACATTACAAGCACTGGTAAATTACAAATAACACTATTAAAGGGCAACAACACATTTTATTTTTTTGTATATTTTGTAGTTCTAAGAATATATCGAAGGCTTTTTTTATCACCACCAACTATTCACCAACATACATAAGATTAAGACAAGCATGCTCTAACGTCAGCCACATTATCAGTTTCCTTCAGCGCCAGCCTATATATAGTTTAAAAAAAATATACGCGCGGCCTTATCGCATTTCGCGATCTCTTCCAGGCAACCTGAACTAGACAGAAATCGTCTAGACACAAAATAGGGTACATTTTTTACAAAAAAAAAGAAGTTTATTATTTCAGTGCCATTTTCTCAAGTACTTCGCGCTTCTATCTTTAAATGCTTTTATAGAAGTGCACTATCTACACAATCTTATCTATGCTACAATCTACGGATCGTTATATTCTAATACTTCTGAACAGAAAGAGGCTTCTGGAGCGAGCTTGCACTTAGCTTGGACCAATGAGGCGTTTTCTATTCGATAAACTGGGCCATTGTTCTATTGGACTTTAAACAGATTGTGGCTAAACGGCTAAGGACGACCGATCGTGGAAAGGAGGCCGCACTGGGCGAGATAGCATGCATCGTTGATTTTTAACATTGGAGATGTTTATACACTACCCTACTAAGCTAAAAGGCGGTACAATACGTGGCATATAAGTTGAATCAAAATGGCGATCGACGAACTTTAATGTAGTAACAAAGTGTTCAAATATAATGCTTTTCGCTATAAATTATTTTCAAATCAAATGAAATATGTTTAGTTTCATTTAGTATTCGGCTTCGTTAGTTTTGACGGCTCTATTGAAATACTGAAGAGCTGTGGTGGCCGAATGGTAACGACCCCGACTTACGAGTTGCAGGTCGCGGGTTCAAACCCGGCCAGGCGCATTACTTTGTGTAATTTATTTCATCACCACTGCTCTCAAAACGGTGAAGAAAAACATCGTGAGGAAACCGGCATGTCCTAGAACCAAAAATTCGAAGACATGTGACATTCACCAACCCACATTGGGCCCGAGTGGTGGATTACGGCCCATTCCCTTTCTTTGAGTGGAGGCCTGAGTTCCAGCAGTGGGAACATTAAAAGGCTGATGATGATGATGATGATGATTGAAATACATATGCCAACATGGATCTTACACATTTGATGGCCGATAAAACTGTCGGTCCGACCTAATGTGAGCCCGCTCTTATGCTTATAATTCTCGCCTACGTAATAACACACTAACCCTTGGCAAAACCAGTAACTACTACTGCACAAACCATTGCAATACAATATCGATTAAATTTTATGATAGCCATCAGTGCAATAGTGCACGTCAATCAGGCATGATGCAATTTTTATGACCAGATACACTGGGTGACTCATGATATTATTAGATTCAAAGAGTGGCCTGTTGTTATTTTATTGACGATTATATCAATAGTACCTGCTCGTGACCTGGCATAGGATTTCTATATTTATTTTGAACTATCAGTTCGCTTCGCCTGCGTGATAACAAAACTGAAAAAAAATCAAATAACAAACTGTTTTTCTTTCTTTCTTTGGTAGTAGGAAACATAATCCAAAGATAAAAGTATTATTATTTGCTATTGCAAGACATGGTCTACACGTGTACCAAGCTTCATCGAAATCCGTTCGGCCATTCGAGAGTGAAGAAGTAACAAACACACATACTCTAAAAAATCACAAAACATATCCATCGATTTATATATTATTTATATAATTATTTAATAATATAATTTAAATAAAAGCTTTTTATCAGCCATCTTACCACCAATTCGTATTAATATTTAATTGTGTTTATTTTTTACTAGTTTCGATCAGTGCTTTCACCCCTGAATCCCTGTTTTATCACTTTAGGGACCATTCTTTCTTGACAGCAGTCGAAGCTATTTTTTTTTTATGATAGGTAAAATCATCCAATGACAAATCCGCGAGGTAGTAGGCGGGAGATAATGTCAGACTCTTATTGACTAAAAACCTAACCTGTTCGTTCATTGCCTTCGTTCAAGGCCGCGGGGTTCACTTTCGTACAACCTTTGGCCCCAGTAGGCTTCGACCCTGTTTGCCCCTACAGTTTTCTGACAACTCCTTGAGGCACGCGGGAACAGTGCGCGCCGACGACGACTTGGGCTATTATGTAAGCAGATTTTTTACAAATATTAAACCCACCCCCCTTATCAGCAAAAGTAAGCAAAGCTCTACCCCCCTCATGATTACGTAAACATTGGTACATGCATTTTTCAATTAATTCAGGTTTCGTTATTGAGGAGTGGTTATAAGTCTAGAAATAAAGAATAGGCTTGAAATAGGGGCTGACTCTAAGTCTTCAAGGACATTGAATGTTTGTTGCTTTAGTGTCATTTTGGAACATCAATATCATTCTCTTACAGAACTACCAAAATATACTGCTGACGTAATCACCATCCAGACACCCTCGTCCCCCATGTCATCAAAAATAAGCAAAGAAGCCAGCCGCAAGAAGCCAGCTACAAGAAGTCAGCCGTAAGTTATTTGCATCTGCTGCATCTTTGAGAAGACTCCGAAATTTTCTGCCGACTGCCACCAAGATTGCGCTTGCACAGTCACTTCTTCTTCCCATCCTTGATTATGCTGATGCCAGCTATCTTGATCTCACTCAGGAACAACTGGATAAACTTCAGCGGCTTCAAAAATTTTTGTATAAGATTTATATTTGGTTTTCGCAAATATGACCAAGTTTCCAAATTCCGTGTGAAGCAGCCAGACCAGTTGTTAGTCGTCATGTAAATTTCTGTATTGTTATCAATATGTATGTATTTATTATAAAATATATGTATATATCTATGTATCTATTGTAATATAAATATGTATATCACTGTTATTATCACACCAATGACCGCCCCATTTCTTGTCCAGGCAATTACTGTCCATTCCAGGTTGCCGGGAAGAGATCGCAGAGTGCGATAAGGCCGCCCATTGTATATGTGTGTTTTAGTTTTAGTTCCTTGTTTTTGTTTATGTAATGGTGTACAATAAAGCATATAATAAATAAATAAATAAAGCAATGACCCTATAGTGCTTACGTAAGACTTGAATGGCCCCTATACAAAACTACACTCATTTAACATCACAATTATAAATAAAGCATAAGCATAATCCACCTTATTATGTTCCCACTGCTGGGACTCAGGTCTCCTCTCTAGGAGAGGGAAAGCTGCAATACACCACGCGGGCGCATCGTAGATTGGTGAATATGACCTGTCTTTGAATTTTTGGATGTAACACGTCTTCGAATTTTTGATTCTATAATTCCTCACGATGTTTTCCTTCACTTCAAGAACTCCGTGTGCATTTTCATTTACGTTCAATTAACTTGAAGCAGTGTTCTACTATCATTTTTAAATAAAACAATTAAGTCACTGTCTCAATTTTTCCATCAGGAACTTGTTTTTTAAATGGTGGTTGTTGTAAATGAAAAGTTAAATAGTTTCTTCTTTGAATAAGATTTGAAGCTCTCTATGAACACGCTACTTAAGTGTATATCGCAATATCACTAACTTTCAATTTAGAAAGTCATTTCTGAGTGATGGTTCAGAAGAGTCCTTGCGGCACTGGAATGCAAAAGGCAAATAAAATAATATTCATGGGTTTTAGTCATTAAAAGTCTCTCTCTCTCTCTTTCTTCGTTCAGGCGTGGGCTTTTGAACAACAAGCTATGAGTAGCTCGCCGTCAGACCAGCCGGTAACTATCCGGGCGGAGCCCGTGTAGTTCGACGCGCCTCAAAAATATATCAGCAAAAGCATACGTCCAAGCAAGCGTCCCAACAAGGACGAAGCTTACTGGGGCCATGGGTCGACTTATGAAAGAGAAACCCATGATTATAGAACGCAAAGGAAACTGAAGGAACATAGGTGTGGTTTTAGTCAGTAAAAGTCTGAAACGCCCTCTCGCTCTGCTTTAGATCGAGAGAATTTATCAGATGATTCCGCACCTTAAAAGCCTTGTTGCATTAAGTCCGCCTATGTCCCACTATTGTTCATGAAGATTAAATAAATAAATAAAAAACGTTCCATCTAGCTACATCCAAAGCCCTACCTAGTACTTATGATTTGTTCTTCTCATTCGTACATCTGGTGATGTGGTCGTGGTCATAAATCGCCTGATAGAAAAGAATAGAACAGAATACAGTTGAGAAGAATAGAGTAAACTTTATTGTACACCAAAGAATTAAAAATATAATTTATATAAAAAATGTACTTATGCAATGCCGGTCTATATCGCTGACATTTCAAGACTTCTCCATCCCTCTCTATTTTGTAGCACTACGTGTACAATTGGCAAGTAAACAATTCCTAAGACAATTTAATTTGGTCTGTATTTAGTGGATGATCAGCCACGAGAACGTCAGCTCTGTACTCATCCTTATTAACCACTAAACGATCCAAAGAGCTTGAATAGTTACTTCAATCATTACAGCTGAAAAACGTCCACTTCTGGACATAGGCCTCCCACAAGTATCTTCATAACAATCGGTCCTATGCGTCTCACGTACATCGGATTTATGAGGGTCGCAGAAATCCGATGGATGAACGAACCTATGAAGGTTGACCTATCATCAGTCCACCTTGTGCTCTTATGCTGTCTTCCGGCACGTGGTCGCCACTTCAGGGCCTTTTGTCTCCATTGACCATCATTATTCTGTTCTGCGAGCAATTATATCTATATATATCTGCTCATTTATTGGTAGAGTAGGGTAGAGTAGGGTAGAGTAGAGTAGAGTAGGGAAGAGTAGGGAAGAGTACGGTAGAATAGGGTAGAGCAGGGTAGAGTAGGGTAGAGTAGGGTAGGGTAGAGTAGAGCAGGGTAGAGTAGGGTAAAGTAGGGCAGAGTAGGGTACAGAAGGGTAGAGTAGGGTAGAGTAGAGTAGAGTATTGAAACACTTGATATAGTGAATACTAGATTTATTAGACTTAGAACATGTACATAATATTAAGATTAATCAGACACTGCTTAGGCGGCCACACCTATATCGACAATGACAATATATCTCACTAGGGTTGTGACCATTAGTTTTACTAACTAGTGATGTGATATTACAACATCCCCCTTGTTAAGTTCAAATTAACCTTTAACAAACAATGTAACATAGGCTGTGGACGGACTTGACTTAAATTCAATTGACAATACAAAGTATCTGACAAGTACTTATTTAGTTTTACAATACAAAACATCTTGGCTTAAATATGACTTAATCTAAAATACACTTTAGTACATTTAATTGATTTCATCAATTAGCCTTCTAGTTGGCTTTACAATTCTACCATAACGGGTTGACTTTTGACCTATGAATTGAGATGAGGATTCTTGAGGTGCTGACTCCTGACTATCACCTTCCTCTCTCCCCTGCGACGAGTTGGATAACATAGGAGAATATTTATGCCTTAGGTGAATTCTGTTTCTCCTATACCTAACTCCATTGACATCCTCAATGATATATGACCTATTTCCTGTCAACCTTTGTTTGACAATGGCCTGTTCCCAATTATAATTTGGTTTTCTTTTGAAGTAGACATGATCATTGGGATATAATATTGACAATGACTTAGTATTCTTGTTATAATACTTAGACTTTTTTTTATTGTTCTTATTGACACACTCTTTATAATTTTTAAATGTTACAACCTTTGGTTTTAATTTTTTGTATGACATTGGAATGTTATCTCTTAAATTCCTAGACATTAACAATTGTGCTGGAGATGGTAAGTTATTCTTAGGTGTATTTCTATATTGTAATAAGGCTATATATGGGTCAGACGAATTTTCTCTACATTTTTTTAACATATTTTTGACTATTTTGACTGAACTTTCTGCTTGTCCATTTGACTGTGAATGATATGGACTAGTTACATTATGTTCTATGTCCCATTCATGTAGGAAATTTTTAAATTCTAATGACTGAAAAGGAGGTCCACCATCTGACACTAATGACAAAGGTATTCCATGACGGGCAAAAATAGACTTTAAATGTGTAATTACATTTTTGGCTGTACTGTTTTTATTTAACAAAGCTATTTCTATGTATTTAGAATAATAATCTGTGACAATTAAATATGTAAGGTTATCAAAATACATTAAATCAATACCAACTTGTTGCCATGGATACTTATTTATTTCAAAATTTTGTAGTGGTTCCTTTTGATTACACGGTTTATATTTTGCACATATGAGACACTGTTCTACCACATTTTTAATATCTGCTGACATGCTTGGCCAATACAAAGAATCTCTTGCTACTTTTAAACATTTATTTATACCTTGGTGACCTTCGTGGATTTTAGCCAACATTTCTTTATACATAGACTGAGGTACTATTAATTTTGAACCTTTAAACAACAAATCTTTGACTACATGAATTTCAGCTTGTGTACTCCAAAATGGTTTTGCCAATGGACTGACTTTATTTTTATTTTTTGGCCAACCTTCATAATAATATTTCTTTAACAATTGCAAAGTTTCATCTTTATTTGTATGTTGCAACAGTTTTGTACTGTATTCCTTTGTGACAGCTAAATTTGAATACATTAAATTGACATGACAAGACATTTCAGATTCATTCTCTGGTATATAATGATCTTTTAAGGCTGCTCTGGACAATGTATCTGATATATACATCTGCTTTCCTGGGACATGTATAACTCTCAAATCATATTTTTGTAAAGTTAACATCATTCGCTGTAATCTAGCTGGTACATCATGTAATGGTTTATCAAATAAGTAGACTAAGGGTTTGTGATCAGTATGGACAGTTACCCTATGACCATATACATACTGGTGAAACTTTTCACAACCAAATTGTATTGCTAACAATTCTTTCTCAATTTGAGCATACCTAGACTGAGTTTCTGTTAGTGTTTTTGAACTATAAGCAATGGGTTTATTGTTTTGTAAAATGACTGCTCCCAATGCTGACTTAGACGAATCTACTGACAAGACTAATGGAATATTGGGGTTATAATGAGCTAAGACTGGTGACTTTGTGATTTCATCTATTAAACTCTTAAGACATTTACTATGATTTTCATCCCAAGTCCAGACTGAATCTTTTTTCAAAAGATTTCTTAAAATTTGAGTTTTTTCTGACAAATTGCTAATAAAGGGACCTAAATAGTTGATCATACCTAAAATTCTTTGCAATTCTTTGACATTTTGTGGTGTAGGCATATTGACAATTGCTTTTACTTTTTCTTGATCGACCCTAGCACCATGTTTACTAAAAACATAACCTAAAAAACAGACTTCAGAAACTAGAAATTTACATTTGGACTTATTGAACTTTAAATTGACTTGACGTGCTCTTTGCATGACCTTATGTAATCTCTCATTATGTATGGCCTCATTCGGTCCATAGACAAGAATGTCATCGATGAATATTAAGACTCCTTCTAAATCACCAAACAAATTCATCATAACTCTCTGAAATATTTCTGATGATGCATTTATACCAAAAGGCAATCTTAAATATTTATATCTACCAAAGGGTGTTTGAAAGGTACATAAATCAGAACTATATTCATCTAATCTTAACATCCAGAATCCTGAAAAAGCATCTAAATGAGAGAAACATTCAGCTCCAACTAACTGAGATCTTATCTCATCAATTGACTTAAGTGGATAGATTTCCCTTATAATATTCTTATTTAAATTTCTAGGATCTAAACAAATTCTCAACTGACCTGAATTCTTGACAGTAATTACTATGCTATTCACCCATTCTGTAGGCTTAGTGACTTTCTCAATCACCTGCATTCTTTCCATGCGATCCAACTCTTCGCGAAGTTTATCGAGCAACGCAAATGGTACTCTCCTGGGAGGATCCACACATGGCACTGCATCAGGTTTGAGTTTCAGGTGACAGACAGGAGGCAGACATCCAAGACCCTGGAATACATCATTGTATTGTGTAAGAATTTGTTGACAAAAATTTTGTTTTGACACTGAAAAAACTCTTTTAATTATACCTAATTTCTCACAAGTGGGAAGACCTAGGACATTTGGACAAACTAAATCTGCGACTATAAATACTATATTTTCTATAATAGTACTGTTATTCAAGGTTAAGCTGCATCTGACATTGACTTTACCAATTATGGGTATTGACTTGCCACCAAATCCAGTGACATTTATCTGACATTTGACAAGTGTCATTTGAGAATGACGTTTTAAACAAAGAAAAGTTTGTTTTGACATTATGTTAAGATCAGCTCCTGAATCAATGATACAACTAATTTGTGTATGACCTACTAAAATGTTTATGTTCCATGACTGATTAGAATAGTATTTGTTTTGTGTTGTATCTACTGTGTTGACTTGTTGACTTTGTGGTGATGTGATTGACGTACTTGTTCTAAGTGTAACAAATGACTTTTGATGAAATGGTTTTGTTATGATAGTGAGTGATTCCTCAGACATGTGTCTGTGTTCATCATTGAGATATGAACTTTGACTTTGACTATATTTATTTGACTTCTTTGACTTGACACTGAATCTCTCAGACTGGTGATTGCATTCATCACCGAGGCTATTTTTGGACCTCTCAGATATTACATTTTCACCACTTTCATCATTGAGACATGACTTATAATTACTGAATCTCTCAGACTGGTGATTGCATTCATCACCGAGGCTATTTTTGGACCTCTCAGATATTACATTTTCACCACTTTCATCATTGAGACATGACTTATAATATTTTTTATGACAATGTGAGTCTACATGAGATCTCTCAGATATGACACCATTCTCATCATCGGAATCATTCCTAGACTGTGACTGGCCATTATATGACCACCCTGACTGTGATTGTCGGTGTGGGTGTGACGGTGTGCCTATTGACTTGACATGTTTGTGTGACTTTGAATGACTGTCGGATTGACTTGTCTTATGACTTATAATTCCAACAAAATAATCTTGACTACTGTTATCACTTGAATTAAACGACTCTAAATGACTGACTTTTTTATTTGTAAAACAATACTTAGCAAAATGACCAAAAGATTTACATGACCTGCATTTGACTCCTTGCGCTGGGCACTTGTAGCGGTGAGACTGCCCACAGCGGCTACACGTCCTCGAGCGCTTTTCAGGGTTGGGAGACTGTTTTCCTTTGTTGGGTGACTTCCCTGCGCCAGATCCCTGCTGACCGACTGGTGAAGCTCGCTGTCGACGTTCCCCTCGACTACGGCTCCTCCGACGTAGATGCATGACATTTTCCGTATTTTCCTTTGTAGAACCATTGAGCATCTTTTCTGCATCCTGCTGAGCAACGATGAGTGTCCTTGCTAGTTCTCGCATCCTCTGGTATGTCAGATCAGGTTCCTGCAGCAATCTCTGACGGACATGTGCTAAATCTAGATTTAGATTTGCGATAAAAATATCCCTGATGAGTGATTCCCTGAGCGTTCCAAATTCGCATTCTTGACTTTTATTTTCTAGATCTGCCAGGAATCCCTCGATGGACTCGGATTTCTGTTGTCTCCTTGTGAAGAAACTATAACGGCACATGGTCAAGTTTCTCCTAGGCTCAAAATAATGGTCGAATTTTTCTTTGACATCCAGTATCGTGGTCTCTTCTAATTTGAGGTTAAAAGTGTTAAATATATTTAAACCGTTCTCACCAATGAGATGGAGTAAAATGGCGATCTTGCGTTTTTCACCTGCCCTGTCCAGACCTGTGGCTAACAAATACAGCTCAAATTGCTGCCACCAGCGTTTCCATGCTTCCGCATTGTTGTTTGTTGAATCTGAGGTGATTTTCAAGGCTTTAATCGCATTGTTCAGACTTTGTTCAAAATGGCTACCGCTTTTGACTGTTGATGAGTGGTCCATTTTTTTCGCGATTTTCTTCGTGTTTTTGGATTCTTCACTTCTGACACCATGTAATGTTTATATTGAAACACTTGATATAGTGAATACTAGATTTATTAGACTTAGAACATGTACATAATATTAAGATTAATCAGACACTGCTTAGGCGGCCACACCTATATCGACAATGACAATATATCTCACTAGGGTTGTGACCATTAGTTTTACTAACTAGTGATGTGATATTACAACATAGAGTAGAGTAGGGTAGAGTAGAGTAGAGTAGAGTAGGGTAGAGCGGGAGCAAAGCCGCGGGCAAAAGCTAGTATATATATAATAGCAGTTACTTTACTAAGCCTAAGGCAGTCAAAGGAAGGGAAACCGAAGTTTGTTTGCCAACGGCTTGGGAACAACTTCGTAGGTAGTGATTGATACTTCATGTTAACATGCTGGCTATACAACACTGGTTTTAGTATATGCGAAACCCAAAACACCGTGTATAATATATTTATGTAAGGAATCTATGTACAAAATTTCATAACTGTTATGAAAAATCACAAAGTAATAAGCTTGTTATGTCACCTGGCTGTCTGCACACACACATGGTCACCGAGACATCCGGGTGACAGAGGGGTTGATTTGCTCCCGCACCCATCTGTCCACAGTGCTCGCTATGACCTGCCGTGACCTGCGTTATACTAAGTGTCGGTGGTTTCCATCTTGTGAACTCTTTTAAATATTTTTGGAAAAAAAATATAACATGATGTATAAATGATTGGAATCGCTTCAGTTGCTGATTCTGAACAAACCATATTTAGGTTTCGCATATACCTACTAAAAATAATGTTGTAGAAGACGCTTCATAAAGTAGCTAGACGTAAAGTAAGCTACATTCTACCAAAATAATTACTTTAACGGTTCGATTGGCATAGTGGTTGAGTGATTGGCTACAGTGCTGCGTGTAGGGTTCAAAAAGTTCTAACACACCCTCCCGTTCCAACTATGAGTCATTTAAATTTAAATTCCCACGTTAAAAAAGTTCTTAGGAATGGTCCAGTACAAAACATGTAACGATTTATACACCGTTAAATTTTGATCGTTTTAATCCCGTGGAGGGTCGATCCGATGTATAAAACACTATCGAATTGTAAAGATAAAATTAATAAATAAAGTGAAAAGAATGTATTTTTTTTCTAAAATTCGAATTAATATACGTATGTACGAAATTAATTTCTTAAATTAAACGTCAGCTGAGCGAGTCTAATGACCTGTAAATAGTACGCAACGACCAACAACTATCTACAAGTTAATTTCGTACATGCGTAAATTGATTCGAGTTTTAGAAATAAAGTACTTTATTTTATCTTTAAAATCGATAGTGTTTCATGTATCGGGTCGACCCTCCAGGGGATCAAAGTGGTCAAAATTTAACGGTGTATAAGAAATTCTCTTGTTAAAATTGTCTTTGTTCTTGTTGTTGCAACCGCGCCAATATTTATTATTTTTTTAAATCGCTGATGTATCTAAGACATCAATTAATTTCGCAACTTATTGTTTTAGAAATAAATTTTAAGAATGAATATTCTATCATCCCACTTCGAGTTAGAATCATCATTTATAAAATTCTAGTTACTACTACTCGTAGTTTGGTACTTTATTAAATTTATTTAAAAATTATTTCGATCCTCTGATCGCAACAAACGTAATTAGCGTATTTTTTCGCATATTTATTTATTTATTTTTAGACTATACTATACATATAACTATACTATATATATAATATTCCACAACTATTACACAAAGCCATCTGTCTAGTCCCAATCTAAGCTGAGCTTGTGTTATCAGTACTAGACAACTGATAAACATACTCATACATTTTCTAAATACATACATATTATAAATAAATTACACCTCGACACAGAACAAATGATCGTGCTCATCACCCAAACATTTGTCCTGGGTGGGAATCAAACCCATGAAATCCGGCATAGCAGTCAGGGCTACTAACCACTAGACCAACAAACAAACTATTGTTACCGTTAGCTGTTTTTACCAAAGAGGTCAATAGGCGGACTTAATGCAATAAGGCTATTCCATCTGATATATAATCTGTGTGTCACTGGTAGGTTTGCAACAGTAAATCTGTAATCCCTACATAATATAAAACAAAGTCGCTTCCCGCTGTCTGTCCCTATGTATGCTTAGATGTTTAAAACTACGCAACGGATTTTGATGCGATTTTTTTAATAGATAGAGTGATTAAAGAGGATGGTCTCGTATAATACATGCATAATATATTTAATATCAAGATTGCACTCGTGCGAAGGTAGTAGCGCTAGGAATATTATAAATGTAAATGTAACTCGGTCTATTACGCTTTCATGGTTTAACTACAGAACCGATTTTGATGAAATATGTTGTAGAGAAAGCTTGAAGCCCAGAGAAAGACTTAAGCGACTTTTTATTTGGCTTTAACATTTACTTTACTCAGACGAAATCGACCAGTTCGTGTTGCCAGTGATGACATACGAGTATGGCTCTGAAACGTGATCACTCACAATGGGCCTCATCAGAAGGCTTAAAGTCACTCAAAGGACAATGGGCTATGCTCGTTTCCTTGCGTGATCGAATCAGAAATGAAGATATCCGCAGGAGAACCAAGGTTGCCGATATAGCACGAAGAATTGCCAAACTTAATTGGCAGTGGGCAGGGCACATAGCTCGCAGAACAGATGGCCGTTGGGGCCGAAAGGTTCTGGAATGGCGACTACGTACCGGAAAACGCAGTGTTGTAAGGCCTCCTACAAGGTGGACCGATGACCTGGCAAGAGTTGCGGGAATCCGATGGATGCGAGATGCACAGGACCGTTCATTGTGACGACACTTTGGGGAGGCCTATGTCCAACAGTGGACGTCTTTCGCATATGATGATGATGATGAGACGAAATTGTGGACAAAAGCTGGTAAATAATATTTAAATTCTCATTTCAACATGACAGCATTATAGTCTTATAACAACATGCAAATTACATGATCGTTTACATAACAGTCTTGGCAATGACTATTAAATAGTTTGCACTCAATAAATATACATTGCAATTGACTATTGACTATTATAATTAACATATCTGTAATCATGACTGCCCATAGAATTGTTTACAAATATCTCACGCTTTATTCTTAGCAACTGTTATCATTTAGTTTGACTTAATTGTTAATAATACCAACATTATCAACACGTGGCTTTCATAGATTATATCCTCGACCTTTCCATTGATTAAAAGCATTAGCTGATAATATATTATATGTATTTAAATAATATACGTATTAATATGTGTTATTATTTATCACACATTAACGTATAAATATATTTATTTATTTACCAAGTACATAATAAGTAATCAACTACCGTTCACTCTCAGCAAGGTTCAGTTGAAAACCAGCGTCAGGCAGCTACCACTGATTATCATGTAGTTGCCTGGCATTTATGCTGAACTGGACCTATTTGGCGTCGCCGTGAGGTCTTTCTTTCTTTCTTTCTTTACCCGCAATGTAATATCACACCACAGCAGCGCCAGAGTTAAAAATAAACCTAGTGGAATAATAAAAGGATAAATAAAACTAGAACAAAATAAAAAGTTTTTATACTTATTAGAGAATTAAATCAAAACCACCTACATCTACCCTTGTTGCTACCCAGACTAGCCTCATTAGATTCTAACTGACACAGTCATTGCCTGTTAATCACCATGCATTCGTCGATTATAGCGGCTCATTACCAATGTCTAATTAATGCATGACGATGTCCGTATTATTGCCATGACATTGCCATGTTATCTGCTGATATTATGATGTTCACCATTAAATTATTCAGTTGTTCTATACGTTATTTATAATAGCGTATAAGGTAGGTGGCCGAGTGGTAACGGGACTTACGAGTTGTAGTTCATGGGTTCCAACCCAGCCAGGTGAATTACTGTGTAGTTTATTCTATCACCACTGCTCTCAAAACGGTGAAAGAAAACATTGTGAGGAAACCGGCATGTCCTAGAACGGAAAATTCGAAGACATGTGACATCTACCAACCCGCACCGAGCCAGCGTGGTAGATTATGGCCCATTTCCTCTAATCTTCTAGAGAGGAGACCTGAGTCTTAGGGCCAAATTCACCAATAAACTAATCGCAATTCGTTCAAACAAAACGCAGTTTGAGCGCCTAATCGAGATTATAGCTTCATTTTGCGTTTCACCGCGATGACTTGAACCTAGTTTACGCTAACTTCAGTTTCAATTCTTTTGTTGTCGCCCATGTTTACGACATGGTTTTTTAAACTAGATTACGCTGAGCTCAGTTTAGTTGAACTATGTTTTTATATTGAATGGTGAAATCAGCCCTTAGCAGTGGGAACATTAAATTGAGGCTGATGATGAATCATCATTGCTTTTCCAATATTACATTAATAATTTAAAAAAATAGTGGTTTAGCGGTACTATCAGGAAACGCATGTTAGATTACTAAGGTAAAGTAATTACAGTCATTGATCCTCCTACATTTGTTAACAATTTGACGTTCTTAATTAAAAAAATGAAATTAAGATATAAGCTATCTTCAATCGACATCTATCTTGAACTTTTACATTTTCTAGTAATGAAAAAACAAATAGAAAATAACACATAAAGCTATTTTCAATCGACATCTATCTTGAACTTTTACATTTTTTAGTAATGAAAAATAGTTTATTGTTTTTAGGGTACTCTCGCAGAGATATTAGGATAAGGTCAATGTACTTTTTTCCACGTTTATTTGGCGCCTTGTATATTCAAAGAAGAAACGATGGTTTAAAAAGCATTTTTTTTTTAATCATTATCAGAATAAAGATTAAAATTCTTAACTTAAGGTTTTGAGGGCTGGCCAACGAAATGAAAATGAAATGGGTTTTATTTAATCACCAAAAGTCTGACATTTTCTTTTGCTCTACCCAAAGCGAGAGAATTTATCTAAAAAATTATAGAGAGTGAAAAAGATCCAGAAGAGGACTTAAAATAGTTTTAAATAAAAGAAACTCGAAATAATACAAATTACTCTACGATATTCCACTGACACAAGTAAAGTAAACACTACCCACGCTACCCACTTCACAAGATTAGAAACATTTCATCTAAGTGAATACAGGATTAGGTGCTTGAAAGACTAGCAAGAAAACTATGATAAATAAAGAAGACATTTCTATCGTTTACAAAATAATCCGGCAGTGAAAAACATTCTGGCAACCGAGAAATAAACCGGCAGCGAAAATCCCTATGTTCCCTGACAGCCAACTGGCGGGAAAAATTTGGAACATCGATAGTCCCAACGTTACACACGTCAAAGTCTATCTAGTGACGGCATCTCAATATCGTCGAGAAGGCTATCTCTCAATCGATTACTATCGATAAAACCATAGACGCGGAGAATGGACTGAGTATTACCCATACAAAATTGACGACTTTGCAAAAAGAGACAGTTGTTTTCAAAAAAAAATTTTCCGCTTTTCTATCGGTATTCACTCTTCACACCTGAAGAAAGTTTCAACTTATAAATAGCATATTCCTCTAGTTATTGCCAGCGGCTTCGTTCGTGTGTTTTTAGAAAGTTATCCCGAGGGAAGTATGTTCCCGAGATAAAAAGTATTCTGTGATATTTGAGGACATAGTAAGTAAAAGTAAAAATAAAGTAAGTAAAATATTTATTGCGCAAAGAAAATTAAAGCCATTTTAACAATAACATCAGTCTACAAACACTAAAAATGAAAGTGGCAAAGATCACTGTCCTTCAAACTAGGAAACAATCCTGTATCTTGAAGAACAGTACATATTATCATATT
This sequence comes from Leucania comma, assembly GCA_958295575.1. NCBI lineage: Eukaryota > Metazoa > Arthropoda > Insecta > Lepidoptera > Noctuidae > Leucania > Leucania comma. The sequence goes on along the minus strand of OY282478.1, from coordinate 21,555,053 downwards.
CTACTGGTATACCAAGTTTATCGAAATCTGTGCAGCCGTTCACGCGAGAAAAAGTAACATAAAAATTCACTGCAAAATATACTTAAGTTATTTTACAAACAAAATATTCATAATAATAATACAGTGAACTAAGAAAAGAACGTTCAGGGTGCATGTTGCACAGTTCTATGTAGGTTTAGTGTTGATAGTTATTTTCAAAAATCTAATTACTATTTTAAGGATGCTTAAATTATATTAGTAATGACAACAACACCCATGGGGGATTGCTGATTTTTATTGGTCGCCTAAACCTGGATCAGGAAAGCTCAGTCCATTCTCTACCGCTATCGATAAAACTGTCGACCAATCTTCTCGATAACGGCAAGACACGAACACTGTTTGACATCAATTTAGCGGTATTACATCCACCACTATCGGACGATCTTCACAGATAACATCGAAAACAAGCTGCTGTAAGTCAGATTTCGAGCGTCTTTGAGCGATTGAAAGATTATGAAACGTGATTTTCAGATTTTCAAATGTTTTTTTTCTAGCTGCAGCCAGCGGCTTCGCATGCATTATATTAGATCCGACCCCGATTTCTGGCCACCGTAGGCGCGGGCAATGGGTAGCTAGCCATCCGACCGTCCGGTAACCGCCCAAGTCGTCGACGGCGCGTATCGTTCCACGCGCGTCTTATGGAGTTGTCAGCAAACTGTAGGGGCCGAACAGGATCGAAGCCTACTGGGGCCATGGGTAATGTGAAAGTGATATCCCGGGTCCTGGTACGAAGGCGAAGAAGGAACCGGAGTGTGTTTTTAGTCTGTATAGTCTAAAACTACCCCCCCTCCGCCTAAGGGCGGGATATGTCATTGGATGATTTTCCCAACTAAAAAAAGCACCTTTTACACAAAGCAAAATTTACACAAAGCTCCAAAATATCTATTCTATTTGCTTTAATATTACAAAAAACGTTACATCCTCATTCTAATGTAAACGGAGTGTGAATCTGTAATTTTCTCACGATTTACTTCCATCATTCACTTGAAAACTATTTATCTTAACTGAATGCGTAATCCAATGCAATGTACTAAAACAATAAATCATGCCAGATTGTTTGCTCAACAATGTAAAGCAAATCATGTGATTTTAGAATTACTCGGTTCTGGAATTTTGGATTGAAGTAGAGTGGTGGAGTGATTCTGGAGCGTGAAAGTGATTCTGGAAGCATTCCCACAATGTAGTCCCACAAAGTGGTGGTCGCAGGAATCGGTACAATGCGAGGCGTGCAGGACCAGTCGTTGTGGTGACACTTGAAGGAGGCCTATGTCTTGCAGTGGACGTATTTTGGATAAAATAATGACGATGATTTTCACTCGAAAGATAAGCGTGAACCTTTATAAAAATATCTCGAATTTTGAAGCAATTTATATATATATATATAATAAAATAATAAACACCGTTAAATTTACACCGTTAAATTTTGGTCGTTTTAATCCCGCAGAGAGTCGATTCGGTACATGAAACACTATCGATTTGTAAAGATAAAAATGAAAAATAAAGTACGTTTTTTCAAATTAATTTTAATTATTTAAAAAAAATCGAATTAATTCACACATGTGCGAAATTAATTTCTATAAGTAAACGTCAGCTGAGCGAGGCCAATGCACTGTAGGTACACAACGACCGACAGCTACCTACAAGGTTATTGACTCGTTTACTTAAAGAAATTAATTTCGTACATGTGTATTCGAGATTTAGAAAAAAAGTACTTTATTTTTTATGCATGTATGATACATACAAACCTTCCTCTTGACTCACTCTATCTATTAAAAAAACAGCATCAAAATCCGTTGCGTAGTTTTACAGATCTAAGCAAAAGCATACATAGGGATAGACAGCGGGAAGCGACTTTGTTATATACTATGTAGTAATGTAATGATTGCAGTTAATATTTATGTTTTTTATGTTCAAATATTGAGAGACAATTACTGTTTCATATTCTCGGACATAACACAGACTAACATTATATTTCCAAAAGGTGAATGAACATTGAAACCATTGTGAAACACATTTCCACCATAAACCTTTTTGATGATCGCCTCAAACTCATACCTTCCACTAGATTGAACTACCCGAGTAGGTGCCCTGTGATGTTGAAATACCAACCCTTTCCGTTTTTTACCTTCAATCTAAAAGGTTTCAACTTTTGAGAAAATTACTACAGTACATTATGTTAGTAGGTAGTTTTTATAATAGGTACCTACACAAAAAAAACCCAAAAGCATTATTATTATATGAGTTAGATACTACATTATACCAGTAACTTCACTTTTCACATGAATATTATCTCTTCATACTTTACAAGCCTTTGGCTGCGGCTTCGTCCGTGTGGATATCACGGACGTGCAGTCAAAGCCAGATAAAAAGTAGCCAGAGGCCTTCCCTGGATGAACTCCAGCTTACCTACTCTTTACCAAATTACATAAAAATCTGTTCAGTAGTTTAACTGTGACAGCGTAACGGACAAACAAGCGCTTGTTTATATATAAATTAAAAAAAAAATAGACAGCGTTACTTTCACTTTATAAAATTAATTACCAATGAATAATATTTTATTTTAGTTAGTATGGCGATTGGTTGTGCGAATTTGCTGTGGACTGTAGGTTTAAAAAGCGATCTAAGGTTTGTTAACAATATGCAGATACTGTGCCTGGATGGGACGGAAACTAGGAAGGAACACTGACCTTTTGACCTCGAAGGTTCCACGTGGCGCCGGCCGGCGAACCCCGACTTCGTACTTTCAAATCACTGCCAGATCCTGTATTGCACTACACTGCACTATTGTTGAGTCTTTGAATGGTTGGATCACGAAATAGTCAATTTTCTTGTAATTTCGAGCGGGCGATGTTAGCGGAGCGGTCACATTCACAATCGATGCACAAACGTCAATGTCATTTCATTTCTAGAGGTCGTGCGGGAAGGGAAACGGAAGGAATAGGATTGCTAGGCCAAAAAAATAAATTACAAAAAACAAAATCGCGGATCATAGCAAATTGGCGCAACCATTCCCCCCGGGTTTGAAGGGTTACCTTCAAAGAAAAGAAAAAAAAACAAAAGCGAAACTAAACCCTATTACTATATCTAGACTATCAATACTAGGTAGCGAAACAACTTATAACTAACTATGCCACTACTGCTGATTAGGCAGAGGGCAGAGGCGAATAACCGGACGCAGGTACGATCCAGTTGCGGTTTTAACCTTTACGACTCGCGTTATTCCGTTCGAACCCGGAAAAACTTCTTCCACTACACCAAGAGGCCAGTGCAGAGGAGGCGCACTCTCAGTCTTCAGTATCACCACAGTACCGACTGTGACTGGATCTGAAGGAGTGTTCCACCTTTGACGCGACTGCAGCGTATGCAGATAATCTGTCCTCCATCGCTTCCAAAAGGACTGAACTAAGCTATCAAGCAGAGCGTGACAATTCACCTTATGGTGATAATCCACCAACAAATCCAAAACGTGATCCTTGCGTGGTAGGACCACTGGATGCATTTGTTCAAACTCTAACTTAGCATTTCGCAGACGGCCACCGACACGAATGAGTCCGTCTTGCAAAAATGGTTTCAAATGTTGAAGTGCGCGACTACAAGGTTTATGTGATTCTAAACTACGAAATTCTATTGAAAAATAAAATTTCTGCAACTCTCGAAGTACAACTGATTCAGCTCTATCCAAATCAGCTGCGATTATAGAACCACGCGATGGTAATAATCTCAAAAATCTTAGGACGTAAACTACACAGCGTAATAGTCTCGACCAAGACGAGACTCGATTAGACAACAACAAAACAACTGACTCTTCACGCGGAACTGATACTACAAGCGTATGTTTCTTCTCCTCGGGTGGCTCTGAAACAGTAGCGGGGTTAAACGGAGCACTTGGCCACTCGTTAGGAGTGGTATGAAGCCAGGGAGGGCCACAAAACCAAAGCGGATGATTTAAAATTTGCGCAGGAAGCAAACCACGTGAGAGACAATCAGCTGGGTTTTCTGTTCCAGCGACATGGAATATATTTTCCGGTGACAATTCAGCTTGAATCTTAGCCACCCTATTTGCGACAAACGTGCCCCATCGATGGGGTGAAGAGTGGGCCCAACATAGAGCAACGGTTGAGTCTGAAAACGCTACAATTCTCTCTATATTAATGCGAGGACGACAAGTTTTGACTATAGATGTAATCAATTGAACCAACATAAGAATAGCGCAGAGTTCGAGACGAGCAAGAGAGACAACCTTACGAGGAGATACCTTTGATTTTGTGCTAATGAGGAAAACTGAAATGTTATCGCCATTTTGGACCTGAAAGTAAACTACTCCCCCGTAAGCCCTCTCACTGGCGTCTGCGAAACCTACCACATTAACAACAGTGTCTGGTACTATACCAACATGGCGAGGAATCTGTATCTGATCGAGCATTGGAAGCTCTTTCCTATAGCGAGCCCACAACTTAGCAACACTGTCAGGAGCGGTGTCGTCCCAATCACAGTTGGAAAGCCAAAGCTCTTTTATAAGCAGCTTTGCATATAAAACGACAGGAGCTACAAAACCCAATATATCCCATATCCGAGCTACACATGCTAGGATAACGCGTTTGGTACAAGTTGGCGGAGTCGAGCTAATTTTAAGACTGAACATATCAGTTGCGGGTGACCAACTTAAACCAAGGATCTTATGCGAATCACTATCATCGAATTCCTTTACCGAAGTCAACCGGTGCGACGGTGGAATCGACTCTAATGTAGCTTGCGAGTTGCTTGTCCATTTCACCAGATCAAATTGACCGGACTTCATGAGGCTGATTACTTGAGCAGCGGTCTCTATAGCCTCTGCTTCACTAGGTACACTGTACACAAAATCGTCCTTGTACAATCCGGTTTCAATAGTGGCCCTTGCTTTCGGGTATGTATGACCCTCGTCAGCGGCCAACTGCTTGATAGTGCGAAGAGCGTGAAAGGGACTAGACTTAAGCCCAAAACAAACACGATTGAATTCGTAAACCTTCAAAGGTTCCTGCGGAGAAAATCTATACAAGAAGCGTTGGAATCTACGGTCACATTCTCTGATTCCAATACTAAGAAACATTTGCCGAATATCGGCAGAGAGCGCAATAGCAAACAAGCGAAAATTTACTATTATTTCAAATAAGTTACCCTGGAGGTTCTGACCACAATACAAGATATCGTTAAGCGATATGCCAGTACTAGTTTTAGCGCTACCATCCATAACCACACGCAGTTTAGTTGTAAGCTTGTCTTCTCTAACAACTCCATGGTGCGGGATGATGTAAAACGGGTAATCACGTGTCTCCTCAGTCTCGGCAGGCGCTGATGAGAAATAACCTTTATCTAAATATTCGATCAGCACATCATCATAGGCTTGCTTCAACTTAGGAGACGCCTGCATCTTACGTTCCAAGCATAGAAAGCGTTTTTCTGCGGAGGCACGGGAGCCACCGAGCGAAAAAATATCACCCTTGAAAGGGAGCGCGACAACATAACGACCATCTTTATCACGAGTAGTCGTGCGGGTATAAATCTCCTCAGTGACCTGATCCTCAGGGCTGAGAATAGGCGGGACATTGACCTCTTCAATCTCCCAGAACTTGCGGATGGTAGACTCAAGCGGCGGCTCGACGGTGCAACAGTGCGACACAGTCGAGTAACTATCTAAACAAGCGGGTGCGGAACCAACTATAACAAACCCGAGAACTGTTTCCAGTGCGTGCGGAGCGGGGTACATCGGAAGACCTTGAATTTTACGTGATAACTGGAGATGCGGGAGAATCGAAGCACCGATCAATAGATCGATATCTCCAGGGAAAGCGTAATTTCCGTCGGCTAACTGCAAGTTCTTAAACTCCGTCAGCATGGACGTGTCAACCGGTACCGTGGGCAACCGTTCCGTAATCTTATCTGCGACTAGCGAATCCATTTCAAACGAAATATTACGATTAAAACGTGAACTAAATATTATTTTAATGGAACCGTGAATGGTTGCCTTTAAACCTCCAAAACCTTTCACTTCTGAGCGGGATGACCAATTATTAAAACTAAAACCAAGGCGTTGACAACAATCCCGAGTAATAAAATTACTCTGGGAAGCGCCATCTAGTAGCGCTCGAACGGTGTGCGGTTTGCCAAAGGCATCTACAATGACAACTTGCGCGGTCGCAAGTAAAACGGTAGTGATTTGAGTACCAGCGGCGGAAAGCGAACACAATGTTACGTCGTTTGCACTTGCAGCAGGCCGCGCGTCACAAGCGTCGCGCGTCCGCGCAGGCCGCGGCCGCGATGGCAGCTTACTACTCTCAAAATGTAAGAAGGTATGATGTCTAGCTAGACATTTACGACAGCTAACACCACTGTTACATGACGTAACCAGATGTTTGTCACTTAGACAATTAAAACACAAATTATTAGTGCGGACAAACTTGTAACGATTACTAGGCGATAATCTCTGAAATTCCGAACACTTGTACAGCTGTGTATGGCTACCCTTACACAGAGAACAGTCAGGTGTTGAGGCGGTATTAACTAGCGTATGTGCAGTCTTGACTGACTTCGATGACGCGTCTATACGGCGATCGGAACCTGTCCTATTCGTGACTTCATGACGTGCCGACGTGCGCTGCAATACCTTAATATGGTCGCGAATAAAAGATTCTAAATCTTCGAACTTAGGTATTTCGTTACCGCGCCGAGTCGTTTCAAACAGACGAACAGTTTCAGGATCTAATTTCTCTAAACCGATATACAAAAACAAAAAGTCACAGAGGTCATTGACCTTTAGGTTCTTTACTGCACGAACAGATGATGCGAAAATATTTAAAAACTTCTCTAAATTATGATCGTTACAAACGGAAAAACTTTTCAAATCGAATAATTGATCTAAATATGCGGTGGCTACTAATCGCTTATCTTCGTATTTTGTTTTTAAAGTGTTCAAAACTAAATTGTAATTTTCAGCGCTAAACGTAATTCCAGCACAGACAGCCTTTGCCTTACCGGTCAATTTTTCTACGAGATAATGCAATCTCTCGTGATCTGTCAGCGATGTGTTCCTATGTATTATATTTTCGAAACTATCTATAAATAAATTCCAATTTCGAATGTCACCATTAAATTCAGGTATTTGAATTGGCGGCAATCGTGGGCGTTCGCGAGGAGGGTTGGATAAACCACTCGCGGGGGGGGGAGTCTCTAAACTCCTAGCAATACGTTTGATACGACAATACAAGTCATCAAAGGACGACAATGCCTGATAACTCACACAGTAATCAGGATTTAACTCCAACTCTAAAATGTTTATATTATTAATTGTAGATTCAAAATCCGCGCGCAAACTATCTAAAGTTTCCAACGAACACAAGAAAGCATCTCTAATCGCCAGATCAGAGATTTGCAAAGATTTATCACAAATTGATTGAACACGTGAAAACTGTGAGTCCCTTTTAGCGTATAAAAGCTTTAACTGAACCTTTAAATCAGTACTAACCTTGGTTCCCTTAAGAGACATCTTGTTTTGATATATTCACACTATACACTCAAACAAACACTTAACGAATTATTAAGTAAGCGATAATTAACAGATAACAATATGGTAATATTGTAAACAACAAAGTGAACGGCGAACGAACGGAATAACCTGAATCAATGAGTGAATATTACCCAATTTCTCGATTAAATCATTCACGTCGTTCATATGCGTATATAATCTATGGTTTATCCGTTTCCTACAAATATTCACTCAACAATGAACGGGTATTTTTGAAATGCGTCTACCTACATGCAATTTGTAGGACTTCCGAATGAATTTTGTCAAGAAAAAGAATGCGATCGATTTTTATCTACGCTGATATTTACGTAGCTAACTATAATTATGCGGTGCGGTTGACGGCGTAGGTACCGTAATTATCAATGGCTCTTTAACTATACGAGCGAAATAACGTTTAGTTGCCTAAATGCCTAGATGCGGGTTTTCTACTATTATATCTAGGTAAACAGGCGCGTTGCGTTTATTCCCTATGGAACAAATACTATATTGCGAAATTACAAGAAAATGATTCACGATCCTGCTCGTAGGACCAAAAGTAATGGTTGTGCGAATTTGCTGTGGACTGTAGGTTTAAAAAGCGATCTAAGGTTTGTTAACAATATGCAGATACTGTGCCTGGATGGGACGGAAACTAGGAAGGAACACTGACCTTTTGACCTCGAAGGTTCCACGTGGCGCCGGCCGGCGAACCCCGACTTCGTACTTTCAAATCACTGCCAGATCCTGTATTGCACTACACTGCACTATTGTTGAGTCTTTGAATGGTTGGATAACGAAATAGTCAATTTTCTTGTAATTTCGAGCGGGCGATGTTAGCGGAGCGGTCACATTCACAATCGATGCACAAACGTCAATGTCATTTCATTTCTAGAGGTCGTGCGGGAAGGGAAACGGAAGGAATAGGATTGCTAGGCCAAAAAAATAAATTACAAAAAACAAAATCGCGGATCATAGCAAATTGGCGCAACCAGCGATATTGTTCCATACAAGACCTCTTCTCATATAATATGAATATTAAATATTAACACACGGTCACTATGCTCAGTCAGTGATCACTATAATATGTAGACTTAGGTGACCAACAGGTTACCTTGTCATATTTCTCTTAACCTAAAGTCAGTGATGTCCAAATTGCTACTATAAAGGCAAAAGTCGTGTCGCACCGATCATAAATACTTAGCACAAAAAGAAATATCCTAAACACAAAAAACAACATGGAATTGAAAAGAAACACAATCATTACCTTGCCTTTTTCCTTAGAAACTAAACACGGTACCCCACACCATTATTGTTTGACTTCATAATAATGCCTTAAATGGCGGAATAACACAATTAAACCAATGGAATTGTCTCATTATTGTTATCTCTATAGATGAGGAGATAAAGCTGACATAAGCATATGGCCATGACAAAGAACTTGGTCTTAATAGCACATAGGATCTTGACATTAAACACGGGTATATGTCTACATTAGGCCTCCATTTGTTTATACAAAAGGACTATAATTATGGTCATAAGCATTGTTCTTGTATAAGGTAGGTATGTCTGTGACAAAGAATTTAGTATCTTAGGAAGTATGGTTTTTTATCTTTCTTGTCAACGTCTAAGAGATATAATAACTTGGAAGGATTTATGAGTTCTTGACATGCTCTTCCTGTACGGCGTAAACTGTAAAAGTGTGTCTTCGCTTACGAGCCGAGCACGAGCGAAGTCGAGCTGCTCGTCGTCATTCATCGTTAATAGGCTACTTTTATTCCGGGAGTAAATTCCCTTAGGATAATTTTCTACTTTCGCGCTACCGAAGCCGCTGGCAGAAGCTAGTATTTAATAAAAAATGCAAGATATCATATAAAATGCGAGTTATCATAGAAAATGTGAGTTATCATAGAAAATATAAATTTTCTAAAAATGCAAGTTTTAATAAAAATGCAAGTTTTAATAAAAATGCAAGTTTTAATAAAAATGCAAGTTATAATAAAAATGCAAGTTATTATAAAATGCAAGTTATCATAGAAAATCTAAGTTATCAAAGGACATGCAAGTTTTAAAAAAAATGCAAGTTATCATAGAAAATGTTGGAAATATCGTTTACTCTTGCGCCAGAATGTTAGTTTTACAATGTAAAAAAAAGTACGTACGGTACCTATGCTGATACAATGAATCATTGATTCAATTGTATGTTCCAACTTATTAGAATGATTAATAGAATGCGGTCTCCACAAATGATTAGATAAGTTGTCAGTTCTTGAGAGTGTTTGGAAAAACCAATCTTGGGTATTCCCTGATAAATATCTGATCATTTTAAAATCATTTATCTTTCATTCTGACTGGCCTGTTGGTCTAGTGGTTAGTGACCCTGACTGCTATGCCGGAGGTCGTGGGTTCCATTCCCACCCAGGACAAATATTTGTGTGATGAGCACGATCATTTGTTCTGTGTCTGGGTGTTATTTATCTATAATATGTATGTGTTTAGAAATATATAAGTATGTTTATCAGCTGTCTGGTACCCATAACACAAGCTCTGCTTAGCTTGGGACTAAACGGTGTTGTGTGATAGTTGTGGAAATATTATTTATTTATTTACTCAAATCAATCTGCCGAGCTTTTTTTAAGTAGATAATGTTAGGGTCGACTTCGAGTAGCGATGGGCGATTCCGTGATGTTTTAAAAATTGAAAGAATCGGAGTCGTTAAAATAAAACAATCGAGTCTACCATCGACTCGCCGTTCGACAAAAAAAATGAAATATTTTTTCGATTGTTTCGAGTCAACCATCGACTCGCCGTTCGATAACAGTCGAGATGTTTTTCGATTGTTTCGAATCAACGGAGTCGACGACGCGGGTCAGTCGATTGCATGCATCGAGTCAAGGTGCAAAATAGGTAGGCGAGCGTGCCAGACTCGCGAGTCGACTGAACGCGCGTTATTTGTGTTTAAATTAATTTATCGATAAGTAGTTACAATGTCTGTGATTTGATTATTGTAATAGTTATAGTGATTATTTACAATATGTCTGTGATTTGATATTAACAAAGACTGGGAATTATTACATTGTAGAGATTAAGACTTTTCTGAATCGATTTTGTAAAAGTTATTTTATTTTGTTTTGCTTTTTTTTATTAAGATTGTTGATTATGTGCCCGACTAAAAAAAAATCTATAAGAACCCTCACATGTTTTATTTATTTTCATTATTCCATCCCCGTCGCGGTATTAATATTTACTACTCCTCTTGTTGAAAAATTAGTTTGAATACACAATCACAATGCAAGTCAAGAACACGCCAAACTCTAAAAGTCTAAACCATCGAGGAATAACGTGAATGAACGCGCATGCGCTAGTTGCATTAATAGACCGAATCGGACTCGAGTCAAAATCAAAACAATCGAAAACCATCTAGATGTTCGAACAATCGAATAAAACCTCTCGCCATCACGCATCGCTAAATTCGAGTCCAAATGGATGCATCATAATCTTTGTAGCGACATCTATGTCGGCATAGAGGAACTATCCTGCGTCACGCAATTAAAGTTCTCCGCGCGATTTGAACATATAGTTCGGCCTAAAATCATCTATCAAGCAGTTGCACACCAGACATAACACTTGTCTGGCCGGAGGATCCTCGCTTTTCAACGTACGTAAAATACCTTGTACTTATTATTCAAGGATTTACTAAGGGAAGTGAGATCAATATGATAAAGGCAATAATGTCCTGCTGTAAACATAATCTAATTTGACAAGCAAGGTAGGTCATGTCCTATTTACGAATAACTTATCTGATAAGAGTGTTGTCCATTTTTCCTGTTTATGACAGTAGACCACTACGAGTTTATCTTCAGTTTTGACTGTTATCACAATCGTTTGGACGGTTATCACCATCAATATCAAGCTTAATAACTCTTTTTACACAAGACTCACTCGAATTCGCAATTGCCAAAAGTTGTCCCACAAGAAATAACTCTATTTCAATCGTGGTTGCGTTTGCAGGCACGTAAACTAACACAAACTACCCAGTCCCAAAAGTCTCTAGGCCATACAAATATTTGTTTCGTGCGGGAATCGAACCAATGACCCGCAGCACAACATATTATGACGTTAGAACTACGTCACTTTTATCAATAACTTATGAAATGTATCATAATCAGCCTTTTTAGTACGCAGGCTCAGTGTGGGTCAGTGGATATCATATTATTATTAGGTCTTCGAATTTTTGGTTCTAGGGTATGCCGGTTTACACACGATGTTCTTCTTCACTGTTTTGAGAAATTATTCTCAAAATGGTCTTAGCATTAGGTGAGAAAATTTGAGGGTACCTCCAAGTAAACACAACTTTTTGTTTGCTCTAATTTAAATTTAATTTAAAAATAGTTTAAATATATTTAGTGTGTTACTTATGCACTAAAGTTTTATTTAACCTCCGATGCACTCACTGCACTAATAAATTCTCCTCTCATTTTCACCTGACCTGCACAATAACAACATCACCATGGACCTTTATGCTAAGCTGTCAAGCTGTATTGAAGATCTGTCTGCCACTTTCTCCTCACGAATGGACACTTATGAGAAGGAACTGAAGAACGTAAGCAGCAATGATGTCACTCATAAGACAATTGCCAGCCTGTCTCGGGACTTCGTGGAGTTCAAGTGCCTTATTTGGAAAACCATGGGTGCATTGAAGAGTCAAATGGAGCTGCTGACTGTTGGCTTGGATCGACACGAAATGGCGTCTCACAGGCAAGTTTTGCTCATACATGGCCTCTCTGAGCATAAGGATGAGGATCACACCTCACAGGCTATGTTGGTATTGAAGGAGAAAATGAAGATTTCTAACATCACTTCTTCGGACATCTTATCCTGCCATCGCCTGGGAGCTGACTCAAGTAAGCCGCGTCCACTTCTCATTCGGTTCAGCGGCTACAATATGCGGAGTGAGGTATGGCGTAATAAAACTATTTTAAAGGGTTCCGGGCTGGTGGTCTCGGAGTTCCTCACTAAGCCTAGACACGACGTGTTTGTGAATGCCCGTAAGCACTTTGGGGTAAAGCAGTGTTGGACGTCTGAAGGCAAGATCATCGTTCTACTCCCGGACAAGTCGCGCCGAAAGATCGAGTCTGCGGCTGAACTTCGACAACTTGTTGCGGTCTTTCCAGTGGCTACGTCTTCAAATACGTCATCAAATAAGACGTCACGTTCAAAGAAATGATTGACCCGCAATTTTTTGATTTAACATTGTTAGATTTAACTTTATTTATTTTCTACGTTGTCGGTCACTGAATATTATGTTTGTAAACGGTTTTTGCTTCGACAATATTCATCATGACATGACGTAATTGTGATTTTTAGATTTTTATGATCTTTGACATTGACAAGTCTGATGTAAGTCTGTCATTGTTCGTTCGGAAACCTTTCACAGTTTTATATTGTTAAGCTATTTTGGATACTAGTCTTTTAATCTATCTTTAAATGTCGGGTGCATCGAGGGTCTTTGGAATAACAGTTAGGTTACTGTTATTTTTGTATCTGTATATTAAACATAGTAATATTTGTTATATTATATTGTATATATTATATTATATTATTATATTTGAGTCATGCTTGATAACGATGATGGCAGTTTTGTTTCCTGTTCTTCTGCTGATTCCTCTGATGAGAGCAGCTATTCTAGTGCGTTCAGTAATGATTCTGTACATCTACGTGACCAACTCTTGTCTACTTTTTCATGCTATGGTAAATTTTTTAATGTTGTCCATATAAATGCTCAAAGTGTTCCTGCTCATCACTCCGACCTAATATCTTCTTTCGACTCAGACATTATTCATGCTGTCCTTGTCTCTGAAACATTTCTCAAGCCTACGCTTCCTTCAACGCAATACTCTTTGCCTGGTTTTAAGCTCGTGCGTAATGACAGAACTGGCAAGGGCGGTGGAGGGGTGGCCATCTATCTCCGTGGGGATATAGCATACAAAGTCGTTGATCAGTCTCCGAGTAATTATTCTAAATCAGCTGAGCACCTCTTCATTGAACTTATTTTTAACCACACTAAACTACTTTTAGGTGTTTACTACAGTCCGTCCTGTCATATTGATTACTTCTCTTCTTTTGAATCGAAACTTGAGTATTTTTCTTCTTTATATGATCACACTGTAATACTCGGAGACTTCAACACCTGTATGATAAAGGATGATGTGCGCAGCCGTAAACTGCAGTCTCTTGTCTCTTCTGTCAACATGCATATCCTTCAGCTTAGCGCTACCCATCATGCTCCCCATTGTAACCCCTCACTTCTTGACCTTATTCTGGTTTCCGATCAAAGTAAAGTAGCCACGCATGGACAGCTTACTGCATCCTTCTCTTATCATGACCTTATATTTCTCTCTTATAAAATTCGCCCTCCTAAACGTAAACCTAAACTTCTCTTCCTTCGCAGTTTCAAGAGCATTGATCTGGATCGTTTGAGGGAAGAGGCGGGCAATATTAACTGGTCTCCTGTTTATGATAGCAATGACGTGGATACTAAGGTAACTGAATTTAACACATTACTATTGAATCTCTTTGATGTGAATGCCCCACTCAAACAAGTCAGAGTGAAGCATCTTCCGGCTCCTTGGTTATCTGACAGTGTTAGAAGCGCGATGTCAAAACGGGATAAGGCTAAAAGACGGTACAAAAGAAATCCTACTGATGAGAACTGGTCTCTATACAAGAGACTTCGAAATCGCTGCGGTCGTATATGTAGGGATGCTAAAAGGCGCCATATCCACAACTCAGTTCAAAACTCCAACACAGCACAAGTATGGCAGTTTCTCAAAACTTTGGGTATCGGTAAAGCTGTTGATGACAGCTCACCTAACATTGACCTTAACACCATCAATTTTCATTTTTCCAAACCCCCTGTTGTTCTGGACGACAACGTCAAGGCTTCCACTCTTAGTTATCTCTCTAAACTTCCACTGCCAACTTGTGCTTCGTTTTCTTTTCACCCAGTTGCGGAAGGAGATATTAAACGAGCCATCACATCTATATCTACTAAAGCGGTGGGTGATGATGGTCTTCAACTCCAAATGCTTCTTCCTATCCTGAATGAACTCGCTCCTGTCATCCTCCACATTATCAACTATTCACTCTTTACTGGCTGCTTTCCTTCTGCATGGAAGAAAGCATATGTCCTACCTCTACCCAAGATCCCTAATCCTTCATCAGTTTCCCAGTTCCGTCCAATTTCCATACTTCCAATCCTATCCAAAGTTCTTGAGAGTGTTGTTAATAATCAACTGTCTCATTTCCTTTCCTCTAATAGCCTGCTGAGTCCTTATCAATCTGGATTCCGTCCTGGTCACAGTACTGTATCGGCACTTGTTAAGATAACTGACGACATCCGACTGGCCATGGAAAACAGGCTTCTTACATTATTGGTTCTACTGGATTTCAGCAGTGCTTTTAATTCAGTTGATTTTGACATCCTCTTAGGTATCCTTTCCTCTCTCAATATGTCTCCTTCCGCGATTGCATGGTTTAATTCTTATCTTCGGGGTCGCTCGCAGTCGGTTCGCTCAGGAGAGGCTTCCTCTGACTGGTGCGATCTCGCTGTGGGTGTTCCTCAGGGTGGCGTTCTTTCTCCTCTTTTTTTTCTCTGTTTTTATTAATGCACTCACTAAGGTCTTATCGTCACATTTTCATCTCTATGCAGACGACTTGCAGCTTTATCGCCACTTTAAGTTTGAGGAGCTCAATGACGCTATCAATGCCATCAATAATGATCTTAAAAATATCTGTCAATGGGCTAAAAGTTTCGGACTTTTAGTGAATCCAACAAAATCACAAGCTATCATTATTGGTGGCAGATATTTCATAAACTTGCTGAATAACCAGTCTGTCTCACCTGTTTTGTACGATGCTGTCGCTATAGCCTATTCGAAAAAAGTTAAAAACTTAGGTGTTTTTCTAGACGGTAACCTGTCATGGAATGTCCACATTGCAGAAGTAAGCAGGAGGGTATTTTGCTCGTTTCGGTCACTGAAACGTCTTCAGAAGTTCCTGCCTTTCTCAACTAAAGTTACTCTTGCTCAGTCTCTTCTTTTACCTCTTCTTGACTACGCTGATGTCTGCTTCCTTGATGCGACTGAGGAACTTCTTGATAAACTGGAGCGTTTGCAGAATTTGTGTATCCGTTTCATTTTTGGCCTTCGAAAGTATGACCATGTGTCGGAATTTCGAAGGCGATTGAAGTGGCTGCCTATTCGGCAACGTCGGGATTGTCACACTCTTTCTTTTCTATTCTCTGTTCTTCATAATCCCAACTCCCCCTTGTATCTTCGGGAACGCTTTGAGTATCTTGTCCCAAGAGGAAAGCCTTGTCGCTCATCATCCTCTCTTCTCCTTCGTTTTCCTGCCCACACTTCAAGTCGCTACAGTGGCTCTTTTACCGTTCGTGCAGTGCGCCTCTGGAATTCTCTTCCTCAGACATTGAGGGCTAGCCCTTCGTTAGAGGTTTTCAGGCGAAGAATTAAGGAACATTTCCTATCAACATGACCCGTAAATATGTATGTATATGTTTTATTATTATTTATATATTTATATATATGTTTTATATATTATGTTTATGTATAGTATGCTGTACACATATCTATTTAGTATACTTTTAGTTTTAAGTTAAATAGAGTAATCTTTTATGTAATTAAGTTTTGTTGTGCATGATTGTATATCCTCAAATGTAACGTTTATTTCTCATTTTCTTTTATGTATTCGGTTTGCTGGTAGAAAACCCAATTATGGGTTAAGCTCGCCTTTGTACATCCACTAACCTTTTATTGTTTTGTTGAAACTATGTATGTACAATAAAGAATAAAGAATAAAGAAAATGAATTACACAAAGTAGGCATAATAAGGGCTGCCTGATTTTGAATCAACAAACTACAACTCGGGGCTATTACCACTGGGTTACTACTGCTCCCCACTGGACCGCTACTTCTCCCATTGGGCTACCACTGGACCTCTACTGCTCCCCACTGGACCGCTACTTCTCCCCATTGGGCTACCACTGGACCTCTACTGGGCCGCTACTTCTCCCCATTGGGCAACCACTGGACCTCTACTACTCCCCACTAGGCCACTACTGCTCCCCATTGGACCACCACTGGACCTCTACTGCTCCCCACTGGGCCGCTGCTTCTCCCCATTGAACCGCTACTGCCCTTCATTATTTGGGCCACCACTGCTGCGTATCTAGTAATAATAAGTAGGTAATCTAGTGTAATTAACGGAAAATTTACAAAGGTTACAAAGGTCGGGTAGCATTAGCTACGTAAGGCTATAAAACACGTCATTTGAACCATAAATTAACTAGTTAGTTAGGCATACATGACACGTAGATACCTACTCAGATTGCAGTAGATAACTGATCGATCTTGTAAACAGTGTTGTTGAAATTCGAACGGGATCGAAGTGTACTTTGTAAAAGTCAAGATGGTCCAGTGACCGAAATTCGATACTTGTACACCGTTAAATTTTGGTCGTTTTAATCCCGCGGAGGGTCATGAAACACTATCGATTTGTAAAGAGAAAATTAAAAAATAAAGTACTTTTTTTAAAACTAGAATTAATTTACGCATGTACGAAATTAATTTCTTTAAGTATATTATGCCCAAACAAAGCACACGATTCTTCTACTTTTCGTATCGATGTACTCTTACCAAATGATTTCTGACCAGTATTTAGCACCCACCAAAACCACCAGACCACCAAAACCAGACCAGTATTTTGACCTATACAACTTTATTGTTTACCTCGTATAGATCCTGAAAAGTGCAGGTGGTTGTGCAGGATGGGCAGCGTAGCAGATGACGCATATCCTGTGCAGCAGCTCTACATTCTACGGAACCCTTTGTGCGCGAGCCCGACTCGCACTTGGCCGGTTCTTTTTTATTGTTAAAATAAGAAAGAAAAAGTAGAAAAAGAAAGAAAATGTGTCTATTTTGCCCAATTAGAAAAGAAAATATAACAAACTGCCAGCCATGTGTGAACCGGGCATTACTGTGTTGCACCATAGACAATAGGCAGAACATAGCATAGCAGAACACAGTTGCCTTGGTCTGAGTTGAAAGTTATTTCTTGTCTATGGCACCTGGCTTGGACCGACACAACATGGTGACATGCGATAAACAAATCAGCGATAATAACAAAAAAAAAATTAAGTGATGGGGTTGCTGGACTTAGACTTAAGATTGAAGTGTTTTCCTATTTTAATAGTGGAGAGGACAGAGTGGAAGAAAAAAACGTGTTATGCCAACCCCAAGTAATATGGGATAAGAGCAGCAAGAAGAAGAGTAGTGTACTCATTGTGAAAGAGTTAAATAAAATAAAAATCTGACCCTATAATCGTAATGTACCTACTGCTTTCTAATATGTGCAAAGAAGACTGCATCTTGAATGTTTAGTAGGAATTTTATAATCATTCTGACTACCTTTGTTTGAGATGAAAAATCAATCAATTTATTCTTGGAACGAGAGGGCGTGTCAGTCACTTTCTGACTACCCTGAAGGAACCTGGAAGGTTTTGATTAAAACAGTAGTTTTAAAAATAATTTTATTTCGATTTAACAGAAGAAGGCTACGACTAATAAGAGTGGAAAGTAAACTATAGACGAGAGTGTTTTATAAAATTCTTACAGTTAGTTTTGTAAAATCAACGTAGCTAGTTTATTTATTAGTATATCAAATAAACATCAAATGAAATACTTTAAGGTGACAATAAAAACATCACAGATGGAACTATTCTCCCAGTGTGACGTAATTTGTAGACGGCCACCAAGTTTTGCCCGCCATATTATAAAAACGAATTATTTTTACACGTGTTTGTAAATACTATTATTTTCAGTTTTTGTTATATCTTTTAAGTTGTTTGTTAGTTTAGGTTTTTTTTTTTTTTTTTTTTTTTTTTTTTTTTTTTTTTTTTTTTTTTTTTACGGTTCATCAAATCATCCAATGACAAATCCCGCCCTTGGGCGGAGCGGGCGGAGTTTAGGTGCTAATGCGTAATTATAACAATATTTATTATTTTTATTTCTTTAAAATAAACATCATTAAAAACTTAATTAGCGCTAAAAATATAAAAAAGTGATGAATCAGACAAGAACACGTTTGATTTATAATAATACCTCAGTAAAATATATATGCCCGATCCGGCGTTGATTTGTTGACAACAAAACAAGGCACGCCATCTAGTGGCGACTAGAAGAAATAGAGGTGGCGCGCCTAGACAGAGTCAGTCGTTTCCGCTTTGGCTACGAGCTTGGGGAAGGAGAATCCGCCGAGTACAGCGGACACTCTCAGCCAGGCCGTCGCAGAGTCAAGACGTTCTGAAACTGTCCGTTTTGTTGTTTGTACCTACCTACCTAATAACAGTGCACTGTACCGAAATGTATTGAGAAGTAAACTGATTCAGTTCCTAACCGTTTTTATTCATTGCACGATACCCACGTAGGCCCACCTGGTAGATGACCAGAGCTCGAACCATCCTGAACGAGCCGTCATCAGAAGTGGGATAAAATCGTGCAAATGAATCGACAAGATGTGTGAGCAACAGTCACGAAACACTGAACAAAATTGGCGGTTATTATTCAAAATCGAAAATGAAGACCCGGATCGAAGCATGGACTTGAATGGTCTGATTAGGTTTTTTCTGGGGTTTTTCCCTAATCCTGAGCAACAAATGTTGGACCATGGTAACGTTGTACCCCCAGAGAGCAAACTACAACGTTCTACCCAGATTGTGAATCTACCCGAATTCGACCCGGAGAGAAGTAGCAGATCAAAAATCACTATGGAAAATTTAGACGTAGGCAGGCTGAAAACAAGATTATTCGTACTTCAAGACCTCCGGCAACGAGGCAGCAAGATTGGCCTGGATTGGCCCTGGAAAGCAAGGTCACATGGAGATGTCTGGGTGGAGATCCGGAGCCCTGATGGAAGAGGCGCGGTAGCAACAGTGGCGCCAAGGCATTACGCAGCGAGCAACGGATGTATGGGTCGTCGATCCTTCATCAGAAAAAGGTCAGGTATTCACATTCCATTTTGATTCTGGAGCTGAGTGCTCTTTCGTTAAAGATGACATCCTCAGTCATATAAATTTAAGGGTAGACGTAATACAAAGGATGGCAATATTGACAGGTTTAGATAACGTATGACAGTCTAGTGTAGGTACTTGGTACAGTTCATTAATTTTGTAGTTAAAATTGATAATAGCTTAATCGAGATTTTATTGCGTTTTGCCCAACATTCATTTGCGAGATGATATTATCTTAGGCCGTGAAAAATTGTCGCAAGGGTTTAGTTCCAGTAGTGTGACCGCGATACATTTTAAAATTGCTTAGTTTACGACGTTAACAATTATAATCAAAACAACCCTCAGATGCTCGTAGAAGAAAAAAAAAAAATAATGAGTGAGCGGGTAGGCCAATTATTTGTGTGTAATTATTATTTGACCAAGTAATGTGGTGTTTGCTAGTCCAGCTCTTTCCGTTAAAAACAAACGTACATAACGTATAGTCCGTGACTTTATTGACTTCTACGTGTCGTAGGACATAAATCTGCTGTTGTTTCGATGTTGAATCGTCGGTTATTTGGATTGTTTTATAACCGGTAGGCGTTAAACGCGTGTAACAAAAAGTGAACTTATTCGTTTAATTGACTCGTCTTTGACTGTATAAAGACAATAGTGGTTTAGCGCAAAATAATTAAAAGTAATGCGTGAGGGGGTAGACAAATTAAAAATAATGCGTAAATGGTTAATGAATTATTGTGTGCAAATTATTCGATCAAGTAATTCGGTGTTTGTTAGTAAGATTGCTGTAAACTAAATAAAATCGTGCATAACCGGTATTCGTTACCAATGATCTGAGACAAAGTAACTCGTTTACATAGTGCGCCGTATTTTACAATATTAGATTATGTATCAGGCTTTCAGTATTGCATAGGACGGCGGACGGCCAGTACAAACATTTGAAGTTTAGAAATGCGATCTGAGTTTTCTAACGGACAATTGTTATTGTCCTAAGCTGATCGGTAAATACCTACTTCATAGTTTGAGTTGTCGATATTTTGATTATTTTGGAAACTGTTGAGTTCGCGATCGCGTCGGGAGACTTGAAGTAGTTTTGAGAACGTCGACTAAAGCCGGATTAACGTTACATTTAAAAAAGTGGAACTTTGTTATTGATAATGAAATTTAAGTTGCGAGGCTTGATCCGTGGTGGATGATGCCATTCGGTATGGTTGGATCCTAGGCGGGTGATGTCAGGTTACGAGGCTAGATCCAAGGTGAGGTGATGCCACTGGGTGCGGCTAGATCCTAGCAGGTGATGCCACTGGATGTGGCTAGATCCTATACGTGTGATTTCACTGTGTGTGACTAGATTTTTGACTGGTGATGCCAAGTAAGGAGACTAGATCCAAGGCGGGTGAGATCATGGGATTTGGCTGAATCCAAAGCGGATGATGCCCTGTAATAGTGCCACATACGACTTTTTGTCACGAAATCATTTGTTATCGATTTTAGTCGCGCGTTCTCTACCGTTGATGATGAAACATGATGTAGACCCCTAGGTGTATTTAAATATCGTGAGAGATTTTGCGTTACGCAATTTAAAATGTGTAGTATTTGAATGAAAGGGTAGGTTTGATTTGACGAAGGTAGAAGTGGATATATTTTCGGTAAGGGCCTTTGTTTAGATTAGAGACGAAGAGAGCAATTAAACTAAGTTCATTAGTCCATTTAAAGATTCGTTTGAAATAATAAAGACATGAGGAAAATCAGCGTATAACTGATAAAATTGGGGTACAGTAAAGTAGTCGACATAATGAGATAATTAAGTTCACACGATGATTAAACTTTAGGAGATTTGATTTATATCCGTAGCTTAATAGAAATCAATATCCAGTGGTCGCATTAGTCTGTGAGTACGCAGTATTGCGATTAAATCAGTGACTTGGCGGTCCTGGAGGGATGCGCAGGTATGATTGAGTAACTAGAGGTTACTTGGCTATGAGTAGCCAGAAATCACACGTAAAGTTAAATGATTAATGTTTTGGATTAGTTTGATTGGTTGTGTGTATTGTAAAGGTACCTACCACGATAGGTTAAGAAAGATGCCAGAAAGTCATGTACCAGTCGAAGTAGATAGTGATCACAGTGGTGATGAGCGAGCCTAAGTTGTATGGAGCACGCGAGTAAGTTTCTCTGTCGAGCGTAGTAAAGTTGATGGTTCCAGTAGCTATGCTTAGCTCTGATGAAAGTTATTGTCTGTAGTGACCGTTGTGAGTAGTTGACGTGGTCAACAAGATGGTTCTAGTAGCTAGTACGTGCGCGTTTAGCTCTGACGGAAGTCATAGTGAGTTATACACAATGTGATCCACGGCGTTGGCCGGTGGTGGATGCACATGTGAGAGAGCAATTGTGATTGGTGTTCGGCAATGAGTGCCGTGGCGTTAGAGTGGTTTACTTGTGGGGGCTCCTAAGGCTTTATGATGAGAACAATGAACGTTGGTACATGACTGGATGACAATTTCTACTACCCGATTTCTTTTTATTTTGGTTTATTGAGTAAAGTGTGAATTGTTCTAACATTGAACGATTGACTACGTGTTACGGGTTCGATTCCCGCACGGAGTAGACGTTTGTGTGACCTCTAGATGGTCACTCATGGTCAAGATGTGAATTGATGGTTTTATGTGTGTGAGTTTGCGTGCTTGGGAGCGCACTCACGATGCGAGAGTGGTTCCTAGTTTTTGTCAGGAGTGACCGAGCTATATGATACTGCGAGATGTATTTTGTTTCAGAGTAATACACGGAGACGGGACGTCTTATTGGAACTTCTCGTCAGTGGACATCTTCCAGCTGAGGTGGTGATGATGACTAACACACGGGGACGTGTGTCTCGCAGGATGGCCGTGCCGGATCCGGCGTTGATTTGTTGACAACAAAACAAGGCACGCCATCTAGTGGCGACTAGAAGAAATAGAGGTGGCGCGCCTAGACAGAGTCAGTCGTTTCCGCTTTGACTACGAGCTTGGGGAAGGAGAATCCGCCGAGTACAGCGGACACTCTCAGCCAGGCCGTCGCAGAGTCAAGACGTTCTGAAACTGTCCGTTTTGTTGTTTGTACCTACCTACCTAATAACAGTGCACTGTACCGAAATGTATTGAGAAGTAAACTGATTCAGTTCCTAACCGTTTTTATTCATTGCACGATACCCACGTAGGCCCACCTGGTAGATGACCAGAGCTCGAACCATCCTGAACGAGCCGTCATATATATATTTTTTTAAGGTAGCGTGGAGATATATCACAATGAAGATATTATTTTATCAAGACATTGTGATTAAGTCATTTATATACGTGTCTAGTTGTTCTGTCTCAGAGCTGGTTGTAAGCTATGTATGTGTAGATTTACATGTATACACATTGTTTCAATTTACGTAAAGTAATTCCAGTTTTTTTTTCTGGCCCCTACTTAAAAATCAATCGTCGCCATTTCACACCCAAACAAGTGGTGGTTGTCAAACGCGAGCCCATCAATAATAAAAAAAAAACAAGTGCTTGGAGGTAGAGGAACAGAGAGTAAAGTCCCACATACCTCCGTTGAAAAGGGAGGATCCTCCGACCAGACAGGTGTTATATCTGGTGGGCTACTGCCCGATAGATGAATTCGGGTTTGTTCTATATGTTCCAATCGCGCCGCGAATCTTACTTGCGCGATGCAGTATTAGTTCATTTGTGACGACATAGATGTCGCTACAAGTGCTTTACTTTATACATTATGCTTATTTCACCACCACTGCTCTCAAAACAGTGAAGGATAACATTGTGAGGAAACCGGCATGTTCCAGAACTAAAAATTCGTGACATTTACCAACCCGCGTTTGACCATTGTGTGGTTTTTTTTTATGGTAGGTAAAATCATCCAGTGACAATTCCCGCCCTTAGGTGGGGCGGGAAATGTGGTGAATTACGGCCCATTTCCTCTCCTAGAGAGGATACCTGACTAGTTTTTTCTAAAAAATTTCATTAAATCGGTCTTCTATAAAGTTTACTCAATATCGTTTAGTAATTTTTGCCTCTAAAACGTGGGAATACATCTAAGACCAAACGCCTTCGTACGCGTAAGATGCAACGACTATAGGAAGCTAAAATCACATGCTTATAACATGAGTCATTTTGTGATTGAAGTGAGATACGTAGATTATATTCTTGTATCGGAGTTATGTAGATGCACTATACACGTGATTACGTTTTTGCTTCTCGAACAAGTTTTTATCCGTGGTTTAGCTTCTGTGGTCTATTTCTCATGAACCGTACTCGATAAATAGGCCAAAGATATTTAAAAAAATATATACTTACAAACATTTTTACAATATTATAAGTTTCGAGTTTTTTTTTTTTATGGTGAGTGAAAATCATCCAATGACATCCCCCGCCCTTGAGTGGAGCGGGAGCGGTTCTTTGCTTATCATACCGGGGCCGAGCTTTCTTTTCAGAAGCCGACCCTTGGATCTAGTAAGCTTCGACCCTTCTACAGGGTCCCTGCGGTTTGCTGACAACTCCTTGAGGCGCGTGGGAACAGCGCGCGCCGTCGGCGACTTGGCTTGGTCCGGACGGTTACCGGACGATCGGACAGCGTGCTACCCATTGCACGCCGTCCGCAAGCCCGCGCCTACGGTGGCCGGAAATCGGGATTGGAATCCCGGCGGCGTCTGCCTCGTTCAGTCGGCCTCAAGTTTCGAGTCGAAAGAAGGAAGAAGAAGGCTGGAAGGTCCAGCCCCCCTAGCCAAGTTACGGCCGTTTCGTTTCGATTCTCTCGAATTCATCTCAACGCTCAGTCACGTGGTCAGAACTAAGGAATCGGAGGAGTGGCCGACTTGAGGCGTTCGACGCAAGAGAATCGAAACGAAACGGTCGTACCTTGGCTAGGCGGGCAGGAGTTGCGACCACATACCGGAAGGCACAGCGTTGGAAAAGCTTCAACAGGATAGAAGAAAATTAAAAAATAAAGTACTGTTTTTCTAAAACTAATTAATATACGCATATACGGAATAAATTTCTTTAAGTAAACGAGTCATTGACCTTGTAGGTAATTTTCGGTCGTTGCGTACTAACTACTTACAGGTCACTGAACTTGCCCAGCTGACGAAGAAGTTAATTTCGTACATGCGAAATTTAATTCGAGTTTAAAAAAAAAGTACTTTATTTTTTAATTTTATCTTTACAAATCGATAGTGTTTCATGTACCAAATCGACCCTCCACGGGGTTAAAACAATCATTTCACGGTGTATGCGTCACTTGCCCTTTATTAGTAAGACTCTCTCTCTATCTCTTTAGGGTACTGAATAGTGTTGCGTTACGTGTAAAAGGCCTTAGCACTGTAGTATGACAATTGGATGTAACTATAAGTGGGTGCCCTACAAAACCGATGTTATTGAGCTCAACTCAAGTTTTTTATACGTGGTATAAAACTACAACAGGTAAGCGGTTTTTGATATATCGCGCAATATATCCATATACTGATAAACTTAAATATTGCAAAATACATGCGGATGGTTTCCCATAGTTATGACCTAGGGTATAAGTATGGGCTTTTTTGGTTTCCGTAACCAAATGGTTAATGCGGGACCTTATTGCTATGACTGCTCGTCTGTTTGTCACCAGGCCGTATCTCATGGCGTGATAGATAAACAGTTTTTTTTTTATGGTAGGTAAAATCATCCAATGACAAATCCCGCCCTTGGGCGGAGGGCGAAATAGTGTCAGACTCTTACTGCCTAAAAACCTAACCCGTTCCTTCGTTGCTTATCGTGCCGGGGCCGAGACTTCCTTTCAGAAGCCGACCCATGACCTCAGTAGGCTTCGACCCTGCCTGCCTGCAGCTAGCAGGCTGGGCCTCTACGGTTTACTGACAGCTCCTTGGGGTGCGCGGGAATAGATAGACAGTTGAAATTTTTACAGGTGATGTATTTCTGTTGACGCTATAACAATAAATACTGAAAAAAGAATATAATAAATATTTAAATGGAACTCACATAAAGTAAACCTGTTTTTTTTAAACGATTACCCTAAAAAAGGAGCGC
This sequence comes from Leucania comma, assembly GCA_958295575.1. NCBI lineage: Eukaryota > Metazoa > Arthropoda > Insecta > Lepidoptera > Noctuidae > Leucania > Leucania comma. Next base: position 21,529,336 of record OY282478.1, on the reverse strand, counting down.
TGGGTTCATGTACGAGTATGTATGTAGGTATGTATGTGAGTTTATTTATTCCACCATAACTTCTAAATGACTGTACTGCTTTACATCTGTGAGGTATCGTTAGAATCCTTGCATCGTCCCGAGTAACATAGGCTATTGAAAAAATATAAAAATCACAGTCCCAGCAGTGGGAACATTATAAGGTTGATAGTATACTATGTTATTATTATTATAACGCGTGAGGGCATGAGGGGTCGAGGGTCACAAGAGTTGGCTCTGAAACGCTAAAGGTAACCGAAGGAACACAGGTAGATTTTAGTTAATAAAAGTTTGAAGCTTTCTTCCACTCCAACCAGAACAATATTACTTCCTCAGTTTTTCAACAAAAAAGCCAGACCATGAAGGCATGAATTCTATTTCCACATGAAATGTCCATAGTCATAACAGGAATAGTGCTCGGCCATAAAATCGTAGGGTAGTGTCAGGTTGAAAGGCCATTTCACATAGTGAAAAGCAAGAAGGAACCGCACTTAACTCATAAAACTGCTTGCTACATTGTATTATAGGTTCCTATCGTAAAATATTAGAGTTTATCGGTAACTACGGACCCTTCCTGACTGTAAGAGCTGTAGACGTTTAAGGTGGTTAACATTATGCTATTACTGATCTGTAGTTTCTGTAGACTGATAGTGAGAGTGAAAAGATATTTGATCCAAATCTTACACACACATACACTAGAATAGTAGGACTCATCATCAACGATTGCATTACTGCTTACAATCAAGCACTAGTTTGCAAAAGTAAAAAAATGCATTTATTAAATATTTTTCTAAAACTGAAATCGCAGATATATGCAAATCAGCGGTCAAACTAAAATGGAACTGGGCAGGTCATATCTGCCGCATCTCGCAACGAAATTGGGCTAAGGCAACCATCACTGACTGGATCCCAAACAGCAGGAGCCGGCAACGTGGCAGGCCCACAAGAAGATGGCGTGACGATTTGGACACCTTCGTAAAGGATTGGCTTGAAGTAGCTAAGAACAGGGAAGAGTGAAAAATGGAAAGGAGGCCTGTGCCTTGCAGTGGAACACAAAAGGCTCATCTATACTTATAAATTGCTTTGTCCTGAATAACTGACGGATCAGCGCACAGCCTTTAGGACTTAGGAGTTTGTGTTCTTTGTGGGACGCATCCGATAAGAAAGGATTTTCTAAAATTGACCCTCTAAAGGGATGAAACGAGGGTCAAAATTTTGTATGGAAAACCTACTTACATGCGGGCAAAGCCGCTGGCAGAAGCTAGTCTATACACCGTTAAATTTTAGTCGTTTTAATCCCGTGGAGGGTCGATTCGGTACACGAAATACTATTGATTTGTAAAGAAAAAAATAAAAAATAAAGTACTTTTTTACAAAAACTCGTATCATTTTACGCATATACGAAATTATCTCTTGAAGTAAACGAGTAAATAACCTTGTAGGTATTTGTCGGTCGTTGCGTACTAACTATCTGAAGTTCATTGACGTCGCTCTGCTGACGTTTACTTAAAGAAATTAATTTCGTACATGCGTAAATTATTTCGAGTTTAAAAAATGTACTTTATTTTTTATTTTCTCTTTTAAATCTATAGTATTTCATGTACCAAATTGACCCTTCGCGGGATTAAAACGACCAAAATTTAACGATGTATATGTAAAAGTGAAATACCACTCACTGATTAATCACGAAATCTCAGAAACTACAACACCTACAAACTTCCCCACCGCCTGTGTTCCCACGTTGTCGTCGTGGTGGGGCTTGCGTGTCTCTGTGATCTTGAGGGCTAAGCCGGTAGAGCTACTCATGCCGGAAGGCCTCAAGGGAGAGACCAGACCAAGAGGAACACACCCAGGCGGAGTCCAGTCGGACCGCCACGGAGGGTGCGCTGCCCGGGAGTATCAGCACAACCAGCTGTTGGTGCTTTTGGGCGGCGATTTGGGAAGAAGTGGGTTCGCCTCCGGTACGTGTCTGTTCATCAGACATGACCAGGATGGCGAACGAGACAATGGGGACCCCACCCCATCTAAAACAAAAAGGCGAAGCTGAGTTCAGCACAACCATGAGCGCGAGTAGAAAAAAAGAAACTACCCCAGGAGGGTACCCCATAGTGGGAGAATCCCTCCCCGAGCAGAGCTCGGGCTGCCCCTCGTATTCTGGGGGGGGCAACTACCGCCTCGGGTCTCCGGACCCCGTTCCGTCCATAGAGGACGCATTGAGCCAGGGTGGCTCACCTGCCCGCGTTGCGGAGTCCCTGGGACCCGTTCCCAGCACGTCCGCGGCGCCGGCAGGTACAGGACAGGCCGGCAGGACTTTCGGCCTTAGGGAGGTGAGCGGAGACTCGGCGTCGGACTCGGATGCCGCGTCTTCGCTCACCTCGGAGACGATGGAGGTTGAAGAATTCGCTCCCAAGAGGAACGAATTCTTCCTAAAGCGCCCGAAGTCAGGGTGTTGTCCGGGGTCGTCCTCGGACGAAGCGTCGGCCCGCAAAATCTCCTCCTCCGGGCGGGGGGCGGGCCGCAAGTCGGGAAGGGGAAGGGGGCTCTCCGTTCAGGAGTTAGCCACCCAGCGATCCCTGGAAATTGCCAGGGAGGCGCTACCCCTCGGGGCGACCACCGGCCAAGTCGGTCGCTCGGCGCCTGTGCCGTCTGACAACTTGCCAGACGGCATGAAGGAGGCGCTCGCCAAATTTGGCGAAATAGTCACGGCCACTCTAACGGCCGTGTCTAAAAAACGGAAGTTTGCCTCGAAGGAGACGGCCATCTCCCAGGGGGCCGTCTCCATTTCGGAGGCACTTGCCGTAGTCTTCGAGCCGCTCGAGAAAGACTTCAACAGAAGGATTGAGCGGCTCGAGGCGGACCTGGCCGATCGCCAGGGAGGTGGACCCGTCGCCCCAGAAAGGGGACGCAAGCAGCGCCAAGGCGAGTCCCAGTCCCTGCCCGGGCCGGAGAGCGAGCTGCTGACCCTGCTGCGGCAGGAGCTGGCTGCTTCCCAGCAGCAGAACCAGCAGCAACTGCAGCGGTTCCAGGAGCGGATCCAGCGGCAGCTCTCCGTCCTGGAAGGCGTAGTTTTGCGTCCCCCGCTCGCGGCCTCTGGACCGAAGAGGGCAGTGACGTACGCCGCCGCAGCTGCGGCCACGGCTGCTGCGCCCAAGGCGGGCCCATCTGGGCAAGCCGGGCGCGGGGCCATGGCGGCTAAGCAGCAGCAACGGCGGCAGGGAGGGGCTGTCCCTCCCCCGAAGGGCAAGGCGGCGGCAGTTCCCACCGCTAAACCGGCAAGACGTCCTGCCGGGGCGGTTACCAGGCCGCCTCAACCGCCCGAAGAACCTTCGGCTGGCGCCGAGTGGACGGTGGTCGGCGCCAAGAAGAAGGCGGGCAAGGCGGCCAGGGCGGCCAGAAAGCGCGTGAGGCGGCTGGAGCGCAAGAAGCGCGCCATGGCGGCTAGACTTCGCGCCCCTAAATCCGAGGCTGTAGTGATTACGCTACAGCCTGAAGCGGAGAAAAGGGGCGTGACGTACAAGTCCGTCATGGACAAGGCGAGGCGGGCGGTGCTGCCCCATCTCAAGGAGCTCGGAGCCTCTGAGGGCTTCCGCATGCGGCGCACCGTGACCGGTGCCCAAATGCTGGAGGTCCCTGGCGCGTCCAGTGGCCCAGCGGCAGACGCCCTGGCCAAGAGGCTCAGGGAGTCCCTGGACGCGGAGGAGGCCCGAGTGTCCAGGCCCACGAAGTGCATCGACATGCGCATCATGGGCTTGGACGATTCCGTTGGGGTCGACGAGGTGGTGGCCGCCATTGTTGGTGCGGGAGGGTGCACAGCCGACCAGGTTCGGGCGGGCACCATCCGCACTGATGGCACGGGCATGCGAGCCGTGACGGTCAGCTGCCCCGTGTCGGCGGCCAAAACCATCACTGGGGAGGGCCGAAGGCTTCTGGTGGGCTGGGTCTCTGCCCAGGTGAGACTGTTGGAGCCCAGACCTCTGCGGTGCTACCGCTGCCGCGTGGGACACCACGCGGGGGCCTTTTGCGCCGCGGAGGTGGATCGCAGCGACCGTTGCTTCCGATGTGGTCAGCCTGGTCACAAAGCCGCCGAGTGCCGTGAGTCGCCACACTGTTACGCATGTGCGGCGGCAGGCAAAAAGGCGGACCACCAGGCTGGTTGCAGGTCCTGCGACCCTCCAACGAAGGTGAAGCACAGGGTTCGGCCCATCCCCGGTGACGTCCTCACCGCCGCAGCCGCGTCCGTAGCCGCCGCCGCTATCACCGCCACAGCCGCCGCGGCAGGACCCTCACAGAGGGCTCAGGAGGAGATCGTAATGGAATGTCAATAACAGCTCCATTACGTCTCCTCAACCACTGCGCCCCCGCTCAGGATCTGTTGCTCCAGAGCATGGCGCAGTGGTCGATTAATGTCGCCGTAGTCTCCGAGCCGTACTTTGTCCTGCCCAGTGCAGACTGGGTTTCGGACCTAGACGGCTCGGTGTCTTTAATTAGGTCGACCGCCGCCGGTACCCCGCCCCTCGAGCGCGTCACGAGGGGACGAGGTTGCGTGGCAGCACGGTTCGGGGACATTGCAGTGGTAGGCGTCTACCTGTCCCCGAGCAGATCTCTCGGCGATTTCCACATCTCCCTTATGGAGCTGAAAAACGTCGTCGTTGGGTTTAGGGACCTCCCCGTGGTCGTTTGCGGGGACTTCAATGCCTGGAACGAGGCTTGGGGTTCCCGCTACACGAACGGGCGGGGTCGGTCGGGTAGAGGCCTGGGCTGAGGAGTCCGGCCTGGCCCTCCTAAACCGGGGCTCTGTTTCCACGTGTGTGCGGATGCGGGGCGAATCAGTGGTGGACCTGTCGTTCGCCAGCCCCGATCTGGCACCACGTGTCATCGACTGGCGTGTTATGGAGGGGGTGGAGACGTTCTCAGACCACCGGTATATCCGGTTTGACGTCTCCGCCCAATCCTCGACCGCGCCGGTACAGCAGAGCCCTTGCGGTCCGCGATGGGCGCTGAGGCAGATGGACCGGGAGCTCCTCCTGGAAGCCGCGACGGTACAGGCCTGGGTGCAAGCACCGGACAGGCCTGTCGACATTGACGTCGAGGCAGAGTGGTTCCGGGAGGGCATGTCGCAAATCTGCGACGCGTCAATGCCCCGAGTCCGTCCAGGACGTGCCAAGCGCCAGGTGTACTGGTGGTCGCCGGAGATTGCGGCATTGCGCAATGCGTGCAACCACGCGCGACGCCGGTACGCCAGGTACTGCAAGCGCCGCAACCGCCCGCCGGATGCGGAGGCTGTTGAGGCGGAGCTGTACGAGGGTTACAGGGTAGCGAAGCGCACCCTCCGAGCGGAGATTAAGCGGTCCAAGATGGAGGCCCGCAACGTCTGGCTGGGGTCTCTGAATGCAGACCCGTGGGGACGCCCATACAAGATGGTACGGGAGAAACTCCGTCCATGGGCTCCCCCACTGACTCAGAGTCTCCGGCCCGAGCTCGTGGAGGGTGTGGTCAGCACTCTGTTCCCTACGCGGGGGGTACACTCCCCCCCGTCTATGGCTCCGCCAACACCGGCAGTACCTGACGCGGACCACGACGACGACGACGATGTTCCAGAGGTGACCGAGGTAGAGATGAGAGTGGCGGTACGAAGGCTGAGTGCCAAGAATACCGCCCCAGGACCTGACGGCCTGCCTGGGAGGGCCTGGGTCCTGGCTATGGAGGCTCTCGGGCCTCGATTGAGGGGGCTCTTTAGCGCATGTCTGGAGAGGGGCCAGTTCCCACTTCGCTGGAAGACGGGCAAACTGGTCCTCATAGCGAAGCCTGGGCGCCCTGCGGACTCTCCGTCCGCGTACCGGCCCATTGTGCTGCTCGACGAGGTGGGCAAGCTCTTTGAAAGAGTCATTGCAAACCGCCTCGTCGCGCGCCTTGCAAGGGTGGGGCCGGACCTGTCGGACGGACAGTTCGGTTTTCGCAGGATGCGCTCCACGGTGGACGCCATCATGCGCGTGCGAGCCCTCACGACGGGGGATGCGGTGTCCCAGGGCAGGTGTGTCGTGGCAGTGTCCTTGGACATTGCCAACGCCTTCAACTCCCTGCCCTGGAGTTGCATTGGAACGGCACTCCGTCTGTCGTGTCATCGAGGCCTACCTATCGGAGAGGTATATCATCTACCCCGGTCACCAGGGAGAGTGGAAACGTCGAGAGATGTCGTGCGGTGTTCCGCAGGGATCGGTACTAGGACCACCCTTGTGGAACATCGGGTACGACTACGTGCTGCGCGGCGACTTCCCCGACGGGGTCAGCGTGGTCTGCTACGCGGACGACACGTTGGTCCTAGCGCGGGGAGAGTCGTACCGGACGGCGGTCGAATTAGCGACACGCGGGGTTGCGATGGTCGTTGACAGGATCCAGCAGTTGGGACTCGAGGTGGCACTGCACAAGTCCGAGGCCATGTGCTTCCACGGCCCTCGGGGTGCGCCACCACCTCGTTCCCAGCTAACGGTAGGAGGGGTTCACATCAGCGTCGGGTCGACGATGAAGTACCTGGGACTCGTCCTCGACAGCTGGTGGAACTTCAGGGAGCACTTCCGACGTCTGGCTCCCAAACTGAATCGGACTGGGGCTGCTCTCGGGCGGCTCCTGCCCAACCTCAGGGGACCAGACGCCTCCTGCCGGAAGCTCTACGCGGGAATCGTTCGGTCCATGGCTCTCTACGGGGCTCCGGTGTGGGCACCGACGTTGCAACAGCAACCGAGGACCCAGCTGAATGCGTGCCAGAGGGTCATGGCAATACGCATGGTGCGAGGGTACCGAACGATCTCCCGCGAGGCGGCGACCCTCCTTGCTGGCCAACCGCCGTGGGATCTGGAGGCAACAGTCCTTGCACACATGCACGACAAGCGCATGGAGATGCAACGCCGGGGCGAAATTCCGCTGCCACGACAAGTCGAGGCATGGCGGACAGAGCTCCGGCGGGATCTCATGGCGAAATGGCGTCAACGACTATCGCAACCTCGTTCGGGGCGCGCCACAATTGGGGCGATAAGGCCCATCCTTGGGGCGTGGCTGGAAAGACCTCACGGCGTTCTCAACTTCCGCACGACGCAGGTGCTTACCGAACACGGAAAGTTCGCTAAGTACCTGTTCCGGATTCGTGCGGAGGATTCGCCCGGGTGTCGCCACTGTGCGGAACATCCGGAGGACACGGTGGAGCACACTGTAGAGGTGTGCCCCGCCTGGGCGGAGCATCGCCGTGTCCTCGTGGGGGCTATCGGCGGCAGCGATCTCTCTCGCCGGGCCTTGGTTCAGGCCATGGTCCGTAGTGAGGAGGGATGGCAGGCGGTCGCCTCCTTCTGCGAAGCAGTAATGCTAGCAAAGGAGGAGGCCGACCGCATCAGGCAGAGGCAACGGGGCGCTCGCCCCAGCCGCCGCCGGGATTCCGATCCCGATTTCCGGCCACCGTAGGCGCGGGCTTGCGGACGGCGTGCAATGGGTAGCACGCTGTCCGATCGTCCGGTAACCGACCGGACCGAGCCCAAGTCGTCGACGGCGCGTTCTGTTCCCGCGCGCCTCAAGGAGCTGTCAGCACACCGAAGAGGCCCAGCCTGCTAACTGCAGGCAGGCAGGGTCGAAGCCTACTGGGGTCATGGGTTAGTTCCGAAAGGAGTGCTCGACCCCGGCACTATAGGCTACGAAGGAACGGGGTAGGTTTTTAGTCAGTAAGAGTCTGACACTACTTCCCGCTCCGCCCAAGGGCGGGATTTGTCATTGGATGATTTTACCTACCATAAAAAAAAAAAAAAAAAACACCTACAAACTTAAAATTTGGCAGGTAGGTTCCATATAGGGTGTAGACATTCGCTAAGAACGGATTTTACGAAACTCCGCCCACAAGGGGGTAAAACGGGGGTTGAGTGTTAGTATTGAGAAACCGACTTACACGCGGGCGAACCGTTGACAAAAGTTAGTAATAAATAATTCTATACATTATAAAACTAATGTTGTGATGCAAGAGTAAATGATCTATTCAGTATTTTTACGATAAGATAAGATAAGATAATCCTTTATTTGCTCAAACATGAGTACAGTACACACATCACAAAATAAATTGATAGCATGCAAGAGATGTTATAATTCAAAATAAAACGTCATGTTTGCCTTGGACAATGGCATGCAAATATTTAAAAAATAAAATAATATAACTTAAACAAAAAAATCAAATTAAATTAAAAAAAAAGCATTCTAGCGTGTAAATAATTCAAATCATCAAAAAGCAAAAAATATTATATTACACATGTCACAGTAAAAAATAACTAATGGATAACTTTATTAGCTTCAACATAACTGTTACCTATCTGCTATTCGACAGGTCCCAAAAACAAAATCGTATCGAAAATAGTACTAATGAAAATCTATACGGCACTATTTTAATTTTTTTCATTTTTATAAACTAGTGCTTGACTGTAATCCCACCTTATGGTGTAAGCAGTGATGAAATCGTTGATGGTGAGGCGCACTAGTTTATTAAGAGCCTATTCACTCTAGCCTTGAAGACACCTAAATTATAATCAGACGGGAAAACTGCAGCAGGCAAATTGTTCCAGTCCTACGATGCACGCGGTATAAACGACAAGGTAAAACGCTTAGTCCGGACCGTGGAAGTTCAACAACGTAAGGAGATATTCGCCTTACGGTTTGCCGATGGTAGAAATGAGATGGCGGGATCAAGTTTTGCAATTCCCGCGCGCAATCTCCAAAATGCATCTTGTAAAATACCGACAGGCTGACTACTCAAAAAAATTGGCAATTTTTTTACCCGACTGCGCCAGAAGGAGGGTTATGTTTTTCGAGAGTATGTATGTATGTATATATAATTGTTTGGCACGTTCTGCAGCCCGAACGGGTCGATGAATTTTAGCTTGAGAGGTGTCGTTAGATTCGTATTTACTGTGAGAGTGACACTGGGTATATCAAAATAAAATAAAAAAACAAAATAGCGGATTTTGGCGCCAAATTCAAATGTTTGGCACGCTCTGCGACCTGAACGGCTCCATGGATTTTAGTTTGCGAGGTGTCGTTAGATTCGTAATTACTGTGAAAGTGATAACGTAATAAAAAAAAAAAAAACAAAAAATAAAAAACGGTAATTTAAAAAACCAAAAAACCCGACTGCTTTTCAGAGTAGAAAATGCCCTAAACAAGAAAGTCGTTGTACCCGATTGCACTTAACTATATGATATTTTAAATACAAGATAAATTGTAGCAGTCGGGACCCATTCTAGAAAGTCAGCAGTCTAGTCAGTAGATTGGTGTAATCTGCAATGTAGTATAGGTATGTGCTCTCAATTCACTAAGCCTCCATTTCTAGAATGGGTCCCGACTGCTACAATTTATCTTGTATTTAAAATATTATATAGTTAAGTGCAATCGGGTACAACGACTTTCTTGTTTAGGGCATTTTCTACTCTGAAAAGCAGTCGGGTTTTTTAGTTTTTTAAATTACCGTTTTTTGTTTAATTTTCCTTTACTCATTGAAATAACCAATCAAACTGTCTTATAATTTACACAAAAGTACAAAACCTCATACCGTAAATCGATAATTTTTCATATAAGATTTTTTTCTTGGAACACGTCGCATTATCCGAATAAAGTTCAATATACCGCATCGTATTTATCAATTGTGGATATTTCCATCAAAATTTGATGATTTTCACGCAAAAATAATGATGTAACTGACTACATACCATTTCAGAAGTTCACATAGTTTTACGAATGGTCAAAGCCAGTGAATTAAAAACATTAATAGACACAATTTATTCCACAAGTTCCTCATAAAGATGCCAAATAAACTCTCGACCACATTATGATTCGATTCATAAAGTAAACTCCAATCAAAAATCAACTCTACTCTATTTAACATACGGATTATTATCGTTTTTGTAGGTTACAGGAAGCTCTTGGTGTAATGCCAAAGCCGAGTCAAGGCCATTGACCGTTAGTGATACATTAACTGTTTTCTCCTTGAATGACAATTGTAGGATCGTTGTGAGACACCGATGTAATGCATCCTACACTTTGACAGTAAGTATGTTCGAGCTGTCGGATTGCTGACACGGTTGCTGCCAAGAGTGTTCTAATTTTGTGTTACCCGACCTGTGGGACGGAAGATGAGTAATGTATCTGATAATATGTGATTAGTTGGTGACAAGAGCGCTTGTTGACTGTCCTGGGTTCGAATAGTAAGGTAGGCAAGGTCAAGGGCTTACAGGCAATGGGTAGCTCGCTGTCCGGCCGTCCAGTAAAGACTATGGGTGTTTTTAAAGTGTAGATTTCATCACGCATGCGGAATTGCCTCGCATGCTAGGCTACTGCTCGATGTCACGCTCCGCGTCCCGTGTGCATATTTAACGCATTACAATAAATGTATGAAAAGAACATATATTATTATTCGGGGGCTACGCGTGCGGGGCAATCCCGCATGAGTGATGAAATCCTCAAGATATATAAACATCCTTAATCTGACTTATCCACACACGTCTCAAAGAAATGTCAGTAAAACCCTCCAGCAGGGCCGATGCCCGCTAGGGAGGGACATGAGGATTTTTTGAAAGGGAAAACCACACCACTGACTTCACCCCAGCCCCAACCTGAGCCGGAGAGCCAGCTGCTGACGGTTGTGCGACAGGAACTTGCTGCCTTCAGGCAGCAGCAGCAGGAGCAGCTAGAGCAGGTCCAGCTACGGATGCAGCAGCAGCTGTCCGTACTGGAGGGGATCGTGCTGCGTCCCCCGCTCGCGGCATCCGGCCAGCGCAAGACGGCATCCTATGCCGCCGCGGCTGCTGCACCCAAGGCGGGCCCGTCGTGGCAAGCTGGGCGCATGGCCGCGGCGTCGGAGCCTGCGAGGCTGGCTCCAGCGGCCAAGCAACAGCGGCGGCGGGGGGTGGCTGCTCCTGCCCCTGCTCCGCCTCCTTCCACGAAGGGAAGGGCGGCGCATGCCGCTAAACAGGCGGGACCTCCTGCAGCGGCGGCGACCATGCCGCGCCTGCCACCTCCGCTCGAAGAACCTTCGGCTGGCGCCGATTGGACGGTTGTCGGCGCCAAGAAGAAGGCGGGCAAGGCGGCTAGGGCGGCCAAAAAGAATGCGAGGCGGCGAGAGCGCAAAAAGCGCTCCATGGCGGCAAGGCTTCGCGCCCCGAAATCCGAGGCTGTAGTGATCACACTACAGCCTGAAGCGGAAAAGAGGGGCGTGACCTATAAGTCCGTCATGGACAAGGCGAGGCGGGCGGTTTTGCCCCACCTCGAGGAGCTCGGAGCCACAGAGGGCTTCCGCATGAGGCGCACCGTAACCGGTGCCCAAATGCTGGAGGTCCCTGGCGCGTCCAGTGGCCCAGCGGCAGACGCCCTGGCCAAGAGGCTCAGGGAGTCCCTGGACGCGGAGGAGGCCCGAGTGTCCAGGCCCACGAAGTGCATAGACATGCGCATTATGGGCTTGGACGACTCCATCGGGGTGGATGAGGTGGTGGCCGCCATCGTCAGGGCGGGAGGGTGCACGGCCGATCAGGTCCGGGCGGGCACCATCCGCACTGATGGCACGGGCATGCAAGCCGTTACGGTTAGCTGCCCCGTGTCGGCGGCCAAAACAATTACGGGGGAGGGCCGAAGGCTTTTGGTGGGCTGGGTCTCCGCGCAGGTAAAACTGCTGGAGCCCAGACCTCTGCGGTGCTACCGCTGCCGCGTGGGACACCACGCCGGGGCCTGTTGCGCCGCGGAGGTGGACCGCAGTGACCGCTGCTTCCAGTGCGGTCAGCCTGGTCACAAGGCCGTCGAATGCCGCGAAAAGCCGCACTGCTACGCATGTGCGGCGGCAGGCAAGACGGCCGACCACCAGGCTGGGAGCAGGTCATGCGACCCCCCCACCAAGGTCAAGGCCAGGGTCCGGCCCATCCCCGGTGGCGTCCTCACAGCCGCAGCCACCTCTGTGGCCACCGCCGCTATCGCTGCCTCAACCGCCGCGGCAGTGCCCTCACGTAGGGCTCCGGAGGAGACTGTAATGGACTGTCAATAACGGCACCATTACGTCTCCTCCAGGCGAACATCAACCACTGCGCCCCCGCTCAGGATCTGTTGCTCCAGAGCATGGCGCAGTGGTCGATCAACATCGCCGTAGTCTCCGAGCCGTATTATGTCAAGCCCAGTGGAGACTGGGTTCAGGACCTGGACGGCTCGGTGACCTTAATCTCGTCGACCGCCGCCGGTACTCCGCCCCTCGAGCGCGTTACGAGGGGCCGGGGTTGCGTGGCAGCACGGTTCGGGGACATTGCAGTGGTAGGCGTCTACCTGTCCCCGAACAGATCTCTCGGCGATCTCCACATCTCCCTGATGGAGCTGAAAAACGTCGTCGTTGGGTTTAGGGACCTCCCCGTGGTCGTTTGCGGGGACTTCAATGCCTGGAACGAGGCTTGGGGTTCCCGGTACACAAACGGGCGGGGTCGGTCGGTAGAGGCCTGGGCTGAGGAGTCGGGCCTGGCCCTCCTAAACCGGGGTTCTGTCTCCACGTGTGTGCGGATGCGGGGCGAATCAGTGGTGGACCTCTCGTTCGCCAGCCCCGATCTGGCGCCACGTGTCGTCGACTGGCGCGTTATGGAGGGGGTGGAGACGTTCTCAGACCACCGGTACATCCGGTTTGACGTCTCCGCCCAAACCTCGACCGCGCCGGTCCGGCAGAACCCTTGTGGTCCGCGATGGGCGCTGAGGCAGATGGACCGGGAGCTCCTCCTGGAAGCCGCGACGGTACAGGCCTGGGTGCAAGCACCGGACAGGCCTGTCGACATCGACGTCGAGGCAGAGTGGTTCCGGGAGGGCATGTCGCAAATCTGCGACGCGTCAATGCCCCGAGTCCGTCCAGGACGTGCCAAGCGCCAGGTGTACTGGTGGTCGCCGGAGATTGCGGCAATGCGCAATGCGTGCAACCACGCGCGACGCCGGTACGCCAGGTACTGCAAGCGCCGCAACCGCCCGCCGGATGCGGAGGCTATTGAGGCGGAGCTGTACGAGGGTTACAGGGTAGCGAAGCGCACCCTCCGAGCGGAGATTAAGCGGGCCAAACTGGAGGCCCGCAACGTCTGGCTGGGGTCTCTGAATGCAGACCCGTGGGGACGCCCATACAAGATGGTACGGGACAAACTCCGTCCCTGGGCTCCCCCGCTGACTCAGAGTCTCCGGCCCGAGCTCGTGGAGGGTGTGGTCAGCACTCTGTTCCCTACGCGGGGGGTACACTCCCCCCCGTCTATGGCTCCGCCAACATCGGCAGTACCTGACGCGGACCACGACAACGACGAAGTTCCAGAGGTGACCGAGGTAGAGATGAGAGTGGCGGTACGACGGCTGAGTGCCAAGAATACCGCCCCAGGACCTGATGGCCTGCCTGGGAGGGCCTGGGTCCTGGCCATGGAGGCTCTCGGGCCTCGATTGAGGGGGCTCTTTAGCGCATGTCTGGAGAGGGGCCAGTTCCCACTTCGCTGGAAGACGGGCAAACTGGTCCTCATAGCGAAGCCTGGGCGCCCTGCGGACTCTCCGTCCGCGTACCGGCCCATTGTGCTGCTCGACGAGGTGGGCAAGCTCTTTGAAAGAGTCATTGCAAACCGCCTCGTCGCGCGCCTTGCAAGGGTGGGGCCGGACCTGTCGGACGGACAGTTCGGTTTTCGCAGGATGCGCTCCACGGTGGACGCCATCATGCGCGTGCGAGCCCTCACGACGGGGGATGCGGTGTCCCAGGGCAGGTGTGTTGTGGCAGTGTCTTTGGACATTGCCAACGCCTTCAACTCCCTGCCCTGGAGTTGCATTGGAACGGCACTCCGGTACCACCGGGTGCCCGACTACCTCTGTCGTGTGATCGAGGCCTACCTATCGGAGAGGTATATCATCTACCCCGGTCACCAGGGAGAGTGGAAACGTCGAGAGATGTCGTGCGGTGTTCCACAGGGATCGGTACTAGGACCACCCTTGTGGAACATCGGGTACGACTACGTGCTGCGCGGCGGCTTTCCCGACGGGGTCAGCGTGGTCTGCTACGCGGACGACACGTTGGTCCTAGCGCGGGGAGAGTCGTACCGGACGGCGGTCGAATTAGCGACACGCGGGGTTGCGATGGTCGTTGACAGGATCCAGCAGTTGGGACTCGAGGTGGCACTGCACAAGTCCGAGGCCATGTGTTTCCACGGCCCTCGGGGTGCGCCACCACCGGGTTCCCAGCTAACGGTAGGAGGGGTTCACATCAGCGTCGGGTCGACGATGAAGTACCTGGGACTCGTCCTCGACAGCTGGTGGAACTTCAAGGAGCACTTCCGACGTCTGGCTCCCAAACTGAATCGGACTGGGGCTGCTCTCGGGCGGCTCCTGCCCAACCTCAGGGGACCAGACGCCTCCTGCCGGAAGCTCTACGTGGGAATCGTTCGGTCCATGGCCCTCTACGGGGCTCCGGTGTGGGCACCGACGTTGACACAGCAACCGAGGGCCCAGCTGAATGCGTGCCAGAGGGTCATGGCAATACGCATGGTGCGAGGGTACCGAACGATCTCCCGCGAGGCGGCGACCCTCCTTGCTGGCCAACCGCCGTGGGATCTGGAGGCAACAGTCCTTGCACACATGCACGACAAGCGCATGGAGATGCAACGCCGGGGCGAAATTCCGCTGCCGAAGCCTGCTAGCTGCAGGCAGGCAGGGCCGAAGCCTGCTGGGGCCAAGGGCCGTTTTCTGAGAGGAAGGCTCAGCCCCGGCACTATAGGCAACGAAGGAACGGGGTAGGTTTTTAGTCAGTAAGAGTCTGACACTACTTCCCGCTCCGCCCAAGGGCGGGATTTGTCATTGGATGATTTTACCTACCAAAAAAAAAAAAAAAAAAAAAAAAACCACTGACTTCCAAACTCCGGACTGCTACAAAATTCCCTGGGTAAAAATATAATAAAAAGAACAATATTCCTTGCTTTATAACTCTATCAGATATTTTCGCAGTCCTGTTCGTGTACATGCTATGACCCGCGGTATGGTTCGTGTCGTGTTATTCGTCGTATACGTGAATGTTGTGACGGCCTTGCATGCTGGGAGAGTATTAGCTTACATGGTCGTGGTACCACAGCATAAATACGAGATTCTGAGTAATATATTCCGATACTCATTGTGTATCTCAAAAAAAAACGGTAATTAAAAAAACTAAAAAACCCGACTGCTTTTCTGAGCATTCATGAAAAAGCCCTAAAACAAGAAAATCTGGCAGTCGGGACCCATTCTAGAATTGAGAGCACATACCTATATTACATTGCAGATTACTCCAATCTATTTACTAGACGGCTGACTTTCTAGAATGGGTCCCGACTGCCAGATTTTCTTGTTTTAGGGCTTTTTCATGAATGCTCAGAAAAGCAGTCGGGTTTTTTAGTTTTTTAAATTACCGTTTTTTATTTTTTATTTTTTTAGTTTTATTTTATTACGATATCACTTCCAAAGTAATTACGAATCTAAAGACACCTCTCAAACTAAAATCCATCGAGCCGTTCAGGTCGCAGAGCGTGCCAAACATTTGAATTTGGCGCTACAAATCCGCCATTTTGTTTTTTTTTTTATTTTGATATACCCAGTGTCACTCTCACAGTAAATACGAATCTAACGACACCTCTCAAGCTAAAATCCATCGAGCCGTTCAGGCTGCAGAGCGTGCCAAACAATTATACATACATACATACATACTTACATACATACATACATACATACTCTCGAAAAACATAACCCTCCTTCTGGCGCAGTCGGGTAAAAAAACCATCAGGTATGAAGTTTGCAAAACAAAAGAAAGAAAGAAAAACTTTTTATTTGCCGGATAAAAGCGCAAGTTAAAGGTTAACAAGGATTATTACTAGATATTTTGTGAGAAGTATGCGCCACGTCCGTGCAAAACGGCCGAGCACTCAGCTTAATGCCGTGACCACACGCAGAATGCGACGAGTCTACGACGCTGGTTTTCAGTGCGGGCCGGTGACGATGTAGACATATAGACGGCACGGTCTTGTATGCAAATTGATTTGAAAATAAATAGATAAATAAAAAATAAAATAAATTTAAATAAATCTATAGGAAGTACAAAAATACGATATTAAAAAAATAAAATAAAAATATAATGGCAACATTGCCACGCGTCTGTGCCAAAAGATCGCGATTATGTTGAAGTATTTAGACTCTATGGACGCAAGGACACAAAGCGTGTACAATGCGCTCCGAAAAAGATGGCAATCCTATACACAAGACGCCCAGACGTGGCGTGGCGTGGCGTGGCGTCTGGGTGTCTTGTGTATAGGATTGCTCTGTGTGGAAATCGGTAAGTGAGCTGTATAGGGTTGAAATTGAAACTCTCGGATCGTGTGATCCAAGTGCCCACAAATTGTTTAATGTCCTTTCCAAACGCTAGTTAACGCTTCGCCTGATCCAAGGGCTGGCTGTTACCTTGGGCAGAGGATAGCCTAGCAGGGCCGAAGCCTACTGGGGACAAATTTTATGTGAAAATGTCACCCGGGGCCCTGGAACAAAGGCAATGAATGGAGCTGAGTAGGTTTTTAGTCAGTAAGAGTCTGACACTATTTACCGCCCCACCCAAGGGCGGTATTTGTTATTGGATGATTTTACCTACCATAAAAAAAACTTTGGGTAGAGGATAAGGATTTGCATAAAGCGTGGCAAAGTTGCCAGTATTTTGGGTGCATTGCCAGTCAATAGCGACGATGGATGGATGGAGAGGGAGGCCAAAGAAGAGATGGATGTATTGTGTGAGGACTTGAGGAGTGATATGAAAGAAAAGGGAGTTAGTGATAGTGTGACGGGTGACCGAACAGAGTGGAAGAAAAAACGTGTTGCGCAGACCCCAAGTAGTATGGGATAAGGGCAAGAAGAAGACCAGTCGATAGCAGCGCAAAGATTTTCTACGCTATACTTTAGACTAGTCTAGAGAAATTTATTTAAAACTTCCTATTTCTATCTTATATACATTACACAAAAACATTATATATACACTAAAGGCCAGTGGCGTAACTATAGGGTGGCAAGGCTGGCAAAATGCCACGGGCCCCTTGCCTGGTGGGGCCCCCGGTCTGAGAGGCCTTAAGAAAAAAATAGAAATTTAAGTAACCTATTAGGATTTATTAAACGCATGAACGAATTTATTAAAGAAAAAGATCAATTTCTCGTGGTATTTTGTCAGCCTTACCACCTTATAGATACGCTACTGTATTAGAAAACCTGCTGATTTATTAACAATTAAGAATATTTTGGGTGTGTACTTCAGTGATTGGTCCAAATAAAATCACAAAGTTGACGATTTTCCTGGGGCCCCATCCAGGGATTTTGCCACGGGCCTCAGATGGTAAAGGTTTTTTTTACTTATGACAGTTAAGTTTTTTCTAAATATGTAAAAACTGTAGCTATGAGGAGTGAGCCCATTGAAATTAACACAGGAGACAAAAAACTGGTGAAATTTCGGTGTGTCTATATCACCCCTCGGGGGAACCAGAGATGTGATTTGTTTGGTTTTCGTTCTAAATACAAATTCTTATTTGTCGATTGATCTTGATCAAATTGGTCTGATGTTTGCACTGAACATATATTTTCGTTCCAGCTGTAGATACTGAAATTAAGTTTGGTTAATGATTTCCTCGATTTCCTGGTTCCAAGATTATATTTACATCTCTTCTCTTTCTTATGAATCACTCATACGCAGTCTCGTAAATAAAAATATTATAGTATGATCTAATATAGATCATAGTATAATTCTTTCTACGTATTGAAATAATTCTAAACGAAATGGAATGTAACGTAATGCTATTTTATTATGGGCATTCCAAGCCTGAAATAAATTAATTTATTATTATTGGTAGTACTAGTTGGCAGCGCCTGCGTGAATTGAGAATAAAAATAAATACCTGTGTCTCAAATTTCATCCAAATCCGTTCAGCCATTCGATCGTGAAGAAGTAACAAACATACACACACAATCACAAACTGACGCTTTTATATAGTAAGTGTAATTCAGTTGTCATAAGGTTACAAAGTCCAAGTAAAAAATCAATTTTAATGAAATGTTTGCTACGAAATTTCTATGCTACGAAAGTGCTACGAGAGTTACCTACGATTTTGTAGGTGCCACCTTTCTCTGCTACGAACAAGTTGGCTACGATTTAGGTACTTCACATGTTCTTTTTTTGAAGTGTGTAGTAAGGAATCATTTAAGGTGGGGACACCTTGGCACCACCGCACATGGGCCACAAAAAGGTACACCAAGAGTGTCAGATTTTTACCGACTTAAACCCACCAGGTGAGTTGGTGACGTTTGAACAATCTGGCAATTAGTTGCTAGGCTGGTAAGCGTTTATAGTAAATGCTGTCGGCACATTAGGAGCTATAGAGTTTAATTTCAACTACGAATGATGTATTATTTCCCGTCAAACTGAGGGGTCTGGATACCTAGAACTGATTAGGATGATGCATCAGTGTGATATGATAATTCAGGCCAATTTTAGCAAGGTCTTTGCTAAACAGTAGGTGATATGATTATTACACATACTATTTTGTCGGGTTCCGTAAATCCTCTGAATAAACTAGTAGGACTCACCATCAACGATTGCATCACTTTTTACCATCTGGTTTTTTTTTTTATGGTAAGTAAAATCGTCCAATGACAAATCCTGCCCTTTGGCGGGACGGGAGATAGTGTAAGAATAATTGACTAAAATCCTACCCCGTTCCTACATTGCCTTTGTTCCAGGGCCCCGAGGTTCACTTTCGCATAACCCTTGGCTCCAGTAGGCTTCGACCCTGCTGCGCTCCTACAGTTTGCTGACAACTCCTTGAGGTGCGCGGGAACAGTGCTCGCCGACGTCGACTTGAGCTCGGTCCGGACTGTCACCGGACGGTCGGATAGCGAGCTACCCATCGTCCGCCGTCCGCAAGCCGCACCTACGATCTTTTACCATCAGGTGGGATCACAGTCAAGCACTAGTTCATATTAAATAAAAAAAATACCTACGACGATAAATAAAAAAAAAACCAAGATTTACTCAAAGTTATAAACTTTACCACAAAAAAAAAAAAATAGCAAACGTGAGAAATAAAATAACTAATGCCATTTGGTAAATCTTTAGAAATCCGACATTACTACGAGAAATATTGTTAATTTTATGTCATCTGTCGGATCATGCCGTCGCATTTTAGCATGTCAAATAGGTACTTAAATATAAGGAAAAAGTTAGAAATAATGTAAAGAACTATAAATAAATAAATCATTATTTCGTGCTTAGAATTAATTTCAGCAATTTGATAAGCTATTTATGTTCTTGTACACAAAGTGCTCATCT
Source organism: Leucania comma (assembly GCA_958295575.1). NCBI lineage: Eukaryota > Metazoa > Arthropoda > Insecta > Lepidoptera > Noctuidae > Leucania > Leucania comma. The sequence goes on along the minus strand of OY282478.1, from coordinate 21,509,946 downwards.
TTTCGTTTACATATTATTTATATAAATAAACTTGAGAGAATGATCTACTTTACTTAGGTACAGCAGCCTCCTGTGTGATTCACGAAGTGGATTTAGGGTCGAAACACCCGGCGTTGCGTTGCCGTGTCGCTAAAATTGGCAGCAGCGCCCGCCGCAATTTAGTGCGTGGCCGCAACGCAACTTTATGCGTTAATTTTTTAATTTAAATAGTGCAAACAAATATAGTTTAAAAAAAACCTATATTTTTTACTATATTCCTTATTATAAACTATATTTTTATTATAAACTATATTTTTTTGAAGTATGCTATATTTTTTTATAGCATAGTTTGAAAAATATATATACTATATTTTTTTATAGCATAGTTTGAAAAATACTATATTTCGTCGAAGAAGTGTTGGCAACCCTAATTTCGGCCCTCACGCCATAATTTTGCCGTGAATTCGTCGCGAAAAATATGTCCCTCCATATTCGCTATCATTCACGATTTACTTCGCGCGCTCATCATCAATGGACACCGAAATGTGCACTACTATCGCTATGACGATATGCACTTTGGCATCGAGTCTCACGCGTTACTGATTTCACGAGCGAGTGTAGAAGCGCTTGCGTTCACAGGACGTTTGCGCCTCGTAAACCCTTTGACGCGGGCGCAAAATACCGACACTGAACGAGGAACGAGGCGTCAAAAGGCGTGAAACCCGTGAACGGGCGTGAAAGCCATCCACATTCGCGGTGCGACTTTCACAGGTGTTTACGGCGTGAATGTGGAGACCGCTTAAGGCAGAAAATAGAGAAAATGAAAACTAAATCTTTCGTATTTAAAAACTTTTAAAAAGCCCAATTAGTTTCTGCCAACAGCTTCGCCCATTATTTATCCCAACGCTTCTTTTAAAGTGAGAAATCATCCAATGACTTCTCCCGCTCCAAGACGAAACGGAAGGTTTTGACAGACTTTTGCTGACTCAAATGTGTGACCTTCTTTGCCTTGCGTCCCGAGGTTCCCTTTCGGAAATCAGACCACGGCCACAATAGGCTTCAACTTGACTCGGGCTTAGTGCGGACAGTTACCGGACAGACAGACGGCGAGCTACCCATTGCTCGTCGTCAGCAAGCCCACGCCTACGGTGGCTGAAAATCAGGGTCGGGGTCCAGACGGCTGTGACATGAGGACGTCCGTTCTCCACCTTCGCTAGCATTACTGCTTCGCAAGAGGAGGCGTCCGCCTGCCATTCTTCTTCGCTTCAGACTATGGGCTGTACTAGAGCCCGGCGCGATAGGTCGCTGAACTTATTACATGCCTACATAAAGACACACCTTTTTCCCAAGGGCCTTACATCTATGCTCCTACACCATTCAATTACTTAGGTCAGTGGGAAGGAAAGCGTCAAATAATTAATTCAAAATGATTGAATTAACTGTCCCAAAATACTAACCAACATTGGATTCATTCAATTAAGGTATCTCGCCTCAATAAATTGTACAAACAGACACCGTCGTGTTTTTAATTGGATTTGTACAAATTAATGATCCTAGCCTAAGAATGAAGTGTCCTCCTTGAAATTGAATTCGTCGAACAATAGGCAAGGTCTCACACGTTATAAATCGTTTGGAGAGTTGAAGTATGAAGATTGTAGAGCGCTTAATGTTTCTCACCAGTGATTAGCTGTATACACCGTTAAATTTTAATCGTTTAAATCCCGTGGAGGGTCGATTCGGTACATGAAACACTATCGATTTGTAAAGATAAAATTAAAAAATAAAGCACTTTTTTTCTAAAACTCGTATTAATATACGCATGTACGAAATTAATATTTTCTCTCCGATCGTCCGGCAACCGTTCCCAAGTCGTCAACGGCGCGCACTGTTCGCATGCACCTCAAGGAGTTGTCAGCAAACCGTAAAGATCCTGCAGAAGGGTCGAAGCCTACTGGGGCCAAGGGTCGGCTTCTGAAAAGAAGGCTCAACCCCGGCAACGTGGGAACGGGGTAAGTTTTTTAGTCAGTAAGAGTCTGACACTATCTCCCGCTTGGCCCAAGGGCGGGGGATGTTATTGGATGATTTTCACCCACCATAAAAAAACCTATAGAGGATAACTATATTGTCTTTCTGTCTGTCTGTCAAGACCTTTTATCTCGGGAACGCGTGGAGGTATCGAGTTGAAATTAAAACCATAGTGTCAATTCTGCGGCCCCTTGAAGCTGTGAAAAATGAAACTTCTGAGTTAACGAAAAAAAATATGGTCGTTTATGTCGCAAAAACATATATTTCGACACTCTCAAGGGAATCAAAATTCATAGGGTACTTTTCGTTGAACTAGAATCCTGAAATTTGGAATGAAAACTGTAAATTTGTAGTTTCGTCAAAAAAAAAACTAACTCTTCGAGACTCAATTCGTGAATTGAACTGTTTTCATAAATTTTGTACGAAACTCTCAGTGCGCGAGTCCGACTCGCACTTGCCCGAATTTTTACTGCAACCCTGCTATATTTATATAATTCATACCCTAACGTGTCAACGTCAAGTGTCTACTTGACAGGTGAACATCTTCACAAAGCTACAACATCCCACCCTACTTCCAACAGCTTTTGTTAATCCCAACACACGTTGTTCTAACCGTATTATGTAAACGCAACGTGTGGACTTAGTCCCAAAATGGTCGCCATTGATAGCGTTAATTAATTCTCGATATAATGGGTTGACGAGTAGGCCTAACTATTGTGTAACAGTGTTGTGGTAATGGTTACAAATAGAGAGCGTAACTGGCTTTGTTGTTCGTGATAAATACAATCCGTTGTTCATCATCTTACTGCCCTTGTCCCGTTTTATTCTGTTCTGTCACTCGTCACGCTATCACTAACTCCGTTTTCTTTCACATCACTTCTCACACAATCCATCAATCTTTTCTTTGGCCTCCCTCTTCCTCTCCATCCATCCATGTTTAAACTCATAACTCTTTTTGCAACATGAGTTTCATCCCTCCTCTTCAGATGACCATACCAAGACAAACGATTCCCTTTCAATTTTTTAGTCACTGGCGCCACTTTCAAACTTTCCCTCACACCTCTTCCTCATCACACCAGACATTCGTCTGTTGTCGACTAATGAAAATAATAAGTGGTACATAATAATAGCATAAAAAGCAGAGGGAACGGTAGAATTCCCTCTGCGTTAACTCTCTCTTTGAATTTGGCTGGAGAGAACGACGTCTTCATTTTGGGCATGACGCACCTACGTCATCACCAGACAGTGTACTTCCTGAACAAACGCAAACAATTTACCATAAGTTCATATGATTCAGACAAACGCCCAGGTGTCGCCATTGTGCAGACCGCCCTGAGGACACTGAATGGGTGGCGGTCCCATCCTTCTGCGAAGCAGTAATGCTAACGAAGGAGGCGGCCGCATGCGTGGGGGATCGGACGGCCTCGTACTCCAGCCGCTGGGACTTTGACCACGACTTCTAGCCGCTATAGGCGTGGGCTTGTGGACGATGAGCAAAGGATAGCTACCGTCCAATATCCGTCCAGACAGAGACTGAGTCGTTGATGGCGCGTAATGCTTCACGCGCACCATAAAAAGACGTCAGCAAAACCTTAGGGGCCTAGCAGTAGGGCCGAAGCACAATAAGTGTGTTTTTGCAAAGATTCAGAGTAAAATAAAAACCTCTACGTTGCACAACCCAATCGCATATTTCTAAGAAATTCTAAGAATTACGAAATCTTATCATTATATTTTTCTACGAGATAAGTTTCTGGTTTTAGAAGAAAATGTAACCGAGATTACAACATAAACTGTACATCATGGATAAATACATCAATAAAAAAAGATTAGATATGTGGTGGCATGACGTGCTAGGAGGCTAATTGGTGATCCAGATCTGGTTCAAAGTCAAAGTCAAAATGTTTTTATTTCATATAGGCCTACATGGGCACTTATAAAACGTCAAAACCTAGTGCACGGTTCCAACCAGTTAAGACCAATCTACGAAGCCTTAAGCACAGGCGTAAGCTAGCTAGCCTTTCAATGTTTTACAGGATGCTTATTGGAGAGTGTGCGCGGGAATTGTATGACTTGATTCTGCCCTCTCATTTCTACAATCGGACAACTAAAGTATGGCGAATAATCACCCTTATGTGGATCAAACTTCTACGGTCCGGACTAAGCGTTTCGCTTCGTCGTTTATACCGCGTGCATCGAAGGACTGGAACAGTTAAACGTCCGATTGTAATTTAAGTGTCATCAAGGCTACAGTAAATAGGTCATCATCCTAATAAACTAGTCCGCCTCACCATTAACGATTGCATTACTACTTACTATCAGGTGGGATTGCAGTCAAGCACTAGTTAATATCAATATATCAATTTAAAAAAAAAATTATGTGGTTATCAACATTTCTGTCGAAAGACGTCCATTGCTGACCATAGGCCTCCCCTAAGTATCACCACAACAAACATCGTCGTGCGTCTTGCCACTACCTCAATAGGTCATCAGATATAATACTCGAAACCTACAAGATGCTAATGGAAGACCATTAGTATCGTATAAGTTTGGAGTATTTGGAGGAAGACCTCTATAAAGAAACATCTCCCACGGTTAAGCACAGACCCCTCCTTCCTTTTGCCAGTCTTCACACTCCTGTGTCACTTTCAACCAGCTTACTACCGCTTTGGGTGGAGCGCAAGGGAGTGTCAGACTTTTACTGACTAAAATCCACAGTTTTTCTTTTCAGTTACCTTTTTTCGAAGAGCTACGGCAACTCCTTCGAACAATCCGGCTAACTGGCCCCGTCAATATTACTAATATTTATTTGAGACACGTGTGCAACGTGTGGACGGCCAGCTACCCATGGCTCGGCGTCCGCAAGCCTGCAAACCAGCTCCTACTTGTGATGGCAACAATATTGTCTATATTGCCGCCCGATGTCGACTCGAGAGAAGCTACCTTTATGAAATATCGATTCGTGACGTCGCAAACTCGTAAGGGAAGCGCTATTTCAGCCTCCCGTCACAAGACTCGTTAGTTCAGTGGTCAGAACGCCCGTACATGATGAATTCGTGAGGTGGTCGGAGGTTCGAGTCCTTCACGAGTTGTCTCTTTTGCCTGCTTTTGAATTTTCTGCTGATATTTAGGTAAAATTTTCATTAATTTCAGTGTTTTTTGGAGGACACCTAAATTTTTACTATTTGCTGTAGAACTTCAAATAAAGGGGATGAAATTAGCCATATTTTTAGAGAATAAAAGGAAAACGAAGATCTTCTGAATGAAAAACTAATTAAACTTATCACTAAAACATTTACCATCATTAATGTGTGTAAGTACCTAACGGTTCATTCACTCAATCACATCATTATAGTGAGATTTGAAAACAGATTTACTATGTGATTATCAACATTTATGTCGAAAGACCTCCATTGCTGAACATGGGCCTAAGTGTAACCACAACAAACGTCGTCGTGCATCCATCAGATTTCCACTACCTCACCAGGTCATCAGATACAATACTCCAAACTTATAAGATGCGAATGGAAGACCATAAGAAGGCTTATGTCCAGCAGCAATATTTCACAACTATCACACAACACCGTCTAGTCCCAAGTTAAAAAAAAAGGTAAATGATGATGACGATGATGATTGGATAGTAAGGTAACATTTCCATTCATTAAAACCATCATCGTGACTTTAATACAAGGTAAAAAGTTGTATTTTTCATTAAAATTGCACATTTTAGCTTTAAGTTATTTAAACCTTAAAATATTCGGAGAATTGTAATTTATTTCTTACATCATCGGAAATAACATAGGACTCTAAAAATATTTTAATAAATTCGCATTGTTTTTGTACGTTTTCCTTTAAATCGCTTTTCAATACTGAAAACGCTTTTAATGATTATTCCTTAAATATACACTTCTCGTTCATACCGAATTGACTATACGGTATTACATAGTGCGCCGTCGCTGACTCTCGGTGGCCGATTATTTGTACTCCGCGTAGCAAGCGTACTCTTTTGTTCACACAAGGCGTTGTGTGACAGTTGTGGAAATATTATTATTATTATTCTACGCTATAACCATCGACCTATATTCTTGCGATAGACAAGCACGTTCATATAAACTATTTGTCAAAATACTGAAAAGTTCAAACAATAAATCGCTGCAGCGCTAGATTGCCATTATATCGTCTAACAAAACTTTTAAAACTTACAGCGCTAAGACAGCTTAAAGAGGATGCTTTTTCGCGACCAAAAGGTCTAAAGCGCCATGCATTTCCTAGTACTTACGCGTTTCGTTCAACTTAGTGTGATGACATGTCATCTTTATAGATTTTTATATCGCAGAAGTGACACAGTTTCTTGCCTACAATACTTCATTACAATAATATTCTATTTCAAAATGTAATTATATTTTATGTAAAAACGAGATCTCAATAACAGTAAAACAAATAAATAAATCAGTAATCACTAATAAGACTACAAATTCAAATGAACCTAATTCAAATTTAATATTAACCTGCACGTAATATGGTACGTAAATTACCTAAGTGCTAACGAATGACAGCATGCTTAACAACAAAACTTACCGATGAAAACTGATACCTCATGATTTGCTGACATTTCGTCGTAAATTATTTAAAAAAAAAAAACATTGTTATTAATTATACAAAAAAAGAAAGAGCGTTAAATAAAATATTTAAAAATTTCAAACAGTATAAAAGACCGTGCGAAGTCAGTATTTCGTAAACTAGCTGTAGGTAAAAACCTAATTCAGCTTTTTGTGGGAGGGAACATCTGCATGTTTTAGTCTATGATTGTAAAATGGGGAAGAGTTTAAATAAAATAATATCTTCTCTAACGTACTATTACGATAGTAGAAGCTATTACATTGCTTGAACAACCAATGGTTTTACTTACTTGACTACAAAATTATTATATATGTCCAAGTTCACATAAATTTGTATTTATAAGCGTCGCGCTGACACTGCATGAACGTCAAAACTGCACTAATGCCATCAATGTAAAAGTGTTCGGCCTGCAGGTCAATTAAGTGAAGTAAAGTGACTGTACGGCACGCCTCATCTAGTGCGTAGTACATATATATCAATGGCTATAACACTCTTTGTGTACAATATAATAACGCCTTTAGAGCCTTGCTTAAGCTGCCGTGGCGGTGTAGTGCGACTGGCATGTTCACTGAGAACAGAGTTACTGATTTTCATGGGCTCATGAGAAGACTCATCTTTCCTGTCTCCACTGACGCGATGTGGTAATAAGGTTGCGTCTGAAGTGTTCCAGGGTATGTACCTGCTGAGACGTTGTCAATTATGAATTTTGATTTTTTTATTTTCTTATCTTAATTTTGTATGTTAATCAATAATTTATCAATAATTTAATTTTAAAGTTTAAATTTTAATTTAGTTTATTATAATTCCAATGTATTTATTTTAATCTGTTTATTATAATATGATGTAAGAGTAATGCTATTTGTTACTATGGGTTTAATGCCTGAAATAAACGATTATTATTATAGCGTATCGACGGCTTAGTAAGGACGCATACTGCAGACTGAGTCCACGTTCACACTGGAGCTGACAGTGAGCATACTCACAGTCTGCGTTTGATGTGAAGATGCCTTGAGGGTTGATGTAAACAATTATTTAAAAAAAACAGCTTAAACTCTTGAATCAATTAAAGAACAATGTCTTCATAAATGAAAACGCTTTTCGCAGACTTGTGAAGCCATATACAATTAGCGCCGACTCGAGAGAAGCCACCTTTATGAAATATCGATCCGTGACGTCACAAACTCGTAAGGGAAGCGCTATTTCAGCCTCCCGTCACAAGACTCGTTAGTTCAGTGGTCAGAACGCCCGTACATGATGAATTCATGAGGTGGTCGGAGGTTCGAATCCTTCACGAGTTGTCTCTTTTGCCTGCTTTTGAATTTTCTGCTCATATTTAGGTAAAATTTTCATTATTTTCAGTGATTTATCGGAGGACAGCAAAATTTTTACTTCTTGCTGTAGAACTTCAAATGAAGGGAATGAAATTAGCTATATTTTTAGAGAGTAAAAGGAAAACGAAGATCTTTTGAATGAAAAACTAATTACCCACTTATCACTAAAACATTTACCGTCATTAATGTCTGTAAGTACCTAACGTTTCGTTTACTCAATCACATCATTATAGTGAGATTTGAAAACAGATTTACTAATCCTGAAAAACCATAAAGCCTGAAGGCTTACAACCATCGACTTACATTCTAAGTGATAGACAAGCTCGTTCATAGACACTATTTGTCACAATACTAAAACGTTAAAACAAAAGTTCGCTGCAGCGCTAAATTGACATTATGACGTCTAACAAAACTTTTAAGGTTACAGCGCTTAAATACTGCAAAACTGCACTAATGTCACCAAGTCAAGGTGTTTGGCGTACAGTACACGTAAGTCAAGCAAAGTGATTGTACGGCATGCCTAATCTAGTGCGTAGTACATATATATCGATGCTTACAACTTACATAAACCTGTATTAATTACAGCTTATGTAAGTTTTGAAAATTCGTTAGTTCGGTAGGTATTAAGGAACCCATATTATGACCGAAGGCAAGAGGTGATCGGAGGTCCAAATCCTCAACGAGTAGTGTAACTTTTACTATTCTTTTAGACATTTTTCTTTATTTTTTCAATTGAGAGTTTTATCTTAAAACTATATCGTTTTTAATATATAAAACTGTATTTATATTTAGTATTAATGGCTTTATGATTTTTATAATATAAGGTTATCAAAAGCTTCTTAAAAATACTTCATTTTAACAGATAGATGGTTCTATCATGTTTTAGTAGATTCTTGTTAAAGCTATCGTAAGTAAACACATGGTACTTTGTAGCACTGCAAGGGATGCTGCGTTTGCAAGTAGTTTCGTGGCACTTTCATAGATGGCAATCCTGACAGTTGCAGCTTTGAGTGAGTAAAGATGGTCAGCATCATATAATTTTTATATTTTAAAGTATTGGCTTCCATAATATGTTTCGTTTCGTGAAAATTAACAAGTTAGGTACATATTACATGATAATTCGCGATAATTAACTAGTTAAGTACATATATATATATATATAAGGGCGCCTTCGGTTGTATTTTTTTGTTATCTCTGAACTCTGTCATTTATGAAGCGATTTAAAAAAAAAAAAATATATATTTTATTATAAACTTTATTCTTCATCAAGATTTACACTAATTAAAAGTATATCTACTATTGTTATTTAAAAAAAAAAAAACATATTATTATTATAATATTAGAACATTTTACAAAACGCATTGAATACATTGTGATTAAAATATCTAAAAATGAAATAAATCGTGTATAAAATATTACTAGACAAATACATATATAATTATTATCTACACATCACACAATTAATTTCTAAACCCCAAAAAATGCTGTATGAGATAGACAAAACAACGGAAAAAAGTTATAAAAGATAGTCCAGTTTTCTTTTGTCAGACAGGTCGGTAAAAGATTTTACCTATACAATTTTCTGATCCGTCAAATTAGACAAAAAAAGATTACAAAAGTTACTAGAGCATTTAGAACTGCTAATTAATTAATTTCTTTAGAAATTAATTACTAAATCTAGAAAATGTCTACGATTTTCACCCTTGTCAAAACAAGATCCTTAGGGCAGATCAGTAAACTTGAGGAGATGTAGCTCATGCTTACATCTATTTCTTTGATAAGTAAAATCTCGCGAAAATTAAAGTATCTACAACATGTATCATAAACGCACATTTTACGATTTGTAATACTTACTTTGTAAAATGTTACATTTCTGTAAATTTTATTTTATTATTGTATATGTGGGGACTATGTGGATTACTTTTTCCTTTTCTGTAATTTTAAAATAATCTCTGGCATTTTTAATACCGTACTTAATGCGGCCTACCCAAAGGTCCTTTCTTTGGTATTGTTCGTCAAGTCATTGAACTCCTTAGTAGTCCTGAGTTTTCTGACAAATAATAATATATACATTATTATAATAATAATATTTCCACAACTATCACACAACACCGCTTAGTCCCAAGCTAAGCAAAGCTTGTGTTATGGGTACCAGACAGCTGATAAACATACTTATATATTTCTAAATACATACATATTATAGATAAATAACACCTAGACACAGAACAAATGATCGTGCTCATCACACAAACATTTGTCCTGGGTAGGAATCGAACCCATGACCTCCGGTTTAGCAGTCAGGGCCTCTAACGACTAGACCAACAGGCCAGTCAATGCTTGCACTGACTAGACAGGTCCACCCAAACATGTGTAGTTCTTTCCTCAAAATGCATGGTTCTCATATGATACGGCTATCACATGCTTACTGTGTTTTTTTTTTTTTTTACGGTAGGTAAAATCATCCAATGACAAATCCCGCCCTTGGGCGGAGCGGGAAATAGTGTCAGACTTTTACTGACTAAAAACCTACCCTGTTCCTTCCCTGCCTTTGTTCCAGGGCCCTGGTATGCATTTTCATACCTTCCCAGAGCCCCAGACTAGGCCTCGACCCTACTGGGCCCCTACGGTTTGCTGACAACTCCTTGAGGCGCACGGGAACAGTGCGCGCCGTAAACGACTTGGGCTCGGTCCGGTCTGTTACCGGACAAACGGACAGCGAGCTATGCTTACTGTGTGGACTTTTGAAAGAGACTTTCACTTCTGAGTTTGTTTCGGTGTTCTTTTTCAAGGAAAATTTAAAAAATTACCTATTTTCATAAATTCACTATAATTCTTGATAAATCTTGATTGCGTCACTAATGTTTGTGTACACATGCTTACTTACTTAACAATGAGCTAATACAATAATGCGTCAATTTACATATTATTTTCCTACAGTTATGTAAGGTAATTTATTAAAAAAAATATTACTTAAGTGTTTTTAAGCAAAATTTCAGTGTTATTTTTCCAGTAACCTATTGTATAAGTTACCACAGTTTTTATCATATGTATAGTTCAAATTAGCCGCCAACCTTACTTTGTCAAACAACAAAGTCGCTTCCCGCTGTCTGTCCCTATAATGTAGGCTTAGATCTTTAAAACTACACAATGGATTTTGATGCGGTTTTTTAATAGAGTGATTCAAGAGGGAGATTTATATGTATAATACATACATGCATAATAAATTCAATATCACCATTGCACCCGTGCGAAGCTAGGGAGTCACTAATCACTACATGGTATAAAACAAAGTCGCTTCCCGCTGTCTGTCCCTATGTATGCTTAGACCTTTAAAACTACGCAACGGATTTTGATGCGGTTTTTTTAAATACATAGAGTGATTCAAGAGAAAGGTTTATATAATACATTACCTACATGGATAATATATATGACGCACGGCCGCAGCGCGGTTGTTGCGCGGCTGTCGCACGTTTGAATACAAAAAAAATATAATTTCAGGCTATTAGGAGAACCTTATTCACTTTTTTTTGTAGTGTGATAAATCATTAAATTACTCTTCTCGCTATGGGTAGAGCGATATGAAGTGTTAAAATTTTATACACTACTAGTACCTTTAAAACCCCACCCATATTATTTCATTTTCCCATTACGTTCCAGGGTAGTGGTACTGTTTTTAAAAATATTGCAAAGAACAGTGACCAAAGCGTCGTATTTCATACAAGAGTAGTAGCAGAAGCAGTTAGCCTATTGTGTCCCACTGCTGGGCGAAGGCATCCCACTCCCGGCCATTGCGGGCCAGTCTCTCCACTAATTGTCAAGGTCACTTCTCCATCTTCGACTTGGTCTGCCGCGGTACAGGAGTACCTACATAGTATAATAATAATAATATAATATAATAATATAATATTTCCACAACTATCACACAACACCGTCTAGTCCCAAGCTAAGCTGAGCTTGTGTTATGGGTACCAGACAGCTGATAAACATACTTATATATTTCTAAATATATACATATTATAGATGAATAACACCCAGACACAGAACAAATGATCGCGCTCATCACACAAACATTTGCCCTGTGTGGGAATCGAACCCACGACCTCCGGCATAGCAGTCAGTGCCACTAACCACTAAACCAACAGGCCAGACATAATACTTTATAATAGTTTTTTCAAACATGAATCTGACCTTTGTTTGCACACTTTTTTGCGCCTTTTTTGTTGTCTTTCCTAGTTGAGAACAATACAGTATTATTCTAGTTTTTACTAAAGTCCTTATTTGAATAAAAATTATTTCCTTGACGGATACGAGTACAAAACTGCCCTAAACTTAAAAAAATAAATCATTGATTCTGATTTGACGGCACGGTTGGATTTATTAGTTGAGCGATTATACTTATCTGTTGCGCTGCATATAGCGGGTTTGATTCCCACATGAAAAAAATATTTGCATGGCCATAGACAGCGGTTGCGGGTCCGGGTTCGGGTTCACATATTTTTTGCAACTGACCAAACATAATTTTCTTGACATAGCATTGGGGTACCTACCACCAACTTAAGCGCAACTTATACCTCTGGCAATATGTCGTATAATTAATTCATAAATATGTGAAGCATGACTAAGTATGGTGTAAGTACAAGGAATTCGAGAATATATTAACATAATTACACGAGTACATTCCTCAGATTCTAGGAAGTTTTACATAAAATAAGCAGATTTCTTTTTAAGATGGGATATCATCCAATGAGTTTCCTCGCTCTAGAGTATCGTACGTAACGTATACATGACGTTGAAGTCTATCGGTTGATGTTGATGCCTAACTAATGCGACTAATATCTTGTCTTGCCAGGTGCCTGAACCTGACACCTCTGTGCTGCCATCTGGTGAACGTCATTTTAGAACACCCTCATTAACACAATTCATCCATTTATTTATTTAAACCAGAACGACAAAATGCCAAATACACTTTGTATGCCAGGTACAAATTGCTTAAAACACATTAAAGAAAATATAACATAGATAATAACTAAATCTTTCACTCAGTTTTCATCATGAAAATTAAACACGGCTAGAATACACGGATTTATTACAGAATTCTTACCTACCTTCCGGTTTCATCATCAGATCAGTTCTATGTATCCTCTTCCCTTCTTCCGTCAGTCACTCACCGACTACATGTATAACCAAGCTACACTACTGGTTACGACAGTTCTGCAATGATTTTTTGAAGAGTTCCATTCTTTATCTTCGATGTTCATCATCGGATCAAAACAAAATTTCTATGGAACAAACTTGGGAGTAAAATCTTTTAATCAATATAAAAAATTTCAAAATCGGTCTTCAATTGACCGAGATATCAGCGAACAAACATGTACAAACGACAGTTCTGAAGATGAAATCACTAGACATCAGCGAATAGATCTAGTCCAGGACTGGATTCAAGGAGAGCGTTGAGTGCGATTAACATCCGCGGAATGGGTGGCATACGTCGCGCAACCGTACGGCAATGTGGCACTACAAAATAATATAATTTGTGCTGTCTTGCCCGGCAATAGTTATTGGGAACAAAAATTTTACACAGCTTCTCATGATGTTACAAGAAAGTTTAAAGAAAATACTCTAAATGAGTAACACGAAACTCTGTACCATTCCTGCTACAATTATGAAAATTTCACCTAACAGACGAGTGACTCATTTGCAAAGTAAATCATAGTTTTCATTTGAGTGCAGTCTACAACTTTACATTTTTATGGTTCGTTAAAAATTCATCATGGCGGACAGCTGTATATTTTCACGCGCCATTTGCGTAATAGGATGTGCAATGAGTTGTTAAAATGTTTTAGGTGTTTTACCATAGGTACATTTTAATATCTCAAATTGTATTTAAAAAGGAGGATCTAGCTTTCAGCTCTCACTGGTAGCTCTCAGAGGCAGCTCTCACTGGCAGCACTTACTTTTAGCTATCACTGGCAACATTCCCTTTTAGCTCTCACTGGCAGCACCCACTGACAGCTCTCACTGGCAGCACCCACTTATAGCTCTCACTAGCAGTTATTACCGGTAGCTCTCACTGAAAGTTCTTTCTGCCAGCACTCACTGGTAACTCTCACTAGGAGCACTCACTGACAGCTCTCAATGGCAGAAACAGCTGTTACTGATAGCTCTCACTGGCATTTGTTATTAGTACTCTCACTGGCAGCTGTCACTGCGCACACGCCATGGGGGCGTAACCAGGTGATGACGCCAAAAAAATGAATGGTTGACTACGACAAACAATTGTCAGGTGAGGTAAACACCATAGAACTGCACGAGACAGTAAAATGCAAAAAGACAAGATGAATGTGTGTAACTTTTGTACACACTAACAATTAAATGTGAAAGGAAAGAGAGAGGAAAGACAAATAGAAAAACGCATGTGATATAAGCTAGTACTTGGCTGCGATCCTACCTGATGGTAAACGGCGATGCCATCGTTGATAGTGGAACGCGCTAGTTTATTAATTTATTTCAAAAGAAATTAATAATACTTCTACTATTTCAAGTCAGTGGTCGTATTTTTGCCTCGCACTTTCATACTGCATCTTTCTGTCATGCATCGCCTTTCTTTCTTATGGGTCTATCCCATTTTATTTATTTAAGGGCAACCAATAAAGTACACACCATTATATATGCTAGATACCGTATTCTTAAATTGTATAGTGTAGCCTTAATTAAAGGTGCCACGGCCTGCATTAAATATAGAAAGAGTTATGTAACAATGTTTTTATCAACATTTTGTACGACGTTGAGCCAATTTTACGAGGTTATTTATTATCCAATTTGTACTTAATGAAAAAAAAATGCTTAAAAAGCTTGTTATTTTTTAGATACAGTAATAAGTTAATTACTACATAACCTGTTACATCGAAACCCAAATATTCATGTTCCTAAGACCACATTATAGGCGTGACCTACGCCTAACCTCATTCAGCTGTCATATCCTAAAATAATCATCCACTGACACGAACAAAGGAGGGTAGATGGGTATTGTTAGCTTCGAACTCACGTGTTTCATTCACGGCTACCCTCCAATAACAAAATTTATTTTTTACGCTTTCATAGCTCCTCGTGGCGCCCAAATGGGACCTTGAACTTGAAGTAATCGATACTGTTTATTATTCACATGCTCCGACAGTGGAAAGTAATAGGTGTCTTCACATGTTAGTTCTGTTTTTGGATAATATATGTACTTTGTAATTTTCATATAGAGGAAAAGTACTACAAAAAGTTCTGGTTAGAATTTGTGCAGAGAAGTAGATTTTATGAACAGAGAGATCTGTTGAACAGTGTGACAGTCAAATGTTTATCCTGCAACACAGGCGAGTTTTAGACAGTTAAAGTTTGATATTTCATCTCGAGAGCAGTGGTGGCCGGGTGGTAACGGCCCCGACTAACGAGTTGTAGGTCGCGGGTTCAAACCCAGACAGACGCAATACTTTGTGTAATTTATTTTATCACCACTGCTCTTAAAAACGGTGCAGGAAAACATCGTAAGGAAACCGGCATGTCCTAGAACCAAAAATTCGAAGACATGTGATATCCACCAATCCGCACTGAGCCCGCGTAGTGGATTACAGCCCATTCCCTCTCCTAGAGAGGAGGTCTGAGTCCCAGCAGTGGGAACATTATAAGGCTGATTGCAATGCAATTTCATCTCGTTCCATACAAAGTGGAGAAGTTTTGTGATGATTAACTGTCTTTCAAAAAAACTGTCTTCAATAATAAAACTAAAATTAAAAAAACCCCGACGCGAAAGAGCTCTAAAAATTAAAAAATAAAAGAAATTCATTAAAAGATGAGCGTGACTGAGTCCAATGACCTCTACATAGTTAGTATGAAACGACCGAAAACCACCTACAGGTCCTAGATCCGTGCGGAGACGACGCCCGGGTGTCGCCACTGTGCGGACCGCCCGGTGGACACGGTGGAGCACACAGTCGAGGTGTGCCCCGCTTGGGAAGAGCATCGCCGTGTCCTCGTGGAGGCGATCGGCGGCGATCTCTCGCGCCGGGGCTTGGTTCAAGCCATGCTCCGGAGCGAGGAGGAGTGGCATGCGGTCGCCTCCTTTTGCGAAACAGTAATGCTAGCAAAGGAGGAGGCCGACCGCATTAGGCAAAGGCGCACACGCCGCCGCCGCCGCCGGGTTTCCGATCCCGATTTCCGGCCACCGTAGGCGCGGGCTCGCGGACGGTGGGCAATGGGTAGCTGGCTGTCCGTCCGTCCGGTAGCAGACCGGTCCGAGCTCAGGTCGTCTACGGCGCGCACTGTTCCCGCGCGCCTCAAGGAGTTGTCAGCAAACTGTAGGGGTCCAGCAGGGCCGAAGCCTACTGGGGCCAAAGGTTATGTGAGACTGTCACCACGGGCCCCGGAATAAAGGCAAGGAACGCAAAGGTAGGTTTTTAGTCAGTAAAAGTCTGACACTATTTCCCGCCCCACCCAAGGGCGGGATTTGTCATTGGATGATTTTACATACCCAAAAAAAAAAAAAAAAAACCTACAGGTCCTGATGTTTACTTAAAGAAATTAATTTCGTACATGCGTACATTAATTCGAGTTTTAGAAAAAAAAAAGTACTTTATTTTTTTTTAATTTTATCTTTACAAATCGATAGTGTTTCATGTACCGAATCGACCCTCCACGGGATTCAAACGTTCAAAATGTAGCCGTGGAATACAACGCTGTGTTTACCTAATAGAATACTAGAATACAGAGTACAACACTATTGAACCTTTTCATGCACACTTTTTTGCTTTTGTTTCCATCGTAAAGTTCACTACCCAGTATCTACCTATCAGTTTTTTTTAGATGGGAAATCATCAAATAGTTTCTCCTGCACTTTGTGGAGTGGGAGGATATGTCAGTCTTCTATAGACTAAAACCCACCTATGTTTCTATAGTTGCGCTTTACATTGCTTTTAAATCTCTTAGTACTAGCAAGTATCGACACTAGTGTGCCCCGTACAAACCAGTTGCAGTATTGATTTTAATTAATTGTAGCAAAAATTTAATGAAAAAAGGCTTTTCTGCTTTTTGTTTTGTTACCTATTTATTTTGTATCATGTATAAAATTCTAATTAGGTTTTTTTTTTTTAAATGGTTTGAGTGATATTTATAAAGACTTTTACTGACTTAAACTCACATGTGTTTCTTCAATTGCGCTTCGTGTTTTAACTCTTTCGAACAATCCCGTGTACAACAATCTAGTGGACATTCCACAGGGATTCCGATCTTGGTCATCTTTAATTTATTGACGGGTTTTATTTTTTATTTTTGTATAGCTTCTTTTATAATGTGAATGTGAGAACACCGTATACTCTGTAGATTCAAGAATTAAATTTTTTATCGTGGTTTTGGTTACAAAGCTGACCGTTCTACATTGTCCTCTCATATCTATTAATATTGTAGTATGAAAATATTGTAGAAACAATCACTTTTTTAAAAGAGTAACCATGGAGTTTCTTGCCGGTTCTTCTCCATAGGAAACGACCAATTGGAACCTATGTAAAATAAACGATTCTGAGTTTGAGTTTTGAGTTTGGTTTCCGGCCATCTTTGGCGTGTGCTTGCGGACGGCGAACAATGGAAAACTCGCAGTCCGACCGTCTGGTAGCCGTCCGAACCGGGCCCAATTCGTCGACAACGCGTACTGTTCCACGCGCGTCTCAAAGAGATGTCTGCAAACCGTAGCGGCCCAGCAGGGTCGAAGCCTACTGAGGCTAATGGGTAATGTGAAAATGAACCCTGGGGCCCCGGAACTAAGACAAAGAAGAAACAGCAGTGTGCTTTTAGTCAGTAAAATTCTGGCACCATCTCCCGCTCCACCCAAGGGCGGGAGATGTCATTGGATGATTTTCTCAATGAAAAAAAAAACCCACAGGCATCGGCTGTACTGGGCCCTTTTAGTTTTGCTGATATATTTTAAAGCGCGCGTGAATCATTGCGCGCCATCAACCCGGGCTTGGTTCTTACCAGACGTCTGAACGCGCGAGCTTTTACCTAAACCCCTAATCACGATAATATTGTAGTAACCTATTACTTCAGGACCACTTCACTTGACTTCTCAGAGCAGTGGTGGCCGAGTGGTATCGGCCCCAACTTACGTGTTCAAAACCAGTCAGGCGCATTACTTTGTCAAGTGCAAATTATTTCATCACCACTACTCTCAAAACGGTGACGGAAAACATTGTGAGAAAACCGGCATGATGTCCTAGAACCAAAAAATAGAAGACATGTGACCAAGAAGACATGTGACATTCACCAATCCCCACTGGACCCGCGTGGCGGATTATGGCCCATACCCTCTGCTAGAGAGGAGGCCTGAGTCCCAGCAGTATAGCACCTATTACTTTGGTATACTACAATCAAATCTGGCGTAAGATGTTGTTTCCTGTTGTGATTAATAAACCAAAATACCACCAATCAACGGTACGTACACCAGAGATGTACGGATGACATTTGAATAGGGTTCTAGAAACAGGAATTTAATCTAAAAATACTTGTACGGTAAGCGATGTAAGCTTGCATGGGCACGTTCGAGGCTTTTTTTTGTACTGTTTATTTTTTTGTATCTTGTAGTATCCACCCTTACGTTGTTTACCAGGGCCCTGGATCCAAGGCAGGGAAGGAACAGGGTAGGTTTTTAGTCAGTAAGAGTCTGACACTATTTCCCGCTCCGCCCATGAGCGGGATTTGTCATTGGATGATTTTACCTACCATAAAAAAAAACCCGCAAGGCTTACGTTGTTGAAATCTTTACGGTCCAGACTAAAAGTTTCGGCTCATCGTTTATACCGCGTACCTACATCGAAGGACTGGAACAATTTGCCTGCTGCGGTTGTCCCGTCCAATTATAATTTAACTGTCTTCAAGGCTAGAGTGAATAGGCTCCTAATACACTAGTCGCCTCACCATCAACGATTGCATTACTGCTTACCAGTATGTGGGATCGCTGTCAAGTAGGTACTAGTTTAATTATAAAAAAAAAAACATTGATAAACAAAACAATAAAGTACAGAAGGCGGCAAATACAGTATGCGGCAAATAACTTTATTACAGATTCTCGGTCAAAATATAAAGGAGGCGACCTTCTACCATTCTTTATTACTCCGGACCATGGCATGCCCGGCGATCACCTCATGAAGACACGGCGGTGCTCTCCAAAAAGGGCACACATTTACCGTATGCACCACTGTGTTCTCTTGGCGACACCCTGGCGTTTCTTCCGCACGAATCCGGTGCAGGGACCCAAACTTACTATGTCTGGTGAGGACCTACGTCATGCAAAAAGTGACGTCTTTCCAGCCACTCCTCAAAAAGGGGCCTGACACCCCTGAAGAAAAGTCCACAGGGGAATGAAAACATGAACACGGGTACTAATTCAGTCCCGGACTGGTTATTACGGTGATAAATTAGTAATAATTACATTTATAGCCACTCAGCCAAGTAAGTGGCACTTAGACACAAAATATTTACACTGTAAAAAGTGCCTTAATACTGTCATTTTCATAAAATATTTTACGTCTTTTTTTTTGTTAATAAAAACGAGATACAAATTAGTTACTCCGAATTTAATCTTTAGTTACTGAAGAAAATTTTGAAAAGATATTTTTAAATGAAAAATCATCTTCGGCTTTTATAAATCGAATGGAAAACGGGTGACATTGATTTTAATCAAAGATTGATTGATTAACTATGAAGATGATAGTGATTACAATTCAAGGAATCGTAAAATAAAAAATCTTATTTTCCTTATTTATTATCCTGACTAAACTTCTTTTTTTGAAGTTATGAAAAATTATAATAGGATGGATTCAACTTTACCGTTTCATATCATAGTCAATTCGACTATGATTTTTTTAAAATATTATAATAGAATAAACTTTATCGTACACCAAAAAATAACAGAACTTATATAAAATAATAAAAATATATTTTTAAATGGTTTTTTTACGTGTGTTCTAAGAAATATTTAAAAAAATATGTACAAAAATTTATAAACGGAATAATAATTATAATTGAAGGAAAAATATTTATAATTTATAAAAACAAATAAAGGAATGTACCTACTTATTGTATGATTCTTAGAAGGTTTCCATTATAGAAAATATAATTTTGGTTTGCAATAAATTAATATAGCTCTATATATATACTACTATATACTTGTATCTATATACTCGTATATATGTACAATATAAAATAATATAATAAGCGCCAGTTTTTGTCTGAAGAATCAAATAGCAGTTTGGCAGCATTTGTACATTATGTACATATAGAATATATATTCCTAAGTTTCAAAATCAGCCCTAAATATATATTTAAAAAATCAAGCACTTATTTTAAACAACAAGTTACGTTAGCACACTTATTTTAAAATGAAAAATCGGCTTAAAGTAAGGTAATAAATATGTTTTTTGTTTGTACGAATTTGATGAATAGTATTATTTATTAGTTAGTACTATATTATCCTCACTAGACTATAGTTCTAAGTCCAAGTCCAAAGTTCAATCGGTGTCTTGGATATTGGCTGAAGTTAGATTTTTGTGATAGTTTAAAAGCGCAGAGACAACCTAGACAACTGTGTTGTCTATGGTGCTAAAGTGCAAAACGGTTACGCCCGATCCACACATAGCCTGACTTTTTTTTGTAAATAATTGTGCGTTTATTTATGCAGAATAAACGTGTTGTTCTTTCTTTCTTTGGATATAAAATCAGATGATAAGTTATAATTTTAAAATACCGAAATTTATCAATTGAGAAAATAAAGTTGAAAATCAGTGTAAGTCTAGTTTAGAATGAGTACTTATCGTAAAATAATTTTTACCGCTCTGAATGGAACAAGACAGAGTGTCAGACTTTTACTGACTAAAGACTTACAGTATTCCTTCAGTTGTCCTCTGTGAGGGCAACTTCGAATAGTCCCACAACCCTGGATGAGGACCTATTTAATTTTAAAGCATAAACGTAGAGTTTGACAAGTACCTATTCTGCATCAAATTCTTAATTCTGAAACCGAGTGTAAATGTATTGTAATTCACGCTAGTAGTTATAAAAATACCCCACTACGTATAAACAAAAACAAAACTATACGTAATGATAATATGGTCTGTCTTCTGTAGGTCAGGAAACTATACAACAACATTCATTAATAATGCATTTATACGTCAACACTAAATATATACGTCAGTATCGTAATTAATTATTGAAAGGTATTCAAAAAATATTTATTTTCTGACGCAACTGAGTTCAATTACTAAAGAAAAAAGTTACCAAAAATAAATAGAACTTTTTTTCCATTAATTACTGCAACCATTTGTTTTCGTTTGAGATTCGAATTTCAAAGAAGGGGTTCAAAAGTCCGCTGAAAGACAATATCGTAAACTTACCCTCAATATTTTCTTCATCCGTTTCTGTCATTACTATCTTCATTTCACAAACAAAACTATTAAAACTTAACCAAAAACATTATAAACAACACAACACAGAACTAATATCACGAAAAACTGACGAGGAAAACACTTTTCAAACTCACGAAGTTCCGTAAGAAAATTCGGAAAAGCGCGCGACCTCCCCTCGCGCCGGACCGAAGCGAACTGACGGTATGTATGAATGAAAGAAAAACAAACAGTAGTGCGCGGGAAAACTATTCTCCTGTAATTTTGTATTTCGAACAGTTATTGTTTTTTTTAATGCTTTATTTTAGTATTATGCATCTATAGAAACCGAATCAGAAATAAAAAAGGTTTATTGTTTTTTTTTTTTTTATTTGTTTACTTTAGGTACCTACATATCGACTATTTTCTACACTGGTAAGACGCATATTTACGTGAAGATTCACGTTGTTTGAGTGTAAAAATAATGACTCTACAAGTTCAAAAATTACTTTCACATTTTGTGTAGGTAGTTTTATCATTGGAAGATGATTAATATCTTCCGAAGATGACTTTGAAGTATTAGCGTCGACTTTGTACTTGTCACTTTATCAAAGTGTTTTTTTTTAATCTGAATCTCTCTGAATGGGATCAGTAGAAAGCCTTTTTCAAGAAAAAAATTGTTCTTTCTTTTAAACACTGGGTAATAAAGATTATTACAATGGAATTTGTAATTATGGAATAAGGAAAATATACCTACGATTCAAGACCCAATAATAAATAAAATACATATTTAATATTATAGGCCGTGGGTTCGTTTGCCAGTAAAAACAGTGGTATTTAAAGGTCCTGAAGATATTTTATGCCGCTAAAAGCATAATTTGTCCGTCCTTTCAAACAAGACGACATTTAATCGCATCACTCGAACTTGTAACTATTTTTAACGATAAATACGTAGGTTGGACTTTTTCGCCGACGCATTTTTTATTTTAATAGGTACCGCAGTTCGGAAGAGATTTTTTTAAAGAATTAGTCAACAGTTATGGATTGTGGTTTTTTTATGGTAGGTAAAATCATCCAATGATATCCCCCGCCGGCAGAGCGGGAGATAATGTCAGACTCTTACTGACTAAAAACCTACCCCGTTCCTCCTGTGCCTTGGTTCCAGGGCCCCGGTATGCATTTCATACTTCCCCAGAAACCCAGATGGATTGTGTTTAGGTTTGAATATAATATTTTCAACACACTTGCTCCAAAACTGGCTTTGAATAACGTTTCTTCAAATATCGAAAAAAGTTGTATAGTATGCAGCAAATAACTTGAACCATTTGCTATGTTTACACGACCCGAAAATTGGTTACTGCGCTTTCATTTCGACCGTCTTGATGGTTCAACTTGTGTGACGAGGATTATAATCTTAGTTCATTTTGGTTGGCGAGACACTACAATTTACCTAATTGATCACAACTCAAAAAAAACTACAAGATAATTCTAACAATATCAGTATCAAAGATTATATAAATCAAATCTAATTTATTATGTCTTCAGAAAAAAAATACCCAATAGCACTAAATAGGTACCAACAACACTATTGTTGTTACACTCTTCTCCATAGAGATCTACGCTTTGGAATATGCAATTAGCATCATTTTTTTCGGACAGACAGATTTCTTGACCTTTCAAAAGTACCTGTATATGGTTAATTTGAAATAAAATCATTTGATTTTTTGTGGTGACTGTACTGTAGATAAACATTTGTGGTTCAAAAATTAATTATTGAATCAACATCGATGAGTCGATGAAATTTAAGTTTTGGTTGATAGAAAAACTGATACGTCTCAAGTAGGCACGCCACAATCAAGGCGGTAAGTGGGGACTTAAAGAGCAGTCTTTGAGGAGTAGCTAGAGACGCTACAGCATCCTCACCTTCCGTATAACGCAGGTCCTCACTGGATATGGTGAGGTCGGAAGGCACCTGTTTCAGATTCAGGAAGAAAAACGCCTAGGTATCACCATTGTGTGGACTGCCCGGAAAACATAGTAGAGCATATGGTAAAAGAAAGAAAAACTATTTATTTGCCGGATAAAGGCGCAAGGTAAAGGTTAACAAGGATTATCACTAGATATTTTGTGAGAAGTATGCGCCACGTCCGTGCAAAACGGCCGAGCACTCAGCTTAATGCCGTGACCACACGCAGAATGCGACGAGTCTACGACGCTGGTTTTCAGTGCGGGCCGGTGACGATGTAAACAATAGACGTCGGCACGGTCTTGTATGTCAGGTTGTCATAAACCGTCATTTATATTTCTTGTGGTATAGAGTATTATTGCATATAGCAGTGGTGGCCGAGTCGAGTACAGTACCCAGCCAGTACATTACTTTGTGTAAATTATTTCATCGCCACTACACTCAAAACGGTAAAGGAAAACATCGTGAGGAAACCGGCATGTCCTAGAACCAAAAAATCGACGACATGTAACTTCCACCAACCCGCATTGGGTTCGCGTGGTGGCTTGCAGCCCATTTTCTTTCCTTGAGAGGAAGCCTGAGCCCCAGTAATGAGAATATTATAAGGCTAATGCTATGCTTGCTATACTAGAGTATTTTTATTATTATAGATTCGCATAATTAAATATTAACTACACTATTTACACTAAACCTAACTATGCACATACTATACAAAAACACAGCTGATCAAGGTACAGGTCACTAAACTTTACTGTCAGAAAAATCAGGGAGTGCGTCTCGAGGTTATTTTACTTAAAAATGTAATGAAATAAAAATTACCAAAATTATATTCTCGTGCTTTTCTTTGCAAAGCGATAATTTGTAGTAATTCAAGTGAGTTTGTCTGACGTCAACACTAGACTAGTTTTTGTCGAACGTCTTTAAATTGACGTAGGTACTAATTTTGACACAAAAGCCAACTAATGAAGGCTAGTATTAAAGGTCACGTTGTAACAAGATTCCTTATGGGAAATCTAATTTATAAAAGATAAGTCTCGTTTCAGAGGATAAGCATTGCCATACAGCGTGGCAATGCCGCCAGTCTTTTGGGCACATTACCAGTCGACAGCGATTTGGAATAGCTTTTTGACGCCATATTTTAGTTGGATTTTAGTTAGTCGTAGTTAGTGTAGGGTTTTTATTACATTTTATTTTTATTTTACCATAATAAATTTAGTTAAGTTTATTTTTTAAATTAATACCATTTATAGAACTTTTTATACATTACTGGCTTCCATTGTTGAAATTTTGGTAGTTTTGATGAACATGTTACGGACAACGGCATCATCCTTTTCTCAGGTATTTTATTGTAAGAGAGATACCCCTCTCATAATAAAAAAGGAGATGGTTGGGATACCCCAACCAGGAAAAGACAATCTCTACAGGTTGAGCTTCTCGGACGATCAGTAACGTAACAGCGAACAGCATTGCTGAGGTCAAATATTGGGTCAGTAAAGGAATTTACTTAAAAAAATATTGTAATGTTTTCGGCCGACGATTTTTAGGTTTTTTAGGATTATTTAGTCTGTTTTTATAACCAAGAATATTATTTAAATTATTTTGTATTCGCTTATTCATTGTAATCGACTAATTGTGCTGGCAACATCGAAACGTATCTGTGATAAAGTTGTCGATGTAGCGTAAAGTTCAAAAGAGGGATAATCAAACGAAGTGAAATCATACATGTTTCTGTTTCTTATATTTTTACACAAATTTATACTTAAAGGAAATCTAGCCACTTTACAAACGTCGCTCAACCAAATGGTAATCAAAATGTCAGTTTGGTAACAGATGCCATTATATACCAAAGTGTAGTGCAATAAGAGCCACTTTCTGAGCAAGTGTATTGAAAAATAAGTTTATTCGACATACCATTGAGGCTACTGATTCATAGCATCATGTCTCATCTACATTTGCCCACTTATTATACTATAGTTCTAACCATCATGATAGAATTGACGCACGATTCACGAAACGTTTCGAGGAAAAACCAAGAAAATCTATTTATAGTGTAGCCTAACACTGAAAATACACATTTACTTTCATAAATCACTATAATTATTCACATTCATAGTCACTAAAATACACGGAATGTCATCCATTTCATTTTGCGGTTAAACTGCTGTTTTATCATTAAGAAAGAAAGAAAGAAAAATATTTTATTTGGCACGCAATTAAGCTAGAACTAACTATCTTCTGCCAGCGGTTTTGCTCGCGTCAATGGAAGAAAATATGTAATGTCACTCTGTAATAAAGTAGCATTCTACTGGTGTAAGAATTTTTAAAATCAGTCCAGTAGTTTTCGAGTAGATACGATTTACAAACAAAGATACAAATTTTTCATAGTTTTTTTATGTGTGTATTGTATATACGTGCGTATGTTTGTTGAGTTAGATTTTTTTTTTTGACATTGTAATTGTGATTAATTAACATTTTGATATTAATTTCAGTTTTAATATTTCAAAGTCTATTTTAAAATTGCTATTGTGAATTTTTGATATTTTAATTTAAATTTTGCCATTTTAACTTCAATTGCGACATTTTAATTTTAACTTAGTTTGTAATTTTTCTGTTTATTTGTTACGATGGATAGTCTAATTTTGTACGCCTTAAAAGGCAAAACATGTAGCCAACTCGTATTTTTATAAGACCTATAAACTGTACTCATGTTTTACAAAATATACATATCTTGTATCTTATTTACGTTCAAACGGCTGAACGGATTTGGATGAGAAAGAAAAGAAAAGAAGGAAAGAAAGAAAAACAGTTTGTGAATAAACTGCGAAATGACGCAACCTTAAAACTAGCCAACAAACATAATCATTGCATAGGAAACATATGCGCCACATCCGCGCAAAGCGGTCTAACGCTCAGCATAAAGCTGTACCGTCATCATGCATAACGCGATGAGCTCACAGCGCTGATTTTCAGCGTTGATCGGTGTCAACATAAAGACGCTGGAACGGTGCAGTGTGCAAATAGAGAGACACACAGGTAGACCATAACATGAAATAGCAGATAGGATACTTTTTGTCCCAGGCGTATGATCCCTTGGAGCAATCTTCTACAACAGACATCAGCCCTGTTGCGGCCCTTCAGTTTTTCTGACATATCTTTGAGGTGCACATGGAACATAAAGAGCCGTCGCCGTCGTCTACCCGGGTTTGGTTCGTACCGACGTCCGAACGGCGAGTTAGCTTAAAGTAACCTGTTGTTTTATAGGCAGGGTCGAAGCCTACTGGGGCCAAGGGTTTGCTTCCGAAAGGAAAGCCCGGCCCTGGTATCTACCATATATCTCTAAGGCCACGAAGGAACGGGGTGGGTTTTTAGTCAGTAAGAGTTTGACACTATCTCCCGCTCCGCCCAATAGCGGGAGATGTCATTGGATGACTTTACCCACCACACCAAAAAAAAAAACCTGTTATGTTATGCCGTAAATTTTTTATCTCAAAACTAAGCTGAACTGAGCTGTCAACTTTGCCTGTCAGTTTTAGTATGAATGACAGAATACTTCACAATTGCTTAACCTAAATTTTAACGGTGAAATGTTTACAGAAAGTCGGCTGTCAATCTATTTAACATTGAGGATAGGACAGCTTATTAGACAAAAGTTTTCGCAGTGATTCAATTAATTCAATTGATTAATTAAATTAATTGCAAATCACATCTTTTTTTTTATAAGTAGGCAACAAGTTCTTAAGAAACCCGTCAGGCACAGCAATTTTATGTAAATTAAATTAAAAATAAATGAAAAAAGTTAAAAACAAAAAACAAATATATTGGTTATACAAATCAAATGTGATAAAAATGCAAATGCCTTATAAATAACTAGATACTTAAATTATAATGTCTATAATTTTAAGTCATTGTTATAGAATAAAAATAATTTATCTATTCATAAATATGTAAGTAATAATAATTTATCGATTCATAAATATGTGAGTAATAATAATTTATCTATTCATGAATATGTGAGTAATAATAATTTATATATTCATAAATATGTAAGTAATAATAATTTATCTAATAATAAAATTGGTAAATGTTTATTTCCAATCGGTACAAAATATCCGTTTTGAGTGAGATATCGGGAAACGTCTCCAAAATGATGATGCAATTATAGCTGATTCCAACCACAGTGTCCGTATTCTTTGACTCTTCCCACTGATTGCAAGCTTAAACATGCTGCTGTGTTACGTGTCCTTATGTGACTTGCATATCCAGCTTTGATCGAAAAACTCTGAACACAGGAGTGGTTATATTAGAACACCGTTAACGACATGATAAATGAAAGCTGATTTTAAAAAAATGTTATTATTTTTATTGATAGACTCACGCTTGACCACTATCTGACCTAATGGTAAGCGACAATGTGGTCGACGGTAGAAAACGCCCGCCCAAAAGCAATGTATTCAATCTTGACTTAAAGACCCCTAGGCTGTCTAGAATCACAGAATACACCGTTAAATTTTGACCGTTTTAATCCCGTAGAGGGTCGATCAGGTACATGAAACACTATCGATTTGTAAGTTAAAATATTTTTTTTTTTTCTAAGACTCGAATACGCAGTACGAAATTAATTTCTTTAAGTAAACGAGTCAATGTCTTTGAAGGTAGTTGTGGGTCGTTGTGTGCTAACTACCAACAGATCATTGAACTCGCCTAGCTGACGTTTACTTAAAGAAATGAACTTCGTACATGCGTAAATCAATTCGAGTTTAAAAGTACTTAACTTTTTAATTTTATCTTAACAAATCGATAGTGTTTCATGTACCAAATCGACCCTTCACGGGATTAAAACGATCAAAATTTAACGGTGTATAAAAGAATTACCAAACTATTAAAAATAGAAATAGTAACAACACAGCTATTGTTGTATGTTTGATGGCACAATTTTAACTGCTACGCTCCGTGTTGCGAGTCGGATTCATAATCGAAAAATCAGAATGTGTGTGGACCATACTGATATTGATCTTTCTGAATTAATAACGTGAATTCAGATTACGAATTCAGATAGCTGTCCGGATGTATGAAGCCAGCCTTAGTTATAGGTTTCTGAACGCAACCACGATACATGATTAATTTTAAATGTGGGATGTTGACTTTAAATATCAAGATCTCTCAATCAATACTCGATCTATTTCCGCACTACCACGACAGACGAAGTCCATCTGTCCCCACACCATGTATCAAGATCAATAAAGTCACGCCAGTATAATAATAACCACTGAGAACCGATAGAAAATAATACGATAAACAGATTTCTAACCTTGAGTAAATTTCCGGATTCCTACTTCTTAATGCGTCTTAAAGCTGAAGTTTTGGGAAGACGCGTATTATGATTATAAATATATTGAACTAACTTCTACCAGCGGCTTGCTTTTGTAAGTAGTTAATTATCCCAAGGGAATATTTTCCTGGGATAGATGATATGTCCTAATCGAGGACATGTTCTGCCTATGTGCAAAATTTCAACAATACGGACATCATACGAACTTTTATTTTTTTTAAATTTAATAACCAAGATATTACTGAAACTATTTTGTGATCATAAAAATGTTAGGTAATATTTTTTTTTTTAAATATTAAACACATAAAGGCGGTTAGATCCAACACTCTATTTGTGGCGTTATAAAGGTAGCAACAAGTGGGAATGTTAATTTGACAACTTTAAATTGAGTGGTTCATTTTTCATGAGTTTATAACACTCAGGATTTACTGAAATAGGGAGTAGGCTGAGCTATATTATTATGGTTGGTACCTGAATATTTTGTTTACTGTTTAGGTAAAATACGATATAGTAGCTGTAAGCTTCTAGTCATCATTCATCATCATTTCAGCTAAAAGACGTCCACTGTTGGACATAGGCTTCCCTCAAGCGTCGCCACAATGGCCGGTCCTGTGCGTCTCGCATCCATCGGACTCCAGCGACCCTGACCAGGTCATCGGTCCACCTTGTGGAAGGCCATCCAATTTCTTCCGGTACGCGGCCGCCACTTAAGAACCTTTCGGCTCCAACGGCCACTGTTCTGCGGGCAATATGCTCAGCCCATTGCTACTTAAGTTTGGCAATTCTTCGTGCTATGTCGGCAACCCTGGTTCTCTTGCGGGTATCTTCATTCATGATTCGATCACGCAAGGAAACTCCGAGCATAGCCCTTTCCATTGCCCTTTGCACCCAAAGGGCAATGGAAAGGGCTATGCCACCACTTTAAGTATTCTTATGAGGCCCATTGTAAGCGAACACGTTTCAGAGCCATATGTCATCACTGACAACACGCACTGGTCATAGACTTTCATCTTGAGACACTGTGGTATGTTGGACGAGAAGACACCGCGCAGCTTCTAGTAAAAATAACATTCTATGAACTGCTACCGAAAAATCAAAATGCAAAGGATTGATCACTTGCTAGGACTGCGGAAATATTTAAAAACCAGAGTGATTCTTTGGCCCTAGAACATAAAAACCAATTGAAATACACAGGTGGTTTTTAGTTAGTAAAAGTTTAAGATTTCTTGCGGATATGTTCCCGTACGTTTACTTTAAGGACAACCGACTGGTTGCCGTCCTGTTGTTCAGAAAGAACGCATTCCAAAGGGCCTGTACAAAAGGGCAGTTGATAAACCCAGAGCATTGTGATGACTTCATTAAGTACGGCCGAAATCTTAGATCTACTATGAATAGGGCAAAGAAATTGAATCTCTAAAGTCAGAGAAGAAGGGGAAGAAGGTTGATGTAGAAAAGAAAACAGAAAACTATTTTTTTTCTTTTTTATAATTCTGTGGATCAGAATGTTGGGCTGTGAAAAAGTCGGATAAAAAAAGATTGCACGTACCGGAAATGAGATCGTGAGTGAGAGAGTGTGAAATGGATGTGTAGTGACAAAAATGGATAAAGTGAGAAATGAGTACATTAGAGGTAGTTTAAAAGTGGTACCAGTGACTAAAAAAATTAAAGGAAATCCTTTATCTTGATACGAATAAGATCATATGAAGAGGAGGGATGAAACACGTGTTGCTAAAAGAGTTATTAATAGGTATATATGTGGATGGATAGAAAGAGAGATCGAAGCCAAAGAAATGATAGATGGATTTTATGAGGAGAGATATAATATTATGAAAGAAAAGAGCTTTAGTGTTGGGACAAAACGGGACAAGGGTAAGAAAAGGATTCTCAGCATGACAAATAATTTCGCAACTGCAACATGCATTAAACATATTTCATTCACCTTTTCTTTGTTATAAACAAAGTTCAAAATAACACCAAAGTACTACACACGTACGGTCTGAGAAATTAAGCTCCCTGTCTAGCATCCCCTTATATTGGTTTTAATCTTTTATTTTCTTAGCAGGTTGAATCCTTGTTACCAGTTTTTGTTTCACCCGTTCTGCTTGCATGTTTCGTTCGAAATAATCTGTTATTTGTGTTTTTTTTTTTGTGGCAATCGATATCAGGTCGTTAATCAGATTTTTTGTTTTTTTTGAGGTGATAAATCATGCTATCACTTTGGAACGAGGAGGCACGGGTGTGTCAGACTTTTACTGACTAAAACACACCTATGTTCTTCAGTTGCCTTTTGTGTTCTAAGGCCACCAGGAGGTTCTTGCAAACGATCCCGCACCATAGACATTTATAGAATAAATATTTTTTCTGAGGTAATGTATGCCGTTTTTTAGTGTGAAAGAAATCTTCAAATAACTTCTGTTTTGGTGGAGAGAGACGCAGTATCAGACTTTTACTGACTAAAACTATGTTCCTTACAAACAAACCTGCAAGCGTATTTTGAACACAAACACAACATTGCAACTTTACTACAAAACTGCCCTAGGTATATAGTTAGAATTTCCCGAAATTTCTTACAAAAATCTATTACAAAGTTACTACAGTGGGTACATAGTAACTTCTAAAGGTTAATTTAGGACTTACTACGTACTGTAATCATCATCATCATCAGCCTTTAATGTTCCCACTGCTAGGACTCAGGCCTCCTCTCTAGGAGAGGGAATGGGCCGTAATCCACCACGCGGGCACAATGCGGGTTGGTGGATTTCACATGTCTTCGAATTTTTGGTTCTAGGACATGCCGGTTTGAGAGCAGTGATTAATGAAATAAATTACACAAAGTAATGCACCAGGCCGGGTTTGAACCCGCGACCTACGGCTCGTAGATCGGGGCCGTTACCACTTGGCCACTGCTCTCTACTACGTACTCTAATAGATTTTAGGATTTACTACGTACTACAGTAACTTTATAAAATAGTTCACGGTCTTAAAATTAACTCTGTCAAAAAATATAATCGGCTCTAAAACATTGTTCTCATAAACGAACTAAAATTAAGAACACTTTACAATTGATTGATCTAAATTGGTTGATCAACAGTTCACGAAGATGATTATAGACTTCAATCATGGCCGCCTTAACCTTTGTCTTGTCTTGTTATGGATGGAAGTTTATTGCCAGTGAAAAATTGTTTCTGGCAGATTAAAATTCAAGGTAGATTTTGGCAAAAGATTTTATAGAGAGAGCAGCTTTATCAGCGGCTTTGCCTGCCTGAATGTCGGATATTATCCCAAGGATACATTACACATGACTGGCCTGTTGGTCTAGTGGTTAGTGGCCCTGACTGCTATGCCGGGGGTCGTGGGTTCGATTCCCACTCAGGACAAATATTTATGTGATGAGCACGATCATTTGTTCTGTGTCTGGGTGTTATTTATCTATAATATGTATGTATTTAGAAACGTATAAGTATGTTTATCACTCTTCTAGAAAGGAGGCTTGAGTCCCAGCAGTGGATACATTAAAAGGCTGATGCTATGCTATTATTAACATGCCACAAATCTTCTGAAACTGCTCAAATATACCGTACAACTCTGTATAAATTAACCTAAATAGAACTACTAAGTAAAAAGTAGTATATGGTACAGCATCCATCCCGGTTGGTGCAACAATTTGTCTAAATCTTTGCTCTCAGCTCAATTACACGGTGGTTCGCTCGCTGAGTATGCGGGATCTTCAGTCTGGAAAAGTGGCAAACTGCAAGTAATTTGCTACAATGTAAGCTTACTGGACTACAAGGTATTACAAGTTATATTTCGAACTCACGAGATACTTTTGGCAGACCTAGTGCACTTTTGTTTTGCTTAGCAAATCTTCAAACC
Organism: Leucania comma; assembly: GCA_958295575.1. Taxonomy (NCBI): domain Eukaryota; kingdom Metazoa; phylum Arthropoda; class Insecta; order Lepidoptera; family Noctuidae; genus Leucania; species Leucania comma. The sequence goes on along the minus strand of OY282478.1, from coordinate 21,477,417 downwards.
TTGCTTTTCGATTAGGAAACGAAAAGTTCCTTTCTAGATAGAGAGAATATGAGATAAGATTTTATATTTTCTTCTATTTAAACTGTCAAGATAGATAGATAGATGTATTCTTTATTGTATACCAAAAATAAAATTAAAATGAATAGGGTGTCATAGTGGGGGGTCTTATCGCTAAAAGCGATCTCTTACAGACAACCTTTGGATGGATTTGACAGAGAAGAAGAAAAAGATACGCAGGTAGTTTATGGTGTACTATTTACATACGTACAATACACAACTAATAAAATACATATAATACAAGAAGTAAATAATATATATATATATATATATATATATATATATAAGAAAGCAGAGAAATAATATACTTAATGACGTTCAAGAGGATTGTTTGTGTTTGTGCTTGCCTTACTGACACGGGCAAAGCATTCCAGAGCCGCACTGCTTGAACTGTAAACGACTTGTCATAAAAATTAGTGGAGTGGCTTGGCATCTCCAGCCTCAAGTTTTCCGATGACCTAAGATATCTAGTATGTGTGTCATGAAGGAGCTTGAAACGTTCTTTACGATAAGCGGGGGTTTTAGGATTGAACAGAACACTGTAGAGCAGGGGCAAGATGTGTGCATTCCGGCGAAGAAGTAAGCCCCTAGAGGACACCGGTGTCCGCACACATTTCGATATAAAGTAGTGCTTGACTGCGACTGCACTACCATCAATACATCGGTGAGCAGTAATGCAATCGTTGATGGTGAGACGTACTAGTTTATTAAGAGCCTATTCGCTCTAACTCATTGATTTGACAATTTATGTAAAAAGGCGAGTTTAACTCAACCGTAATCTGTTTCGTTGTAATTTTCTAGCTATTAAACTGTAAAGCCCCAAGAGGACACCTGTGTCCGCACACCTACTGTCTTTCTATTGTGTATCTATTCAAAAGGTTAAATCCGAAACACGAGTCTAGTATTTTTATTCAAGGAATCTATGTACAAAATTTCATAACTGTATCATGAAAAATCACAAAGTTATAAGCTTGTTATGTTACCTGGTTGTTCACACAAACACATGGTCACCGGGCCCTCAGGGCCACTGAGGGGAAACCGAATAAAACCAGCCGAGGAACTGGTGAGAGTTGCGAGAATTCGATGGATATGAGATGCACAGAACCAGTCGTTGTGGCGACACTTGGGGGAGGCCTATATCCAACAGTGGTCGTCTTTCAGCTGAAATGATGATGATGGAAACCCGCTGAATTATTGAATATGGTTTCATAGAAAAATTAATGCATACATGCTGAACCAATGCTCTAACTTTTTAACACTCGTCTACTAACGAGCGAAACTAATGTCTCGAACACAGCTTTCAAAATTTCTGAGATTAGACTACAAAATTGTAATCAACCATGTACCCGTGTGACCTATAGACTAAGTTATTTTGAGTAAGATTTTATGAAAATTTACATAAATAGCCTTCGAGAAAATTACAGTATTGGAAGCTTTAAATAAACAATCATAAAGTAATGGGATTATTTTACAAATAAGTGTAACCTGTGGGTGGTTTACTGGCTATTATTAGTTTCGTTCACCAGAATTGATAGCTAGAATTTTTCATAACATTAAGGTGAATTTTCCTTGTCTGAAGCCTGAAGCGGTATTGGTATTTTAATATTAAGGCGATTTTTTCTTATCTGAAGCCTGAAGCAGTATTTTGGTGGCTGTAATAAACACTATTGAAACTATCAATATATCAGTTTTTATTAATTTATTTATTGGTACCAATGACTTCGTCTTCTAAAATCATCCAATGACAAATCCCGCCCTTGGGCGGAGCGGGAGATAGTGTCAGACTCTTACTGACTAAAAACCTACTCCGTTCCTCCTTTTCCTTGGTTTGCAGGGCCCTGGTATGCATTTTCATACCTCCCCAAAGCCCCAGATTAGGCTTTGACCCTACTGGGCCCCTACGGTTTGCTGACAACTCCTTGAGGCGCACGGGAACAGTGCGCGCCGTAAACGACTTGAGCTCGGTCCGATCTGTTACCGGACAAACGGACAGCCAGCTACCCATTGCCCACTGTTTCTGCTCTAGGGTGGAGCTAGATGGCGTGTCAGACTATCATTGACTAACACCTACACCTGATTTCCCATTCTAAAATTAACCCATGGCCGCATATAGGCTTCGAACCTGCTGGGTTCCTATGGTATAGCTGACATCTCTTTGAAGTGCAGTTGGAACACTAAGCTCCGTTGACGAGGCTCGGTCCAAACGGCATGCGGCTGGTGCTCTGATGATGGAACGGGCTTGATAGGCTCAGGGTTGAATACAGGTTGGACCATAGTTTGTAACACAACTCTGTATCTACACCCGGCTGCCGTGTCATTGGCACTATATCGGCACAACGCCACGGATAGCATTACTAAAATATAGGTTTTTTTTTTTTTGGGTAGGTAAAATCATCCAATGACAAATCCCGCCCTTGGGTGGGGCGGGAAATAGTGTCAGACTTTTACTGACTAAAAGCCCACCTTTCCGTTCCTTGCCTTTGTCCTGGGGCCCGTGGTGACAGTCTCACATAACCTTTGGCCCCAACTAAAATATAGGTAGATTGCCTATATTGTACCAGTCAACGAACTTTACAAGCCGTCACAAAAATAATACACCGTTAAATTTTGGTTGTTTTAATCCCGTGAAGGGTCGATTCGGTACATAAAACACTATCGATATAAAAAGATAAAATTAAAAAAAAAGTACTTTTTTTCTAAAACTCGAATTAATATACGCATGTACGGAATTAATTTCTTTAAGTAAACGAGTCAATGCCCTTGTAGGTAACTGTCAGTCGTTGCGTACTAACTACCTACAGTTCATTGACTTTGCTCAGCTGACGTATATGCGTGAATTAATTCGAGTTTGAAAAAAATGTACTTTGTTTTTCATTTTTATCTTTATAAATCGATAGTGTTTCATGTACCGAATCGACCCTCCGCGGGATTAAAACGACCAAAATTTAACGGTGTATAACTTAAGAAGATAATATTATTAGATAAAAACGGTTGTTCTATTAGCGTTCATTTTTTGTTACTAGAAAATGAGATAGTATAAAAAATTAGTTTTTAAAAAATGTCTGAAAAAGTACAATTTAGAAACCGGTTTCCTAAATTGCCTACATTTATTGATATCTGTTCAGTCTGTGGCGTCTCTGAGTGCGGCTATTTTGCGATTACATTTGTCACCTTGGGTATACCTGTTAAAACAATTGTATGAGTAAATAAATAATTAATAAATAAATGTAGATAGTTTTTTTTTATGGTAGGTAAAATTATCCAATGACAAATCCCGCACTTGGGCGGAGCGGAAAGTAGTGTCAGACTCTTACTGACTAAAAACCTACCCCGTTCCTTCGTAGCCTATCGTGCCGGGGCCGGGTATTCCTTTCGGAAGTTAACCCGTGACCTCGGCAGAAATGTAGATAGTACTGCTTTTTTTGCGTGTCCTATTCAAAACTAAACATTACGGTTTGGTAGATTATGAAGTGGTATTTAATTACGAGCCGGTCCAATTAAGACAACTCGACCCTGTTATATTTTGTTGACCTCCTGAAAAATTAACGTGATCAAAACTTCGATAAATCAATGGTTCATAATTAGATATAACTATAACTATTCATCTTATTTTCAAACTTCAATGTCTGCACACTTTTTTCTAAGAATGAAGTATATCCAATTTTCAAGAATACATTTACTTTTCGATGAAAACCACCGCAAGGGAGATGAAAGTGAGTATCAATCATGTTATTTGGAAAAAGTTCTGAGCGCTCAAAGAAACTAATTTTGACAGAACTAGACTGAGGGCGAACTGTTATGAAAAACGGAGAATGTGTAATATTCGTAGGTACGCAAGATATAAAGGTCCCAAAGTATATAAGAAACTATTGTAAGATTGTGTTTCTCCCCAAGCAAATGTACATAAGTACGACAGGCTTGTTGGTCTAGTGGTTAGTGGACCTAACTGCTATGCCGGAGGTCGTGGGTTCGATTCCCACCCAGGACAAATGTTTGAGTGATGAGCACGATCATTTTTTCTGTGTCAGGGTGTAATTTATCTATAATATGTATGTATCTAACTATTTAGAAATATATAAGTATGTTTATCAGTTGTCTAATACCTATAACACAAGCTCTGCTTAGCTTGGGACTGGACGGCGTTGTGTGATAGTTATGGAATATTATACTATTACTTTATATGTTTTTATGTCGTACCTAGGAATATTCAAAGTCCAGATTGTGCACCCTGGAGATCTGGGTTACCGTTTGGGCTGAAAAACCGTATTTGCACCACCGATGAAATCTACATCGCCCATCTGGATGTGGTGAAATGGACAATGGGTGCACGAGATCGTCAGTTTGACTCAATTTTTAACCGACTTTGTAAAAAAGATGACGTTCTCAATTCAGTTTTATTATAGGATATGATATCTATACTTAACATTACAAAGCTGGAGAGTATGTTTTTTAAACGCACTAGTCTCAGGGACTTTTTAAAAAAAAAAAGATTGTTCGAAAGAGTAACCGCGGCTGTGAGACCGTGGGGCCGTGAAATTGAGTCAGTAAGTCTAATATTCCCTCTTGCTTCACCCAAAGCGACAAAAGTAGTTCCATACCGACGAAGGCAATGAAAGGAGCAGGGTAGGTTTTTAGTCATTAAGAGTCTGACACTATCTCCCGCCCCATCCAAGGGCGGGATTTGTCATTTAATGATTTTACCTACCATAAAAAAAAATACCGCCCGACAAAAAAACATTTTTATTGTATGGGAGACCCACTTAAACATTTATTTTTATTATGTTTTTAGTATTTGTTGATAAGAGTGACAACAAAAATACATCTGTGAAAATTTCAACTATCTAGACATCACGGTTCATGAGATATAACCTGGTGACAGACGGGCAGACAGACAGACAGACGGACAGCGAAGTCTTAGTAACGTTTTTCCATTTGAGTACTTAGCGGAACCCTAAAAATAAGACATGGAAAAATAATAGTACATTATGATACAAGTGTGTAATGTAGGAGGTTACCGTCGAGGCGGTATTAAGACCCGAGCCTTGGCGAGGGTCTAAAGATAGCCAAGACCGGTAACATTCATTACTCACGTGTATCATACGACGTTTTTCAATACACTTGTGAAGAAAAATAATTAAGTTAACTAATATTACAACGGTAAAACTAGTAAAATTTTTCATAACATGGCGGTAAAAAAATTAAATCTGTTGCCTATGAGCACGCGCGAGGCTATCGCTATATGGTCTTTTGATCATATTGCTTAGTCGTCGTTTGTCTTCGTGTGTGAAAAGTTTTTACGTTAATGTCATTCGTAGAGACAATGGAATATGGATGTTACATTTTAAAATGTAGTATTTGATTTTATTTTATTAATACAGACCATGAATTTCACTCGAAAAAAATACGCCAAAAACCGCGCGCGTCTTTAAATGACGACCATAGATGGATTTCTAGTTCGATATAAAACTTAATAGATATATATACAAATTAAAAATTAATAATATGTACAAACGGGTAGAAAAAGAACTTATTAGGCATCAAAAAATTCATCCACATCGATATCAATGGGAAAAGTGCCCAGAACGCTGGCAGCATTGCCACATTGGATGGCAATGCTGATTCGTTGACCGAAGAAAAGCCCAGCCCTCTGGTCACGCGAAGAGTCGACTAGCTGTTTGCTGATGTCACGAACAACTCGATGAGCGCTCGGACCCCATGGCCCTAGTGTTTCAACCCCAAACGGCTCAAACATGTAACTACCGATAAGGTTATTATATTTACGCCGTTTGAGATTTTCTGCACCTGCAGCAGCCGCCCCAGCACAGCCTGCCGTACTCAGAAGATGGGATGGACCACAAACAATCGGTCGACCATAGACCACAAACAATCTTTATTTTTTCGTATTCAAAATTTGTTTTGCGAACAAAGAGGTTGAACAAAAAGGTTATAGCTACATTACAGCACTAGTGCGTAATGGTAATCAAAATGTCACACTTTGATAACAGGTGCCATTATATACCTAAGTGTAGTGCAATAAAAGTCACTTTCTGAGCAAGTGTATTGAAAAACATTTTATAAAAGTGTCTTTCCCTAACAAAGTAAAAAAACAATGCTATGTTTTGCACCACCGTTGCTAAAGACCCGCCATTTAAAATAATAAATTCAAAGAGGATATGAAACGTTATTTCATAACAGCAAACGGGTTTATCATTTTATTATTTACCGCTCCTCTTAAGGCAGATCACAATGGAGCTGGTCAGATTAAAACCGCCAGTAATTCGGACCTTTTATACTTAATGGGATCATTTCTACACATTATATAACACTTGACTAAATATGGCAGCTTTTATTGTGTGTTAGGATCTTTAGTTGTTCTTAATTATACAAATTAGACAGGATATATAGAAATACATATTTGGATTTACACGCGTATAGGCCGGATACTATTGTTACTAAACAACAACATGCTTAAATACGAAATGATCTCTGTCTGTTTGTGTGTTACCTATTCACGAATACATGAGCTACTTAACCTCTGGAGTGCGTCCCTGGGACGACGGGTGAATAGGTTTGAATGGAACTTGGCACACTTGTAGACTATATTCTAGCGTCCTATTCTTTAGTGTTCGATTACGGGCACGCGGTGCGTTGCGCTCGCGTCAGGTGGTCCGTCGTACATTGCCATATTTTTTTTTGTGTTTGTGTTTGCGCGAGCGATGACGCGGTCCGCTGCTGCAATGTACGACAAAATGCCCAACGCGCCGCGCAACGCACCGCGTCTCCGTAAACACGTCCTAAGAAAACAGCCTTGAGCGCAGCGCTGCCGCAGCGATGAACATCGAAATAGGATTCATTAGATTGATAATCCAATTTACCTATTTGGATTTTCGTCGCTGGGCCAACGCTGCGCTCAAGTTTTTTTTCTTAGAGACGTTATGATATATACATAAAATTTTCACCCTTATACTATTTGTCGTCACTGTGCGGAACACCCGGAGGACACGGTGGAGCATACTGTTGAGGTGTGCCCTGCCTGGGCGGAGCATCGCCGTGTCCTCGTGGGGGCGATCGGCGGCAGCGATCTCTCTCGCCGGGCCTTGGTTCAGGCCATGGTCCGTAGCGAGGAGGGATGGCAGGCGGTCGCCTCCTTCTGCGAAGCAGTAATGCTAGCAAAGGAGGAGGCCGACCGCATCAGGCAGAGGCAACGGGGCGCTCGCCCCAGCCGCCGCCGGGATTCCGATCCCGATTTCCGGCCACCGTAGGCGCGGGCTTGCGGACGGCGTGCAATGGGTAGCACGCTGTCCGATCGTCCGGTAACCGACCGGACCGAGCCCAAGTCGTCGACGGCGCGTTCTGTTCCCGCGCGCCTCAAGGAGCTGTCAGCAAACCGTAGAGGCCCAGCCTGCTAGCTGCAGGCAGGCAGGGCCGAAGCCTGCTGGGGCCAAGGGCCGTTTTCTGAGAGGAAGGCTCAGCCCCGGCACTACCTATAGGCAACGAAGGAACGGGGTAGGTTTTTAGTCAGTAAGAGTCTGACACTACTTCCCGCTCCGCCCAAGGGCGGGATTTGTCATTGGATGATTTTACCTACCAAAAAAAAAAAAAAAAAAACCCTTATACTATTATGGTGTGATATTTTAGAACCAACGCCGCCGCCGGGCTTCTGATCCCGATTTCCGGCCACCGTAGACGCGAGCTTGCAGACGGCGAGCAATGGGTAGCTCACTGTCCAACCGTCCGGTAACCGACAGGAACGAGCTCAAATCGTCGACGGCGCGAGCTGAGGAGTTATCAGCGTACCGTAGGGGCCCAGCCTGCCACCCGGCAGGATCGAAGCCTACTGGGGCCAAGGGCCTTTCTGAAAAGAGGGCTCGGCCCTAGTATAAACGCAAAGAAGGAACGGGATAGGACAGTCTGACACTATCTCCCGCTCCGCCCAAGGGCGGGAAATGTGTTTATCCACCGGAAAAAAAAAAACAAAACCCTCAATTACGTACACTCGAAGTCAGACTCACAGTAGACAATGTAAAGATACTACGTAGTTCAAGGTGTTCAGAAGACACAGTATTCAACCGAATGGAGCAATGACTGTTGTAAAAGATACACCCAATTAAACTTTTGATTAAATTCGTTAACGCTCAAGGGACAACCTTGATAAATGCAGTGATTAAACATTCAGCTTTAAATGCTTTTACCCTAAAGTTAGACCATAACAGACTGGAGTAGGTAATTGACAAGGGAAACTAGCTTTTGTAGCCACGTCAACACACTGACGTATGATCCTTTGTTTTTATACTGCACGACAAAGTTACACCGACACATATCACGTCGCAAATGAGTCGTGTGTTTGTGAGTCTTATTTAGTAACACATGTGACTCTAAGTCATAATTAGTAACAAAGCTGTTCTGTCACGTAGAAGGTGAACTTAATATTATACACCGTTAAATTTTGGACGTTATAATCCCGTAGAAGATCGATTCGGTACATGAAACACTATCGATATACCTATAAAGATATCGATATGTAATTAGTGCGCTTTACCATCAACGATTGCATCACTGCTTACCATCAGGTAGGATTGCAGTCAAGTGCTAGTTTATAAAAAAAAAAAAAAATAAAGATACAATTAAAAAATAACGTACCTTTTTCTAAAACTCGAATTAATATACGCATGTACAAAATCAATTGCTTTAAGTAAACGCGTCAATGACCTTATAGGTAGTTGTCGGTCGGTGCGTACTAACTACCTACAGTTCATTGGCCTCGATCAGCTGACGTTTACTTAAAGAAATTAATTTCGTACATGCGTAAATTAATTCGAGTTTTAAAAAAAGTACTTTATTTTTCAATGTTGCCTTTACAAATCGATAGGGTTTCATGTATCGAATCGACCCTCCACGGGATTAAAAAGACCAAAATTTAACGATGAATACGGTATACCTATCTCAAATTCAGTGCCTCGAACGGTTAACGTGCGTAAAGTTCGTGCAGGAACCCTGTTCGCGCTAAATGCATGTCGAACAAATTCTGGCTTACGTTGCCCGATCCATAGAATGTCGGAATCTTATAATGTGAATTTCATTGACGTTGATATATTTGCATGTTCTAAATTTAAATTTAAAAGCAATATTATTAAAAAGTTCATTGTTTGCAATTGAGTCGTGGATATTATAGGTATTATGTTTATTCTTTTTGATTTATGTTGTGTTTATAATGACTGAAGAATGTTTAACCAAATATTTTTATGTTGAGCAAGTTTTATAGTGTGTAGTATTTTATATTGTACAATAATGTCCATCTAGTGGCAACCAATGTATTTTCAACTATGTTTAATCTGTGAATAATGCAGTTGGCTGCAACATTACCTCCTAGTAAATGTTATTTTTTATGCATGACCTTAATGTTGTAGCTGTTTATTATCCCTCAATAAATAAAATAAAATAAAATAAAATAAGAGCTGTGGAGTTAATTCGAATCGATATTTTTATTATCTGTATAAAAATACAACCGACTTCCGAAACAAAACTAACCGACCGATCAACTTCCTAAGTCGGTTTATAAGTGATAGAAATAAAAAATACATCCGAATTAAGAACCTCCTTCCTTTCATAAAGTCAGTTAAAAGGGGCATTTGTTCTGGCAGGTCGGAATAATTCTAGTGGCGACATGAGTGATTACAGTCCATATTTAGAAACATACAAGCTATTCGTCCATCACACACAGCAGGACCCTATGTATAGCACAGACGTACCTAACAGAACAGGGCTGTTTTCAACAATGTGTTCTGTTATGTCTATTTGTGTCAGGTCGGTATAGAATCCCGGTCAATCGGAGGTTTCACAATATGTTACGAATAGAGCCAAAATTGGATTAGCTGTGCTTTTATTATTGGTTATTTTATGTTACTCAATTCATTATTATTTTAGTCTACTATCACTCATTTAAAAGGCCTCTAAAAAACACTAGCTAAGACTATCAGATAATTTAATAGACAACCTAGACAACTGTGTTGTCTATGGTGATATGGTGCAAAACTATTATGCCTGATTCACACATAACCTGACGAGGAAACAAGATTTTCTTTTTTTTTTTGTTTTTTTTATTGTAAATATTTGTGCGTCTACTTTAGGCAGAATAAACATGTTTTCTTTCTTATTTCTTATTTCTTCTTCTTTCTTCTTTCTATCAGTATATTCCGACTTCATGCGTTCAATTCGACCGCTAACCGCTTCTCTCCACATTATGATTCTCCAAAATTAATTTCTGACCTAGTCTATGTTCCAACTCTTATAAACTTCAATTTAAGAAGAACCCTTAACAGACATCTTCAGGGTTAGCTCATTTTCATCAAACGTTTCGCCCATCGCTATCCATTAGAAGAGATCGAAGAAAACTAAAACTTGACTCGTCATTTCAGCCAAAACACGTCCATTGATGGACATAGGCCTCCCCCAAGTGTCACCACAACGACTAGTGCTGTACGTCTCACCTCTTTCATCATCACTCAGTCATCGGTCTATCTTGTGCGAGGCCTTCCAATACTGCGTCTTCACGTACGCGGTCGCTACTCCAGAACCTTTAACCTCATCATCATTCTTCGGGCCATATCGATAACTTTGAATCTGCTCTACCAAAAAACTAATTGCTGCTATAATATCCTATCTCTTGCTGTAGATACCAAATACTTTCATTATTACCACATGAGTCTGGTTTCATTATCGCGACAGCCGTATTTATTAGACGGCTCATAAGGGGTCAAGACTTACATATATACTCTCTGATATAGTATAGTTTCGGTGTGAGTGTGATTATTAAAATTGACTCTTGATAGCTACTGTAAGTCTTTTTTTTTTAGAAAATCATCCAGTGACATCTCCACGCCCGAGGCGGGAGATAAAGTAAAAGCCACTCGTGTTCCATCGTTGCCTTTCTTTTCAGAAATAGACCCTTGGCCCCAGTAGGCTTCGACCCTGCTGGGCCCCTACGAGCTGGGTCATGATGGGAATCGAAATTTTTGTTACCTATTGGGCCACCGTAGGTGCGGGCTTGCGGACGTCGTGCAATGGGTAGCACGCTGTCCGATCGTACGGTAACCGACCGGACCGAACCCAAATCGTCGACGGGGCGTACTGTTCTCGCGCGCCTCAAGGAGCTGTCAGCGAACCGTAGAGGCCCAGCCTGCTAGCTGCAGGCAGGCAGGGTCGAAGCCCGCTGAGGTCAAGGGCCGTTTTCTGAGAGGAAGGCTCAGCCCCGGCATGATAGGCAACGAAGGAAAGGGGTAGGTTTTTAGTCAGTAAGAGTCTGACACTATTTCCCGCTCCGCCCAAGGGCGGGATTTGTCATTGGATGATTTTACCTACCATTAAAAAAAAAGAAAGCAAGAAACCGTGATTTTTGGAAAGAATGGAGGTTTTCCTTTGCCCAGCAATGAGACAATACGGGCTAGTTATAATATAATAACAATAAAGTTCTGTAATTATTTCTGAGATTGTAATTGCTGTGAAACATGGTTAGTGGCCCTTGGATAAGTGAGTCACCTCTGCTACGCAGGAGACGCTCCTGAGAAGAAGAAGAATATGTACTACATTTTGATGGAGAAAATTTGTTATTGTGATCGAGATGGTATTATGGAGCCAATTACTACAGTGGCTTTCCACGAATACGAAACGACGTTTTTTAAAACATTTACGAAGAAACAAATAGACTGGAACTGCCGATGCCTCGTAGGGGCTGCTTAGCGACCAGCCTGATACAATCAATACAAATAAATTGTGGTGAAACCAACTCGCGAACTTTTCGCACTCGTGCGGAAATACAGTAAATTGCGTGCCTAAAAGTGATAGTCTAAATTTATTGAAAGTGTTTCAACTCTACTTAGTTCCTTCAAAACTCGTCGAAGTTCATTGTTCTTTTTTTATGATCCCCACGCCACTGTCAATTCTGGTTTTAAAGAATCGCAGTGGTTGGTAAATAACACCCATATATGTCATAGAGATTTACAGTGACCTTGTATTTCTATCTAAATTACTTTTTATGTTGAATAAAAACGAAATACGCTTTATTCAGCCAATATGAAGCGCTGAGGTAGCTTCAAAGCCAGGTAATTCTACGAAATTCATATTAGTCTGTATGTCACAATGAATCATACGTGATTACACTCGGGTGGTTCAATATCATACGCATGAATAAAATGTGTAATTTCATCGACAAATACACAATTTTGTGTCGTAGAAAATATAAGCTTTTCGTAGGTTATTTGAAATATTTTATGCTTTTTTTTTTCATTTTGTATGTAAAAAAAAATTGTTGTAATAATCTTCTTTTATCTCTTTTAATAATGAATATGTAATATGGTGAAGCTGTGCGTGCCTATAATAGGCATGCATACCAGTGTCATGATTTTAATATTTTGTTTAAAAAAATCCTGTATATAATGCTGTTGGTGTGCCAACAAAAAAATAAACAAATAAATATAAAAACACGCTATGTCCCGTGGTTTCATTCGCACTTTAACTTTTCCGCTTCTTTTTTTATACGTAGAAAATCATCAAATAACTTTTCCGCTCTAGGTGGAGCGAGAGAGAGTGTAATAATTTTACTGACTAAAACCCACAGTGTTCTTTCAGTTGCCCTCTATTGCGAGGGCTGCAATAACTCCTTCGTACAATCAACAGCCCCAGCAGTCGTCAGGCCCTAACTGGCCTCTACAATTTTGCTGACATCTCTTTGAGGCGCACGTGGAACAGAGAGTGTCATTGACCCTGACTTGGTCTTAACGAATGGCTAGATGGCGAGCTACTTTTACTAATTTTAATTTCATTGAAACTAGGGCTTGACTACTATCCCACCTGATGGTAAGCAGTAATGCAAACATTGATTGTGACGTGCACTAGTTTATTAAGAGCCTATTCACTCTAGCCTTGAAGACACCCAAATTATAATCGGATTGGATGACCGCAGCAGGCAAGTTGTTCCAGTCCTTCGATGTACGCGGTATAAACGACGTGGCTTAACGCTTAATCCGGGCCGTAGAGGTTTGAAGTTTGAACAAGGTAAGGTACTCGTACGATGGGTTGTCCGATGGTGAAATCCAGTCATGCAATTCCCGCGCACACTCTCCAAAATGTAACTTTTCGGTTCCCAAGGGCCGTGCAGCTATTGCCCGTCATTACACTACATCGACAGCTTTACTACAGATAATCACAAATACGTTTCGGTGTTGCCAGCACAATTAGTCGATTGCAATGAAAAATCAAATACAAAATTAATTGTATAGCATTTTGGAAATATATTTATTGTGCGTACAACTAAGGAGCGGAATTCCCTGCCGAAGACTGTGTTTCCTTATAGTTATAACCTAGAAGTCTTTAAGCCAAGAGTAAATAGGTTAATTCTAGGCAAGCGTGCTCCATTATCGGCCACATCATCGCTAACCATCAGATGATGATACGCTTTGGAACGTGCAATTTAGCTTCACTTTTTTTTATGAACTGACCGACATTTTGACAATTCAAAAGTGACTGTAATTGGTCTATTTGAAATAAACTATTCTGATTCTGATTCTGATGAGATAGTGGTTTTTTTTATGGTAGGTAAAATCATCCAATGACAAATCCCGCCCCTGGGCGGAGCGGGAAGTAGTGTCAGACTCTTACTGACTAAAAACCTACCCCGTTCCTTCGTTGCCTATAGTGCCGGGGCTGAGCCTTCCTCTCAGTAAACGGACCCTGCCTGCCTGCAACTAGCAGGCTGGGCCTCTACGGTTTGCTGACAGCTCCTTGAGGCGCGCGGGAACAGAACGCGTCGTCGACGACTTGGGCTCGGTCCGGTCGGTTACCGGACGATCGGACAGCGTGCTACCCATTGCACGCCGTCCGCAAGCCCACGCCTACGGTGGCCGGAATGAGATAGTGGTCAGACGCGAGCCTATATGAAAAAAAACTTCTTGGATCCAAAAAAAAAGTAAGTAATCAGATTGCCTACGTATCAAAACCTAACCTAAAAGAAGAACTATTCTCAATTACAATAAACAATTTATGAGTTCATAATAGTATTATGTACCTTATGTATGTATGGGTGTGGGTGGTGTCATTCATAGCTACAGTCACGCGCTTTACTAATTACAAAATTATTCCTACTAATTAAACGTTAAATACTAGTAATCATCGTCTCTATTGTTTTCCATAGTCACCGCAGTATCGTATCCTTTATTTTTAAATCATTTTCTACTTTTCACTGTTTTAGTTTATATTGCTTTGAATAAACGGGAATTTCTGGCTGGCTTAGAAGACATGTTTTCGCCCTACTCATTTCAATAAGCATAATCTTAAGCCCTATAATATTCTCACTGTTGGAACTCAGGCTGCTGAGAGGGAATGCCCTCTCTAAGGGCTTGTTTATGGAGACGCAGCGCGTTGGGCGGCCGTCGTACATTGCCATATGTTTGTGTTTGCGCGTGCGATGACGCGACCCGCTGCTGCAATATACGACAAACGACCAACGCGCCGCGTCTCCGTAAACAAGCACTAAGAGAAAAGGCCCATTGCTTGTAAACCACTACGTGGGCCCAGTGCGGATTGATGGATACTCACTTCAACAGTGACGAAAATATAGTAAAATGCAAGTGTGCAAACATTGTCATTACTCGTACAACCGAATATAACAGACGCCCGACCGCTTGTTCTCTTTATATAACGTAAATTACTATGGAGGAATGTGCAAAAAACCTCCATGGATACTCTTTTTAATCATCTTATGAATTACCAATATCTCAGTTATGACAAACAATATTTGGAAGTCTTCTTTTTTTTTTTTAATGACATCATCTGCTGAGTTCTCGTCACCGCCGGGGTGCCAGCGTGACGATGGAAAGAAGCCACACGGGATGACCATAATGCCTTGAAAGTTGGGTAGGCCTTTGGTGTGGGACGCAACTTGTGTCGACACCCTTGCGCCATCCCATCTTCTCAGTACGGCTAGCTGTGCTGGGGCGGCTGCTGAAAGTGCAGAAAACCTCAAACGGCGCAAATATAAATACCTCTACGGAAATTATATGTTACTAGGGCCATGGGGTCCGAGCGCTCATCTAGTTGTTCGTGATATTAGCAAACAGCTAGTCGACTCTTCGCGTGATCAAAGGGCTGGGCTTTTCTTCGGTCAGCGAATCAGCATTGCCGTCCAACGAGGCAATGCTGCCAGCGTTCTGGGCACTTTTCCTATTGATATCGATGTTTTTTTTTTTTTTTTTTTTTTGTGGTAGGTAAAATCATCCAATGACGAATCCCGCCCTTGGGTGGGGCGGGAAACAGTGTCAGACTTTTACTGACTAAAAACCTACCTTTCCATTCCTCGCCTTTGTCCCGGGGCCCGTGGTGACACTCTCGCATAACCTTTGGCCCCAGTAGGCTTCGGCCCTGCTGGACCCCTACAGTTTGCTGACAACTCCTTGAGGCGCGCGGGAACGGTGCGCGCCGTAGACGACCTGAGCTCGGACCGGTCTGTTACCGGACGGACGGACAGCGAGCTACCCATTGCCCACCGTCCGCGAGCCCGCGCCTACGGTGGCCGGAAATTGGGATCGGAAACCCGGCGGCGGCGGCGGCGTGTCCGCCTTTGCCTAATGCGGTCGGCCTCCTCCTTTACTAGCATTACTGCTTCGCAAAAGGAGGCGACCGCCTGCCACTCCTCCTCGCTCCGGAGCATGGCTTGAACCAAGCCCCGGCGCGAGAGATCGCCGCCGATCGCCCCCACGAGGACACGGCGATGCTCTTCCCAAGCGGGGCACACCTCGACTGTGTGCTCCACCGTGTCCACCGGGCGGTCCGCACAGTGGCGACACCCGGGCGTCGTCTCCGCACGGATCTTGTACAGGTACGGGCCGAACTTGCCGTGTTCGGTCAGCACCTGCGCCAAACGGAAGGTGACGACGCCGTGGGGCCTTTCCAGCCACGCCTCAAAGAGGGGCCTTACCGCCTCGATCGTGGCGTGATTGATATCGATGTGGATGAATTTTTTGATGCCCAATAAGTTCTTTATCTACCCGATTATACTTATTTAATTTATATATATATATATATATACCTATTAAGTTTTAATATTTATTTGTTTTTAAGCAGTTGTATTTAATTAAATAAAATTTATTCTAATGAAGTATTCTTGTTTCGACACCAAAAGTTTCGACACTCAAGCTATTCCTCTCGGCAAAAATAGGTACTTTTGGTATGTTGTTTCCAGAATCGGCACCAAGCTAACATACCTATTGGTGGCGAAAGAGGAATAGCTTTGGTGCCGAAACTTATCGTGCGGAAAAAATTGGTGCCGAAACAGGAATACTACAATATTTGTCGCCATTATGTGAGAATAAAATAAAAAGTTCTAAATACAGAAAATAGCCTCTCTATTGATACCTGATTTCAAAAAAAAATAAATGATTGATTCACTGTTGAATATAGGCCCATTTAATTTTATAAGGGAAGGTAAAATAATTCAAATATGCTCCCCTCTCGTTCGGGAATACAAATCCAGATATATGATACTTCTCATCAAAAGCAGCATCGAATGCTCAATTTATAGAGACATGATGTAACTCGAAACAGACGATATGATTGATGTGGACAGGAAAACATTTAAAGAGATTTATCCCTAACAGGTGGCAGTACGTTTATGTAGTATCGAGAAAATGGTAGTCGATAACAAATTGGTGTTTGGTGGGCTCATCTCTATTAATATTCATAAATCTGATTGACATCGTAAAGGCGAAATCGAACTTCAAAATAGGATAGATTTGGAGCGATTGCCACTTGTCTAGACCCAGATATCATATCCTATCAAAACCTTTTTTTGTAGTCTACCACGAACGTCCGTGTCAATCAGGACAAAATAACCATAAGATTATCTACTATTTTTAAAACAATATTTTCAAAACTCTTGCTAGAAAAAAAAAAAAAAACTTGCTCGAGAACTTGCTTCAAAGCACGCAATGGACTATTTTTCGCACTAATACGGAAAAAAGCGCATGCTCTTCCCCGTCACAATTTAATTACAATAAAATTGTTTATTGTATCAGGCTGGGGGCATGTCGTCCCTTACGAGGAGCGTGTCAGCCCCCGCGAGTCCTAACTCGTAAGTGTATTGAAAAACGTCGTTGATACGCGTGCAAAGTCACTGCAGTCCACGGCTCTATAACACACTCGCCTACGGCTCGTGCAAAATCCACCTCGGTCGCAATGACAAACTTTCTGCAATTCTATCAAAATGTATTATTTCTAAATTTCCATGGATTTCAACGTCAAACGGATACTCGTAATGACGGTTATAAATAAATCGTTAATGTTTCCCTGATGAACTATAATTTTGATTTTGTATTATTTCATAATGAACATAGCGTGGGTGTTTCCATAATGTTAAAAAAGTAGTAAAAATACATGGTCTGGTAATATTGTCGTGTTTAGATGACATAATCACGGTGACATTGTGGAAATAGCGTGATAAACTGGGATATAGAACAATATTTTCATAAGATTTTTTAGGTCAGGACCGAGGCTAATTCAATGTCAGATAATATTTGGAAGTCATTGGCGGGATCTGGGGCACTTTAATTTGAGAGTTGAGATTATTTTTTGTTAGCACTTCATAAAATGACTAGCTGTTGCCAGCGGCGTCGGCCGCAAGAAAGTTGATAATTGACCCAAGGACACATATCAATGCGATGGAAAGTAACCCATGTGCTATTCTGGGATATGATCTACCTACCTGTGTACCTAATTTCATCCAAATTAATTCAGGCGTGAAAAAGTAACATACACACACACTGTCCTTGAACGCAAGGCAAAGAAAGAACACAGGACTGGGTTTTTAGTCAATAAAAGTATAACACCTTCCTTCCTTCCCGATCCGCCCTAAAGCGGCATAAGTAATTAGATGGCTTTCACACTCACCAAGTTTCGCTTTTCTAGTATTAGTGTGATCATAGAAATATAAAAAACGATGATACGCACTTAGTTTTTGTTCAATTCTAAACATGAACGAAAATCAGGTTGAAGAATTTAATGATTGATAGTCAATAGCGTATACATATAATTCTGAAATTATAGCTACAGTGGCCTTTTATTTTATGAAATTCAGTTCGTTAACCACTGCTAGGACTCATGCCTCCTCTCTAGGAGAAGGATTGGTCCATAATCCACCACGCGGGCCCAGTGCGGGTTGGTGGATGTCACATGTACTCGAATTTTTGGTTCTAGGACATGCCGATTTCCTCACGATGTTTTCCTTCACCGTTTCGAGAGCAGTGGTGATGAAATAAATAACAAAAAGAAATGCGCCTGGCTGGGTTTGAACACGCAACCTGGGTTCGGCCACCACTACTCAACCGCAATACTCAGATTGAATCAAAAAGATATCTCCGTTAAAATTCTTAATAATCATCTAAATTTGTTCATGTTTATCTTTCATATTAAGTGCCAGGAATTTAAAAGCAAAAAATAAACAAACTAATGTCGTAAAAATGATTAATTCATTCCTATAAAATGTAACGGCATTCCACATGACACATTAAATTGGATGACGCAAAACTTTCAGCTCATATTAACCGGGACAACTAAACTAACGTGACAATATCCGACGTCCAAAATACATGTTTTATGAGTTAGTAAACTTCCCTTTACTGACTATAGCAGTGCCAACTGGGGGCCTCATACCTACGCTTTTAAAGAGAGACGTAGGCTGGTGAAATAGAGGCCGTCATGGCCCACATACAATGGATCTATCAAGGAATGAGAGTGGAAAGCAGGCCACAAAGATGAGACAGCTGTGGCAAACATATTCCTGTCAAAGAAATAGTAAAATAGAAAGTAATGTTGTGCGCCTCAAGAAGATGTTAGCAAAACCGTAGGAGCCCAGCAGTGTCAAAGCCTCTGTGGCCATGGGTTCGGTTCTGAAAGGAAAACCTGGGGCTCTGGAATGCAAGGCAACGAAGGAACATAAGAGTGTGTTTTAGTCAGTAAAAGTCTGACACGCCCTCCCCCTTCGCCCTAGAGTGGGAGAAGTAAAAAAAATACCGTAAAGATACGAAAGCAGTGTCAAAATTATGTCAGATTGTTCGAAAAAACACCACGGCTTCGGAACGCAAAAGGCAACTAAAGAAACACATTAAGTCATGTTACTTGAAACTAAATTGCTTTTTTTTTGTTTTATATTCAGGCCCAGATCTACACAGAGAATGGAAAGACGAAAGGGAAACATTTCAAACCCTCTATAATAGAACAAAATAAGCTTATTTAAGTACCTACTAAAAACAAGGCTTATAAAAAAAACTTTATCAAAAAAGCATCTATTGATCGCAGATTCACATGTCGACACTATCCACATTTAGAAGTATAGTGTTTACAAAATAAAACAACAGTTCTTGAGCAGTGGCGTAGCTAGTCGTGGGCCGCATCACAAGGGGCCTCGCGCAAGTGAAGGTTCTTTAACAATGGGGGACTTTTTATATCTAGGCTCGCGTTTGACCACTATTTCAGCTGACGGTAAGAGACGATGTGTGCAGTGTCATTTTCGAATTATTAAAGAAAAGGGCCTCGATGATTTTTTTTTTTGGAAGGTAAAATCATCCAATGACAAATCCCGCCCTTGGGTGGGGCGGGAAATAGTGTCAGTTTTTTACTGACTAAAAACCTACCGTTTCATTCATTGCCTTTGTCCCGGGGCCCTTGGTGACATTCTCACATAACCTTTGGCCCCGGGCCTCGATGATGCGCCTTCACCCACATCTAAATTAATTCACGCTACGCCTCTATTCTTGAGTACTAGAACTATGTTAAAGAAACAATACAGATTATTTTTAATAAATCATAAGGATTGATAGAATCAAGTCTATTTTCTTTTTTCTTATTTTAAAAATACAGCATGTTGTATTTTTTTCTCTCATCGTATTTAGTTTTTCAAAGTCATGTGCGTGTTACGTTTATAGATCATCTAATGTTTTGTTAAGGTCATCTTAATAACATATTTTGTTTCGGTGGCAACGACCTTCACTAACGAGTTGCATATCGTAGGATCGAATCAAAACAGGCGCTTTAATTACAAAATTACTAACTCTCTTTTGTGCTTTGATTTCGTCAGCACTGCCCCAAAATAGATAGGCACAGAATTCAATCTCATGTATGTACTTCACTTTTTATTCCTACGCTCGGCGGTCGCTAGAAAAAGGACTCTGTGATCTAGCACTGGTTTAGCACGGTTTAGTCACGTACAAGATATCGTGTCCGTGAGCGATGTCTATGTGTGCGTTGCTCGAGCGCGAGACGTATGTAGATTGTCTTCTGTGTACTCCCTCTATTTTGTGGTACTGCTCTCAAAACGATGAAAGAAAACATTATGAGGGAATCGGGGCATATTCTGAAACTAGAACTTCAAAGATATGTGACAATCCGCTTAACCGTTGCGTAACAAATATACACCGTTAAATTTTAGTCGTTTTAATTCCACGGAGGGTCGATTCGGTACATGAAATACTATCGATTTGTAAAGAAAAAACTAAAAAACAAAGTACTTTTTTAACTCGAATTAATTTACGCATACGTATTAAATTAATTTCTTCATGTAAACGTCAGCTGGGCGAAGCCAATGGACTGTAGGTAGTTAGTACGCAACGACCGACAACTACCTAAAAGGTCACGGACTCGTTTACTTAAAGAAAACAATTTCGTACATGTGTAAATAAATTCGAGTTTTAAAAAAAAGAACTTTATTTTTTTTTTCTTCACAAATCGATAGTGTTTCATGTATCGAATCGACCCTCCGCGGAATCAAAACGACTCAAATTTAACGGTGTATAAATAAATGAATTTTAATATTACACTTCTTCTTAAATCGTTTTAGAATACAAACGAATTAGTAAGTGTTTGCACATTTTCTATTTATTTTTCTCGACCCATACCATGCGCAGCGGGAATTCTTTTAATTAAACCACCAACACTTTAATAATATGTAAGAGATATTTATGAAGACATACGCCTGCTAATAAATATCAAACAGTCTATGAGACATCCAACTTTATTTATGTACATATATATAATTATTCTGTACGCATGTTTGTCACCTAACTCCTCCTAAACGACTTAAACGATTTGGATGAATGTGTACATATTTGAGGTATATTTGAGTGGATTCCTGGACTGGAAGGTGGGGCTGCAATCAAGTTGTCAATTTATTGTTATAAATCGTCTATCGGGACCGCTAGTTTAATATACAATCTTATTTTTAGTATATGTGAAACCAGAAACACGGATCTAGTATTTTTATGCAAAGAATCTGCGTACAAAATTTCATGAAAAATCACAAAGTTATAAGCTTGCTATATCACCTGGTTGTCCACACAAACACATGGTCACCGGGCCTCCCGAGCCATTGAGGGGTTGTTTTACTCCCGCATCCAACTGTACGCTGGCTCCTAATGCCTGCTATGACCTGCCGTGACCTGTATTGTACGTAGTGTGGTGTCCAACTTGTGACCTTTTCTTTTAATATTTTTGGGAAAACATAACATGGTGTAAAAATGATTGGAATCTATTCAGTTACTGATTCTGAACAAACTATAATATATTCAGGTTTTGCGTAAACTAAAAAAAATGTACTAATCAGACTAGGCTTAATAATTACCTAGACAGAGCCAGACGGATAAATTACAATTTACATGGAAATTCTAGATGTAAATAAAACCGAATTATTTATGAGGACAAAAATACATTTCAATTAGAAAACACAAGTTTTATTAAAACGACCGAAACCGCAGTCATTTATCGGTTGCCTTTTGAAATTGGGTCTTGGCGGTTATTGGTCTCCAGAGCATTGGGGCCGTGCCTGACAAGAAGGATGGGGAAATTGCATCATGTTACAAACGAACCTTGTAACTAAGCTATCTAATAGATCGGGTTGGAAATCAGCGTTTTTCAGTAAAGTACGGTACTTTGGACCACGTGTTTTTAAGGGGAAGATAAACAAAAGATTACATATCGTATTTAACGTTTAAAATAAAATAGAATTAATTTTCAATAATTAACTCGAAAACCCGCTCCTATCCCACCGCTTGTAGGCACGCAATGGACTGTTTTGCCCACTAGTGCAGAAAAGTGAGCGTGCTCATCCCCTCACAAGTTTATTATAATAAAATTATTTATAAATAGTATAAGGCGTGCATCGCTCGACACCCACGAGGCGCGGGTCAAATCCCATGAGGCGTCAGAGTATTGAAAAATGACATTTTACACATGTGCAAATATGTCACTGCAGCCCTCGACTCCATAACACACTCGTGTACGGCTCATGCAAATTACGTCTTGGTCGTAATGACAAACTTTCTGCACTTTTTATCAAAATATACTATTATTGTACACCAAAGGTACGACGTTCGACGGTTCTTGGCGCGCCTGAAGTTAGAAAAAAAGTCGTAAAAAAATAAATGGTTTGAAAAAATAAATGCCAATAGCAGTTTTTATTGCTGTTAACAACTGTTATTGGCATTTATTTTTATAAATGATTTATTTGACGCGCTTATTTTGAGCGCTAAAGTTCGCAGAGCCTAACTTCAGGCGCGCCAAGATCCGTCGAACGTACTGTACCTAACAATTTTACAGAAACATAATTCTATTATTCTTATCGTTGACAGTATAGATAGGTATCGCGAAAACCTATTCCCTTGAAGCCAAAGACGGTAGTAACGATATTTTGTGTAGTAATAGCAATAGGCATATTATTTAGCACATCTGTAAAGCGTTTATGAATCTGAACAAATAATGCGTAGGTAAGCACACGGAATTTGTCAAGGAGTGTGCTAAATGTTTACAATATCATTTTTGTAACTATACATAAAATTATATTTTCGTTTAGCGCGTCGTGGCGTCTGAAAATATTTGAGTAAAAATAAATATTATTAGCCACACATTTGTCGTATTGATTTCCATATTAATGCTACTACTGAAATCTTCTAGAAAAACTACTTAATTATAATCTCTACCTACTTATAATCTAAAACTTAAAATGCCAATGCATTCAAGTACCTTCCTGGATAAGGCATTCACTGTCCAGGCCTCTCGTTTATGGAATGCATTGCCTTTGACAAAAAAACGTGCGCAAACACTGCCTGTGTTCAAAAGGCTTGTGAAAGAGCATTACTTGACACTGTGACCTTGCTTTCGATGTATCACTTATTCTCTTGCCTGTATATGTTTTTGTATGTATGTATCTATTTTAGTATTAAGTATTTATATATTTTTTGTTTGCTTTTATATTTGCACCAAGTGCAATCCAATTTTGTATCCTGGCAATTTCTATCCATACTAGGTTATCTGGAAGAAATCGCCGAGTGCGATAAGGATTGTAAGTATGTTTTATTTTTTATAAGGTTTCCTTTTATAAAATATATTGTAATCTTGGTGTACAATAAATTGTAAATAAATAAATAAATAAATCTTGGTATAATCCTCAGCACTTAAGTTGGGCCATCATGGCGATCGCCCTTGATTGCGCAGTAACCGATTTTCGGGTCTCACTCGAAGTTGGGGGCTGCGCGTAAACATAGCTAATGATTCTATACTATGATTTTTTATTAGATGAAGTAAAGTGACAGCAGTGGACAATACCCAACTGTCAAATAACAATGCCCAACTGTCAAACAACCATTGTTATAGCTGTCACATTACTTCGTCTAATAAAAAATCATAGTATACTTACCTAGGTACGTATAATATACGTTTGGCTATGGTATTATTACTTCAATTTAACAAATGATGTTTACTTAACACAAAAACAAAAAATAAAAAAGTCATGTATGTCTTGAGTACATAATTATTCTTCTTGTTAGTCTATTTTTTCCATAATACTTTGTTTACAAATAGGTTATTACCAGTACCATTGTGAATGATGCACCCACTTATACAGCTGGAAAACTATTTATAATTATAGTCTGACACAAAACAATATATCAAAAAGTGTGCCAAACTGCATAAACAAATAAATCATCGAAATGTCAACACTAATGGACGAACATTTTTGAACGTTTTTGAAAATATGAATGTGTGCCAGTGTGTTTCCAAGGGAATACAAAGAGCAAAGAGAATATAAGCACTACGTTTAAGAGACGGGACTCCCATAGAAAAAAAACGCTCAGTATGGAGTTTGCGCTAGGATTCAATACCAACTTTCACGTACATGACCAAATACTTGACGTATGAGGGCTGCCAGTATAACAACCGAAATAGTGGTGTGTATCTAGGTGCTCATAGTATTTTTTTAACGATAGTCGATATTTATATAAAAAAAATGTAGGCTCTTTTTTTGGGTCTAAATTAAGGTTTATTTAAGCCAACGTTATTAACCAGTTAAACGGATAAGTGGAATATTTCATATAAAAAAATTAAACCAAGTCTAACCTGCGAATTTACGTTGGCGCAAATGAGGCTTACCCTTATTTGCGTCAACGTAAACTCACAGGTAAATTGTGAGGCTCCAAAGGTGGGGGTGGGGGTGTGGTTAATACTAAAGAAAACGCCCTTTTGAGGATTTTAACAATAACAGTTTATTCTCCTTTTCATTAATAAGGTTAAAGAAATACTCCTTACCAATAACCTCCTTACCTCCATTCCTCTGTACCAGTCATTTTAACCCAGTGTTTAAATCTAAAAAAAGAATATATCATTACTATTATTAGCATTTTATTTACAGCTAAAATATTTGTTGTTGTTGTTGAAAAAGCATGACAGTGTAAATAATATTAAATTATCGATAAAGTCGATAAAAAAATCCACTACAGAACTATTGATTGGTTATTTTCTAGATTTTCGACCGATTTTTATCAGAAATTTGTATTTATCTCAAAATCTTTTTCTGTAACTGAAAATGAATGTTTATTTACGCTTACCTCTCTTCATTTAATGGATATTTTGCCATAAATATTCGCTGTTTGTTCACCATCTGACCGGCCGGCTCTTAGACCACATATTTCACAGATTTTATAATGCATATTTTCAGACTAATTCACACGGGTACACAAATAAATATATAATAGATAGTAGTTAAAATAAATAATAACCGATTAAAATTCACGAAACAGTTGTAAAAACGAAAATCAAATTTTGTTTACATTCACTTCTTGACAAGCAAAAGATGAATATGGCGGCCTTAAAGCTGCGACAGAGTCGAATAGATGTTAGAGCAAGACAGCGATAGCCGCCATTTTGGCCGCCATTAAAATTAGCGCAAACTCCATACATTTGAGGTGGTTCATTTTTTACTTAGGGAGTTGCACCAGACTGACAAAGAGCAAAAATGGTAGCCCAGATGCAAGTATATTTAAACTCAGAATTCAAATGCAACGATCAACTCTTTATCATATGTCATTTGGTAGCAGCCCTTCAAATGTGACTTCCTTCTTTATTATTGTAAAGTGTATATATATAGTATCTTAATTATTTTAGTTTAGGTATTAATAATGTTAAAGGGTACGATGGGGTTGGCATATATGGTCAGATAAAAACCCCAAAAAAAAAAGAAAAAAGAAAAAAAAACTCTTTATCATATGCCGTTGACATGACAATGACGTCAATTTAACTAATGTCAAAAACATAAGCGTTTTGACAAATGCCTGGATCTGAGCCATCATTTTAGAAGTCGATCAATTATATCTTAAAATAATGTACGTCAAACGAACATACAGTATGTTCGTTTGACACGGATCTGACGACAGTGTAGCCTCGTGGTCTACCTTATTTCAGAAAATCCTAATTGGTCATGTCCTATAGAGATAAAACTATAAATAAAGTCTCCAACTATGGAACTAGAAATTCAAAATCGGAGTTCTTAGCAGGATTAGACTATATACAAGAGATCGAAATTAACTATCGAGCTATTGTCCGGACCAGAGACAAACTTGTCTAGTCAAAGAATCCTTCCTTTTCTACGAAGGTTTGCGACTGGATTTCACACCTCGATACCTCTAAAAAAATAGTCCAAGTTTTTTATAATGTTTTCAAATTCCAACATTTTATAAATAAAAACTGGGCAAGTGCGAGTCGGACTCGCGCACTGAGGGTTCCGTACAAACTTACCTTCGAAAACAACACTTCCCGTATTGAGTTACGAAGATTTTTCAAATCGCAATATTTTTTTACAAATATACAATTTTCAGATTTTGACTATACTTGTGCTTTGTGTTTTGTGTTTCCCTTAAGAATATCGAATAATATATGTTTTTTTTTTTATAAGACCGTATCTTTTTTACGTTACCCTAGATGATTGATTTTTTTCACAGCTTCAAGAGATCGCAGACCTGAGTATATGATTTTAATTTCAACTCGATACCTCCACGCGTTCCACAGACAAACGGACAAGAAAGTCTTAGTGATCCTATTTTTTCCTTTTGAAGTACGGAACCCTAAAAAAGCATAGTACACGCCTGTGTTTCTGACCAGTACGCTTCCCGGCTATTACTCAGCCAATTTGTGGGAGACTTGACATTCATATTCAATGCTACAGTGTTCGAATTATAAAACAATTTCTCACTCGGCTAACAAGGAAGCGGATGCTAAGACCGGTGCTACAATTCTTCCATTTATTCATTCAGTGAATGGGTGCACTTCTTACATAGATCATGCAGTTGGAAGAGATGAAAAGTCTAAAATAGTTAGTTATTTTACTTAAACAGTATTACTCGTACTTGAGATCGAACATATTAATGTAGATCCCAAATGCAAAATCTGTCTGCAACGATTTTTAATTTCACAATAATTTAACTAAGTAAAAAAATGACAAAAATTAAGGATTTTCGATTTGAGAATTCGGAATTGAGCTCCAGTTAAACTTGATTAAAAAAAAAATTTTAAACGTATAGTTGGAGCAGTTTAAAGAATTATAATATAAATTATAATCATTCAATTGTGCTACACAGACCCAACTGCTATAAAAAACTTAATCTAGGTATTAATTAGTTACCTTAAATTCTAATTTCAGAAACAAGGATTAAAGCTATTGGAATAAAATCCTTTCTAAATTAGGACAACTTACATTATTATGAAAAAACATCACAGGAATCAAGCGTGCTGTAACACAATAACCCGACATGACACATACACGTATGTATATATCAAGAATATTTAGACACAGCATTTTAGTAGCTCATAAAGGATATGATAATATTTTATTACTATTTTATAGTCTAGAACGCTGAAATATCAGAAAACTGCAGACACATAACAATAAAAAGACACTAAAATCTGCACTAGAAGCATCACAGACATGCATTTCTTTAAAAACTTGAATAAATTCAGACGATATCACATATCTCAACTGGTCCCTAGACCAATAAATTGTGACAAAACATTTCTAAGAGAAGCATATCCGATGATATCGTATTTCAAGCTACATAATGCATACAATATTATGGCCAAAAAAAAAAACAAGAAGCAATTGACGTCCACTGAAGGGGCTGACGAGGGCTGCGCTATAGAATAATGCGACGAGATGCTTTAAAATAATTATCAAAGAGCGACGATTTCATTTGATGTCTTAATAATTTATCATCATCCAAATTATTTTCCAGGCATTCGATATGAATAAAAAACCATGACTTATAAAAAAAAAAGGAACAATGTTCAGTATTTTTACTATAGCAGACAAAATGTAGGAAAAATTTGTAATTTATTCTTAATCAAAATAAATATACGGTGTAAACGTTTATCTATAATACGAGTATATGAGTAATTGAGTATTTATGAGTTAAACTACATAAAAATGTTCCTCAAATTAATCCTTTAGCAGGTCTGCTGGAAGAAATTTCTTTGGAAATAAGCAGTACCTTTGTACTATTATTTATTATGTGTTGTCTATTTTCTGTTTTATTGTGTGTACATAAATTGTCAAATAAATAATGTTTACAATTCAGTTTGCAAATTTTGACGAAGACTGGATATGGGAGGCCAGGGATATACTAAATATATCTAGGAGGGCTTTGAGAAAGGTTCCTACTGAAACGTATTAAAATCATCATAATTAGCTCACCAGAGCTACTGACATAGTACAAGGAATGTAGCAGTGGCATATTACTCTCAAAACAGATGGTTGGTGGGGCCGAAAGGTACTCTAGAAGTAACGACGATGTAATGGAAGACGCAGCGTTAGTAGGCCTCCCACAAGGTGAACCCATGACCTAGTGAGGATCACGAGAATCCGATGGATGCGAAACGCACGAGACCGGTCGTTGTAGCGACACTTGGGGGAGGCGTTTGTTCAGCAGTAGACATCTTTCGGCCAAAATGATGATGACAAGAGATTAGTGGAGCTGTACAGGATATATAGCACTAGTTATTTTTTCTCAAATCGCAGTCATGATTGTACAGCAGTTTAATACATGTATATAAAAATATTCACCGATTTTAACCATCAAGGTACTAAAAAATATAGGGTACTTCACATGGTCGGTTCCTGTTATGGCCAGTTTTGGTACCAAGTATAATTTCTTGATATCTTTCCATCGCTTCTATAGTAAATCTCGCTCTCATAGGACACAAAGTTTTAGCTCGAGTTGCAACGATCAAGATCCAAGCAGTACCTAGGAATTGCTGTGACCTTTTTATAAGCAATACTTGAGCATCAGCCAGAATGCATCTCACAGTTTTATAAATTTGCTACAGATCTCGAGGGATATCTAGGTTCTATATTTTTATAGTCAATATCTTTTTAGATGAATTTCGAAGAAGGACTATGTTTGTGAGGATTCGATTATAGTATTTGTAGTCTTTTTATCACAAGTTGTGATAAATTAAACTTCAGCACAGAGACAGTCAGATCTAGAAAAAAAAATCATAACAATTTTTATTAAATTATGATTTTAATAGTACATTTTATAATAGTATCACACGAAAGTTTTGATATCCAATTGTGTGCCACTTACATATTACTATTGCTTTATTAAAAAGCACGATTTAAAGTATTATGGTAAATATAATGCCAAAATCTCAAATTATTATATTTGCGACACATAGAACTGAATCACGAATTTAAAAATAAAATACATTGAACACGGTAGTAATTCAGCAATTAATTAAAACTATACCTAGCTATTATACCGAATTATTATGAGCTTAGTAGAAAAATTTCCTGTGGAAAGAAAATGTTTCATAATTTTCCTTGGTTTTCATAATGACACTTACGAAAAAAAGAAAGACAAATGTTTATTTGTGCCTCACACAACCGTATTATAAACTAAAAATGCACAATAATAAGAAAAATTTATACGAGTCAGCGCCTATCTCAGTATAATGGTGTAATGTTTATAACGATAAAAAACGCAACGCTGATATTCTGTAAGGGCCCCGCTGTGATGTTTTTCTAGTAATCGCTCTGGAAAATTACACTATCACAAAAATAACATATCGCCTCATATCAATTTTTATTTCACTGTCGTAATATAATTTTTTTACTGCCTACATTTACCGGTATATTACCTACCGCGATGCTACCGACACGCGACTTGCGCTGGCGCACCGCCAGATGTCACCGAGATTTGAACTTGGAACGCTGTTATTCTTGTAACGAATACCGTGTTATTTCCACTGAAAAATGTCACGATATGGATTTTATTAGTTGTCTGAAGGGCAATATAAACTCTTGTGTCACAAATATGTAGGTGGATGTAATAACATTTGTGTTAATTGGAGGTATTATAATAAGTCATGGATGTTACCTCGATAATATTTGTCTGGTAAACATGAATTTGGGCCTTCAAATTAGCCGCAAAGTGCTGCGCGACGGCAGCGCGGCAGCAGCGCGGTTGTAGCGCGGCAGCGGAGTGACAGCAGAGCGGCCGTTGCACTACAACCGCTATGTTCGAGCATTACAGTGTTGTACATTTAGTTTCTCGATTAGAACTACACAATTAAACGAAAAAATAATTTGGAAAAAAAAAACCTAAGAAAAGATTGCCGTTTATTTGATTTAAGTCAACGAACTGAATTTCATAAAGTAAAAGGCTACTGTGGCCAAAATTTCAGAATTATATGTATTCGCTCTTAACTATCAATCAATAAATTCTTCAACCTGATTTTCGTTCATGTTTAGAATTGAACAAAAACTAAGTGCGTATCTTCACTAGTCGACCGATGACCTGGCGCGCGGTAGCAGCGCGGCTGTCGCGCTGCAGCCGCGCGTTTTTAATTTTTTGGATTTTTTGGATTAACAAAGCCAAAATAGTTCTAGTCTGAAATAGTAATTTATTTAATTATTTTTATTAAACCTCTGTGAGTCAAATATTCAAGTTTATGATTGTTTACAGTGTAACTCAGGCGCATGTTTTGGTTTCGCCAGACTAGTTCGACTAGACAGACTGAAATAGTGCCCGACACACATCAAAATAGTAGTCATAGGTGGGTTTAGTCATAATATTCCGAATAGTTTAGATAGATAGATAGATATATTCTTTATTGTACACCAAAAATAAAATTACAATAGGAACTTAAAATTAATAGGGTGTCACAATGGGCGGTCTTATCGCTAAAAGCAATTTTTTACAGACAACCTTTGGACGGATTTGACGGAGAAAAAAGTACGCAGGTAGTTCGTGGTGTACTATTTACATATAAACAATACATAACTAATAAAATGCATATAACACAGTCAATATAATATATATATATATATATATATGAATAAAAGCAGCGAAATAATGTAGGTACTTAATGACGTTCAAGAGGAGAGGTAGTGATCCTTAACCATATTTTTAAAAATTTTGTGTTTGAGCTTGCCTTACCGACACGGGTAAAGTATTCCACAGCCGCACCGCTTGAACTGCAAAAGACTTGTCACAAAAATTGTTGGAGTGACTTGGCATCTCTAGCCTCAAGTTTTCTGATGACCTAAGATATCTAGTATGTGTTTCATGAAGGAACTTGAAACGTTCTTTAAGATAAGCGGGGGTTTTAGGATTGAACAGAACACTGTAGAAGTTTAGTGGCTTAGTCTGGCTGAAATTGTACACAAATCTAAAGGTAATTTAGCATTGAAAATTTAATCTCAAGATCTGGAAAATCAATTTCAATACACTCACAAATTACGGTATTAGTGATTTATTTAAAAATAATAATGACATTTATGTGATGTTGCATAATCATCAATCACTTTATTAGTACCTATTAAGTTTTGATTATTACAGTTAAATAAAGAAAAAAAAATCCTAATAAGACTTTATTAGTGTGCATAATAAATAAAATCTGATAGGCACAATTAAATGAATATTAATTAACGCTGTGTGTGTGTAATATGTGTTTTAGTTTTAGTTCCTTGTTTTTGTTTATGTAATGGTGTACAATAACGCTCTTTATTATTTATTTTTTGTCTCTGAGATTTTATTATGAATATAAAGGAATAATAAATGACTAAATAATGATATGAGTATGTAATTGGACTATGGGTTAGTTCAAAACAGTTACCGGTGAGTTTAGTCAGTAGAACTGATGAGTTTTGGTGATTAAAATTTGGATAAGTACTCCCTCTAGCTCTACCCAAAGTCATAAAAGTAATTCACCACTCAAAAAAAAATATAGAATTCCACATCATGTCAGTGCTGCCAATTTTCTGGCAAATTTTCCGAATGACAGCTATACAATATGTAGCAAAAACCCTGTTGTTCCTTTTAGGGAACTTTTTTACCTACCTTTAACGAAACTATATTTTTTTTTTTTAAATAATCATAGGCTGGTCGAGGGGTCAAAATCAAATAACTATTAAAATCGACACATTCGAAAAAATGTTTAGGATACCTGATTTTACAACTAAATTTTTAATTCGATAAATAGACTATGAGCTTTCGAGAAGAGGTTGTAATCGTATCTTGAGTACTGGCAGTCTGATACCGGTATTTATAAAGAAGTAATTACTTCTTACGAAGTAAAATCTTATTAAGTCATTACTTGACGTTTAAAATCTTCATTAAAAACTATAGAATGTAAATTATAACTTAAGTAGTTACTTTTACTCAAGTTTAGTAGTTTTACTTGTTTATAAATACGGGTGTGAGAGATTGAAAAATGTTTGAATTAATGTTAGACAGCAAAGAACAAAAAGTGTGTGTCATAACTATCAATTGTGCATAAAATACAGTGTAAACAAACATTTTCAAAGATTCATTCGTTAAAGTGATAAACAATAGCTGACAAGGTCATGAACTTGTGTAGAAACATACGCCATGCATGCAGCGAGCAGCGCGGCCCGCAACACGGCGACTGACGCAACGATACCGACCGAAGAGAGAAAAAGAAAGAGATAGCAAGAGCAGAGATAAGAAATCAGTTAAACATTACAAATATTATTAATTAAATATTTATTTAAATTATTTTTGTTGAATTTTTTTTTATAAATTACTTACTTTATTACGTATACGGACGTAATAAAGTCATTTATAAATAAAAATTTTAAAACGTAGGTAGAAGGAACAACAGAGTTTTTTTTACATATTGTATAGAGCAGTAGGTACTTCAATGACTCAGTAAATTTTGCTTTTAGGGTTCCGTAGCTCAAAGGGAAAAAACGGAACCCTTGTAGGATCACTTTGTTGTCCATCTATTTATCTGTCAAAACGCTTTGTCTCGGGAAAACGTGAAGGTATCGAGTTGAAATTAACACCATAATTATACTCAAGTCTGCGGTGACAAAAATGAAGCTTCTAAGTTAACGGAAAAAAAGGTACGACTGTTTATATTGAAAAGCGTATATTGCGACACTCAAGGGAATCAAAATTCAAAGACGTGACAGGCAGAATTCCTGTTGACCTAGAAACCTGAAATTTAGCATGAAGCAAGCTTTCTTAGCTCAAGTATAGGAAAACATCTGAAAACTGTCAATTTGTAATAACGTCACAAAAAGAAAACTTTTTTGCGATTAGGAAAAATCATCGAACTCAATTCGGGAATCAAACTGTTTTCATAGACAAGTTTGTACGGAACCTCAGTGTGCGATTCGGACTTGCACTTGTCTGGTTTTTAATGTTTAGTATCAGCTAATTAATATTTGTTTATTTAAGTAAACATGTAACTTTGTATATTTTCTTTAGTTTTCGTAAATAAATTAAAAACCTACCTGTACAGATAAATAAGATCGTCAATTAAATTAATTTATGTAAATACATATTACTATTTACATTTTAATAGAACAGTGCTGGTAATTTACTTAGCATTTATTAGCGTTTGATATCTATTGACTCATAAAATAATCGTAAATATTTAAATTACAAACAGTACCAATCTCTCTTTTTTTTAGGGTTTTTATTTATTTAATATAAATTAGAGAGTCTAATCTAACCTAATCTTTGGCGTATCAAGAGTTATTTCTCAGAGGGAGTCTGGCCCCTGGCATGCCTGATTTTTGTATAAAGTCAATATTTGGGGCCCATCACAGAATTCCGAATCGGTAGCCCTACAATCTGAAGTACTCTCTCACTCCCCATACGTTAAGTACATAATCATCATCTCATATCTCCTAGTATCCAAACACTACCTAAATGTTATCTACAATTAAACAATAAGATAACATAATCTTCGAATTAAAACCAAAATCACGTCAATCGGATAAGTGGCTCACTAGTTATTTACGCGCTAATGGACCGATAAAAATGTGAATGACGCAGCTTTTTATATTCATCCGACGAAATTCTTAATTTGATAGATTTAGAAAGGTTGCCAAGAACACAGTTGCGAGTACGACCTACCGTAACTGCTGGAAGTACCTTCAAACCATCACCAGTCGACCGATGACCAGGTGCGCGGCCGCAACGCAGCTGTCGCACTGCAGCGTCTGCAGCCGCACTTTTTTTATTTGTATGAATTTTAAGAAAGCAGTGCGACCAGTTTTAGAAAAAGGAGAACTTGAAATAAATGCAGAATTATACAAAACTAATTCTTCACCAAAATAAATAAATAAAATTTAGCAAATACTTTAAATTCACACTTAATGCGGAGCCCAAATTTTACTAATTTGGTACTTAATGTACTTTCTAGTAAATAAAGTACAATTATTAGAATTCACACTGCTTCAAGCACTGGTAGGTAAAAATTACCATTTTATTACCATTATTCATCCTAAATATTACAAATATTAAAGTCTATATGATACTGTTAATCAATCACGCCTTGAATTTACTGTTTTGGGTGAAGATCAGATCCCTGGTCATGAACTAGAACATACGAGCTTAACCGCTTGCTCCGTCACTCATCACTAAAGGTTCATTGGAAGACCAGCGTCAGACGGTATTTTTCTGTCTGGCAACATTCCTGAAATGAACCTTTTTGGCGCGGCCGTTAGGCACACACTATGTTGTTGTGTTGTTGTTTTTATTTATTTAATAAACGTTGCGTTATCCTACAGACTGTCGCCAAATAACTCTTTCTTTCTTTCTTTTACTAGCCTCTCTATCCCAAGGGAATGTACTTTCGAGATAAATAGTACTCAACCAACTAATTTCATCCAAATCCTTTCTGTCGTTTGATTGCCCAGCTTCGCATCGGTGTCTGTTAAATCATTTAAATTGGCAGGTTTTCTCCATTACAGTATGCATGTATTATACACCTAAACATTTCTCATGAATCACTCTGTCTATTGGTGAGAACTACATGAAAATCCCTTTAATACTTTTTGAGTTAATCGCGTTCGACGCAGAGGGGGACTTTCTTTTATAGTGTGAGGATTTAGATTACATCTCCATTAACAGACTGGCGGTTGTCCCTAGTCGTTGATTAATTAAATTGCATAACTCAAACTGTTGTACAGAAAATTCGATGGCCCCTTCGTAAGCTAACGAAAATGAAAAATTACATTTTCGTTTTACTACACTAGTGGCATGTAGACATAGAGCTTTACAATTCTTTATATAAATTATGTACCATTGTATTTTTTTATTTTTCTCTATTATACGTAGGGGCCGTCGTAATATTGATTGGTCTATGGAGTGCTTTACGAACATACACATTCAGACAAACGTTAGCCTTTATAATATTAGTGTAATGATAACCTCGCTGTATGTTCGGCCCCGGTATGAAAGCCAACCAAGGAACGGGTGAGTTTTTTAGTCAGTAAAAGTCTGACACTCTCTCTTGCGCTGCCCAAAGGCGGGATGTCATTGGATGATTTTACACACAAAAAAATTATATAGGGTGACTGGTAATTAGTGACCGATACTTAAACACGTGATTGTAGTGATGATATTAAACAACTTTTACTATGGGACCAAATCTGAAATTGCGAAAAATATCAGCCAAGTTCAGTACGTTTTGACCAGTTAGGCGAACATAAATGTACTGACTAGCAGTTTTTTTTTTCTGATTTCAGATTTGCTTCCATAGTAAAAGTTGTTTGTTATCATGACTACAATCACGAGTTTAAGAATCGGTCACTAATAACCTGTCACCCTATATATGTTTTTGAGGGATAACTTTAGACTTTTATTATGTTTTAAAACCTAAACGAATAACCAAACTAAGTGAAAACAAATTTATGAATAAAATATTTAACCAAGTGAATAATTTGATTTGAAAATGGCGCCGAAGCGCTATATTCAGGCTCGGCGATGTTTTCACGGAGTGAATATCGGAAAACTAATAGATTTAGCTTCCCTGTCAGTTCTCAAAATATTCATTAGAATATTGACTAAGTTTATTAAAGATGTTGATTTACAATCACGATCCTGTAAGTAATACACAGTTTTTCTCTAGTAAAACAAATATGCTCACAGGGATTCCGAGTGGTAAGAACTAAATAATTAGGGACACTTGTGATCTAAACAATTACAGTGGACCCCCGGTAATCCGGCAAACATTATGCAGGGCAGTGTCGGACTATCGAATTTGTCGGATTATAGAGCACTGCCTAAGACCCCTATAGTCCGGATTTTTTTACGAAAGAGTACCTTGTAATCCGACAAATTACGAGTTGTGACCTGTTCAAACCTGCGTGATCTATATGTATTAGCAAAGATTGTCAAACATACATGTAATTCTAAGTCATGTCGGATTACAGGGGGCGCCGGATTAGACAGGGGCCGGATTATCGGGGGTCCACTGTAGTATGTACTTTAAGTCAACAAATACGAATCGGACGACTCGGTCTTTTTCTGTTATTTCTATCATTATTATCATTTCAGCCGAAAGACGTCCACTGTTGGGCATAGGCCTCCTCCAAGCGTCGCCACAATGGCCGGTCCTGTTCGTCTCGCATCCATCGGATCCGATTTCTATGTGTTCACAAAAATAATAAAATCGTAAATACAATAATTATCTAAAGACGTGTACTTACTTACATATAATTTAATTTTTCCATTAACTAAACGTATGTACAGACACCAGCACATCAACCTACCTCAGTCTGTCAAATTTATTTAATAGATTTTCAACCTTATCACAATACAGAAAGATCAATGTTCGATTGGTAAAATTTGACAGATTGGGGTAGATTGACGTGCTGGCGTCTGTACATGATAAAATTAATAAATAACCTGATTCCGACAAATTTGCCAGCAACTAGGTAAATCCCACGCAATATCTGTCAACTGAAATGTATAGTTTACTTACGACTACGAGTATAAAATCATAAAAAAAAAACTAGAGTATCAAAAAACCGGGTTAAAAAAAAACCACATTGGATTATAGTAATGACGATGAGATAAATTCTCAGATTCTCTGATATTCTGGCGAAAGATAATAACTATTGTTGGACAATGCGCCTGTGTTTGTAATTTATTTCATCGCCACTGCTCTCAAAACGGTGAAGGAAAACATCGTGAAGAAACCGGCATGTCCTAGAACCAAAAATTCGAAGACATTCACCAACCCGCACTGGATCCGCGTGGTAGATTAAGGCACATTCCCTCTCTTAGAGAGGAGGCCTGAGTCCCAGCAGTGGGAACATTAAAAGGTTGATGATGATGATGATAACTGTTGGACACACATATGCTTCCACCAAGCGTCACCTTATAGCACGGTCTTACATGCTTCTCGTATTCAGCAGGCTCCCTCGGCTTGCATTAGCTCATCGGTACACCTTGAAGAAAGCCGCATGGGGCGTCGTCCAGTACGCGGTCGCCACTCCAAAATCTTTTCAGTCCATAGGTACTCGTCGTGCTTCCAGAAATGAAATGAAGCCACTGTGCACTGCCAAGATTTATCTACTTGGATTTAAAGTAAGAGTAAAAACAATGGTAATATTTTACACTATCAATCAAAACATTTTAAAGGCAATAAAGCCCTCAATTAACTGAAGTCTGTTTTTCTTCAAACTAAAGTGAGTCATACAGCTCCGCAACATCTGCATAATACCTAAAGAAATTTAAAAAACCAGATAAAATTTTCCATTAATTGAAATATTAATAGTTAATGAAATTAATAGGTCCTAATATAGTTCCATGACATAACAATAGATCATAGACAGTTGGATTGGTGCCAAAATCATATTAATTTACGTAAAGTGCTCGCCCGAATTATACTGTGACACATTGATGTCGAAGCTACTCTCCCGGAATTAGACATCTTATAGAGTTCTGTAGACAGATACATTTAGTTAAATACTAAGAGCATTTACAATTAATGACTTTAAATTGACAGGAACAAATAATGATGATGATGGATTTGCATCAAGAAAAGAAAGATGGAAGGATTTTGTAAGGAGTGATATAAAAGAAAAGGGAGCCAGTGATAGCGTGACGGGTGACAGATCAGAATGGAAGATAAAAACGTGTTGTGCCGACCCCAAGTAATATAGGACAAGGTCAAGAAAATGATGATGATACATGAACAAATTAAATGAGTTAAAAATACCTAATATCTGCCTAGCATACTTGGTGACGCGCGGATGAAATACCGCGCTCAAAAACACATGTCGTTGACGTGGCTCAAAAGGCTGCCTTGCTTAAAGTAAGAGTGAACTGGACATGACTGCCGCATGCCAATCGAGCGGTGCGCCGGTAAAAAACCAAACTGGTGCTCTGAAATCGAGAGATTGGATCGCGGTAGACTACGAAGGTAGGTAGGACGGTTTAGATTTCTTCCTTAGGAATTGGCAAGAAGAGGCCCAGAGCCGGTTTTTTTTTTATGGTAGTTTTTTTTTTATGGTAGGTAAAATCATCCAATGACAAATCCCGCCCTTGGGCGTAGCGGGAAGTAGTGTCAGACTCTTACTGACTAAAAACCTACCCCGTTCCTTCGTTGCCTATAGTGCCGGGGCTGAGCCTTCCTCTCAGAAAACGGCCCTTGACCCCAGCAGGCTTCGACCCTGCCTACCTGCAGTTAGCAGGCTGGGCCTCTTCGGTTTGCTGACAGCTCCTTGAGGCGCGCGGGAACAGAACGCGCCGTCGACGACTTGGGCTCGGTCCGGCCGGTTACCGGACGATCGGACAGCGTGCTACCCATTGCACGCCGTCCGCAAGCCCGCGCCTACGGTGGCCGGAAATCGGGATCAGAATCCCGGCGGCGGCTGGGGCGAGCGCCCCGTTGCCTCTGTCTGATGCGGTCGGCCTCCTCCTTTGCTAGCATTACTGCTTCGCAGAAGGAGGCGACCGCCTGCCATCCCTCCTCACTACGGAGCATGGCCTGAACCAAGGCCCGGCGAGAGAGATCGCTGCCGCCGATCGCCCCCACGAGGACACGGCGATGCTCCGCCCAGGCGGGGCACACCTCTACAGTGTGCTCCACCGTGTCCTCCGAGTGTTCCGCACAGTGGCGACACCCGGGCGAATCCTCCGCACGAATCCGGAACAGGTACTTAGCTAACTTTCCGTGTTCGGTAAGCACCTGCGTCGTGCGGAAGTTGAGAGCGCCGTGAGGTCTTTCCAGCCACGCCTCAAAGATGGGCCTTATCGCCCCAATTGTGGCGCGCCCCGAACGAGGTTGCGATAGTCGCTGACGCCATTTCGCCATGAGATCCCGCCGGAGCTCTGTCCGCCATGCCTCGACTTGTCGTGGCAGCGGAATTTCGCCCCGGCGTTGCATCTCCATGCGCTTATAGTGCATGTGTGCAAGGACTGTTGCCTCCAGATCCCATGGCGGTTGGCCAGCAAGGAGGGTCGCCGCCTCGCGGGAAATCGTTCGGTACCCTCGCACCATGCGTATTGCCATGACCCTCTGGCACGCATTCAGCTGGACCCTCGGTTGCTGTTGCAACGTCGGTGCCCACACCGGAGCCCCGTAAAGGGCCATGGACCGAACGATTCCCGCGTAGAGCTTCCGGCAGGAGGCGTCTAGTCCCCTGAGGTTGGGCAGGAGCCGCCCGAGAGCAGCCCCAGTCCGATTCAGTTTGGGAGCCAGACGTCGGAAGTGCTCCTTGAAGTTCCACCAGCTGTCGAAGACGAGTCCCAGGTACTTCATCGTCGACCCGACGCTGATGTGGACCCCTCCTACCGTTAGCTGGGAACCCGGTGGTGGCGCACCCCGAGGGCCGTGAAAGCACATGGCCTCGGACTTGTGCAGTGCCACCTCGAGTCCCAACTGCTGGATCCTTTCAACGACTATCGCAACCCCGCGTGTCGCTAGTTCGAACGCCGTCCGGTACGACTCTCCCCGCGCTAGGACCAACGTGTCGTCCGCGTAGCAGACCACGCTGACCCCGTCGGGGAAGTCGCCGCACAGCACGTAGTCGTATCCGATGTTCCACAAGGGTGGTCCTAGTACCGATCCCTGCGGAACACCGCACGACATCTCTCGACGTTTCCACTCTCCCTGGTGACCGGGATAGATAATATACCTCTCCGTTTTTATGGTAGTTAAAATCATCCAAGAGCCGGTGACAATATGGAAGGAATGGATTGAAGTCTTTGCCTGACTGTGACACAGTATAGTTCAGGTAAGTATATTAAATAGTTTTTAGCTCGCATAATTAAATATGAAAAAAAAAATTAAAATATCTTCATCTACAGCGAAGTTATCGAGCTTCAATGCTGCTAATAAAAATAAAAAGTCCGACATGGTCCATCAAAAGACATGACATTCATTCGTCATAGAAAACAGCGTCTTGTCTAGAAAGACAGATACTCATTTGTTTAGTTAAGACAGATATACTTCGACGCTTGAGAGGCAAAAATTACTAAGCGATATTGAGTAAACTTTACAGAAGAGTGATTTGAAGATATAAATTAGTATAGTAATTAAATTATAAATTACAAAATAGTTTGATTTAGATGCTATTTATATTTGTATATTTTAGCTATTTTGGATAATATCAATAATAGCTATAATAATTAATTATCATACTTAATATCCTGTTATCTCAATGTCGCTTAGTAATTTTTGCCTTTCAAGCGTTGACTTAATTGTTTAAAATTGTATCTCGTTTGCTTTTCTACCAATTTTGATATTGTTTTTACATTTTATTATTATTCTATTCGTAGCAGAGGTGTTCAGAACACCCACATATCAAAAGGTTTAGTCAACACTCTCAAGTGCAGAAACCCGGAGCCCAGTTTAGTACCCGGGTAATGTCAATAGACCTGTCCTCTACTTCTCGGGACTTGGGTATTCTAAACTTTTAAGTAAATTATTCAAAGAGCGTGTAAATTCGTGTTGCTACTTTCAAATGATGCTAATCCGAAAACAATTTTACTAAAAGTGTTTAACCAACGTTGGTTTTGAAGTGGTTAAATGATTTAAGGTTGCTGGAACTTTTGAATTGTAAAGTGCTAGCCCTGGTGACATGTGGCAATTGATTCTTCTGCTAAAGTGCAAAGTTCGATCAACGTTTCCAATACATTACTTCAGTGACAATAACAAGCTATGATGCCTAACTGAAACTGGGGTAAAATATTCCAAAAAGGAACGGAAGATTAGATAGAACGAAGATCACAAATCAACACATTAAGATCAATTAAAAGTCTAGCGTTTAGAGTTCAATCGAGTCTCTATTTTATACATTTACAACGCTTAAGATTAAAGGGCTAACTAACAAAAATTCAATTTATTAATTTTATGTCTGTCTTTTGTTAAGACTAATCTCCGAAACAACTGGACCGGTTCTGACGGGACTTTTATTGGTAGATAGCCGATATTGTATGGAATAACTTAGGTTAATTTTATTTTTGATAAATAATTCGAATACCGCACAAAAAAAAAACACGGTGAAACTAAGCAGATATTATGAAAATACGAGTAGCAGACTAGTGCAGTGCAGACTAGCCCCTGTGCGAGGTCAAAAAGACTCCTATCTCAACATATGCTGCGATATTAACAAAAAAAAATATAATGCAACACTGTTATATACTATGATAGAAAAAAAAAGAAAGAAAAAACGTTTATTCTGCTTTAAATAGACGCACAAATTATTTACAAAAAACAGTTTCCCCGTCAGGCCATGTGTGGAACGGGCATAACAATATTGCACCCTGTGACCGTAGACAATCAAGTCGTCTAGGTTGTCTATTACATCCGAGAATGGACATGGACATGGATGTTACATCTACATTCGACTTGTTCGTCAACTCGCTACTGCAAAACTCGCGAGTCCGCGCGAGCTGGCACCTTCCGATTTCACCTACTTTTTCTGTCGTCAACTCGCTCGAACGTATTAAGTACAGTCAAATAAAAATAGATTGAATACAATAACTATAAATAACTAATTACTGCCCGCGGCCTTGAATAGGCTGGTTATACCGGTTATCTACTTAGATTCCAGGATATGTAAAAGGTACAAAATGAGGCGATTAGCATACGGCCACTGGTACACGATACTCAAGTTACGTTACTTTTGACTTTCTCATGTTACTCGTACCTCCATGTATCATGAATGAAAATGTTATTTTTACGTTACATTGACTCAAAAAAAAAAAAAAATTCCAGCAAACTAAAAATTATCGTAAATATATAATTTTATATAATTGTCATTTGGATTAATATTAAATATTATTCTCATAAAAGATGT
Source organism: Leucania comma (assembly GCA_958295575.1). Taxonomy (NCBI): domain Eukaryota; kingdom Metazoa; phylum Arthropoda; class Insecta; order Lepidoptera; family Noctuidae; genus Leucania; species Leucania comma. The sequence continues at coordinate 21,435,431 of OY282478.1, read as the reverse complement.
TTTATATTTAAACTCAAGTGTAATACAATTTTTAATACCTTTATAGTGGGTACCTATATTATACATTTTATAAGAAGTTTCTGTAGCTGAATGTACATAAAAAATATGTCAGATTTTTACGTTCGAGCGAGTTGACGACAGAAAAAGTAGGTGAAATCGGAAGGTGCCAGCTCGCGCGGACTCGCGAGTTTTGCAGTAGCGAGTACATACTTTTTAAACTTGACACTGTCTGGTTAAACGCACAAACCTTCAGAAGCCTGAAGCGTTTTTAAGGGTCCCGTACCCGATCCAACTCCGAACGATCCTTTTTGTAAGCCTCCACTGTCCGTCCATCCGTCTATCAAAGTGCTGTATCTCATAAATGTCGATATGAATGAGTATTTTTAAAATAAAGTTAAGAATGAAATGGGGGTTCTATTCCCATATAAGAAACGTTATTTCGTCGGAGTTTTTTTGCTCGATTTTAATATCGTAATACGGAACACCTCGTGCACGAGTCCGGCTCGTACTTGACCAGTTTTTTTCTTCTAGCTTCACTTCTAGCGCACAATAAATGTAATAAAGATTCCGCGAGCCAGACAACTTCTAAAGTGCTCTCATAAAGTGTTCTTATAAACATGCGTCGCATTCAACTTCCTATTTATTATAACCACGAAATTATACGATTAATGGCGGGCTCACGAGGCCAAAACTTTCCATAATAATTAAGGGTAAAGTAGTGCCAGCTGCGTGAGTTCTTACATTCATAACATGGCTATAATTATGCTGCGTTTTCATAGCTCTAAATGTTCTACACAGCATCACCCTAATATTTATATTTTGGCTAGATCTTCATTTCCAAATCTTTATATACAGGTACGTTACCGACCAAAATCGATGTCTCGCCTAGGCCAAACAAGTCGCCCTATACTTAGGTACAGAGCCCGGTGACGCTCCCATTTCTGAGTGATTATAAAAAAAATAATATTATATGCTTTAATGTACACCTCATGATGGGGACAGGATAAACATTACAAAAAGTAAGTGTGGGCGGTCTTAACGCATAGATAACCTTAGGATGGACTGAAACAAAAGGAGATAGTAACACAAAAAAAAAACAAAACAATATTAAATACATAAATTAATATAAATACATTAATACAATATCAATCAATCACCAAAATAAAAGAAATTAAAAAACCACGAAGTCTAAGGCGGGGGCTCCACTTCGCTCAGCTCCCGCCTTAGCGTCTAACCTAACCTGTCCGTATCTGCAAAGGAGGAGGCCGACCACATCAGGCAGAGGCAACGGGGCGCTCGCCCCAGCCACCGCCGGGATTCCGATCCCGATTTCCGGCCACCGTAGGAGCGGGCTTGTGGACGGCGTGCAATGGGTAGCACGCTGTCCGATCGTCCGGTAACCGACCGGACTGAGCCCAAGTCGTCGACGGCGCGTTCTGTTCCCGCGCGCCTCAAGGAGCTGTCAGCAAACCGTAGAGGCCCAGCCTGCTAACTGCAGACAGGCAGGGTCGTTTTCTGAGAGGAAGGCTCAGCCCCGGCACTATAGGCAACGAAGGAACGGGGTAGGTTTTTAGTCAGTAAGAGTCTGACACTACTTCCCGCTCGGCCCAAGGGCGGGATTTGTCATTGGATGATTTTACCTACCATAAAAAAAAAACCTGTCCGTATCTGGGTTCCCTAAAATTTCGACCTAAACAGTAACCGCCTTCTAAGGATGGACGTTTTTTCATTACCCGACCACCCGTTTAGCGCAGCAGTTTAAAGCGCCAGATCGCGGGTTCGATTTCCGCACCAACACAAATCTAATTATATTTTTATCAAACATAATTAGTAATTAACTACGCAGTATATAAAAAAGGATATTTATTAATTGGTCGGTCGATTTGTGTGCATTTCTCTTCTCACATTTCGCCCCTTTTTCGAGTCATCAAATGAGCATGATTACCCATGAGGTTCTCTAAAAGCCGGCGCCCCTGCCTCACCGACTGATCGATACTGAGTGACCGAGTACGAGTACCTACCCATGAGGTTCTCTAAAAGCCGGCGCCCCTGCCTCACCGACTGATCGATACTGAGTGACCGAGTACGAGTACCTACCCATGAGGTTTTCTAAAAGCCGGCGCCCCTGCCTCACCGACTGATCGATACTGAGTGACCGAGTACGAGTACCTACCCATGAGGTTTTCTAAAAGCCGGCGCCCCTGCCTCACCGACTGATCGATACTGAGTGACCGAGTACGAGTACCTACCCATGAGGTTCTCTAAAAGCCGGCGCCCCTGCCTCACCGACTGATCGATACTGAGTGACCGAGTACGAGTACCTACCCATGAGGTTTTCTAAAAGCCGGCGCCCCTGCCTCACCGACTGATCGATACTGAGTGACCGAGTACGAGTACCTACCCATGAGGTTTTCTAAAAGCCGGCGCCCCTGCCTCACCGACTGATCGATACTGAGTGACCGAGTACGAGTACCTACCCATGTGGTTTTCTAAAAGCCGGCGCCCCTGCCTCACCGACTGATCGATACTGAGTGACCGAGTACGAGTACCTACCCATGAGGTTCTCTAAAAGCCGGCGCCCCTGCCTCACCGACTGATCGATACTGAGTGACCGAGTACGAGTACCTACCCATGAGGTTTTCTAAAAGCCGGCGCCCCTGCCTCACCGACTGATCGATACTGAGTGACCGAGTACGAGTACCTACCCATGAGGTTTTCTAAAAGCCGGCGCCCCTGCCTCACCGACTGATCGATACTGAGTGACCGAGTACGAGTACCTACCCATGAGGTTTTCTAAAAGCCGGCGCCCCTGCCTCACCGACTGATCGATACTGAGTGACCGAGTACGAGTACCTACCCATGAGGTTCTCTAAAAGCCGGCGCCCCTGCCTCACCGACTGATCGATACTGAGTGACCGAGTACGAGTACCTACCCATGAGGTTTTCTAAAAGCCGGCGCCCCTGCCTCACCGACTGATCGATACTGAGTGACCGAGTACGAGTACCTACCCATGAGGTTCTCTAAAAGCCGGCGCCCCTGCCTCACCGACTGATCGATACTGAGTGACCGAGTACGAGTACCTACCCATGAGGTTTTCTAAAAGCCGGCGCCCCTGCCTCACCGACTGATCGATACTGAGTGACCGAGTACGAGTACCTACCCATGAGGTTTTCTAAAAGCCGGCGCCCCTGCCTCACCGACTGATCGATACTGAGTGACCGAGTACGAGTACCTACCCATGAGGTTCTCTAAAAGCCGGCGCCCCTGCCTCACCGACTGATCGATACTGAGTGACCGAGTACGAGTACCTACCCATGAGGTTTTCTAAAAGCCGGCGCCCCTGCCTCACCGACTGATCGATACTGAGTGACCGAGTACGAGTACCTACCCATGAGGTTTTCTAAAAGCCGGCGCCCCTGCCTCACCGACTGATCGATACTGAGTGACCGAGTACGAGTACCTACCCATGAGGTTCTCTAAAAGCCGGCGCCCCTGCCTCACCGACTGATCGATACTGAGTGACCGAGTACGAGTACCTACCCATGAGGTTTTCTAAAAGCCGGCGCCCCTGCCTCACCGACTGATCGATACTGAGTGACCGAGTACGAGTACCTACCCATGAGGTTTTCTAAAAGCCGGCGCCCCTGCCTCACCGACTGATCGATACTGAGTGACCGAGTACGAGTACCTACCCATGAGGTTCTCTAAAAGCCGGCGCCCCTGCCTCACCGACTGATCGATACTGAGTGACCGAGTACGAGTACCTACCCATGAGGTTTTCTAAAAGCCGGCGCCCCTGCCTCACCGACTTATCAATACTGAGTGACCAAAGGGCTGGCTCGTTCTTTGCCCAAAGAATTAGCATTGCCATTCGGCGTGGCAATTCTGCCAGTCTTCTGGGCGCGTTCCTGGCGTGCCAAGATGACAGCTGCACTGTTGCAGTGCTGCAGCAATGTCAAGGAGTACTACAACGCCTAAGTATGTTTTTGTACCTATATGTGGAAAAGTTAGGTAACAAATAGGTATAGGTACTCCGTCGGTTTAGGCAGTTAACTAAACGTAAACAATCTTGATATGTCTTTTTATTTATTTTTTTAAATCGTATAGAAGACATGCAAAGATTATTTAAATTTAGTTAATTACCTAACATCGTTTTAGGTAAATAGCTAATTGTGAACATTTTCAGATAACATTTTTAGATTTTTTTTAGATAAAAGACATGTGAAGATTTTTTACCTTTAGTTAATCACCTAAACAGATGGAGTATAGGTACGTGTACTCAGTCACTTACATACGTACATATATACCCCATATTAGGATAGGTTTGTGTTGATTCAATCGAAATGAAGTTAAATAAAGTGTACCTAAAGGATCTCTATGGCTTCCAGTCCATTGGACCGAATAGGAAACAAAATTCCACTGGTTTCTGTTCTTGCTTTTTTCCGCTTTAATGGGCCGGCTGCCTAATTTGTCTACTAATATTTATGTCTAGAACTAATGTTTTACATACATTGTAGCTTGAATAAAACTTTTATTGATATAAATCGACGAAAGCGAGGAAATATCGTTTCCACACCTTCCTTCTCTTCTCCATACCATCTCGTTCTTTTACCCATATTCCAATTGGAGTAATGGGTTCGCTTCTGAAAGGGAAACCTGGGGTCTTGGAACACCAGTTAAAGAAGGAACATAATTAGTGAGTTTTATCAGTAAAAGTCTGAACACGCCATCCTCCTCCTAGAGTGCCTAGAGCGAGCGAAGTTATTATATGATTTCCCAAAAAAACCGCTAATCCAATTGTTATCTGGTTGGTGCAACGTTTTTCTTCTTCCTGAATTTCTCTAGCGTGTCACATCCATTCAAAGGTTGTCCACCGGGTAGGTGCGGGCTTGCAGACGACGAGCAATGGGTAGCTCATCGTCCAATAAGGACCGAGTCCAAGTCATTGACGGCGCGAATTGTTCCACGCATGCCTCAAAGAGATGTCACTTTACATTAGGTGAGATAGCGGTCAAGCGCGAACCTATTAACAATAAAAAAAAGATGGCAGTAAAACTATACCCCAGCTAGGCCGATGCTCGCTAGAGCCAAGGAGAATTTCTGAAAAGGAAACCCATAATCCTAGAACACAAAGGGCCACTAAAGGGACATAGGTAGGCATTAGTCAGTAAAAGTCTGGCATGCCTTTTCGCTCCACCTTAGTGCGAGAAAAGGCATTAGATCCCATCTCCCAAAAAAAAATACTCAGAGATTGTATTTAAAATGCCGCTTTTAGTATAATACTGCCCATGGTTGCGCTCCTACTGTAGGTAATTTTTATGAAGTAGAATTAAGAGTGCGTAAATTACTGAGTATTTTAGCAGTTATCTTTCACAGAGCTTTGAGTTTCTTTGGTCTTAAGCCAGTCACATTCACCAATCGAAGTTTTCCTCACGACCTTTTTCTCATACTTCCACATCACATATTATATGAGCTCATTTCCACACATACCTGCAGGAGTGAAAGGACCTCTATCCACACTCTATTTATAAAACCCACCTCAACTAACTAAATTAAATCGGCAAGTAAGTAATTATTCAGTCCAAATACAGGAAGGCAGGCAACCAAGGATCTAGCGACGGAATGAAGTGACGTGAAAATAAACCAAACACACGTTTAGTCACATCTTGTCAACGTTGCCTTTGATCTTCGTTTTATTTACCTATCATATACTTCAAAGCGTTAGGCGTGGTTTGTTTAAGGAATGTAGGGCTACAAGGAGATCCTGGTAGAAAAATAAACATGTTTTTCTTTTTTGTAACGTGGTCTCGATATGTTTATAGTTTTTGAAATAAGCCGTAGGTATTCATAGATTTCAATTTGATGTAATTCAGGAAAACCAAGCAAGCTCTTCCCTGCAGGTGCTAACCTTCCTTGATCAACTTGGAAGTCCTTAAACTATCGCGGAGCTCAAGTGAGGTGATATAGGTATTTCTATGTCAAACTTCGCAAAATGGGTCTACTAAAAGAAACGGTAGCAAGGTGGTGAACGTGGAACTGAGTCGCAAACCAAGCTCTATCTACTATTCTACCCTTTCTGTCTCTAAATCTACAGCCAGACGACTTCTGCGCTACCACAGATGAGCTGTGGAAATTACTGAGTTATGAACCAACAAATATAGAGAAGAAGAGGAAGAGGAAAGCCAAAGAAGTGATGGATGGATTGCGTGACGAGTGATATGAAAGAAAAGGGAGTTAGTGATAGTGTGACGGGTGACAGGGCAGAGTGTAAGAAAAAAAAAGGTTGCACCGACCCCAAGTAACATGGGATAAGGGCAGGAAGAAGAAGAATAGGAGGAGGAGGAACAAGAAAAATATAAAATCATTGTGTGTTACTTTTTCACGCTCGAACGGCTGAACAGATTTCGTACACGAGTACCTTTAGGTATAGGAATAGGAATATTATAGTTTTCATCCTGTTAATCCCTTGGGACAATTATCTACTTAATGGGAGTGAAACCGCTGGCATCAGCTGGTGTGTAAATATTTTATTATGCAGCTGCATAATAAATTCAGCTTCTTTCCACCTAAAACAGATGAGGTATGTGGATGCGTCATAAATACAGAATAAAAATATTTCAGCGACCTGACTGAATTTAAAAATTTGACAAAAACAAAACATTAAAGCTATTCAGAGAAAAAATAAATCACAAGACATATCTGAAACAAAAACATTCAGTGATCTTCAAATAAAACTATCAAGGCTTAAAACTGTTGGCTCCGTTCCCCCTTTCTATAAAAATTTGTAACAATATGTCATCGGGTTCCAAGATCATCTCGTTCTGATACTTCTATTTGTCCATAATGATTGAAGTGAGAAAACATTTGACTTCTTGAAACCCCAAGAACGTCTCCCACCTGGACGTGAATTGCAGTGGTCTGTGTGAAAAGCACTATACTATGATTTTTTATTAGATGAAGTAAAGTGACAGCAGTGGACAATGCCCAACTGTCAAATAACAATGCCCAACTGTCAAACAATCATTGTTATAGCTGTCACTTTACTTCATGTAATAAAAAAATTATAGTATAAATCGGCTGCGCACCCAGGCAAGCCGCTGCAAACACAACTTAGCGAAATGGGGGCTTATAGACCCGTCGGATGCTCAATGCGAGTGCGGTGCTGTTCAAAACATGAACCACATGTTGGAATGTCCCAGGTGCTACACCTGCACTTTGGAGGATTTAATGAGTGCCACCGATGCTGCAATTAACGTGGCCACTTACTGGGCCCAAATAATTTAAGGAGTTTACCATCGATTCGAAAAGAAGAAGAAGAAGAAGAAAACATTTTCATAGAATAGAATAACCTATACTGTACACCAAAAAGTAACACAACTCATTCACTCACTCACACTCACTTGCTCTCTCTCACTTTCATGTATAAAAAAATTAATTCAGTTTTTTTTTTTAAAGAAAAAAATTATAATAATAATTCAGTTTTGTACAGCGCAATTTTTTGGAATGCTATTAAATAATACTAATACCTACTACTACTAATACCTAGCGTTGCGATAATGTCACCGCTTTTGAAAGTCAGAATAAACAATGACCTTCAATGAAGTCACTGAAAACTCATATATTTTATGGTTAGCGTAAACAATACAAGAACAAATTCTTTTTCTATTCTTTTCCTTTTTGTTAAACTTTGCCCCACACTAGGAATAACTCCTGTATTGTGGGTTGCGTTCACAAACATGTAAACTCTCATACACGAGACACTTATCTGTAGGCTATACAAACATTTGTCTCGTACGACAATCAAACTCGCGACACGCAGCGCGGCAGCCAATCGCTCAACCCCTACGCGAACGGTGCCGTCAAAGAAATGAAAAGTCAGGAGACATTTTAAGGTTCTGCCCCCCTACCCAAATTCTTTGTTCTGACCACGTAACTGAGCATTGCGAAGACGTCAGGACAAAGGAATTGGGGGCGTGGCCAACTGCAACCGTTCATGCTGGAGTACCGACTGCATACCATAAGAATCAACGTTTGAAGGCTTACCGCAAGGATGCCAGATGATCAGGGGCCCTAGTCTCCTATTTTCATAATTTCGTCATTCCAACTCGATCCCACTGTAAACTTGCTAAAAGTTCGTATTCTGTTAATTCATACTGGCTGGTCATTGTACGGTCAGTGGTCTCGTAATAGAATTGTGAGCTTTTTTTTTTTACGGTAGGTAAAATCATCCAATGGCAAATCCCGCCCTTGGGCGGAGCGGGAAATAGTGTCAGACTCTTACTGACTAAAAACCTACCCTGTTCCTTCCCTGCCTTGGTTCCAGGGCCCTGGTATGCATTTTCATACCTTCCCAGAGCCCCAGACTAGGCCTCGACCCTACTGGGCCCCTACGGTTTGCTGACAACTTGAGGCGCACGGGAACAGTGCGCGCCGTAAACGACTTGGGCTCGGTCCGGTCTGTTACCGGACAAACGGACTGCGAGCTACCCATTGCCCGCCGTCCGCAAGCCCACGCCTACGGTGGCCGGAAATTTGGATCGGAATTACGGCGGCGGCTGCGGCGTGAGCGCCGTTGCCTGATACGGTCAGCCTCCTCCTTTGCTAGCATTACTGCTTCGCAGAAGGAGGCGACCGCCTGCCACACCTCCTCGCTCCGGAGCATGGCTTGAACCAAGCCCCGGCGCGAGAGATCGCCGCCAATTGCCCCCACGAGGACACGGCGATGCTCTTCCCAAGCGGGGCACACCTCTACCGTGTGCTCCACCGTGTCCACCGGGCGTTCCGCACAGTGACGACACCCGGGCGTCACCTCCGCACGGATCTTGTACAGGTACGGCCCGAACTTGCCATGTTCGGTTAGTACCTGCGCCATGCGGAAGGTTACGACGCCGTGAGGCCTTTCCAGCCACGCCTCAAAGAGGGGCCTTACCGCCTCGATCGTGGCGTGCCCAGGGTTGCGACAGTCGTTCTCGCCATTTCACCATGAGATCTCGCCGGAACTCTGTCCGCCAAGCCGCGACTTTGTGACCGACGCCGATGTGAACTCCTCCTACCGTTAATTGGGAACCCGGTGGTGGCGCGTACCGAGGGCCGTGAAAGCACATGGCCTCGGACTTGTGCAATGCCACCTCGAGTCCCAACTGCTGGATCCTCTCCACGACTGTCGCAACCCCGCGCGTCGCTAGTTCGACCGCCGCCTGGTACGACCGTCCCCGCGCCAGGACCAGCGTGTCGTCCGCGTAGCAGACCACGCTGACCCCAATTGTGGTGAGCTGTCATGTAACAAATCAAGGATCTTATGTATCCTACCGACAAACTGTGGTGCTATTCTCTAAGAAAACGCAGCGCTGCCTCAACGACGAACACCCAAATAGGATACATTGGATTGTCAACCTAAAGCACCTCTACATTGGATTGTTAATTCAATGTATCCTATTTGGATGTTCGTCGTTGCGGCAGCGCTGCGTTTTCTTAGAGAATAGCACCACTGAATTGATTACGAAGCAATAATATTACAAACTCCAATAAATATATGAGCTGCAGAAATCTACTTAGTTTAAGCGCACTCAAATAAAACACTGAACTGTCTCATGGCCTTTATCATATTTTTAGATCTGGTTTGGAGCTTGAAGAGCATACTTCAATATTTGACGAGGTCTGGGTTACAGATTGTAGATAAAACTTCAAACCATCGACCTATATTAGTACATATATATCGACGCTTCAAACACATCAAACTGAGCTGATACCATCTAGTTTTCTAGTAGATGGCCGCACTTGACATTTTACCGAAGTTCATTTTTAACAGGTAAATCTGAAAGTATATGCAACTCATCCGAAATCTGTATAAAAAAAAACTGGGCAGGTGCAAGTCCAGCTTGCACACTCAGGGTTTCGTAGAAACTATAGTCCAATTCTTGAATCGGAAAAACGATTTTTCAGAATCGGAACAAAAAATCTTGTGACGTAACTCCTAGGGTGTCCGGTTTTTATCCTATATTTGTACTGTATGAGCTTGCTTCATACCAAATTTTAAGGTTCTAGACCTACTGGAAGTACCCTATCAATTTTTATTCCCTTGAGAGTAAGAAAATATACGTATTTTATGAATAGTTTCGTGATTGGCGCCAATTACTGTAACTGAAGACGCAGCGTTGCAAGGTAGACCAATGACCTGATGAGGGTTTACCGGAATCCGATGGAGCGGGACGCACAGGATCGGTAATTGTGGCGACACTTGGGGGAAACTTATGACAAGCATTAGACGTCTTTCGGCTGAAACGATGCTGTAATAAAATCGGTGCTTGGTAAATTCTAACCGTACTAGTAGATAGTTTGTTTCAAAATTTCAACAGGTTCTTTGTAAATATTGAGAACCAGCGGCTGCGTCCACGTGAAATTCAGTTTCTTCATACAAACTTCCAAACCCCGTTTAGGGGTGAAGTTTCGTAAAATCCATGGATCTTAGCGGATGTCTACACTCTATAAAGTATAGAGGTTGCAATCGAATATTCGAATACTCTTTCAAAATTTATATTCGAATAGTAAATAAACATTTATAAGGTCAGACTTGATGCTACGAGTATTTTGTAATTTATGAAACGCATTGTTTTTATTTCCAAAGTAGTGATGGGCTAACTCGCATTTTTGACCACTCGATTTAATCGAATTGGAATGGTAGCTGATTTGAATCGTGATTCGATTAAACTCGGTTCGTCGACTCAACTCGTTCCGCTGAGTCAACTCGATATGTCGACCCAACTCGGTCCGCCGATTCAACACTGTCGACTCGAACCACCGATTCAACTCGTTGCGCCGAGTCAATTTTATTCGCCGATTAAACTTTTTCCGCAGAGTCATTTCGAAATCTAAATAATGAGTGTCGATCAAACACTTGTTGAATCAGATCAACTGGACTTAGACGGCACAAATGTAACTTATGTACTTAATGTAATCTGTAACAATACAATACGGGCTATATATTATATACGTACTCGTAATAAATTAATATTCCTTTCATTCGAATATTCGAAAATCAAAACTATCGAATATTTGCAATCTCTAATAAGGAACCTTTTGTAGATTTTAAGTGGATGATGCTGATCGACTAGCGAGTAAAACAGTTTTGAACAACGAGCCGAGTAGAAAAAAAAGGCATATACTGTCGAATTGAGAATCCTCCTTTTTTTTGAAGTCGGTTAATGAAGCAAACACGAGGAGCCGCGACCCAGGCTCGTCGTTCATATTGCAATGATATACCGGTGAGCTTTACCAGTTTTACTAGCCCGTCGATCAGGGCCTTTATAATTTCTGAGATTTCATGATTAATCAGTGAGTGGTATGTTGCTTTTAATAGATGTATTAGATGAAGTCATAAAGTAATATGTATATAGATAAACTTATACTATGATTTTGTATTAGATGAAGTAAAGTGACAGCTATAACAATGGTTGTTTGACAGTTGGGCATTGTCCACTGTTGTCACTTTACTTCATCTAATAAAAAATCATAGTATAGTGTCCTGTAGTCTACTTAGTCTCTGACCAGAATTTACCACTCCACTCAATCTTACCACTTAAGTAAAAGGTCATCGATCAGATTTGAACTTTGTATGTTTTCATAGACAGCCAACGCCCTGATGTGCTTCAAAATAACTTCTATATGAACTTAACTACATATGTACAGTACGTTCGCCGGTTCTTGGCGCGCCTGAAGTAAGGCTCTACGAACTTTAGCGCTCAAAATAAGCGCGTCAAATAAATGATTTATAAAAATAAATGCAAATAACAGTTGTTAACAGCAATAACAACTGCTATTGGCATTTATTTTTTCAAACCATTTATTTTTTTACGAGTGTACAAGCGCTAAAGTTCGCAGAGCCTAACTTCAGGCGCGCCAAGAACCGGCGAACGTACTGTAGGTACTCTAACCCTACGTAGATAGTTTATACTCTAAGTTTCCTGACCCTCAGGCACCCTCAGGTTGTTTCTTTGATCGAAATCAAAACTTTACTATTTTTTTTTTAATTCATAAACTAGTGCTTGACTGCGATCCCACCTAATGGTAAGCAGTGATGCAAACGTTGATGGAAAGGTTAGGTTTTTTCTTTTTTATCGGTGGTAGCGTCACACTTTCGCTGTCGTTATTATTTTCTATAAGTAACTAATTTATTTATTCTTAACTTCCTAAAGGAAAAAACAATATTTAATTGAAAATAATCTCTAAAATCAAAGAACGCAGTCTAATGATTAAACATTCATTTGACTTTTAAAAGTAAGACAAAACGCAGTAACATAGATACGTTCGGTTCGGATACATGCTACCGCATCAGTCAAATGTTGAAAATATAGTATTTTTGCGTACTATATACTTCTTCAACAGTATACAGTACACAGACTCAAAATATAGTACAATATTATATATTATAGTACGGTTGGCAACCCTATCCTCTTCCCAAGCGGGGCACACCACTGTGTGCTCCACCGTATCCTCCGGGACGCAATAGTGGATACTCGACGTTCGTTGCTTTGTCCGATGGTAAAAATGAAATGGTGGAATCAAATCATGCAATTCCCGCGCATTTTAAATGACTTGAGATCATGAACTTCCAGAAATATTATCTAAGTATTTCTAGAAATAAATCCTGTTGTTAGTTGATAGTAAGTTCTTACCTAGAATTTGTTATAAACATTGATATATTATAAAGGATACGTTACGTGATAACAGAAAACCTGGACTCGAAACCCACACATATACACTACCTGTTGTCACTGATAGACAAGGACAGAGATAAAAACCGGCGCTGTTGTGTGACCGAATATCTCACCAATGAAAATAAAATACCTATATATTTTGTTAAGGGTAGATTCAAAAATTAAATCAGATCAATTCAAGTATTTCCGTATTATCAGCATACCTAATTGGGTTTCAAAACACGTTCTTATAAACCATAAATTCAGTTATCCTGAACAATATTGAGTAATTTTGTTCATTGCCGCCTTAGATTATATACCTATTGCCGCTGATTACGTTTAAATCAAGAACTGTCGTAATGTTGCCATTGTTAAATATTCAAATAGGACTATTCCATAATCTGTTTTGCAAGTGATGAGTTCATTTGAAAGAATTAAAATTCATAATATTAATTTAAAGAATTTTGGCTGAATTGATGTAATGTTACGTAAAATTTGAATAGAATATACCTACATCTTTATCTATAATATTTACGGAAGGACCCATTTTGAATTTTTCAATCATTTGTTAGGTTTTCGATACAAAAAAAAAAAAATCTGTTTCTGGTAATTTGATATAATAGGGATTGTAAAGTTTCTTACATTGTGTTTTTACTTTACCATAATCATAGTTAGCCTCACAAAAATAGAAAACTTTAGTATAGTACGCGGCAAATAATTTGGTATGGTTACGCGCAGTATATAGGTAGTTATAATATTCGTCACACAAGTTGAACCATCATGACGGTCAACCTTGAATGTGCAGTAACCGATTTTCTGGTCTCAATCGAAGTGGAGGGCTGCGCATAACCATAGTAAATGGTTCAACTTACTTGCCGCGTACTATAAGTACCTGTAAAGGGCTTTGAACCTTGAAGAAACTCATTTGAAGAACACACATTAGTGTCGTAGGTACTTCCTATAATACTTGCCTATTTTTAAAGACTTTGTTAAAAGTAATTTGAAACTTTAATTATCTTCCTTTTGTTCAACAATTCCGTGAATAACTTCAAAAGTTAAAATTACAACGACAAAAATATTATAAGGAATATTTGCCGAAACCTCAGATAATATTGGTGAGCGAGTTATTATTTTAGAATTATCAATATTCCCCATATTGCTCTGGAGACGATCGAAAACTTTTAAGCGAAAGCCCTTAAAAAGAGTTGTTGCAACACATCAGTAATATTATAATTACTGATGTGTTGCAACAACTTTTTCATAAGCACAACAACAACAATAAACACACAACAATAAACGACTAAAGTTATCTATATAATATCACATCATACGCGCTTTAGTCGTAGAGTTGCGGACATCAGCCCGAAATACAAATATAATATCATATTATAATATAATGTATTATAAACGTAAGTGAACGCTTACCCTCCTCTTTAATAGCCTCCTTCCCGCCAGTATTTTCCACATCAGCCATAACTAACACGAATAAATTCCGCACAAAAACCAGAGTAATTTTAAAATAAACTTGTCACACGCAATATATTGCCTATCGTCCTCCTCTCACATCACTTCACACAACACACGATAATTTGCACATCAAAGGAGTATCCAACACACTTTAGGCTGAAAGAAACAAATTCCTGAATAAATTAATCAAAGTATTTAAACAACACTCGCACTGATAACTTTCGCGCCAATGCACGATTTTTTTAGGCTTGGCGCACACGTCCCAATGCCACAAGAGATGATCACAAACTGTTCTATTTTGGTTGATGGAACAAATTGAAAGATTTATATGCAGAGTAATTTGCGGTAAATACCTACTTTCGAATATTGTTATTGTTCGCATATTATTTAGATTAGGTTCTGATGTCAATATTTTCAAGGTTGTTACATCGTCTTAGGAGTTTCCTGAACTACGCAATAGTATCTATTATTGTCAAGGTCTCATTGGTTAAGTGTTAAAATGAAGAAGTAGCCCTAATAGATGGCTATTTACGCAAATTCTTGACAGGTTTACTTAGAATTTTAAATTCAATAATATTTCTTTTGTAATAATGTCCTTCGTTATCCACAAAATTAAGGTAACATACCATCTCGCTCATCTCGTCGAAAAGACAGGCAGACATGTTTTCTACTCACATTATATATTAAGATATCGTCGTGCTTCGTAACTGTAAGGGTACTTTTCATGATTCAAGGTTTTCCTAGTAAAAATCATTTTGTGGCTATGTCTATTATTGCTTTAAACATGACTGTAAGTTTTACAGTTTGTAAATATTGTTTTTAAAATGGATGAAAATTAAAGATATCAATAAAATAAATTCATATAGGTATGTAAGTTTTAATAACTTGAAATAAGAAAATAAATGCTTTTGGAAACTCCGTCACATACGGGGTTCTCAAACGAAATATTTTCGTTAGGTGAGGACGATTCTTAATTATTTCTATATCCAGATTTCGGACTTTCTTGGCTGCCCTGTGGTCAGAATTAAAGGATGAATACCATCTGGAATCTATTATTTTTTATATTTTCCAATCGTCTGCACATGTGCCAATTTTTATGTAAATCCGTTCATCGAATAAGACGAGAAGAGGTAACAGATAGACACAGCTACTTTCGTATTTTTAATATGAATATCGATTGACCAGTCCGGCGATTAATTGACTCATTTACGCTTTTTTTCACTCATGCACATTTGAGTTCTTCGCTGAGCCCCGCAGGTGAATACCATATGCCCAGACTGGTTTTAGTACTGTTTTGTAGATAAGAATTTTATTTTTAAGTGATACTGTGATGTTCCTACTAAGATGACTGCCTAAAAGCCAGTTCAAAAAAAAAATGTAAGCTAAAATTAATAATTGAACACTAAGATAAAGATTTCAAGGCTTTTTAATAAGCGGTGTCTCCATGTTTGTTTCTTGCCAACATGCACCAAGGTACTTAGCCGTTTCACCATGTGGGAGTATATCTTCTCCGAGTTTAACAGGTGGGCAATCATCCTTTCTTAGCGTGAATGTCACGCGAGTTGATTTGTTTACGCTCACTTTCATTTTCCACTGTGACACCCACTTGTTGGTTTTTTCAAGCTATACTAGTAGCTGACGTGACGCAATTTGAGGGTTACTGTCAGCGAAGTTAGCACAAAGAACTTCTTCAGTTGTTTGTAAGTCTGCTGAGTATAAAAGTTGAGACAGTGGTCCTAATACGTAACCCTGACGTACGTTAACTTTTATGTCGTAAAACTTGAAGTGCGAGTCCTTAACTTTTGTCCGAAAGATTATGTCTTCTAAGTATAACCGTAATAGTCCGTTCGTAATTATTATTTAAAAATATTTTCTTGCACCTAAAAAGTTTGAGATCACTACCAAAAGATGGAATATTTTTTAAATTTTATTTTTTAAATTTTACTTTTTAAAGGAATGTTGCTTACGTAACATCTTTTTTATAAAAAAGATATTAACAGTACTTTAACCTTGAGTATGTTTCTAGTCATAATATTGTTGTTTGTAGCGACCAACACTTTTTTTAACAAAAATTGAATTTAAAAGTCATAATGCAATTTCGACTAATAAATAAATGAAAGCAAAAGAGGTTTAACTAAATATTGTCAACGTTTATTATGAAATTGTTTTTATTTAGTACAAGATAATTCCTCCCCTGGCTCGAACACAAGCGGCAATCTTTCTTGGCATACTGAGAATTAAGTTATCCAGCATTTCTTGCGGTAACCTGTCCCATTCTTGAATAACGACTTCCCTGATCTCTGGCACTGTCTCGGGAGGTGGCTGACGGTTCCAAACAGCTCGCTTGACAGCATCCCACGCGTGCTCTATCGGCTTTAAGTCAAGTGAGCTGAGTGCTAATTTCTAGTCCAGTAGCTGCCTGCAACTTGGCTTTTATTTTAGTCGCATTGATTGTTGGGTCTCGGGCAGTCAGCAATCTTCTGAGCAGCAGTAAAAACAGTTAGCCGACCACTGCGACGTCGAACAGCACAGTTATCCTCGCTGCGATACCTCCGTAACGTGTTCAAGACACAGGATTGGGATACAGCCATTCTGCGAGCTATTTCTCTCGTAGAATGTCCTCGTCCCCCAAAGTAACAATTCTTGTTCGTAAAACTTCTGATAATCCCCTCAGCATCTTTTTGAATGAACTCCTTCTTCCGCTTCGAAAAGTCAGAAAAAACGCTTGAATCAAATTGGTCAGATTTCTGAATGAGTGTAAACAAGGATTTAATTTCGTTTTTATAGAAAAACAATTGATATTTCAAATTCTTTTGTTATAAAAAAAAAATGATTTTTAAATGACGAATCTTAGAAAAAAAAAAGAAAAACATTTTATTCTAACGTAACAAAAACGATTTCGTATTATCAAAGTAATCTCAAACTTTTTTTTAAAGTGTGTATATAAATATTATATATTTTTTAAACAAACAATGTTGTAACTGCGTTATAGCGCTTTTTCAGTTATTAGATGAGAAATGTGGTACACATATTTTATCTTGATTTCGAATAAGAGATTTCGATTTAGATAAACTATTTTATTTTTTTTTGCTCTTACTTTCATGAACTTCCCACAAATATACCAAAATGTATCCAAGTCATTTTTACACACTTTGGAAGACATTATATCGCCCAGAAAAATAAAACACGTCGTTTTACTATAAAGTGTGTGCGCACACTAAGTGACTGCTTTACTTCTTTCCGTTTCACACCCGATATCCCCCTATACCCCTCTCTTTTGCTTATTATGATTGGTAGTCCATAAGCATTTGGCAAAAATTGTATATTTTTAGTTTGCTTTTGTATAAAGTAAGTACAGACGCTAGCACTTCAATTTACCCCAACCTGTCAAATTTTACCAATCGAACATTAACCTTCCATTATTGTGTTATGGTTGAAAATCTATTAAAGTTTGAGAGATTCAGGTAGGTTGATGTGCTGGCGTCTGTACAAAAGTAAACTTTTTTTTATATAATTTGAGTTTTTGTTTATTTTTTGAATTAAACAATCATTTCTCAAGTCTTTAAATGACAGAGAAAAAAAGCCTGCGCCACTGTGTTTATTATTTACCTATTTGGACAGTACTATAGAGAGCAAGTAAAGTATTTCCACCTATGCAGCATATTTAACTACTAATTTTATTATTGTATATTTTTCCAATAATATGCGCTGAGCGAGTTGTTCCTATAAAAAAATAAAAACTAAACATAATCATACAGCATTAAGTACGCCTTTGTACACTGTTAGTGCATAAAGCAAGAAAAGGAAGTTAATGATAGTGTGACGGCTGACAGGATAGAGTGGAAGAAAAAAACGTGTTGCGCCGACCCCAAGTAATATGGGACAAGGGCAGGAAGAAGAAGAAGAAGAGTGCATAAAGCATAAAGTTTTAAATAAATAAATAATCAAAATAGAATCTGCGTAGTGTTTTATAATACGAATTTAAGGTAATATTTATAATGGTGCTAAAATACTAATAACAGCACAATATTAATACAACACACAACGAAAAACCAGTTAAAAATACACAATTAAACAAAAGAAACACATAAAAAACAACACACATTTAGTGCGGTAACAGCACTTAAAATGCATAATTTGGACAAAAGAAAAGAGGTTTACTATAATTGAATGAATCTTTTTTTTTAGTGGGTAACATTACTGCTTTGAATGTCAATGTCAATTGTCACCTGTTGAGAGATCTGTCAAAGTATTGCTGTCACGGGAGTGAGCGCAATGTTTTTGTAATTTATTTATTTGAAACAACCTATAAGAATATTAAAGTCTGTTAAAATCTGTAGTATTAATTTAGTGATAAGTGTTAGTGAATTTTCAGTACCATTATAATGTCGGAAGAGGACGAAAACTTGCATCGATTGGAGGGATCTTCAGGAGATGCTCCCGGCGGACTTATTCTTAAAAAGAAGGATCCTCCAGCAGAGTTCCAATTTGCCAAGCCTTCGTTGCTTGGTCTTGATAAGCTGGCTGCAGCTAAACGTAAACAGAACAGGCTGATATCGTTTCAAGATGAAAGTAACGAAGATGATATTGAAGACGGTAAATCTGATGCCAGTGGTTCCAAAGAACGTAAATACAGAAAGCATAACGAAGAAACGCCTACTTATACTGGTGGCATATCAGAACAAGCGCGGGAACGGATGCTTGAGAGATTACAAAAGTAAGAAAGTTTGTTTGAAATTAGTTTTATTGTTGTTTGGTTTGTTAAGATATTTCATTTCATATACGTGTAGGCACACGGGCATTTTGAAATCGTCAAAAGTTAGTTTATTGTTCAAATTAGTCATATATATATTTGGTAAATATATATTTAGCCCACTCCACTATACTCGATAGAAGCGAGACAAACAGGATCGGTTGTTCTAGTGACAGTTGGAGAAGGCCTATGTCAAACAGTGTATGTCTTCTGTATTATTATATAAGCAAAGATAATATTTTTGTTAAGAGGTAAGTAATTACGCAACAGAAGTATTGCACTGTTTTTCATTACACAAAACAATAAGATTTATTCACTACCCAGTTCTGCAAATTTTCTCATTCTCAAGCTATCTATATGGTTTAAGTAATATTTATGGTTTATTTGTGGAATGCAATAAATGTATTGAGTATTGAGTATATTTAAGATAAATTAGTTTCAAATAACTCCATTCATGTCATGATGTTTTTATTCCAATAAGAAAACATTTCACATATCTTTTTAATAACTATTTTTAAGTTGTCAAACCTCAAAGTTTGATGATTATTTATTTAAATACTGTTGGTTTTTAGTAGCTACTGATGTGGTCCAGTGTAGTGTAGTGTTACTATGTGCAAGATGCTCTCAAATAATTAGCAAGGTAGCATTCTATTATTTGTATGTGAAATTCTTGTTAAATGTCAAGTGTCATAATATGTTGCAATAATTGATAGTTACTATTAAATTAGACATACCAAACTATCAAATATTGCAATATATTTTAGTCTCCAGCATACAGCAGTTTCTCAAAGTAAGGTTTGTGAAAGTGGGGCCCATTGGTTGATGGCAGGGGGCTAGTAAAAAGATTCTCCTTAAAACGGCTGGATGGTAGACAGCACATGTGACACACATTATGGGCAAATACATTATATTTTTTTTATATTAAGATATCTTTGTCACAATTTAGCATTTTTTGAACTAAAAATCCACAACAGGATGGCACGCTAGGTGCCATCCTGAGTTTGTTGATACCTGAGTTTGTTTCGGTGTTTCTTCTCAGGCTAGTCAGCTAAGAAACACAAGCCTCATCTAGTTTAAACTGACGAAAAAAAGATATCACATGTAAAAGTGTTTTTTTAAAACCTATTTGCAAAATAAATATCATTTATCATCAGTTACCAACTTGATAGATACAACAATGTGTAAAACTTCATTTTCCAGAAAAGAAAAAGACGCCAAAGAAAAAGGTGTGCACTACTCAACACAAGACGAAAAGAGATCACGGTCAAAAGATGATGAGGACGACCGCTACTACCGGTATCGGTATGACAGGAGGGACCGTGATCGCAGAAGGGATGACCGCAGGGATGACAGGAGGGATCGAGATAAGGACAGAGATAGAAGACAGGGTGGAAGGGATTCAGAAAGGAGGGAAAGAGATAGTGAAAGAAGGGGTGAAAGTTCTAGAAGGAGTTATTATGAACCAAGGTTTAAAGATGAGCCTAGGACACCCAGGTATATAAAAATTTATGAAATAATTATTGTGTACAGTTTTAAATGTGTAAAAGGAATGTTATCCTCTTTTATCAACAACCAATCAATACAGTTAAGTGAAGAATATTTCTGTCACTGTCATGCAAGTTTAAAATAGTAAAGCCCTTGAATAATACTATAGTCACTGTACTTTTAAAAACAGAATTAAAAAATATCAAATTATGATATTTAAATTTTCAGTCCTATAATAATTATTAGAGGACTGAAAATTGTTGGTAAAAATGGAGAATGTCCCAGGGCGTCTATCAGCATCCCTCTTTCAGACTGGAATAATTATGGTATTAATATCTCATATTATATCCCCTGGTGTACTCTAGCAAATATTTCATTTAAATATAAACTTTGAGAATGCATTTGTGATCAATTTATTAAATTTTGTTCGAATTTTTTTACTAGGTTCTATTTTATTTGGTTTTTCATCAAGCTGTAATCAAATTTAAGTCATAAAATAAATAGTTTGACCATAGAAAAGAAAAATCTACTCAAATGGAACAAAATAAGTTAAGTAATATAAATTTCATTTACTTATCTTGATATTTTCCAGCATGAAAGTCCTCAAGCCAACTGACAAAACCGCCTGGGACGATGATGATGATGACCCAAAGGCTCCCATTCGTAAGTCCAGTTGGGATTTCCCTACACCACTGACTCGTGATGGAGGGGGTGACCGGTCTCAAAGGAGTGACAGAACTGGTAAACCTTTGAGGGATTATAAAGGAAGACCATACGACAATACACCGAGAGCTTCCCCACATAAGTGAGTATATTTATTTTATCATACAACTTTAATATTAATTTTGGTCCATGGGACACAGTTTTTATTAAATGGTACATACCTACATACTTAATTTTTACATATAAAAAACAAGCGAATGTTTGTGTGATGTACAGACGCCAGCACGTCAATCTACCCTAATCTGTCAAATTTTACCAATCGAACATTAACCTTCCTCCATTGTGATAAGGTTGAAAATCTATTAAAGAAATTTGACAGATTGAGGTAAGTTGATGTGCTGGCGTCTGTACATAAAATGTAATCCTTGCTAGCCGTTCAGCATCTTACCGACGATGTTGACAACGGCTGGTGCTGAAAATCAGCGCTGTGACTCTGTCCAACACATGAGCCCCAGGAATTTGTTGAGCGTTGTCCGTTTAGCGCTTATATATCGCATATCTCGCTTACTATATAGAATTGGTTTTGTCTTATTTTTTAAGGTATGCGCCATGTTTGGCGTAAATAAACTTTTTTTCTTTCTTTTCTGATTACTATGATCATTTGTTCTGTGCCTGGGTGTACTTCAACTATAATATGTATGTATGTTTATCAGTTGTCTAGTACTCATAACAAAAGCTCTGCTTAGTTTGGGACTAGACGACACTGTGTGACAGTTGTAAAATAAAAAAAGATGTAAAGAATTTAAATTAAAAAATATATATATATGAATACGGTGATTGGTTGTTTACAGATTCGCCAGTTCGAGGCGGGCAGTTGACATTGACGACTCAGACTGGGAAGAAGCGGAGAAAAAACTGGATCGAGCTTGGTATAATATGGGTGAAGGTAAATAATGACTTAAATTTTGGCACAAAAGTTCCTTTTCTAATGCATAAAATAAATAAGAAAGGATTTTCTAACGTGGGTGATCGACATACGAGCTCAGACCACGGTTTTTCGAAAACGTCGGTTTTAATCGCGGCTCGTTGCTGCTGATAGACTAGCTATTAAAACAGTTTTGATATTTTTCACTTAAAATCGAGCAGCGCGGTGATTTGTTGTATATAAATTGCGACTAAAGCGGTGTCTCCGCGCGCACGTAGGAATAACGCTTCGCTTTGAATTCTGCTTTTACGCATCGGCTCGCATCGCACGTAGGATTTCGCGTTACCCTTCATAAACACAATTTCTCCCTTTTCCCAGGTGAAGCTGATGAATCCGACCCATTTGCGGGCACATCATCAGAGTACGTCGCTCGTAAAGAGGAACAAATAGAAAAGCGGCGAAACCGCAAAGTGTCGGCTCAGAGGCAGCAGATAGACAAGGACAACGAACTGTGGGAGCGAAACAGAATGCTAACCAGCGGCGTGGTGCACGCTATTAATGTTAACAATGATTTGGATGAGGTATGTTGGGACATTATTTTTTTAATTTGAATTTGTGGATCTTGGGCAATTTTGACGTTAAAGATGCTATAAATTGGCTTCAATTTTTAAATGGGCTTACGCATAGTAATTCACAACCTGGAGCGCTCGGTTTATATCGCGGCTCCGTAGTGAACTAGATCACCCTTTTGATCTGCATAGATAGGATTAATAATAATATCAGTAATAATTAGCTAATATAGTTTTTTTTTTTCTGTATCTTGCAATCAGTCGTCTGACTATGAGCAGATGTGATGTAATAATACATGGCTTGCAGAGCAATATCCCCTCCCTGGAACAATCTCTATATTCATTTATGAGCAGCTGTCTGTTTCCAAAATATGCTAATATAGTAATAATAATAATTAGTTTCGTAAAATTCGTTCTTAGCGAACATCTACAGCCTATAAGGAAACTACCTGTCAAATTTTAAGTTTATAGGTTTTATAGTTTCTGAAATTTCGTGAGTAGTATTTCGCTTTTATATATATAGATTTATTTTGGAAGAAAGGGGCCAAGTATTACGTAAGCGCTAAAAGGGGTTGGGGGGGGGGTCTTTGAATTGCTTATTTTTGATTACATGGGAGGTGGGGGGTCTGGATGGTGATTATGTCAGCAGTTTTTTCTTTTTAAACGGCCTAGCCCCGCCTAGTGTCCGCCTATTGTTTTTCTATTGTGTCTCTAATTACGGTATTCAAAGGAGAGAACAATCTCTATGTTCCAAAATCAAATGAAAATGAGTAGACAGACACATATCACTGAACAACGTTTACGTAAGCATGTGGGGGCAGGGTTAGATCTTTGCTTACTTTTGCTGACGAGGGGGAAGGAGGGTTAATATTTGCGAAAAATCTGCTTACGTAATACTTGAACGGCCCCAAATACAGGTACAGGAAAAACAATGTTAAATGCGTGCTTACTCTAGCTTCGTCCATATCATGAATTACCATTAGGTGAGATAATGATCAAACGTGAGACTATCAATAAAAATAATAAAAAACCTGGGTAAATGTGAGTCGGACTCGCGCACTGAGGGTTCCGTACAAACCAAAACAGTTCAAATCCCGAATTGAGTTACGAATTTTTTTCTGTGACGTAACTACAAATTTACAGTTTTCAGATTTTTTCCTATACGTGTTCTATGAGACCTTGCGTCGTCATGCCAAATTTCAGGATTCTGAGCCAACGAGAAGTACACTATGAATTTTGATTCCCCTGAGAGTGTCAACGCGCCGCGTCTCCGTAAACACGGCCTAAGCCTCAGATAGTTTTTAAGGGCTTTTTTTTGTATATTTGTACATGAGATATTCTAAATAAGTACATAATATACCCGTAAGCTTAACAAAAAATCTTACTAGAACTTACAACAAGCAGAATTTAAATGTACATCTCTAATTTTTATTTATTTCTTTCTTCAAGGCATCCAAGAGTTGTGTGCTGCAGATAAAAAAAAAAATATTGATAGGCTCACGCTTGACCACTATCTCACCTGATAAAAAGCGAAGTAACCTATTCACTCATGACTTAAAGGCTGTCCAGGAAGAAAGACTCCGGTAGAGAATTCTATAGCAAATTTTATATGTATTATTATTTTTTAATTTTTTTTTCAGGAAAACGTGGACCGCGTACACTTGCTAGTCCACAACATAGTGCCTCCATTCCTTGACGGCAGGATAGTATTCACTAAGCAACCCGAACCTGTCATACCGGTAAGTTTTTATTCACTAACTTCCTACTATTAGTAGAAAATTATCCTAGGGTATAAAAGCATCCTATATTCCAGGACAGGAAATGGTCTATCCGTGTGCCGAATTCCTTCAGAATTTCAGTTTGAAGGAATAACAAAAATTCGCACACGCTCACAAACTTGCACCTTTATATTATTAGTGTGAAAGTTGTTTCACGCTTGACCTTTGACAACCACAATCATGTATGCATCCAGGGTGGGTTTCTGAAAGAAAGATTCGGCCCAGAAGGAACAGGAGGTTTGGTAAAATCAAAATCAACTCTTTTATTTCAAATAGACCATTTACAGGCACTTTTGAATAGTCAAAATGTCGGTCAGTCAAAAAAAAAAAAGTGAAGCTAAATTGCACGTTCCAAAGCGTAGATCTCTATGGAGAAGAACGTGCAAGAAACTCCATGGACACTCTTTTAAAATCATTTTAAGTGTTACAATAATCTTGGTTACATATTTCTTGTCGCTACAATTATGTGAGCACCATGTAGAAAAGTAGTGAGAAAAAAAAAACTAACTAAAAATAGAAATTGAATTAAGCCACTGGCAGCAAAAAGATGACCAGTCTCAACTGACGGCGCCCGTTCACGAGCATGACGCGTGCCTCAACCCCACTCTGCTCAACCATTATGAAGGGAACAGAATGACTCAATAACACGCGCCACCATCAGCAAGACATTTGAGTAAGAATGACAAACTCTCAACTGCCATGCTCATTTAAGTCAAACAAATTGTAACCTAGTAAAAATGCTCCATGGGACTTCACATTCACAAAAAATTGATAAAAGTGCTTCTACATTATACAATGCTAATGGTTCCAAATAAGAAAAATAAACAAAATAAGAGCATTAAATGGTCATAAGCTTCATTAAAGCAATATCATACCATTTCGAAAAAAACAACATACGGAAAGGGCAATAGCATCTCTTCCAATATTTATAAAACTATAAAAAAAAAAACAAAAAACTAATTAGTAGGCAAAAGTGTTAGTGGAGCAGGATCAGCATTTAGCCAAGCATTTTTATCGAGGATATAATCTTCCACTTTATAATACGCTTGTCTACATAGTGTGCGTTTAATGCATGTTTTAAATTTGGATTCATTCAATTGAATAATCTCAAGTGGTATCTTATTATAAAATTTTACACAGCAACCCATAAAAGAACTATACACTTTAGCCGCGTATGAACGGACGGCAACGAAGGAAAAGGAGTGGTTGTTTAGTCATTAAGTCTGACTCTATCTCCCGCCCCGCCCAAAGGCGCGGAGTTTCTTACACAAAAATGTCATGTATGCATGGCAAAATAAAGTATGTCATGTAAATTATGTAAAATTGTGACAGACTCAAACGCTAATCAATCTTATAAGATAGTATAGTTTTTCATGTTTGTGTTGTTAAAAGATAAAATCGCCAAGTTGGTCGTTGGCGTCAATTGCTACGCTTTTTGCTCATTACCTCTCCAAGAGTCTGAGCCCCAGCAGTGGGAACATGACTGATTATTCTTTTATTTATGCTGCATACTTCTTCAGGGTAATAATTGTGATGTATTGTCATTATCATGCATGATTCCGTATCACTATTATTTTTCCTTACAGGTAAAAGACCCGACTTCTGACATGGCTATGAACGCTCGCAAGGGTTCCGCTCTCGTGAAAGCTTTCAGAGAACAGAAGGAAAGAAGAAAGGCTCAGAAGAAACACTGGAAGTTGGAGGGAACTAAAATTGGTATGAATAATAGACGACTGTATGTTGACGTTGTATATAGCTTTATTAGTATTCCGATGCCTGCTAGGGCCACAGGGAATTTCTGAAAGGGAAGCCGTGGTCCTGAAACGCAAAGGGCAATTGAAGGACATTACCTAGGTGTGGTTTAAGTCAGTGACAGCTGTGACAGTATAACATGTCCTCTCGTTCCACACTAGAACGGGAGAAGTCATCAAAAAAAGCTTTATTAGGGTGAATATCATATTTTTCAATTTTGGTGGCGTGTTTTTCAATTTTGGTGGCGAAACCCTTCTTCAGCTTTCGTGAAAATTAAGGACCCATGTCCCTAGTTTTCACGAATATTGAGAAGAAGAAACTGTAGAGTAGTAACTTTTTCTTCAGTTTTTGTGAAAATTAGGCAAAGCAGAGGTAAGGGTTTCGCCACCAAAATTGAAAAAAAATATTTGACCTTGATATTCACCCATTAGCCCTATTACTTGTACAAACATCAAGATAATTGATTAAATTCTTTAAGTGCTGTGCACACCTTTAAGTGAATAATGCGTTGTGATGACGTAGTGTTTGTAAATAAATAAAATACAAATATGTATAGAACGTCGTCAGGTCCAGGCACATGTCAAAACGCTTATGTAAATGATATTAGAAGACCTCTCGGCTAAGTGGCGGCAACTGGTGGTGTAAAGTTTCTTCAAAAGCTTCATTTTCAAATTGCGTAATATGTAATTAGATTCTTAACAGCTAAATTTAATTGCGAACAGTGGTGGCCGAGTTGTAACGGCCCCGACTTACGAGTTGTAGGTCGCGGGTTCAAACCCAGTCAGGGCATTATACTTTGTGTAATTTATTTCCAATGCTCTCAAAACGGTGAAGGAAAACATCGTAAGGAAACCGGCATGTCCTAAAACCAAAAATTCGAAGACATGTAACATTCACCAACCTGCACTGGGCCGGCGTGGTAGATTACGGCCCATTCCCTCTCCTAGAGAGGAGGCCTGAGCCCCAGCAGTGGGAACATTAAAAAGGCTGATGATGAATTTTAACTGGACAATTCATTTCGATTCAAGATGTTATATTTTTCAGCAATGTTTTTTCATGATTATTATAAACTAGCACATTAACTATATTTCTCATCATCTCGATTTCAGGTAACATCATGGGTATTCAGAAAAAAGAAGAGGAAATGGAAGAAGGCCCCACTAAAGACGCTTACAAATATGCTGAACATATGGATAATCGTAAGTAAAACACCTAAATTCCAGTTTACCTTAAGAATTTATATCGTGACGTCATTGCAGACGACGAGCAATAGGTAGCTCGCTGTCCGGCCGTCCAGTAACCGTTCGAACCGAGCTCGAGTCATCAACGGCGCGTAGTGCTCCACACGCGCCTCAAAGAGATAGCATATCCGTAGAAGCCCAGTAGGGCCAAAGCCTGCTAGGGCCACGGGTTGACTTCTGAAAGGCAAACCCATGGTCCTGGAATGCAAAAGGTAAAAAAGGAACATAGTTGCGGTTTTAGTCACTTTTTCTTCTTATCGGATCGATGATAAAATCGTTAAAACTGTTGGGGCTCAGTAGGTGGCTATGGTAACTGCAGCATCGGTGGCACTCATTAAATCCTCCATAGTGCAGGTGTATGGGCACTTGGGGCACCCTAACATGTGGCTCACCGTCGTTGCGACTTTAAGACTTCTTATATGTAATTTTTGGCCAAATCACTTTAGAACCCTGCCTATTAGGCTAGACCACCGGCAACTACATTTTATAATGTTGTTAATTGTGTTCTGAACTTCTGACATGTCCGCTTTGTGCTCGGAGTTTTTCGGCCAAAGTTGGATATGCAAGTCACATGAGAGCACACGACAAGGCAGCACATCTGAGCTCACAGCAACCATGAGGAGCCAAAGGTTGCGGTCGCTGTGGCCGAAATCGGCTAGATGGTATCATATACATATATATTAGACATTTTGAAGGTCCATGGAATGCAAAAACTCTCATGTGTATAGGTGAATTATTCGTCATCATCCTATACACATTAGAGTTTTTGCTTAAAAACTCTCATGTGTATAATTGTTTTGGGGTAAAAAAAAGTGGTGTCGCCAATAGTGACACATAAGAGGTCTTAAAGTCGCAACGACGCCATGTCAGTCACACACGGAGCTGCCGTTCCATCCTAGAGCAGGAGATGTCATTGGATTATCCCACCATTTAAAAAAAAAGGTGAAACTCTTCTGTAAACTCTTTGTTAAACAAATCACATCATTTCCTCCACAGAACCCCAAGAAGTAGAGTCGAAGTCAGACTTCGTGAAAAAGTTGACGATATCTGAACAGAGACGGTTCCTACCGGTGTTTGCTGTCAGGGAAGAGCTGCTGCAGGTCATCAGGGAGAACAGTGTCGTCATTATTGTTGGTAAGTTATTTTAGGCCTCTAAAACCTGGTAGGCTCTTAATAAACTAGTGCGCCTCACCAACAACGATTGCATCACTGCTTACCATCAGGTGGGATCGCAGTCAAGCACTAGTATATATCAAATTTTTAAAAAAGTTACTACATGGTTTAATGTCCATGGAGGCGTAGCTTCATAGACGCGTATTCATCATTATGCGCTTGGTGTATTGTGTCGTCGACCTGGTTTCATAGTTTTGTATGCAAACTTCACGCAGGCGGATGTTGTGTCTGGTCTGGGTAACTGCCTGATTTCGGACTGTTGTACATGTTCGAATCGCACGGAGGACTCTCAAACTGCGATGGTGCCAGGTTTTTGTAGTTTAGTTTCTATGTGGCGACTTAGATGTCGCTACATGCCTCTACGATAGCTGAGATTTCTTTTATTATTGATAGACTCGCGTTTGACCACTACCTCACGTGATGGTAAGCGATGATGTGGCTGACGATGGAGCATGCTTGCCAAGAAGTAACCTATTCACTTTTGACTTAAAGACCCCTAGGTTGTAGCTATCAGGAAACTGACAGACTCCGGCAGGGAATTGCACTCCATAGCTGTACGTATAATGAATGTGTTCCCAAAACGCTTTGTAAGGTGGGATGACCACCATGTACCGATGACGCACCGCCGTACGTCTAATAGTCCGATGACGGAACGGACTTGGTGGAATTAAATTATGCAAGAGGATAGGAGAACTCCGCGGATTCATGGATTACAATTTTGATTGTGCTTTTGGGTACAAAGCTGACCGGTCTACATTGTCCCTTCATATCTATAAATATTGTATAGCCCGGTCGCGGAGGAGGAAGAATTTTGTACAATGACCTTTGGGCCTACTGACAGTGGCCACAAACATTTTTATATTAAGTGCGTTTTACATTTAACATTTGAAGGAGAAAAAAATGACTAATTTATTAAATAAATTATTGTTATTAAATATAAAAATTATTAATTTACATTCTATATTATAACAATTTAAAAATCAAGTTAAAATTACGAATTCGGTAGAAATATGATAATAAAATAAAAATTAACATTGTCATTAATTATTTAAATTTATGAATTTCGTCAAGGATTATTTATAGTGACTAAATGCTAACCAAAAAAAAACACAATCAAAAAAGAACAAAACTTAAAATAACAGTAAAAAGTTTACAGTAAAGGGTTTACAATCCCTGACGACGGAGGCCATAGCATTTGTGCGAGCGAGACGCATTGTATTTACGCGGGAGTGACAGAGACAGGTAATAACAGGTCAACGTACGAAATTCTTCCTGCTCCGCGGCCGGGCTTTAGAAACATTTTTTTTTTTATGAGTAACCATGAAGTTTATTGCCAGTTCTTCTCCACAGGAAACGACCAATTGAAACCGTCCTAACTTCTGAATTCTTATAAGTGCGCATGTAGGCGTATGTGAAATAAATGCTTTTGAGCTTGAGAACAATATCTTATATAGGTAGTTGAGCAATGTAGTAAATTTCTTCAGGCATAAAAATAAAAATAGACCTACAAGTGACGAAACCTTTGCTTAGTAAAGTTAGCGCTTCATAGGTTTATGAACCTTAATCTTATGTTTGTAATGATTATATTTGTAAGTCAATATGAACAAGAGTTTTAAGCTAGGAACTACATTGGACCGATGCACACGTGGACCACGCGTGATTTGTACGTAGAACGACGTCGCGTGGCGTGGATCTAATGTAGCTCTACAAGTCTAGTTTCCACATAAAATGTTTGGAGACCGACGCGCCCAGATCCGCGTACGTGGTCCACGTATGCGCAGTGTAGTTCTACCTTTAAACGAATATAAACTTTAGGGTTTTACAAATAATGTCTATATTCATATGCAATACTTTCTAAGCACTGTCTGGTCAAAAAGTGCTTGTGATTTTGCTCCAAGCCACTTTCTGGCTAAGAAAATGGAATTGAAGAGGTTTTCGTAATAATTGAACATGGATGGCTTTATATTTTATTTATACACTACTTTATTTGCTAAACCAACCGTTATCAATTTTATACATCATTATTTTAGTATGACGAGTATGATCATGTGGCCTACGGGATTGTTGTAAAGTATCACAGCGTAAGTTGGTTAAGTCAGTAAAAGTCTCACACTTCTACCATCGGACAACCCGACGTGTGGCGACTATCCACCCTTACATTCCAAGGGCAGGATTTGTCATTTGATGATTTTACATACCATAAAAAAAACCCTTACGTGTTGAAATCTCTTCGGTCTGGCCTAAGCATTTTGCCTCGTCGTTTATACCACGTACATCGAAGGACTGGAACAATTTGCCTGCTGCAGTCTTCCCATCCGATTATAATTTAAGTGTCTTCAAGGCTAGAGTGAATAGGCTCTAAATAAACTAGTGCGTCTCACCATCAACGATTTCATCACTGCTTACCATCAGGTGGGACCGCAGTCAAGCACTAGTTTATATCAAATAAAAAAAAAACTTCCTCTCATTTCACACAGAGCAAAAGTCTCTTTTCCTGGCCAGTTTGGCCTTGTTAAATCCTGTCCATTTTGTTAACATTTCATCTTTTGTTCTTGTCGATGGCGCGTAGAATACAATGTGCCTTCGACCTGGGCCTAGTCCATATCGGACGGCGAGATCCTCCGTCCGCAAGCCCTTGGCTGGAAATTGTCATGCTACTTCCAACGCTCGGGGTGTCTTCTGTCGTGGTTGGGGCGTTAGGATGTTCTTTCCCTCACGTGTTCAGATATAACGTCTAAAAGAAAGAAGAAGACATGATGCTCCAACCCCAAATAAATTCAGATAAGGGGTAGAGGATGATGAGTCCTCAACATCATGACCTAATTCTTCAGCCACCATTAGTTCTTCAGTTGTAATTTCATTGCCTTCCGATGTACTCGTCTGGTTATATCTTCGCATTATATCTTTCAGCGGCCTCATCGGCTGTAATGATGTCCCAACTGAAAATGATTTATTTGTTAAGGGGCCATTCAAGTATTACGTAAGCATGGGGGGGGGGGTGATTTGCTTACTTTTGCTGACGAGGGGGAGAGGGGTTAATACTTGCCAAAAATCTGCTCAGGGGCTATCCATTAATAACGTAAGGCTCGAAAGGGGTCCATAAAATATCACAAGGGGAAGGGGGGGGGGGTAGTAATATATCACGTGTATTTATTTTTTCGGCAAACGCTCGATACTGAACCGAAAAGCGGCGCTACGTGTATTTATTTTTTCGTCAAATGCGTACAAAATCGAAATCCAGTTATTGGTGTTGAAGAAAGTCTTGCTAATCCGTGGTCCAAAGATACTCGTACTATACATTAAATTATGTTCATGTATTAGTACAAAAAAAGGCTTTCGCATTTCTTTCATTATTTTTATGTCAGTCAAAAACAATCTGCAACATTTCTGTCTACCTCTAAACGTTATTATTGTAGTCTTTAATTTTCTATAACAAAATTAGATGATACTTACACCTGTATTTTATAAATATATATAAAAAAAAAATAAGATTCTTTGTAGGTGCTAAAAATACACGTGATATAGGAGGGGGGGAGTAGTCTTATACCTCACTATGTATCACCACGGGCGAGGGGGGGGGGGGGGGGTTAAAAAATGCCAAAAAAAACATCACGTGATTAATCGACGGCCCCTAAAACATTAAGCAATCGCACTAATATTGTAAAGGCGAACGTTTGTGAGTGTTTTTTGTGTGTGTTTGTTTGTTATTTCTTCACACTCGAACGGCTGAACGAATTTCGATGTAAGGATGATGCCAGAGTTTCTATGAAATATGGGCCTACCTTCCAATATATGTGTGTTATATCGTTGTATAGGTATTTTTGAGCTGAATAAAAGTTACTATCGCACCAAGTTTCTTATCTAAGTCGGTTCAGAGTTATTCTCGGTTTAACGTAAACTAACGAGTTTTGCAAGTAACCAAGAATTAATAATACGCGACAAATAACTATATAGATAACATGTTCATAATAAAAAATACTTGCGTTATTATAACCAACTTACCTTGTTTAAATAACACAAAACTGAAAACTAGAACGAATAAAAATAAGTTTGATTTATACATTTTTTTAAACTCGCACGTCTACACTGGACCAGTTATTTAACGCAATTAAACATTTAACTTATAAAGTTCCTTGTACGAACAATCCCAGCATTATAATTCTCAGATCAAACTCAGGAAAACGGTGTTCAAATAGGTCAGTTATGTCTATGAATCATAACAAATTTATTTGCAGACTTCCCCGTTTGCCACAACAAGGTACATTATTGCACTCAGTTGTCTAACCCACGTAAGCGAAACCGCAGGAAAAACTACACATTTTTCACAATAAAAAATCGCTCCTTTAAGGCTCGTCGCAAACGGGACACCAACCAAAGCCACTGGTGGCCAGCGACAGCGACTTAACACACAGTCAATTCAATTCTTTATTGCATATCACATGTGTTACATAAGGTCGCACACGTGTAGCTTTCCACTCGCTTCAGCTGTGTCCGCGACTCGCCACTTGTGGTCGCTAGGGGCCACACTAACCGCGCAGTTAACTGTTAGAATCTACGTATCCGTATCGCACGCGTCACCGCCCACTGTAAGACAACGCAACAGGGAGCGGGTAATAACCATCAATGATTGCATCACTGCTTAACATCAGGTGGAATTGCAGTCAAGCACTAGTTTACAAAAATTAAAAAAAAAAGTGGCGGCTTCCGAACACCGGTGGCTCGCTTCCGACACTATTACAAATGTGGCGGTAGCGCACGATAGCCACCAGTGGCTGTGGTCGGTGGTTTACGCCAAGCCTAAAGGGAAATCAACAAATTTCCTGCTCTAAAATTCTTTCGTATTCTTTCAATTGTCCTCCGCCCGGTGACATTTCCAAACAATTCTCCAGCAATAAATAGTAGCCCAAAATACACACATCTTTACTAAAGCAAAGTTTCACAAGAGACAGATATTAAAATATATAAAAATAATCGCAT
This sequence comes from Leucania comma, assembly GCA_958295575.1. NCBI lineage: Eukaryota > Metazoa > Arthropoda > Insecta > Lepidoptera > Noctuidae > Leucania > Leucania comma. Next base: position 21,401,955 of record OY282478.1, on the reverse strand, counting down.
ACGTTTGCCTGCCAGCTACAATTTCTGCCAGCGGCTTCGCCCGTTTAAAAGTAGAGCATTACCCAAAAGAAACATAGCATCAGCCTTATAATGTTCCCACTGCTGGGACTCAGACCTGCTCTCTAGGAGAGAGAATAGGCCGTGATCCACCACGCGGGCCCAGTGCGGGTTGGTAGATGTCACATGTCTTCGAATTTTTGGTTCTAGGACATGCCGGTTTCCTCACGATGTTTTCCTACACCGTTTTGAGAGCAGTGGTGAAGAAATCAATTATACAAAGTAATGCGCCTGACTGTGTTTGAACCCGTGACCTACAATCAGGCCATGGTCCGTAGTGAGGAGGGATGGCAGGCGGTCGCCTCCTGCGAGGCAGTAATTCTAGCAAAGGAGGAGGCCGACTGCATCAGGCAGAGGCAACGGGGCGCTCGCCCCAGCCGCTGCCGGGATTCCGATCCCGATTTCCGGCCACCGTAGGCGCGGGCTTGCGGACGGCGTGCAATGGGTAGCACGCTGTCCGATTGTCCGGTAACCGACCGGACCGAGCCCAAGTCGTCGACGGCGCGTTCTGTTCCCGCGCGCCTCAAGGAGCTGTCAGCAAACCGTAGAGGCCCAGCCTGCTAGCTGCAGGCAGGCAGGGTCGAAGCCTGCTGGGGTCAAGGGCCGTTTTCTGAGAGGAAGGCTCAGCCCCGGCACTATAGGCAACGAAGGAACGGGGTAGGTTTTTAGTCAGTAAGAGTCTGACACTACTTCCCGCTCCGCCCAAGGGCGGGATTTGTCATTGGATGATTTTACCTACCATAAAATAAAAAAAATTAAAAATACCCGTGACCTACAATTTGTAAGTCGGGATCATTACCACTCAGCCACCACTGCTCCAAGGGAACATACTCCCCGCATAATAAGTATATCATGTGTTATTCTAGGACATAGCCTACCCGGGTACCAAATTTCATCCAAATCCATTCCGCCGTTTTGCGTGAAGGAATGACGCACGCACTCATTCACATACATACAAACTTTTGCATTTATAATATTAGTCCGATTGGCTTTTGCTCACGTCAACTTAAGTATGCATTTAAGTATGTATTTACTTATATTATCATCCCTGTATTCCAGGTGAGACCGGCAGTGGTAAAACGACACAGCTGACGCAGTACCTTCACGAGGAGGGGTTCAGTCGCCTGGGCATGATCGGGTGCACCCAACCCAGGCGTGTGGCCGCCATGTCCGTGGCTAAGAGAGTGTCGGATGAGATGAATACTAAATTAGGTGAGTTAACCTGCAAACATCCTGCTGTAGACAAAATCTGAGTTGGAGTGCCCATACTGCTGAGTAGCACTTTAGAGATGAGATTTGATGAGTGCGACTGCTTTTACTGTTATTGTAATTAGAATTTATAAAAAAAGAAACAGGCTAGAAATGTGACATAAGCGAGCAAATTCAACCTTTAAGGGGGTGAAAAGACCGATATAGTGCATTCTTACAAAGGCAATGTTTACAAAATGTATGACTCCCTAACCAAGATATTGTACAGTGTAGTTCTACGTGAGCAAAGCTGTGGAGCAAACACTAGTAATGAATGAACTCCATTAAAGTACTGAACTGATTTTTAAAATCCTTTCCCTAGTAGAAAGCTACTGTTCAATATATACCATAAAATTTTGGTCGTTTTATCCCGTGGAGGGTCGATTCGATACATAAAATACTATCGATTTGTAAAGATAAAATTAAAAAATTAAGTACTTTTTTTATAAAAGTCGAGGTAATTTATGTACGGCTGTACGAAATTAAATGACCTTGTAGGTAGTTGTCGGTCATTGCGTACTAACTACCCACAGTTCATTAGCCTCGCTCTGCTGACGTTTACTTAAAGAAATTAATTTCGTACTTGTTAAATTAATTCAAGTTTAAAAAAGTACTTTATTCTTTAAATTTCTCTTTACAAATCGATAGTGTTTCATGTACTTAATCGATCTTCCGCGGGATTAAAACTAAAAACCAAAATTTAACGGTGTATGTTATATCTACTCGTATTAAATCTATTTCCTACTTTCATTACCAGGTGACGAAGTAGGCTACGCCATCCGTTTCGAGGACTGTTCCTCACCGAACACGGTCATCAAGTACATGACCGACGGCATACTCCTCCGTGAAGGTCTGAGGGAGCCGGACCTGGACAACTACTGCGCCATCATCATGGACGAAGCTCACGAGAGGTCCCTGTCTACGGATATGCTGTTTGGATTGCTTAGAGAGGTAAGTGAATAGATTAATTTTGAGAATTTCACAGAAAATTGATATTTCCACAGAAATCGTGCATTTACTCGGAAGAAAAATATTGTCTATTTATTTATTACTAGCTATCCTGGCGGACTTCGTACCGCCTAATAGTCAATGAATACTTTTTTTTTCTCATCTTTTAGACCTCCCCTGGACTATCACGAATATTTCAAGACCAAAATGAACCAAATCGGTCCAGCCGTTCTCGAGTTTAAGCGAGACTAACGAACAGCTATTCGTTTTTATATATAAGATATACATTATTGTAGATATAAAGAAAAGCTAACTAAAAAAAACTGGTCAAGTGTGAGTCGAACTCGCACACTGAGGTTTCCGTACAAACTAACTTGTGTAAATAGTCCGATTATCGAATCAAGTTTCTAAGATTTTTCTTTACAGTTTTTAGATTTATTCCTATATTTGTGCTGTATGTGTAGTGTGTTCTCATGCCAAACAAAGTTTAAGGTCAACGAGAAGTACCCTATAAATTTTGTTTCCCTTGAGAGTGTCGAAATATACGTTTTTTGCGACATAAATGGCCATATCTTTTTTTGCGTTAACTTAGAAGTTGGTATTTTTCACAGTTTCAAGAGACCGCAGACCTAACTATATGGTTTTAATTTCAATTCGATACCTACACGCGTTTACGAGATAAAAGGTCTTGATAGACAGACAGACAGACAGACGCGCAACAAAATGATCCTATAAGTTTTCCTTTTGAGATACGGAACCTTAACTAAAACATACATAGTATAGAGGGCCCCGGGTTTTCCTTTCAGAAACTAACCCATTGCCTCAGTAGGCTTCGACCCTGCTGTGCCCCTATCTGCTGACATCTCCTTGAGGCGCGAGTGGAATACTACGCGCCCTCGACGACTGTAGTATAGTCGGAGTGCAGTACCTCTACCATGAGTTTTAAGCAATAGTATTCGTCGCTACTCGATATCGACGCCGTCAATATTTTGTATGGCAAATTTTGCAGCGCCTCTAGCGGTCACTTGCAGAACCAAAATTTGCCATACAAAATATTTACGGCGTCGATATCGAGTAGCAACGGATACTATTGCTTAAAACTCATGGTAGAGGTACTGGTTGTTCGTGTAAATTGATAGTGTCTACACTTTCCGCCACACAACAGATATATATTGAAATACTGCTCACAAAAAGACTAAACTGCATTATTAAAATAACAAAGCATGTGTAATACAAAGTTCACGTCTATTTTAATCTTAACAAATAAGACGTGACTTTTCTTGGCATTACTTGAATTGATCGTACGATAAACGTTGCTCAGATGTTTTTCATTTAGCGTACTCTAAACATAATACGTGCATTCATCAATAGATGGCGTTGTACTAAAATTGTAGCGACATCTATATTGACTTATACGAACTAAAATTAATAACGTATTTTTAATAATTTCCCGCATAATAATAATAGTGTGTTATTAATATAGAAGTGGAACTATACACTGTACAAAATCTTGGTCAGAGCGTCATACATTTTGAGGAATGCACTATATTGATAAGCGAGTTCATACTCCGACTCGTACTTAGCTGAATTTCAGGTGGCTGTTAGTTGAGTAGTAGACCATCCGTTTTTGAGGGCGGCATCCACGCTTGATAGATGGAGCTGTTTTATACTTTGTTTTATAAGATAGTTGGGGCTTAATATCTTAGAACTAACCTACAAAGTCACTGTTAAATAACGATTATACCAGTCTTTTGAAATAGTATAAAGACTAATCATATCTGAGTTGCGTTGAAATCTGGACATAACGTTCTAAAATTGTCTACTTAAATCGCACAAATTCGCTTATCAATGCTGGTTTCTTCTCCGCCTGAAAAGTCGAAAGAACCAGTCTTCTATCTGCATTCATATTTGAATTGATGTAGATGTTAGCAACGATGAAGCCTAATCTCGTCCTTTTTCATCCTGCCATCTCTTTATGGTCTTGTCACTTAAGATGAAAAGGAACGGTAGGAAAGGAAGGATTCGTCCAAAATTGTATAAAAATCAAAACCAAACAAAATATAAAGTAATCATTTATTCATAAAAATGCTTCATTATAAATAGAACGTTTAAACATACGCGAGTACAACTCTCACAACAGTCGATCTGCCACAATTAACATTAATTAATTCATTACGGTCGCATAAACTATACAGTTTAAACAAATACTTTCAAATGCCAACCCTATGAGGGCCGACGATCGTAACAATACTTTTTTTTGACTAATTCAATTCACATTGAGCGATTTCGAAAAAATCATATTCCGAATAGGAAAATAAAAACAGTCTTATTTAAATCAGAAACAGTGTTACAAATACTCATAAGACTAGGGTTACCACTCTCAGATAGATATACAGATTAAACATTAAATAGTTTAATATTAGCATAAAGTTATATTAATAAACGAGCCGAGGGGCGTCTTTTTGTTTAATAACAGGAATGTTTTATCATATTTTTTGTATATAAATCCAAATTAAAGCTATTGAGGGCCACTTTCACAATTTTCCTCTTTTACAATTTATGTATTTAGGCGGTACAAAACCAGATTTATAGAGAACTACATTCGCTATCTAATATGCTCATCTACTTTTTATAATATATATTTTATAATAACACGATTTAACAATGTGTAGCTGAAGCTTGAGTTTGGTCCAATGGTATCAAAAATGTGCGAAAGATGCCCCTAGAATTTAACTATCCAAAGAGAGACAGTAAGAGTAAGTTGTCTAAATAAATACTGGCAGGACAGACAACAAAAAAATAAGAATACACTTAATGAAATTCATAAGAAGGAATAAAACATTCAACACATAAAAACTCATGTTTACAAAATATCCGATCTTTTCAGGAATAATTCCGAACTGAAAGTTTTTCCAATTCGGAAGCGTTGTTCCGGATTCAAACGACGCAATCCGGCCTCTAATAAATTCTTAATTTAAATCAGAAATGCAATTTCAAATTCAAACACAAACTGATGTAACAATTCTTTCGATATTGGAACTCTTTCAATTTTGGAATGTTATTCCGGGAGCTCCGTTATCAAATTGATACTTAGACGTTGTCGATTTTCTTAAGGGTGGGCCAAAAGCAGGCGTAGCAGGAGTAACCAGCGGAGTGGGTGCCGCTGGTTGGCGATACTCAGACGGACTTGGCCTTCTCTCTAACGTAGCTCTGACTGACAAGCATTACACCCATATTCATTCCGACGTTACCCCACTTGAACGACTCGCTAATCTGGAACAAATAGATCGCAATATTAGTCTTAAGGACGTTTTCGTATCTTTTGGGTTTAGTAGATACGTCACCGCAAGTTAAAACTTCTAATTTAATTTTTATTGTAAAATAGAAAAAACAATTAAAGCGTTAATGGACTGAAAACACAATGGAACTGTTAGGGGACTTAGACTTTCACAAAAACACATAATATGTTAAGATATTTTGCACTTTTTCACATAGTCAGTATTGTCGGGAATTTTTCCAAACTGTGCTATCAAAAACCAGTGAATTATTCTTTTATCTTTTGTGTCCGTTTAATGGTTCATAAAAATATATATTTCTTTAATGATAGGTGCGAAAGGTCATTCCGTGACTATCACGACAGCTTTGCGAATTATAGTGTTGTAGACAACTTGAGTGAATTACTAATCTACTATGCAATGTGTTACATAATTTTAGAGGTGTGGCGTTGCTATAAATATTCAGTGAATATATAGAAGTTCATATAACTAACTATGTACAGTTTTATACGATATTGACATTTTAAACAAGATGTCAATAATATTCTATGCCTGTCGTTGGCTTGGCGCCCATTTATTTTTAAAGACACGTGTGTAGGAAGTAATTTGTACGTAAATATTTTCACGATAATTATATTATCATTTTTTAAATGTAAATACGTGTTGTAATGATAATAAAACTTCAATGCCATTTATTGTATAGCAGTACGATCCTACAGTTCAGAGTCTTGAGTAATTCTAATTATCCATTGATTCAAACTGGTTATAACTGGTATATAGCTGATCAATTGTTTAACTTTGCCGATACAAAGTTGAATGACGCAGTTCAAAATTGACCGTTAACTGTCGATAACGCTTCTATTTTTGTGTTATATGTTATTTTTGTTTGTGGTTAAACATTTTGATATTTTCAAATGTTTACTAACCTATATATATTTTTCATTCATTTTTTAGGGTTCTTTTTTTGATATCAGTGTCATTTATTGTTGGGATCGTGTATATATTTCCTTGAATCTTTTTCCTCAAACATTGGGCCTAGAAAATCAGGCTAGTCTGCTGTATTTTCCTTAGCATTGACGTACTACATGTTTATTACAACATTTACGATACCTATAGTTTTGTTTCATTGACTGACAGGTAACAAAATAAACAATTCAATGAGTGCAATTTGTTTTCTGGTATTTCTATGTTATTTCCTGTTCTTGTGGCTTGTAAAAACGTCAACAGTTTAGGGAACTCCAATGCACAGAAAAATTTATTAATTCAAAGTATTGTTTTTAATACTGTTATTTTTGTTAAGTAAACGAAAAAAATACGAAAATGCTAAAAATCTCATAGTATTAATCAGTTTAGTTTTTATTACTTTTTATATAATTATTATACCAAACATGCTTAATTCATACATTATATTCCAATAAACTAAGTCGATATCTGTGCCAATATTATAAAGTTCAAATACCTCTTGCTTACTTTAGATAAAAGTAGGTCACACATGTACTTATGATAACATCATTAATTTGGATTATATCAATATGAATTAAGACCGTTAAATTGTTTCAGAATAATTAACTAACAAGTATCAAAACCACTCATTCAAAAGTAGATATTTACCAAAGATTATTGATTAATCATTACATTTATTATTGTCGTTTATAGTAGTGAGGAAATCCGTTTATTTAAAGTAATATCTATAACTGTGCAATTACTGTGACATAAATAACTGCCATTTAAATGTGTTATGTAATTTACTTTGAATAATATTGAATTTTAATGTAGATTATGTTAAAGTATTACCACAAGAAGTGTAAGGGACTTTACCTATCTATTATATTATCTATTCGTCCATTGTTTTTTTCTAATTACTTAAATAGATGTTTTAGTATAATTATTATATTAAACTTTTATTCTTATTTTCATTGTTATAAAAATTAAATGATATAACATAAATATGAGATCATATATTCAGATTTTAAATAGGTCGAGAAACAAATGAATAGCCAACTCATAAATGAAGACAAACTGCTGTCCGGCACTACAATGCTTCATAATTCCTCACATACTATGATGACGCTAATGTATTGTCAAATGAAAGTTAACAAATCGTATCGTTCATAACGAGTATAATGGCCATTGCACGGTTACAATCGTATGATATCATTGTTTATACAAATGGCTATCAATGTATTGCTTTAATCGTTATTGTAATACCTATTACTTTCGCCAAGCAAACTGTTTAATTATAATTTCGTCGTTTTTATCTTACAGTCACTAATTTTTATTTGAAGCTGAATAAATATCGGTACTAAGTCACCTCATCAAAACGTTGTTCACCTCAAATGATGTACATATATTGCTCTAGCTATCAAAATTTAACAATTATAAAACGTCAGCCACATCATCGCTTACCATAAGGTGAGATAGTGGTCAAACGCGAGTCAATCATTAAAAATAAATAAAAAAAATAGCATTATAAGAACATTTAAAAGACTAATTTCGTTGTTAATCGTTTTAATTGCCTAATAAATCAATGATCGGTTTAGTCTGTATGCACGACCGCGTGGAAAATCGGACAATCTTTGAAACAATTCTCACTGGTTGGATGCCTAATTCGCTACAAGCATTTTAGTACACGATTAGTTTTTTATTTTTTATTTCCTTTTGACGTAGAGGCTTGTATTTGCGATTAGTTAGGGATATATACAGTGGGGCACATCATATTTGAATTAGCTCAGTCGTCTACGTGACCACGCACAGGTATACTATACTAAAATTGCTATAGAATGGTGCGGGTGACAGCTGTCGGATTCATACAATGTAGCTACCTATCCTTTTCTCTCATCTTAAATATGCATGTTTCCGTCCTGCTGTCATCCCATCCATGCTTTGTAAAAAAGACCTAAGAGTTATTTAGAACACATAAAAGGCACACTGACTCCTAAACATCTTACAATCTGTTAAAATTCAAAACCTCACCGGTATTGGTTATTCTTGCCAGCTGTAAGTGTCCAAAGCGCCTCAACGATTACCATCAAAAGATGATAATCATAGGTGTTTTCGACGTCGTTAAGCTGATCTGTAACAAAATTTCTGCTTTGTGCGATCTCTTTTTTACTCTCGGACCCAGTTTAATGCCCCATGCATGATGGATGATCGCCAGTCTTGATGTGCCATTATCTCCGATGCCCCATTCAGTCCACAGTAAAAACTTAATCAGCATAGACATTCACATGAAGCTAAATATTAAAGAAAGCATTTACGATGCTTGACTGAACGTAAAAATGTACAGGGGTGAAGTAATACAGCCTTTAAAACGTGTTTGGAAACGTTGTAAGGGCGGGCTTACTGTCCGTTTGCGTCTATGCATTCGCATGCATTAAAAAAAAAAATTAAAAAGATAAACATTCTAGAACCAAATATTTGAATCAAATATGGAACGTAGTACAACAAATGCGGTACGCGGTAATTCAACGCGTGAACTCGATAAACGCGTTAATTGGTTTCTAGAATCCTATGCGGTTCTGTGCTTTTAATCGTGTGCAATTTACCTGTCTCATACGAGCCTCTTGCGGCGTCTCGCCGTATCTGCACCAATGAACGAAGTGCAGGGTATTGTGCCAATTCCTCTCGAACCTTGATTTAGTTGCCATATCCAGCTGCAATCAGTAGAAGCTCCTTAGTAGCTGTTCCACTGTTCGTGTGTGCCCACAGTTTCCAATAAACGAAAGACCCCTTGAGGTTTTCGCTATCTGAAACGAGAGGTTTCCAATTCTGACGCAAGCCTACGGTATTGAAGGAAGAACGTCTAAGTTCGATCGAGTGATTTGATATACCTTTAAAGGTTGGAATATTAACATGCATTAATCTAATCTAAATGGGATTAGTTCAAGAAGAGAAAGACGCATTAGATTGATATAGAAGTGTTAAGATAACACAGATTTTGTATTGATATCTATGGAAACTAAAAAGGTATTCGTGAATTTGTGTAAACACAAGGCCAATCTCAAAACGGTCAAAGTTAACAAATCATGACTTGACGCAGTTATCACACGATTACAATTGTTTTAACATTTCGAATAGTGTTCATAGTGCATGTTGTAATCTTTTACAAGACAGACTGTCTGGTTTTAGCAACGTTACGTTACAAAACTTGTATGAAACTTTAGCCTCGGTATTAAATATATCGTGGATCATTGAAGGCCGTGTTTCGTTATGTCACTTGGACAACTATCAGGTTGAATGTATTTCAATGATAAAACTAGTTTGATTAATTTATAATATCGGCGACACGTAATCGTGTGTAACAATCGAATTACAGTTATCATGATTTGCTACTATACTAATTGAGTTAGAGGGTGTGTAAGTTGAAGCAAACTTGTTTTTTTTTTTTAGTAAGTATTGGAATTGGAAACGTGGACTTCCGAAAGTTTCGTGGCGATAAATACCTTGGCTCTGATATCCTTTTCGCTGTTCGGCGTCTCCTGCTTATCGTCCACATTATTGATGCGTATCACGGAGTCCTTCTTCCAAAAGGCACCCAATGTTGTCTTCACGACACGTTTTCTCACACCTTTCTGTTGTACTGTGTACACGTCTATCTGTTCCGGGTTCTTTGTTTTTTCTGTCGGGAGAACACATTCTTTAATTAAAAACCGGATCTCTTAAGTCTCGCATCGAAATTCCATCGGTGTCTTGGATATTTCTGTAAGAAAACTCCAAGGCCTTTGCCCTTTCGAAACTCAACTTCTCGTATTGCCGACGGTTATACGAGCTTTAAATGCATCAACAATCCATTGGTTTATCTCATTAAAGCGAATCGCTCATGCACATGAATTATTTACAAACGCTATTGTGAATTCGTCTTGTTACGTGCGACCGTGGGTGAACTGTGCCAACTTTATTTAGTCTCGCTCGGAGGCTCGCACGAAGTGAACGTTATCAACGCGCCCTCATTACAATACATATCGTGAGCGAACACGACAACTTTACATTCCTTTTATGTCCTACAATACCGATAAGAAATTAACTTAACTAATATTACACATATGATACACACCTTTACCCTTCTTCCACATGGCGACTGCATACATGTGATAGTCTGGCGACAATAAAGAGTCCGGGGGCAGTGGGTCTTCAGCACGCACCTCGAGAATGAATCCCGTCTCGAGGACGGCGCACAGTATGTTTTGTTCATCATGTTTGAACCACTTGGTCTCTCGGAGCTTGTGTATAGCGACTGACGACCCGAAGCGGGGTTTCTTGGGCGCGAACAAAGCCTGTGCCTGACTCCCGAATCGAGACAGGAGCCCCTTCACCGTCGGCGGGGACGGCGCGAGACTCTTCTCAGGCGGCTTGATCTGCTGGAAACTCCGGCAGGTCACGAACCTCGCTTCCATTGAACCCCTCTCCAAGCTCAAATGCACGAGACAATTCCCCTTCCACTGATTATTACGTTGCGAAGGCGTCGCGTCTTCTTGGTTCTTAGGCGCGGCAATGTACTCTCACTCGAGAAATCACGTTTTATAAGCAACACTTTCACAATTTATTTAGCGCGTGGTATTGCGGTCGTTGTAGGACCGAGCTATACGGTGGCGCAGTAACGTTAGACGCGGCGCGCGTGTGGCGGAGCGACTTTATACGGCCGGCGGGGGGCGCGGGGCGCGGGGAGGGCCCCTCCGGTCTTTCTGACCTCACTAGTGTTGGGTATTGTGCGATAACACGCATGTATTGTAGTTTTCATTGTTGTTTTGCTGCAGCTATTGTGTTAACTTCTTAACAGGCTTCAATGCACGTTTATGTCTTGTTTTTCTAATTCCTTTAGCATTGTGTTTTTGGATCTGATGATTTTATCCTTTTTTGCTTTTAATTTTGTTCTTGAATGGTTAGTTTACGGAAGTGTTTGTAAAACATTCTAGTCTGCAAACTCCAATTTCTCAATGGACAGGACGCAGTAGTAGTTAACGGAAACTTAATATGTATACATAATGTAACGAGATTCATGTTGTGTTGTGTAACTTCGACGAGACATATTGCGGTTTATGAATGCGTACAGTTTTTCTCGCGTGCTGTTTCCGGATTACCTGATGCTGCTTTCATAAACACAAATATGTATTCACAATCAACTATACGTTAGTTTTAACATTTGAACTACGAAATTCGCTTTTATTACTTTGGAATAAAGCCTCTACCAAAGTTACTACGGTCCTGTAATCAAGTTTACTTGTTTCATATCACCATTTCTTACAGTTGTCCCAGTACAGTACCAAGTTTACTTATTTATTTATTGGTTCGCCAACAATTATTTACACTGGTATTATGCAATAGGTAACATGCAATATATTAAGTGCAATAGTGTAACAATCACTTAAAGGTAAACTCCGCATGCATTAAGGAAAAGTTGTATAAAAAAAGCCAACTTAAGTGAACTAACCTGAAATTATTATTGAACCCACGCGTCATTATACATACATTATGTCTAATCCAAATCGAGAAGAAATTTATAATTAATGTTAGTTCTCAATTTGATTAAAGAATTAAAATGCAGATCGATTGTGTCGCTACAACTATTAACTAAAAAAAAAAATCCTTGCAAAATATCGCGTAAGGAGAATTGGAGCCTAAAACCGTTCTGCGTTACGTGACTATCATCTGGTTAACAGCTTTTATTTTTCTTCAATCACAATATACTGTTTTTTTTTGGAATCTTTAACTGCTTTTTTAGCCTCGAAAAGAGGCCTAGGGGCTACAGATACGGTTATAGATATTGCTATTATTAGCATAGCATTATCAACCTTTTAATGTTCCCACTGTTGGGACTCAAGAGAGGGAATGGGCCGTAATCCACCACGCGGGACCAGTGCGGATTGGCGAATGTCACATGTCTTCGAATTTTTGGTTCTAGGACATGCCGGTTTCCTCACGATGGTTTCCTTCATCATAACAATACATAATTCCCCAGCTGAACATGATCTTTCCAATGACTAATCCAATTGTACAATTGAGGATTTACGCATTCTCCTGTTGCAACAAGCAGACGTAAAAACGCTCCTACTTCATATATACTTGGATGAAGCAACAGGAATTGTCAAACCTACTGAATAACCCCTGATTTCCAATTTCAATTTGAATATTTCTCAAACTCTACTGTATCCGTTAAATTAGGGTCTGAGCCGCTCTTAGCTCAGAATAATCAGAAACCAACCGTAAAAGACATTCTTGATACTTTAATTTTTTTTTTTGCCTTTTTCGGTTCGGGACGCCGTGACTGCAGCAATAGTTAGCAACCCACAAACCAGATAAGACGGGATTTCACTTCGAAAAAACCCAAAGCACACATAAGTACACAAATTAGCCACATGATCACCCATTAAAAATAAGTACTCTCAATAACTGCTTAAATCAAACGGGAATTTACTTGGTCAACTGTTGCAGCAGACATGAAGTCTTTCTTAAATAATACCAACAAACCAGACGAGTCCCATTCATCACCGAAACCCATTCAAACGCCTACAAGTAAAAAAATAACATCGATAAAACACAACGGAACATCGTTGTCCCATCCCTCGTCGATGCACCGGCTTGACCTCACTCGCTGCTAGTTGTGACACCCCCCTCCGCTTCCCGCGGCCCCCTCCCGCGCCCCTCCCGACATGCCGGCGCCAACTGCCAGGTACAATTTTTTTTTTCACTTTATTTTTACACTATCAGTTTAAAATAACTGTTATTTAATTGAGCTGTTTATTATCTTTGTGATGTGAGGTTAGTATGTTGTTGTAAACAGAGGTGTATTCTTCTTTGGGCGGTTTTGGGAGAATCGTTTTCCCGTCTGTGGCCTCAGTTTTTGTCATTTAGACTATTTGGACCTCTTCTCCTTCTTATGTAGTTAGACCTCTTTTAATTTCTAGAGCGGATCGGGAGGGCGTGTCAGACTTACTGACCAATACCTACTCCTATGTTTCTTCTTTGACTTCGTTTCAGGGCCCCAATGTTCTCTTTCGCACAATCCATGGTCCCAGTAAGCTTCCACCCTGCTGAGCCCCTACGGTTTTGCTGTCATCTCCTTAAGGCGCGCGTGGAACACTTCGCACCGTGGACTGGACGATTCTCGCATGTAATATAATATAATATAATATTTCCACAACTATCACACAACACCGTCTAGTCCGAAGCTAAGCAGAGCTTGTGTTATGACCTCTGGTTTGCTCAATATTATTATACTACTCTAAATACTAATCTCTATCATTCATTACAGTATCTATGTATGTATATACAAAGTTTTTGTTTCAAAATGATTCGAATTATTTCTAGCAACTTGTTATTTCTAACGTTACAGTAAATTACGAAAGAATATACTTCCAAAATGATATCAAATATATTTATTATTTACTTTTAGTTAACCGCACAGGGAATACCGACCACGTAGTTTTCATGCTCCAATTATCCTGCCGAGTCACATTCGGTAGATATGTAGGTACATGGAGCGAGCCACGTACGCATCATATTGTAATATTTACAAACAAACTCGGAAAATGCTGCCAAAATGCCAGAAACAATGTCAAGAAAGCCATTTAAATTATAAGTACTTATCGTATAAGATAATATTATCACGTTTATAGATGTAGATAAGCTTTTAATTGCTTTGAAGGTCGAATGAAAAACTAAAGATTTTCAGTCAAGCATGAAACTCTTGACACTAAGCTTCAAAAAATGAAAGTGTCAGCAAAAGATGCTTACGTAGATAGCAACTTAAAAGTGATTAAATTTTCTCTTTTTACCTGTAAATAACTAAAGAAATACGAATAGTTAGACATAATGCAGTTAATTTTCTGATAAACAAAGTAAATAAGCATTATAAAAAAAATGTCTGTCTAGCCACTCAAGATCACAGAATTTCAATGTTCTGAACCAAAGTTTTGATATTCTGAACTGAAGAATCACGTATAAAAACTATGTATTTGATTTTCTGAACAGAAGAACCACAAAATTGCAACTATTAAATTCAACTCGCACCCAAAAAAAAAATAAGAAAAGAAAATTACAAATATTCTCAAGTCCTCTTACTTCAAGATCAAGGCAAATTGAACGTAATCAACATATCTATTTAAGGAAAACACAACGGAAACCCGAAAGTTATTTAACTCTATAAATACCTTTCTCCCCTTGATCTAACTTAGGATCCCGTAAAAAGCCAAACTATATTTAGGATCTTTACAATTCTGATGCTGTAAAAATTCTTTTGTTGATATTATAATTATGTTCCGAATCTGACATGTTACGATAACAAAATTGTTTTAGACCAGATTATGTACTCTGCAGATTTCTGGTGTTTGTTTATAAATCATATCTTTCAGAAGATTTGTGAGGAGATGAAAATATAGCTCTCTGGGGAAATAATCGCAACTGTCAAAACAAATGACTATGAATGAAAGACGGACCTAGCAATGTATATTTGAAATAGGACTTCTACATTATCACGGCTTAGAATTGATAAGACTACAGTCGGCTGTGTGTACTTGTTATCAATAGAAGTGTGATCAACTGCAATAAGGATCTTCTCATAATACAGGAAGAGAAAAAATTCTGCAGAATCAACAACTTAAATCTTCAGGAACAACTCCTAAATAAACAACAGATAATTGCACAAAACCAATATCTCCAAGGCTTAACAAAGAAATTTCACTTCAGTAGTCCAAACAGAATGTAATCGAATGCATTCGCTCTAATAAATATTAATTCTACTGACGTCCTTCGGTCGTGCGTCTGTCTGTGCGGAAGGAAGGAGTCCTTCAAAACGACCTTGACCTAGAATGTTTTCTATAGCAGAACACTTTAGAAACCGTACCGAACGTTCTAGAATGTTTATGGCCACTTCATTATTATTATTATCAAATTCTTCATCTTCGACTGCTATGTCATTCATTGTAATACGCATTATCAAAATTATTAGAATATAGAGCAATTGCACCAACGTCATTTACCTTTCCAACGTCATTTATCTTTTCGCGTGTATTAAAATTTGTCACGGCCTTATCTTTAAATTCCGTCTACAGGCACACGATATCAGTCTAACAAAATCACAAAGATTTTTATCATTAATGACGTATTACAGTTTATTTTTTTAATTATTAATATCTAAATGTTTCAATTTCGAAATTGATTCAGTCAATCTGTTCCTTGAAATGCAAAGCCTCAGTGTATGGTTAGTATTAATTGTGCCATGTTTACGAGTTTTAATAGGATCAAAAGATTTCTATTAATGTTGAAGTTGTATCATTAATCACGATTGACATGAATCTGTTTTAAAAATCTAAACATATTCTCTGTTATGTGACAGATGGCCAATCCTACGGCTATCTATTTATAAAACAGTGACCCTTTACTTCCAAAGCCATTTACGTTGGCTCGGGTTAAACCAGTTGACATATCTGTAATCCGTTTATATTCGACTCGTAGGTCAAAAGGAACATTTATAAATGGTACAAAAAATATATATATAAAAATTACCAGTTTAAGATATTTGACCGAAGGAAACAGAGCTTGCACCAAAACCTGTCCTAAATTTTATGTTAAGTCCCTCGGTTACATCAAAATGTAAATTTAAAAACGTCATTTGATACCTCTTTCATTTTTATTCATATTAGTCCAAAATATTCTATGTTATGCAGCTCGATAAGTATCCTCAATGTAGACAATTATGATGATTTTATAATGAGCACTTATTGGAAGGTAATTGCAAGTGACAGATATTAATATGTTATGTAGAAGTACGTAGAATTTAATGGAACGGACAAAATAACCAGTGATGTCTTTCAAAAATGATGTACCAAATATGGTTTTTGATGCGACGATATTGTTAAATGACAGAAGCGTTAGATGCTCGAGCTCTACTTATTTGGTTATTACTTTTATTATTCTGTCAGTTGATTTCTAAATTAACACCAGTCTTCATTCATCTATTAAGTATCTTGAGCCTTTTATGCACAGCGAATACAAAGTTAAACTAATTTTTGGACCCATATATGAATTTTCGAATATTTGCAATTTATGCATCAAGCTGCATCAAGGCCCCATAAATACATATTTAAAGATACGTACTTTGGTTTTTTTTTTGCCGATTGGGAGCAGGAGAACGAATAAACGTTATTAAAGAAACTGTCTTTCGTTTTTTACTGATATGATATTTTTATTGAAGAAATCTTTCTTGTAAGGCATTTCAATAGTTTAGTGTAGGTACTGTGATCATCATCTATAAAATGTCTATAAAACTGTAATCGTTATTTTCAGTGCTAAACGTATTCAATCTTCATTTTTCTTCAATAGTATGTACATCCTCAGTTACCAAACAACCTGTGTAGAATTAAAAACTTATTTTTGAATCTATTGGACAACACAAATGTTTGCGAGTAGATTTAACATCATTTCAATAGACACTGACAGGATTTAACCAGGCTGAATAAATTCGCTAAAAGCCTTTGACACTTAAGTGTGAAGGACGCACTTGAGTTGATCATCGGTTCAATGTCCTAATAATATCAATCAATATGCAATGCAAATTAGGATAAAGAAGCTTTGAGTATATTATAAGGGTCTTGTGTTGTAACGCTCTTTTAGTTGTCGTGAATTCTCGTGGTTATAACAGAAATGCAAAATTTCCAATCAGTAAGTCAACTAGAACTAATTCTTAGCTGTTCAATAAACTCTAAAAGAAATTCATGATAATGATAACGATGTGCTTATACTAGTTTAGTATGAAAAAAGTATGAATAAGCATATGCAAAAGAACTGCGCAGCAGTCTCTGAGGATCCACTTCAACCATGACGAATCTGACAGCGCATTGTGGAAACCAATCGACCGTCGTATGACTTTTTCCATTATACATATACATACATTTATACATGGTAATGGAAGAAATAATACATATATTAAAATTAATACCGACATTATACAGACGCCCAAAGTTAATGATACAACCTTGACTACTTATTATGTTGCTTTATTCAGCCATACGATATTAAAATTGAAACCTGAGGACTATTGTGGACGTCATTTTTGACACAAATGAGTCAGAGAAGTATACATTACACAGGGATTAAATGATGTGACAAAACATTGCAGTAACAATGTTACAAGTATGTTTAATGTGATAGTACACCTTGATAAGAAAGAACCTAGATCTAATAAAATAACTTAGCGTAATGACGGAATCTAGAACAGCATCTCAGTGATGACGGTTTCGAAACACACTAATGCATTGCAATAACAGTTTAAGGAAAACAACACGTATTAAATGCTCTACACAATACTGAAGGACCACTTAGGACTAACCTAAGTGATTCTACCTAAGTGGTTGAGTGGCCCTGAACTAAACTGGCTTTCAACAGTTTAGCTGAACTGGCAAAATGTATTACGGAATCATAATATCTTAAACAAGAACCAATTCTCTTATAAAAATAAGAAAGTTGATAGTCCTTTTTTAAAAGATCACGTAATAATTTCATTTGTACGACTGGAATGTAGCTCCAACCTTTCAAGGACTAGACATATTTATGAATCGAAATGATTCACCTCATTCAGTGGTGGCATTGTTATCTACGTCAGTACTTCAGAATAGGGTGTCCTATACGCCATCAAATATGTATTAGGTACTCCATCATACATATATGAATCATAGTTGATTACAGATTAAAAAACTAAATCACTATGAATGGGTTAGTTTATATAAATAATATATATATATATATATATATATATATATATATATATATATATATATATATAATAAACCCCTATTTCTCTTGGTCATGATTAAGAACGGCCGGACCAATTTTAAAAATTCTTTTTTTTGGTTCACCAGCATACAGGGAAGTTTTAAAAGCAAAAAAAAAATACATATTAGGGTAGGGTAGGTTGGGTAAGTAGCGTAGGGTAGGTAGCGTAGCGTAGGTAGGGTAGAGTATGGTAGGTAGTGTAGCGTAGGTAGGGTGGGGTAAAGTTGGGCAGAGTAGAATAGAGTAGTTAGCTGACGGGAGCGAAGCCACGGAAAAGCTATTACTCCACATTTTTTATAAAACAGCGTATTCTTAAACTTTACTGGATATAAGCCTTTTATTTTGCGCGAAATATAATTTCTGCTTACGAAAGTATACTTAAATAAAATCTTTTAAATATTACGTAACTTTCAAGGATAATATCGTCTGTGCGGTATGTTTATTGCATCTCAAGAAGAAAAATATTATTTGAAAAAGTCCCTTTGACAAGGTGTACTTAAATAAAAAAATATTTCTGAAGGCGTCACTCATGTTCATTTTCAAGTTATATTAATAAAATATTATGTAGATCTCGGATCCTTATGAAGTCACGTTCTTCAATAGAAAATATTAACTAGACAAGTACTTGGGTACTAGCAATTCCTTTACTTGATTCTTATAAGTTTTCTCTTTTATTACAATTCAATGCAATCATAAATAGGTAAAAGTCTCGTTATTAAAATCTACATATCGGTGATAGACGTGAATGAGTCGGTTCGTTGTCACTAGTACATTAACAGTTCCATAATGGAACTGGTATTGAATATCATTGTCACTAGTTCCACAATTTCTTTTTAAGCACTTGTGATTTTTTAAGGGTGGAAATACACTAAGAGGTAAAAACACTTGAGATATTTTTGAAGGGTCGAAAAGTACTAGGAATAAAAATACTTGTAAACATTTGTAAGGGTTGAAAAACACTGTAATGTAACTAGTGATTTAAAAAAAACATCAGTTGTTCCATCATGGAATTAATGGACAACGAACCAAACACGTGTTCTATTAGTACAATGTACTTATATCTTATAAAATCTAACACTTCTATATCCCAAAATGTTTTTTGTTCATTCACCAGATCAAAATACAAACAAAAAACCTGTGTGTATGAACGACGAACGCACAAAAAAGAATAGCTAGTCTCGTGATTTCTATCCACAAAAAACTTATGAAGGTCATATAGGACATAACAAGTTATAGAAAGAACCTTCACAAATAATAAGAGAATGATGAATCTGTTTATGACGTACAAATATATTCTGTGCATGAATTATGCTATTTGAATAATTTGAAAAACGTATTTATTGTACTTTCCATCTCCTAACTTTTGCATTAGTGAACTCTCCTTTTTTGTTACTCGAATTTATTTCATTATGTTTATTTGCTTCAACACCATTCTCATCTACTACTACAGTAGAAATAACATTGAGTTTGACGCAGCTTGCTCAAAGTACAGGGTGTGCATGTACACTCGCCATCACAGATCCTGGCATTTCTGTATCATTGCCACACTGCCTGAGTCGCAGATTAGCAGTGCATTATTATCATTTATTAGTCTCCTATTGTTCAATAAATTATCTTCTTTAAAATCATCCCTTGGAGATTACCAAAGGCTTTGCAAAGACAATGCTGTTACAGCTGAAGCCTTATTTCTTGCTAGTCTTGTATTAGCGAATACATACAAATTCATAGATAATCTCATAGATAGTTTTCTATTATAGAGTTTCATCTCATAATTTTATTAAATGCGATTTATAACCCTCAGCATAGGTTTCTGCATCAGCCCTTATGTCTTCCGCTTAATAATTAATATCTGTTCCAGTTTCCGATTCACACATATAGGAACAATGATCATAATCCATTTTCTGTCCCACGGCACCGCACTGGCTTCCGATGTTTATATCGGAAGTATAGTTGGCGACCTTACAATGTTAAACTGACCTTCGCATATGCTGAGTAAATAGTACTTCATCATTGTTTGTTTACTCATCTGATCGATCTATATTATAGAACGTATTTTTTTCATATTTTGTATTGATCGTGCTAATGGCTTTCAATGATAAATGCATCTTGTAAAATCATTTGAGTATGTCCAAATTTAACAGCTGCATGAATATTATACAGACTTTAATGTTATGTAATCGCCTGTGTTCTAAATTACAATCAATAAAATTGTACAAGAATTAGTTTCATAAATCGTGATAGTTTATAATTCTCCCCTTCACCTAACATCTACCTTTCAATAAAAAAAAAACAAACTGCTGCTAACATACCAGACTTTCAGCTACTACGTAACATAATTATCACACTCCCACGTACAAACAAATGTAACATTTATCTACATCTATATGGACATAGGATACATTCCATTTGGCACGTCTGTGACGCCTCGGTAAATTAGCCGTACTATACGGGGCAGACCGTGTCTGAAAAACCTACGTCACAACGACACACAAGGGGTCTGTCAAAGTAATGGAGCAATGGACATTATTCGTTAGCATTGAACGGACATTGGCCATTGTTGCTAGGGGAACTTTCTGATCAATGTTTGAGGCTAGCTTGCTTATTGGTACAGCAAGCTTTTAATTGTTTTCCAAATGTTTACCAATGATTGTACGATTTTGGAGGCCAAATCGTCGAATTGGTCATTGTATTGACGCTAAATTAGCAATTATAAAATTGCCACTGTTTAACGATTTAAATTTTGAAAGTCATTACGTTAGAATTGTTAATTATATGTATTTCTAGAATGTCACGTAGAAGTTCAATAATACGAGTAAAATAATAAAAACGAGCCGTCCCTATTTGAAGATCTAGAAATATAAATGATTTAAATTCAGCGTTCTATATAATATGAATTCATTCAAACGGCGTTCACGATTACATTTTTAGATGTAAACAAAAAATATGAAAGTAAGAATCTTCGATATAATTAAAAGTAAGAACACAATAGTACCCAGAATAATTTTCAAAAAATCATTAAATAAATGCTCTATAAACGCAAAACAGAAACGTCACATCGAAAGGTCAAACGGATGAAGTTTCAATATTTGTTCAAGTTGTTTTGTCTGACAAACTTCTAGAATGGTCTTTGGTGCAGTTATGTGGACTTTTTTGTTTTGTAAATGAGGAGACGAGCCAGACTATAATAAAACAATATTTAATACTAACCCTGAATTAAAATAACTCGTTTTTTCATAAGGAAGGCGATTTTATTCAATTTCGGAATTAGGTACACAGGCTGACTGTAACCCTTTGTCAATATACATTTCATCTATTTGTACAGCTTACATAGCTCTGCATTTCTAGTTTAAGAGTTTATACTCTTATTAAAAATCTTGCAAAGTAGAAATTCAGTGAAAAGAAAGGAATGTTTCTTTTGTCCTTAGTACTAAAAAAGTTAATAATAAAGACAAAGAGAAAGAACGAAATTTGCAAGTCCATTTTGTTCAATGTTTACACAATACAGCTCAGCAATATGCAGAGATGGTCAATATGCGAACTTCGCTCGAAATAATCTGAAAACAAAATAAACATAGGAGCTGTGAGAATACGGGTATTAAAAAAAAGTAAGGAGCACATCATAATAAGGATGATAAAACAAAGCTATTTCTTTTAAACATAATTACAAAAGGAACCATTTTTTATATCGCTTAAACCGTTGACTAAAGATAACTAAGCTGAAAAAAAATTGTACTCCTTTACTAAGCATCCGGAAAGAATAATTTATCCCTCCTCAAGGCCAAGATATACCACTTCATAAATAATCTTTTAGAGACAGCATCTTTGAAAACACTAGGAAAGTTACTAAAGTAAATGTTGAAAAAATTATACTATCGATCACGCTTGACAAACGTGAGAGATATGAACTAAGGCCTGGGGTTTACAAATTATCTAATGATAATTTCTTTGATATCTGTAATACCTACACCTATAATACCACAATTTTTGCAATCGGAATGCAGATAATCGTAATATTACTGACCTTGATGCAAGAATTGATTGTAATGTTGTCAAAGTGGTTGTGATAGATTAATCCAATGGGGTAGACTATAAACATGTAACTGAATATCAGATCTTCAAACGATTAAATAACTGCTATTTGTAATCAAAGGACCAGTGATCTCGTGACATACTTATACACCGTTAAATTTTGATCGTTTCAGTCCCGTGGAGGGTCGATCCGATACATGAAACACTATCGATTTGTAAAGATAAAATTAAAAAATACACAGGTCATTAAACTCGCTCAGCTGATCTTTACTCAAAGAAATTAATTTCGTACATGGGTACATTAATTCTAGTTTTAGAAAAAAAGTACTTTATTTTTAATTTTTTCTTTATAAATCGATAGTGTTTCATGTACCGGATCGACCCTCCACGGGATTAAAACGATCAAAATTTAACGGTGTATGTATTTCTTTGATCATCTATCGTATTATATTACATCAAAATGGAAAGATTTTCATTTTAGTTGGTAAGTAAAGTAAGCCGACACAAACGACAATGATTGAATAAAATCACGTGTTTCTAATAGACGTGTCATTTCTACTTTCTAGAATCAATGATTTTGTTGTTTTCCGTTCATATATTGACGTGACATCAGTTAGATTGCACACGAATTCTGTATCAGACCTTATCGAAGCCTTTTCTCGTATTGTTTCAATTCCGTAAAGTAATATTATCTACTCGCATTTACGGCGCATTTTCCATCAAATCTGAGTCATAGATGCATCGTGTGTAATACGGTTTCCCTTTTAATTCTTAGAAACTATAGGGTTTCACGTCATAGGGTTTGATGCAGAAAAACCAGTTGCGTGTTATCGGATTGCATTAACCTTATTGATAGTTGAGGCGTAAGTACTATGTTTTTGCCTATACATTTACTTAATAGATTAATTCATTATTCCCCGAGAGGACGCCGGCGTCCGCACACCTATTGTCTTTCTATTGTGTCTCTAATTACGGTATTCAACAGGTTCAGGTTCAGGTTGTTATGACCAAATATTAAACATCCTTCATGGATCTGATACTCTTGAACTGCTCCTCTTGAACTGCTTCCCGAGTTGTCTCAACTTTTTGCCCCAGTTATGTACAGCCGCATCACGAGACATAGCTTATTCGATCTGCGAGTCACACTGATGCCTGAACCCAGTTTCTCTTGTATTCTTCGTATTCTCTCGGCTCTCAACACTTTAGGATACGAACCCTGACTGTGAAATGTTAGCGAACGAATTGAAAAGATCTTGTCAATATGTTCTTTGAATATTCCGTACTGGATTTATGGCTAATTCATTCACTGTCTCTTCTTTATAACTCTGGAATATACTTCCCCTTGACGTCAAAAAAGCTGAAAGTAAATTTTCCTTCAAGCGTAAAATTCTGAACTACTACTCGAAATCCTCTCGAGTTCAATCTTCGACAGAATTGTCATATTTTAAGTTTTCCTAATGATTTGATATTTATCATAGTATTTTTTAGTTTACAATATTAGCATATATACATATTTTATTTTTAAAAGTAACTAATTTAATGATACTACATTATATTTGAAATATCTGTTATTTATTTATTGTGCACATCTACCACAGTGTTGTTTTTTTAACCCAAAGGTTGACTGGTAGAGAATGCCTTGTTGCATTAAGTCCGTCTATGTACCACTATTGTACATAAAGATTAAATAAATAAATATGGATTTCTTTATGATGAATGTGTGAATTTGTAAAAATGGCAAATGGACATTTTCAACAGTTCTCTAAAGTCAATTATGAGTTTAGTACAAAGTGGCAAGCAATGATAACCTAACCTAACCGAAAATATCGCTCAAGATTCAACTACTATGTCTCCAAGTATATTCCTTTGTACGAGTAGCTAGATAAGTAGCTATGAATGCAGTGCTACTAACTATTTACTAACTATTACTAACTATTTACTTATCTATGTCTACATTGTCACCGGCCCGCACTGAAAACCAGCGTCGTAGGCTCGTCGCATTCTGCTTGGGGTCACGATATTAAGCTGAGTGCTCGGCCGTTTTGCGCGGACGTGGCGCATACTTCCCACAATATTAATTTATCATTGTAAAACTGTTACTTGCACCTTTATCCGGCAAATAAAAAGTTTTTCTTTCTTTCTTTCTTTTCAACTATGGATGCTAATTTGTATGTGATCTTGTGTACTACTTCTATCATATCACGCTTCAACAATGATGACGTGTTCTCTAGATAATATTGTAATGGGTTTATCCACTACTAAATAATCTTAAATAATTAATTTATATAACTACGTATACTCATTAGTTAAAACTTAGCTATTTATAAAATTGATACTAAGTCCTTAAATAGTACTGAAATTAAATTGAATCAACTGTATATTCTTTTATTTATTTTTATAGTTAACAAATAACTGTGCCGTTTTTTGTCACCAAACTCCATAAGAGAAACATTCTAAATACATGACATGGCTATGTGTAATTCTCACTGATCTGTGAATTGTATAGTTACACAGTAAGCAAGGATAAAAAATAAACTTATGGCAACAGAAATATTGTATTTGAAGGTCCACAACTCTTTAATGACCTGCCTAATGAAATCAAAGATTGTGAGCTGTCTGTTAAATGTAAAAAGAAAAAAAAATCGTCGAAATCTTACAGCAAAATCATGCATGCTCTTCATTTATTTGTTTTAATTAAACAATCAAATACAGTAACTAAATCAAAAACAATTTAAATTACAAACAAAACTGTACATCAATCATTAACACAGTACTCCTGATATGCCAATAGAATCATTTTCTATTCATTCGCACACAGATCATTTGTTGGATTAGAATCCAAGAGATCACTAAATGCAGCCATAGTGCGAAGTATTAGGGTCTGAGCTGGTGTAGCAGAATGACACTGAGGCACAGCAAACATCCTGTGCTTTCTAGTGCAGCAATTATTGTCCACCATATTTAAAAATCCACCGCATTATCCTCACCTTTAGCAACTAATGTAATCCTTTGCAGAAAGCGTATACATTAAGGTGATGAAGGACCTCTGATCTTAACTTCAAATAACTTTTGTACAAGGTCGCATTTTACTCATTTAACCAGTCCTTTCTCTTTCTTTTCAACCTTGATTCCTTTTGTCTAGTTACAAATCAGTATATTTTTAGAATAGGCTTTATATCAATAACGTATGATTTGAACTAACCTTTACACCATATCTTTAATCCCAAGTCGTTTACGGCGCGCACTGTTCCCGCGCGCCTCAAAGAGTTGTCAGCAAACTGTAGGGCCGAAGCCTACTGGGGCCAAGGGTTATGTGAAAATGAACCCCAGGGCCCTGGGACAAAGGCAATGAAAGGAGCAGGGTAGGTTTTTAGTCAGTAAGAGTCTGACACTATAAAAAAATGATTTTACCTATAAAAAAACCATATCTTCAATATTTTAAGGAACGATTAGACAAGCAAGCTCCACCGCCAATTACGTGGCAGTGAGCAGCCTTACTCCTTGCAGGCAGAACAGATAGTCAATAGGACCGAAAGGTTCCAACTACGCACCGGAAGATGCAGATGGAAGGCCTCCTACAAAGTAGACCGAGGACCTGGTGAACGTTGCGAGAATGGATGCCGAAACACACAGGACAAGACGTGGCTACACCTGGGGAGGTCTGGACATAGAGCCAAAAGATTTCCGGTAGTGTACATCTTCTGAAATGATGATATCAGACATGAAATATTACATGATATAAATATTTTCATTCGGTTGAAATTGCCAGTAACTTCAACAATTTATGAATATGAATTGGCAATTGGGAACCCATTTGGCTTATTCCAATTTCCAATAAAAGTTATTTTCATTTGATTCGGTTCCGTTGTTATTATTATTCACAGTTGGAATAACTTACTTCAATGAGTTGGTTCTTATTACCAGCAGTTTAATAAATCATTTGTTAGACACTTTGTATTTGTCAGACATTTATTTGTTGAGGTAGTAAGTCATCAATTGTCTTTTCCCTCTATGGGGTAAAGCGAGGGGGCGTGTTTGACTTTCACTGACTAAAACCCACTTGTGAGCTTCCGTTGCCTTTTCAGCCCTAGCGGACATCGTCCCTACTGGGCCTTTATGGTTGTACAGAGAACTCTAAGGTGCGCATGGGACACTACGTGCCGTCGATTCTCGTCGGGCTCAGTCCTTACCGGTCAATCGAACGGCGAACCACCCATTGCTCGTCATCCGCAAGCCCACAACTACGGTGACCGAAACTCGCATATCCTGTGTATTTTTTAAACCAAATTTGTTATTCTGGCATGTGCTTAAGGATGAGGAAGTTCTCAAGAGAAAAGTATTTATCCATTTTCAATAGCTCGTTTATTTGAACGGCAAAATAATAGTAGACTCCCAGCTCCCTCTCTCTCTCCCTGCTCTCAGAGTATGAAGTTGTTAAGTATGTCCAAACTAGATAGCATAGCAGCAACCTTATAATATTCCCACTGCTGGGACTCAGGCCTCCTCTGTAGGAAAGGGAATAGGCCGTAATCCACCACGCGGGCCCAGTGCGTGTTGGTGGATGTCACCTGTCTTCGAATTTTTGGTTCTAGGACATGCTGGTTTCCTCACGATGGTGATAAAATATTTACACAAAGTAATGCGCCTGGCTGGGTTTGAACCTGCAACCTGCAACTCGTAACTAGACTAGATGCTTCGAAATAAACTAAAAAAAATAAAACGGACGACAAAAGAGACGGTAACTCCAAGAAAGTTATGTAATTCATCCTCCATTTCAGAGATATGTAAATGAAGTATAAACGGAGCTACCACAATGAGTTTCCTCTTCAATAAGTATAACCTCAGTTGATCGAGTTCGATCTGGTTTGAGGCACTGCGGAAGTGGAGCAGCGCCGACGTCGTTACTCATGACAATTTGTGTTTCATACTGGTTCAGTAGGCACTCTACTTGTGTGAGATTGGCATACTATGTCATGTATATACGTATAGCTTATAGGAATTCCAATAGTGTACAAGAGAGAGCTTCTTTTATTGTTTTATGTGTTCTTCTTTGTATATCACATTATTAATAAACACGGAATTAAAACTGTATAAAACATTTGATGGGTGGTCTCAGAGCGATCTCTTATAGAGAGATTCTTTCAGTATACTATAAGGAAGGGGATCAATTTTAGACTGTCAGTCATTGTAATAATAAATTAAGTACATGTCGTGGCCAGATCATGAAAATTTATCACTTCATGATATGGCCAACTAAAACTGGCCAGATCGTTTAACATTTGATGATATGTCAATCCTTGTATGGTCATATCATTGATGTAGGATTTCTATGATAATAGAAGGTCTAAAGAAAGTAGGCCAAACGGGGATTGAAATATCATCAAACTTTAAAACTATCTGGCCAGTTTTACTTGGCCAAATCATGAAGTGATCAATTTATATGATCTGGCCACGACATGAGATACTAAATATTACTTGTCCACTTTTATTGAGTGACCATTTTAGTTTTACTGGGTGTAAAGTTCCGCAACTCCTTTGAAAAGAGAGGAACCTCCGACCATACGAGTGTTGTGTTTACTCTGGGCAACTGCCCGATAGCTGACTTCGGATTGTTTGTCTATGTTCTAATCACTTCTCGTCTTCTTCATGTTTCTTATCTAAAA
The DNA here is from genome assembly GCA_958295575.1 of Leucania comma. Classification (NCBI taxonomy): domain Eukaryota; kingdom Metazoa; phylum Arthropoda; class Insecta; order Lepidoptera; family Noctuidae; genus Leucania; species Leucania comma. The sequence continues at coordinate 21,373,970 of OY282478.1, read as the reverse complement.
CACTTTTCTTATCTGAAAATTAAGAACTATTACGAAGGAATCAGAGCGAGTACTGGATAGCTGCCGTCGAAATATTGATCGATCAATAAACACTTAACACGTGAATTCAACCTAAAGTAGGTCACCAGCGCTCTGTTAAGGGGTTTTAAATGTTTTAATAATATATTTTCAATGAAAGTTACAATACGGATGGACAAGAAGGTAGTACTAATATTTTTGTATACGCTATTAACAGTGTCTAATGTCTATATCTGCTTCGGTCACTGAACCGTCCTAGTTTAGGTGGGAATTCATCAAAAATACATTTTTTTTATACTCTGGGTAGAGCAAAAAAGAGTTTAAGGATCTTAGATGTACACGGTGTACTTATATACGAGTTGATTCACGTACACGTTTTTCTTGTGATTTTTTTTTAGTACAGATAGCTCGGTGTAATAGAAAACTAGTTTACTCACACAGAAACAATTTGCACCTGAATCTACACACGCGTCTAAGATCAACCCGCCTTCGTGAAATAGAATTCCAGTCTTTGTGACATTGACGATTACATTCAACCGCAAGATCGTAGGGCAAATATCAACGACTTGTGCTGTGTACAAATAGTGTAACATATCATCAAAATGCACATACACGTAGCGATTTGTCTTAGCATGTTGAAATCGTTGCCAAATCGTGATGAGGAAAAGGTTTAACGGAGCTTTAGCAATTGCAGATGTATTATCCATCTGCCATAAGTTTGTTGTATTTGTGTTTAAAGTTTAACGTCCAAGCTAAATTGTTCAAGCATGGAATTACGACCAATTGTGTTACACGTAGCGTGGCGTTCTAGAACCTTTAGTGTAATGTAAAAATCATGATAAGAACATTGCTTCATATGTTGTAATTCGAAATTATCAAATGACTCGTCCCGCTCTGGCGCAAGATAGTCAGACTTTTACCGACTAAAACCCACTTGCGTTTTGTAATACTAATAAAGATAGTTGTACCCATATTTTTGACTATGACTCTTTAGACTATGACACTAAGACAATGATCTATGTTGAACTTTACGATTTACAAATCATCTCAGTTGCCGTATTAGGAAAAAATACACATTACTTTGCACCAAGGTGATTCCGGTGATTCATATGTTACTATTGTATGATATATGTGACTAGACTCATATAAATCGTTTATATGTCCCCGAGAACATTAGCTAATGTCCGTTAAACTGTTCCGTAGCCAAAAAACATTTGAAACCGCTGCGTAAAATCACCGTGCGTTTAGTCACGTAACCCAGTCTATTGAGCGAATCCCTTCTCGAATTCTCTTCAACTCGATGTCGCCTTTATTTCTTTTGATCTACGGGTGGGATTTGTATAAGCTGTTGACAGGATATAAGTCCTTTTGGAGGCTACTGGGGAGGTCTGACTGACCTTTTACAAAAGTCTATATAGATTTTCTATGGGTTAGCTCAGTTGTTAGTTAAGCTTCTGAATTTGCTTAAGTTTTCTATTGAATTAAGTGGTATTTATTGGCTTTTGTATTACTTCCTCGTTTTGAAATGGATAGAATAGGGTCAGGTAGTAAAAGGTGGGTCTTGTATTGTGAGTTTGTGACCACCATCTTGATTTATCCACAGTACTATTACTACTCATTACACTAGAAAGAAAGAAAGAAAACATGTTTATTTGGCTTGCAATGAAGCACAATACAAAGTTTTAAAACTTAAACATAAATAAAATAAAATAATAAAAAAAAAAAACAACAACAAGAATGTGCCTCACGGCTGCGCCAAATAGGTTCAGTTCAGCATTATGCCAGACAACTTCGTAGCAGTTGCTTGACGCTGGTTTTCAACTGAACCTTGGGTGCCATCACAAACTACAATTATTACTTCTTTTTATTATTATGTTTTTCTTCTTACTATTATTTGTTCTTCTTTTTCTTTTTACCTATTACTTATTTAGGTTCCATTGCATTCAAATAATAGAAAAATCATAGAATGTAAAAAAACCAGTATAAACAGAAAATTGTATCCTTTTTCCTCAATAAAAATTGTACTTCTGTTGCAAAATCTTTAATACTTATGTCGTAAGTATAGGTTTTCACGGCGATGTTATAACATGGCGACACATGATGTCATAGAAAATAAAATTTTAATATCAAATCAAAATCAACTACTTGCAAACTTCATAAAAAGCCAAAGCACCTATTGTTCTACTAAATAATAAGAAATAAAATCGACGTAGTTAATAAAGACACAAAAGCTGAAATAATATAAATCATTTAATATTTAATAGTAGTTTTATCTTTAAGTACTACTTATTGTTTTAAAGTATGTAGATAGCACTAAAGTATGCATTATAGTACTATTCCTGTTATTTATTTAAGTATTCAAAAAATACTACGCCGACGATATTCGTCATGTCCTTCAGAAGGTCAGGATCCTGCTGCGTAATATGGCATAGTCACACTTACTATATTCGATGTGTAAATGTGTTTGTAGCAATAAAACGTAATACCTTTTTTTTGAGGTGAGTAATCATCTAGTGATTTCTCCCACCCTCTGGTGGAACGAGAGGGTGTGAAAAAAAGCAACTGTGTCCTTTAGTTGCTTTTTTAGGTGGGAAAATCGTCCAATGAGATATCCGCGACCTTGGGCGGGATGGGAGATAGTGTCAGACATTTACTGACTAAAACCCACTCCTATTCGTTTTTTGCCTTTCATACCGGGGCCGAACCTTCCTTTCAGAAATCGATCCTTGGCCCCAGTAGGCTTCCTTGGCTTCCACCCTGCTGGGCCCCTACGGTTTGCAATTCCTTAAGGCGCGCGTAAAATACTACGCGCCGTTGAGGACTTGGGCTCGGTCTGGACGGTCATCAGATGGTTTGACGGCGAGCTACCCATTGCTCGCCGTCCGCAAGCCCACACTCTACTACCCTACGGTTTTGCTGCATCTCTTTGTCGCCGTCGACGACTCGGGCTCCATTACTGGACGGGCGCAGTTACTAATTGCTCGTCTCCCGCAAACCCATGTGGATTCCTTAGTGAGTGCCTGTCTGTACGTCAGATAATTTAAAGTTCATGACATAATCCACGCTCGTGCCCCTCTCGTGACGAACGACCTCGCATGTTGTTGTGAGCACATCTGAGTCAGAAATTTTTCGGGGATCCTGAATGATTTACGTTAGTGAAGCCGTAAACAAGTGTGTAGGAATCGGTGTATAGCTACCATATACATTATAGGACTGGTTCTTGTAGAAAACAGTATTTTATTAGAAGATTTTTTTTTCATTGATATAAACTAGTGCATGACTTCGATCACACCTGATGGTAAGCAGTGATGCGATCGTTGATGGTGAGACGCAATAGTTTATTAAGAACCTATTCACTCTAGCCTTGATGGCACCTATATTATAATCGGATGGGAATACCGCAGTAGGCAAATTGTTCCAGTCCTTTGATGTACGGCGAGGCGAAACGCTTAGTTTGGACCGTAGAGGTTTCAACAACTTAAAGATGGATATTCGCGGTACGTCGGGTTGTCCTACGGTAGATAGGAGTTAGCGGAATCAACTCATGCAATTCTCGCGCACACTCTTCAAAATGCATCCTGTAAAATATCCAAAGGCATTTCTTTTTTATTTTTAGCAGAAAAAAAGGTCGTAGCTTGAGGGCTAATCTTTTTTACCATCATGGGGTAAAATGGTACAGGAGTAGCAGTGTAGAGTTAGTGCTATACCATTTTTAACCCCCGACGGAAAAGAGGGGTGTTTTTTTATGGTAGGTAAAATCATCCAATGACAAATCCCGCCCTTGAGCGGAGCGGAAAGTAGTGTGAGACTCTTACTGACTAAAAACCTACCCCGTTTCTTCGTTGCCTATCATGCCGGGGCCGGGCCTTCCCTTCGGAAGCTGACCCAAGACCCAAGCAGGCTTCGTGTGTGACCTAATATTTGAAACTATAACTATACATTTCATATTGATGACAAAGAATGTCGGGGGTTTTTTTTAATTTTAATTTTGTTGTTATCTCTTATGTCATTGTATTTATAATATTATTGTTTTAGACAAATAAACGTACGTATTAGTATTTTACCAGTGTGTCTCGTGTTTATTTCACGTTTTAACCTGTACCTATCGTGACGACTAAGTACATTCTAAGAACCTTGTTAACTCTGTATTTACTCATATATGTAAATCATTAACCCTTATTCCTTATTATGAGAAATAGGGGCATTTACATAACTGCATTTTTATTTGCATATATGTCTCAGCACGGATACAATTCTAGATTTACACGTGTTAATTGAATTAAAATTTTTAGCAAGAAATCCGTTTCCTTGTCTTTTCCTTTATTTGAGAAATTCTGCTTACGTAGACAAAACTGGGCGAACTGACAACGACAACTGGTTCCGTACAAACGAACTTATTTATGTAAATAGTTGAATTTCCAAGTCGACTCTCGAAGATTTTTTGATGACGTAACAACAAATTTACAATTTTCAGATTTATTCCTATATTCGTGTTATGGGACCTTGCGTTATGCCAAATTTCAGGGTTCTAGGTCAACGGGAAGTACCGTATGAATTTTAATTCCCTTGAGAGTATCGAAATATAAGTTGTTTGTGACTTAGACGGCCGTATCTTTTTTTTCGTTAACTTAAAAGTATAGTTTTTTCACTGCTTCAAGGGGCCACAGACCTGTATACAGTTTAAATTTCAACTCGATTCTTCCACGCATTCCCGAGATAAAGGGTCTTGACAAACAGACAGACAGACGGATAACAAAGTGATCCTATAAGGGTTCCGTTCTCTCCTTTTGGGGTCGGAACCCTAAAAAAAAAACAAGATGACAATGATGTTAGTCACCATATCAAAACATTATTTAATTACATGTTACTCCACTATAAGGTAATATAGAGATATTACTATAAACAGTATAGCCTTGACTGCAGTTTGTCATGGTCTATTTTTATCACCGACTTCTTGATGATAATTGCCCTCTTAAATGGCCTTTTAATTAATTATATCTGTTGTTGATTTATTGTCAGTTGTGTCAGTGTTTGCTCTTGGGTATTCAGATTATACCTACTATGACCTCTATTGTTATACACAGCTAAATTTTGATCGTTTTAATCCCGTGAAAAGTCGATCCGGTACATGAAACACTATCGATTTGTAAAGATAAAATTATTATTACGAATTAATTTCCGCATGTACGAAATTAATTTCTTTAAGTAAACATCAGCTGGGCGAGTTCAATGACCTGTAGGTAATTAGTAGACCGACAACTAACCTACAAGGATTATTGACTCGTTTACTTAAAGAAATTATAATCGATAGTGTTTCATGTACTGGATCGATCCTCCACGGTATTAAAGCCGTGTATATTCGTCTATCTTTACGCTAACTCCAAATTTCTCTAATGTTGTTTAATGTTCGGTAGTAAAGAGCTCAGTATAATCCCTTTTGCCGTCTAAGCTTATCCTCAAACGTTGAGATTAAGTAATGGACTCACTTAGGTTCGGAAGGCCTTGGATTACGGACTCAAGGATTCCAATTTCAACAATAGTTGGGTACTATATATGTACGAGTAGATGCCCGAAAATGTTAAAGCCAGAGAGAATTATTTCTCCAAGCTTTAGTTATACGGACAAATATTCCAAGTAATATTAATTATAGTGCGAAGACGAGGACACATCATATTTTGATGAGATTTGTCCGGTGTTTCTTCTAGGTAAGCGCGCTTCATCGTCGACTGCATCGTCGCTTTCAATCAGGTGACATAGAGGTCAAGTGCGAACCTATCAACAATAAAAAAAAAACGTTCAGAACACAAATTGGCGCTCATAACATTAACATATCGAAACCTTTAACAGATAAAATAGTATATAATAAATATGGTTAAGTTTGCTCTGAAAAATCGACCCAGAACCTAGTTATAATTTTTATTTTGTGTTTAAACTAACTTTAATTTTATTTAATATGTTTACTTACCTGCAGAGTGTCATATTTGCACTAGCAACAAAGCTCTATAAATTAAAGTAACAAAAAAAATTGCACATGTTGAAACAAGTGGAGAAAGTTTGTCATTCCGGCTGAGGCGGCTGCAGAGACCAATTACCATTTCTATCAAACGACGTTTTTCAATACACTTACAAAGAATGAACGGGGGCCGGGTGGACTGGCGACTCGTTGAGGTCACTTGAAGCCCGGCTTGATACGATAAATTGTGGCGGGAGTGAACTCGCGCACTTTTCCGCACTACTGCAGAAAACAGTAAATTATGTCCAAAACTGCGTATATATAGTGTATTTTCTCCATCGCAATGGTATATAAATTCACTACAATAGTATTATACGTACCCAGCAAAATAATTTAATTAGATCCGTATCACAAAAGCTCATCCGCATTATCCGTAGAATTAAAAGGAACAGGGATATCTATATATATCAAAATGAATCCCTTTTTCCATTGGTCAGGCCTTCACGCGTGAACGGCTGGACCAATTTCGCTAATCCTTTTTTGTTGTGTTTTCTATTGTCAGGAGAAGGTTCTTATGAAAGAGAGTAGGGTAGAGTAAAGTAAAGTAGGGTTGAGTAGGGTAGAGTATGGTAGAGTAGGGTAGACCTACTCTACTCTACCATACCTACTCTACTTCACCCTACTCTACCATACCCTAGTAGAGTAGAGTAGGGTGAAGTAGAGTAGGTTAGGGTAGGGTAGAGTAAGTTAGGGTAGGGTAGAGTAGATTAGTCAGTAGACGGGAGCGAAGCCGCGGACAAAAGCTAGTGTTTTATAAAAAGAAATGCAGATAAAAGGTGTTTAAGGAGGTTTAAAAAAGCGTACATTTCTTGCAAAACACATCATTTACGACATTTTGGGGAAGCCTATGTTCGTATTGTCAAATGGTGATAAATGTAGCAAAGCAGTAAATAAGTATGATATAGTTTCTGCGGCGATCAACGCTGTGCTGACCATTTTGACGCTAACTAAACATTCGATAAAAATACAAAAAAAAAAGACAAATATGAATAACCATATTTGTTAAAACATGCGAGAATACGGGTAAAAGTTGTAAAATATACTGTATATGGACCGACTATTGATTTCCCCAGAGGCCGTGAATTTATTGCACAGCCTGTGGCTGTGGGGGTGTCGATAAGGATGATTTACGCACGACTATGAGAAATTTAGTGGTAAATGTATCGGATAATGCGAATGAGCTTTTGTGATACGGATCTAATTAGATTTTTTTGCTGGGTGCAAATACTATATGTATTTTATACACCATTGAGGTGGAGAAAATAAACTGTAATATACGCAGTTTTGGACTCAATTTACTGTTTTCTGTACTAGTGCGGAAAAGCAAGCGAGCTCAGTCCCGCCACAATTTATTATATTTATCGTATCAAACTGGGATTTAAGTGACCCCCACATCACCGGTCTACCCCTGTTTATTTATTTCTTTGTAAGTGTATGGAAAAACGTCGTTTAATTCTACCATGCTACGTTTAGTTTGACTACGCAAACAGCATATCTTTCCTTGAAATCGCCGGTTAAATCAAAAGCAAATGACCTAGAAATTGGTTCGGATGTATACGGTTCCCCTCGTAGGTATGTAGAGGGCAATTTGTAAACGTTCGGTGCCAATCCCGGAGCGACCGTGAGCGCTCACTTTCAGGGCTGCAATAAAATTAAATCGTATATCCTTCAGTACTCTAATTCAAATAAACACATTCTTTACGTGTTTTTGGAGAGTAAACATTCCTTTATTCTGAGTTTAGTTTATTCAGTCGTAGTTTTTGTTTTAACTTATTTATTTATTTATAAAACTTTATGCACATAACACTGTACAAAGGCGGACTTAATGCCTTAGGCATTTTCTACCAGTCGACCTTATTGTGGAGCAGAAACTTAACATAGGTAGGTGCAACTTATAAATAGACAAGCTGAAATACACTATACTAATAAATACATACTTAGATACACATATAAATAGGCAATGTTATTGTGAAAAACAAATCCAACCAATCAGCGCTGTGATTATTCTGCCAACCTCTTACGAATGAACTCACGAGGAAAATCGGCTTGCCGCCATCTTGACATTCAGAGGGAGCGCATTCCAAAGTGATATCGCCTAAACAAAAAATTAACGAAACAAGAGGAGTGGATAAGCCCGGAGCGGTGTGAGGGACATCGTAGAAGACGATTATTTGTAGACCGAAGATTAATAGTGTCACGAATACTTGGTGTTTCTATACCTACTAGTAATTTTTAATATGGGCTCGTTAGCTATTGCCAGCGGCTTCGCCCGCGTGAAAATAGGTTTACGAGACGTGCCGAATAATATCGGGCTGCTTGAAACCAATCCCACTCAACAAGCTGTACCCGTTGGCTGGAATCGCACCACCCGTCGTCCGTAGGAATATTGCATGTGGACTTGAAAAAAGTTATCAAGAAGCCGACTCCCGACATCCCCTTTATAATCAAGCAGTAGCTCCGGGTAGACTTAAAAGTCGGAGGAGCTTCCTTCGCTGTGCACAGGCAATTCGGTATCGACCATCCACAGTGAGATGTAAGTTGTGGGAGGAACACCACCCACCACCGCCAGATTTCGTTCAACCCCGAGAACATCTGCCACTCGGACGCGATCTGCAGTGGTCTTTATGGAAGGCGATCAATAGACTACGGACGCAAGTGGGCCGCTGCAAACACAACCTGGCGAAGTGGGGTATTCTAGACCCCTCCAACTCCCAGTGCGAGTGCGGTGCTCCTGACCAGACGATGGCCCACTTATTAGAGTGCCCAAAGTGTCCCTACACCTGCAATTTGGAGGACCTCAAAAATGCCACTGATGCTTTGAGGGAAAAGACAACCATCGATACGATAAGAAGAAGAAAAAGAATACAATATTTGAACCCTCTTTAATCCCTTTAGGGGGTGAACTTTGGAAAACTCCTATCTTAATGCTTGCTTATGTCATATAAAGAAACCTTGTACTAAATTTCAAGCTCCTAGCTCCCAGTAATTTCGGCTGTGCGTTAATATGTCAGTCACTCAGTTTCTCCTTTTATAAATAAAGATAGAAGAAAGATAGAGAAGTATATATATGAACGAGTTTCAGACTCATTATTGCTAAACCGTAGGGGCCCAGCAGGGTCGAAACACTGGAGCCATGGGTAATGTGAAAGTGTACCCCGGGGCCTTGGAACGAATGCAAAGAAGGACCAGGAATGGGTTTTTAGTCAGTAAAAGTCTGACACTATCTCCCGCACCGCCCAAGAGCGCGGAGATGTCATTGGCTGATTTTCCGACCTAAAATGAGACTCATTATTATTGCTATGGTGAATATAGCTAAATTGTTCAAAGTCGATATAGCCATCAATAATAATGAAATGTGTCTAACCAATTGTTCACGCATATATCTGGTTCATCATTTGAACGAAACTACATGCTTAGTGACTTAGCTTGATACAAAATGGATTTCTACGTCAAATTCCATAGTTGTATCGAAAAAACGTAGAGAAATCGCTCATCTAGGTCTTACGGTCTCGGATTACCGTTTTATGGTATTTATTAAAACGAGGCTACGGAACCACGCACATCGATCTATGTTAAACTGTCGAACTAGTCAGATAAACTCTACTTAGCTACGAGTAAGTTTCTCCTTATAATCTGGAGAAAGGAGAGAAATATAGAGTATCTCAGTATGTCTTAGATTTTCCTTGATGTTAACTTATTTTCTCGCTCGATAAAATTTGAAAGAAAAGGAGATGCTTGTGAGACCTATAGATATTTTGGGCGCGCCACAATTGAGGCGATATGTCCCATCTTTCAGGTGTGGCTGGAGAGACCTCACGGCGTTCTCAGCAGGTCCTTACCGAACACGGCAATTTCGGCAAGTTTCTGTTCCGTTTTCCCGCTCCGCCCAAGGGCGGGATTTGTCATTGGATGATTTTACCTAACATAAAAAAAACCTATTGATCTTTTGTTTTAAGCAAATTGTTATTACTATTGAGAGCACTGATGGCCAAGTGGTAACGGCCCCAACTTACGAGTTGTAGGTAGCGGGTTCAAACCCAGTCAGGCGCATTACTTTGTGTAATTTATTTCATCACTACTACTCTGAAAACAGTGAACGAAAACATCGTGAGGAAACCGGCATGTCTTAGAACAAAAATTCCAATACATGTGACATCCACCGACCCGCACTGGGCCCGCGTGGTGGATTACGACCCTTTCCTTCTCCTAGAGAGGAGGCCTGAGTTGGGACTCAGGCCTCCTCTCTAGGAGAAGGTAGTGGGAATAATATAAGGCTGATGCTATGCCATGCTATGCGAAATGGTTATTGTTTGTAGTTTGACCTCCATAATATGTCTACAATTATTTGACTCCTCTCTACGACTTTGAAATACTTGCTCGGCAAAATCATGAATTCCCTTTGAAAAACCCCAGGAAACAAGATATTTATTATAGTGTTATAAAAACTTTTAACGTTATGCGTAATTTGCATCCGTTACCCAAACTAGAAACTTTAGAAATTCCAAATTATAATATAAATACGTTACTAAAAAAAGCTGTTCGAATCTGTTCTGAGTCAAGAATTCCCCCGTACAAGTCAACACACTCCAATTATGTCATATAAAAACTAGTAATATAAGCAATTTTTTTTTCCTTTGCCTTATTTAAATGTGTGTACTAGCCACTGAGTCACCGTATTATCCCAGGCTATAACATTAGCATTAAATTGCACTAACGCATCAAGGCCGAATATTGGACCGGTTTTGTAATAAAAGATGGAAACCGGATCGTGGTGGTTTTTAAATGTTTACAATTTTATTCTCGCATGTCTTGCTGGGGATTTTCATACTAATTGAGGCGTGTTGTCCCTTAGTGCTCGATTACGGAGACGCGGCGCGTCGGGCGGTCCGTCGTACATTGCCATATTTGTTTGTTTTTGCTTGAGCGATAACGCGCCCGCTGCAGCAATGTACGACGAAACGCCTAACGCGCCGCGTCTCCGTAAACACGGCCTTAAACTTCTGGTTGGATAGAGCCCCGCTGACTTTTAAATCCATTTTCGAAATCGAACAAATCGAAACATTGATTGATTTACATATGCTATATACGTTCTAAAGAACAATTAACCAGCATTTTTTTTGTGTAAATATATTTGTAAAGATCAAAGCCGTTTGAAAGGAGTAGGGAAAACAAGCTAAAAATATTATATTGTTAAAGGTTTGGCATAAGTGTTACCAAAAAATCATGTATGATAATGTTGTACGTGAATCTTAAGGAACATCTATTTTTGCAAGCCTATTCGCCTAACCGTTCCGAAGTGTAAACTTCAGAAAGACTGTTTTATAGCACTGCTCTGGAGTTAAGGCCTTAAAGAGTGGTTATTTTGCACATATATGCTGTGTCCGTAATATTATGCTAATTAAACACCAAATTGGTCTCGTGCAAAGACAATTTTAGAAACTCCGATGTAATAAAAATGCGTAGGTACTTTTAAAAAAACACGCGATCATCTTCATCTCATTTTATAATAATATGTGTTTTTATTAATAGGTTTGTTTTTAAATATCCTGTTTTTTTTTACTGTTGAACTCATTTTCTAATTCGATCCATTTTTGATTATCTCGTTTATTGAATATTTTAACTTACTAAAAATATTTTTAATATTTCATAAAAATACTAGTCCATCGGTATCGTGAACAGAATTATATCTTCTTTGTTTTGGGTTCACATTTCAGTGGTCTACACTGCGCTCTCATACTTATTAATATTTATTTATTTATATATTCTTTATTGTACACCGCATAAACAACAAATATAGGACAAACTCTTCTAGGTCTTATCGCACAGGGCAATTTCTTACAGACAACCTTTGGGTGGACTGAGTGAAAGGAAATAGATTTGGGGTTGGTAAAAATAGTGTAATATGAAAATGTTATAAAGTTAATATGAAGAGTTTCCTACCGGTTCTTCTACATAAGTGCTCGGGTATGGGGACGCAGCGCGTTGGGCGGTCCGTCGTACATCGCCAATTATGTTTGTGTTTGCGCAAGCGATGACGCGGCCCGCTGCAATGAACGACGAACGCCCAATGAAATCAGAAATCAGAAATCAGAAGCGTTTATTTCAAATAGACCAATTACAGGCACTTTTGAATTGTCAAAATGTCGGTCAGTCCAAAAAAAAAAAAGTGAAGCTAAATTGTGCGGCACAACGCGCCGCATCTCCGTAAACAAGGCCTAAGAAACGACCCATAAAGACCTTGCACTAGCTTCAGAAGTTTTATAAGTGATGGGCACTTAGAAAACGTCAGAAGTAAGATTATGTGTATTACTCGTAAAACATTTTTGAATTTGAATCACGGCTATTTGCCATGCCGAGTTTTAGATAACTTTATTGTACGAATATACATATATTTGTTTACCAGTAACGTTAACAAAACTGGTATCAACCACATTGTCTTAGAAGATAAGAGCTGACAAAAATTTACATAGCCGGAAAAATATAAAAATGACTGCAGAATTGTTATCATTACACGTGGTTGATAATAAAACCGTTGAAAAAGTAATAACTGTTTCCATAGAAGCAGTTACTACTGAACAAGTGGTAATAAAAAGCAACATAAAATGTAAAAACCGTAACGAAGAAAAGAGCAACCACATTGTTTTAAATGAAAATGAAATTATGCATAGAGTGTAATAACACTACAATATCTTCTGGCAGTAATCTCATAAGTAATATAACACAGTACGCACATTTAAGAGTCACAGCTGATATAAACATAGCCGTAGAAAATATAACCGACTTGACCGAGCGAATCGTCGACATGGTGTAGTTTGGGGGTTATGGAACAGAGAGTAAAGTCCCACATACCTCCGTTGAAAAGGGAGGATCCTCCGACCAGACAGATGTTATATCTGGTGGGCTACTGCCCGATAGATGAATTCGGGTTTGTTCTATATGTTCCAATCGCGCTGCGAATCTTACTTGCGCGATGCAGGATTAGCTTATTTGTGACGACATAGATGTCGCTACAGTAGCATAGCACGCGTGCCTCAAGATGTCAAGAAAACCGTAGGGGCCCAGCAGGATCTAAGCCTAGTGGCCTTAGAGGCCCAAGCCCTCCGTTCAAATTTGAGATTAGAATTACCTGTAATGACGCCATAAATAGGTACTCTAACTCGCATTTTTGAACGCGAACGTAGAGTTCAACTGCCAATATCAAACAAGTGTCATTTATGGCCACTCACTAAATTTTATTTATTTATTTTATTTATTTCTAGCTACTCGAGTTAAAAAAGAAGACCCTGGGTTGCACCTCAAAGCATTTTTTAACGATTGGGGTAGGGATTCTACCCTACTCTGACAAAGAACTAGGATTGAGTTTTAGTCAGTAAAAGTCTGACACGCTCTCCCGCTCCGCTCTAGAACGGGGATGATTTGAAAGGCCGAACTATCTTCTAAGTAAGACAAGCTGCTTAGAAATCAGTCTATCAATGCAAACTACATAATAACAAAACTCAATGAAGCAAAGCAGATCATTATTATGATCTCGCTTATACATAATCATACTATCAACATGCGTCTGTGTCTTCATGTTTAGCAAGGAGCTATGGTAGTTGGGCGTATCTACACAAGTAATTAACTTGAAGATTCTTTCATCTACTTTTAAAATTCTTTGTCTTCTTTATTTTTATAATTAACTCGTTCTCGTATGCAATGATAGTAATATTGAAAAGCAACAGTCGACTTTCATGTAGCAATAAAATAAAATGATCAAATATGTAGTGTTTGTGTACTTGTCTTGGAGTCATAGGCGTTGGGCGACCGGTGGCACGCAACAGTTGACAGTTGCTTTCGGGCGGTCGACTAAGACGGACGTCTTAAACCTAACTGCTGGTGACCTAACGAGCCAAGGTGTTTACCCCCTGTGTCAGTGCTTTTACTACAAAATGTTTTCGTTAGACTATAAGTATTATGGGATACATAGCTTCTAAAAGTGGCTTTGCTTAATGCAATTAGTTCTTCCTTTCTCGTAAAAATAATAAATAGCTTTTGGCGTTAACCCAGAATTTATAGTAATGGTCATCCCTTAGCTGCCAGTGGCTTAATTCAATTTAATTTTGTTAATTGGTTTTTTTTTCATTACTTATCTACATTGTGCTAACATAACAGACGCGACAAGAAATATCTAACCAAGATTTATATAACTCACAATATGATTTAAAAAGAGTATCCATGGTGTTTTTTGCAAGTTCTTCTCCATGGAGATCTACGCTTTGGAACGTGTAATTTACGTTCACTCTTTTTTTGACTGACCGACATTTCGACTATTCAAAAGTGCCTGTAAATGGTCTATTTGAAATGAATGCGTTTGAGTTAGAGTCAACCCTGTTACCAAAATCTAGATCCTTGTAACAATTTAAGCGTGAAGGGGTAACAAAAATACAAACACATAATACAAACTTTCACTTTTATAATATTAGTGTGAAAATTTGATACAAGTGTGATACAAAATTCAATAAAAGAGTTATTAGCATACACGTGGTTATGTAAAGAAATATAAGGAAAATTGAAGCCTGTTAAAAGAGATTCACTTTAGTGTCATGGAGCAAAAACAAGAGATCGATGATAACAAGCAAGTGAATATTACAGTAATCAATTTACAAGGATCACTTTGATGCTTATTGAATAGGAAAATCAGTTTCCAAATATAAACCATTGACTCTGCCATATACAATACATTCACATCAACTTTTTTTAAAGGGTCTGAAATCATTGAAACGGTCTGGGTAGAGTGAGAAGGAGTGTCAGAGTTTTACTGACTAAAATCCTGAAAGGGTTTGTTCTTTCAACTGCCCTTTGCGTTCCAGGGGGCGGTAAGTAGTTCCAGCTTGGCTGCTGGAACTACTTACCGCCCCCAATAGAAATTTTGCTTATAATCCGATTACTCTTAATACCATTAATAATCTTCATCTACCTGACATAAACGTCGAGCCATGGCCTAACTCCATAATACTGCGTTGTACATTAGTTAATCATGTGCTAATCTTTGACGTACACATGCAGGATAAATAAACCATCTGACACGTACGTCATACGTCAGCATGCGTCTTTGGTTACACCTTCATGTTCAATTACGAGACCATCGCTTATGTAACGCTAATTCAATATATCTATGGCTATGGTTACTATAATTTTATGCCTTTTTGTAGATGAAAACTCATCATATAACTTCTCTCGCTCTGGATGAAGCGATAGGGATTGTTAGAATTTACTGAATAAAACTTGTAAATGTTTCTTCAGTTGCCATTTGCGTACCAGCGCCGCGCAAACTCTGTTTCCAATTATCCCGCAAACCGTAATTTTATGCCTTAGACGCCAAACGAATCAGTAAGTATCTCGTCTTAGAAATTGAACAGTATTCATCATCATCTTCCTGCCCTCGTCCCATGTTACTTGAGGTTGACGCAACACATTATCATCTATTGTATCCAATCAGCCGTCACTCAATCACTGACTCCCTTCTCCTTTCAAATCACTCTTCACATAATTCACTTACACAGTATAGAAATTGAACAGTATTACAGAACTAATTAACTGAAGACTTCTGCCATCTAACACTACATTGTGGTCGTCTTCGTCAACAAAGAAGTTCCATGTTTTCTGATGCCATGAATTTCGCTTCAGTAGATCAGTCATAACCTTCAAATTTCAAAACGCGTGTTGATAATATATAATCAATACCCCATCCATATAACTATCTAAATATAATTTCCCTTATTCTATTAACGTAACTATTATATCCTTTGGGATTTAGGACGGAAGCTTCTGTATTTTGCTTCGGATCAACGTTAACCTTGGACCTAAACCACCCCTGCCTATTTTATTTTATGTATATGTCCCCATAACACCTTCCACTTCAAATAATACTTAAACGCGTAGACCGCGTATATCGAAGGATCGGAACAATTTGTCCGCTGCAGTATTCCCATCCGATTATATTTTAGGTGTCTTCAAGGCTACAGTGAATAGGCTCTTAATAAACTACTGCGCTTCACCATCAACGATTGCATCACTGCTTACCATTAGTTGCAATTGGTTGCATCCCTAATCATAATCAATAAAAAAAATATATACGTCTGTTGAAAACCAATATTCTATCCTTATAGCCATCATCTACCTTGGGATTTAAGACAGAAGCTTGTGCATTGTGCTCCGGATCAACGTTAACCTTGGACCAAAACCACGGCAGCCGATTCTGTTTTATGTGTCACCATAACACCTTCCTTTCAAATAATACTTAAATTAAACCGTCATAGAGTCACGAGACTAAACTCTGCGTAACCATGACCCGTAACATCGTCAAGGTCGATACAATTGTGGAATTCGGAATACTTATTCAGATTCACATTCCGCGATTTAGAAAACCGCTTTCACAGTGACGTCACGGTTACTGACCGGAATACTGATCCAATAGTCTGATCTACGTTTATGTAAATTGATTGAGCCATTAGTGAGATTTCGCGTTTGTGTTTCGTCTAGCGTTGGCATTTGTGGGCATTCATCGTTTAAGCTAGTTTGCGCGATAATGTGATCGTCCTTCATCGTGTCAACGTTTAAATTGGCTTGTGCTATGCTAGCTAATCAGCATTCGCGTTTTAGTATATGTAATAATGCATACAACTGGGTATTTGATTCAGTTTGGGTCGAAACGAATTAAAAATTTATTCTAAATCGTAATTAGAAAGAATTTATGGAATTTGTTCGAAATAAAGTAAGTTAGAACCTTTCAAATTTGGCAGAAGAGGAAACTGTCAAGTAACAGAATAAGGATGCATTTATACTGAAATGTGACGTCACCCCCATTAGGCTATGTGTATACAAAAAAGATGGCGTGGTTTACCCACCACGCTGCTAGTTTTCTTCATATCAATATTTGAAATGCTAATTACTGCTTCGTTTAATAAGCAATTTTGGTGCTGTTTTTAAAACAGATTTGTTTGTAATGTCATCTAATATGAAATGTGTTCTTCGTTATTTAGTATGAAATCACATCACACTAATATTATAAAGGCGAAAGTTTGTGGGTGTGTATGTATTAGGTACTTCTTCACGATTTGGATTATATGTATTTGGCACACCTGCAAACGATGTCCAGGTATAACACAGAATGTTTTTAATTCCAGAAGTCCCCTTGCGACTTTTTTACTATCGTACGGGCGAAGCGTTAGCGGCTAGTATTATACAAAAAAGTATTATCAACACAGGATAGAACCCAATTGAATCTAAACGCAATAATGCAGTTTATGCACATACGCGAGCGGTAGGCGAAACATCCTGATTGCAAGTTTGCCCAATTATTTGAACGAGTAAAACAAACATGGCGCGTTGGTGGTATGCGTCGCTCGTTATAATATCTTTGTTCGTGATGTGACCTTCCTTAACAAGCCTCTCAGTGAGAGGAACAAACAACAAATATTTTACTGTTTTATTAGCTTTTACTTCTGTTATTCGAGAGTTTGTTTAGACTTGAGATTGCAACGCGGAACGCTGATGCACACGCTTGTTTATATATTTTTTATTGTCCGACACCATCCTGGTTTCGTTAGTTATTAAGTTACTTATTTACCAGAAAATATCCAATATTTAGGTATTAGAAATAAAACATTTATTAAAACAAAAATTTGTCTTTGACGCCTCGTCTGTCGTGAAGCAATAAGCTCAAAAACAGTGAAGAAATTTTCATGCACTTTCCACCAATAGACAGAGTGATTTGTGAGGAAGGTTTAAGTGTATAGGCATGTTTAGTTTGATAGTGTAGTAGAGAAAAGTCGAGAATTTCAAAGATTTCTAACTACCATGCGAAGCTGGGGGCTTCTGACTAGTGTTTCATAAAACATAAAATCCAAAGGATTGAGTCCTTTGGATTTTATGCGACTTGTTTTTTTTGTAGGTTGTAAATTCATCCAATGACTCTACGCCCTTGGTCGGAGTGGGAGATAGTGTCAGACGTTTACCGACTAAAAACCTACTCCTGTTCCCTCGTTGTCTTTCATACCGGGGCCGAGACGTCCTGTCAGAAACCGATCCTCGGCTCCAGTAGGCTTCGACCACAAAAAGAACTGTAGTTAGTTAGTACGCAACGACCGACAACTCTCTACAAGGACGCTCGCATTGACTAGTTTACTTGAAGAAATTAATTTTGTACATGCGTATATTAATTCGAGTTTTAGAAAAAAGTACTTTATTTTTTAATTTTATCTTTATAAATCAATAGTGTTTCATGTACCGAATCGACCCTCCACGGGATTAAAACGACCAAAATTTAACGGTGTATAGCCATTCCTTTAACAGTTCAGTTTAGGTCATAAAATGGTTATCAAGAGCTCGTGGTAGCACCTCAGTTCTCTATTATAGGTGGCTAACATCTTTTTAGCAACGTTGGAGGCCCTCCCACAAGGTAGACCGATGACCTAGTCAGGGTCGCTGAAGTCTTGATGGATGCGAGACGCACAAGACCGGCCATTGTGGCGACGCTTGGGGGAGGCCTATGTCCAACAGTGGACGTCTTTTGGCTGAAATGATTATGATGATGACATCTTTAAAACTCTTTGTTAATTCTGCATTGGTTAAATAAACCACGACTGCAATATTACGAATATAAAGTAGAATTTCAGTGTAACCTTATTCGAATAAATATCGATATTTCATCCGAAGCTGCTCTCTGACCTTGGCCACCCAATTTCTTTATAATACCGTTTTCACTGAAGGTTAAACTAGAATTTGGAATTTCGGGATTCTCACAACCCGTTAGCGTACGTTTTCGCATAACAACAGTTATATTTTGATTTTGTTGTTTGATATTCATGTTCTATATTCTTGATGTTATCTTATTAATTTTGGTACATTATATAAAACACTAATTAAAACTATACATACAATAATACACTAAAACCTACTCCTACTAAAAAATGGCGTCATAAAAGTCGTCCGCATCGCTGTCGACTGGAAGTGTGCCCAAAAGGCTGGCGGCATTGCCACGTTGTATGGCAATGCTTAATCTCTGACCGAAGTAAAAGCCAGCCACTAATTTTGGTTATACAATGTTGCAAGGGACTTCAGTTCGGTCAAAAGACGGGAAAATCATCCAATGACCCCCCGCCCTTGGGCGGAGCTGGAGATAGTGTCTTTTACTGACTAAAAAAACCCTACAGTAAAAAAACCCTGTTCCTTCGTTGCCATTCATACTAGGGCCGAGCCTTCCTTTCAGAAACTGACCCATGACCCCAGCAGGCTTCGACCCTGGTCTGTACTAGTATCATAAATTTCGCAGGTACACTAAGTCGCTAGGACCAGTCCGATCCTATACAAAATAATTATATACCTAACCTATTAAATTGAGGAGGATTATACATCATACAGTAAGTGGCAAATAAGTTGACCCATTTGCTTTGGTTATGCGCAGTCCCCTAAATCAATCGAGACCCGAACATCGGTTAAAATCCTCTTTACACAAGTTGAACCATCATGACGGTTGATCTTGAATGGATTCAGGTCTTAATCGAAATGAGGGGCTGCACGTAACCATAGCAAATGGTTTAACATCAGGCCCTAGTACGGGCCATGGTCCGAAGCTAGGAGGGATGGCAGGCGGTCGCCTCCTTCTACGAACCAGTAATGTTAGCAAAGGAGGAGGCCGCACCGGGCCGCACGCGAGAGGCAACGGCCCTCACGCCCCAGCCGCTGCGGATATTCCGATTCCGATATTGATTTCCAGCCAACGTAGGCGTGGGCTTGCGGACGGCGAGCTATGGGTAGCTCGCTGTCCGTCGACGGCGCGCACTGTTCCCGCGCGCCTCAAGGAGTTGTCAGCAAACCGTAGAGACCCAACCTGCTAGCTGCAGGCAGGCAGGGTCGAAGCCTACTGGGGCCAAGGGTCTGCTTCTGAAAGGAAGGCTCGGGCATGGTATCTAAGGCAATGAAGGAACGGGGTGGGTTTTTAGTCAGTAAGAGTCTGACACTATCTCCCGCTCCGCCCAAGGGCGGGAGATGTAATTGGATGATTTTACCCACCACCAAAAAAAAATGGTTAAACATATTTGCCGCGTACTATAACTATAATTCAAAAATAAATGCGTAAATATTTAAATGTAAAATTTAAAAAAAATGTTTACGATAAATAGGAATGTAGTAATACACATACCAATCATAATTACTTACTCAATTTATTAATATTCTTTATCGTACAACAAGCCGGCAACCGAGTGGTATCGGCCTATTGTTTTCAAGATAATGTACTTAGATAACTAATCTAGTAGAAGCTTCACATTCCTAGGTTATCTTAAGCCTTATTCAATCTAACATACCACCAGTGATCATAGAACACGTTTTATGAAAACATTTTAAAGAAGTAATTTCCCTTGACATATGTAGATTGTAGGTACTTTTTTTTCGGTCGAAAATTCATCTCATGACATCTCCGCGCCTTTGGGCGGGGCGGGATATAGTGTTAGCCTTCTACTAACTAAAAACCCACTTTTCTTCCTTCTTTGCCTTTCATACCGGGGCCGAACCTTCCTTACATAAAATGATCCTTGGCCCCAGTAGGCTTCGACCCTGCTGGACCCCTACAGTTTGCTGATAACTCCTTGAGGCGCGCGTGGAACACTACGCGCCGTCGACTACTTGGGCTCGGTCCGTACGGTTACCGGATGGTTGGACGGCGAGCTACCCATTGCTTTATGTGACCGGAAATCGGGATCGGAATCCCGGTGGCGGCTGGGGCATGAGGCCTGCTGCCTCATACGTGCAGCCTCCTCCTTTACTAGCATTACTGCTTCGCAGAACGCCATTTCACCATGAGATCCCTCCGGAACTCTGTCCGCCATGCATGTAGTTTCGCCCCGGTGAAGACGCGCAAATCTAGCATGCGTGCAAGGACTGTTGCCTCCACAACCCATCGTGGCAGGCCATCAAGTAGGCTCGCCGCTTCGCGGGAAACCATGTGTTATCCCCGCACCATCCGTATGGCCATGACCCTCTGGCATACATTCAGCTGGGCCTTCGTTTAAATTTCGCAGTGGCATATGTACTTGGTCTTTAATAGTCGTTATCATCATTTCAGCCAAAAGTCGTCCACGGTTGGACTTAGGCCTCCCCAAAGTGCCGCCAAACAAACAATCCTGTGCGTCTCGCAAACTAGTCGCGCTACTAGAGTCAGAACTAGACTTGAATGTTTGTTTTTAGAATTAAAATAATTAGAAAACGCTACCTTTATCTACAAATGCTGGCCCGTTAGAGCTATGTATGAACACAGTAATGTCCGGTTTACACATGGCTGGCAGTTTGTTGGATTTTGTGCGTCTATTTGGGCAAAATAAACATTTTTCTTTCTTTCTTTCTATGGGGACTTTCTGATAAGGAAACCCGTGATCCTAGACGACAAAGGACAACTTAAGGACATAAGGCGTGGTTTGAGCCAGTGAAAGATGGACCCTATCGCTCCAAGGTTTTTTTTTTTTCTAGTAGGTAATCGTCCAATGACAAATCCCGCCCTTGGGCGGAGCGGGAAATAGTGTCAGACTCTTACTGACTAAAAACCTACCCTGTTCCTTCCCTGCCTTGGTTCCAGGGTCCTGGTATGCATTTTCATACCTTCCCAGAGCCCCAGATCGCTCCAAGGTGGAAAAGTCAATGTTATCACACCTTGAAAAAACAATGTACAAGAATTACTGTGACAAGAATTTTCAAACCGGTTTAATAGAAAGATAGACATAAAACCCAGTAACAGCCTTTATCACAGCTAATGATTAATTAACAGATTACATTTCTGTAATGGCTTAGACAAGTCACGTGCTTCTGAAGATAAAAACGTGGAAACTAGCCAAAGATATTAGCTTATCTGAAGTAAACGATCAAGGAAACATCAAATATTCATGTTTTGTTGTCTGAATTAAAATTTCCTATTATATTACATGTCGCGGAACTCATCAGTGTATAATTAAAACTTATTAAAAATGTGACCAAATAAATGGCATTCTGTTGTTTTACAAGTCGACGTGGACGAAGTTACAGGTACCTACTAGTATAAAATATTTATAAAGAAGGCCTGATTCGATGTTGCAACGCCTAGTCTATGCAACAATGTAAATCTTATTGCTCGTGACTGTACACTGAAGAATTTCTTACATCATTCATGTAATTCTTCTCGTTGGTCTTGATGGAATGCTCAAAGCTTTGGATCTAGAAGCCTGATTTCTTTTCACAGATACGAAATAAGAATGGGTTTTACGAAACTCAAGCCTTAGAAAGGTGGAAAGGGGATTATGCCAGCGAAGCAAAAAAGAAGAATATTACTTTTTAATTTGGCATGGTAGAGTAGAAAGAATCAAAGCTTAGGAATCAAAGTTATCTAGTTTATGCCGCCCTGCTGTATCTTGTTGTGCCTGAAAGGAAACTGTATGGCCAAGATAATCCTGGACAGTTTCACCTGCTGCGGTCTTCCTGTCAGGTTATAACTTAGATGCCTTCAAGGCTAGAGTGGTACAGGCTCTTGATGAACTAGTGCGTCTCATCATCAACGATTGCTTCACTACTTACCATCAGGTGGGATTGCAGTCAAGCACTAGTTTTAGTCTTTAAAAAAAAACGACTTATTCCCCCTAATCTACATATATGAAAGAAAGTCGTGTTAGTGACACTGTTTATAACTTAAGAACAGTTGAGCCGATTAGGCTGAAAATTGGTGGGAAGGCAGCTTAGAACCAGGAGAAGGATAACTTTTATCCCCTTCAAAAAAATCGATCTAAATTCTGCTTATTTATTGGTATAGGGTAAAGTAGGGCAGAGTAAGATAGATTATGGTGCAGTAGGGTAAAGTAGGATTGAGTAGGGTAGACCGGGAGCGAAGCCGCGGGCTAAAGCTAGTTAACTTATATTAACCTAAACTTTAATTCTTTCTACCTTTATATAAACTAATATTCTATTTGAACTTTCTACTAGGAAGACGTGACAAGACTGATAAAATCTTCCTTTCTCTACACAATCTCATAAAAATTTAGGAAATAATTAAAAATAAACAATGTGTTATAAAGACAAGCACGCGGTAGACGGAAAATAAAGTCGTAAACCATAAACCCGTATATGAAAGTGTATAATTGAGTCGTTTGTTATATTTTATATCAAAACAGCTATCTTATAAAGTTATAATCACGTATAAGAATTTGCCACGAACAAGCTTAATGTAGAACAGTCATGATAAAAGTGTAATTTTTCCACTACAGTGTTTGTTTTTTCAAGGATTCAAGTGCGATACCCGATTAAACTCGTTGAAGGTCGTTGATTCATCACTGTGAATTTAGGGCTTTTGCAGATGGAATATAATGTACCTAGACTATACTAAAACATAAAAATATATACTATGATTTTTTATTAGATGAAGTAAAGTGACAGCAGTGGACAATGCCCAACTGTCAAATTGTTATTTGACAGTTGGGCATTGTCCACTGCTGTCAAATAACAATGCCCAACTGTCAAACAACCTTGTTATAGCTGTCACTTTACTTCATCTAATAAAAAATCATAGTATAGAAAATACAGAAACAAAAAGA
Organism: Leucania comma; assembly: GCA_958295575.1. Taxonomy (NCBI): domain Eukaryota; kingdom Metazoa; phylum Arthropoda; class Insecta; order Lepidoptera; family Noctuidae; genus Leucania; species Leucania comma. The sequence continues at coordinate 21,350,351 of OY282478.1, read as the reverse complement.
AATGATATAAAAAATGTGAAAAACAGAACTTATAAAAGCATGCATTCATCGAATGCTTTTTTTTGCAAGGAAGAGTAATAATCTGTAAACAAAATGTTCCGACCGTAAATTATATGGTCCGAAAGCAGGCAAAAAAAATTAAAAGATATTTATAACAAAGGCAACTTTTATATAAGAAAAACCTTTAAAGAATCCTTCCCTCTTATAAAATTGCGTTTAGGAGAAAAAAAAACTACGAGCAGTAAAAATATTGAATTGTACTGAAGGAAATTGTGTGTGGAACTCGTAACCTTTTGATAGATTCGATTTTTTTGGTTTGAAATTGTTTTGTTTGTTGTTCCTACATTTATTGAACACTAGGTAGGTAATAAAAACTTGAAGACTTATTAGACCACCCATTTGAAGCTGTTGCGACTGGGACCTCGCATTTCTTTATGGGAATTTAAACTATTTTTTACTTACAAAAGTAAAATTAAATGAACTATTATAATTATACTCGCATCGTCTTGTACAAATCTACTTCAATAAATCATAAATTCAATGAAAATTCTCAAATAAAGAGAAACGAGTCAACCTTCTTTGACTCGTTTCGAAACATAGCGATAACTTGGGACTTACCCAAATTAAAACATAATACAACATTCGCCAGTACACCTTGTATCAGAATTTATCTTATCACTATAATATCCTTATCATTGTCCGTTTCAATCTGCTTTATCAAACCTTTGTTAACACTCTTAATATTAATTGTTCCATTAAGCAACTAATTTGCTGCAATTTCATTATTGTATTCAACTGAAGTGTTGTTTGTTGCTATTTTACCTCATTGTGCCATGATAATTGCAGTTTCTACTTCATCCTGTCTAACTAATGCAGTGAAGATAATTGCTTTAAACTTCTTTATTAATTTTTAGAATTGTAAAAATCGTTCGGCAAGTTTCGCGTTAATAGTATTATTGTTTTTCTTTTTATTACTAAGCTTGTTATCAATGTTATTAACTTTAAGTATGTTAATGTTGGGTAATTTACTTATGTTAATAACAGGTACTTTACAATAAGTACCTACGCCGTCACACTAATTGTATAAAGGTTTGTTTGAAGTAGTTACTCGTATGTATGGCATAGCATAGCATCAGCCTTATAATATTCCATTGCTGGGACTCAGGCCTCCTCTCTAGGAGAGGGAATGGACCGTAATCCACCACGCGGGCTCAGTGCGGATTGGTGTGGTGTATGGAAAAAATAACATACAAAAACTTAAATCTGTGCGTACAATGGTAGTCTTTTTGATGACAGCGAAATCTACCAGACAACCGTAGGATGAATCGTAAGAACATAAGATAATACACGGGGTAGTCTTCACTTAAAAGGCTATACACACAGGGAAACCTATAAACCTACAATGTCCTCAAATAGGGAACACGCCTGAACTATGTTTCTTGGTGTGATTTTTTATTTTCTCGCGTTTGAAACTGCTGGCCGAAGCTATTTATTTTCTTATTCTAGATCATCATAATTTAATCATTTTAATCTTCCATAGGGATACGGATTTATCAATTATCTGACTTGTTACTATTTTCAAGTAATTTAGCAAACCTTAAGTTATCTCAGCCGTCAATGACCTTTACAAGGAAAATAATCGGACAAAATATGGTAGCTACTTCTCTTATTGTTTCAAAGCGGTCTTTGCTAGCCATTAGATCTATTCAGATTATAATCTTGTCAATTTTTTGCTGGCTAATATCGTAACCTTTATTTGAACTAAAGGGACACTTACTATAATTTATTTAAGGAGCCTTTTTCAAAGACTCGCTTCCGAAACTAGGCCACAGGCACCTTAACACCCAATTTCCTTCAAAAAACACGCTTTTTAAACCACACCTTTGCAAGCACGCTAACACGTTATTACTTCTTTTGTCGTCATCGATTTTGTGCCAACCATGATTAGTGTTTGTCATGCAATCGTAATTTGACCTAAAAATTCAACATTTTGAAATAAACAAACCACTTCCTTATTATTTTCTTGATTAGTATGAAAATTCTTAGTCTCTGATTTTTCTGAATGAGTCAAATTCCAATTTTAGGTGATAATTGTATGATTTTTGATGAAGATAATACGAACGACGTTATCGATTTTCTGTATTTGAAGATAATATCTAATTTTTAGGTATGCGTCTTGTCATTAATTGGGGTTTTAATTAAGGAAAAAACAATCAAGAGATCCGGTTGTGACGACTTTATTAACATTATATTAACTAGAACATCATACAAAATTCTTCATCATCATCATTCCTGCCGAAAGACGTCCACGGTTGGATATAGGCCTCTCTCAAGTGTCGCCACAGCTAACAGTCAGGCCTTCCAATGATTCGAAAAGACGCAGGTCTATAAAACTGCTATCTGATAATTAGAAAAGACATTGAAGCACCATCGATGTTATTTTCAAGATTTTTTGTTTCAATTGTGTTTGAAAAAAAAGCGTATCATCCAATTAGTATTCACGATCATAAAATATCTGTACAATGTATTGAGATTGACGCATTATTCTCACGCAAGTCTCTAATTAATCAACCATCACTATCTACGACTATAGATTTAATTTAAAAATAAAACAGATCCTAATCACAACGCTCTATAGCTGTCACATGTGTTCTTGTACTGTCTGTATTTACAACTTCGACGGATCGCATGCCAAGTGCTTCCTATGATGATAGACAGATTAGTCTGATATGATAATATAGTTTACTATAAGCATGTTTGCACTCTACACCAATTTACATATTAAAAATAAGTGATTATGCTTTATACTCTATAGCGTCACTATGATTCCTTGTAGCGTGCGTATCATCGTCAAATTATCTCGTTTTCGTCCAGTTCTGTCCAGTTTAGTTCTTACATCCATCCTAAGGTTGTCTGGTAGTTTTCGCTGACAGCGATAAAACCGCCATTGTAGCCATAGATTTAAGTTTGTGTATAAGTTGTTACTTGGCGTGCTATAAATTCTTTTCTATGCCATCTATCTTTAGTGTTTACATGTTATCTTCCCGCAGTAACCTACCCTGCATCTTGCACTGCATACCTCGTTACCTTAACATGTGAGGACCGTGAGCTTGCTGACGGCGTGCAATGGGTAGCACGCTGTCTAATCGCCCGATAACCGAGTGGACCGAGCCCAAGTCGTCGACGGCGCGTTCTGTTCCTGCGCGCCTCAAGGAGCTGTCAGCAAACCGTAAAGGCCCAGCCTGCTAACTGCAGGCAGGCAGGCTCGAAGCCTGCTGGGCTCATGGGTCACCTTCCGAAAGGAATACCCGGCCCCGGCACGATAGGCAACGAAGGAACGGGGTAGGTTTTTAGTCAGTAAGAGTCTGACACTACTTCCCGCGCCGCCCAAGGGCGGGATTTATCATTGGATTATTTTACTTACCATAAAAAAAAAAACATGTGAGGACCTAACCGTCGCGCGTCGTGTAGGCTCATGGTGATACAGTAGCAGAAAACTAAACCAAACTTTTTTACAACTGCCATACAAAAAAAGTGTTGCTTCAATTAAATATATATGAAAACAAAAAGGGGTCCTCATGTTACCTGTCATGATGATGACAAGCAAAGATGTGATGAAAAGCAACAACAAGCAGCAACAGCCGTCTATTTAGATCGTCCGCAACGTTGCTTTCCATCACCAGGAACCCACAGCATGGAGACTTCGTCTAAACTGTATCCTGACTCTTGCATTGAATGATATATGCTATAAACAACTAAGCAAAATGGAGATGAACATGTGCATAATGAGGTTAACACTAAGCATACTTCAACTGTTAAGCATAATGGAGGAGATGAATTCAAGTTCATTCATGAAGTCATCATATTTCGTCAATCTGACATCATCTTCAACCGCAATAAAATCCTAGATGAAGCAACAAATCCTGCGCAATGTGTTACTTCTTGATTCATGCTTCTAAATAAGGAGGGAATTTGGCAGTTACAGTACTTAGACCACCATCAGCGTTGGTCTGATAGTTGTCCGTGTGTTTTAAAACTACCTAGATTATCACAGTGGAATTATTAAGAGTATAAGTATCAATGAATAATATCCTAGGTGTCTTGCATTTGGAGAATTTGGTATATCATCGGTGTTATCAATTCATTGACCGTCTACATCTCTTATTGTTCTATAAAGCACATAGTGTATTAATAGATCCGCCTCACAACTATTCATATTACGACGCTTAAATCAAATTGCATAATCGTTATCGCGGTTCATTCGATGCATTCCTAGTATCGATATATTATACCTCTAAGCTTACGTGGGAATCTCTGGCACTATTCACCGTTTTTGTCACCTCTGCTTCTCCCAAAGAAATTTCTACTCTATCAGTTTCTTCTCTAGGTTGATTTTTTATTAACTCTAGTTGAGTATCTACTATCAGTTTATCAAAGCAGTGACGTATCATGTCACGTAACAGTTCCGCCCACACCATGTTTATGTTTACGCTTATATTCATTATAATATAACATACGATAGTAGATATCTGTTGGTATCGATTTATTTATTTTTTTGACACAGACCTTGCTTTTCTGTATAATACAGAGGGTTATCGGGATATGACCCATTTGTTTTGCCTCCCAGTGAGTTTTAAAATGAGACGGAACTAAGTATTGATGATAAGTAAGTTATATTTGATGACCTACTTATCGAAAAAGCGTTAGGGATATTAACACTTACAAATAACAAAAGAATTATTGTTGCGCACAAATCTCAAAGTATGAATGAATGACCATGAATGAATGACCATCAAAGTTCAATATCTTTTGACAGCTTTGAAATATTTGCACAACAGAATCAGAGCCATTGTCAACATTTAAATGGTTACATTATTATAAAATAAACTTAATCATGACAGCAATTACCTATATATTACACTACAATATAATACGAGACTTACAAGGTTGAAAAACATTCAATGTCAATATCGGGAGCAAAGGGCACTGCAGTGAACCTTTCAATTTCAAAGTCAGCTTTTATTACTACAGATAAAAAAGAGTAAATAAAAGCACGCGTGATAAGTAGGGAAGGGCAAAATTTATCTACTGTTCAAGTATTTACTTGGAAATTTATAAAGTGGAATGAATTCCTCATTTTCTTGCGTAGTGACTTCAACAAACTATTGATTGTAACCGTTTTACCTAGACATACCACCAAATTATATCAACCTAGTTTAATCTAGTCCAAGCTAGACTAATATGCTTAAATAATGAACTTACTAAAGGTTATCGTAAAACCTACTTTTAGAGCTGTAAAGTTTTTTCATCCTTTTTCTATTAGATAGAAGAAGGAAAGATAACTTAATATCCATTTATTTTATTATTTAGTTAGTCTGGAATAACCATCCCTTTCACTAGGAATCGGACGTTGATAGCTGTTCCACAGTTTTAACTTTTGCAGCTATCATTGTTTCAGATTATTGTTCCTGTCTGTATTTTATTTTTATTTCAAATAAACGAACCGAAAGTCAAAACTATACCTAAATATCATAAAATTGCTTTTTTGAAGGAGATATAAAAACGAGAGTCATAAAGATTGTTAGTTTTAATGCATGTTAATTTGAAATTGATTTATTTGCAACCAAAAGAGCTGATATACTAACTTCCTGATCTAAGAATGTCAATAAACCTGCTTGTCCAGCTTAATCTTATCAACTCAGTGTGGTAAGTTTCCATTTCCTTATTGATGATAATAGTACAAATAGTATTGTTTGATATGATACACGATGACACTAATATAAAAGCTTTATTTGTTAAGGAAATGGGAGCATGTTTGTCTTGGCACGTGTTTGAAGACCTTTGAGGCGTTTGAACTTATCGGACTGTCGCTGATAAATAAATACTAATATTAAATTTATGGTAGGTAATCTGTGCGAGATGGGATCGCGATAACTTCCTATCTTCATTATTAATTGGCACGAACTGGCCCAGAGGCTGAAACAATGGATTGAATGGTTGTGCATGTGCCCAGTGGAACAGTACTAGATATAACAATATTTCTTATTTTATATTTTTGAATGCATTTTTATTGAAAATTTTAAACAAATATATGCAAATTTGAACAAAAAATATAATTAACATTTTTAAATGTTTTGAAGTGTAAATAATATGTAAATACTGTGAACAAATGTAATAATAAGTAATTTGCTATTAGACAAAGATTTCTACAATAATAGCACCATAGTAATCAGCTTTGCGTCTACGGCTTATTTCTATCTTTGTCTAAGCTTATATGCACATATAATTTCAAATTCTTCATGTTCAGAAAGATCTGCTACAATATAAATTATTACTGTAACTGCTATTTGCCAACGAACTTAATTTTCACTCACAGAAACATTCACGTACAAATAATTTTTTTTATTGACATAAACTAGTGCTTAACTGCAATCCCATCTGATGGTAAGCAAAGCAGTACAGTGTGTAAGTGATTCTATAAGCCTAATAGTTTAATGACTATCAGTATCTTTTACAATTGAATCATCAGGGTTATCAAATTGTCTTAATTGAAATCGAGGTTCCTATACTTCGTTTACAAGTAATTTCTAACTTTCTTATGATATGGGAAATAAAATTCAACTTCTCATACTTCAGAGATCTTGGCCTTAGTACAAGAACCAGGAATCCTGAATAGAAAAATACATATGTAATGTTAATATCGCCATATGCCGCATGATATTACGTTTGATTTGACTGAAGCAATGATATACGTACGTACGTACGTATGACGTATGTACAAAAAGAAGAAAAATATGTAGATGAAATATTGGATCGTGTCGAAAAAATTCAATTCACTGGCTTGAAGAGGGTACGGGTACCGACGTAATATTGAATAAAATATTTTGACCTAGATATTATGCTATGAATAACAATAATCTCCCCTTACGGACAGGTTCGTTAATACAAAAATGCTTAGGTAATTAAATGTGAATGTGATTATATAGGGTGACTAGTAATTAGTGAACGATACTTAGACACGTGGCTGTACTCATAATAACAAACAACTTTTATTATGGGAACAAACCTGAAATCGCGAAAAAAATCTGCCAAGTTTAGTACATTTTGATTAGTTGGGTGAACATAAATGTGCTGAACTTGGCAGATTTTTTTCGTGATTTCAGGGTTGGTCCCATAGTAAAAATTGTTTGTTATCACGACTACAATCACGTGTTGTAAGTATCGTTCACTAATTACCAGTCACCCTATATAAGATAACTTAAAAGCATTATCAGATTTCTATATAAAGAGTACATTAAATACGTGACATATAAGCATTTTCAATTTCTTGTTTGATAAACTATTAATCAAAACATTACTATCTGTAGTAACAATTCTTGCTCTACGATACTCCAGACGATCATAACAGCTAAGTATTAGCACATAATTGCACATAAGTTCATCGGGGTCATCGCCCTCTATCGGGCGCAGTTTGGCCTGCCACTGCCCCAAGGTCTTGCTTCACTGATTTCCTGATGCCTTCATCATAGAAGAATTAATTCAGTGGTTTTGACACCCAGGAATTGATGTATAGTAAATAAACATTGGCTGTTACATTATCATCTGACATCTTCCTCATTGCTCTCGTTTTTCTGTCCAATTTAGGCATTATGATGCATTTTGTGACAAGTTAGTGAAATATACAAAAGAAAATTAAATTATAACTTCAAAGAGTCAGGAAATACCTCAAAATTATGATAGCATCAACAAAACAAGATGCCGCGTTAGTGTTTATGTCAATATATCATTTGCTTTGATTTCAGTGAAAATTATGCCGTCTCTAAGTGAGACCACGTATACATATTTACCTCTTTTACTGTGACTAATTATAAATAAAACTTTTGCTAAATTGTTTTCTTTGAATATTATAGGTATTGACCTCTGTAACTGATATAACGTTAATTTATTACCTCTCTAAGTAGGACCTTGTTGCAGATAACTTTTCGTTTTGTTTACTAATTCTTACATACTAGCTTTTGCCCGGGGCTTTGCTCCCGCTCTACCCTACTCTATCCTACTTTAACCTATCTACCCTATACCAATAAATGAACAGGCTTCGGTTTTTTTTTTTTGTTATTTAATGGGATAAAAATTATTATCTTATGTCCGTCTCCTGGTTCTAAGCTACCTACCCACCAATTTTCAGTCAAATCAGTTCAGCCGTTATTGAGGTATAAATAGTGTAACTAACACGACTTTCTTTTATATATATAGATAAAATCCTCACGCGCGATTGAAACCGACACCCATGATGCTATTATTTAATCCCTTTTGTCTTGTGTTTTTTGGTTTTCCTCATAAAATCCATCCATTTTTTTCTTCGGCAGACCTTTCGATCCATCGACATTTATTAACGTAGTGCTATTTAGATAGCCTTGCAGATAAAGTGTGAGTTTGGAATGTCTGTCGGCATTTAAGTTAGTTTGTTGATGCCAAATATTGCATCGCATCAAGGCTCGACTAGTGCAATAGTGAATGGCGTGATCCATTGCTTAGATTACTAACTCATCTTACAGCTAATTGTATAACCGTCTAGCTCTTAGATTTGTTGATCACAACAAATCTGAATTAGCTATCAAGCTAATTTGATCTTTTTCTAAAAGACCATTGACATTTTCGTACCAATCCATTAACATTCACTTTAACCAAATGGAGCCAACTATATTTGACAGCTGAAAACCCACAAGATAAAAAGTTGTCAATCTCAGCTATACAAATGTTCTCATACTCAAATAAACATAAAATATTGCATTAGGTAACAAAAATAAAAACAACATTTTATTCTTCCTTCAGGAAGGAATAGATTCTGGCACAAAGTAAAGAAAATCTTTAAATGAATAGAGTTGTAGGAGAGCACTTTGACAAATTCAACCCTGAAATCTATTTCACCTGTCAAATTATAAATTTTACATTGATGTTTTCATCATCGGAAGTTTTAAGTGTTAAGATTTTAAAATACAATTCCATTACATTTCTACTTAGTAAAAACCATAAATTTTAAATATATAATTAGTGGAATTAATTCAGGTAAGGTAGATAAAATATAATATAGACTTTAATATTTCAAACCTTTAAATAGAAAACAAAAGTGCAACTCCTGCTACTGAAAAAAAGTACGCAAGATTGAAAATCAGTAACAAATATCCTCCTTGATAGCTTAGACTGAGAAACATCTACTTTCTAACATTAAGTAAATACTTTAACGACTAGTTTGAAGAAACCTGTAGGAGTCACTGTACTTTATCTGTATTTACACATATCTTGTGATAAATTTGACGTGAACAAATCATTTTGATACACTACTTGAAGGTCACCTCAACATTAAAGCAAGCCGACTCTAAGTAAACACTTGAATTTATCAAAATTCAAGAAATTCCATATATTGTTATATTTATTTGAAGAGATGTGTCATTTCTTTGATTAGTGAAACTAGAAAGATGATTTTTTGTTGTGCAAGAGTGAAAAGTGATGAATGGATCTGGTTTCAAATATGGTTGTGACTATCAAGATTGATTAAAGTACTATGAAACATTTTAATTGAGATCTATGGCGATTCTATTGCTTTTTTAATTGTGACGCCTGCAGTCATAGAGCTAATCTTCATTCGCCTATAGTAGTGCTTATACCTAGGTATCTGGCTATCTCCAATTGCATGTCTCCAAAGGACTTGATCCTCATCCATTAGTCTCCATCTTACCAACTGTCCTTCAATGAATAGTTGAAGAGTGTACATATTTTAATCTAAAAACTATTTGTTATACTAATAATTGTGCGTGCTGTAGATGCAACTGAACAAATATTTACTAGACGATGCAATACTAATAAACATCTACTTACGTCCCTTACCAATAACAATTACTCTGTTGACGCAAACATTAATCTATTTCAATTTCCAATCATTAATTTCTATTTGTTGTGTCATTTCTTCCCTTTGTCTGTTTGCTGTTCCTAATTTGTGATGTGCATTGCATACCAGTCTAGCCGTTTGTAGATTCTCATCTAGTCTTAATGTACTTTCATTATTGTACTTATTATAAATCATAACAAATATCTGAGAGATATTTATTTCTTATAAAATACATAACACGGCCGTATTAAATAGACCTTATCAACTCTCGCGTGCTCTACCGTAACGTCAGATTGACTTTTGTTCAAAATTTGTGTTGTGAAATAAAAAATAAATATATATACCAATCATCGACCAAAATGTGACAAAAATTTATTAACATTTAAAATCCTAACATTATGTATTTGTAAAATTGCACTAGTCTAGGTCAAAACTATGACTTCTGCTATCAAGAATCTGAAACCAACTAATAATCTGCGCATATAAACTATGTAAACAAACTATGACCTAGGTTCAATAATATCCTAGAGAATTGTGCCACAAAGCTTGGCAATGTCCGCACATATTCTGAGCTATATCAATAGATGTTTAATTATTATACCTCATGATATTGTTATACGCAGTTGGCATTGTTTGAATGCTTTCGATAGCCCTTCGATATTTTTTAGACTGAGGAATGATTAAAGATTTTCTTGACCTTGAATAACTATAAAAAAAATCTGTCATTCTCTGACTTATAACTACAATGTAGTAAGCTAGTACAAGCTCTATAACTGTGCTATAAGTAACCTATGTAGCAGCCAAAGATAGATCTTAAATTCTTGGTTGTAATTCGAGCGTAAAATTGTCAAACAGGTCAATCCTGGTAGCCAGTCAAAACCTGGAAGACTCCATTACAGCACAAACCCAGCTTTTTTTTATTTGTTATAAGCTTTGCATATATGATACCTCAAAGTAATTAGGAAAAGTCCAAAGCGGTGAATCATTTACAGTTTCCAATTAATTATAGCTATTTGAAGTTATGTGTGTAGACAGACTTATCTTATTCACGTTGGCACATTATTTTATATTAGTACATTTATGTATGTATTTATGAGAAATCTGTTTCTTTTCTGTTTACCATTTCAAAAGCTAGACTATAAACACGCTTGATTTATTTTATTGATTGTTTGTTCATAGTACTTACGCATTGGTTTAATTGGGTGTTGAGGTGAAGTCCTATTTTGAAAGTCAATAAATATCTAGAGGCCAATTACAGAATTCATTTTGAGTCGATATCGCATAAACACAAAACAAACTCGATCAGTAAGCTTTGAATTATAGTATTCAGGCCCTCTTTTTTTATGTGGAAACTCATCGAATGACTTATCTTGCTCTAGGGTGGAGCGAGAAGGTGTGTCAGACATTTATTGACTTATACCCACCGATTTTCCTTCATTGGCCCTTTACATCTTAGTGTCAGAGCAACTCTTTCAATCGTTTGCTTCGCTTCTAATCCAGCTATTTAGAGTTTAGTTTTTAAAACCAAATATCTAACTTGACCTCTAGTTTTAACATCACCGTCACTTTTGGTTTATTTCGAATCAATGTCCTAACTTACCGGCAATATTGGTAATTTGATAATAATGCATTTAGTAAATACTTACCTAGCCAATCTAGAAACAAAATAATTACCAAACTTTCCAAAAATGTTCACCTTAGCACCGTCTGTTACATTTCGGTATATATTTACATTACAATCAACCGTTTGTTTTGCCCCACAATAAACTACGGAAAATTTTATACGTACAAACCACGATTGTTGTTATCTGAACCTTATATTCTATTTATAAACACAATTAATAACAGAGAGGGTCAAATATTTATTTTATTTTCATTGATAACGGACTTGACGCATAATTAATCTTACTTAACAACGTTAGTAGTTCCAATTTGAACTCTATCTTTTAAGAAATAAAGTTCTTGTTATTCTTGTTGGTAAAGTAATGAGTGCTATTCAGATGCGTTTGATAAAGTTAACATATTCTAAGAGTGATGTAAACTTCTTAAGTGGTTGTTGTGTGACATAAGTGTGAGACAATAGTAATATAAATAAATATGTAGATGTTATTGCAATCGAGATTAAAATAGACGATATGCATGCAATGGCTTATGAACTGTGCAGCTATATTTACAAGCAAATGTTTAATGTACGCTAATTTCAGTAAATATTAAAGCACTATTTGATACTAGTACTCCAAAGGAATATTAACCAGGAATTAGAAATATGAAAATAACTTCCTCGTTTTATAATTACTTTATTATCTTAGTTTATTGATATTCTATTTACCGCTTCTACATATTTAATTCATGCCGCATCGGATAATTTTAATGTGGCTAACATGTAAGCTAAGAAACAAGACTAGAAAATTATTTTTATAAGTAGTTTAACTTATTTCCAGTTTTATGAACATTACACATATTAAACCATACCGAATTATTTATAGAAAAATCAATATGTTTATTCGTGCCTATTTCGGTTTGAAGGTCCAAGTAGTAATGTTGATCATTCGTTTGGTATCATGCACAAATACCATCAGGTTTTCCATAAATATACTTTTTATTATGCCTCGGAAACGATAAGGCAGACATGATTCCACATAATATTTTATTATCCCTTAATTCCCTTCGATATCGGGTATATGAAATAGTATCTGTACTTTAATGACTTGCTATTCTAGAAAAACCTTTTTTATCTAAATCCTAACAACCAATTTGGCTTTGTCATTCTTTCACATTATCACTTTTGTGTCTACTATCACTTTTATCACCAGACTATAATACCACTCCCGTTCTTGAACTTTGCTCGTTGTATAAGTACATTCGCGTTAATTAAATAAATATCAGTGTGTTGGGGCTGTGGCTGACCTAGAACAATAATACATGTTCGTGAATTAAAACTACACGCGAGTATTTTCGTGATTAACTGTTTAACATGCTATGTCATTGTTTATCGCTTCGTTTTTGCTATTTCTTTGGAGTCGTCTTCCGGGTATTCAAAATAGCATAGCCGAAAAATTCAGTAGTATACTACTATAGGGCTCAGTATATTACCTTGTGGAACGCCTTAAATCTCCGTACAGTTTACAACCAATACTAGACTTAAGCGCAATTTAGACGGTACGAGTTTCTCGCCTCGAACATACGAGAATCGTAAGAGCATAGAAAAAATGTCATCGTCTAAACACATACCTAGGTGGTGCGAGTTTCTCGTCTCGAACGTACGATAATCGTAAGAACAAAAAAGCATGTCCGTCTAAACATTCATACCTAGACGGTTCGAGTTTCTCGACTCGAACATACGATTCTCGCTAGAGTGGACGAGCGAGAGGTACTATGACTTACCTCTCGCTCGTCCACTCTGGCGAGAACAAGGATCATATAATATCCTAGGGACAAACTGGATTGATTCCGGAGCAAAATTAATATGCAGTTAAAAACAAAAAAAAACACATGTAGGTATTTATTAATTGTATTGATATGTTTAGAGCTTATTTGCAACGTACTATAACAACATCTTGAACTTCTTTATAATAGAATTGTCCCAATTGGGCACATTGCTCGCAGACCAAATGGCCGTTGGGGCCGAAAGGTTTTGGAGTGGTGACAGTGTGAAACGCGGAAGGCCTACAAGGTGGACCGATGACCTGGTAAAGGTTGCGGAAATCCGATGGATGCGAAACGCTTAGAACCTCTCATTGTGGCGACATTTGGGAAAGGCCTGTGTCCAACCGTGGACGTGTTTGGACTGAAATGATGATGATAATTGGACGAAATTGTTCTAAACTGGCGCGTCTCAAGTAAGATTACTAAAACTCTCTTTATACCTAAAAAAAAACCTCTTTCTCGTTGTCTTGCTTGGAACGTTTTTTCTTCTTTTACTTGTCAATTAAACATATGAACCTAATACACATGAAAATATAGTACACTTTAGAGTGTGTAATATTGCTCCGTAATCAATCCAAATTGTCCCCAAAATATATAAGATCTTTGGTAGGTATAGACAAGTCGAGATTCTCGAAAGCAAGAATCTTCTCATTATATTTTTGCTGTCTAAACAGACGCAGTACATTATCGCCTAGTGATTATTGCTTACGAGTCTCGTATGACATAATCGTAGGTGAGAATTTATTTCTTACCTGTGTCTAAACACTTTGATACGATAATGTCATGGCGATTATTGCTTACGATTATTGCGTACGATTTTCTCGAACAAAACGTTCGAGAAACTCGTACCGTCTAAATTACGCTTTAATGTATGTTATAATAAAAAGCATGTTAACTTCGCTTAGAATGTGATGAAACCCCAAGCTATAAAATGCTTTGAAAAATAATGCCTCCGTAACCTCTAGCATTTTATTAACAAGATCACACAACGATAGAAATTGTACGAAGGTCGACTTATTTTAATTAAATTGGAACGACTGCAGACCACTTATACAAATTATAAAGGCAACTATAGAAACCCGCTAGGACTTCCCACAATATTCTGTAAGCATACGAACAAACTGGACCAAAAGAATATGTGCTTCAATATTTTAGATTAGACTCGACTAAAGCTTTCGAAGAACTTAATTTCTAAATCGACTAGGAGACTTATGTTTTCTGAAATAGTTTTCAGATATCGATAGCTATCAAGAGTATGATTGAAAAATTAACTGTAGAATCAGGTGTTAGCTATTGTGATTTGTTGAGATGTGTGATTATAATAAGAAATGTGGCAACAATAATAATTAATCATGAATACCGCCATTGTACCCATAGATTAAAATTTCCTGTGAATTGTTACTACATATTTTGGTATACAATAAAGTTTATTCTATTCTATTCTAATACTTTTTGATTCAATCAAAAAACATTCATAATTAATTGTAGTTCTTTTCTTGAAAAGAATTCAATCAAAGAACTTTCATAACCGGTACATATCAGTAACATAAATCTACTGCTTGTGAAAGATATAGATTTGAGGTTGGCTAAATAGCTAGGATTGCTTTATTAGAAGGACGACAGTGCATTGAACTGTAGGGTGACAGTAGATCGAGAATATTTTGCTCCATTATTTCATTGCTTTAAGTCTAGTTCGTGAATTTGATTGTTATTTATGGGAGGTCACGATCTTGCTAAACCGTTTAAATGGTCGGAAATTTTAACACTTGAAACATTCAGCCAACATCCCAGCTTCCTGTGTAGGGAGTTTCCACGTCCTCTTAAAACCTCTTTATCTAAATTAAAGGTTCAAATGTGAAAAATACAGGAGATACTTCAATTAAATAATTAAGAGGTGACTTTCAATGAACTTCGTATGTTAATATGACTCACTGAACACATGATTTCTTCATAGATTCATGACTATAAATTAATATGACTACACTAACGCTAGCGCTAGCGTCAACGTTTATGACACAGAGTGGCTTCTTAATCATTAGAATTTATGCTAAAATACCACTATATATCTTATTAGAATATTTATGGAGTTAATCATTAATTAAAGATATTTATCGTTTTGTTTCAGGTACTAAAACAGTTTTCTACTTTAGATGTAATGAAAAGCAAAGGTAAGTACTGCATGACAAGAAACATGACTCATATAGTCCAACGGTTTTACTTAGAACATCTGCCAAGAAACTATTAGACACTTGCACCGGATCGGGTTCTGTGATGTCATCGTGGAATCCCTTTTTAGCTGCGAGCGAAAGCAGTGAAAGATTATCTATATTTGGGTAGACTGGACTTTCGAGTGTTTTTTTCTTTTCTTTAGGATATTTATGAAACTGCTTGTCGTTGCCAAGTTTGATATTTATTATTCTTCCTTTAACTTTTTGATTCACTCCATATCTGTCATTCCATTCTACTTCCTTGTAATGATATACATCGTCATCATCCTTTTCACTGATAGTCTTAATCTTATTCCAAGTAATGGGGGACTCATATTTCTATTATATATCCTTCTATTTTTGCGTCCCTGTCTGTGCGAATTTCATCCAGGTTTTACTCGCAATCTGTTGTGGTTCGTCGATCTACCTGGCTGTACCAAATGAAAGTATAAATAATAATAATTTATATCAATAAACCCAAGAAAGAAAAGAGAATCAATGATCACGTGACTACTAGCTCCATAAGTAGGGACGATAATAAATATCCTAATAAACCTTTAATCCCGCCATTACTAACTAATGAGAATTTCGTACACAATATCGTATATCGCACGTGCATCGATATCCTCTGAAGATTAATATCCCTGCATTAACTCACGACCCTAAGCCATGTTTAGTTCAACTATTTAAGTCGTGAACACTATTCACTTGGTTGTTTACTTTCTACACTCAATTGAGATATACTCGTACATACCTACCGTTTTTTCGTGTATACCTTGTTAGGCGGTTTTTTGGTAATGCGATTTAAATGATAAGTGCTTTCATTTGTTGAGTAAAACTTTTGAACTAGAGTTTAGCATGTTATGTTCATCCTATCTTTATTTCATGCAATACGTAGAAAACTTCAATTTAAGTCAAACTCAGGGCGGTGAAATAGAAAAAATAATTAAGGTTCTAGACCACCTAGTAGAAAGTCGTTTACGGCGCGCACTGTTCCCGCGCGCGTCAAGGAGTTGTCAGCAAACTGTACGGGCCCAGTAGGGCCGATGAACCCCGGGGCCCTGGAACGAAGGCAATGAAAGGAGCAAAGCAGGTTTTTAGTCAGTAAGAGTCTGCCACTATCTCCTGCCCCACCCAAAGGCGGGATTTGTCATTTGATGATTTTACCTACCATAAAAAAAGACCACCTAGTAGAACTAAACCAAATATGTATCCAACTGATTACCATACTCTAGCTGCAGAGCCACAGTACAATTGCATGGAATCTAATCAAAAGTTAATTGAAATAAAGTTGAATCACAATTTACATTCGGATCCATTGTTCAACTTGCCAGACCATCCAATAGTCTGGTTCGATTAGACTACACAAACTAATTAAAAGCAGTAGCTTTGATTACATTCAAATTCGTTCCATTGTCTGTAGATGTCTGTGTTCTTGATTCAAGTATTAAGCGACTAACAGTGATTGATTTACCCAGTTGGTGATTTCGTTAAGGGATGAATTTATTGTTTTGATAATTGTGTTGATACTGTTTTTATCTGTAAGAATTATGAATGGTTCAAAATCTTGTGTGTTAAATGTCTGAAAGAAAGAAAAAGAAAGAAAAATAATTTATTTGGTACAACACAGGGCATAACACAAAATCTATGTAACACGAAATAGAAAAAAAAAATTAAGAAAATAATAAGTACAGTTGTATGCCCCACAGCTGCACTAAAAGTCTGCTCACAAGAGTTCTCAGAAACACAATGAAATTAAATCTACCCGACAGATCTTGAATCGATCGTTCCTGTTTCCATAAATGTTTTTGGGTCCGGTAGGCCTCGTTTACAGTTACATTATAATTCTAGATCTTTTGAAATTATAGCTGGTTATAGCTAAAGTAAACATTGCTCAATAGGATCAATTTTATTGTATGACTGAAAAGATCTCTTGCATAATAATTTCATTTAGTTTAATATATGCAATCACGTTCTCCAAATTTTCATCAACTCCTCCGTTAATGTAGGCACGCGTCGTTGTTCCAAATTCTTAAATTTATTTCACATCTTTCAATTAAACGTTTATTCTCATAGACGGTATCATGTGCCGTATGTAGTACATGAATTTCATTAGATTATACTCGAGCCACATAATAGTAGAACTACAGAAGGTTGAATCAATACAACGAGCGAAAACGGTACGTGGCGATTTAAAAAAAAATGGTAGCCGTGAACGCGCTTGCATTCGCTGTACGTGAAGTGTGTCTATGTGGCCGTGTATTTTCACACGTTTTATCGTGCTGACCCTCCGTAGTGGTACTACTGTGTGGCCTGACTATAATATGTTTAGTTTAGTTGCTTAGACAAGTCGCCGTTTTTAGCTCGTGGGTACCTATGCAGTCATCGGCTGCATTCTGGTTTCTAGTCTCCTTGTAAGGTACTAGTCAATGCGACTTTAAAATAGCAAGACTAGTTGTCGACGGACAGAAATAGATAATACGTCTTGTAACTACTATTGTGGATTTAGTTAGCTATAACTTAGAAGAGGATAATGTATTGAAAATACAGATAAGTCTTTATAATAATGACTTAGTTAATATTGATGCTAAGTAAACTAATAAAACCTTAACAAGTATGTAGAAAAAAAGTTCGTAGAATAACAAACGATGCATTAGTAGAAGTAGATTTAAAGCTAATGAGAAATTATTCATAAGGTGTACTACAATTTCGTTTAATGTCCTGAATCTTTTCACGAACCGTGTCGTATATAGTTTAAGAACAAATTATGTTTTACTCATGTTTTAACATAATTTAAATTACTGTTATTACAAATGAACTAGTAAACAATATTAATCAAGTCTCATTGTCTGCTGATCAATGGCAGTGTCCAAAAATAAATTGATTATAGTTCTTTTTATCTCATGCATTCCAAGAACGATTGATATTTGGTCCAATTTGAGCTTCTAAGGGGGAACGCATACGCCAGCTTCTGTCTTGGTTAATCATTTATATAGCTCTAGCAAATTGGACTTCACTTTTACCATTTTCAATTTACTAGTTGCCCGATACCTTTATCGTGTTAGGTGTATCTTACTCCTGTATGTTTTGGCAAGACACCTCTATCTTCATTTCAATCTTATATCAGGATCTTACTATCCCAACCAAGAACATGCTGATCTGCTAAATGATAAAAAATATCAAATTTTTTATATCGTATTGAAGGTTTTAAATGTATCCAGGTGCTTGGAGGTTTGCTTCCATGAGCCACTACGATATTTTGCTTAGACAACGTTTTCTTCTATGATGTCAAATATCACCGCTTCTCTTAAATCCTTAGTATAAATTAAAGATGCAGTGTCTGTTAGTCCTTAAAACGTCGTTCTTTGGCAGGTGCAACAAAAACATAAGTTTTAATATTATTTTAGCAACTAGCCGAGCGAGGCGCCTTGTGGCGATCTGCCAGCTCCTCTTACAGACGCTTTAAAGTATATTTATATTTCTACTGATACCTCTAAGTACTTAACAACAAAAAATACAAGTAACTCTACATCGTATAGAACGTAAATATTTTCGTAACCCATAAGAAATTATAGATGAGCAAGACTTCAAAGAGAAATACTTTCAACAGCGCTTTCATTTATTTATAGACTAGTCTGTATATGTAGTCTAAGTTATATAGAGAAACTTTCTTTTCAACGTCATCATTAATAATCCTTATCTGACGTAAGTAGATACTCTTTCGTTGTCCTCCCAAAGTAGGTAAACTCATTACGTGAAGTCCTGTTATTTTAAATGTACATGATTCATTAGTGTATTGTTTACAAGTTTTATTGTAACCCAGAATGTTTATGAAACAAGAATGGTTTCAAGCCAAATCATTTATTTCAGACTAGCTTCTGCCAGCGGCTTTACCCGTATGAATGTTGAAAAACCTTTGTCACTCGATGATAAAGTAGACTACTGGTAAAAGAATTATTAAAACTGGTCCAGTAATTTTTGAGTTTATTGATTACAAATAGAAACACTAATCTTTCTTCTTTATAATATTAATATAGATGAACCTTGATTATTTTTCCAAATTTCAAATAGTGAAGAAGACATACACAAATTATACATTAATAGCAGTCTTATTCTTGAAAAAAAAACAACGCACAAAGCATGTCTTCTTTGTCAGTGCTCCCACAAGATTTATTTACCTAAATTCACAAAAGAAAGTCATCTGTACCTCTACCATGAGTTTTAAGCAATAGTATTCGTCGCTACTCGATATCGACGCCGTAAATATTTTGTACGGCAAATTTTGCAGCGCCTCTAGCGGTCACTTGCAGAACCAAAATTTGCCAATAACATTTACGGCAGTAACGCATTATATATTTACGGCGTCGATATCGAGTAGCGACGAATACTATTGCTTAAAACTCATGGTAGATGTACTGTATATTTACGAAGTGCAGTTTTAAAATTGTCCCGTAACTGGCTTGGGGCCAAAATTGTGCGTATGCTACGTAGGCGAAAAACCGGTACTTCAAATTGTTCGCGCAAACATCAATATTCGAGTTGACAAGCTGTTCAGACTCTTGGTAACAGGTTCACAACGTTTAATTGCCATCATAACATATTTTCTATCTTTATGTACATAATTTCTTGTTTTGAATTGTCCATATTCGCATTAAATTTGTTCTCCAAGGTGTTTTTGTCAATGACATAATCAGAACATATTTGGTTTGATGCAAAAGAGACACTATCCGGCTCGAAGGTCTGACGGAGATAATTCTAAAAGAAAACTATTATTTAGTTTTTTTTTTAGAATTATCTGCGTCAGACCTTCGAGCCGGATAGTATCACTAAAAGAAATTACAACTTCATAGTTTTCGTGTTACGCAGTGTGATTATATACAATCTTTTCGACACTGAAGAGTCGAGCCAATACTTATTCTGAGTCAATAGTGAACCGGATCTTCCTAACCATGAATGTATGTGTTCAATACTCTTACACCTGTCCATTCTACGTAAAATATATATTTAGCTTAATATTGAGTTTAAATGACACAATATGTACTATCAATAATAAAACACGAAGAGCCATCACTATTTTTATTGCCATCAAATAAACGAATCCCACTTAAACACCACTAAGGAACAGTCGACCGTGAAACGCTATCACTTGACGCGGAACAATTTCGCACAATTTGTCAACACACCGCTTGGCACGTAGTGTGTGCAACAATGCCCTGACGCGGAAACTAAGGAAGCACGTACGGTACATGCACATAAGTACCTACCGTGTATGATGCACTAGTAACGTTTTTGCGGAAGTGAGAACTGAGCGAAATTAAGATGCAGGTTTAATTTTGGAACAGTGTCGGTTTTCGTTAGGTTAGGTTAGGTTAGGTTCCCATTTAGGGGGCCCGAATACCGCCTGTAGGTGGCTATATGTGGGGATTATACGATCGATGGCCATGTATGGAGCCCCGGTGTGGGCCATTGATCTGAAGGCCCGTCACATCGCAACACTGCGTATACCGCAGCGAGCGATAGCCATCAGAGTCATTAGGGGGTATCGCACGATTTCTTACGAGGCGGCTTGCGTGCTGGCCGGATCCCCGCCCTGGGACCTGGAGGCAAAACTGCTCGCGACACTTCACCGGTGGCGTGAGGATGCGGTGGCACGGGTCGAGATACTGGAGCAGCGACAGATCACTCTGTACCGGTCAGAGCTCCGTCAGATCTTGGTGGCGGAATGGCAGGGGAGGCTCCTGCATCCTAGGGCTGGTCTCGCAACAATTTCAGCGGTCCGGCCGGTGCTCGACCACTGGCTCAGAAGGAAGTTCGACTCTATGACGTTTCTGGTGACACAGGTGCTTTCGGAGCATGGCTGCTTCGGGAAGTACTTGTGTCGCATAAGCAGGGAGCCGGATGCTAGGTGCCATCATTGCGCCCACTGCCCTGAGGATACGGCGTGGCATATGCTGGCTGAGTGTATCGCATGGGAAGATCAGCGTCGTGCTCTCGTTTCGAAAGTTGGTAGCGACCTGTCGTTGCCGGCCGTGGTTCGGTCCATGCTCGGCAGTGCAGAGTCTTGGGACGCGATGATCACCTTCTGTGAAAATGTCATCTTGCAGAAGGAGGCTGCGGAAAGGGAAAGAGAGAAGAGTTCTCTCCCGCCCCGTACCAGGCACACCGGGCGTCGAAGAAGGGCAGACAACGCTCTCTTTCAACCCCCTTAAAAAGGTCCAGGGTCGACGGATTAGGGGACATCCATCGGCCCAAAAATCTGGACCCGCGATGGTGGCGCGTAGTGTTCCACGCGCGCCTCTCTTGATGTATAGGAGAGCTCTCTCCAATACGGGAGGAGACCCACGTGGATCGGGTCACCACTAGTCCGGGGCAGCGGAAGTCAAACTGCACCCGCAGCTCCCGACACAGGTGTATGAGGGAACACCGGGGTGTTTTTTGTCAGTAAGAGTCTGACAGACCCCTCCACCTACCCCAGGGCGGAGGACATCCATGAGGATTTCCACCCCGTTAAAAAAAAAAAGGTTAGGTTAGGTTAGTAATGTGGCTATGAAAATTCTGATAGTAATTACACACATGAATCTTGGTTCCTACACTGTATGATGCACTAATAGTTGTTTTTGCAGATGTGAGTTGTTTTCCTCTAATCATACCTAAAGTTTTTTTTTTGGAATATAAGAAATTGTGAAGCACGAACATTATGCACATGCACTTTAGTACCGTGTATGATGCACTTGTTGTTTTTGCGGAAGTGATAATGGAGTATAATTAAAATGTAGTTTTATTTTTGGAAGTCTGTTTTTTCATCAAGAATTTGTAATTGATTAAAAGAGTTTTCGGTGCAATCTCAAGTTCCAGTGGCCTACGAAGACGAGTCACCTTCTACCACGATGTTGGTCGCGGAGGTGGCGCTTTCCGGGGATCGTGAAAACAAACGACCTCTGATTTGTGCAATGATACCTAAAGAGTCAACCGCGGGATTCGGATGCCTACAAATTACGCTAACCCAGTTATCGACAAGATCATCACTTCTCGAAGCGTCTTCCCTCGTGCTGTTACAAGTGTGCCGTCAGAATAAAAATGGCGTTACCACCGCGGAGAAGGACACCGCACAGCACCCAGTCGTATCTGAGTTCCACAGGAGCGGCCCCGAAACCAATCATTGTGGAACACCACACGTCATATCTCGCAAAGCCATCCTTCTTAGCCCTTGTAGACTACAGATCTGTCTATCAAATAGGCTCCCAAAACGAGGTGCAGATAGTTTTGCAACCCATATAGGAGTGCCTCTCCAAAGTACCTCTAGGGATCTTAAGCTGACGGGTGAAGATGACCTCACCCCGAGTCACTGCGACTTCAGCAAAGACTCCTTACCAAGAAGGATAAGTTAAGATGTGGGGATATTACTGGGTTACATAACCATCGCCTCCTTTTCAGCACTTTGTTGGTCTTTAATGGCACTTTTCCTCTTCAAATATCCATTTTTGTTGTTCGCAAGTCTTTTTGCTCTTCTAAGGGTCAGCTGATTAACGAAGCGCAATTAATATTTTTTGTTTTATTTTTAGAACATCTAGTTTTAGTCAGCATTTGGTAATATGTAATGTAATGGTGCTGTAATGAGGTTTCCTGAGAAAATGCTGACTCTTATACTCGAGTCGTGCGCTTGTAGATTCATTGTGTTTGACGCACTAGTTATTATAGCGGAAGTGAAGACACAGCGAAATTACTATTTAAATTTATTTTTGGAATAGTCTATTTTGGTCAGCAATTTGTAATATATAATTAATTAGTGCTTAGTAGAGTTTTGCTGAGAAAATGCTAACTTTACTCGCGTACTTATTATACACCTGCAGTTTCGCTGCATTTTATTATACTGCTTACTATTGCGGAAGTGAAGATGCAGGTAAATTAGCATGTAGACAGTGTTCGGTTTGGTTTAGTTAAAATGTAAAGTGCTGACATATAAGTTAGTGCCAGTGAAGTAACAGTTATAATAACGAAAGTGGGGCCTCACAGAAAATTAAAACACCTTTTTATTTATGGAATCATATTTGTTTTAGATTAGAGAATGTTAAATATACATACATACTTTGATGGTTTATTAAGAAAGTACGAAGTTAAACATACTTATAAAACAAACACATGCATCTAAGAACCGTATATGATGCAGTAGTGAAAATGGAGCGAAATTAAATTAATATGTTTCATCTTTGAGATACTTTTTGCTTTTAGTTTAGAGAATGGTGTATAGGTATGTATTGCTTTGAAGTGGTGGTTGAGGAAGTACGTACAATCAACACTGAATTCTGGCTAGTAGCTAATGAAGTGCTGCCAACAAATAAATGCACCTATATCAAATTATATTACAGTTCAGCTCGTCCCTTACTGTTCTTCGCCAGCGATGGCCTAAACCAAGGTCCGTAGCACACGGCGGATGCCTTTAGGTTGTAGTCTCTTAGTTTCAAGTTTTTTTTTTTTTGTGTGTGACAACTGTTGGTAAAAGCAATAGGTAAATATATTTATGTTAATAAAACCTAAGGGTTGAGACCTGGTGTCCTGAAATACAGGCCCCAGGCCTAGTTTTAGCAGCAGTCTCCCACAATATGCTTACCTACTGTTACTACTTTTTTCTTAATTTTTAAAAGTCCTGGTTAAACAAACTTTTTAATTTATTAACGCTGCCACAAGCTTGTCCAGTTAACCAGACGATAACCTCATAGGTTGATCTGCGAGAGGCCACTCAGCAAAAAAATATATTACAGTTTACTGGATTTTTCAAAACGGAAAGGAGGGTGGAGCGAAATTGATATGCAGTTTTTGTTTTTGTGGCTCAGTGACGTTATTTAAAGACACAAAAAAAAAGATAATTAATCATCTCGAGACGTCCTTTGCTGATGTTTGAAAATACGCACATGTATTTTGTTTTCATCCGAAAGATGAAGTTATCGATGATGAAACCTAAAGATTATTTATAAAACTTCGGACAAGAATTAATATTGATCAATCCTGCATAATTCGTGTGGGATAGTCTGTAGGAATGAAGGTGTTTTAAAAAACCCGTTTGATTTTATAAATGCATATTTGACCATTATCTCACCTGCAGGAGCTTGCTTGCCTATTAACCAATTTACTCTTAACTTAAGGACCCCTAGTTTGTATCTATCTGGAAATACAGTCTCCGTCATTTTTTCAGGGAATTTCAGTTCTTAGATGTGCTTAGGTAAGCAAGACAAATGTGTTCTCAAACGTTTTGTGTGTATGGTTTGGCTGTTCACATTGTACGATGGCGCATCCCCATGCGTTTTGAGTTCCGATGATGAACCGGACTTCATAAAGTTCAATTTTATAATTCCGATATTTTAACACATTGAATTTCAAGAACTTAATTTAGTCAAATTCAGTTCTCGCCATACATCGTCAGCCTATACAAGAAATATCGTTGCTATTAATAAAATAAAAGTGTCCATATACAAGATATAACGTATACGAGATATCTCGTACTTGAGCACCAGCAATTTTGATACTTTTATTAGAGATCATCATCATCTTCCTACCCTTGTACCGTATTATTTGGGGTCTTTGCAACACGTTTTTTTCTTCCATTCTGTCCTGTCATCCGTCACACTACCATTGATTGCCTTTTCGTTAATATCACTCCTCACACAATCCATCCATGTTTTCTTTAGCCTCTCTCCCTCTCCATCCATCTAAATGGATGGATTGATTCATTCTCATCATCCCTCCTCTTCGCTTTTATTAAAGGCCATCTTCAAGAAAACTCGTTTGCGTTTAACGTTGCCTTTCCTTGTACCTTACCTACATTCATAGGTCATATCTGGTATGTGGCATCTGCAAAGAAACTATCTACGACATATTTCGTTACTGGTACACCTCCTTCTCCTGTATCGTTTATCTTATCCTCAATGCTGAGGGTCGTGACATTGACTTGATTGAATGATTTCGCCATCTTTGACAATGTGGATGGTGTCGTAGTCTGTGGTTTCCAATGTAGCACGGGTTTGGTCTGATCAACATATCGGACTCCTGCCTCTATAGAATAATCTGTTAATAAGAATATGTGGTCGTAATACGAATCGTATGCATGCATGCACCTTTAGTCGTCTTGTTTACGATGCACTAACGGAGATTACGGAAGAGGCGAGGACATATTTCAGACGTGAAATATGAAGAGATTTGAAGTTGTTTGCTGTTTTTATTGCGATTGTGCATTATCTATGTGTTTTAGTAACTTGTTTGTCTAATGAGGTATCGTTAAGTTCCTGTCCTTGTTTTAAGATTTCCTTATGCAGTTAATCTTGGGAACAACTTGATTTGCTAAGCCTTTTGAAAGATGACTAGATCGACATTATCTTCTGAAGGTTGCTTTTTTTGAGAAGTATCTATTTTGTCTTGTTATTTTAATCTGTCAATTTATTTCTGCGAGCTGCCCCCTGTTACTTAAGTTTAGGAGGTTTTAGGCGGGAGGGCAGGTTGCCAGAATCGCCACGCTTGTCGAGCAGCTTGGAGATCGCTGTGTGGTTGATGCAATACACAAAGAAAGAATGCAGCATTGGAAGGCTTCCCACAAGGTGGACCGATGACCTGGTGAGGGTTTTTGGGAATCCGATGGATATGAGACGCACAGGACCAGTCGTTACGATAACACTTGGGGGAGGCCTGTGTCCAACAATGGACGTCTTTCGGCTGAAATGACGATGACGAAGTTGATGGTGTGAGATTACCCTGCCTTAGAAATCACGTAAAACCGTTGGCCCTGCGCCTGTACTCACTCCAGTCGTGTCGGAATGCCATCTTATCAGACCATGAATGTAAAAGAAAAGAGTATGCACCTGTCAACCTATCTTTACGCACGCACTTATGGCACTGTAATATCTTCTGCGTACTTGGCGTGTGTTGAGATTAGCCGTAATTGAAATTCGATCGGAAGGATTATAATATTATTTGTTTAGTTACATGCGAAACGGTTCGGTTAAAAGGTAACAATAAGACAAACACAAGTGGAAGTATGTATTGACGTACGCCGACCCCAAGTTGCGTGGGACAAGGGCAGAAAGATGGTGGTTGATATCTTACTCAATATAAATAGTTTCTAAACAAACGGCCAGTCATAACAAACAACAGGCAATCAATCTGTATCAGCTGAACGGAAGCCTTGTAGCATAACAACTGTTGCAGCTCGCGATAACATAGTTATTTTATGCATTTCCTATTCTGTCTGTTCTGCAATATTCGCTGAAAATAAAGTACCAGAAGGTGCATTAAACGACATCTGTAACGGTAACTTTACAGAATTACTTCTCTGAAGTTTAGTAACTCATCTTCATCATTTTGGCCAAAAACACGTCCACAGCTGGATACACCTATCCAAAGCTTAGCCACATCTCGTCTTGTGCGTGTCGTTTGACAGCAGAGTTTCGCAATCGTCACCAGGAAGTGGTACGTCTTGCAGAACGAGGTTACTATTTCAGAACCTTTCAGTCTCATCTGCCATCATCACCGAATAATGTGCTCTGCCCATTGCCACTTAAATTGCCTCCTTTGCCTCTTCAATGGATCCTCTTCGTCATTTGGCTCAATTTTCACCCTATTAAGAAATAATTAGACCCAGAGTAGCTCGCCAAATTAATTGCAGCGCCAGTGGTGTCAGGTTCTATGAAGTACATGGACACTTGGGGCACTCCAGCATGTGAATCAAGTTCAAGACAAGAGCACCGCACGTACATTAAGTATCTGAAGGGTCTGCCAATTTGCCAGATTTTATTTCCAGAATGTAATGTAACTAGATTTCTGCTTACTATATGTTTTGTGGTGATAAAGAAGAACAGTTCATTTAAATAGTAGACACATTGCTTAATTTAGCTTTCGTTGGAATTTAATATATATTTAGCTTATTATCTTAAGTTAATTAAATACGGTTAGAGAATAGCAGCAGTGTTAATAAACTGAGGCATGTTATAATGTTGTGTAGATAATTATTTTTGGGTACAAAAAGCTCTTTGTATTTATTATCTTAGTTATTCCATAATCATATTCCTTGTTGCTTGTCACTTTGCGGTCGCCGCAACACAGTTCTTCTGTTCTCTTCTGCCACCGCCATACCATCAATAAATCCCTTTTCTTTAATAGACAGCCTTGCCCTTTTTTGTGGATTGTCAGACTTTGACTGACTAAAACCCACCCGTATTTCTTCAGGTGCTATTCAAGGAGTTCCAAGATCATGGTGACTCTTGAACAACCTTGCAACCCTGGCTACGGATAATACGCTCTATTTCTCAGGATAGAAAACGGCAGCTCAATAATTTTAAACGCGGAGGACCTTTTTCCTGTATAACATCTAGGTATTATTTTTTTGCTATAACATGATCTATCGCATATAATAATAACGTTTATTTCTCACCACAAGCCAAAAATACAGACAATCTTATAATAAAAACCATTAGCTGACAATTTTTGGTTGTGGATCTCTGGAGCCTGTGGGAGGTAGAAACAGCTGTAATTTAGGCCACCTGTTCCGAGTTACATAATTATTTAGCTTACATATTGACACAGCAAATAAAACAAATTACAAATAATCAGTGAGTTTAATAATCATAGGAATAATTTATACTACATAATTACTAAAAACAGTAGAAAAGAAAAATAATAAAAGTATGTGTAGGTATGTATGGAAGGGAGTTTTAATATAAATATGTTTGTATAAGTGTATATCTAACTACCTTAATACTAGAGACAGAAAATCTTACACAATCCAGCCATGTTTTCTTTTACTCTAAAATATTACAAGTAAAAGTAGCTAGGCGCCAGCAAATCTATTACGTACTTACCAAATACGAAAGCGTACGTTCACAAATAAGTATAAAAGCTTACATCGTCAAACGGGGTCAATGAACTTGTCCGTAAAATGCTTACTCATATGCCAAAGGAGAAAAACGTGAAACACATGAGTAATAATAACATATAGTGCGCCCAGTATATCTTGATGGACGTCAGAAAAAGGAACTAAATACTATGTATCGAAACCTAGCTCTTTGTCTCGCGTCACCGCTCTCTTATATTCTTTATTGTACACACAACTTTTATCTATATATATAAAAATGTGTCCCTTGGTCACGCCATCACGCGTGAACGGCTGGACCGATATCGCTAATTCTTTTTTTTTGTGTCACTTGTCAGGAGAAAGTTCTTATGAAAGAAAATATTAGGGTATTGAGTTGATGGGAGTGAAGCCGCGGGCAAAAGCGAGTAAAACAATAAAAACAGGACAGCTCATGTACACATGCGAGCTTAACTTACAATTGGGTTGTAACTCTGGGGCTCTCGTATTATTTTCTGAGATAGATAATCCAAAAGTAGTAATAAAACATTTTGCTGAGTATCGTAATAATCAGTGATAGTTAATGTTACTTTCTATTAGTGACGTATATTTTTTTTGTAATTGTGATAATACCAGTAAACTAATCAATCAGAAATCAAAGTTATTCTAACAGGATAACTATTTCCTATTGGCTGCAACACGGGGGCTTTAAATCAAGAGTGAATAATACTTTTAGACAAGCGTCAAGCGCGAGTTTAACTATAGTAAAAAAGCATCTCATCTTGACGACAATAAATCTCAAAATACGAAAGTTAGAAATTTAATATTATAAAGAGACAAACAAACAAATTCATTTTCTTTTACATGCATATTACTAGTAGCGCCATCATGAGATATCAAGAAATTCTGGATGGTTGGCGTCTGGTAAAAATACTCGCATGCACAATGAATGAGTAATATTCTTTGACAGTTTTGACAAATTCTTTAATGAACGACTGATATTGCTTGACGGAAACAATAATAAGGAATTATTTGGTGTTTATGAAACATTGTTTACTCCAAAACATGGACTTGGAAGCATTTTCAGACGGAAGCAAAGTTTGGTTGGAAAAGTTCCGACGATTTATTCGTCGACACAGGTATTTTTTCTTGTCAAGTAGTCCATTTGTTTTAGCTGGGAGATCATCACATAACTTCTCTCGCTTGAAGCCGGTAGGCGTATCAGAGTTACATTAACTTCTACTAACAGTTGACTAAAACCACCCGTGTTCCTACAGTTGCTCTTTAACTTCCAGGGTACTTTTTTTTAGGTAGGAAAATCGTGTAATGTTTTCACGCCCCTGGGCCGAGCGAAAGGGTGAGTCAGAACTGACTAAAATCCCACTCCTTTTCCTACGTTGCATTTCATACCAGGGTCGAATCTGTTACCCGGACTCTTTGAACATTCATGATTCATTTGTGATTTGAATCAACATTTTTCAACGTCGGCTATGCTCGCGATTCCTGTTAAAAATACTACTATTCTTGACATAACTTCCAAGCCAATTTTACCTCATGATTCTTTTTCTTTTTCCTTAGTGACCGAGCCGGAGATCCACAAAACTTTCACCGCGATTAAGTCCAGGGCTGTTGGCTGTGATGGAATCAGCAGAACGATGTTATCCCTCATGTTTAAAACTTTGCTCCCTATTATCACACACATCATTAATTCCTCCCTCCAGACTGGTGTTTTTCCTACTAGCTGGCGTAAAGCTTTCATTATCCCTCTTCCTAAAATTCCCACCCCCACTTTGTCAAATCACTTCAGACCAATATCCATTCTCCCTTTTTTGTCAAAAATCTTAGAAGCAGTTGCCCTCAAACAAGCAGCTATCCCCTTTCCAATCAGGTTTTCGACCTGGCCATAGTACAGCCACAGCCTTGCTTAAAGTTACAGAAGACGTCAGGAATGGCCTTGAAAACTCTAGGTTAACGGTGTTAGTTTTAATAGATTTCTCCAATGCTTTCAACACCGTTGATCACGACATCCTTCTGGCTATTTTGTCCCAAATTGGGGTTTCTTCGTCGGCACGGGATTGGTTCTCATCATATCTTCGTGGTCGTCAGCAAGCGGTACGTGTTGATCAGAAGTTTTCTGACTAGTGCGACCTGCAAACCGGCATTCTACAAGGCGGTATACTCTCTCCACTCTTATTTTCTTTGTTTATTAATTCTATCACAGCTATCCTCAAATGCTCTTACCATCTGTATGCTGATGACCTACAGCTCTACGCATAAACTGATCTTGACAGCCTCGATGACTGCATCTCTTTAATAAATGCCGACCTTCTGGAAATTAGTGATTGGTCAAGCAGATTTGGGGTTACTGTTAATGTTAGTAAATGCCAAGCTATTCTTATTGGTAGTTCACACTTTTTACGACGCGTAGACATTGGCCGACTACTGCCGCTTCTTTTCGGCAATACTGTTATCCCTCTCTCGCCTCACGTTAAAGACCTGGGCTTACATATTGATGATAGGTTAAGCTGGAACAAGCATATTGCTCAGGTTAGCCAGAGAGTCACCTTCACGCTGCGATCTCTCTATAGATTCAAGAATTTCCTTCCATCAAGCACTAAAACCACTTTGGTCCAATCGCTTGTTTTATCTATAATTGACTATGCTGATGTTTGTTACTCTGATCTATCCCAAGAACTTCTAAACAAATTGGATCGACTTCTCAACAACTGTATTCGTTTCATATTTGGCCTTCGTAAATATGATCACATTTCTTCCTTCCGTTCTCAGCTTAAATGACTGCCTATCCGCCACAGAAGATCCCTCAGATCCGTCTGCACGCTCTTCACTATAATGAACGATCCTTGTGCTCCTGATTATTTAAAACAATATTTTAAAGTATTGGGCAGTTCTCATGATCTCAACCTTCGAGCTTCCAAAAATATGCTTCTTCAAATTCCTTCTCACCGTACTGGGTTTATGGCTAATTCTTACACTGTCTCTACCATTAAACTCTGGAATGTGCCTTGACATCAAAAAAGCTGTAAGTAAATTTTCCTTTAAGCGTAAAATTCGGAACTACTACTTAAAGTCCTCTCAACCTTAGTTTGTCTTCGTCATAATTGTCATATTTTAAGTTTTCCTAATTCGTAATAATCTTATATTTATCATAGTATTTATTAGTTTATAATATTACCTTATATAAGTATTTTATTATTTTACTTAATTTATTACACATTATATTTTGAAATATTTGTTATTTATTTATTGTGCAAACCTACCACAGTGTTTTCTTTTTTAACCCAAAGGTTGACTGGTAGAGAATGCCTTGTTGCATTAAGTCCGCCTATGTACCACTACTGTACATGAAGTTTAAATAAATAAATAAATGAATAAATAAATAAACATTCTCATAGCACTATCTTTATGAAGCACTTTAAATTATTTCCACCTAACGGCTTGACAGTTGACCTGACTTCTCCGACATCCTAAAAACTTTGATTCCTATCAAATTTAATACATATGCTATATAAATTATAAACCGTGAAATGTATCATCATTTTGCTAGTTTGCAAGTTAATAAGAGCAATAACAGAGTGCGACCTCTTTAGATGCCACAGTACCGGCTCCGATTTTTAAACGTTGTTGATGTACTATATATCTTAGTATCCATTAACCTAAATTACATCCATGAAGGATGGAAATCACCATCAATAGGTGGTCCAAAATTCCCTCAATTTCTTTAAAAACAGTTTGAATTATTAAAATTTATCGGAAATGAGAATAATAAATCTCGGCCATCCGCAACTACTTACCATGCAGGGGTGACAAACTTTTGGTTTTTTTTTTATGGTAGGTAAAATCATCCAATGACATCTCCCGCCCTTGGGCGGAGCGGGAGATAGTGTCAGACTTACTGACTAATAACCTACCCCGTTCCTTCATTGCCTTGGTTCCAGGGCTCTGGTATGCATTTTCATAATTTCCCAAACTTTTATTTTAGGGTTCCATACCTCAAAAGGAAAAATCGGAACCATTACAGGATCTCTTTTTTGTAGGTCTGTCTGTCGGTTTGTCAAGACCCTTTATCTCGGGAATGCGTGGAGGTATCGAGTTGGAATTAAAACCGTATACTCAGATCTATCATTCGATCTATTATTATCAACAAAAAAAAAGATACGGACGTTTATGTCGCAAAAAACGTATATTTCGACACTTAAGGGAATCAATATTCATACTACGGGTACTTCTCTTCGACCTAGAATCGTGAAACTTTGCCATAAAGCAAACATAAATATAGGTAAAAATCTGAAAACTGTAATTTTGTATAAAAATATTTGTTTGCGATTCGGAAAAAAATTCAAGACTGATTCGGGAATTGAATTATTTTCACAGGTTGTTGTACGAAACCCTCGGCTAGCGTGTCCGATTTGCACTTGCACGGTTTTTGTTTGAAAGCACGGTCGCTAAGAAAGGCTTGCCACCTCGGCCATAGAGTAAAATAACATAAATAGGTCATGTTCACAAATACTCCAAAAGTTCAACGTTCTTTATGCTACTTCTTTAGACTGTGTCAAGGACAAGTGGTTGGATAATAAATACTTTATGGCTAACGATTTGGCACGATTCACTTTGACAAATGGAAATTTCGGTGTTATTGTTGAGAGTGCAATAAAACAGGGGCTCAAGTCTGCTATTTTCATGATATCGAAATTCCAACACGATCCCATTGTCATTTTGCTAAAATTTCGTTATCTGATAATTCATAATGGCCGATCAGTGGTCTCGTAATAGAATTGTGGTATGAGCTGTCTTGTAACGAATTAAAAGCAATGACCGCAAACTTCATTACGTACGAGATTACCATTCTATGCCATTTCTCTCAATGGAGTGTCAGTGGTTGATCATAGTAAAGTCATAAGGACGCCATTATATTAGTAGATTACCAAACTTGTCAAAATTAACAATTATGAAATCAATGATAGACTATTCTGATACAATTGTAATAGCAGATTTGAGGCCCTGTTTAGTGTTCCAAACATCTATTATAATTAAAAGATTGACACATTTTTGATACCTCTATGGTTCGGCGAAGAGTTTCGCCTCGGGGTTTATCTGATCTTCCCGTTTCCGCTTCCGTTTTCAAGGTACGAGTAAAGAGGCTCTTAAAAAACTATGCGCTTTGCCATCAACTTGCATCACTGCTTACCATCAGGTAGGGTCGCAGTCAAACACTAGTACATGTCATATTAAGGTTCTTGCACCAACCCGTGTCACATAAGTAACTGACATGGCAACGGCAAACGCCGTATGTATATTTGTAATAAAACTAACAATATTATTGGATCTAGAAATATCGTAAACAGATCATTTAAAAAAAAACCACATTGTGTTACAGTGCAAATAGGTAATCAGAATATGACTTTTCACTATAGATGTCCTTACATAGACCACTCAGAAAAAACATGTTTTTCTGACACTCAGTGTACCACAAAGACTGCGGATTTGGGGCTGCAGTAATAACAACAATTTCGAATAAAAGCCTCTTTGTGCGTTTGACAGTAAAAATCTGGTACGAGGGAGTACCAGATTTATTTACCATGACGTCTTAAAATGTCAATCGTGCGACCGAGAAAGAGAGAGTTATACACCCCCTATATAGCTCCCTCTCAGACCTCAGTTTAGGTCGTGAAATGGATCGCGTTAAGAGCTCGTAATGATAATGAAAGTTTAAAAAGAAACACGTAGTTTTTTTTTTAACTTTCATAATCATTCACTTTTGGTTAGTTGTTTTTCACAGCTACAGCATATTTGGATAGCTAATATTAGATTACTTTAAGACAAAATTGTCTTAATAGGAAGAGACTCCCATAAAAATAACATTCCAAATACAGTGTGGAAAATAAGACTGACATTTCTATCTTGTAATTTTGGCATCTTTCCAAGTTCGGAACAATTGGCATCCGTTTGTAAATACTTATGCCTAGTGGAACGTAAAGTAGTTACTTTATGTGCTCCTGAATTGTTCGTCAAATTATTTATAACACTGCATTCATTTTTAATGATTATTGTTGGCATACTTTCTTGTAAATTTGAAATTGAGATTTGTAAGTACGAGATTTTTGGAATAATTGCCTAGCTTTCTCCTGTGTTTTTTTTTAGGTAGGAAATCATCCAATGACTTGTCCCACTCTAAGGTGGATCGGGAGGGCGTGTCGGACGTTTAGTGACTAAAACTCACCTGTGTTCCTTCTATTGCCGTTTACATTCCCGGACCTCGGTAACTCTTTCAAACGTGCTTTCAGCAATTCGTGTACGTGGTCATCATAACTATCGTCCGTTATTATAGCTACCTTGTTCCAGCAGTTTTGCCTGCGTGAAACTAGTAATTATTCCCAAGGGAACATATTCCCAGAGCAAGAAGTATACTATACTCCATTCCAAGATGTGTCAAATTTTACCCAAATTTGTCAAAAAAAAAACAATATTTTAGAACGAAACGATATTGAAATTATAAGAGAAGTAGCCTTCTCTTATAATTTCAATATCGTTGATTATTAGTGATAAATGATATTTATTTTTCAAATAGGTTTTAAAAAACACTTTTACACGTCAATATTTTTTTTCGTCAGTTTAAACTAGATGAGGCCGGTGTTTCCTAGCTGAGAGCCGGTGTTTGCTAGCTAGTAACCTTGAGAAGAAACACCGAAACAAACTCAGGGTTCACAGTCTCTTTTGAAGTCCATACAGTAAATTTGTAATAGTCAAATCACATGAGAACTATGCAGATTTGTATGAGATGGTCTTTTGAAGAAAGAACCATACAGATTTGAGTGGACCTGTCCAGTCAGTGCAAGCATTTTTCAGTATTCGTGAAGCTCAACTCAGGACTACTAAGGAGCTCAACAACTTGACGAACAATACCAAAGACAGGACATTTGGATAGGCCGCAGAAAATACTCAAATTGCCAGACATATATACATTAAAATTACTGAGAAGAAAAGAAAAAAAGCAATCCACATAGTCTTCACATTCACAATAATGAATGGAAAATGTCAAACATTAATCAAAAGTAAAAAAAAAAATTGAAAAAAATATGTCCAATTGCCCAATCCAATAAAAATAATTTACATTGTCCAGTTGTAAAATAAAAACTAATTTACAACGTCAAAATATAAAAAAGTAGCTATAATGTCACATTTTCTAGAGTATTTCACCAATATTTACTTCCTTACGTCGTTAAATTGACAAAGTCAAATAAACCTATGGCTAAACAGCCATACATAGATGGTAACTATAAACTGGGGTCGTATAATATTCTCCGTCCTCCCCCGCCATTAATCGAATTCTTCGGTGCCAAAGATCGTGACCAGAACCTTAAGGTGCGGTGCTGACATACCAGCTATGACGCTGAACTATGCGGTTTTGTCCCACACCATGATCCTAAATACCTACTAAACCACTTTTCTGTTTATTTATTACTAACGACCCGCCCCAGCTTCGCACGGGTGCAATGGTGATATTAAATATATTATGCATGTATTAAACATTATAAACCTTCCTCTTGTATCACTCTATCTATTAAAAAAAACCGGATCAAAATCCGTTGCGTAGTTTTAAAGATCTAAGCATACATAGGAACAGACAGCGGGTAGCGACTTTATTTTATACTATGTAGTGATTGGGTTACATTCAACAATAATAAAAAAAAAGTTGTCGATATCAGCAGCAGTACACACTAAGTAATTTATGGGAAACAATATCAAATTATGATTATATTTTTAATATATATTATATATAATAATAATATATAATATATATTTTTTAAGTCTCTATATATATAAAAAAGTCGGAATAGGATAATTTTTATCCCGTAAAATTAAAAAAAAATCCAAATCAGCAGGGTAGAACGGAAGAGAAGCCGTGGGAAAAAGCTAGTAAGTATATATTTTTTTACTATTGATAGAGTCGCGATTGACCACTACCTCACTTAATGGTAAGCTATGATATGGTTGACGACGGAGCATGCTTGCCCAGAAACCTATGCCTATGCATTGTTCTTGTGAAGGTGGCTTAAAGCATATTATGAGCAAACATAAATTACTTCGAAAATGAAAATTAAGTAGAAAATATAAAAAAGTAAATGTAGAATATACACCGTTAAATTTTGGTCGTTTTAATCCCGCGGAAGGTCGATTCGGTACGTGAAGTAAACGTCAGCTGAGCGAGGCCAATGAACTGTAGGTAGTTAGGACGCAACGACTGATAGCTACTTACAAGGTCATTGACTCGTTTACTTAAAGAAACTAATTTCGTACATGCGTAT
Source organism: Leucania comma (assembly GCA_958295575.1). Taxonomy (NCBI): domain Eukaryota; kingdom Metazoa; phylum Arthropoda; class Insecta; order Lepidoptera; family Noctuidae; genus Leucania; species Leucania comma. The sequence goes on along the minus strand of OY282478.1, from coordinate 21,313,676 downwards.
ATTAATTCGAGTTTTGGAAAAAAAAAGTACTTTATTTTTTAATTTTATCTAAACATATCGATAGTGTTTCATGTACCGAATCGACCCTCCACGGAATTAAAATGACCAAAATTTAAAAAAGTAAAAATAAAAAATATTAAGGAGAAAAATATATGAAGACGGTGTTAAAAAATGTACAGAGAAGGTGAGATAAGCTCGTACCCCAAGGCTGCCCTCTTAAACTTGTTGAGTGAGAGACACTTTATTTTAATCGCTATACAACAGCATTTCGTCATGCTAAAGATTTTACATATTTTAATTTAACATAATATTAAACTTGCATTTAAAAGAATCACGGTAATGTCAAGGTGAAAAAAACGCACAAAGCAGGGAAGGGTTGCGAATAAATGATAACGAACTATTTCTAAAAAGCTTGCGTGAAAAGTTTGTGAGTAGGTACTCCTAGGTATTTTATTTAGGGATAATATTAAGTATTTGAAATTTAAAAAAAGCGCGAAAATATCCTAGTCGGTAAAGTGTATGTTTACCAGGGTAAAGCCGCCGGTAAAAGCTAGTGCTAACTAATTTCCTCTTTAACGTATAAATTCAACACATTATGATTAAAAGTGCATGCGCACTGGCGCAACAGACGCATTCTATTTTTAAACTGCTTATCCAAGTAACGTGCAAAACATGCATTAATAGTAAAACGCATGCGTGTGCGTAGAATATGCATACGAACTGTCTTTTGATTTTATTTTTAAATTGTCCGTTCTATTTTCAAAATGTTAAAACGCTTAGTTGAACTTCATATTTCAACACGCAAGGTCGCATGTCTGAATTTCTTTTTTTTATCGAATTCTATATAAAGGTGAAGTTGAAGGTCGTCATGTTACCAAACAATTAAAAAGCGATTTATGAATGTGGAAAGGTTGTAACTGTCTTAATATCTTTGACACACGATTTTCTTTGTTCGGGGATCACGCAACGTTAACCAGAAAGTAATTGCTAAAGTCTTTAAGTTTCATAATTCTTATAAAAGCACACAAAAACTGCAACACAGCCCCTTAATAAAACACACGCCTTTTAGCCAACAATATAAGACCTAGTTGAGCGAAATAATGAAAAACTTAGTACAAATGTTTGTGATGGGGAATCGGAGATAAACTGTATTGCTTTATCTATCTCTTGGTGTTTGTGACAGACACCTACACAAGTCAGATAATATTAACAGCCTGTATTACGAGTACCTTTTTATTATAGCAATCGAGAAAAAAAAAAATAACTTTGGTTTGTCTTTTACGCAACTTCAAAAAAATATGAGGTTTTCAAAGTGCTCATATTTTTTACCACAGAAGTTCGTCATTTATGAACCTATTTGGGATTTTCCTCTTCTCTCAGATGGGTCTCATTTTTATCTAAATCTAATTCTAATAATGGAATTCAAGAGAAATTAAGGATACTCCTCAAATATTATAGAGAACATACATAGAGTGATTTTTGTATTTTCATCGAGACAGCATTCAGCACATATAACTTAGTGAAGCAGAAGATCACAGATGGCTAACGGAAATTCACTCACGCATAGATATCTTGATTAAAATACTTCTAAGGAAAATAATACCATGAAACTTATGTAATAATTAAACTAGAAGGTAACCACGAAAACTCCGTAACAAACCAATGTATCCTAGGCGTGTTTATGCTAAAATAATTGCCATGAAATGCACTTATGCTAGAAGGTACCTACCATCAATCTAATACGATGATGAAGCTGGAAAGTAGGCACTGGAATTCTGTAATAAGTCAATGTTTCCTAGCCGCGTTTGGGCTTATTATAAATGCCATTAGATGGACTCTGACTACAAAGTAGGTACCATTGAACTGGTCTGATGATGAAGCCGGAAGGTAGGCAGGGGAATTCGTGTCGAGCGTGAAGAAGTAACAAACACACAAACTTTCGACTTACTAATATTAGTTAGGCTGGATATCTATGCTAAAAAAGCCACATAATGGGTCGGCGAAAAAATAAAGGTGAAGGTAGAGAAATGAGGGTGACAACTACCGGAGGACTGGCCCGCAATGGCTGAGGACACACGTGTGTGGAAAAGGAAGATCGAGGCCTTTGTCCAGCTGTGAGACATGATAGGCTAACTACTCCTACTACTATGGGCTATCAATATTAAATGTAAACATACTAAGATATTTTTACATAGCGTGGTTAGGATGACAACAGGGCGAAAATAGGCATCTTTGAAATGAAAGAGAAAACGATCGGTAAGCTACATTGTATGTATCCGACAGCTGTCACCTGCACCATTCTATAGCCATGGTAGTGTAATTCGTTATACTTATTATTTATTTAAATTTTTTAGTAAGCAGTGATGCAATCGTTGATGATGAGGCCCACTAATTTATTAAGAGCCTATTCACTCTAGCCTTGAAGACCTCTAAATTATAATCAGACGGGAAGACCGCAGAACTGTTTCAGTCCTTCGAGTATTTCTTAGTCCAGACCGTAGAAGTTTCAACAACGTAAGGGTTGATATTCGCCGTACGTCAGGTTGTCCGATGGTAGTACGGCGATGGCGGTATCGGTATCGGTACATAGGCGGACTTAATGCAACAAGGCGTACTCTACCAAGTGAACCTCTGGGTAAAAAAAATCTTCACTGTGGTATGTGATATTTGAAATAGGATGTAGTATCGTTAAATTAAGTTGCTTATAATAATAAACTATAAATACAGACTATGATAAATATCAAATCGTTATAATTAAGAGAAATTAAAATATAACAATTATGACGAAGACCGAATTACGGTTGAGGAGACTTCAATTTGTGGTATTAGTGTATTATCATTGTTTAATAAGCATGTGGGTCGCCAAAGGAAAAATTATGGCATAAACACATTTGTAATTAATTTATGACGAACATAATATTTACAGTATTATTCTATTAACATCATAATTTATTCACCAGTAAAGAAATTAATGAGCTCAAACTAAAAACAACTCGCTATTTTTAGATGACCATGAATTGTTCAAGAAAGGCTTATTTTTAGCGCAAGTTAAAATTGTGGGTGAAGTAGGTAATTCAACATTTAAACAACAATTTTTTACTGGGCTTTGAGTCATGAGAATAATACCGGAAAAATACAATTTACTTTTCCATGTCAGTTCTAGAACTGTTTTTTGCTAAATAAGGTATTAAAACAGCGCTACAAAAAACAGGTTATTGTCATAAAAATAAAGATTGTATGTTAAATGCTACAGAAACTAGAAAAGTTTATTTCAGATAGATCATTTACCTATTACTGCACTTTTTTTTTTAGAAATACTGTACAAAGGCAGACTTAATGCCTTCGTGCTTGTTTATGGAGACGCGGCGCGTTGGGCGTTCGTCGTACATTGCAGCAGCGAGCCGCGTCATCGCACGCGCAAACACAAACATATGGTTATATAATGACGACTGCCCAACGCGTCGCGTCTTCGTAAACAAGCCCATAAGCATTTTCTACCAGTCGATCTTAGGGTGGTGTAGAAACTTAACATGGTAGGTGCAACTTAATAGTAAAGTAAAATAGGAAATACATACAAATTAACAATGTTATTATGAGAAACGAATCCAACAAATCAACGCTGTGATGATTACCTACACCAACTTCCTGCGAATGTGTTCACGTGCCTTCTCCTTAAAAGTGGACCGACTGGAAGCCGTCCTGATGTATTGTCAAAATGTCGGTCAATCAAAAAAAAATGAAGCTAAATGGTACATTCCAAAGCTTAGATCTCGATGGATAAGAACGTGCAAAAAACAAATTCTTCGAATTCATTTCATACAAACTCTGTGTGCCTGTGCGTCTACAATTTGCTCGCAATAAATGGTTTGAATTTATATCATTAAAATTTTATCACTGAAAATCTAAAACCTTCGCCCTGAAAAGAGATTTATAACATTCGTTTCAAACGACTTCTTTATTTCAAACGAAATTGCATTGTTTTGTATTGAGCCTGTATAAGAAATTATACAACCTTGACATTGAAACAATTTGTAAAGCATGAGAAGCAAGATATTGATTTGAAACTAATTTTCTTTATTGTATAACCTAATGAGCTAGTTTATCAAATCAAGTCAAATTCTGTGTTTTCTGATAGCTGCAACTTAGGTCTCTAAGTCAAGAGTGAATAGGTTACTTCTAGGTAAGCGTGCTCAATCGTAGACCACATCATCGCTGGTCAGGTGAGGAGTGGTCAAACGCAAGCCTATCAACAATAAACAAAAAATTTGTCATCCGTTATCGCCATTGGTTAGGGCCAACGCTGCGTTAAGTGGGCGCACGCGCGGTCCCATACAAAATTGCTCCGTCCCCGCGCCCGTTTTGCTACGTATATATACATTCTCCATCGACACGACTACAAGCACACTGTAAATGTTGAACTAGCGACACTGCGCAGGTTTTTTTTTTTTTGGTAGGTAAAATCATCCAATGACAAATCTCGCCCTTGGGTGGGGCGGGAAATAGTGTCAGACTCTTACTGACTAAAAACCTACCCTTCCATTCATTGCCTTTGTCCCGGGGCCCGTGGTGACATTCTCACATAACCTTTGGCCCCAGTAGGCTTCGGCCCTGCTGGACCCCTACAGTTTTCTGACAAAACCTTGAGGCGCGCGGGAACAGTGCGCGCCGTAGACGACTTGAGCTCGGACCGATCTGTTACCGAACGGACGGACAGCGAGCTACCCATTGCCCACCGTCCGCGAGCCCGCGCCTACGATGGCCGGAAATCGGGATCGGAATCCCGGCGGCGGCGGCGTGTGCGCCTTTGCCTAATGCGGTCGGCCTCCTCCTTTGCTAGCATTACTGCTTCGCAAAAGGAGGTGACACTGCGTGTAATAATACAGTTTCACTACGAGAACCGCCGCACACGACACACGCGTGACGTCACGCGACGGGCGTCTATGCGTGCGTGCACTTAATGCAGCGTTGGCCCTTACAATGTTTGGACTATGACTAGGATAAAAGCTAGTTAGTTACCCCAGCAGTATAGATGCCTCTCCTGGAGTATTTTTGAAGGATATAACCGTGACCTTGTACCCCATCTAGACGACTAGGAAAAACGCCATAACTTTAGTCAGTAAAAGTCTGATAGACCCCTACGCCCGCCGCAAGACTAGGAAAATCCATAAAAATATTCGCAACAGAACAAAAATTATAAGTGCCTCGATTACATGCTCGATTGTAACTTTAGTTTTGCCAATGATTCGCATGCTATTTTATTTATCAATCAAAATACTCTTCAACTACCATTAAGTTGCCCGTGTTGCATATCTCTGCGATCGCATGGCAAGGTAAATTGTGTTCGAAGTTCTTAGGATAGACTTGCTTTTTTAAGCAAGGCCTCAATTCATAATGCAATTTATATATGAATTTAACAACCATCCCCTCTACGGGATATACCACAAAATTTAGAGGTCCGGAAAAATCGCTAATACTCTGGAAATAGCGAAGTTAAAATTATTTTTAACAGTTTTGTCTGTCTGTTTGTTCCGGCTGTAATCTCCAAAAAGGCCTGACTGATTATAAAGGGACTTTCAGCTGATGTGTTACATGGAGTTATTTAGACTTACTTTCATTATAGAAAAAATAATTAAATGATATAATAATAATGTTATTATTATAAGTAATTTAATTTAAACTACATTATATTTGAAATATCGTTTATTTATTTATTTTGTAACTGCACACCTACTAGTGTTGTCTATTTTAACAATGCCTTGTTGCATTAAGTTCAATGTACCACTACTTTACAAGAAGTTTAAATAAATAATTAAGATTCAGCACCAAAATATACTTCTTGAAATTATTTTCAAATGTCAGTGTTCTGTTTTACGAGTCTGTCACGGACGAAGTCGCATTTCCAAGTACATAAATTAGACTTCATATAACACAGCCCTACTCGAAGAGAACGCTGCACGCTGTTGCAACTGAATAGTTCAATGAAACGTGAGACCCTCGCACGCTTCTAAACACGTGTTTAAGTACCGATGGTGGGTGGTGGCCTTTACGTAATTTTTATATAATGTCATTATAGAATTACTCGTAGAACGCCCCCCACTACTTCCCCCCTACCAGCTGAAATACTCGCGACGCGCAACTATCTCTCATACACCTGTTCATATTTACATACTTATGTCGACAGCTGGTAGATTGGAATGTGTTCGTTACCAAACGCACCGAGAGTCCTTAATGGGGACTTTCAACGTGTACAATCTTTGAATCCATTATAAAAAAAAATCTGGGTAATTTGAATCCTTAAACAGCAGTAATCACAATAAGTTTACTTTTTATTTAATTAAATAAACAAAGAACTGTAAACATTATGATATATGAATTTGTGGTTACAAATTAAGAATTGCTGCTCGCATCCGCCATCTTGCCGCCAAAAAATCAAGATTTTTTTAGCGGCACGTCATGTTAATTTTTTTTTATAAATAAATATATTTTTGGTGGCACATTTTCTAATAAATGTTTGCCATCCCTGGTATATGGTCACGAGACGTGTCTGAGCGTAATTTGACAATCAATGGTTCAAGGACTTGGGCCGCAGGTATGTTCGTGAGGCTTACCGCGGCACTGCAACGTATTGAGCAACTGAAGAAACACAGATGGTTTTTAGTCCGTAGTAAAAATCTGACACGCCGTCCTGCTCCACCCAGAGCGAGAAAAGTTATTTGATGATTTCGCACCTCAAAAAAGGAGTCAAATCTTTAATAATAATAAACAATAATAATCATTTTTATTTCCGGTAAATTACACCCATTGATAATGATTAAAATAATAAAAAAAGTATTTTAACACGTCGATCCACAACTACCCAACTTGTTCATACAAAAGTAGACTCTAAACATCGGAATTAAGGCCTATAGTGGCGTGGATGTGAGAGGACACCGGTGTCCTCTGAGCTAGGACAGATTAATAAATCTAATACAAAAAAAAAAACAAAATTAGTTACATTAAAATTAAATAAATTAATATCAAAACTCCGGCGCTAAATGAAAGAACAATCCAGTTTTGCCACAATCATCGCCAATACGATGACTTTGGTTAATGTTTGATTTGACTAGTTACTCAGGTTCTATTAGTCGAAGCCTACTCTGGGGCCTTGGGTAAATGTGAAAGTGTAGGTACACCAGGGCCCCAGTACGAAGGCTACGAAGGAACGGGATAGGTTTTTTAGTCAATGAAAATTGACACTATCTCCCTTTTCGCCCAAGGGCGGGAGATGTCATTGGATGATATTTACCCATCGAAAAAAATAATACTCAGCTCGATTAATCTGCTACAACAAGCTGTTAGCAAACGTATCCAGCCATGAACTTTAAAGTATCGTATAGTTTATTAGGAAACCAATATTGTAGGGGCGACCAAAAAGATACCAATAGGAAATGGTACCGTGTCTTTATTCGTTCATTGTTTGTTTGTGTGAATTGCTTTAAAACTCTTTAACTTTTGAACTTTTTTTTGGTGCCTATGGTTGTTTCTTTTTATTTGATAGGTGTTAAAGTGCGATGCACTTGAACTGGCTACAACCTTACCACAACGCCACCACACCACTTGTTACTACAACGCAACTGCAATAAGCTGCAGCGATACTATTCACAGTTGTGATGTGGTTGTGGAGCGTGTATATAGAGCCTTACATTTCTCATCATTGAGAGTGAATTGGTTACTTCTAGGTAAGCATGATCCATCGTCGACCAGATCATCGCCTACCTGGTGAGATGGAGGTCAAACTCGAGCCTAACTTCTTCCTGCCCTTATCCCATATTACTTGGGGTCAGCGCAACATGTTTTTTGCTTCCACTCTATCCTGTCACACTATTACTCACTCTCTTTTCTTTCATATCACTCCTCACACAGTCCATCTATCTCTTCTTTGGCCTCCCTCTTCCTCTCCATCCATCAACGTGTAAACTCAGAACTCTTTTAGTAACATGTGTTTCATCCCTCCTCTTCATATGACCATACCAAGACAAACGATTTCCTTTCAACTTTTCAGTCACTTCCGCCACTTTCAAACTTCCTCTAATACCTATACTCATTTCTCACTTTATCCATTGACGTCACACCATACATCTATCCCTACATTCTCATCTCCGCTACATGCAATCTTTCACAGCCCAACATTCTAATCCATATAGTATGACAGGTCTTATCACGGAGTTGTAAATTTTACCCTTCAACTTAAGGGGCATCCATGGGTCACAAATTGTGCCCGTGACCTGTCGCCATTTCAGCCATCCTGCGCGCGAACGAAATGCGAGCCTAACAATAAAGAAAAAATAGGTATCAGATTTTAATTCGCTACGTAATTCAAATGTCTGTCCCTTCGTTTAGCTCTATATCATCAAGTGTCAGCCCTGCCTGATCTATGATGCTATTCTCTAAGGCCGTGTTTACGGAGACGCGGCGCGTTGCGCGGCGCATTGGGCGTTTCGTCGTACATTGCAGCAGCGGGTCGCGTCATCGCTCACGCAAACACAAACATGTGGCAATGTACGACGGACCGCCCGACGCGCCGCGTCTCCGTAATCGAGCACTAAGAGAACGCAGCGCTGCCTCAACTACGAACACCCAAATAGGATACATTGGGTTGTCAACTTAATTTACCTATACATTGGATTGTTCATTCAATGTATCCTATTTGGATGTTCGTCGTTGCGGCAGCGCTGCGTTTTCTTAGAGAATAGCACCACTCGAGGCCATTACAATTAACTTGTTCATTGTAACGCTAAACTCAGCTCGGCCACGTTGGAACCCACGTGGTCTACCGCTAGCACGGCCCTTGCGTAAGAACCTTGTACGATTTCATTTTAATAATCTGTATCGGTAATTTGAAAAAAATAATGTTTTTTTTTTTTATAAAATTCGGTGGTATGTTAATGGTTGTTTCTGAAATACACGTGTGTAAGAATGCGGAACGAAATTGTGATTCATATTGGAAAAACTGGCCGAATGCAATTCAGAATCGCACACGAAGGTTGTATTAAAATCGAGTAAAAAATGCCGACAAAGTAACGTTTCTTGTATTTTTTTTTTATGGTAGGTAAAATCATCCAATGACAAATCCCGCCCTTGGGTGGAGCGGGAAATAGTGTCAAACTCTTACTGACTAAAAACCTACCCTGTTCCTTCCCTGCCTTGGTTCCAGGGCCCTGATATGCATTTTCATACCTTTCCAGAGCCCCAGACTAGGCCTCGACCCTATTGGGCCCCTACGGTTTGCTGACAACTACTTGAGGCGCACGGGAACAATGTTTCTTGTATGAAAATTCCGTTTAATTTTTAATTTCATTATTATTTATAGAATACTAGCTTCTCCCAGCGCAGCGGCATCATCCGCATGAAAGTCGGTTTCTCCATACAAACTTGCAACCCCCGTTTTACCCCCTTAGGGGTGGATTTTTTTATTTATTTATATAAACTAGTGAATGACTGCGATCCCACCTGATGGTAAGCGGGGTGCCATGACAGAAAACCTCCACGAGTGCCCGCAGGCTATAGTTCCCTTGCGGATACGTCCGGAGCGAAGGCTAGTCTGCGGGACGGTGCACCCTGGGAGGCGGCCAACCACCCTCTTGGGCACTCCTGCCTAAGGGGCCTCGATGGCCGTCTGCGAATGTTCTGTCGGGAGTACGCTTCAACGCGTGTCCCTCTGCTTTAGCAGAGGGCACAGTGGCGAAGCAAGAGCGGGCTCGGCGTGCACTCACCCTGCCACCGGGCAGGCAGGAGGAAGGCTTTCTCCTCCTTCTGCCACCGTTGTTCTCGTAGCCCCAGAGATTGTCCAAGGTCATGTTTCTGACTTTTGATGGGGGTCGAGGGTCTTGGCTTAACCGCCCGGGCCGCGAGGAAGACAACCTCTATAAAAAATTACCCCAAACCTCCAAGCGGCGGCGCACCGTGAGGGAGGTTGTTAGCTTGACTAATGGGTAGCTAAATTAGTCCCTAGTGCGGACCACGTTTTTGAGCAAGTACCCGAAGTTTTTACTCGTGGGAACTAAATGGAAAATTCGAAATTTTTTAAAAAAACCACAACGGAGAGTGATGCGCGGTCGGAGTCCGACGCGGCATCCGGAAGGAGCTCAGGCTCGGAGGTGGAAGAAGTGGTGGAGTCGGGAGGCGACACCGGAAGAAACGCAAGTTTCTTCCGGAAACGCTCCCTGTCGAGGGACAAGTCGTCCTCCGACGGTGAAAAGGGCTCGGCCCGAAAAATCCCTACCAGTGGGCGGGGAGCGGGCCGAGCACCGGGAAGAGGACGGGGAGTCACCTCCCAGGAGGCGGCCGAGCGAGCCGAGAGGCTCGCCGCGGAAGGGCGCCACCCCGCTGCGATGGACCCCTCGGGGCCATCTGGCAGCGAGCGGGAAGACTCCGCCGAGGAGTCACGCCGTTCCTTCGGCGAGCTCGTCGTCGCCGCTTTGCGGGATATGGGCCGCAAGCGAGAGCGGACGTCGAAGGAGAGGACGGTCCTCCGCCATGCCGCCTCAATGCAGGAGGCCTTCGACGTCGCCCTCCGGAAAGGCGTGGCGAAGCTCCGGGCTGAGCTCAAAGCCGGGCTCCGGGCCGAGATCCAGGCCGAGCTCGCTGGGGCCCATGGGGCCCGCAGCCAGGAGCCCGTGGAAGGGGGGCGCAAGCAAGGGCAGGGGCAAAGTCGGCCCCAGCCCCAGCCTCAGCCCCAGCCTCGGCCCCAGCCCCAGCCCCAGGCCGAGTCGGGAAGCCAGCTGCTGACGCTGGTGCAGCAGGAACTGGCTGCTTTTCAGCAGCAGCTGCAAAAGCAGCTGCAGGAGCAGCAGCAGCAGTTCCAGCTGCGGATCCAGCAGCAGCTGTCCCTGCTGGAGGGCATCGTGTTGCGCCCCCCACTAGCGGCCTCCGGCCAGCGAAGGGCGGCGTCATACGCTGCCGCCGCGGCCTCGGCGGCTGCGCCCAAGGCGGGCCCGTCAGGGCAGACCAGGCGCATGGCCACGGTCGTGAACCCCGCCGGAGCGGCCCCACAGGCCAAGAAACAGCAGCAGGTGAGGCCAACCCCTGCTGCTGCGCCTAAGAAGGGCAAGTCGGCACCGGCCACAAAGGCGGCGGGAGCCCCTGCTGTAGCGGCAAGCAGGCGGCCTAGACCGCCTCCCCAACCTGCAGATCCTCCGGCCGAAGCCGGATGGCAAGTGGCCGGAGCCAAAAAGCAGGCTGGCAAGGCGGCTCGGGCTGCCAGGAGGCGTGAGCGGCAAAAGCTGCGGAAGCGGACGGCCCTCGCGGCCAGGATTCGCACCCCGCGCTCCACGGCTGTAGTTATCACACTGCAGCCGGAGGCAGCGAAAAAGGGTGCGACCTACGGCGAGGTCCTCCGTAAGGCGAAGCGGGCGGTGAACCTCACCGACCTCGGGATCACCGGGGGCTTCCAGATGCGGCATACCGCAACTGGTGCCCTGATGTTGGAGGTCCCCGGAGCCAACAGCGGCCCCACCGCAGACGCCCTGGCTGAAAAAATCAGGGCGTCCTTGGATGCGGAGGAGGTCCGGGTGTCCAGGCCCACAAGATGCGTCGACATGCGCATTATGGGCCTGGACGATTCCGTCGAGGTCGAGGAGGTCGTGGCCGCTGTCGCCAGGACGGGTGGGTGCCCTGCCGATCAGGTCCGGGCAGGCACCATCCGTGTTGACGGCACTGGCATGGGGGCGGTTACTGTAAACTGCCCCCTGTCAGCGGCCAGGAGCATCACCGGGGAGGGTAAGCGACTCCTGGTGGGCTGGGTCTCCGCGCGAGTCAAGCTGCTGGAGCCCAGACCGCTGCGCTGCTATCGCTGCCACGTGGGCCACCACGTGGGGGTCTGTTGCGCAGCGGAGGAAGATCGCAGCGACCGCTGCTTCCAGTGCGGTCAGCCCGGCCACAAGGCCGATACCTGCAGTGCAGCGCCGCACTGCTACGCATGTGCGGCGGCAGGCAAGTCGGCCGACCACCGGGCTGGGAGCAGGACCTGCGATCCCCCCGCCAAGGCCAAGGGCAAGGTCCCAAGGCCCGTCCCCGCGAAGGTGCTCACCGCCGCGGCTGCCCCGTTGGCTGCCGCCGCCATCGCCTCCGCAGACGCCGCCGCCGCTACCACCGCGGCAGGACCCTCACGGAGGGCCCGGGAGGAGACTGTAATGGACTGTCAATAACGGCTCCATTACGTCTCCTCCAGGCGAATATCAACCACTGCGCCCCCGCTCAGGATCTGTTGCTCCAGAGCATGGCGCAGTGGTCGATCAACATCGCCGTTGTCACCGAGCCGCACTTTGTCCTGCCCAGAGCCGACTGGGTTCAGGACCTGACCGGCTCGGTGACACTTATTTCGTCGGCCGCCGCCGGTACCCCGGCGCTCGAGGCCGTCAAGAAAGGTCGGGGTTGCGTGGCAGCACGGTTCGGGGACATAGTGGTGGTAGGCGTCTACCTGTCCCCGAACAGATCTCTCGCCGAATTGGATAGCTCCCTTTTGGAGCTGGATGCCGTCGTTGCTGGGTTTGACTCCAGCCTCCCCGTGGTCGTTTGCGGGGACTTCAATGCCTGGAACGAGGCTTGGGGTTCCCGGTTCACGAACCAGCGAGGTCGAAGGGTGGAGGAATGGGCCCTAGGGCAGGGCCTAGTCGTACAAAACCGGGGTTCTGTCCCCACGTGTGTGCGGATGCAGGGCGAGTCGGTGGTGGACATTACGTTCGCCAGCCCTGCACTGGCACCGCGCGTCGTCGACTGGCGCGTCATAGAGGAGGTGGAGACGTTCTCCGACCACCGGTACATCCGGTTTGACGTCTCCGCCCAGACCTCGACCGTGCCGGTCCGACAGACCCCGTGTGGTCCGCGTTGGGCGCTGAGGCAGCTGGACAGGGACCTGCTCCAGGAAGCCGCGATAGTACAGGCCTGGGTGCAAGCACCGGACAGGCCTGTCGACATCGACGTCGAGGCGGACTGGTTCCAGGCGGCCATGTCGCAAATCTGCGACGTGGCCATGCCCCGAGTCCGGCCAGGACGTGCCCGGCGCCAAGTACACTGGTGGTCGCCAGAGATTGCGGCACTGCGCGATGCGTGCAATGCTGCGCGACGCCGGTATACTAGACACCGCAGGCGCCGCACCCGTCCACCGGGTGCGGAGGCCATGGAGGCGGAGCTGTATGAGGGATACAGGGCGGCAAAACGCACCCTCCGAGCGGAGATAAAGCGGGCCAAACTCGAGGCCCGCAACGTGTGGCTGGAGTCTCTGAACGTCGATCCGTGGGGACGCCCATACAAAATGGTGATGGAGAAACTCCGCCCATGGGCTCCCCCGCTGACTCAGAGTCTCCGGCCCCAGCTCGTGGAGGGTGTGGTGAGCGCTCTGTTCCCTACGCGAGGGGAGCATACTCCCCCGCCTATGGCTCCGCCACCAGCAGCGGTGTCCGATGCGGACCACGACGGCAACGACGGCAACAATGCTCCAGAGGTGACCGAGGTGGAGATGAGAGTGGCGGTGCGAAGGCTGAGTGCCAAGAACACCGCCCCAGGACCCGATGGCTTGCCTGGAAAAGCCTGGGTCCTGGCCATGGAGGAACTCGGGTCTCGACTGAGAGGGCTCTTCAGCGCATGCATGGAGAGGGGCCAGTTCCCGCTTCGCTGGAAGACGGGGAAACTGGTCCTTATCGCGAAGCCGGGGCGCCCCGCGGACTCTCCGTCCGCGTATCGGCCCATTGTGCTGCTCGACGAGGTGGGCAAGCTCTTTGAAAGAGTAATTGCAGACCGCCTCGTCGTGCATCTGGCACGGAAGGGGCCGGATCTTGCGGACGGCCAGTTCGGATTTCGCAGGAGGCGCTCCACTGTGGACGCCATCATGCGCGTGCGAGCCCTCACGACGGGGGATGCGGTGTCCCGGGGCAGGTGTGTCTTGGCGGTGTCTCTGGACATCGCCAACGCCTTCAACTCCCTGCCCTGGAGTTGCATTGGTAGGGCACTCCGGTACCACCGGGTGCCCGACTACCTCTGTCGGGTGATCGAGGCCTACCTGTCGGACAGGTTCATCATCTACCCCGGTCATCAGGGGGAGCTGAAACGGCGAGAGATGTCGTGCGGTGTTCCGCAGGGATCGGTACTAGGGCCGCCCTTGTGGAACATCGGGTACGACTACGTGCTGCGCGCCGACCTCCCCGACGGGGTCAGCGTGGTCTGTTACGCAGACGACACGCTGGTCCTGGCGCGGGGACGGTCGTACCAGGCGGCGGTCGAACTAGCGACGCGCGGGGTTGCGACAGTCGTGGAGAGGATACAGCAGTTGGGACTCGAGGTGGCATTGCACAAGTCCGAGGCCATGTGTTTTCACGGCCCTCGGAGCGCGCCACCTCCGGGCTCCCAATTAACGGTAGGAGGAGTTCACATCGGCGTCGGGTCGACGATGAAGTACCTGGGACTCGTCCTCGACAGCCGGTGGAACTTCAAGGAGCACTTCCGACGTCTGGCTCCCAGGTTGAATGCGACTGGGGCTGCGCTCAAGCGGCTCCTGCCGAACCTAGGGGGTCCAGACGCCTCCTGCCGGAGGCTCTACGCAGGCATCGTTCGGTCCATGGCCCTTTACGGTGCGCCGGTGTGGGCGCCATCGCTACGGAAGCGAGTGGCGGCCCGGCTAACCGCCTGCCAGAGGGTCATGGCCATCCGGATGATCCGCGGATACCGTACGGTGTCCTGCGAAGCGGCGAGCCTCCTTGCTGGCCTACCACCATGGGATTTGGAGGCAACAGTCCTTGCACACATGCATGACCTACGCGTGGAGATGCAACGTCGGGGCGAAACTCCGCTGCCGCGACAAGTCGCGGCATGGCGGACAGAGCTCCGGCGGGATCTCATGGTGAAATGGCGAGAGCGATTGTCGCAACCTCGTGCTGGGCACGCCACGATCGAGGCGGTAAGGCCCCTCTTTGAGGCGTGGCTGGAAAGGCCCCACGGCGTCGTCACCTTCCGTTTGGCGCAGGTGCTGACCGAGCACGGCAAGTTCGGTCCGTACCTGTACAAGATTCGTGCGGAGACGACGCCCGGGTGTCGCCACTGTGCGGACCGCCCGGTGGACACGGTGGAGCACACAGTCGAGGTGTGCCCCGCTTGGGAAGAGCAGCGCCGTGTCCTCGTGGGGGCGATCGGCGGCGATCTCTCGCGCCGGGGCTTGGTTCAAGCCATGCTCCGGAGCGAGGAGGAGTGGCAGGCGGTCGCCTCCTTCTGCGAAGCAGTAATGCTAGTAAAGGAGGAGGCCGACCGCCTTAGGCAAAGGCGGACACGCCGCCGCCGCCGCCGGGTTTCCGATCCCAATTTCCGGCCACCGTAGGCGCGGGCTCGCGGACGGTGGGCAATGGGTAGCTCGCTGTCCGTCCGTCCGGTAACAGACCGGTCCGAGCTCAGGTCGTCTACGGCGCGCACCGTTCCCGCGCGCCTCAAGGAGTTGTCAGCATACTGTAGGGGTCCAGCAGGGCCGAAGCCTACTGGGGCCAAAGGTTATGTGAGACTGTCACCAAAGGCCCCAGGATAAAGGCAAGGAATGGAAAGGTAGGTTTTTTAGTCAGTAAAAGTCTGACACTGTTTCCCGCCCCATCCAAGGGCGGGATTCGTCATTGGATGATTTTTACCTACCACTAAAAAAAAAAAAAAAAAAAAAAAAAAAAAAAAAAAAAAAAACCTGATGGTAAGCAGTGATGCAATCGTTGATGGTGAGGCGCACTAGTTTAATAAGAACCTATTCACCTTGAAGAAACCTAAATTATAATCGAACGGGAAGACCGTAGCAGGCAAACTGTTCCAGTCCTTCGATGTACGCGGTATAAAGGACGAGGCAAAACGCTTAGTCCGGACCGTAGAAATTTCAACAACGTAGGATGGATATTCGCCGTTTGTCGTGAGTTTTGTAAAATCCGTTCTTAGCGGATGTCTACACCCTATGAGGAATCTACCTGCCAAATTTTAAGTTTCCAGGTGTTACAGTTTCTGAGATTTCGTGATTAATCGGTGAGTGGTATTTTACTTTATTTATAGATACAGATAATGTAGTTCGTTTATAATCGAAATCGCAGTCAAGTTATTCTCAAAGTTCTTTTTCTAGTCAGTATTTTTTAGTCATTCTGATTCAAAATAGCGATGTCCTAAATAAATTCTTAGTTTGACGTCATAGTTGTATACTTATCTGGTTTTTTATGCATTTATTAACTAAATTTTTAGCTGCGGAAAACAGGCTACATTGACGTCTATTGGCGATATGATATCTGGTTTCCACTTGAAACGAAAAATGTATTTTGTTATGACATTCAAGAAATTTTGTTATCGAAAGGACATCTATATTATTATTATATCTGCAATATCCATCAGATAAAAAAGATAAAATCAGTTATTTTCTAATCAACTAGCATCTCTACTTTTTGTACAGTTTAAGAAAATCATGATCATTACAGCACCGAAAAGTTGAGTGATCTGCCCCCTTAGCCAAGTTAAAATCGTTTCGCTTAGCGTGAACGCTTGGAGTTGGCCACGCCACCAATTCCTTTGTTCTGGCCACGAGACTGAGCGTTGAGATGACGTCAGAAGAAAGGAATTGGGGGCGTGGCCAACTCCAAGCGTTCACGCTATATTAAACGATAGTAACTTGGCTAGGGGGCTGAGGTATATTGGGTTTTAGAGATAGTGACATCACATCGAAACGACCTCCACAACTCATCTAACGACCTCTATATCACACTAAAACGACCTCTGCATCACATAGTAATTTTGGTTTCATTTTTTGCGTCTTTTTGAATTTATAATTAACACACTGTTTGTGGGAACAATCTGTATGACACAATTTCCTAGTTTAGCTACTAGTCTCCCACAGATAAATAATAATATTTTCTTAAATATACTTAATGTTAGTTTTTAAAGCACCTTTGTGGAAGAAAAATAATAAATCTACAAACTAATCCGAACCATGGCCAGCCCCCTTAGCCAAGTTACTATCGTTTCGTAAACCGTGAACGCTTGGAGTTGGCCACGCCCCCAATTCCTTTGTTCTGACGTCATCTCAACGGCGCTGATGCACACAGACTGCGGGGAACGCTCCAACAAAATAGTGTTTTGTTTTTTCGGATTCTAGAATATACTATCGTGGCCATTAAGTTAATGCCATTTGGTAAGCAGTCAATGTACTCATACCTCCACCCACATGCACGCTCGAGACTATGTTCATGACCAAACACAGAGTGCAATGGTAGCATTTCTATGACTCATTTTATCTGCAGTCTGAGATTTTCCTTTGCTTAAGCATAAATCAGCCTGTAATGTTCCCCCTGCTGGGGCAACGATCTAACCTCTGTAACCACCACTAGGGTTGCCAACCGTACTATAATATATAGTATTGTACTATATTTTGAGTCTGTGTACTATACATATACTGTCGGAAAATTATATATTACGCAAAAATACTATATTTTCAACAATAGACCGATTTTTTTTTTATGGTAATTAAAGTCATCCAGTTCTCGCGTGACCTCGGATGCGGTCGGGTGTCAAAATAAGTAAAATGTCTTCCGAGAAGTTAAAGTGTACACAGTGCAACATAGTTATTAATGAGTTGTTATGTTTTGTACAAAACAAAATATGCATTATGGATGAAGAAAGTCTGATACAGCTGTGTGTGAGCTCATATTCAACGGCAGAAATAACTTGTGCAAAGAATTTGCTGTTCGAATCAATTTCTACAACTACCCGCAATGTCTCGCGGCGCAAGAACAAAGAACAAAAGGAAATCGAAGATATAATTTCGGTTTTCAAGATCACAGATCCTGATAAAACACCTATCTTTGTTGCTAGGACATTGGATAAATTACCGCCGATCACTTTTGATCATATTGATGTCACTGCATTATTAAAAGATATTATTATTTTGAAGACGGAGGTAAAATGTTTAAAAGAATCCTATGCCACAATCGACCAGTTGAATTTAATTAAACAGGATGTCGATCACATGAAGTATGCGTCGGTTATTGATATAGATCATACCACATATGTTAATAGAAAGCGGGGAGCATTTTTATTAAACAACGAGTGTGAAAGTGGTCCGGTTGGGATTATAAATATTTCTAACCATAATAATAGCACACCAGAGCAATGTATACCGGTGCAAACGAACTGGCGGTCCCCTTTGTGCCCTCAGAAAGAGAATGATGTTAGTAATAATCTGGACAGTGTCACTAAGACTAAAAGCGCAGTCGCCGTCGAATCAACACGGTTAAGTGAAGGAGATGGAGCGATCAGCTGTTCGACGTCGCACATAGCGAGTACGGGCGCCTTTAACAAGTGCGATGTTGGTACATATAAACATAACGATACCGTAAATAAAAATAAATCACTTGCTGATATAGTTAGTAAAGGTGAATGGAAGTGCCGTAATGAAGAATGGGTGACGGTACAGAAGAAGAGATATAAAAACCAGTATTTAGAATCGAAGGAAGTGGTACGAGGTAAAGCTGTCTGTGGACCCGGAGATAGATTTAAGCCCGCCAGTTCGAATAAAATAAATTTGTTTTTATCAAACGTCCATAAGGATACGTCGGCGAACGATATAGCAGAGTATATAAAGGCTAAAACCAAAGACGTGGTCTACTTGCAAAAGATTAAAATGAAAAAAGAGAAGGAATATAATGCCTATAAATTAACAGTTTCTTCGGATAAGCTAGACATGTTCATGTCTGGGGAATTATGGCCTGCCGATGTGACATGTAGGCGTTTTAGACCATATAAAAACCCGTATTTGGGTAATATAGAAGAAAAAGGAATATCTACTAAATGAACATGTGTAGTACGACCCTTATTACATACAACTGTAAGAATATCAAGCGATCTATACACGGAGTAAATCAGTTGTGTTGTTTTGCGGATATAATCGCTTTGCAAGAGACGTGGTTGCTGCCGGGTGAGCTGTCTTTTCTGGAGAGTATACACGACGACTTCGCTGGCACGGGTACGTCAGCTGTGGATACGTCAGCCGGCATTCTTCGGGGTCGACCGTACGGTGGTGTGGCGCTGTTGTGGCGTAAATCAGTGTTTCAGTGCGTTACAATAATACCGTGCAGCAATCCGCGTATTGCCGCTATACGTATCACTATGGAAGATCGTCCAGTACTTGTGGTAAGCGTATACATGCCTACAGACTTAGTGGAAAATGTGCCCGAGTTCACGGATTGTCTTGGCTCAATCAGTGCTATTATTGACGAGAGTGGTATCGAGTCTGTGTTCATACTTGGCGATTTCAATGCCCATCCAGGTGAGCGCTTTTATCATGAACTTGTAGACTTTTCGAAGGATCAGGACTGGACTTGTGTGGACACCAAAATGTTACGATTGACGTCAGAGACTTTCACGTTTATCAGTGAGGCTCACGGGTGCAAGCGGTGGCTAGATCATTGTTTAACGACAGAATCAGCCCTGTCCTGTATCTTGAATGTGTATGTAAAATATGATGTTTTTTGGTCCGACCATCTTCCTCTAGTTCTTTCCTGTGACTTTAGTATCATTAAACCTAAAACAAATTTGAAGTATCCATTACGTAATAGAATACAGTGGGGAGAGAGAAGTGTAGAACAATGCCGTTCTTACGAAAATATGTGTAATTTACAGCTTAAACACATTGACTTACCTGTAGAACTACAACAATGTTGTGGCAAGTATTGTAAGGAGGCTAGCCATGTTAACATTATAAATGAAATGTATAAGAGCGTGATTAACATTTTGTGTAGGAATGCAAGTGATACGTATACGCATAAGTCTGTGAAGCGTAAGAAACCATTGGCCGGCTGGAACAAATTTGTAAGTGAGGCTCACAGGAACGCAAGGGTTGATTTCAGTATGTGGTTGTGGTGTGGTGGTCCTTCTTGTGGTCCCATATTTGAGGCTATGGTAAAATCTCGTAAGATCTTCAAAGGTAAACTTAAGTGGTGCCAGAACCATCAAGATCAAATACAAATGGATATATTGGCAAAACAACATTCTAGCTCTGATTTTAGGGGCTTTTGGAAGAGCACTAAACAGCTTCAGTCCACCCCCAGCTTTCCTGTGAGTGTTGATGGCGTTTCTAACCCAAAAGAAGTGGCTAATTTGTTTAAGATGCGGTTTGATGTAAGGTCGCGGTTAGGTCCGCCATGCCGGAAGCTTGATGCTGGGGACATCGATGCTGAATTTAAAACCGTAATTCTCGCAAAGGACATAAGGGCCAAAATAAGAAGTATGAAGAGGGGGAAATCCCCTGGGCACGATGGGCTCAGCATCGAGCACCTGCAGCATGGTGGGTTCCATTTGCCCCGCGTGCTTGCTCTGCTGTTCAACTTGTGCCTGAGCCATTCGTATTTGCCGACGGATATGCTGCAGGCGCTAGTGGTACCGGTGATCAAGAGTAAAACCAGAGTAGCCTCAGACGGGACAAACTACAGGCCAATCTCGTTAGCCACCATCATAGCTAAAGTGCTAGACAGCGTGCTTAACTCTCATTTGAATATCCATCTCAAGTTGCATGATGGCCAATTTGGATTCAGGTCGCTGTCAACAGAAACTGCTATTCTTAGTTTAAAGCACGCTGTCAAGTACTATACGGACAGAAAAACGCCAATATACGCATGTTTCTTAGACCTGTCCAGGGCCTTTGATCTTGTGTGTTTTGACGTTCTCTGGCAGAAATTATCTGAGGCGGCGGTGCCGAAGGAGCTCATCTCACTTCTGCGCTACTGGTATCTAAAGCAGGAGAGTCGAGTACGCTTGGCAGGAGAGTTATCTGAACCTAGTAAGCCAGAATGTGGCGTGAGACAGGGTGGCCTAACCTCACCATTGCTATTTGGTCTTTACGTCAACGCACTGATCGAGCGACTCAGCGGTACACGAGTCGGGTGTTTTATCGATGGAGTATGTTTTAACAACTTGAGCTATGCAGACGATATGGTGCTGTTGGCTCCCTCGGTCAGTGCGCTGCGTAAGTTGCTCGATATATGTGAGTCGTATGCTGCGTCACACGGCCTTATGTACAATGGAAATAAATCCAAATACATGGTCTTTAAGGCCGGTTCCAGGTGTCCCGACACCGTTCCTCCAATCGTACTGAACAATGTGGAATTGGACAGAGTGTACTCTTTTAAATACCTGGGGCACCTGGTGACGGATGAGATGAAAGATGATGCAGATATGGAAAGGGAGCGCAGAGCATTGTCAGTTCGGGCTAATATGTTGGCTCGCCGGTTCTCCCGATGTACAGCCGCAGTCAAGGTGACGCTTTTTAAAGCATATTGCACGTCACTATACTCGGGAGGCCTGTGGTTTAATTACACCCAAAAGTCCTACAATGCTCTGCGGATCCAGTACAATAATGCATTTAGGGCGCTGTTGCGTCTGCCTCGGTTCTGTAGCGCGTCAACAATGTTTGTTGAGGCTCGCACTGACAGTTTTTGCGCTGTGCTTCGAAAGAAAGCGGCGTCACTGCTGAACAGACTCCGTGGCAGTCCCAACAGCATTCTACGTGTTGTGGCCGGAAGGCAAGATAGCCCGCTTAAGAGGGCACTTATATTACGTACATTGTCTCGATTTATAGTTAAGTACTAACATAAGATAAGAAAATCTACTAACATAATAGATCTGTTGTCTGTTTATTAAATAAATTATTATTATTATAATGACAAATCTCGCCCTTGGGCGGAGCGGGAAATAGTGTCAGACTCTTACTGACTAAAAACCTACCCTGTTCCTTCCCTGCCTTGGATCTGGAGCCCTGGTATGCATTTTCATACCTCCCCAGAGCCCCAGACTAGGCCTCGACCCTACTGGGCCCCTACGGTTTGCTGACAACTCCTTGAGGCGCACGGGAACAATGCGCGCCGTAAACGCCTTGGACTCGGTCCAGTCTGTTACCGGACAAACGGACAGTGAGCTACCCATTGCCCGCCGTCCGCAAGCCCGCGCCTACGGTGGTCGGAAATCGGGATCGGAATTACGGCGGCGGCTGCGACGTGAGCGCCGTTGCCTGATGCGGTCGGCCTCCTCCTTTGCTAGCATTACTGCTTCCCAGAAGGAGACAACAATTGACCGATGCGGTAGCGTATAACCTGACTTATCTATCTTACTACGTTTTGATCGTGTCTATGTCAAACGAATGTTTGGTCATTGGTTTCCTATGTTTATGTTCTTTGATTTTGGTGTTTATTTTCAATTAAAATTGTTATTTTCTATAAGAAGTTAAAGTCCTAAATAAATTAGTTACAGAAAATAGTAGCGATAACGACAGTATGTCGCAAAAAGGGAAAACAAAAAAAAAAGCTTTATTAAAAATATAAACCTGTAACAAAAATATAGATTTTTCTATTTATATTAATTTATAGTGTCATAAATTGTGAAACTTTTATTTTAGAATTTAAATAGTTCAAAAATTGCAAGAAGTGCAAACAAATACAGTTTAAAAAAAAATCTAAATAACAAATATTATCTTTGTCTATTTTTTGCTTTTTCCATAAAATAATATATTTTTTTAAAGTATACTATATTTTTATAGCTGAGTTTAAAAAAGGGATATTATAAATCAAGCCACAAAATTATTTCTCGGCCACGTGATTAAACTTCTAATTTTATAACTAAGGAACGGGAAAATGACATAGCCTCTAATAAAATAATTCGTCTTTTTTTCAACGCCAACTATATATTCTATAGAAAGCGTCAAGTAAAGATCATCAATTACTGTGATTTGTCATTCTTATTTATACATTGCCACCTTATTTACTAATTCGGCCACGGATTTTACATCTCGTCACCATTTTACGTTGTACAGCTTCAACACAATGTCCTCAAAAATATATAATTCAAGCTTCTACAGACAGCATCATTTATTATAACTTATCATGTAAAATAATACATCATATTCTTTAATCGTAAAAATAGCCACTGCATGATTTGGCGCGAGTACGCGAGACGACAGCGACCGGCCATTTGCATCAATGAGAGAGCGCCATTTGATTCATGTAACGACGAGTTGAGTTGATCACGTGTAATTGTTTATTGTCGTTCGTGCATTCGGATTGCAATTATTTTCGCTGTACCTAATTAAATTAAAGTTTTCGATGAGTAATAATTAGTTATGACGTCTAAAAGTGTAAATGAAGTACCGCTGTACTGTTCTGGCGAGGAATCGCAAGAAGAAGGTCAGCTGTCGAAAAAAAAGCGAGGTGAATCTAAGAACTGGATATTTGTAAACAAATTTTCGTGTGTAAGTTTTGCCGAAGAAGCCGTGAGTGCAGAAAAGACGTGGGCAATACGCACTACACATATTTCCATAGAAGGAAAAAAACGATTTTATAGGTGCAACAAAGTACCACGTAAAGCAGTATAGTGTGCTGCAGAAATATATTTGCTATTTGAGGCGGATACAGAGGCAGTGTTACTTTATAGCACAGATTGCGAGCATAATCATGATTCTATTAAGAAAAACTATCACTATGGTATTTGCGACGACACAAAATCTGAAATTAATAAATATTATTGAGGAATAGCTTCTGGTAATATTAGTGGCCAATATCTATTGATATTTGATGACAATTTTAACAAAATTTTGACGATCAGTTAATGTGGGATGAGTTACATTTTAAACGTACTGAGTTAAAAAATTAGAAGCTAAATAAATATATTTTGTTATGTCAAATATTACTATTTTAGAAGTTTACTGTTAGAATGCATGTTACAAATTTAGATGCTGAAAAATAACCATCATGCTGAGTTGAATTTAGATTGGTTTACATAGAAGATAACTAGTGGCTAAGATAGTATTATTTAGATGCTCGTTAATTGTGGCTGACTTAGTAATTTAGAAGGCAAAATAAATTTTTAGAGGCGAATAATGCTATTAAAAAGAAGCCTGTTTAATTAGCACCCTTTAAAAAATACTACATTTCGACGAAGAAATGTTGGCAACCCTAACCACCACACCAGCCCTGTGAAGGTTTTGTGACTCCTTTCGTCGTATTACTTATTGCTAAGGGACCAAGGGTTCTTCCTCGTCGTTTATACAGCGTCCATCGAGGGACTGGAACAACTTGCTTGCTGTGGTCTTCCCGTCCGATTATAATTTGGGTACCTTCAAGGCTAGAGTGAATAGACTCCTAATAAACTATTGCGCCTCACCATCAACGTTCCATCACTACGTACCATCAGGTGGGATCGTATTCAAGCACTCGTTTAAATCAATTAAAAAAAAATGGAGAAGTGTAATTCCTGTTGGAGTTGCTTCTTACTGATGGGGTTCCGCCGTTTTTGTCGGTTCTTGAGGTCTTGACGTGCGATGTGCAATTGGGCGTCCAGTGTGGAGCGGTCCTGTGGTGGATATCACGTGGCTTCAAATTATTTAGCTCAAGGTCATGATGATCTCCTCATTAGATTTTCCGCTACCGTTTGTTTTCCTTATAATCTGAAAGCTTCTACTGTCCAATCTAACATCAGACCAGCTTAATTTGATGAAACTTCTAATAGGACGTTCTTGAGCCAACAAAAACATGTTTTCGAAGCTACAAATGCTGTATCAGGTGTGATATCGACCGCAGCATCACCTGTAGGCGCCCACGCAGTTACACGTGCGTGTCCACATACGGTGCTCAGGCGCCTCTGACTCAGTGATCTTATTTCCTTTAATAAATGTAGGTGGTTTATTTTGCTAGGCCCCTTAGGCTTGGCTCAGACAAGAAGACATAGAATTATGAACTTTATTACCTGTGCTTTAAAGTGCAAATGAAAGACAGCGTATGCTCGAGGTCGTCCAAGGAACCGTTGCGTCCAAGTAACCGATGTCGTCGTCAATATTTTATAATGGACTGTATGTTAGTTACTAGAAAGCGTATTATTCAATGACAGAAGCTCTGCGAAGTTTAAAAGAACCTTAACATGTTCAAACTTGTCCAACTATCAGAACTATAGTGTGAATCATAGAATGTAATCTTTTACGACCCAATTAATACGCCACTTAAGATAGTTATGCAAACAAAATGAGAATTAAAAGATGTCGATAATGTTAAACAGTTATTAATATTATCGTGTCTATTATCTAAAAGATCAGGATCTGTTTTAATTGAGACGCAGAAGCACAAGCTAACAAAACAATAACAACCTCAGGTAATGGAAATATCTTCTTTTTTTAAGATAAATTAAAATAAGAAAATCATCTAGTCATTAGATGATTTGATGCTCTCGATTTAGAGTGAGAGAAACGTCTCTCAATCCGGTGAGTGAGAGTGTATGTCATTTTACAGACTAAAACCACATCTATGTTACTTCAGTTTCTTTTTGCGTTCAAGGACCTCGAATTCCTCCAGTCTAATTTATTTAGGATTGGCTTGTATGCCTTCCACATTGCTTGCCTTATCTTGATCTCTGATAGTCATCATTTCTGATAAGTCATATATCATCTTTCATTTCTATTCATCGTTTTTAATTACTTAATCTTTTATCCTAAAACCTACTCATGTCTTTAAAGCTCTCAATTCGATTACGTAGTCGTTTCATTGCACTCACTATACTTTTTGCACACGAGGACAATTGAAAGGCTAAAAAAGACTGGTCTAAACCAGCATACGATAGATTCTAGAAAATTCTTCATCACCGAGATTTCAACGGTCATTGGCATAAAAATAAGTTTGACTCAAACGTCTAACGACTCGTCAATTAATTCCTGAACACATGGCGTGCGGTCACGCACGTGGTCGCAGAGGCGCCGGACGTCGGCGCCGGCGCATGGTCGCTAGTTGTCGTCTCGTATGACACCGGTCGTACTGGAGACAGCCACCTGACTGATTTGAAACATGAACTGTTTTCTGTTCTGCTCAGGGTTGGACTCCATATACGAGTTTCTCCCGAACAAATCTCAGCCGTTTTTAAGAACTGATCTATAATCTGTTGATGATTCTCTTCATAATCAATATGTGTACAATACCGCCGCTGTGTCTTTCTCTAATAAGGGAGTCAATTTTAACATATATCGAGTGATCAAACTTGGTGCAAGTAGGTAACTTCCTTCCACCGAGCTTGAACCCAAAATACATGATCATCGAAGCATTTTATCCCCATAAATGGATCAATTTATTTTCCGAGTATTTTCCTAATCTTTGACTATCTAGCCTTCAAACCACTATCATATAAAACCTTTGCATACATTAGTAACCCCCGCAAGATAAGAACGTGACCTACCCACAAGTTCGAACAGGACCTAAATTACTTAACCTAACCTAAATGAAGTACTTAGCATAACTAGACGCAGGTCTACATGCTAATGAGTTCATAAACTATGTTAAACAATTTTACAAGGCAAATAGAGCCAGTGTTCTAGATCCTTGTAAAGCTGGTTTAATAACTAAGTGCTAAATAAATATACGTACAAATCTAGACCACATATGGACTATGATGGGACGAACTGGCACAACAAAGAACCAAAAATAACCACGATAGCTTCGGCCTGAACATATGGAAAGCTATAAATTCCAAACCTCTCTATATTTTAGCGTACGGATGATATCAATAGACGGTAATCCTTAACGATAAAGACCAAACCTAAGGACGAAATTGTCTTCATATAGGGGTCGATTTCGAAGGCAGACCTACCCACACAAGAAGAAGATATAGAAAAGGAAAATAGTAACCAAATCAGCAACCTTGACAAAATCTAGACAGATAATTATCTAACAAAGATACCACTAAATTTTTAGAAAAGCAAGATGATACATACGTCAATCTCAACAAAATTGAGTTGAGTCATGACCCTTATTACAATATGTATAAGGAAGTAGCGTTTTAAGATGAATACATATTTAAATTCGCTGCCAGCGTTGAATACGAACATGTAGGCAGTAAACGCTTATATCTTTTTTTTTTTTCAATAGGAAATAACATTTTATGAGGAAGCGTTCTTAGGTGCTTATATTTTTTTTTAAATCGTAGTAGTAACAGACTTTGGTATTATTTATTTCGTATTTTCTAAGATGCAGCTATTGTATAATCTAAGGACTTCTATTCTACAGCACAGTCTTCCTCTTTTAGCTTTGCCTTCTTCTATTTGTTTTTTTTTTTTTTTCATGTTTGTTTTCATCTTCTTTTGTATTGGGCTTAGCATCATCTTCAGATTCTGGTATTTGTCCACAATTTTCTTAGCTAAGTTCAGCTCCATTAAGAAGTTATCTACCATATGTTTTTCTTCTTTGCTTATTTATTCTTCACGGTGTCCATCAGTCATTCCGATGCGGAAGCGCTTAGTTGTGTTATGTAGATTGTACTACTGAATATATTTATTGAGTCTATCTACAGCTGCTGCGGATCAGTAAAATAAATATATGAATGTAAACATGACTAGTCACTCCTCACTTACAGTTGAGAATTCTTGGCATTCACTAGATCCCGTTGCACCGGTATAAAATGTTCCAACAACATCCAACGGATTATAAATTCTATATTAAATTGACTTCTCTTACAATTTTGAAGGTAGATTCTTTATAATGATCGTTTAGTTCTCACGTAAGTCTTCCTGTCTAAGCCTCGATTGTTTATTTGTAATTTACATCATTTATCAAGTACTCATTAAGTAACACACTAATAAAAAGGTGATCGTTTGTAAGTGTGTTTATTTATATGTACTTATGTTTGTTACTTCTTCGCGTTTGAACGGCTGAATGGATTTCAATGAAACTTGGTAGAGTATACCATATCCTGCTAGAATAGCCCATAGGATACCGTGGGAACGTGTTCTCTGAGGATAATTTTCTATGACGCGGGCGTTTTTGTCGTTATTAAATCTGAGTCGAGTAGCTGGCTTAATATTCCCTACTCCACTGTTCTTGTCATTGAAAGTTTACTTTCCATTTTAAGTATGCAAATGTTCTTTAAAATAGTTCACAGTCGACTGTCTGGCCAACAAATTGCTAATCATGCTGTCACCGCTTAAATGTCAGCCGACCTCTATATAAGTATGTCAGCAGCATTAAGATCGTCTTCACAATAGAAACGGTAGTAAATTCTTGTTCACGGTTGTAATATTGCCATCAACGATCATCACGGTCTATCACAGAGAGATCTGTGGAGCTATTACGGGAACAAATTATTGAATTGGAGCATTTGTTAACAATGTTGAAACAAACTAATGCTTTAATTTGATTAATTAAGGTCCAGATTTTGTTACAAAATGTTTTGTTAAAAATATTCTGCAAGCAGCCAAATGAGGCCGACATAGCCCGAAGAAACGCCAAATTTAAATGTCAGTGAACAGAGCCCGTACCTATCTCACACAAAATCTTCTACGTCTATGGTGCCGAAAGTTTCTGGAATGGCGATCGCTTACCGAAAGACGTTGGAAGGCCTCCCACAAGGTGGACCTATGACCTGGTGCGAATCGCGGAAACCCGATGGATCACAAACAGGACCGTTGGTGGTGGCGATACTTGGGGAGGCCTGTGGCCAACAGTGGACGTCTTTCGGCTGAAATGATAATGAGCCAAACACGCGTTCACAGCTTGAATTTTAAAGCTTCCTGTATTGAAGAAGGTACGTAAGGAAGCTGCCGCCGAGTTTAAGTATAAAAGACATTATGTACTGAGATAGATTAATAAAGAGAGAGTGAGAGTTATCAAGCTGCCATAGCAGAATTCTAACTCTTTTTTCACCTTCTTCAACCTTCACATTAAGTGTAAATAATCATCAAATAACGTCTCCTGCTCTGGTTGGTGCGAAAGGAACTGTAACGACTAACTAAAACCTAATTGTGTTCCTTCAGTGGCACGGACCACGATGACTCTTTCGAATAATCTCGCTAACGTGGCAAAAGATGAGACGACCTACTTTTTTAAGATAGAAATATCCATTGTTTTTGAACTAGTCTATACTTTTCCACATCTGGGCAAAGGTCTGCCCCAACTTCTCCCAGGTATTCTTTTCTTGAGCCACCTCCAACCAGCCTTTGCGGAAGGCCATCTCGTCACCTCTTTCCAGGTCGACTGCGACTTATTACACAATTTTAAACGCGGAGCTATTTTTGCCTGTTTAACACCTATTATTTTGACAGCACGGCTGGTGCAGTGGCCGAAAGGTGCCGAAAGATTTGCTACTGTGTTGCATATTGCGAGTTCGATTCCGTCAAGGAACTAATATTTTTAGGGCCTACAGATAGTTGCTCCAGGTTTAGGTGTCTTGAGTATGTGAGTTTACATGTTTGTGAATGCATCCACGATGTGATAGGAATAATTCCTAGTGTAGGACCTTTAAAAAAATCTTAGCAATGAAATGACCTATCGCATATGTAAATACATTTATTGTTTTGACAAGCCGACGCCTGTAGTTTCTCAAGCCAGGTTTCTTCAATTGTGAAGCGAGGTACCGTGTTGATGTCACCCGTGTTTTGACGGGCGACAGATGACATCATAATGGATGGATGTTAGGACCCGGTCGCGACGTGAGCGAGTTATCTTGTAGCGGGAAAGGGCGGAACTCTACGATTCTAAAATTATTACGAAAATATTCTATTCTAACTGGTTTGTGAGTTAAACTTAGTTTAACTGTTTATGTCCAATCCTCGTAGTTGCAAGTGGTTTTGATCAGTAAACAGTTTTGGTTTTGAATGTACACTGACTAATTCTCAGCACCATTTGTACCGAAATTGCGCCTGTTTCATTGATTCCACATATTGTCCAGTTTCGGCTGACACATGAGATATAAAACTACACCAACTATCACAATATCCACTAGGAATCAATTTGCGAATAATTAAAACAGCCAGTGAACTTTGCTCGAAGAAATAATGCCAAAAACTTGTTACAGTACTTTCAATTTACAATTCATAGAAAATATAAACGTAAATAATAAAATTATTAGCTCTTAAGACATCTGCGGTACAGGTTTATCCTAGTTCAGGTTAGATATAACTATTATTTTATACCATTTCTGTTCTCGTTTAAGGCTGCACCTATTGTAAACTTGCACGTTTTTCTTCTAAATCAATAAATCAAATTACAATTTCACTTTTGTTTTGATCACAATCCCGCCTTTTAAATGTACATCAAACGCTGCTTGTCTGACCTTTCCCTATACGCTATAAAAGCACACACTATCAGTTATAGAAATCAGGACTCAACCTTGACATAGTGAGCATAGACAAAAGATTATAAATCGATTTATCAACGGTGGCCTGAAATCATTCAATGTGTTTTATCTACAGACGTACACAGTTGACATTTTCATTGACGTTAATATATGATACTCACGCGATTTGGTCGTAGCCTATCTTTATGATCTATATACTGTACATACTCGTATATCTTTATATAAATAATTCTTCTTCTTCTACATGTGTTTGTCATCTAACTCCTCCTAAACTGCTTAACTGAGAAGGGGGGAATGTTTCAACTTATTTGCCGCGCACCTGCGACCCTAGAACCAAGGGCAATTGAAGGTACACTATTGAATATAAGTCTGTACAAGTAATACCCTCCCTCACGCTTTACACAGAGCGGGCATTTGATGATGTCCCATCTCAAAAAAATATATCGTCTCTCGTTCAATTACCCTTGGCGTTCTTGGGCCGCAGTATAGTACGCGGCAAATAAGTTGAACCATTTTCTAAAATTATATTACGCGCAGTCCTCACTTCGATTGAAACCCGAAAATCGATTATAATCCTCTTAACACAAGTTGAACCATCATGGCGGTCGACCTTGAATGCGCAGTGGCCGATTTTCGCGTCTCAATCGAAGTGGCGTAACCTCCGCAAATGGTTCAACTTATTTGCCGCGTACTATACTTTGTTTCAATCCCTTTCAAATAACATATGACCCGTTTCCTCTACCAGTGTCTAGTTTTTTACCGTTACAGTAAAATTCATTTTACAGTTAAGTGTAACACTAAAAGTTCATTAAATATACTGGGTTGTATTATTGAGTAATAAATAAAGATGAATCATAAAATCTAAATTGTGTAGTAAAATTCTATGTGTAGTAAATCACGTGGAATCGTCGAAGTTCGCTGACTTTGGTTCAACGAATTTGATATTACTTGTGTATGTAAAATACTTCACTAAAATTCTGTCCCACTTAAGAGTTGTGATATTTATGAAATATTCCTTTAGTTACTTCAGAAATTCGACTTGTTGTAAACAAAATGTTACTATAATTTATACGACTATTTGAATTAACATCCTAGTTGAGTTGTACTTAATTTTATTAATTTTAACATCTCTGTGTAATAATTTGACATCGAATAATAATTTGTATTTATTCATAATCACTTATTAGTTTAAGGTGATTATCACACACATCATGCTGCATGTTGTGTGTCAACGCACCGCACACACGTAGGTACTTGCGGAAGTGCAGATCTGCATCATCTTGCGCGTTTTTTTTACGCACTCACGTGCTTAGTAGCGTTTTGTGGCTTCACATCGGCTCTGACTCATTTCATTCAAAGCCGCACGAAATCACGCAAGACTCGGTGTGCCGTACGTGCCGACTCGCTTCGCACCCACGCGCGTGTGCGCATGTTTCTCCGCATATAGGCGCGTGAACTGAATGAACGCGCGTGGATGCCTTTTCTGTGTTAGACTGTGCGTGTTTTCTATACAAAAGGAGATCGTAAAACACGCATTCACATGCTACGCTCCGTAGTGCGTGGCAGTGCGTTAATTGCCTAAATGACATGCCATAAAATATAAATTTTAATAGTACGTAAATTTTTGTTTTTTTTAGTTCGGAAAATCATCCAATGACATACACACTTACACGATGTGTCAGACTTTTACTGACTAAAAACCCACTCCTGTTCCTTCGTTGGCTTTCATACCAGGGCCGAGTTTTCCTATCAGAATCGAACCCCTGGCCCCAGTAGGCTTCGACCCTGCTGGGCTCCTACGGTTTGCTGATTTTGTTCGTAGATAGGTTACTGATGTAGTACCAAATATTTGTACGCTCTATTTATTTAATTCAAGGCCACAATTATGTACCATATTCAGATAAAATAAATTAATTCGAATAGTTGAAAATTAATGGAGTCCTGAATCTCTGTACAGCTACCATCTTGAGCGACATTTCCAATATTGAAATGTGAAATGAAATAATACATTTCAAATACAGTATACACAATCAAGAGAAAACTGAGTTGGAATTCGATTGAGACGATTCAATTTGAAATCCAATAACTTGATAGAATTACGTCATTTGAAAGAGTCTGAGTGGCAATTTCGCACGAGTACTTTTACGGTTGGATTCAAGCAACTGTCATGCCTTGTTTGCACGTGGGCCCAGCCTCGGCCAATCGCCATTGTATAAACGGGGTTTCCGTCTACACAATGGCTATACAATAGGCGGGTCCACACAGAGCTAGCAGCCTCGCGAGGCATTTGCCGCCCAAAGCTGCTCGGTTAGTGTGGACGTGGCTCGACCGAGGCCTAATAAAAAACACCGCTCTTACCTCGGCCGAGGCACGTCCACACTAACCGAGCTGCTTCGCGTGGCAAATGCCTCGCGAGGCTGGGCCCACATGTAAACTAGGCTTCAGACGTGGTTCTGTCAAAAGCTTGAATTGACGGCTAGGAACAGTTTGAATGAGCAATATGTTTTTAGGGTTCCGATCCCTAAGGGTGCCAACAGAACTCTATTACTAGACCTGTCCGGTACATGAAACACTATCGATTTGTATTTAGATAAAATTAAAAAATAAAGTACTTTTTTTTTACTCGAATTAATTTACGCATGAACGAAATTAATTTCTTTAAGCAAACCTCAGCTGAGCGAGTCAATGATCTATGGTATAGTTAGTACGCAACGACCGACAACTCATGTATTAAAACTAAGTATCAAAATTTTTGCCGTGTATACGCCCAAGCGACCATCTACCTGATTGCACTCCTCTTTAATCTAACTATGGTGTCTAGGGAATTTATTTTCGCCATTTTCTTCAATAACCTTTCACCATAATCTAAGCTCGATTGCGCGACAGCCATTGGACCACCATCGTTGAGTTCCGACATTCTGTCGTTTTCTATTATGTAAATTGATTGCCTCTAACTTCCTCGGAGATTTGTGGCGATTATAGTTTATAACCATTTAATGTTACGTGAACGTTTGTGTGCCTTGTAATCTGTTTGCTGGAAAGCGTTTAGCGTGTTTGTAACTTTGTAACTGATTGTAGGTCATTGATTTGCATTGATATTATCGATTAAGCGCTTATTTTATTTATTTGTAGCTACCTGTTGTAGTGACATTTATGACTCCACTTAGGAAGTAAAACTCGTGATCCTGCATCGTAGTATTATAGTTCTTCGCACGATTAGAATATATACAATAGTAGGAAGTCAACTATCTGTCAGTTGGCTGGGCCAGACAAAACACACGTCTGGTCGGAGGATCCTCTCTTTTCAACGGAGGTTTGTGGTACTTTATATCCTTTTCCAGCTGAATAGCCTGGAATATAATAATTTGAAGGCGCCACACGGGTGCAATGCAACACGGTTTTAACCCTTTACCGGTGTTTTTTTTATGGTAGGTAAAATCATCCAATGACAAATCCCGCCCTTGGACGGGGCGGGAGATAGTATCAGACTCTTGCTAACTAAAAACCTACCCTGTTTCTTTCTTGCCTTGGTTCTAGGGCCCTGGTATGCACTTTCATACCTCCCCAGAGCCCCAGGACCGGTTACAATATGGAATAAGGCCATATATTGCATCTACTTAACACCATAATCTTGGAGTTCGAGGTTGTTCATGTTTCAAACGGCGCAGTATGCGTGATCCCTTTCAAGGGCGTATACCTTCAATTAGTATATTATCATATGTAGGCTAAACTATGCGGAAGTTTGAAGCAGTTGATGTTTCCTAAACAAAATGTAAAGATTTATGATGACCACATTATTTTAAAATGAGTCTGTTTACTGTTTAAGTTTTTTTTTTTAAGGTTAACCTCTAAAACTAGTGAGTCATTAGCTGTGAACTTTTCACATCTATTTTATTCATATTTCAGACTATTTTCCATCTGTTTAAGTGTTTAACTAAACGTAAATAATCTTGATGTGTCTTTGTTTTAAAAAAAAATCGCATAAAAGACATACAAAGGTTATTTAAATTTAGTTAATTACCTAACTTAATTAATTGTAAACATTTTTAGATAATATTTTTTAGACAATTATTTAGATAAAAGACGTAAAGATTGTGTACATTTAGTTGAGTATCTAACCAAATGGAGTAAAGGTGTTAATAGTGGCTTAGTCCGCAACATAGTAGAAAATTTTCCCAAGTATGTCATTCCAGGCCATGATCTACCCGTGCATCAAGCATCGATTTATTTTCTAAGTGATAGTCAAATTCGTTCATGGAAACTATTTGTCAAAATACTGAAACGTTAAAAGTTCGCTGCAGCGCTAAATTGACATTACAGCGCTTAAATACTGCAAAACTGCACTAATGTCATCAAGTCATCAATGTAAAGAGGTGTATGGCCTGCAGTACACTTAAGTCAATTAAAGTGATTGTATATCGATGGTACCAAGTTTCATCGACAGCCGTTTTGGCGTTAGAGCGTCAAGATGTAACAAAGTGAGGCACAAACTCACATATGTAGTTTCGCCTATATTTCAATGGTAGAACCACTCGACTCGAGGTCGAGACACAAATTGCAGACTGGGCTGCTCACTTTATCCACAATAGCTTTCCCGACCATAGCATATTGCTAACACCAGGAATAGGTTTAGACAGCCTTACTCCAAAATATTAATGTTACCAATGTTTAGATGTGAGCTACGGTATGGTTCGAAAGGGCTACTGTGGCCCAAAAACGCAAAAGGTTACCTGAATAAAAGAACTCATGTGGGTTTCAGTCAGTAAAAGTCTCGAAGAGAAGAAAAAAGAATGTGTAAACTTAGTAATCACTCAAAAATAATAAGTACCCCTTCAAAATAAAAAAGGTGAGACTACTGCGCTACAACCGCGCGTCATTTATTCTATATAAAATAAAAAGCAGCGCTGAGGCCGCGCTGCCGTCACGCGGCACTTTGGGACTAATTTGTAGACACCCTAAAATTAATCTACTAACAAATATAGAAAAGAACCTACTAGCAAACTCATCCCGATCTATTTCTAAAATCTACTTACAGAACAAACGACCGCAGGGAATTTCTGAAAAGGAAACCCGTGGTCTTAGAACACAAAGGGCATTTGAAGGAACATAGGCGGGTTATACTTATTAAAAGACTTACACAGCGTCTCTCCCTCTCTCTCTCTCGGGAGAAGTTTTAAGATGAATTTCCCACCCCCAAGACAAATAAATCCGTAGTAATGTGCTCAGGTTCTTGGATATTTTTTTGAATTGGAATTTTAAACTTTGAGTTTCGAGAAAAAAGTTCGAGACTTTCTTAATCAATATAATATATATAGTTCGACCTTTCATCAAGATTATCGATATTTTAAACTAAGGTTATTACAACAATTTTGATGCAATTCGGAAGTAACATGCATCCGCATCAGGAAAAGGAGAATGGGTATATAAAAATGTCAAAGGACTTTTACAATTACTACCTCATTTTTTGTTTTACCAAAGGTTGCAGTTGGTATTTTTATATTTACCTTTTTCTATATTTAGAATATAATATTGTATTATTTTCTCTGAATGCAGGTAATTACAATAAGGTGATAAAATTAATATGTAATTAAATAATTACTAGCTATGTCAGCTCTTAATAAACTAGTGCGGGATCGCAGTCAAACACTAGTTTATATCATTAAAAAAAATTAGCCAACCATAGTTCTGTCATATACATTATCAAAAAAAAAAAAATGGAGCTAGGATAGGAGGACAAAACGTAGCCTACGACCTATTCTTAAGACCTACTAAATATATACGTCACCGGCATTCTATACAATACCTAGGCAATGTATAGAATAGTTTAAAATAAAGCTTTTATTTTCAGGTGGAGATAAAAAAATAACCATAACCTAATCTGTTCGTGTCGGGATTTTCTTTATGGTAGGTAAAATTCATCCAATGACATCCTCCGCCCTTGGGCGGAGCGGGAGATAGTGTCAGACTCTTACTAACTAAAAAAACCCACACCGTTCCTTCTTTGCCTATCATACCGGGGCCAAGCCTTCTTTTCCGAAGCCGGCCCATGGCCCCAGTAGTCAGTCTGCAGGGTCCCTATGGTTTACTGACAACTCCTTGAGGTACGTGGGAACAGTGCGCGCCGTCGACGACTTGGGCTCGGTCCGGTCGGTTACCGGACAGTCGGACAGCGAGCTACCCATTGCTCGCCGTCCGCAAGCCCGCGCGTAAGTCATTGATTAAACTGTACCTAGTGGCATCTATGAAACAACTTAGGAAGTAAAGTTCATGATCCATCTACCAACCACATGACGACTATCTCACCTGATGATAAGCGATGTTGTGACCGACGATGGAGCACGCTTACCTAGAAGAAATCTGAATAGGTTACTCGTTACTCTTGACTTAAAGACCGCTAGGTTGTAGCTATCAGCAAACACGACTCCGGCAATTAGGGTAAAACCAGTATAGTTGCCCCACTTTTTGAAATTACTTTATATCTCTTTGTACAAAAAGCAAGATTCATTTTTTGTAAAATGGGTAGTTACTTTGGTTTATTATCTTCATATTTATGAAATGAATAAACATTATCTTTCATATTTCCAGAGTATTGGCGATTTTTGCGGTCCTCTAAATTTTGGGACAACTATCCCATACAGGGGAGAGTTGCCTAATCCATGTAAATTACATTTAGGATAGATGCCCAGTTTTTTTTTTATATAAATTCTTTTTTTATGGTAGGTAAAATCATCCAATGACAGATCCCGCCCTTGGGCGAAGCGGGAAATAGTGTCAGACTCTTACTGACTAAAAACCTACCCTGTTCCTTCGAGGCCTATCGTGCCGAGGCCGTGCCTTCCTTTCAGAGACTGACCCATGACCCCAGCAGGATAGATGCCCCGTCGAGGAAGAGGACATTTGTCCCGTAAAAACTTTGATCGCACCTAGCCGTCCCATGAAATCGCACAGAGACATGCAACACGGCCAATTATTGTTACATCTTATATTATGTACCTACAATCTATGTAAATGAATTTTTACTTTACTTTACTTATTTGTAGTTGCAGAGTCTCTCGATGGACACATAAAAAAAAACAGTAACTTAAAAAACTAAAAAACCCGACTGCTTTTCTGAGCATTCATGAAAAAGCCCTGAAACAAGAAAATCTGGCAGTCGGGACCCATTCTAGAATTGAGAGCACATACCTATATTACATTGCAGATTACTCCAATCTATTGACTAGACGGCTGACTTTCTAGAATGGGTCCCGACTGCCAGATTTTCTTGTTTTAGGGCTTTTTCATGAATGCTCAGAAAAGCAGTCGGGTTTTTTAGTTTTTTAAATTACTGTTTTTTATTTTTTTAGTTTTATTTTATTACGATATCACTTTCAAAGTAATTACGATTCTAAAGACACCTCTCAAACTAAAATCCATCGAGCCGTTCAGGTCGAGCGTGCCAAACATTTGAATTTGGTGCTAAAAATCCGCCATTTTGTTTTTTTTTTTATTTTGATATACCCAGCGTCACTCTCACAGTAAATACGAATCTAACGACACCTCTCAAGCTAAAATCCATCGAGCCTTTCAGGCTGCAGAGCGTGCCAAACAATTATACATACATACATACATACTTACAAACATACATACATACATACATACTCTCGAAAAACATAACCCTCCTTCTGGCGCAGTCGGGTAATAACATGTGTTTCATTTGTGAAACTAAGTAATTAATTGCAATCAATTCAACTGTACCCCCGGGGCGACTATCCTGGTTTTACCCTACTCCCACGTTAAGAAATCTTATTTCTCTTCTTTTTTACACCAAATACAATCCCATTTTGTGTCGAAACAATTTTTGTCGACATTTTGTAATTATGTATTGGTAGTTCGCCGTCAACATAAACCCATGTGGTAAATCATATGACGTATTTGACATACATACATAGTATTACCTTGTGACTTGCAATGCCATATTCACATATATTCTGTACCTGCATAAAGTCTTCGCCTTGACACTGTCACGTCAAGGTACTTACCGCGCAGTACGTTTTACTGGATAGCACATTCACCAGGTTTTTTTTATGGTAGGTAAAATCATCCAATGACAAATCCCGCCCTTGGGTGGAGCGGGAAGTATTGTCAGACTAAAAATTCGTAGCCTGGGCTTATCCTAAGTTACATGTACTTGCAGTTTTTTTTTATGTGGGTAATCATCCAATTACTTCTCTCGCTCTAGGGTAGACCGGTAGGGTGTGTCAGACTTTTACAGACTAAAACTACACCTATGTTCTTCCCAGAACCCCGGGTTTCCTTTTCAGGAGTCAACCCATGGCCCCAGTAGGCTTTGACCCTGCTGGACCTACGGTTTAGCTGACATATTTTTAAGGCGCGCGTGGAACACGAGGATGGTTACGAAAGGCCGGTGAGCTACCCATTGTTTGTTGTCAGCAGGCCCACGCCTATGGTGGCTGTAAATCGAGGTCGTGGTCCTGGTGGCTGGGGTGTGAGGACGTCTATTCCCTCACGCTTGCGGCCACCTCCTTCAATTCCTCCTTCACCTCCTCCTCCTTTTAATTCATTTTTCCCCGAGAGGACGCCGGCGTCCGCACACCTATTGTCTTTCTATTGTGTCTCTAATTACGATATTCAACAGGTTTATTAAATGTGAAAACTTGTAATTGATTGATAGTTGCATAATTTGTTGTTTTTGTTAGTTGTTAGTACTGTTTGTTTTCCTGTTACAGTAAAGTAAAAGAAATAGATAAAATAGAAATTTTACATTACCCATATCTTCTCATATGCCAGAGAAGGGTTTTTGATTTCTTTGGCCACATTGCCAGAAAAAGAGGTGATAACTTGGAAAAGTTACTACTTACAGGGAAAGTAGACGGGAAAAGACCCAGGGGCAGGAGTCCGATAAGTTGGTCAGACCAAATCCGTGCTACACTGGAGACCAGTCTGCGACGCCATCCACATCGCCGAAGATAGGACAACATAGCGAAATATAGTCCATAATAAAGTTATTCGGTGAGGACACGACTCTCAGCATTGAGGGTAAACGACGCAAGGAGGAGGAGGATCTTCTCATACAATTATAAACAAACGCCAAAAGATATCAGACTCTTCTAAAAAGACTAATGAAATTACAATACTAATTTGACACTTATAATTACCAATTATCTTCTAAATGTTCGTTCTCAAGCAAATAACTTACCAATTATCGCCTAAATTAGGTCCCTTAATGGCTTGTTGTAGTCAAAGTAGAACGAGTTATGGTAATGACGTGAAATTTCAGACATTTTACGGCTATAAAACTTGAGATTATCTAAGACAGATTTTTTTATTTCTTTCTTTTTCGATTTTTTTTCTCGCGCTTGACCAATTTCTCGCCTGATGGAAGCGTTGGGATGAAGTCTACTTGCCTAGAAGTAACCTGTTCAGTCTTCTATTGACTCTAATGTAGATTAGAGTCAACATTTCTGTTCATATTTTGTATCATTTTTACCTATTTTCAAATAATAGTTAGTACTGCAGAAATTACAGAAAATGCAAAACACAAAGAAATCAATAAATACCTAATTTCGAAAAAAGAATAACGCACCTTTAATATAAAGTTTATTTGAACTTATAATTCTAAGGCAATCCAAAAATATAACAAAGCACCCGTTTAAAAAAAACGGCAATTTTATAGGTAACATATAAAAATTCTCATTACCGAAAGCTATTAATTCATGATTATTCAATCAACGTAGCAATTTAGCTGCTGATAGCATTCGTTAGTTTGAGAATCATAAATCAGGCTTTCAGATAACAGAGACAAAAGACTTCCGATTGATTTATTTATGCATCTTCGATTGCGATTCCTGTTCCGATAAATTTTAATCGAAACTTATATTGGAGGTACAACACTTGTCGCGCGTTGAACCTCTCTCGCCCCGTGTCTTTTGTCAATTTTTCTTTCACTGGTTGCTTTGGTTTTGTATTTGGAATGTTGTGAATTTGTTCGTGATTTATACTTATTCAATTTTTTATTAGGATTGTTTGATTTGACGCTTCTACCTCCGATTTCGGTTCCGATTCCCACAAACCAAATTTAAAAATCCCGTTACATGAGATGTAACGGGATTTTTAAATTTGGTTAAATTCGCAGTAGAGTACTGCGAATGTATTTTGGATTGTTCGAAAAACTCGCCGTGGCCCTGGAACGTAAAGGGCAACTGGAGGTCTGAGAATAGTTTTAGACCTTCAGGTGAACTTTGCATTCCAACTTTTTCAATCATTTATGTACACACATAAAAATAAAAGAAAAAAGAAGGAAAATAGAAAAATAGGTACAAAGGTGATGCTTATTTCTAAAGAAATCTCTTCCAGCACACCTGCGAAAGGAGAATTAGAAAAATAGAGACAACCGTTATTTGATAAATCCTACCTCAAAAATAAAAAAACAGGAACAAACCTAGCCGTTAAAATTCTACCTGCACTCAAGGAAGAACTATCTCATAAAAAATCTTCAAAGGTCACCTTACTCATCACTCTTTACATTGCAATCTATATTTCTTGCACACATTCCTTCCAAAATTCTCCTCCATATATAGTAATGGAATCCATTGTTTACTATATTAGAGCAGGGTCAGGCACTCATTATCTGTTTGAAGTTTTGTGACGCCATGGACACCTGCCAATCTCATTTAAGGACGCGTTTACAAAACTGACCAAATTAAGCAGTTTTTCGGTACATTTTGC
Source organism: Leucania comma (assembly GCA_958295575.1). Classification (NCBI taxonomy): domain Eukaryota; kingdom Metazoa; phylum Arthropoda; class Insecta; order Lepidoptera; family Noctuidae; genus Leucania; species Leucania comma. Next base: position 21,272,825 of record OY282478.1, on the reverse strand, counting down.
AGCAGAATTAAACTGAACTAAATGTAAATAATAATTTCCACAGATAGATTACTCCTTCATCTTGAAATCGCCTTATTTTTTTATTTGAAAAATTTGGTTTATAACACTGTAATAAATCATTTCCCGTACCTCTTCACACAAAATTGAAGATTTCGTATTGAGTTCAGGAACATTTTTCTTCCGTTTGATAAAAGATTTTGTTTATTTAAAAATATATTATGTAAGGAGACATAATCAACTAAAAAAAGCGTTAAAAAAAACTACCAAAATGTTCTAATTAGTCTCAGAAAAAAATCAAATCAATTTTAGTTTTTCAACAAATTTAGCTCTATCGCGCGAATCTTAATGGATTGAACATAAGGGTTATTTTGCTAGTCACTGTCTTGAATTATTGCATAAGAATTGAAATAAAAATTTTAGTCTGCGCTCGGCCGCCGTCGTGAGTGGACACTGTGTCGCTTGTAAGCAGAAATTCGTGTGGAATAAGATCGCTGTACGAATACAAAATATTTGATAAACCTAATTTGATACTTCACGTGTTTTGTGCTGACTAAAGACTATCAATAAGATTTATTTAGTTTCTTTTATTTTTTCTTGAATAAAACATTTCATTTCGAACTTGATGGAGCGACCTGAAGGTATACCTCCAAGATTGCTAATGGAACTAATAAACGAGTAGAGCTAGGTGTACCGAGTTTGGGCTCGTTGTGTTAGTTATGATGAGACCTTACCTTAGGACTTGATGGAGCGACCTGAAGGTATACCACCAAGACTGCTACTGGAACTAATAAACGAGTAGAGCTAGGTGTACCGAGTTTGGGCTCGTTGTGTTAGTTATGATGAGACCTTACCTTAGGACTTGATGGAGCGACCTGAAGGTATACCACCAAGACTGCTACTGGAACTAATAAACGAGTAGAGCTAGGTGTACCGAGTTTGGGCTCGTTGTATTAGTTATGATGAGACCTTACCTTAGGACTTGATGGAGCGACCTGGAGGTATACCTCCAAGACTGCTACTGGAACTAATAAACGAGTAGAGCTAAGAGTACCGAGTTTGGGCTCGTTGTTATAGTTATGATGAGACTTTACTTTAGGATTTGAAGTGACCTGAAGGTATACCTCCAAGACTGCTACTGGAACTAATAAAAGAGTAGAGCAAGGTTTACCGAGTTTGGGGTCGTTGTGTTAGTTATGATGAGACTTTACCTTAGGACTTGATGGAGCGACCTGAAGGTATACCTCCAAGACTGCTACTGGAACTAATAAACGAGTAGAGCTAAGAGTACCGAGTTTGGGCTCGTTGTTATAGTTATGATGAGACCTTACCTTAGGACTTGATGGAGCGACCTGAAGGTATACCTCCAAGACTGCTACTGGAACTAATAAACGATTAGAGCTAGGTGTACCGAGTTTGGGCTTGTTGTATTAGTTATGATGAGACCTTACCTTAGGACTTGATGGAGCGACCTGGAGGTATACCTCGCAAGATTGCTACTGGAACTAATAAACGAGTAGAGCAAGGTTTACCGAGTTTGGGCTCGTTGTGTTAGTTATAATGAGACTTTACCTTAGGACTTGATGGAGCGACCTGAAGGTATACCTCCAAGACTGCTACTGGAACTAATAAACGAGTAGAGCTAAGAGTACCGAGTTTGGGCTCGTTGTGTTAGTTATGATGAGACCTTACCTTAGGACTTGAAGCGACCTGAAGGTATACCTCCAAGACTGCTACTGGAACTAATAAAAGAGTAGAGCTAAGAGTACCGAGTTTGGGCTCGTTGTGTTAGTTATGATGAGACCTTACTTTAGGACTTGATGGAGCGAACTGAAGGTATACCTCCAAGACTTCTACTGGAACTAATAAAAGAGTAGAGCTAAGAGTACCGAGTTTGGGCTCGTTGTGTTAGTTATGATGAGACCTTACCTTAGGACTTGATGGAGCGACCTGAAGGTATTCCTCCAAAACTACTACTAAGAATTGATTAAGATTTTTTTATTTATTAAATAGGGTTAGTTCTGCTTACCTGCTTCTTATTTTTGTTAGTGTTTATTCATTGCATCATTATCTTGCTTTGTACAGCATCCTAATTGCGTAGTGATATACTAGGAATGTTGTCAATCGATTCCAGCTGGACAGTTCAACAACATCTATAGAGTTGACAATGTATAAAACATTTTATCATCATCATTTCCACCCAAAGACTGTTGGACATAGGCCTCCTCCAAATGTCGCCATAATGAACGGTTCTGTGCGACTCGCACTCTAATTTCTCTTCTTCTAATTACGCTTATTGTTTTGATCGCCATTTTGCGAAGCGAGATAGATAGAGCTCACGTCATTTATAATCGTAAACATTCGGCGGCTAACGCGATTTCACTCGCTCGACAGCGCCGGCTCTTAGTCCTTGTCTATCAGTGAATATACGTTTGCGACTGTGTCGACACTGATCATAGATGTGTGAGTTTCGAGTCCAGGTTTTCTGATTGCGATGTTAGTGCGTATCGTATCTTCTCTTATAATATATCAATGGGATAAACAAATAAATAAATACATGGTACACACGGCGACATGGTACACAGGTACATTACCAGTATAACATTCCCTCACTTTGTAAGTAATTCCCGTACAGTGAGAGATCCGCTTAGATTGCTTACCAACCAATCACTGTTCAATGATAACTACTGTTTTTTACTATTTCACAATAAAAAAAATGAATACAAATCACCGTAGGTAAGTTTAAAAAAAATACATTTCTAAAATATAAATAATAGTAGGCTCAAGGATCAAGCCGTGTCAGTTCACTCATAATTTCGCCGCTTCGCGCTAGTCGCTGTGTGTGTGAGCCGTGCACGTGTAGTAGTAAGTCGAAATACCTAGAATTGAAGCGCGCAAATTCGTAAATACGTCCTTAAGATGGCGCATAAGTCAGTAGTAGTGAATTTAATGAGATGGCTTAATATCAATCAGGTGGCTAGCTGAATGGCGCCGTTTAGTGAAAAAACTAGGCTGAATAGCGAATTAGGTCTACTGCCTACGGACGCGTAGCTTTTAAGTCGCATACTACGCGTCTTTTTCCGGTTTGGTGGTTATTGGTTATTGGATGTTCTCTCACTTTTAGTTTCATTTACTACGTTTTCTTGTAAATGTATTTATTGTTTTTATTCATTCATGCCATTTGTAATTTATTTATATAGAGCTCCTTTTTTGTGAATGTGAGATCACTGTAGACTCTAGAGTGTACATGAGTATTTAGTAGTCTACTTTACATTGTAAGCCAAGCTCCGGATATAACAATCAAGTTATTTCCTGACCATAAACAAAAGCGTTATAGTCATAGTCAGTAAACGATTCAATGAACTAACGTTAAAGCTACAAAATAAGGTATTTATAGAAACTCCACATTGTATTAGAAACAATCCATTTTGTAACACTAGCATTTGTAAAAATGTAGTATATGCAAAAATAAAGACAAACTAGAAAATTTACTAGAAAACAGACGATGAATACTTCAGAGTACCTATTCATCTTTATAATTTCAGCCAAAAGACTTTTACTACAGGACATAGACCTCCGTCAGGTTTCGACACAGCGAACGGTACTGTACAGTACCGTTCTCATCATGCGTCCACCGCATTTCCGCGACTAAAACCAGGTCATCAGTCCACCTTGTAGGAGGCCTTCTAATGCTGCGTCTTACGGTATGGGAGTGCCTAGTGTGGGGTTCGGAGCTTTAATTGGTCCGCTTCAAGCTCTTAACCAATCACACACGTGATAAACGCTTCGATCGCATCAACGAAACAAGTAATAATTTAAAAAATTAAAAAACACGACCGCCATGTCAAAAAATGAACTAATGAAAAGCAAAAATTCCAAAAATGAATATATTTTTTTACGCGTCAGTTTCGATTAATGGTGTAACATATTTATATTTTTAGAATCAGCTAGTAAATATTAGACGATAATCACATACAAGAAAAAATTTGGTGGGTGTTCATTTATTCATCATACCCACCACATTAGATTTTTATATTTTTACAAAAGCCTATGTTACTCGGGACGATGCAAGGATTCTAACGATATCTCATACATGTAGATCAAATCATTCATTTAGAAGTTATGATGGAATAAAGTAACCCACATACAAGCATGGACCCTGAAAACATAATACTCCATTTTTTGAGCAGTCGTGTAACTAGCAGTCGGCGTATAGAAAGTTTCTAACAATCTGATTTTTTCACACATATGTACATACATTGTGTGGTATAACCAATGAGGCGTAGAATTGTTCACAGGTATCTGCTATTTTGACATATACGTGCTTGTGAAAGCACGTTCAGCAGCACGTGCATCGAAACGTGTTACAAGCATGTGCCCATGTGTAGACATTCATCTTTGTTAGTTTTGGCACTGTTGTCTATAGCTCGATGTCTTTTAGTTATAATGAGAAATGTAAATGTTTTGCAAATTAACTAGGGGTCTTTAAGTTAAGAATGAATAGGTTACTTTTAGGTAAGCGTGCTCCATCGTCAACCATAGCGTCACTTACCATCAGGTGAGATGGTGGTAGTTAATTTTTTTTTAGATCATATGTCGTTATATATAACTTATATCTGAATAGAGCAAGCGGAAATGTCAGAATGTTACCTACTGGCTAAAATCTATCTCTGTTCCCCCTTTCGTTACAGAGCCACGATGACTCTTTGGAATAATCTCTCAGCTCTAGTAGGCGTAAGCCCTATTGTGTCCCGTCCATTTTGCTGACATCTCTTTGAAGCGACACAGCTAGACAACGAGATACTCATTGCTCGCCGTCCGCAAGCAGCTGTGAAGTTTTAAACGGTTACAACATACATAGACATCATTAAACTTCTGAAAGCTTTTAGTAACTAAATAACTTCCTTATTTACTAGACAATTAATAAAACAATTTATTAGACTTCTAAAGACTCGTTGCAACCAAAGCATTGACAGACTGCAAAAAATAAAAAAGCTGGCCAAGTGTTCCGTACTACAATATTAAAATATATATATAATATAATATCCCACAACTATCACACAACGCCGTCTAGTCCCAAACTAAGCAGAGCTTGTGTTATGAGCACTAGACAACTGATAAAAATACTTATATATTTCTAAATGCATACATATTATAGATAAATTCCACCCAGACACAGAGCAAATGATCATGCTCATCACAGAAACATTTTGTCGTGGGTGGGAATCGAACTTACGACCTGCGGCATAACAATCAGGGCCACTAACCACTATACCAACAGGCTAGTCAAAAAATAAATAAATCGATAGTAAATCGAGCAAGGAACGCCAACAAAATATCTCGCACAGTTAAAATTTCAACTCTCTACCTCTTAAGGCCCTGATCGACGAGCGAGTAAAACCGCGGTCTTATGGCTCATCGGTAAAGCGCAATTTAGACGGTACGAGTTTCTCGCCTCGAACATACGAGAATCGTAAGAGCATAGAAACAATGTCATCGTCTAAACACATACCCAGGTGGTGCGAGTTTCTCGTCTCGAACGTACGATAATCGTAAGAACAAAAAAGCATCTCCGTCTAAACATTCATACCTAGACGGTTCGAGTTTCTCGACTCGAATTTATTTCTTACCTGTGTCTAAACACTTTGATACGATAATGTCATGGCGATTATTGCTTACGATTATTGCGTACGATTTTCTCGAACAAAACGTTCGAGAAACTCGTACCGTCTAAATTACGCTTTAAGCTCGCCGGTGTATCATTGCAATACCGCAGTCTTGTGAGTTGGCGAACCTAGCTCGCGGCTCGCCGTGTTTGCTTCATTTTTTTCTCGGCTCATCGTTCAAAACTGTTTTACTCGCTAGTCGATAAGCACGAACGAGCCGCGAGTAAAACCGACGTTTTTTAAAACTGCGGTATAGGATCGTATTTCGATCACCCACTTTTTCGGTTTATGAGATACACCCCGCTGACAGACGAACGGACAAACATACTGTTAGAAAGACGGACAGTGGAGGCTTAGTAATAAAGTTCTGAACCCTAATACAAAAACAAAACAATATAACCAAACAAAATACTTTTAGATTACGTTCCTTCAATTACATCCGCTGCGAAAGTTACACAACAAATTGCAAACAAAAATAAATAGGAAACAGCACTCGCTGTAACTCCGGAAACTGGTAATAATTCACTCCGTCAATTAAAAAGGAAAGGCCCTCGGCGGGCGTATATCTGAGTGCAGAACCACTCCTGTGGACGGAGATATATATCCAATTATGGTGCGAACACGCTCTCTGGTGTAAATAGTAGGTACTTATACTTCCTAACACCTCTGTAACTCCGTCAATAGTAGCTTAGCTTGTATATTATTGTCTGTTTGGACATACAGAACGATGTGCTATAATATGATTTTTTATTTCTTATAAAACCCGATTGTCCTGGACATACTCCTGTATCGTAGGTGTGTTCACAAATATTTAATCTTATTTATACATACTAGATACACAGACCTTTATGATGATATGCACCGCAGCAGTCCCAATCGCAGCTACATAGGAACTAAAATTCAAAATCCTGCGAGGCAACGGCCCTCACGCCCCAGCCTGCCGCCGGGGTTCCGGTCCCGATTTGCGACCACCGTACTGCGTGGTATTGCGGACGGGGAGCAATGGGTAGCTCACCGTCCAACCGTGCGGTAACCGTCCAGACCGAAACCAAGTCGTCAACAGTGCTTAGTGTTCCACGCGCGCCTCAAGGAGTTGTCAGCAAACCGTAGGGGCCCAGCAGGGTCGAAGCCTACTGGGGCCAAGGATGGTTTTCGGAAGGTTCGGCCCCGCTATGAAAAGCAACGAAAGAATAAGAGTGGGTGTTTAGTCAGTAAAATTCTGACACTATTTCACACCCCGCCGACAAAAAAAGTCTTGAGCATCAACGCCAGTTGTTACAGTTAGCCTGTCGGTTTTCTACCGGTTGCATTTCGGGGATTGTGCATCGGAATTGTATAGTCTAATTCCACCTAGCCCGTTCCATCATCGGACCACCAGGCGTACGGCGATGCGCCACCGGTACATGGTGGACATCCCACCTATACGCAAGAAACGTTAAAGGAATACATTCAATGTGCGTATAGCTAAGGAGTGGAATTCCCTGCCTTTCCTGATGGCTACAACCTGGGAATCTTTAAGTCAAGAGTGCAGAGGTTAATTCTAGGTAAGCGCGCTTCATCGTTGACTGCATCGATTCGAGTGTGACGTGCGGTCGATCCTGATCTTGCTCGGAGCGCATTGTACATGCTTTTGTGTCCTTGCGTCCACAGAGTTTAAATACTTAACACTATCGCGATCTTTTGGCACAGACGCGTCATAATGTTGCCACTGTATTTTTATATTTATTTTTTTAAATCGTATATTTGTACTTCCCATAGATTTATTTAAATTTTATTTTATTTTTTTCGATTTGCATACAAGACCGTGCCGACGTCTATATGTCTACATTGTCACCGGCCCGCACTGAAAACCAGCGTCGTAGACTCGTCGCATTCTGCGTGGGGTCACGACATTAAGCTGAGTGCTCGGCCGTTTTGCGCGGACGTGGCGCATACTTCTCACAATACTAATTTATCATTGTAACCTGTTACTTGCGCCTTTATCCGGCAAACAAAAAGTTTTTCTTTCTTTCTTTTTTTCTTTCTTTCATCGTCGCTTTTCAACAGGTGAGATAGCGGTCAAGCGCGAACCTATCAACAATAAATTAAAAGTGTTGGGTATTTTTATCCCATCTCAACACAGCCTCTCCAATGACCGCTGCAGTTAACAATGTGAAGGTGCATTACCACATTTTAATAACAAAAGCTGCCAGACACAAAACAACTGTGACGAGAAGTAAACAAGTCTTTGGCCAGCTAGTTCAAGGATAATCCAGTCAGTCTACATTTAATTTAGCACCTTCAGCACATTTGCCCTTTCAAAGGGCTTAAGGCACCCGTCTTGGGACGCAAAGGGCACAGGTGAGTTTTAAGTAGTAACGGTCTGACACGATGTCTCGCTACACCCAAGAGTGAGAGAAGACATTTGATGATTTCGCACTTCAAAAAAAAATGGATTGTTTAAAAGAGTTACCGTGGCCGTGGAAAACAAAGGGAACTGAAGGAAAATGAGTTGGTTTTAATTAGAAAAAGAACGGAAGAAGTTATTTCATAGTTTTTTTTATGGTATAAACTAGTGCTTGACTGTGATCCCACCTGTGGTGTTATTCTCTAAGAAAACGCAGCGCTGCCGCAACGACGAACATCCAAATTGAATTAACAATAAAATGAATAGGTTCATTAGGTTGACGATCTAATGTATCCTATTTAGGTGTTCATCGTTGAGGCAGCGCTGTTTTTTCTTAGAGGATAGCACCACTGATGGTAAGCAATGATGCAATCGTTGATGATGAAGCGCACTAGTTTATAAAGAGCCTACTCACTGTAACCTCGATGACACCTAAATTATAATCTGACGAAAAAACCACAGCAGGATTTACTCAATAAAATAAAAAAAAAGCCTTTAACCGATCTCGATCAGGCCTTTTGCAAATTCACAGCTATATTTCTGAAACAGTTCCGCAATGCAACAATGAATATTTGAACGTTCAATAAACTTATCAATTGGCAACAGAGCGTTCAATATTATCGCATGCCGATTTTATAGTGATTACTTCAAAACTTTGACGAGCCTTAATGAGTCGTGAAGAGTTTTATGATCAATTAATAAATGCTTATTAACTTGTTGCGAGATCTTTTGTAATGTAGTTTTTAATGCCGTTTATTCAACTTAACAGCATGGTCACAAAAGAAAAATAAGACAGAAGACAATCTACATACGTCTCGCGCTCGAGCAACGCACACATAGACACCGCTCACGGACACGATATCTTTTACGTGACTAATCCATGCTAAACCAGTGCTAGATCACAGAGTACTTTTTCTAGCGACCGCCAAGCGTAGGTATAAAAAGTGAAATATTTTATTACTAAATTGACTTCTGTATCTATCTATTCTGTGGCACGGTTGAGTGATCGACTACTCGCTGCGTGTCGTAGGATTAATTCCCGCACGGAACAATCATTTGTATGACCTATATATAGTTTTTCCGGGTTTGGGTGTCATATGAATCAGAGTTTATATATTTGTGACCGTGATACAGCAGTTGTTCCTTGTGTGGGGCAAAGTTTTTTACCAAAAGAGACGTGGTTACAAAGACGCCACGGCATCCTCACTTCCCGCAAGACGCAGGCCCTCACCGGACACAGGTAATTCGGGAAGTTTCTGTTTCGAATTCAAGCGGAAGAACCACACGGGTGTCTTGGGTGGAGCACTGCCGTGTGCTCATGGAGGCACACCCTCACATCCGGCCCTGGTTCTAGTCCTAATCCGGAACGAGGGAAATTTAAAACTCGCATTATGATATTGGAGAAGGCTAAAACCGTGAGGGAATCGCCATCAAATGGGCTGTAGTGAACCACTAGGGCCTAGTATTGGATTGTGAATGTCACATGTCTTAAGCCCTGTACGCACCTACGAACACGATCATGGCGAATATAGCAAACACAAAAACCAAACTTAAACATTTGGTTTGTTCGTATGGACGGAATATTCGAACGCAAACAGTCTTGAACTCCCTTAGCCAAGGCGGCGTCTTTGGAAATGGTCGATTTTGAAGTAGCGAAAAGTTTTTTGGTGTTCTCATTGATTCGTGAAGAACACCGTCCATACAGAACATACTAATAGGATCGCCGCAAACATATTTGAGGAACAGAGTGTCCGATGTTCGTTAAAAGAAAAAAAAAAGAAAAATACATGAGTAAATAGTACTTGAACATAAAAAAAAAACACAAAAAAAATAGATTGAAAATTGATTGATTGATTTCATTTTGAAGATGGAATTGATTGGTTAGTGGTACATCCTTGCGAACCAAGCTGTAGCGTATCATGCAACGCAACAAATTTGTTCGTACGGGCGTACACGGCTTTTTTCCACTGCGGTTCGGGATAACAGAGAGAAGGGGTCTGTTGTGTTGATATTTGACAACCCGGCTTACTTCTCTCCTTTATTGACTCGCTTCTCAAAGAGATGTCAACAAAACCGTAGGGACCCAACAGGGCCGATTCCTGCTAGAGTCATAGGATGACTTCTAAAAAGGTTACTCGTGATCTTAGAACCCAAAAGGCAGCTTTCCGTTAGCTGCCCTTCATCCATAGGTGTGATTTTAGTCAGTAAAAGTCTGACGCACCCTCCCGTTCCACCCTAGAGCAAGTGAAGCCACTAAATGGTTTCTCAACTCAAAAAAGGTTAGGCAGTGACTCTAATGGACAATACCTTACCCGTTCTAAATATTGTACTTCGTATCATCTCAGGAGTAGTCTTGCAACGCATGTATGTATACACCGTTAAGTTTTGATCGTTCAGGGTCTGTCCAGTACATGAAACACTATCGATTTGTAAAGATACAATAAAGTACTCTTTTTTATAAAATTCGAATCAATATACCCATGTACAATTTAATTTCTTTAAGTAAACGAGTCAATGACCTTGTAGGTAGTTGTCGGTTGTTGCGTACTAACTACATACAGGTCATTGAACTCGGCCAGTTGACGTTTACTTAGAGAAATTAATTTCGTACATGCGTAAATTAATTCGAGTTTTAAAAAAAGTACTTTATTTTATAATTTTATTTTTACAAATCGATAGTGTTTCAGGTACCGAATCGACCCTCCACAGGATTAAAACGATCAAGATTTAACGGTGTATAGGCCGCTTTCTACTACCATTACTAAACGTCATACAATGTCCCGTGGGCGCTGCTCTCGAAGCCTCGATGTTAACCAATACGCAATCAGATCTGCATAAATTGTAACATGATCCACGATCCATCACTTACGTGGATTGACACTTGAAAGTACATTGACAAATTACGTTCGATAAAGCAGCAGTGTACGGAATGTTCATCCTATCAAGGAATTTCTAACGGTTATTTGTAATGTCGTAGGTACAGTCAACAAACATAGTATAGTATAATCAGCCCTACATTCCCACTTCAGGAAAGCAGGGCCTCAAGTCTGCTAAGTATTACAATAGTGTCAGAATGGTCTATCATTGTTTTCATAATTGTTGATTTAGCCAAGTTTGGTAATCTACTAATATAATGGCGACTCCAATGATCAACCACCGACAATCCATTTAGAGAAATGGCATAGAATGGTAATCTCATACTTACCTACATAATGACAAATGAATGTCTGCCTTATGTCATAACAAAAACTTAACAAAAACCAAACACTGATACAATAACAACAACAAAACACTGAAAACGCCGGCCTCTAAATACACAGTAAACAGTAATGTCACTATGACTTTGACAGCTAAAAAACCAGACAGACCAATGATCGGATTTGCAGATTACGAACTTTTAGCAAAATGACAATGGAATCGTGTTGGAATGACGAATTTATAAAAATAGCAGACTTGGGCCCCAGGTCTCCTCCCTACCAGGACTCATTGCGGGCTGGTGGATATCACATGATATATCTTCGAATTTTTTAATCTAGTACATTCCGGTGTACCGGATCGTCCTTCCATTGGATTAAAACGATCAAAATTAAGCCGTGTATGTATAAAAGGAGAAACCGTCTGACTGTAGTAGGCAATCAATAAGAAGGGGCTTTTGGAAATTCTATCTTGAAGAGGGGAACAGGGGGAATTTCGTTTTTTTTTTTATTTGATGTAAACTAGTGCGTCACCAGCGACTAGTGACTGACTAGTGTTGCGCCAGTGACTGAAAAGTTGAAAGGAAATCGTTTGTAAGACAATCGTCATGTGAAGACGAGGGATGAAACGCATGTTACTAAAATAGTTATGAGTTTACATGTGGGATGGATGGAGTGAGAGAGGGAGACCAAAGAAGAGATGGATGGATTGTGTGAGGAGTGATATGATTGCGTGACGAGTGACAGGACAGAATGGAAGAAAAGGATGTGTTGCGCCGACCCCAAATAAAATGGGCTAAGGGCAGAAAGATGATACTCGTAAATCTCATGCCGCGTACAAAGTAAAGTAGTAACAAAGGTAGTCATTATCAGTTTTCAGAACTACCCTCAGAAAACTTTTTATGGGGTGTTAAAGTTTTTATGAAAGCATTCTCGCGAACGAAGTCGGTGGCAAAGTACTAGTTATATACAATGTTACTTTTCAGTTAAAAAGTATGTAAGTTTTATACCTTCCGTGGACTATATTTTTGCTCTTGCAGACCACAGAATGAGCACAGGCCCAGCCTGCTAGCAGGCAGGCTGGGCCGGGCTTCTGAAAAGAAGGCTCGGCCCCGGTATGAAAGGCAACGATAGAACGGGGTGGGTTTTTTAGTCAGTAAGGGAGAGAACTCACGAAGCGGTATTTTTCCGCGGCCACCACGGCAGAGGAAACGGCTATTTTATTACAAAACTCACGAGTCGGTTGATTCGCCGCCACCGCCGTGACTGCTGCGATTTTCAACCGCAAGCCGTCGGCTGATAAGGCGCAGTCGCCGCCACCGACCGCAGAGCGTGCGGGCGCAAACCGCCGAGCCGGCGGGGCGGGCGACCGCGGCGCCGGTGAGCGGCAGCCGTGAACAACCGCGCACACCGCGGCCGTAAACCGCATCGTGAAAACTGATTTAATTTTTACATATATATTTGCATTCTACAGAAGCTGCGGGCCCGCTACCGTGGCGGCAGCGGGAGAAAACCGCTTCGTGAAGTCTCTCCCCAAGAGTCTAAAACTATCTCCCGCTCCGCCTAAGGGCGGTGATATCATTGGATGATTTTCACCCACCGTAAAAAAAAAACAGTAATTTATAGCTTGAGCTTGTTGCTTATGCTAGTTTACAAAATAGTTACTAAACAGTCTCACAACATATGGGTCACTTTCTCCAGTCAATGCAGTCATTGCCAAACAATGTCTCGGGGGCCGTGGGCGATGCTCGCTGAGCGATCCCATTTGCATAAACTGCACTCAGTATGTACACAATCAGTACCTCTACCATGAGTTTTAAGCAATAGTATTCGTCGCTACTCGATATCGACGCCGTAAATATTTTGTATGGCAAATTTTGGTTCTGCAAGTGACCGCTAGAGGCGCTGCAAAATTTGCCATACAAAATATTTACGGCGTCGATATCGAGTAGCGACGAATACTATTGCTTAAAACTCATGGTAGAGGTACTGATCTATATTATCCTACTAATATTACAAACGCGAAACTTTGTATGTATAGATGTTTCTTACTCGCACGCAAAAACTTTTGAATGGTTTTCGATGAAACTTGGTAAACGGGTAGACCAGATCCCGGAATAGCACATAAGATACTTTTAATCCAGGGAGTATGTTTCCTTTGGGTAATTTTCTACTACTAGTACTATCTATACCTACTAATATTATAAAACTGAAGAGCTTTTTGGTTGAACACCCTGCTGTTTCAAATTAATATTTGTTTTATTATTGGATAAGCCATTTATTGTGAAAGGAACTGAAACTGAAGGACCGAGGGTATGCCTCGTTCCTTCAGTTGCACTTTGTATTCCAGGACAATTAGTATCAGGTATTAAGTCTTTCGAACTATCTTCTAGCATGTCACGAACGTCTTCATAAACTATGTTCCAATTGTAGTCACCTTATTGCCTAAAATATATCAGCCTAATTTTTATTACATCGTAAATGTATTGTCAAATTGTATAAGCTTTTTACACCTTTAATTGACATATTTGCACAGAATCTAACGTCTATAAAATCAACTACATGTAAAATATCTTGTTAATATGTCGGTGTTCGTAATAATAACAAAAAATAAAAATAAAAAGTCGTACGTCTTCCTAAAATACAAGAAACTTCTATAAATCTACGCAATTCAAAGTCATTGCGTTTCATCTTCTTGTTACTCAAGATTTTACAAACTTATGATGAAATTCAGCCGAAAAAACTGGGGGAAGCAAAGCCTTACAACATACAACCTATTTTCGTAAACAGAGGGCCTTTATAAACTTTTCTGAAAATTATATAATTTCTAAGAATACTTATTTCGCAACCCTAAAAGCTCCCCTATACCGAAGACTGAAAAAGGTCGCACAAAGGAAAATTTCCATTCCATTGTGGTACGTTAGCTATTTTTATTATTTTTCTATAATTGAGTGTTGACGTCATAGAGCAGGACTCTTTATAATCATGGCCGTGGTTTATGGTCCTGAGTCTGATATTACGATCGTAAATAATGGTGAAAGTGTAGCTTTTACCGAACGCATGACAAGAACTAGTTTCCAAGATACGCTTTTTGCGTGGGACGTTCTCACAAACTTGGGTGGTACCGATTAGTTTGTTTTGCAGCATTTAGAGGTAGTAAACCACCAGAAGTCTTTTTCTTTTACTTAAAATTTTGATTTATAAGTTTTATTTATTTACTAGCTGCTGCCCTCGGCTTCGCTTCCGTTAGCTGACTACTATATTTTACTCTACCCAACTCTACTCTACTCCACCCTACTCTACTCTAAACTAGCCTACTCATTGCGCTACATACCTACCTACCCAACCTACCCTATTAATCTGCAAGTTATATAAAACAATAAAATCCTTGTCTGAAATAATAAAACTGATTATAATTTATTTATTTATAGTCTACAACCACACAAAATAAAATAACTCATTGGATGTATTCGAGCGTTTTTTTTTGTCGTGGGTAAAAAGCAGACCTTTACTGATTAAAAACTCATTTGCATCCTTCGGTTGTCTTTTGCTTGTAATTAGAGACACAATAGGAAGACAATAGGTGTACGGACATCGGTGTCCGCTTGGGGTTTGAGTAACTACGATACATATACTTAAAGCACGGTAATATTATCTATAAGTCATCAATGTTATTTGTTTTATTTTAAAAGCCATGGTCACTCTAAAACGTTCCTGCAGGAGAATATGTATATTGACTGGCTTCGATCTCCGAAGCACTGGAAAAACGTTACTGCAATATTATATTCGTCCAAATATTCTTAGACGGTCTGTCTAGAAGTTTCTAATGAGGTTATAAAAAAATAATCTAACATCCTAAATATTTATATTAAAAAATATATACAAAAACAAATCTCGTCGAGTTTCCACTGACGTACTAGACAGCAAGTTATATAAAAACAATCACAACTTGGCATTACTCCAAATCACTGACTTGTCGAAAATTCTGGCGTCTTGTACGTCATAACTCTTTGGGGGCGTGTGGGGTGCATGATGCATGGCGCTTAGTTCAAACAATATTGTTCACTACAGCAAGCATCTTTTTTGTTTAAAAAAATCTTTGCCTTACCTTACAAATTATTCCTGTATCCTGGGTGCGCTCACATCATTCAAACTCGAATATACAAGACAAGACAGCCAAACTATAACAGATTTATTGTCTCAATCAATTGAAGCGGGGGGCTGCGTGTAATCATAGCAAAGGGTTCAACTTATTTGCCGCACATTATACTTATTTTACTAGTAGAGTAGGTACTTAAGAACAAGAATAATACTATCAACTAGTTTCTGCCAGCAGTTTCGCCCTCGTGATAGTAGAAAGTTATCCCAAAAGAACATACTCGGAGATAAAAAGTGAGCTATTCCAGGATATGGTCTACCCGTGTACAAAGTTTCATCGAAATCCGTTCAGACATTCAGCAGATCCAGAGCATCAGTGTGATATAATTCTAAAGAACCTATACAATTCAGAGTCCTTCATCTAAAATGATATAAAAGTAGGATTTTTGAGGTCGATCTAGACCTCATGGCCCGTGATAATTATATTTTTGACGCAAAGGAGCCAGCCAGACTATCCGCGTAGTTAATGATTGTGTTGCGCCCACGCACACGCCTACCATGGCGGGGCCCTCGAATAAAAGCTAAATTGTAATTTTTAACATTTATGCAAGTGTGTAATGATGTATTGTTTTTTAAAAGTTCGAACACAAAATGCATTTTTTCTATCACTTTGCCCGTCCTCTGAAATTCCTTAAACTTTTTGCCCCAACCACCCCCCCTCCTCATTAAGAAACTTCGCCCACCACTGATCTAGACCTGTATTTGAAAAAGTAGCTTTTTTCCTTACAGTTCTTGAACTTAGCCTTACTCTTGAAACTCACGTGAGTGAAACGCAAATAGAAAGTTCGTTACGAAATGTTTTTATAGCAACATTTGGTTAATAAATAGATCAGCTTCTAGCTGCAATGTCAAGTATTCGTGTCGATGATTGTATTGCGTTTTTGAATTTTCAGGGTTCTGTGTAATCTAAACTAATACTAACAAGTATAAAATTAAAAATTAAAAAAAACCCCGACAGTCCTTTACATTAATATGAAATGTTTATAACTGATCAAGACGAATCTAATGAGCCCGAACTCAATGGATTTACTAGTAGGCATTCCAAAGTTCCATCAGCCACCTCCCAGTTCTAGCATCATCATAAGAAATGTATAGCACTGGTTAAAGCAAATCTAATGAGCCCAAACTCGATAGGTTTACTATGTTAATAAGCAATCCAGGGTTCTTACCTTCGAGCTCCATCATCAGACCAGCTCTATGGCATTAGATTGTATACGAGTATCTCACATATGTTTAAAATAAAGTAAATACCCATTAAATGTTCAAGAACCCTACCGCAGTTAACAAACGAGCTGATGACCTTGAATACCTGCTTTGATCTTCATAAATTGTAGCTAAGTACCATCTCGATTAAGCCAGCTTTCAAACAAAAAAAACCGCATCAAAATCGGTCCATTCGTTTGGGCGCTACGATGCCACAGATAGACACACAGACAGACAGGTCAAACTTATAACACCCCTCTTTTCCGTCGGGGGTTAAAAATAAGAAAACTGTGGTACACCTGAACCGATTTTGAAAAAATTTACACCATTATTCCAATAATAAATAATAGAGGACGGGTAAGCTATCACTTCTCACACAATCAATCCATTTTTTCTTCGGCCTCCCTCTCCCTCTCCATCCATCCACCTGTAAACTCATATCTCTTTTAGTAACATGCGTTTCGTCCCTCCTCTTCACATGACCATACCAAGACAAACGATGCCCTTTCAACTTGCGTCAGTAACTGTATGCCTCTGTACCATATTTCATCCAAAACCCTTCAGCAGTTTCAGCGTGAAGGAGTACAAAATGTTTGAGAGAGTGTGTGTGTATTTAAATGTACAAATAAGTAACGTGATATAAATATAAGAAACTAGATAACATCGCTATTTACATAGACGTTATGTATGTGGACATTGAATAAATCTTGCAATTAAATCTAATAGAATATTAAAGCTTTTATGAAAGAAGATATGAACTGTAATAAAACCATTTGACGTATATTGTTTCGCGTAAGACGAATAAAACCAAGGTACTTAGAGTTAATAAATTTTATTACCGTTCTAAGAACTGAGTTCTTTCTGTGAGCAAAAAGACAGGAATTTTTTTTATCAAAATTTGACTTTTTTCTGGTAGCCTGTTCTGTCCCACTCCTGAGCAAAGGCCTCTTTCCATTTTTCGCGAAACCCGCGCTTCCTCTTGCCAGTTCTAGAGGAATCTGTCTAGCTCATCGCGACATCTCCTTCGCGGTCTGCCGGGACCCCGTCGCACTTCCTTAGGGCACCTACTTTGTGCTACTTTGGCCCACAGTTCGAATTTGACATATTGTATTTTAAAAGTATAACCTATTCTTTTGGTATGTCTTTCGTCAGATAAATTCAGTAAATGAGTTTTAAAATTATTTTAGTTGTGTAGTGTTCTACGCGCGCTTCAAGGAGATGTCAGCAAAACGGTAAGGCCTCAGCAAGGTCGAAGCCTACTGGGGCCATGGGTTCGCCCTAGGACGCAAGGCAACGAAGCAACATAGAAGTGTATTTTAGTCAGTAAGATATTGACACACTCGCTTCGCGCGACGAGCGGGATAGGTCATTAGATAATGTCCCACCTTTAAAAAAAGTACTTTGAAGAAAGAAAGAAAAAACATATATTTTTTTTTAAACTACCACATAACGTCCTCTAGTCCCAAGCTAAGCAGAGCTTGTGTTATGGGTACTAGACAACTGATAAACATACTTATATATTTCTAAATACATACATATTATAGATAAATTACACCCAGACACAGAACAAATGATCGTGCTCATCACACAAACATTTGTCCTGGGTGGGAATCGAACCCACGACCTCCGGTATAGCAGTCAGGTCCACTAACTACTAGACCAACAGGCCAGTAAATTTATTTGCAACTCACACAAAAAATAAAAGAAAAGAATATTTAAAGATTAAGAAAACTTGTGCGAGGCCAAAAAGGCTCCTATCTCAGCATATGCTGCGATATTTTAACAAAAAACCTAAAATAACGCAGCGCTGGTATTCTGATTGATAGGGCCTGGCGATGCCACGGACACACTTACAGTTTTTTATTTTTTTTAATCGCTTTGTTTTTTGTATTCTTGACAAAAGAAAGATTTTATTGCTCTCCCAAAATAGTGGCAGACAGTTTAATTGTTTCACGTCAGAATACACACGCTCCTAAAATGTGCGCGAATTCGGAACAACAGCCGTGGAAATCGTAAATCTACAATGACTTGAAAATAGGCAAGGATTTATTTAATTCAGTTTAATTTTTTACTGTACTGTATATTGATGTTTTTTTCTACATCGTATGTATTTTTCAACTGAATTGAAAAATATATCGTTGGGGCTTCGCTGTGAACGGACGTGTGTTGTTGCGTGTTTTAGAAAGTATTAAATTTTGCTCTTCTAAATTCCTGACTGGTCAGTAATCTAAACTCGGTGCCTCTCGTTTCTTCCTGTGGAATTGTTACGAGTGACTCCTCCTGGTGGGCGGTGTGAGTGAGATAACAAATTCAAGACACTCCCTCGAGTCTTCTAATCATTCCAATTTGGCGTCTTTATTGGTGAGAAATAAATTTTATATATAATTCACTGATTACAAATTGGAAAAAGAGCTTTGCGGTCACCAGGATTTGAACCCGCGACTCCATATTCATAAGCGGGGCCACAAGCCGTCGCGCCATCAGAACAGTGGGGCTGCGTTTTGAAATTGGCGACCTGTTGCTTGGCTATAAGGTGAATCAGTGACATCTGTTACCTTTGTTTGGAAATCACAAGGACAACATATTGATTCTCTATTGTGCATTGCACGTGAGCTTTGTGACGTCTGGCGTAGTTCACGTGGAGGATTACAGATGGCGTCTAAGGGTGCTGTTTGTGGTGGTTGCAGGCATGTCATACCTAACAACGATTGTTTGAAGTGTACGAAGTGTAGTCAATTCTATGATCTCGATTGCGCGAATATACTTGATAGAAAAATATTTACTTCAATGAGCAAGGAGATTAAATCCAGATGGAAATGTTATGAGTGTATAAGTAAATTGCCAAAAGTTGGCAACTCGAACACGCCCGTGCGCAATACTAAGGAGAGCGAAGCAAGCTCTCAAGTGCCCAGCGACGAAACAATTAGCCGTGAAAACATCACTATGAGAAAAAAGCCATCGGACTGTCAACAGTTATCTCCGCAGAGGCCAGTTTATACGCATTCCTCACAGGACAAAGATGAAGTTTTTATATCGGCGCTTAGTGAACAAGTCCTCAAAATGATCAAAGCTGAATTGCCGGGGATGATCACAAGTATTTTAAAGACTGAGTTGTCGTCGATTAAAAATGACATGTCGGATTTTCGTCATTCTGTTGACACTATGAGCACAATGCATGATGAAATGAAGAAAATGGTCGAAACATTAGTCAAAGATAATGCCTCGCTATCAAAAAAGTTTCTTGTTATCAACAATACTGTAACAGAATTATCCGAACGCCTCAACAATCTGGAGCAACATCTGAGAGAAAGCAACCTGGAGATACAGGGTGTTCCTGAGTTTCATAACGAAAGCTTATCTATCTTTCTACAGCAATGTTCTAAAGTGGTTGGTCATAACCTACAAAATGACGATGTAATTAAGTGTACCAGAGTTGCTAAACAAAACAAAGAAAGTAAGCTACCCCGTGCTATAATTGTCAAATTTAAAAATGTAAGGATTCGTGACGATTTTTACTCAGCTGTATACAGGTACAATAAGTCCAACCCCAATGAAAAGCTAAACACCTCACTGTTGGGCATTGCAGGGGATAGGAAACCGGTATTTGTATCAGAGCATTTGTCACCAGCCAACAAGTCGTTACATGCTGCAGCACGTAAGAAAGCTAAAGAATTGGGATACAAATTTGTTTGGGTTAAAAATGGTCATATATATGTAAGAAAAACTGTAGAATCTAAATTTATTCTAATCAAAAATAACTCTAGTCTCGATCTCATATGTTAACATTTTCTCCTTGTCTCTTCTTTATTGTTTGATTTATTAGTTAATCGGAAAAAAAAATGCAAAAATGTATATATCAATATATTACCAAAACATAAGAGGTATGAAAAGTAAAACTATTGATATTTATAACACTTTACTATGCAATAACTATGATATAATTTGTTTATGCGAGACCTGGCTTGATGATAATATATTGTCTTCTGAAATTTTTGATGACAGATACTGTGTAGTGCGCAGAGATCGTGATTCTGTGTTCCGCTCCCGGTACGGAAAGAGCCACGGTGGAGGTGTACTTATTGCTTACTCGAAGAAACTTCATATTACAATTAAAGAAGACTGGAAATCTGAGTTGTTGGAAGATTTGTGGGTTCAAATTGTAGTGAACCGGTCCCTTACCATAAATTTATGTATTGTTTATCTTCCAGAATATATTCCAGTAAGTGTTGTTTGTGACTTTTTCAACAAATGTGGTGTCAAAATCACTAATTCATCAAATCACATGACTTGTATTTTGGGAGATATCAATCTGGGTGACATGAAGTGGTCAATGGAGACGGGTTGTCCTCTAAACCACAACTGTGAAAAATCAAAATCACTGTTTAACTTGTTTCAGTCAACCACTGTTAGTCAGCTCAATCACATAGTAAATCAAAATGGTAGAATATTAGATTTGGTTATCACTAATTGCCCAGACTTGTTCACTTTAACACCTTCTATACCTATAAGTCGCCTTGACATGCATCATCCCCCATTTGAACTCGTACTCAGCAGCAAAACAGAATCTTCCACATTACACAGCTATGTCGAAAAGCTATGTTTCCGTAAAACAGACTACGACAGTTGTAAAAGAGACATATCACAAATAAATTGGCCGCAACATGCCTTGACTATGAGTTGTGAAGACTTTACGCAGTTCTTTTACAATAGCATATATCTGATCATAGAAAAGTATACTCCTAAATTTAGAGTCGGAAGTAATAAATACCCAGTATGGTTCTCAAAGAATTTAATTAGATTACTTTCATCAAAATCCAAAGCTCACTCTAAGTATAAACGATTTGGGAATCCCAGAGACTACGACACGTTCTCTCTGCTGAGAGCAAGGGCCAAAATTGTCACTAATCACTGCTTTACAGAATATATTAAGCGAATCGAAGACGACTTAAAGGTCAATATAAAAGCCTTCTGGCGTTACACCAAGAATAAACGTGTAACAAATAACATCCCTAGCTGTATGCATTATCATGATGAGGTGGGCAATACAGGTAAAGACATAGTTGATTTATTTGCGGGTTACTTCTCATCAGTATACAGCACTAGTAAAACCGACAACTATACTCCCAATTTCCAGCCATCTAACTACTCCATTGCCAATTTATATATATCAAAAAAAGACCTTTTGAAAAAGTTACAAAATATTGATCTCTCAAAGAATGGAGGCTTTGACGGTATACCACCTATTTTTATCCGGTTATGTGCTACTGCCCTGGTGACTCCGCTGCACATTATATTCGATAAATCTCTACAAGAAGGTACATTTCCAAGTTTATGGAAGATAGCAAAAGTCACACCTATCTATAAATCTGGGGACAGGAGTGACGTCACCAATTACAGACCAATTTGTATATTAAACTTGTTCGCTAAAATATTTGAGGGTTTTGTGTATGAGCACATGTATAATCACCTTAGGCACATATTAGATATGCGACAACACGGATTTATCACTGGTAGATCAACAAACTCTAATTTATTGTGCTATACAACATATCTATGTGATTCATTCAATTGTAAACTTCAGGTAGATTCAATATACACGGATTTTTCGAAAGCCTTTGATCGGGTTGATCATTTTATATTACTTGCAAAGTTGCATCATGTCGGTATTCATGGGTCTCTTTATAGATGGCTCTCGTCCTATCTGTTAAATCGTACACAACTAGTTGCACTAAGCGGGTATGATTCTATACCATTTGGAGCAACATCCGGAGTGCCTCAAGGTTCGAATTTGGGCCCGTTATTATTCTTGGTATTCGTAA
The DNA here is from genome assembly GCA_958295575.1 of Leucania comma. Classification (NCBI taxonomy): domain Eukaryota; kingdom Metazoa; phylum Arthropoda; class Insecta; order Lepidoptera; family Noctuidae; genus Leucania; species Leucania comma. The sequence continues at coordinate 21,250,402 of OY282478.1, read as the reverse complement.
ATGATCTGCTAAGTAAAATTAAAAGCGAATGCCTAGCTTATGCAGATGATATAAAAATTTTCAGACGTATCTCAAATAACCAAGACTGCGAGGCCCTTCAATCAGATGTTGAGACAATTGTAGAATGGTGTGATGAGAACTTAATGTCACTGAACACCAAAAAATGTCAGGTTATAACATTTTCGAAAAATAGTAAAAACATAATTAATTATAACTACACTATCAGGGGAATAGTAGTAGATAAAGTAAAAGTGGTACGTGACCTGGGTGTTATGTTTGATTCGGTTTTGTCATTTAGACCCCACTATGACCACATTTGCAATAAGGCTAACCGTTTACTGTCTTTTATATTACGAAATGCCAAACCATTTAAAGATCCGCAAACATTGTTAATATTGTACTATTCCCTGGTAAGATCTATATTGGAGTACTGCTCTTCTGTGTGGTCTCCAATATATAACACTCACATAGATCGCATAGAATCTGTACAGAGAAGATTTGTCAGAGTTTTAAGTGCAAAATGCGGTCTTAGACGAAAGCTCCTCAATTACAATCAGCGACTCACACACTTCCACATGAAGAGTCTTGAGAAAAGAAGATGGGTTGGTGATTTGCGTGCATTGCATAAAATTGCTAATGGCTCCTTTGACATTCAATTACTCACACAATTAAACTTTAAGATACCAACTCGATCTGTGCGCACTCCACAATTATTTAGTGTTCCCTCCAGTAATAATAATGTGTCTGAAAATAATCCGTTGTCCAGAATGTGCGAACAGTATAATACAATATGCTCTAAAGTAGACCTATTCTTGAACAATTATAACGAATTTAGAAATTATTTGTATAAATTGTAATAACATTAACAATTTTTAATTATCTGTATTAATTTTGTCATTTGTTAACTTCTTCGTGTTACATCACCTTTAGTGTCAGTAATGAAGCATGCTAAATATTGAATGCCGTGTACAGTTATAATTGGACTTCAGATTAATGTACTATATGTTGTATTTACTGTGCTGATTATCTTAGTCTGTAGTCTGTCACTGTACCTATTAAAATAAAATAAAATAAAATAAAATAAAATAAAAATAAAATAATGCTATTATAGACTCTGGTTATAGCTTTTAAGTTCTTATCAAATAAGTACCGATCGATATGTATTTTGAATTATATTAATAGAGGTATTGATTTTAAAAAACTGGCCATGTGCAAATCGGACTCGCCTACAAAGGTTCCGTTCCGTAAAAGGCAAAAAAGACATACAACCTGGTGACAGACAGACGGTTAGCGGAGTGATAGCAATAGCCCGTTTTCCCTTTGGATACGGAACCCTCATCATCATCAGCCTTTTAATATTCCGACTGCTGGGACACAGGCCTCCTCTCTAAGAAAGAGAATGGACCGTAATCCACCACGCGGGCCCAGTGCGGGTTGGTGGATGTCACATGGCCGGTTTTCTCACGATGTTTTCCTTCACCGTTTTGAGAACAGTGGTGATGAAATAAATTACAAAAGTAATGCTCCTGGCTGAGTTAGAACCCGTGACCTACCACTCGTAAGTCGGGGCCGTTACCATTCGGGCACCACTGCCTCAACGGAACCCTAACAAAGATAAATATTAGATTAGCTTAAAGCTTAGGAAAATCTAATACAATTATTGGCACTGCTTTTAGTTTTTTTTTTTAACATCACATCGTGTCATCATGTGATGGGAAGCGATGATGTGATCAACGTTGTACGTCTTGTAACATGATGATGTAACAGGCTTGATGTTATGCAATTCTGACGCACATTCACCCGAAAAGTAATTGATAGAAAATCGACAGAGTAGGTAGCAACTCGGCGTCGATAACGAGACTAGCGCTTCGACTCGACCAGTACCTCTACCATGAGTTTTAAGCAATAGTATTCGTCGCTACTCGATATCGACGCCGTAAATATTTTGTATGGCAAATTTTGCAGCGCCTCTAGCGGTCACTTGCAGAACCAAAATTTGCCATACAAAATATTTACGGCGTCGATATCGAGTAGCGACGAATACTATTGCTTAAAACTCATGGTAGAGCTACAGTGCGTCATTGCCGATGATCTTTTGCCTCGTTTTTCTTTTCACTAGGCTGGCATCTGGATGTTCTGTCGCAAATATATGATGAATTGATGTGTGTGTGAGATAGGGTTGCCAACCGTACCTAGTACATACATAGTATTGTACTATATTTTGATTCTGTGCACTATATACTGTTAAAGAAAAATTATAGTACCCAAAAATACAAATTTTCAACATTTGACTGATGCGGTAGCGAATACTTGAACGTATCTATCTTACTGCGTTTGACCTTACTTTTTAATGTCTTAAGAATTTTTGATCATGTGTCTGCTGTTTCCGTTCTTTGATTTTGATGGTTATTTTCGATTAAGTATTGCTATTTTTTTAAGAAGTTAAAGTCTTAAATAAATTAGTTACAGAAAATAGTAGCGATAGCGAAAGTGTATCTAAAAAAGAAAACTACAAAAAAAAAACTAAAAAATGTTTAAGCCTTTAACAAAAAAATAGAGTTTTTGATTTATTTGAAAATTGAATGTGATAAAGCATAAAACACTTTTATTTTAGAAAAAAATGCAAGAAGTGCAGACAAAAATAGTTTTTTATAAAAATATACGTCTCGCTATTTTTTGCTTTTTCCGTAAAATACTATATTTCGTAGAAGAAATGTTGGCAACCCTTGTGTGAGATGTGTTGTGTTTGTATGCACTTGTTGTTGTATTGTTTTTACGATCAAACTTGCACCAGAGAGGTCGAGCAACTGTTCCTGCGTAAAACCGTACTTCTGCAAATCTTGAGTTTTTATCAAATACACGTATGTATATATAGTCTAAATATTTAGATGTATTGGTAAAACAATTGACTTCTCTAACATTCAGCGATAGTGACGAATATTGATGGATTATGTGCAAAATCAAACGATTAATTAAGATATAGCGACAACGTACATTGCTTTCCAGCTTCAACGCGTGAAACGCTAGGATAGTTATTGAGGTGACCCGCGTAGTGGATTACGGCAATGTGAACATTATAAGGATGACTATGTAGCCTGGATCCCTGTTCGTAGTTCTGGTTTGTCCAGGCAGTCCTGCTTTTGATTTGGACCTTTTTTCCGACTGCCAAGTAACACCTGGTAACTCTCAAGCCCCAAGAGGACACCGGTGTCTGCACACCTATTGCCTTTCTATTCCTTTATACACCGTTAAATTTTGGTCGTTTTAATCCCGCGGAGGATCGACTCGGTAGATACATGAAACCCTATCGATTTGTAAAGATAAAAATGAAAGATAAAGTACTTTTTTTTTAAATTCGAATTAATTTACGCATGTATGAAATTGATTTCTTTAAGTAAACGTCATCTGATCGAGGCCAATGAACTGTAGGTAGTAAGTACGCAACGACTGACAACTTCCTACAAGGTCATTGACTCGTTTACTTAAAGAAATTTAATTTCGTACATGTGTATATTAATTCGAGTTTTAAAAAAAGGACTTTATTTTTTAATTTTATCTTTATAAATCGATAGTGTTTCATGTGCCGAATTGATCCTCCACGGGATTAAAACGACCAAAATTTAACGGTGTGTACCGTCTCTAATTACGGTATTCAAAGGGTTAACACGTACGTGTAAGCACGTTCAATACTTTTTTTTTTTTGGGTAGGTAAAATCATCCAATGACGAATCCCGCCCTTGGGTGGGGCGGGACACAGTGTCAGACTTTTACTGACTAAAAACCTACCTTTCCATTCCTTGCCTTTATCCTTCCTTTGGTACGTTCAATACTAGGATACAGAGAACACCGGTAACTATAGCATGTCAAAAAAAAGTTACAGTGACAGTAGTGACACCAGTCACCCTGGATATGTCAAGCTGACATAATATTGTGGTGTGTACAGAAATAAAATAATTGTAAAGTAATTAGATATTCGTCAGTTGAAACAAAAATATTTCTAAATCGACCTTCATTGTATGTATGTTGTTTCATCACAAAATCCTACGCTCATGGCTTGCTTAAATTCTTTAAACATTACTCTTAGTTCGATGTAGGTGTGGCACGCACTTGGCACTAATGACTCATTCTGCAGATCGCTTCATCTCTGACGTGTTATATTTATCAAAGATAAGCTATCTTCATCTACAACGCTACTGCGGAAAAAGCATACCTCCTACTACTTATCACCTACACAATGCGACGGCGGACGCGAAGCGATGCGGCGCGATGTAAACCCATAGATATAAGTTTCTGTGAAGTTGTTACTTTTTTGGTGTACAATAAAGTATATTTTATTCTACAAACAAACAAATAATACTCTACTGCCTTGGCCTACGTGACCAACCACACGTGGGTGTGGGGCAGCGACGAGTGCAGTAAAGCGGACACATTCAGTTGGTTTGATATTTTCACGTGAACTCTTGCAGTGCAGTGATTTGTGTTGAGACTGCACAGGTCCATTCAAATCTGTGTAATTCTTTCCTCAAAAGACTCTCAGATACAATATTATTAGACCATTACATTATGTTTACTGTATGGACTTTAAGAGAATTTGACCCTTGAGTTTGTATCGGTGTTTCTTTTCAGAGTAGTCAACTAGGAAGCATCGGCCTAAATAGTTTAAATTGACGAAAAATTGACGTGTAAAAGTGTTTTTTTAAACTTATTTGCAAAATAAATATCATTTATCATTATCATTTATGTAAATGGCGGTTGAAGTGATGAATTCTCACGCAAATGTGGGACAATACCACCGCGTCGCATTAAACCACATGGGATCACTTCGCAATTGCATTCGCATCCAATTACCCACTGAACGCCTCGTTAGCTCAATATGTGGGTATGGCACACACTTGGCACTAACACAAAAGAGAGATACTCGTAGTACAGAAGACAATCTACATACAAAGCGCGCTCTAGCAACGCACACATAAACACCGCTCACGGACACGATATCTCACGTGCGCTCGAACCTGTGCGAGCTTGAGTGCTACCCGTTTGAGACACGCGTCTGTGAACTTTTTTGTGCAATAATGGAGCAACGAAAAAAGAATTATTATAACTGTTCAGTAGACGGTTGCTTAAATTCATCATTAACTGGTAAATTAACGTTTTTTAAGCTACCAGTTGTTTCAGAAAGGTAAGTGGATATTGATTTCGATGGTTGGTTTTAACGTAACGCAGAATAATTAGGTAGGTACGTAAGCACCACCGGTGGTCTATGAGAAATCGAACATGACTTTGGAGCCTTGTAATATTTTTACAAGTTACATTAGGTAGGTATTATCACAGCACACGGGCGCGCTCGGACAGGGTAGGTATGAGAAGTGACATGAAATTGACTTCTGTACCTATCTATTTTGTGGCACTTAGGCTTAGTACGCACTGCGATTAAACGCCCGCGTTTTACAGGAGGTCTGAAACCGCAAAAAAATGTAACACATGGCTTTCTATACAAGCACACGCATTAGCGATTTTTTTAGATTGCGATTAAACGTAAGCGGTTTAAGAATAGCTGAAAACGCAAATCTGCGTGTCAACACGTACTGCGGCTAAAAATCAGTTACTGAAAAAAAATCGCTAATGCGTACGCTTGTATAGACAGCAATGTGTTACATTTTTTTGCGGTTTCAGTCCTGCGGTAAAACGCGGGCGTTTAATCGCAGTGCTTGCTAAGCCTAATGACTCTTCCCGCAAATCGCTTCATCTCTGACGCATGAACATCTAGCTAAGATAAGCTATCGTCATCTGTAAGCAATTTGAGCAAATTGACGTACGATTGGGTCCCTACGTCAACAGAAGCGATGCATCAAAATGTTTTGAAAGTCAAGTTTACCTGCTGATTTATATCAGAGCTAAGGAAAATTTTGTTCAGATCTTTGACGCAGTAGGGAGGTATTTGATCGAAAACAAGTACTTGATAATAGATAGGCTGTGTAGATTTACGTCTGCAACAGTTTCTGAAGTGTAAAATCAACTTGTAATTACTAGATACATATAATTGATGAAAGTATAGCAAAAACAAGTCTATTAGATCCTATTTTAACAATATAGTCGGCGCGGTATAGTTTTGCTGACATCTCTTTGAGACGCGCGTGGATCATATCAGCGCATTCATGACTTCGGTCTTAGCGGCGAGCGGCTCGGCGAGCGGGGCGGTATCGGTAGGCTATTAGCTGAGCGCGCGCCGCTATGGCCGCTATGAGCGCCGTCGACCAATCGCCTACCAATACGGCCCCGCTCGCCGCTGAGACCAAAGTCGTGAACGGGCCGTAACGCGCCGTCAACTCGGGCTTATTCGTTACGAGCTATCCATGGCTTACCGTCCTTACAGCCTATGCCTATGGAGACCGGAAATCATCCAGCGACTCCCGATGCTTGGGGCGTCGGGCAGTTGTGAAGCTTGGTTTTGCTTGCTTTACAGCTTCGCATAAAGAGATGAGAGCAGTGGTGGCCGAGTGGTATCGGCCCCAACTTACGAGTTGTAGGTGCGGGTTCAAGCCCAGCCAGGCGCACTGCTCTCAAAACGGTGACGGAAAACAACGTGAGGAAACTGGCATAATCCTAGATCCAAAAATTTGAAGACATATGACATCCACCAATCCGCACTGGGTTAAAATTTAACGGTGTATACACTAGGGTCTTTCTCAAATGTCAAAACGGTCTTTTTATTTTTTAACAAGTATAAGAGCCTATTCACTTTAACCTTGAAGTTTTTCTGGATTCAATCTTGATATTTCATAAATAAGGCCGTCTGTAATAAGATCATGTAACTAGCTCGCTCAGGTTGCTATGACAGATGTCAAACTGATCAAGGTACAGAATAGAAATATTAAATATTTTTTTAAATTGATTTGGGTTGACGTGTGACTGATTCTCTGACAACCGAACAAGTCGAATTAGGTAATTGGCTCATTTTTAGGGTTCCGTACCTCAAGAGAAAAAAAAACGGTACTCTTATAGGATCAACTTGTTGTCCGTCTGTCTGTCAAGACCTTTACATCGAGAACTTGTGGAAGTATCGAGTTGAAATGAATACTACTTATTATACAAAAATAAAAACGTGTAAAATCACTATATAGTATAAAACAAAATCGCTTTCCGCTGTCTATCCCTATGGATGCTTAGATCTTTAAAACTACGCAACGGATTTTGATGCAGTTTTTTTTTTAATAGATAGAGTGATTCAAGAGGAAGGTTTATATGTATAATACATGCATAATATATTAAAATCACCATTGCACCTGTGCGAAGCTGGGGCGGGTTGCTAGTATTGTACAAATATAAAAAATATCCAATTATGACTCTTACCAATGCGCTTGTTTCATATCATTGCCAAAGTACAAGTACATAATCCAAAATCACAGACAGTTGCCAATCTCGAAACACCGTGTTACAAAAAACTCTCAATGTTTATCTAAACCCGATCAAACATTGCAGCTTAAACTAATATTCAAATGTGCTTAGTAATCTAAAGGTGCGGGAGCATTCACGTGTATTGTAACATTATAGATTCGACTTTGAGCATTACATTACAATAATACCTCCCTGACTAACGAGCATTTGCGTGTAATGTAACATATAGATTCGACTTTGAGCATTACATTACAATAATACCTCCTTGACTAACGAGAATTTGCGTGTAATGTAACATATAGATTCGACTTTGAGCATTTCATATAATTTATTGATGCATTAATGTTACAAGTTGTATCAAGATATTATACATTGTATCATTACAAGGTGCGCATTGTAATGCTCGGTCCTTTCCTTCACTGATGTATGCCCGTTTTGTATCATTACAAGGTGCGCATTGTAATGCTCGGTTCTCCTCCTTCACTGATGTAATGCTCAAATCTGTAACGTTACATTACACGCGAATGCTGTGAGGGAGCACCTTTATATAGCGATTCGTTGCACCATCTGACATTTGTGATGACTGTCAAGCTGTAAACACATTCTAGTGACTAGCATCTACTAGTACGTGGCAGATAAGTTAAACCATTTGCTGTGGTTGCGTAATCAATCGGGACTCGAAAATCGGCTACTGCGCATTCAAGGTCTACCGCTATGATGGTTCAACTTGTGTGACGAGGATTAAAACTGTCTCAGTCAAGTGAATGGTTCAATTGAAGTGCGGCACAGCTGGGGACTGCGCGTAACCATAGAAAACACAAAAAAAAAAAATTGCTAATGTTTGTGTGATGAGCACGATCATATGTTCTGGGTCTGGGTGCTATTTAGCTATAGTATGTATGTATTTAGAAATATATAAGTATGTTTATCAGCTGTCTGGTACACATAACACAAGCTCTGTTTAGCTTGGGACTAGACGGTGTTGTGTGATAGTTATGGAAATATTATTATCATTATATTATTATTATAGCAACGACAAGAATTTTAGTTCAACTTATTTGCCGCGTACAACAATGCCATTACCATACATTTTGTACTTAACCTTAGGCGGGATAGCTAAGCCAAAATTCATTTATTTAACCCCCTGGGACACTCTGGGAACGAATTATATGACGTCATTACACAGTAGGGACTGTTCTAAGCACACATGTGAAACACGTGAAGCCACAATATAAATGGTAGATAAAAATAGACACTAAACAAGGGCATTATAATGAGTGTAACAGAGGATATTATTGTAATAGTTATAAAGTAAAAGTATAGTACCATAACATAGCCCGAAGAATCGCCCAACTTAAGGTTCGGTATCCTCTAAAGCGGAAAGGAGACGAGTGGAGATTTGTATCGAAACTGGCAGGTTATTTCCACCAAAGCGGAGAGGAGATATGAGCTTTGTGTTGCAGAGATGTGAGCTGTGAGAAGAGAGGCGTGGGGAGAAGGCAGCGGGGTGCGAAGTGCGTGAGTGCGTGCGCCGCCCAGCCGCCCGACTAAAACCTTCTCCTCTCTGCCGCACCGCTTACTCGCTCGCCACACAAAATTCTGTAGAAAAATGAGACATCTCCTCTCCGCTTGATCCATTTCCACCAAAGCTAAGCGGTGAAGAGATGTGGAAATAACGAAATCGGATTGGTTTATTCAAACACATCTCCTCTCGTCTCCTCTCCTCCCCGCTTTGGTGGATACCGGGCCTCAGTAGTAGTGGGCAGGGCGCATTGCTCGCAGAACACTTTTCCGAACTGCTCTGAAATGGCGACCGCATACCGGAAATGTGATGAATGCGAGATGCATAGGACCGGTCCTTGTAAACACTTCGGGGAGGCCTATTAGTGAACGTCTTTCGACTAAAATGATAATGATGATTACCATTTGTATGAATAAGATTCTACAAATGGTTTGATGTAATGTTAGTGTTCCATTAAAGGATATTTTGTTACAGATATTTCAACAAAATCTAAATAACGGCCCGCATCTCCTTTTGACTCTTGGCCTTTGGGGCCGAAAGGTTGAAGTGGTGGCCGCGTACCGAAAGACGCAGCGTTGGAAGGCCTCGTACAAGGTCGCACAGGACAGTTCATTGTGGCGACATTTGAGGGAGGCCTATGTCCAACAGTGGACGTCTTTGGGCTGAAACGATAATGATGTTAATCTCCTGTAACATGTTTTCTTTTCAACCTTCTTGTAACCCCAAAAACAGCTCCCACCTGGACATAAATTGCAGTGATCTATATGGAAAGCACTGAATATAGGCCGAGCGATGCAAACACAACATACCGAAATGGAGTCTTATAGATCCGTCAGATAATCAATGGTAGTGCGGTGCCCCTGTTCAAAACATAAGCCAATCTTTGTAGTACCCAAGTGCTCCTAGACCTACACTTTGGAGGACTTGATGAGTGCCACCAATGATAGCCACCTATAGGGCCTAAACAGTTTAACGAGTTTACCATCGATTCGAAAACAAGAAGTATCGGATTGGTTTTAGATGTCCCGAGATAGAACAGCTGTACCAAACAATACTGTTAAACAAATTCTAACTGACATATGTACGCTATGATGGTCACGAACACAAATTCAAATTCGACCAATGGGAGCGCGCCATTCGTATTTTTAACGGCTAGCTGTTCTTAATTTAATTTGTCACGTGGTTGGGGGCTTGGCCACACGAAACGTTAGTCACAGGATAGATGATACAGAAATACATCTGCGCACAAAGTATTTGGTGTAGTCGTAGATTCTAACCAAAAATATTGTAGGGATCGGAGATAACGAAAAAGCTTAATCGTTTATTAGGTGTATGATTTATTCCTACGCAATTACAGTTTTACATTAATATAAAGACAAACTGAACCCACGTATGCCACGTATGCTATGCGTTATGACGTCTAGACTCTTCCATTTGCTTGAAAATAGAATATGATTCAGGTGAGACGCGTTTGACAACTTTGGTTATGCCAAGTATGTTTCTAAGTCATCACTTTTCAAGCTAATTCAAGAAATTATGGATGTTTTTATTATCATCCGGAATTGCCCAGCCCCCTGCCATGCGTGACGAAATCCGGTTGATAATAAAAACACCCTTAATGTCATAATACGTAGCATACGTGGCATACGTAGGCTCCCTTTCGGCCTGCATAATTCCTCATCTGACAATCTATTTCATTTTGAAATTCGAATGAGTGTTTATGTTTTATTTATTATGTGCCATTACTTCTAAACCCTCTAAGGAGGGATCAAGGATTCTATAGGCATCAATAAAAAAGATTTTTTTTATAGTATCCATAAAACAAATGCCAATCGCATTTGTCATTGTCCGCTTTTTTCTCTTGTCATCTAAAGCATAGAATTTTTTATTTTTTAAGAGCCCGCTCGTGACCACGATCTCATCTGATGGTTGTTTTTATTTTTTTTTATTTGGTAAACAATGTAATGGGAATTATTAGTAGTACTTTTCTTTACTTCTTAGTAGATTAATTTTATGCTTTTTGAATGCTTAGGTAAGAAGTTTAATCCAGCATTTCTAAAACGTTTTGGGAAAACATTCATTGCAACAGCTAAGAAGAATAATTTCCTGCTAGAGTATTTCCTAATAGCTACAATGTGGGGATCTTTAAGTCCAGATTGAATAGGTTACTTCTAAGTAAGCGCGCTCCATCGTCGACCACATCGTTGCTTTTCTTTGGTGAGATAGTGGTCAAACGCGAGCCTATCAATTGTAGAAAAACCCTTATTGGTTAGAATATCATCAAACATCAAATTACTCAACTCACTCTGGGTTCTCTAGTTCCCTCAGTTGCACTTTGCGTTTTAGGACCGCAGTACTCGTAACTCTTTCGAAGAATACCCCAGCTCTGCCAGGCAGATGCCTGCTGATAGCTCTTTGATGTCGTCTGGTGCTAACAGCACCTTAAAATTAGCCGTAAAATACTGCGATACGGTAGCGCGCTGCAGCGCTGCTTTCTTATACGATATAAATAAAATATATACACCGTTAAATTTTGGTTGTTTTAATCCCGTGGAGGGTCGATTCGGTACATGAAACACTATCGATTAGTATAGATAAAATTAAAAAATAAAGTTATTTTTATTAATTTCTTTAAGTAAACGTCAGCTGAACGAGACCAATGAACTGTAGGTAGTTAGCACGCCACGACCGACAGCTACCTACAAGTTTGAAAAAAATAGTAATTTATTTTTCATTTTTATCTTTACAAATCGATAGTGTTTCATGTACCGGATGTACCTTCTGCGGGATTAAAACGACCATAATTTAACGGTGTTTATGGAATAATAAAGCCGCGCTACTGTCGCGTGGCACTTTGCTACTAATTAGCTTCAAAGAAGGCCTAAGGGATGGATGAGATCTACGTTGGAACGACCGAACCAGAAGATGAATGAAGGTCTTCATTTTCCTCGGTACTTCTGCCCCTTATTTTATTATATCTACTCTATTTAAAACCGCTATCTCTGTTACTACGTTCTGGTTTTATTATCGCTAGTGAAAGCTAGCAGCTATTTCTGAAAGATTTATACTACATAGATAGTCTATGTGTCTGTTTATGTGCTCAATGCAATGTCATCCATTTTTCTTCATCCCTGGAACATGAACTATTGTTCTGATTTGTAAACTAGAAATAGTACATCACCATCACAATCAACCAAGGGTGAAAATGAACCCCGGGCCCCTGGATCGATGGCAATGAATGGAAAAGGGTAGGTTTTTAGTCAGTAAGAGTCTGACACTATCTCCCGCCCCACCCAAGAGCGGGATTTGTCATTTGATGATTTTACCTACCATAAAAAAAAACCATCACTATCAAAATTTACGATCACCGTCAAGATCTACGCATATTTTCAAAGTTCTATTAATTTTTATTTAATTATAATTGTTCTGTTAACTCATTCGACATTGCTGGGCACGCCTTAATTATGGCGGTAAGGCCCCTCTTTGAGGCGTGGCTGGAAAGACCTCACGGCGTCCTAACCTTCCGCATGACCCAGATTCTCACCGGACACGGTAAGTTCGGGAGGTTCCTGTTACGGATTCGTGCGGAACCGACGCCCGGGTGCCACCACTGCGTGGACTGCCCGGAGGACACGGTGGAGCACACGGTCGAAGTGTGCCCCGCTTGGGCAGAGCATCGCCGTGTTCTCGTGAGTGCGATCGGCAGCGGCGATCTCTCGCGCCAGGCCCTGGTACGGGCCATGGTCTGAAGCGAGGAGGGATGGCAGGCGGTCGCCTCCTTCTGCGAAGCAATAATGCTAGCAAAGGAGGAGGCCGCACGCGAGAGGCAACGGCCCACAAGGCCCAGCCGCCGCGGGGATTCCGATTCCGATCCTGATTTCCAGCCAACGTAGACGCGGGCTTGCGGACGGCGAGCTATGGGTAGCTCGCTGTCCGACCGTCCGGTAAACATCCGGACCAAGCCCAGGTCGTCAACGGCGCGCACTGTTCCCGCGCGCCTCAAGGAGTTGTCAGCAAACCGTAGAGACCCAGCCTGCTAGCTGCAGGCAGGCAGGGTCGAAGCCTACTGGGGCCAAGGGTTTGCTTCCGAAAGGAAAGCCCGGCCCTGGTATCTAAGGCCACGAAGGAACGGGGTGGGTTTTTAGTCAGTAAGAGTCTGACACTATCTCCCGCTCCGCCCAAGGGCGGGAGATGTCATTGGATGATTTTACCCACCACCAAAAAAAAAAAAAAAAAAACTCATTCGACATTATACCGTTCAACCGTACACAAGTACTTTTATTTCAAATACTCCTGATTTTCACAAAACAACTGTTGCTCCTCTCTAGGAGAGGGAATGGACCGTAATCCACCACGCGGGCCCAGTGCGGGTTGGTGGATGTCTTCGATTTTTTGGTTCTAGGACATGCTGGTTTCCTCATGATGTTTTCCTTCACCGTGTTTTTGAGAGCAGTGGTGATGAAATAAATTACACAAATACGCCTGCTCCCGTGACCTACAACGCGTAAGTCGGGACCGTTACCACTCGGCCACCACTGATTGAGATATTAGTTTCACATAAATCAGTCGTCTAGGTATCTATCATTTCAGTAATAAAGTGCAACTTTGTTGCGAAGCAATATCTTATGTGATTTATGCAATATCGATAATAATAGTCGGTCGGTAAACATTTATTTGCTTCTAAAGATATGCTTAGATATCTCCTTGGTTCCGTTACACAAAGGATATTCGGACAACGGGAGCTTGAAAGAGTTTCTGTGACCCTAAGACGTAAAGGGCAAATTATGGAACACAGGTTTTTTTTTTATGGTAGGTAAAATCGTCAAATGAAAAATCCCGCCCTTGGATGGGGCGGGAGATAGTGTCAGACTCTCACTGACTAAAAACCTACCCTGTTCCATTCATTGCCTTTCGATCCAGGGCCCCGGGGTTCATTTTCACCTAACCCTTAGCCCCAGTAGACTTCGGCCCTGCTGATGGAACACAGGTGAGTTTTAATTAGTAAAAGCCTAACAATCCGTCTCTTCACTCTAGAGTGGGAGAAATTATTTGATGATTTTCCGTCTCAAAAAATAAAAAATACCGGCCAAGTGTCGGACTCTCGTAAGGTTCCATACATTCCGTAGAAAAAACGCCAAAAAAAAAACAGGTTTGTTGTATTAGCCGCACTATTTATTTTATTGTGTTTTTAGTATTTTATGTCATAGCGGCCATAGAAGTACATCGTCTATGAAAATCATCTGTCTAGCTATCAGGTTTATGAGGTACAGCCTAGTGACAGACAGACGGACAGCGGAGTCATAATAAGATGGTCCCGTTTTTACCCTTTGGGTTCGGAATCTTAAAAAGTGGAATAAATATTTAATAACAAATTAGTTTCTAAATTGAATCGTACTTATTATTGCCTTGGCTTTAAAAAAATTGGCAAATTGATTTATTTTTTTAACTCTGATGTCAGCTGTCAAACTCTAGAAAAAATCACGTAACTAAATATCACAGCGTAAAAAAACATGTCGCCAACACACAAGAAAAAAAAAAGTAAACACAACTTTATACCCTGGTACACTAATGAGCTAAATCACGCGCGAAATTAGTGAAATATAAGAGAGAAAAAATGCGGAATTATTTGGCAAACACATGCCTTTCTGACAAACGAAAATCTCGTGATTCCATGCCGTCAGCGATTTACGTTAGCGAGCTGTAACGTGAGATAATAATGTACGTTTGTTTATTGATAATAAACCACGGGATCTCGGGGAATTCTTGAATGGGCAATATAAATAGCGGTGTGTAACTCTTTAAATCATCAGCATCATTTCAGCAGAAAGATGTCCACTCTTGGACATAGGCCTCCTTCATCAGGTGTGTCGTCTCAACCACCCTGTCCTGTACCTCTACCATGAGTTTTAAGCAATAGTATTCGTCGCTACTCGATATCGACGCCGTAAATATTTTGTATGGCAAATTTTAGTTCTGCAAGTGACCGCTAGAGGCGCTGCAAAATTTGCCATACAAAATATTTACGGCATCGATATCGAGTAGCGACGAATACTATTGCTTAAAACTCATGGTAGAGGTACTGTAGGTTTCGTATCTGTTAAATTCTCACGACCCCTTACCATACCATTGATTTTCCTTTTAGCAATCCTTCCAACACTGCGTTTTCCGGTGCGCGGTCACTCCAAAACCTATCAGCCTCGTTGGCTCTTTGTTCTGCGAGAAATATGCCTTGCCCACTGCCACTTAAGTTGGGCGATTTTTCATTAAAAATGTTTTACAACACTTTTTTAAATTCACACATTAAAAAACTTTAAGCATTTCCTTCAAGTCGTCTTCAGAGTGGTACGGAGATAGAACAACTGTTAGCAGCTACTAATTAAAAGAAAGACAAACAGATTAAAAAAACATATACAACTCTATAAAAATCTGACTATACGCATCCCATTTCAAAACTGTCAACTATAACAAATTTATTTTATCACAATTCTGTTTCAAACAATAGCACCCATAATGGCATAGAGTCTAGACACGCTGCGAGCTATTTTTAGCCTCCCCCCTCTCCCCAATCATACCCCAAGTTTCCATTGTGACGTCACTCGTGTGACGTTTTTGGACATCCCGGGGGAACGCTATATCTCTGAAAGTTCCATTCCAAATGAATTTGGGAGGGGTCTAATCTGATGCTTATGAGTTTCATCTCTTTGTTTTTGGTGAAAGCATGGTTCAATTTGAGATTGACGTCACTGGTTTTGTTTTGTAAACAAAATCCACTTTGGTGGGGAGTACTAGGTGAAATTGCGTCTTAAGGGAGGGCGGCCATGATTAAGTTCTCGCCCAGCATCTTGTTTTTGTCACTGCCGCACTTTCACACAAACCAGTAAATTGATGTGAAATATTAGATTATGTGACTGGGAGATAAAACAGGGTCTTTAAATCGAGGGCGGCGTGTTGAATTCCGAACGAAAAGACGGTTGCTAAGTTTTAATCCTGAGCGCTAGTGAGGGATAATGTAGATGGTATTAAAACAAATAAAATAGTAGTTACACAGACAAAAGTTGCTCGTGGGCCTCTCTAATTTCCTTAGTCCCTAGTTCCTTCCTACCCTCTAAGGAAATATTTTTTTTTTACTACATTTTTTTTTTGCTCTGTTATGGGCTTTTATTTCAGAAAGTTTGGTTTGCTACCTATCCACAAATGAAAATACTTATCATGGTACATAATAGTCAAACACTCGAGATAAAATGTCTAAACGAATAATTCGAATTAAACTACCAAACTAGAGCTTCAAAATTATTTAAAAGAGTCAGCCGTGGCCCTGGATCGCAGTGCACTAAGGTCACAAGGTCAGTAAAAGTCTGACACACCTTCGTTCCACCCAGAACGTTAACATGTAGATCCACTACCAAACTTGTTCATACAAAAGTAGACTCTAAACATCGGAATTATGGCCTATAGTGGAGTGGATGTGAGAGGACACCGGTGTCCTCTCGAACTAGGACAGAGGAGTTATTTGACGACTTCCCACACGCGAAAAAATAATTGAAATTAACAGCTAAAAAATTTTGTTATAAGTCTTTTTGCTAGTATGTAAAATAGTGTAAAGGCCATTGACGCTCGTATTCTTTGCGTCCTTTGAAAGATACCAATAAAATTCTCAATGCAAATCCCTAGAGAGTAAACAACAAATTGTGCATCCAATATTCGCCAACGTCTGCCAACTTACGAGGGACATTCTGTAAGAAAATATGGAATGTAATTTTCTGAGTTTCAAGATGGTGTGTAAAAGATAGACCCAGTTTACTTTCATTGGTAAAAGTATTGATCAAATTCGATACTGCTCGTTGCCACTGAGAAATTCCAGAATAACAATGAAACAACGACTTAGCTGTAGGGCGTATATTCGCAGATTGAACTACCGGGTACACATAAAATTAACCTAAGGGCGTTTTTAATATCGTGCGGCTTTAATCACGCATGCGTAATGTCCGCAAATGTCCTTTTCTTACAAGTATTTATTGTAATTTAATGTACAATACGCACGCGGGCCGCGTTTTTTTGCCGCTTGAAATTTTCTGCATGCTGAGCAAATCCGCATGCGTGATGAAATCCGCATGATATTAAAATCGCCAAAAGATTGCTGACAACATCTTGAAGCGCGCGGGAACAGTGTGCGCCGTAAACGACTTGGGCTCGGACCGGTCCGTTACCGGACGGACGGACAGCGAGCTACCTATTGCCCGCCGTCCGTGAGCCCGCGCCTATGGTGGCCGGAAATCGGGATCGGAATCCCAGCGGCGGCGGCTTGTGCGCCGTTGCCTGATACGGTCAGCCTCCTCCTTTGCTAGCATTACTGCTTCGCAGAAGGAGACGACCGCCTGCAACTTGTCCTCGCTCGGGAGCATGGCCTGATTCTATAGGATAATGCCTAAAATAAACAATAAATAAATAATACCACATAGACGAAGCCGCTGTAAAAGCTAGTAATATGCAGCCTTGGAAGTCTAGTGTTTATTTATGTTTATCGATTTATTGAGAACAAAAAGCCGTCAAAACACAATAGCTATTATATCCTACTACATTTTCCCAACTTCTATTACCATAAGGACATAGCCCATAACAAAAACTATTAATTCTTTTCTTTTGCGCGAATCAATTACCTAAGAACACCTTATTTATTTCTTGTCCACTTCTATTGTTACTAAAATATCTACAAATAGGTTGTCTGAAATGTTTTTTACCTAAATTCCTTTGTGTTACGCAAGCTAACTCACGCGTGTGCAATAGACCACGAAATTATCGAACGTCAGTTTTAAATCGAGTAGGATACTTTGTATTCACTTTCAGAATTCCTTCCATAATGCCCATACCACGGACCGTGAAGGAACCTCGGCAGCAGATAATAGATGCGTTGTTGTCAAACCGTGCAGTCAAGGGCGTCAGTGAGTAAAAAAAAAACGGTTGTCACTCACTGACGAGAAAATACTCGTTGAAATTGATGTTTTTTTTTAAGTGGGAAACCATGATATAACTTCACCCGCTCTTGGTAAAGCTAGAGGGCATGTCATGTAACGACTAGTTCCTTCAGTTGCGTTACTAGTTCTGCGTTCCAGAGCCACGGTTGCACGTTAGGTTGCCCAACCTAGTCTGTTTCAGCTTAGAGGCAGCCGTCGGAAGTGCTCCTCGAAACACGGTCGAGGACGAGTCTCAGGTACTTCATCATCACCCGACGCCGACGTGAAACCCTTATACCATTATTTGAAAACCCGTTGGTAGCGCATTCCGAGGGCCATGAAAACACTCGGCCTCGGAGTTTTGCAGTGCCACCTTGAGTCCCAATTGCTGGTTTCTCTCTAAGACTATGTGAACCGCGCCTGTCGCATAAAATATCCCAAGATAAAACTTGTAAAATAAACTCAAAATCAATCCAGCCAATCTCAAGTGATGCGGATACTTTTGTGGTATTGTAGTTTTCTTTATCACTTTTGTTTACTATTGATAGGCTCGCGCTTGGCCACTATTCTACCTGATGGTAAGCGACGTTAAGTCACGCTTGCCTAGAAGTAACCTATTCAGTGTTAACTTTAAGACTCTCAGGTTGTAGCTATTAATAGACACAGACTCCTGCAAGGAATTCCACTCCTTAGCTGTCAGGCGGTCGCCTCCTTCTGCGAAGCAGTAATGCTAGCAAAGGAGGAGGCCAACCGCATCAGGCAACGCCGCAAACGCCGCCGCCGCCGCCGGGATTCCGATCCCGATTTCCGGCCACCGTAGGCGTGGGCTTGCGGACGGCGGGCAATGGGTAGCTCGCTGTCCGAGCCCAAGTCGTCTACGGCTCCTTAGCTGTAGGCACCATGAATGTGATACTTTTTATTTTATTGATGACGCTTCTAGTGATGCCAAAAGCGCGATTCCGTGTTCTTTGGTTCATTAATTTCTTAGTTAACAATGTAAACATTAATAATGATGTAATGTTAGTAACTGACAATTTAATAATGCTTCTAATTGAGTTATTGGAATGCTGAAAAATACTGAAGGAAATCCACTCGCTAAATCACGGCCTGTCGATCAAGTCAATGACTCAATCAGTATGGCAATGACACTATTGTTTTCATTAGTCATTGCACCTCTTCCTAAATACCGATACCTAAAAAATTACGTGTAAAATTGAATAGAATATTGATTCATTTGCTCAATGCAGGTAATTACAGTAAGGTAATAAAAATAAAGTAAGCATCCTTGCACACTTAAAGAAATTAATTTCGTACATGCGTAAATAAATTCAAGTTTAAAAAAAGTACTTTATTTTTCATTTTTATCTTTACAAATCGATATGGTTTCATGTACCGAATCGACTCTCCACGGGATTAAAACGACCAAAATTTAACGGTGTTTATTCTACCATTTTGGCATGCAAACATTGATCCAAATTCATCATCGAATGTAAAAGTGTTATTTATAACCAACTATCTGTTGGCGGCTTCGCCCGTGGAAAATTAGATACTCCTGAGATAAAAATATTATATTTTAATAATGCTAATAATATTATTGCTACATAGTACAAAACAAAGTCGCTTCCCGCTGTCTGTCCCTATGTATGCCTAGATCTTTAAAACTACGAAACGGATTTTGATGCGGTTTTCTTTAATATGAGTAATTCAAGAGGAAGGTTTATATGTATAATACATGCATAATATGTTTAATATCACTATTGCACCCGTGCAACGCTGGGGTGGGTCGCTAGACTCGCTAGTACTATATAAAGTATAATACTGATGCTCCAGGACGTGGTCTACCCATGTTCATCCATTCAGTCATTCGAGCGCCAAGAATTACGAACCACACAAACATATACACTCACAAAGATTCACGTTTATAAAGTCTAGGTCCTTGGGACAGATGGTTGAAAGAAACCGGCAGATGAACGAGAACTATAGGACTCTAAACCTTTTAGGTATAAAAACTAAAAACCCATTTTTTTTTCTCTTGCAGGTGGTGGCCCGTCGCTCCGACCTGAAGCTGATCGTGACTTCAGCCACCATGGACTCTACGAAGTTCTCCACTTTCTTCGGAAACGTGCCCACCTTCACCATCCCTGGCCGAACCTTCCCTGTTGAGACTTTCTTTGCTAAGAACGTCTGTGAAGACTACGTCGATGGTGCTGTTAAACAGGTAAGTTATTTCACTTGAAAATTTTATTTAAAGGTGCCATTCACGCGAGAGCCCATTAGACACCTTCATCTCCTTTTGAGAGGAAACGATGGTCGCAAAGAAGGCCGCAGAAAGAAAGTATCCGGACGCAAAATTAAAATTAAAATGATGGGATACTAAATGCCCGAAGTTATTAGAAGCAGTCTTATATTAAAAACCTAATCACAGCGCACATATTTCTTATAATATTTTTTACCAAAGTGAGCTATTTCAGCGTCCTGCCGTTTAGAAACTTATCAGAATCATATCTGCCGAGAGACGTCCACTGCTGGTCATAGGCCTCCCCCATTTTCGCCTCAATGACCGTTCGCGTACGTTTCACATCCATCGGATTCCTGCGACTCTCATCAGGTCGTCGGTCCACTTTATGGGAGGCCTTCCATCTCTCCGTCTACCGTCACGTGGTCGCCACTGCATAACCTTTCGGCCCCATCGACCATCTATTCTACGAACGATACCCTGCCCACTGCTACTTAAGCGATTCTTCAGGTTGTATCGGTAACCTTGGTTCTCCTGCGGATATCTTCATTTCTGACCTGACCGGACCGAAACTCTGAGCGGATATGGCCTCTCTCTATATATTATCATCTCCATACCGATACAAACTTACCTACTAACAAAATAATGAAAAAAATATCTTGACTCCTGATATCTTAATCATTATATTCTCCCCACCAGCCTTGCGTTAAAAAATAACCAGACTAGGGTAGAGTTGCGACCCAGGATCGTCTTTTATAACTCGAGTAGCTACCCTAAAGTTTACCCAACTAACTCTAACTCCGAGCAGAGTAGGTTGGAGTAAGCGGCCATAAATGACATTGACAGTTGAAGTCTACGTTCGCGTTCAAAAATGTGAGTGTAGAGTATCTACCTTATGACGTCATTAGAGTTAACTCTAACTTCAAAGAATGCAAGGCAGCATCCACTTCTTATCATATCAAACTGTCTTAACTCTGACACCGTGCTTATACGGTCCGTCTACCGTCAGACCACACTGTCAATTATTCAATTCCATGTTTTCATAAATAAAGGTAACAATGCGTGAACAGGTGACAAGTTAATATACTAAAATTATTGTCGTCGGCCATACCCATTACCATATTGTCACGCCATTTTCCATGTCAACGTTTTGGTATTTACGAAATTATTTATCGTGCTTGAAATCTAATAAAAGTACACGCGAGCCTCTAGTTAGGCAAACTGTTGAGAATTTATCGCAATATGTAAAAAGGTTTTGGTATTCAAATATTTTTGAAAGTTAAGCTGTAAATTTTCGGCATGAATTTATGAGTTCGAATGCATTGACTTGCTGAAGTTCAAAGATTCAAAAGCATTTATTTCAAATAAACAATTTACAGGCACTTTTGAAAGGTCAAGGAGTCAGTCTGTCAGAAAAAAATAATGCTAATTGCACATTCCAAAGCGTTCCTCTATGGAGAAGAATGTGCAAGAAACCCCATGGACAGTTTTCAATCATTTTATGTATAACAAATATCTCGGTTACATATTTCTTGTCGCTGCTATTATGTGAGAACAATAATATTAATATGTTCAAGTGAAGATGGGCTTGATGGATGGTTAAATTGAGATAGTAGTTTCTACATTCAAGGCTTATCTTAGCAGTTATATTTAGGGTTAAAACAGAAGCTCAATTTAATATTAAAAACTTAAAATTTATTCACATTTATCTATCTGTATTACATATGGAGTACGTACATTGCGGGGTACCAGCTAAAATCAAGTACTTTGGGTGTTTTAAATATCGTGCAGATTTCAAGACGCATGCGGATTTGCTCTGCAGGCGTAACCTCTGCAAATGTCCTTTTCATAAAAGTATTTATTATAATGCGTGCAATACGCACTCGGACGCGTTTGCTTTTGATAAAGCAAATCCGCCTGACATTAAAACACTCTGTAGTGTAGTCCAATGGGGCGGGGGTAGGACTGCAAAAAGTAGCTACTTCAGATACACGAAAAATTTTATAAAAATCGGTCAAGCCCTTTCGGTAGAGTTCGATGGCAAATACGGTGGCCTATTCACTACACCCCTTTTCTTAACAAACTCTTTAAATCATCAAGAGGCATTTCGGTGGCATGAAATTTATTAAGGCCCGGTTCTACTCATTTTGACCTTTTTTAAACCTATGGAAATCCACAAATATAAAAGAAAACACCACGAAAATTTATTTGATTAAAATTGACTAAATGGCCAAGGGCTTGGCAAAAATGAAAACACGATATAAATTAGTTGGCTCGATAAAAAAAAATCGCGAATCTGACCCTAATTTACGATTTCAAACGTATTTATCTACGAGATTACGTTACGGAACTATTTGAAAGTTACAAAAAAAAAAATTAAGCTTGTTATTTAAAAGCGCTTCGCAAGAACAAAAATCTTGAATAGTTGTTGTTTTTTTTTTATGTAAATATAAAACCACTGTTTTGGGGCCGCGAAGACGACATAATCCCGAGCGAAGTTCATACAAAACAGTGACTAGAAGCGGCCCTTAAGCTTTAGCTTTTGCCAGTGGCTTCACCCTACAAACTTTGGACCCCGTTTCATCAGTTTAGGGGGTAAATTTTGGAAAATCCTCTCTTTTTGTTCGCCTACGTCATAAAAGGAAACATTTTACAAAATTTCACACACCTAGTACAATTACTTTTGACTGTGCGTTAATATGTCAGTCAGTCAGTTTCTCCTTTTATATACACGGCTAAATTTTAGTCGTTTCAATCCTGTGGAAGGTAAGTAAAGGTCAGTTGGGCGATTTCAATAACCTGTAGGTAGTAAGTACGCAACGGCCGACAACTACCTACGAGGTCATTGACTCGTTTCCATAAAGAAATTAATTTCGTACATGCGTACCTATATTAATTCGAGTTTTAGAAAAAAGGCCTTTATTTTTTTATTTTATCTTTACAAATCGATAGTGTTCCATGTACCGGATCGACCCTCCACGAGATTAAAACGATCAAAATTTAGCGGTGTATATAGGCTTTGGCACACACACTTATGCAAAGAAATTGAGTATCTAGTTACTGATAGGAGAGTCATATTAATTAACCTTTTCAATATGTTAAATTGACTTGATTGATAAATTAGCTATCGAGGTCTATTTCCAATTCGTTCTGTTGTCAAGCCATTGTATTTAATTTTAATTCTGCAAATTACTTTTGAATCTTTTGAATTCCTATTCATTTGACAGTTTTCTTTTCGAGTACAGTGACGCTTTATCCAATTACATATTTTAAGATAGCCCCTTTGTAAATTGTAGTGTCTTTGTAAATTGTATCCATAGCCGCTGAATCCTTTCATATAGTGTTTTGCATTTTTCATCATCATCTTCCTGCCTTTGTTTTGTGTCATTTGGGTTCGGTAACACGTATTTTTCTACCGTACTGTCCTTTCACCCTTCACCCTATCACTAATCCCCTTTTTCTTTCATGTCACTCTTCACACAATCCATCTACCTTTTCTTTGGCCTCCCTCTCCTTCTTCATCCATCCACATGTATACTCATAACTCTAAAATATCATGTGTTTCATCCTCCCTCTTCATATGACTATAGCAAGGTAAACGATTTCCTCTTAACTTTATAATTTTTGCTCTCAAGCACTATACCTTTGTTTGTAAAGATAAGCGCCAAAGAACTATTGCACCAATCATCAGGTGTGAATTTTGCCCATGACAAATTATTGAAGAACAAAGCTAACCACGTCCATCCATCCACCTGCAGGAACTTCCACACTTTAACTGGTATTCCATTTTTTTTTACGGGGTGAAAATCTTCATGGGTCTCCTCCGCACTGAGGTGGGTTATGATGCTCCCTCGTATGCTCGTGTCGCGGAGTATATTTGCAATTTGGCTTCCACTACCCCGGACTAGTGTCGACCCGATCCCTGTGGGTCTCGCTCGTCCCATACTTATTTTTTTTTTTTTTTGGGTAGGTAAAATCATCCAATGACAAATCCCGCCCTTGGGTGGGGCGGGAAATAGTGTCAGACTTTTACTGACTAAAAACCCTTTCCATTCCTTGCCTTTATCCCGGGGCCCGTGGTGATAGTCTCACATAACCTTTGGGCTCGTCCCATACTGGTATCCCATCTAGGCCAATTGTCTTATTAACAAATTGAATCTGCAACCTACCACCAACAACCAGCTACTTCTACCAATAGCTCTACGTAAGCAAGCAATTACTCGTCGTTTAGCCAATTACAATAATTATTCATAAGCTTAAGTAACGCCTGCTTCCTCAAATGAAACTGCTGCAAAAAAAATATGTAATCAGACTCCATAATTGGAATACAATTGCAGTAGGCAATAGTAAGGAAATGAAATTGTTGTAGTTGTCAGTAATGTATTCCATAATTCCATGTTTTGTCTAGAATGATTGGATGCCGTTGTTTTCTTTGCGACATTTCTACGTAACAAAATAGGAATCTATATGTCACATTGAAATTGCAAATACCGTTAGATTATAATCTAACTCGCGAGATTGTAAACTGGCGAAAGATTACGAAACGTAACATACTGCTTACAATTTAACGCAATATTTTTCAGTAGATTATAATCTAGATAGTTCAGATACAAAACTACATCAATAAATTTAAATCACGATATCCACTAGTAAACAAATTGCGAATACTTAATTAAAACAGCCACGGAACTTATCTTGAAAAAACCCCGCCATAAAACTTGATTGTCCTTCTTTAGATCAGAGATTCAGAGCTTCTTATGATAACTAACCAAAAACCCACCCTGTTCCTTCGTTGCCTTTCATACCAGAGCCGAGCCTCCCTTTCAGAAGCAGACCCTTGGCCCTAGTAGGCTTCGACCCTGCTGGGCCCCTACGGTTTGCTGACAACTCCTTGAGGCGCGTGGAAACATTAGGTAAGCGCCGTCGATGACTATAGCTCGGTCTGGACGGTTACAGGACGGTCGGATAGCGAGCTACCCATTGCTCGCCGTCCGCAAACCCGGCAACCATAGGCGCGGGCTTGCGGACGGCGAGCAATGGGTGAGGTGAGGTGGTGAGGGCCGTTGCCTTATGCGGTCGGCCGCTTGCTTTGCTAGCATTACTGCTTCGCAATGTACCTGTACGTACATCAGTATTTTATGCTACGGTCTTCCCTTCCGATTATAATTTAGGTATCTTCAAGGCTAGAGACAATAGGCTCCTAATAAATTAGTGCACTTCACGATCATTATTGTGAATATGGGGACTATGTGGATTACTTTTCTTTTCTGTAATTTTTAACATGATGTCTGGCAGTTTTGAGTATTTGATGCGGCCTACCCAAATGTCCTTTCTTTGGTATTGTTCGTCAAGTCGTTCAGCTCCTTAGTAGTCCTAAGTTTGAGCTACACGAATACTGACAAATGCTTGCACTGACTGGACAGGTCCACTCAAATCTGTGTGGTTCTTTCTTCAAAAGACCATCTCAGACACTAATCTGCCTGTTTCTCATATTATCTTGACCATTACATGTTTACTGTATGGACTTTAAAAGAGACCTTGACCCCTGAGTTTGTTTCGGTGTTTCTTCTTAAGGCAGTCAGTTAGGAAACACCGGCCTCATCTAGTTTAAACTGACGAAAAAAAAAGATTGACGTGTAAAAGTGTTTTTTTTAAACCTATTTACAAAATAAAAATCATTTATCATTTATCAACGACTGCATCACAGCTTAACACCAAAATATATCACAGGCAAGCACTACTTTATATTATTAAAAAAAAAAATACATAGAGCGCCTGCTTATTTCGGAGCAAACATACCATCAGTAAGTAATTGAAAGTAGTGCATGAATGATTGCAATACAATGCAATTTGGAGAACAAATTTCGACCTACATAAATAGAAAATATTATGTATAAGAAAAGTCGGTCATACCTATTAAGATTAGAAGTAAATAAAAACGTTCCCGATGCAAATAGTTCACAGACTAGCTTATCACGAGCATTGCGGATTGTTAGAATGCCGCTCACTGCAGCCCACAACGTGTAGTATTGCCATGCTTCGACGACAGAAACGTACAAAAATTCTTATATTATTTTTCATTTATGTATTTAAATATACGTACATATTACGTTTCTGAATATTTTAATAAAATATTTAAAAAGTAGTATCGCACTGGTATCGGGAACGAACAATGCACAGCTCGTCGTCTGCCCGTCGGGTAAGGACCAAGCCCAAGTCGTTGACGGCGCAATGTTCCACGCGCGCCTCAAGAGAAACCGTAGGGATCTAGCAGCACCGATGCCTGCTAGGGCCATGGAAGAATTCCTGAAAAAGAAACTCGTGGTCCTTGAGAACGAAAAAGGCAACTGAAGGACATAGGTGTGAATTTAGTCAATAAGAGTCTAACAAGCCCTCCCGTTCTTCTCTAGAGCGTAAGAAGACATGGAATGATTTCGCACCTCTAAAAAAACTAGTAACTGGAACAGGGTTCAAGCTATCGGAGCAGGACTCTAGAAAAAAGGAACCTCGAAAGAATCCGTAAACGCCCAGCCTGCCCCGTAGAGGCCCAGCCTGCTAGCTGCAGGCAGGCAGGGTCGAAGCCTGCTTAGGTCATGGGTCAGCTTCCGAAAGCAAGGCTCAGCCCCAGCATGATAGGCAATGAAGGAATGAGGTAGGTTTTTAGTCAGTAAGAGTCTGACACTATTTCCCGCTCCACCCAAAGGCGGGATTTGTCATTGGATGATTTTACCTACTATAAAAAAAAAACCTGGACAGAATAGGAGCCGTATCCAGAAGTACCGCTTTCGCGGTCTGCGTAGGCCATAAAGTAACTAATTACTAGCAAGAAAATAGCATTTCATTTTTTTGCCCAACCGTCATCTAGGCAGTGGCAATATAAAACTTAACTTACCTTTAAGACAAGGGGAAGGTCAGCTAACTGCTCTATAACTACCTGGGCGGTCGGGGGCCGACGATGACCTATTTCTATTAGTCTTTGTCAATATTTAAACGACGGGCGACCTGAGCCATAGGCGAGCAGGTCATGACCCATTTGACATTGCTGTAACGATATTCCGTGAATACTGGGTGTTTGGGCGTTTTTATTTATTTAAAATTTCATTCGACACAAAGGTACAAAGACGGAGTTCATGCTTGTTTTTTTTTACTGTAGGTTTTTTTTAGGTTGGAAAATCATCCAATAACATCTCCCACCCTTGGGCGGAGCGGGAGATAGTGCACTTTTACTTACATACTAAGAACCTACTCCTGTTTCTTTTTCAACTTTGGTCCAGGGCCCCAGGGTACACTTTAACATTACCCATGCCCCAGTAGGCTTCGACCCTGTTGGACCACTACGGTTTGGTGATATATCCTGGAGACGCGCGTGGAACAATACGCGCCGTCGAAGACTTGGGGCCCGGTCCGGATGGTTACCGAACGTTGGACGGTGAGCTATCCATTCGCGCTTGACCACTATAACACCTGATGGAAAGGGACAATGTGGTCAACGATGGAGCACGCTTACCTATTCACTCTTACTCCTCATTACGTGGAAAATTTGACAGCGTTGCGTGTCATTCTATATTTTTGCAGAACACTACAACACATTAACCTAAACTAGTCAAATACAGTCTGCAGGACTGTAGGTTATGCAAATATTTACTCCATGTCGAAATCTCCATGTTGTGTTCCCTTGGGGCAAACAAACGCGGACGAAGCCACTGGTACTCTTGTTAATAACATAACAGGAGGACGAAGGACACAGTCATGTGTCCTCCTAGAAACAGACCTATATAACACCCGTTCCAGTTTATTTATTGTTTATTACCCATGTACTAAGGAGTGAGACTATGGCCTTCAAATCGAGTCTCGAGGCTACTACGTTTGGGCGTGTCAGACTTTTACTGACTAAAACCCACTCCTATGTTCCTTCTTTGCCTAACGTTCCAGTCGGTCACCAGCTGACGGCTGGATGGCGAGCTACTTAATGCTCGTCCTCCACTGGCTGCGTTCCCCTAACGCGTGCGGCCATCTATTTCGCTAGCAGGAGTCAGGACTGCTTCGAAGACGAGGTGACCGCACGGGGCTACTACTAAGAAACAAATGGAAAACCTAGTGACACTTTAAAGACTGAACAAGAAAGTCAATAATTGATTAACCGCAATAAATTTTAAGTAAATGGATGGAGAGCAAGAGGGAAGGCCGAAGAAGAGATGGATGGATTGTGAGAGAAGTGATATGAAAGAAAAGGGAGTTAGTGATAATGTGACGGGTGACAGGACAGAGTGGAAGGGAAAACATGTTGCGCCGACCCTAAGTAATATGGGATAAGAGCAGGAAGAAGAAGAAGAATAATTTTAAGTAAACATTTTAAAGTAATTCGAACTGAATTAATTCCTACCAAGTCGACTAAGTACGTACTAACATGGTAACCCTAACAGCTGGTGTCAATGAACTGTGGGCCCCGACCGCGTTACAGCTTCGATTCCCGCTCGGTACAAGAATGCGCGGGTAAACTCGCTTTTGCAATTAATACGAATATCTTACTGAGGCTTGTGTGTGGGATAATTTAGAAATAAGAAGTGGTTTAATGTTTTGAAATCGACCCTAAAGTTGTTGAAGAAAAGCTAGCCAGAACATGACCATTCCAGGATATGGTCTAACACGTTTTATGGAAATCTGTCCTGCAGTTCGAGCGTGAAGAGATAACAAACATACTTATACGCACACTAACACACTTTAACCTTTATAATATTTGTGTGATGTTTTTTTTTTATTTGTGACAGAACGTATGGCCCTAGAACGAAATAAAAATAAATTTATTTATTTATTTATTATTAATTACAATGGTCTTACAACCAATTACAGTAACTAAACAAAAATATAAAAGGAAAAATATAACAAAACACAAAAATGTAACGAGAAATGTAAGTTATACTCATACATCAATCCCTCTCACAGTACTTCTGACATGCCAATAAAATCGTCTTCCATTCATCCGCAAACAGATCGCTAGTTGAATTGGAGTCCAAGAGACCATTTAGTGCAGCCAAAGTGCGAGGTATTGGTGACTGAGCACGGGCAACAGTGCGACACTGAGGCACAGCGAACATCCTGTGCTTTGTAAAAAAAGACAGTAAATAGTTGAAACTAACAAAAAATAATCTAAAATATGACGTCGAAGAACTCCTCCACATTGCTGTCGACGATCATAATGTGCCCAAAAGAGTAGCTGTATTACCACGCTGTATGCTTGTTCTCTGTCCAAGGTAAAGTCCCGTGACATAAATACCAGCCCTTGAGTCATGGGAAGTGTCAATAAGGTGTGTCTTTGTTCTCATTCATACTCTTCATTCTTACTTCAATAAAACTAGAGTTTAACGAAGGGAAAACCACTATATCACCTTAACGCACAAAACGAAAGTGAGGGTGTGGTCGACGATGGAGCACGCTTGCCTAGAAATACCTAGAAATAAGTTTTTCAATCTTGACTTAAACACCCCTAGGTTATAGCTATCAGGAACCACAGACTCCGGCAGGGAATTCCACTCCTTAGCTGTACGCACAATGAATGTGTTCCCAAAACGTTTCGTGTGTATAGGTTTGTTATTCACCAAGTACCGGTGGCACAACTCTGTACATTGCGTTCCAAATGAGAATAGGATCGATTGCCATGTTGTGACGTCACGATTTACTGTCAAATCGATGAAAGATTTTTTTTTAATTTTAATTTATGTACGAATATTTTAATTTATTTACGAACTGTGAACGAGAAAAGTGTAATCAGAATCCAGTTCTTCAATTTTACTCATCAGAGAGTTCTTCAACTTTGCCAAAGTTTCTTCGATTTGACAGTACGACGTGACATCACAACATGGCAATCGATCCTATTCTCATTTGGAACGCATAGTACACCTAATCAAATGATTGCACAGGCTGAACGGAATTAAACCGTGCAGTTCCGATGCACGATTCCCGAAATGCAAAAGATAGAAAACCGATAGGCTAGCAACTCGGTGCCGATGCTCATCAAAACTTTAGAGTTTGACTCAACGAGTGCATTATTGTCTTCTTCTAGGCACCTTTCTCAATTAACTCTAATACAGCAACGTAAACAAGTTATTTATTTTATATACTATGTATATTTAATTGATCGTAATTACGGCAAATTGACTAGACCTTATGCAGTGTGGAATTAACACGCCATGATTTTTTGATAAATGATGGCCGCATGTCAATAGTAACATAACAATATTATAATTCTGTTGAAACTGTACTGCGCTAGGCCAGCCAAAGATCAATGCTCAATATCCACCAACATGCGGCCTATAGTTCCCACAATATCTCCAATATAAGCTGGGCTCTTCTGCTATAGAAACACCTTACTACGCTAAACCAAATCAAAGTCAAAGGGGCAATCACTGACGTAAATCCTTCTTTAGGTACTGACCTGCGGTTGCAAATACGTCATTGTGGTTGACCATTGTTTTTACCTGTATCGTCTAATTAATAAGAGAGCGTATTGAAAAATTGTACTGCATTGTCGATCGCTAATACAAATATTAAACACAGGCCCAGAGTCAGTTAAAGTCTTACACTCCCGAGCTATTTAAATATTACCACCTAAAAAAAAAATTGCATTACATTGCATTGCATCAGCCTCATAATGTTCCCACTGCTGGGACTCAGGCCTCCTCTCTAGGAGAGGGAATGGGCTGTAATCCACCACGCGGGCCCGGAAGGGGCCGGATCTTGCGGACGGCCAGTTCGGATTTCGCAGGAGGCGCTCCACTGTGGACGCCATCATGCGCGTGCGAGCCCTCACGACGGGGGATGCGGTGTCCCGGGGCAGGTGTGTCTTGGCGGTGTCTCTGGACATCGCCAACGCCTTCAACTCCCTGCCCTGGAGTTGCATTGGTGGGGCACTCCGGTACCACCGGGTGCCCGACTACCTCTGTCGGGTGATCGAGGCCTACCTGTCGGACAGGTTCATCATCTACCCCGGTCATCAGGGGGAGTTGAAACGGCGAGAGATGTCGTGCGGTGTTCCGCAGGGATCGGTACTAGGACCGCCCTTGTGGAACATCGGGTACGACTACGTGCTGCGCGCCGACCTCCCCGACGGGGTCAGCGTGGTCTGTTACGCAGACGACACGCTGGTCCTGGCGCGGGGACGGTCGTACCAGGCGGCGGTGGAACTAGCGACGCGCGGGGTTGCGACAGTCGTGGAGAGGATACAGCAGTTGGGACTCGAGGTGGCATTGCACAAGTCCGAGGCCATGTGTTTTCACGGCCCTCGGAGCGCGCCACCTCCGGGCTCCCAATTAACGGTAGGAGGAGTTCACATCGGCGTCGGGTCGACGATGAAGTACCTGGGACTCGTCCTCGACAGCCGGTGGAACTTCAAGGAGCACTTCCGACGTCTGGCTCCCAGGTTGAATGCGACTGGGGCTGCGCTCAAGCGGCTCCTGCCGAACCTAGGGGGTCCAGACGCCTCCTGCCGGAGGCTCTACGCAGGCATCGTTCGGTCCATGGCCCTTTACGGTGCGCCAGTGTGGGCGCCATCGCTACGGAAGCGAGTGGCGGCCCGGCTAACCGCCTGCCAGAGGGTCATGGCCATCCGGATGATCCGCGGATACCGTACGGTGTCCTGCGAAGCGGCGAGCCTCCTTGCTGGCCTACCACCGTGGGATTTGGAGGCAACAGTCCTTGCACACATGCATGACTTACGCGTGGAGATGCAACGTCGGGGCGAAACTCCGCTGCCGCGACAAGTCGCGGCATGGCGGACAGAGCTCCGGCGGGATCTCATGGTGAAATGGCGAGAGCGACTGTCGCAACCTCGTGCTGGGCACGCCACGATCGAGGCGGTAAGGCCCCTCTTTGAGGCGTGGCTGGAAAGGCCCCACGGCGTCGTCACCTTCCGTTTGGCGCAGGTGCTGACCGAACACGGCAAGTTCGGTCCGTACCTGTACAAGATTCGTGCGGAGACGACGCCCGGGTGTCGCCACTGTGCGGACCGCCCGGTGGACACGGTGGAGCACACAGTCAAGGTGTGCCCCGCTTGGGAAGAGCAGCGCCGTGCCCTCGTGGGGGCGATCGGCGGCGATCTCTCGCGCCGGGGCTTGGTTCAAGCCATGCTCCGGAGCGAGGAGGAGTGGCAGGCGGTCGCCTCCTTCTGCGAAGCAGTAATGCTAGTAAAGGAGGAGGCCGACCGCCTTAGGCAAAGGCGGACACGCCGCCGCCGCCGCCGGGTCTCCGATCCCAATTTCCGGCCACCGTAGGCGCGGGCTCGCGGACGGTGGGCAATGGGTAGCTCGCTGTCCGTCCGTCCGGTAACAGACCGGTCCGAGCTCAGGTCGTCTACGGCGCGCACCGTTCCCGCGCGCCTCAAGGAGTTGTCAGCAAACTGTAGGGGTCCAGCAGGGCCGAAGCCTACTGGGGCCAAAGGTTATGTGAGACTGTCACCAAAGGCCCCAGGATAAAGGCAAGGAACGGAAAGGTAGGTTTTTAGTCAGTAAAAGTCTGACACTGTTTCCCGCCCCACCCAAGGGCGGGATTCGTCATTGGATGATTTTACCTACCCAAAAAAAAAAAAAAAAAACCACGCGGGCCCAGTGCGGATTGGTGGATGTCAAATGTCTTCGAATTTTTGGTTCTAGGTCATGCCGATGTTTTCCTTCCCCGTTTTTGAGAGCAGTGGTGATGAAATAAATTACACAAAGTAATGCGTCTGGCTGTGTTTTTACCCGCGACCTACAACTCGTAAGTCGGGGCCGTTACCACTCGGCCACCACTGCTCTTAACCATTCGATAATGATTTTGATTAATTAAAAAAAAAATGTAGATGTAAATATTAAAAAATAAAGTCAACTGTACGTAGCCATTAGGCTACATTCATTACTAGGCTTTCGTTTTGAAATAATTTCAGTGTCGGCAAGGCGTGGCTGTAGCAGTATCGATTGTTAGACTAGACTAATTGAATTTGTACTAGTTACTAGTGTTTCATTCGCCTGTTTTGTTCGTTGAACTATGGTGGCATGGCAATGTTTAGCTTTTACAGTTTGTTTACACGAAATGTGGGTTAGAAAAATTCAAGTTATCAATAATGCCTAATAAAGTAATACCTACTGTCTAAGAGAGGGAATAGGCCGAAATCCACCACGCGAGTCCAGTGTGGATAAGTAGATTACTTTCCTATTATAGGAGGCCTGAGCCCCAGCAGTGGGAACTTTATAAGGTCGATTATGTTATATTTTTTGTAATAAAGTAAGTAGGTATATGTACCGTCCAGCATGGAACAACTATGGTGTGGCATGGTAATCATCTTTTGAAAGGACACCTAACTTTACAAATAGCTTTGCGATCTATCAATCTGTTTACTAAACTTGATAATAGTAAAGAAAGAATAAAAAATATATGGCGATATTCACCAGGTTTAGGACGTCATGATCTATAGGAGACATAGGCATAGACAAGGCTGTCCTTCCATATCCACTAACCATGGTTGAACGACTAAAAACGGATTCTAAAATCAAATTAACCATACTTTTTTTATGGATGTATTATATTATTATACAAATGGTCACTTACAAACGCAATTAAAATACTATACGCTAAAATCAATACTTGATGAATTGATTTTTATCTAAAATTTTATTATTTCAGGTAAGTTTTCTACAGCTTTGCTCCTGTTATTTGTTCCATAGGATCCGTGCCTTTTCCAGAATAAAAATTAAATAACAGCTTATAGCATTTAACGATAAATGTAGCTAATCGGATCGGGTTTTCCCAATAACGTGTCAAATATAGATGCGTAATGTACCAACATCATGGCTAATATATAATAAATCAGTAAGCTCTAGATAGCTAGTGATAGCTAAGTACACACCCGCGAAGAAAAATGATAAATTAATAATGTATAATACCTACATTTATCTCTTAAGGTGACACTAAGACCCAGTGACCTTGAGCGAACAAAAGAGGAGTTAGCGTCACTCCCCGCACATCAAGATTATTCGAATAATAATGCCTTTGATTAATTAAATACAATATGAATAAAAACTGTGTATCAAAAAATTGGTAATTAAATTATCTCTTAGCTTGTGAAAGTTTCATAAAAATACACTCAATGGTTTTTACCTCATCTTCGGTGTCTGTTTTTGTTAGACATAACTTTGAAAATAAATCGCACGAAGTTCTATGAAAAAAAAATGTGAATATTCGTATATTAGCCAAATAGTCTAACATATATTTTTCTCAAAACATACGAACATATGTTTCGCCGTGAAGTTGGATTTAAAATCATCAAAAATCATATATTTTTTATTTTATTTTATTTTATTTGGGAAAAAAAACCATATTACATTATATATTACACTTATTAGCAAGGTATACAAAACAAAATCAATGTAAGAACCACAACATTTTGCACATATTAAAATATATATCTGCCCCTGATTAGAAACTTCATGGAGCTCCTACCTTCATCTTATATATATACATATATATATGTATATATATATTTTACTATTTTATATATTCGATTGTTCAAAATATCTAATGTTTGTTTGATTGTTTTAATGTTGTGGTATTCTATAGAATGTATTTTTTTTTTTTTTTTTTTTTTTTTTTTTTGGTGGTGGGTAAAATCATCCAATGACATCTCCCGCCCTTGGGCGGAGCGGGAGATAGTGTCAGACTCTTACTGACTAAAAACCCACCCCGTTCCTTCGTGGCCTTAGATACCAGGGCCGGGCTTTCCTTTCGGAAGCAAACCCTTGGCCCCAGTAGGCTTCGACCCTGCCTGCCTGCAGCTAGCAGGCTGGGTCTCTACGGTTTGCTGAAAACTCCTTGAGGCGCGCGGGAACAGTGCGCGCCGTTGACGACCTGGGCTTGGTCCGGATGTTTACCGGACGGTCGGACAGCGAGCTACCCATAGCTCGCCGTCCGCAAGCCCGCGTCTACGTTGGCTGGAAATCAGGATCGGAATCGGAATCCCCGCGGCGGCTGGGCCTTGTGGGCCGTTGCCTCTCGCGTGCGGCCTCCTCCTTTGCTAGCATTACTGCTTCGCAGAAGGAGGCGACCGCCTGCCATCCCTCCTCGCTTCGGACCATGGCCCGTACCAGGGCCTGGCGCGAGAGATCGCCGCTGCCGATCGCACTCACGAGAACACGGCGATGCTCTGCCCAAGCGGGGCAAACTTCGACCGTGTGCTCCACCGTGTCCTCCGGGCAGTCCACGCAGTGGTGGCACCCGGGCGTCGGTTCCGCACGAATCCGGAACAGGAACCTCCCGAACTTACCGTGTCCGGTGAGAACCTGGGTCATGCGGAAGGTTAGGACGCCGTGAGGTCTTTCCAGCCACGCCTCAAAGAGGGGCCTTACCGCCATAATTAAGGCGTGCCCAATAGAATGTATTAACCTCGGGTTTCTTTATATTTTTTTGATATTATGTTTTTCTTTTTTCTTTCTACTACCAAAGTTAAATTAAATTGTTCTTCCCGTGGCATTACATGATAAGAGCTCATTCTTGCAACATTAAAAAAAATATTTAAGCTAACATTTTATGTCAAGTCGTTTAAGTCAAGTCAAGTTAATTGTTAAATTTTCTGTCAGTGCTGTGCTCCTCTGTAAGTGACGAATTCACTTTGCCAAAAACTATATGTGTCTATTGTTTGTGTATGTTTTCGAAAGTCGTTAATGCGCCTTCTCAAAACATACAATAAATAAATGAAGACTTCTACATGTGTTCTCTAAGTTTTCTATCTATATTACTCCTATCTATATATATAAAATAAAGTCGTGTTAGTTACACTATTTATAAGTCAAGAACGGCTGAACCGATTTGGCTGAAAATTGGTAGCTTAGAACCAGGAGAAGGATAATTTTTATCCCGTTAAGTAAAAAAAAAACCGTCTCATTTATTGGTATAGGGTAGAATAGGGTAAAGTAGAGTAGAGTAGGGTCTACCCTACTCTACTCTCTACTTGCGTAATCTATTCTAATAGAGTAAGCAAGAGCGGTAGTGAAGCCGCGGGCAAAAGCTAGTCTATATATAAAAGAAAGTCGTGTTAGTTACCTACACTATTTATAACTCAAAAACAGCTGAACCGGCTGGCTGAAAATTGGTGGGAAGGTAGCTTAGAACCAGTAGAAGGACATAGGATTATTATTTTCATTAGGAATTTTTAACCAGTTAAATAATAAAAAAAAAAACTAAAAACTGCTTATTTATTGGTATAAGGTAGAGTAGGGTAGAGTATGGTGGAGTAGGTTTGAGTAGGAAATAGTAGGATAGAGTAAGGTTGAATGGGAGCGAAGCCGCGGGCAAAAGTTAGATAACTATATTACTCCTTTGAGTCTTCGCAAGCGCAGTGTAATCTACGTGCCATTACCCATTACTGGCATCACCGCAGTCAGTTAGGTTCATTTAAAACGAACCTGCATATCAACATTCTTTGTCAAAGATTTACGTGAGATAAAAAAAAATCAAGTACTAACCGTTAACCGCCACGCGTAGCCAGCTAATTGTTTACGTAATTACCAGTCGTTAGTCAGGTCGGCGCCAAAATACGTGCCTAATTGGTTTTTACTCAGCCTTGAGTTTATTAGAATAGATTTGCGCAATTAGTTCTTAGTGTCTTAAATGTTAATGAACTTTTGTATACCTATTTAGCTTATTCACTACTTTACATCACCTGCTAATATAATGTGCACTATTATCAAGCAGGTGGTTTAAAATCATTCAAGATGTAGAAGTGCTCGGGAGTTAATTATATCATTCCCTCACTACGTTCGGGATTAAAACTTAGTAACCTTCGTTTCGTTCGGAATTCAAAATGTAGCTGCGACTTTATGACATTGCTTTATCCCCTTGTCACATAATCTACTATTTATAATATCTTTGACTAGGCAATAACGATCACACAATGTTTTTCTATGACTGTGCAATATATGTATGTACCTACACTATTTTTTTATTTTGAGTTTGAAAATCCTTAAATAACCTCAGTGTGGCGCGACAGGATGTGGCACACTTTTACTCACTAAAACTCACCAGTGTTCTTTCAGCTACTTTTCATACAATCCCGTATGCATGCACCATTGCACTCTACCAAACGTTCAGTGTTTTGGGTTTAAAAAAAAATCTCAGTTGCAACCCAAAACCTGGATTTGTTTCTGTGGTGCTATTCTCTAAGAAAAAACAGCGCTGCCTCAACGACGAACACCCAAATAGGATACATTGGATTGTCAACCTAATGCACCTATACAATGGATTATTAATTCAATATTCGTCGTTGCGGCAGCGCTGCGTTTTCTTAGAGAATAGCACCACTGATAGGTGTCCACACTTTCTTCCTTCTCTTTGTATCCTTTCATGTTCACCTTTTCATTTAGGAGTAAGCAAACATGTTCACATACAATCAACTAATGAAATAAAATCGTAGTTGACACCACGCTGAACCTTTTAAGAAATGAGTGTGAAATTATCCACCGCCCACTAATATCATAAAAAGCTATTTCTAATATGGCTAAGTTCATGGCATGGCCATAAAATTGTATAAATGCCTATATTATATACTATAGTTAGATTAGAAAGCACTGCAAAATAACTCCTCCTGCTCTTAGTGCTCGATTTTACTGACTAAACCCACTCGTGTTCTTGTAATTGTCCTTTCCATTCCTGGAAGGCAGTGACCCCTTGCGCGGGTATCGAACGCGCAACTCACAGCGCAGCAGCAAATCCCTCAACCACTGCGTCAACCGTGCCGTCATATTTAATCCATTAGAGATGTGCAGCTAGCTAGGCGGTGCGATAATAGGTAGCAGATTCTGTTCAGTTGTATACAAGCACACGCATAACTTGCTTGGGTGCCTCGCAAACAGCTCCCACATTTTTGTTTGAAATATATCTAGCTCTGCTAATCCTTTTCCACCGCATAAAATAAGAATAATAATATAATAACAATATGGAATTAAAATGACTGGTGGAATTTTTCCTTATAGATGACCTCGCAAACTCTTCAATCTTTGGTATTTTTTTTCTTACGGACCACCTCGCTAACTCTTCAATCTTTGGTTTAATTTTTCCTTTCTTCAACTACTCATAGACCGGTAAGGAAAACCTCTAAGGTTTTCCTTACCGACCACCTCGCTAACTCTTCAATCTTCGGTAGAATTGGTGAATTTTTGGAAAATGTTGTGTAGGGTAATCATCAAATAATTCCTCTCACTCTGAATTGAACGAAAGTCAGAGAAGTTGAGTGTCAAACTTTTACTGACTAAAACTGCCCGGGATATTATTTGTCCTATGCGTTCCAGGACCACGGTTACTCTACAATCCCGTAGCCTGTCTAAAAGCACCCTTAGACCAAAGTAATTCATACTCCACGTCATCTAATTACCTAAGCTATCAGTGAGTACAACAAACGGATAACCACAAATAAGCCTTGCATTCCTACACTTGTCTTATTCAAATATTACGAACAAATACTAGTATCACCGATACATTGTCTTGTGTGTATCTACGTCATGATGACATCATTAGTATCGGCTCGTAGATTAGATACGCATAATTAATATGTAGATACTTTGACCTGGTTGAGGCCTTCACTCATTATTGTTGACTAGCTCCTTTACACGCGGGCTAAATTGCATAGTTCGCGGAACGACTACATCCGGCCAGATATTCAAGGGACAGCTACATGCCGAAATGTAGGTTTCCCTTGAATATCTGACCGGAGTTAAATGCGTACAAAATCATACCGTCTGACACTCTCAAAAGTCTGACACTATCTGCCACACCGCCCAAGGGTGCGGAGATGTCATTGGATGATTATCCCACTTAAAAGTAAGTGGGATAATCGTCGTTTGATACCACGTTCCATTCAAGATGTCTAAAGAGCCTCTGCGAGTTGATTTCGACTCTTCATACGCCTTCCAAAAGGCCAGGGTTCTGATATATACTAACCCATAATAATCATATCGGCGATCTTTGTACCAATAATCTTGTCAGTCAATGGCTTAATAGCCAGAAACCTCGACCAACACCTAGGAGGTCCTCGATAGGCGGCTGGATCAACGGCTTGATTTAGAAAGATTTACTTATGAACATGGCTTGCATTGTTACCGGCGATCAGGGCTCCAGAGAAAGAAACCCTTTCTCTGGAGCCCTGATCGCCGAGCGCCGGTAATTTGGACCCTATTTCCAATACCGGCGGGATACCTAATGTTTTATACATTTTCCTTTCTTTTTTGCATTCTGATATATTTAACCACCATAAGAATCCAAAAATCTAAACACGACGTTGTGAGTGTTGTGACATGCACGTCAGTCCCGTGACAAATCATTTTGTTTAATTGGATTAACTTTATGCACTTTCCGTAATCCATAGCAGAAAAAGATAAACGATAGAGCTGGTTACTTAATAAAGATAAATATTCAAAGAACTGTAATACTGAACCGTTTCAAAAATTGCGCAGTAACCGATTTTCGGGTCACAATCGAAGCGGAACCTACAGCAATGGTTCAACTTATTTGCCACGTACTATACTAGATTCTGCCAGCGGCTTCGCCCGCGTGGAAGTAGAAATTAGAAAGTCTATTTCACTCAGCACTTGTATGACAAGGATTACAATCGATTTTAGGGTCTTAGTCGAGGTGGGGGGCTGCGCGTTGCCGTGGCGTATGGTTCAATTTATTTGCCGCGAACTATAATATACTTTGTTATCTTCACAAAATTTAATTACCTATATTTTCTGTCAAATGAACATAATATTATACAAAACAAATCAACAAATTAACTTCTTATTATGGCTAAAAGCACTCCAATAAAATGGTTCTTAACATTTATTTACGTAGGTATTAACGTACCCACTATGCCATTCTATATATAAAAGGGTCAAGTGCGTTTCGACCAGCTAGTTCAATAACCCACTGTCCCCAAATAGATATTTTCCAGTCATTTATAATTAGCTTCCAAATGTGTCTATTATTAAGCTTTTACCGCTTGCCTCGGATTGGACTGACGGATGTTTTGGTGTCCTATTCGCCAGGGTCGTGTGTTTGCGACTGGACACTCACGTCTCGTTTAGCTCTTCAATCTCCCTAGGTGACAGAAGAGCTGACGAGCTGGAGTAGGTATTCGTTCGTGATGTTTTTTTTTAATGGGAAATTTGTCTAAAGATTGCTCCCGCTCTAGTCTACTGACTAAAACCCACTCCTATTTACCTTTTTTGACTTCTTTCCAGGCCCTTGGGGTTCTCTTTCGTACAACCCATAGTCTCAGTACCTACCTAGGCTTCGACCCTGCCAACCATGACCAAATAACCATAGGGCCACATACAGTTATTTGGTCAGGTTTGTGTGACCCTGACGGAATAATCGCGTGAGTATTTGTCGGATATGTCCGACATATAATGCTAAAGATTAACGTTTTGTTTTGATTGTTACAGGCACTTCAGATCCATCTGCAGCCGGAAGAGGGGGATATTCTGATATTCATGCCGGGTCAGGAAGATATTGAAGTTACTTGTGAGGTAAGAATATAACTGGAAGCGCAAAAGTAATGTCGCAATGTAAATTCGCCTTTGGGCACGCGGCGCTTTATGGCGGTAAGTCCCCTCTTTGAGGATTAGTGTCCTCATCTTCCACATGACGTAGGTCCTCACCGGACATGGTAAGTTCGGGAGGTAAACGCCCGGGCGTCACCACTGCTTGGACCGCCCGGAGGACGCGGTAAAGCACTATTTCACCTGTGGTAAACGATGATGTGGCCGACGATGGAGCACGTAATTTTGAAATAAGAAAAAATCTTTTTTGGTGACTTTTGAAACAAATGAGTCTAGTATCCAATTTCATCGTTTCCAGGTGCTAACTGAACGCCTGACGGACCTGGACAGCGCGCCCCCGCTCACCGTGTTACCCATATACTCACAGCTGCCCGCCGACCTACAAGCCAAGATCTTCCAGAGAGCGCCGCCCGGACAGAGGAAGTGCATCGTTGCTACTAACATTGCTGGTAAGATTTTCACGGTCGAAGTGGTCAGAAAGGCTTTTATCAATTTCTTTCAGCTTATATGGGTAATAATGAATAGATAATATGAAATAATTTAAGCACATGATATCGGTGACTATAGGCGGGTTTCTGAATTGAGTATTTTGAGTTAAGAACGTCTTAAACCATACTTAAATGCCAAATTTCGACAGGTTTACAGGCTAAAGTAGAGTTTGAGTAATTCTCAACTTCAAATGCTTAAATCAGAAATCTGGGGTTAATAGGTCTTATGCTAAACAATGTCAGAAAGGGAACTGAATTGTATTTATTACAAGCTTTTTTTAGTTTCACCTGTCCCGATGTTTGTCTGTAATCAAATCTTGAAATATAAATTTGATCCACTTTCCGGTTACCAATTAAGCTAAAATTTTGCGTACATGTCTAAATCAGATTACAATTCAAAATTATTATGAGATAGAGCTATTTGATGATGGAACCGGAAGATTTTTTTTTAATGGTAGGTATAATCATCAAATGACAAATCCCGCCCTTGGGTGGGGCGGGAGATAGTGTCAGACTCTTACTGACTAAAAACCTACCCTGCTCCTTTCATTGCCTTCGTCCCAGGGCCCCAGATTTATGGAACCAGAAGGTGGCCTAAGGAACTTGGTCATTAAACTACACCCCCATTGCAACCCCATTGCCAAAGGCAAAATCTCTAAATATTTCAAAATTCTTACTGAAATAATGGTCTAACAAATGCTGTATAATCGAAGCACTTGGCTTTTCGAGTTTTTAATAAGTTTAAAAGGCTGATAAAGCAATTGACGAACAATCGTCAGGCCAATTCCAACCAAAGCTTATTGAGACATTTATCGAGCGCCCATCCCACAAATACGATGACACAATTCAGCCGCGAACACCGCAAACTACCCACTTACAACTAATTACGGTACATTGAATCTGTTGCCACAAATGTATGTAGTCGGGCAAAGATTGATTTGTCAACGTCATGCGACAATGGTGCAATTCTTGTTGGACGTACTTTACGGATGATTACTTTACTCGAATGATGCTATGATTTGTAAGTTACCGTTCTAAGCTGTATGCTTGTGAAAATTTAACAAATATTAAAAGAAGAATATCTAAAGATTACAGTAGAGTGTGTGGAAAACCGATGACCTGGTGACCGAACCGATGAATAGGATCGGTTGTTGTGGTGACACTTGGGAGAGGCCTATGTTCAACAGTAGACATCGAATGATGTTACTGAGTGAGAAGGGACTGGGAGACTTCTTTCTTTTTTTAGAGCCTATAATCATCAAATAAATTCGTCCACTCTGGATGAATCGAGGTGTGTTACATTTTTCTTGACTAAAACCACCTGTGCTGACAGCTCTTTGAGGCAGACTTGGGACTCAATGCGCCATCAACCAAGGCCTGGTCCTCGCCCAGGGCACCTTCCTACGTAAGGTTTGAAGATTGACCTTCCTTCATATTTTCCGCCAGCTCCTTCGCTTGCGAGCGAAGGAGTTGGCAGAAACTGCTTCTGGGTTACTGCTTCACAGAAGGAGGTGACCGCATTTCATATCCTCTCGCTCTGTACAGGTCCAGGTCATGGCCTGGACTAGAGAGGTAGGTACACTTTAGTCTTGCAAGACCCAATCCAACTCCCAGAGAGAAGGTCTGAGTCTCTGCACTGGGAACATTATAGGCTGATTTATACTATGTTTACCTGATTTTATATTTTTTCAGAAACATCACTAACGGTGGACGGTATAATGTATGTGATAGACAGCGGATACTGTAAGCTGAAGGTGTACAATCCCAGGATTGGTATGGATGCTTTACAGGTGAGATTACTTAGCATCCTTTTATTAGAACAACTATTTGCTTACCATAAATAATTGTTCTTGCGCCTCTAAACTCACACACTCACTCCTAGTTTCTTTTATTATTAGTGTATTAGAACATTGACAGATGCAATATTTTTTAACTTATACCCACTATATTTGTTGCATTACCTAATCACTTAAATGCCATTAGTCTAATGTATCAATGTTGTGAATTTCCCTCTTTGCCAAGAAGTCAGTCAACCCGATAAATTGTGCTAAATGCACATTCCAAAGCGAATAACTCAACATTCTGCACCATCGAGTAGATCTCAATGGTGCAAAATGGTGTGTTACCCTCTCTTATCTTTTATCTCTTCCCAGATCTACCCAGTGAGTCAAGCAAACGCCCGCCAGCGCGCCGGTCGAGCCGGTCGAACGGGTCCCGGCAAGGCCTTCTGTCTCTACACCCAGAGGCAGTACCAGCACGAGCTCCTGTCTTCCACCGTGCCCGAGATACAGAGGACTAATTTGGCCAACACTGTGTTGCTGCTCAAGAGTCTGGGAGTTGAAGATCTACTGGCTTTCCACTTTATGGACCCACCGCCTCAGGTAAAATACACCTGCAGGAGCTTCTGACTTCCACCGTGCCCGAGATACAGAGGACCAATCTAGCCAACACTGTGCTGCTCCTCACAGACTCTTCTCAAGGTTGAGGATCTGTTGAGTTTCTATTTTATGGCTCCACGGCCTCCGGTTA
Source organism: Leucania comma (assembly GCA_958295575.1). Classification (NCBI taxonomy): domain Eukaryota; kingdom Metazoa; phylum Arthropoda; class Insecta; order Lepidoptera; family Noctuidae; genus Leucania; species Leucania comma. The sequence continues at coordinate 21,206,726 of OY282478.1, read as the reverse complement.
GATACATCAATACAAGCTACTGTCCTGCTACTGGCCGTGTCCACGATACCAAGCATCAACTTGGCCAATACTACTGCTGCTGAAAATCTTGAGATCGAAGATCTGCTGGATTTCCACTTCATTTACCCTCCGTCCTTTCTCACTCCACCCTAGACCGGGAGGAATCATTAGATGATTTTTTCACATCAAAAAAGGGAGTCAACGGGATGCTGTATTTTTTCCTCGAAGCTAAATAATAACCGAGTATATCATTTATGAACTAATAAGTTAATCAAGTTTGCCACTGCAATTTCTACTTTTCACGCTACTGTCCAAACTGTCAAACAACCATAATCAGCAATACACAAATCAATTTGTTAGTGGCAACAAAAATTCATCCAACCCGCACTGGGCCCGCGTGGTGGCCTGTGTCCCAGCAGTGGGAACATTAAAAGGCTGATGTTGATGATGATGAACGAAAATTCGATCACTTTAAACCTTAATTTTCCCAGGACACAATCCTAAACTCCATGTACCAGCTGTGGATCCTGGGCGCGTTAGACGGCACGGGCGCGCTGACGTCGCTGGGGCGGCAGATGGCCGAGTTCCCGCTGGACCCGCCGCAGTGCCACATGCTCATAGTCAGCGCTGAGATGGGTTGCAGTGTCGAAGTACTTATCATTGGTATGATCATTTTTTTTTTTTTAAATATTTTTGACCTATTCCTCTTTTGTCCTGTTCTACTAAAACGCTTCGAGTCATATGGTCTATGGAACCGGATTATCTGTTAATTTTAATTTTGTATTTCCAGTATCAATGCTTTCGGTACCGTCAGTATTCTACCGGCCTCAGGGTCGCGAAGAGGAAGCTGACTCCGTGAAGGAGAAGTTCCAAGTGCCGGAGTCTGATCACCTCACACTACTGCATCTTTATAACCAGTGGAAAGCTAACAAGTATGTCAACTTTATAAAAAGGTTTTGTTTAACTAGAAATTAAGGCTAAGAGAGATAGAAAGAGGTTTTTTTTTTAATTGCAATGTACATAAAAAAATATTTATTACCTGACCAATGCCCCTTTATTTATTTATTTTCTTCTTCATTATTATTCCCCTTTATTTATTTCTTTTCTTCTTTATTTTTTTCTTTATTTATTTATTTTCTTCCTTTTTTTCTGACCTTTAAACTTTTAGCTAAAAAAAAAAAATAGGACCACTATAAACAAACCAACGTGTATACATTAGTTTTGTAAAACCCGAAACACGTGTCTAGTATTTTTATGTAAAAAATCTATTTACAAAATCTCATAACTGTATCATGAAAAATCACAAAGTTATAAGCTTGTTATTAACTTGGTTGTCCGTAAAAATCATGGTCTGAGCGACTGGGGGGTTGTTTTGCTACCGCACCCAGCTCTGCGCTGGCTGCTAATGCCCGCTACGACCTGCTGTAACCAATATTGTACTTAATCTTTCGGAAAAAACATAACATGGTGTAAGAATTATTGGAATCGATTCAGTTACTGATTCTGAACCCCAAATCTTTTCCTTTCTTCCAGTCCATCCAAAGGTTGTCTGGTAGAAATTGCCCTGTGCAAAAAGACCGCCTATTGTACACTTATTTTCTTTATAAATGTATGTCCTAATAATAAGTTAAGGTGTGTAATAAAAAAATAAATAATAATAAGGAGGCTCTCGTTAGGCGGCTGGATCAAGGGCTTGATTCAGAAAGCGGTACTCCTGGACACGGCTCGTATTGTTAGGAGGTTCCTTTCTCTGGAGCCTTGACCGCCGGTAGCTTGGACCCTGTTCCCGATACCATTGGGACACTATTTTTAAATGATTTTTTAATGTGTTTTTATTTTTAAAGAAATATTTAAAAAATATTTTAAAATATGGTTGAAGAGTAAATAAATGGAATAATAATAATAATGTTGTATAGATTAGGTTTTATATTCGGCCTCGAATCACATAAGTATTATATATATTTGCAGCTACTCCGGCCAGTGGTGCACCGAGCACTTCGTGCACGGCAAGGCGATGCGGAAGGTCCGCGAGGTGCGGCAGCAGCTGAAGGACATCATGCAGGCGCAGCGCTTGCCGCTCGTGTCCTGCGGCACGGACTGGGACACGGTGCGCAAGTGTATCTGTTCTGGTACGTAATATTTATGGTAAAGAGGTACCACCTAAGTTTTTTGAATTTTGCAGGTCAGTGTCAAATTCTATGTTCCATAAAACATAATTTGGGACTGTAACACGGATTTATTTAAGAGCCCTTTCACATTTCGGAATTACGCAAATTTAGGTATTTTACGCATCGAGCGGGCGGCGAACTACGTGAGCGATATTTTCATTCAAGCTTCTTGCAGTCACGCTCGTACTATGATATTGCGAACACGACAACTAAACGATCTTGATCTTCCGAAATTAAATATTTCAGATAGAAGTTGAAAGTTTTTGACGAGTTATTTTAATGTTATTTAATTAATCAATTTTTTACATTTTTTATTATTTATGAACTTTCCTGTTGAAACGTGTTCATTAAAATATTTTAATTGTCATGCAGTAGTCGATTATAATATCTACTGTTTATAGCATAGTTGTATACCAGTAGTTTTTTTTTTAAGTGATACAAACTAGTGCTTGACTGCGATCCCACCTGATGTTATGCAATGATGCAATCGTTGATGAAATAGTTTATTTAGTTCCTGTTCACTCTAAGCTTAGTATATAGTAGTATGGTTGAAATCTAGTCCAGTAAATGAAACCACCAAATTAATGTATTATTTATTTTATTATTTTGTACAGTCAAACATTATATTTTTGCATCAGAAAAATATTCTCCGAAAAGGCATTCATTGAGCTTTTCTAGAGTCGATAACTTCAACTATAATAAGTTTAGTATCTGTACCTCTACCATGAGTTTTAAGCAATAGTATTCGTCGCTACTCGATATCGACGCCGTAAATATTTTGTATGGCAAATTTTGGTTCTGCAAGTGACCGCTAGAGGCGCTGCAAAATTTGCCATACAAAATATTTACGGCGTCGATATCGAGTAGCGACGAATACTATTGCTTAAAACTCATGGTAGAGGTACTGGTATATTAATAAAGAGTGAACTTTATACTCATCGAAATATACCGTTCGATAATAAATATTTACAAAGATCAAAAACTGCGTTCGTAGTTCACACGCACACAATAGCAATGCGGTAGGGTCTATGTGACAGTCGGCGCACACGACGGTAGTATCGGAACGAAGGCGCGCGGGAAATAAACTGACATAGGTCCTACCTCGACAAGCGCTCGCGCGGTACTTATCGCAGATGGCCGGCGCAGGGAAATATATAGTATTTTTATTTATTTAATTAAAAAATAATAGTAGCGGTTTAAAAAAATAAAAATAATACTATCGTTTAAGCAAATGTTGATAATTATTTTGGTATAAATTTTACACCTAAATAATGTAGAACGTTGGAGATATTGGGGTTTGTTTCGAAGCCTTTTCGGTCGATAATTGATTTACGTAGATTTTTTTTTCTTTACATAAAGGACATATAACGAAAATGTAATCTATTATTATTGAAGTATAGGATATTCAAGAGTTAATTATATATTTTTTATGGTAGATTTTCAGTAGAATCTCCAAATTAGAGCTCCCAAATCATGTCTCCGTGAGTTTTTGCCTAAACTTGCATCGGGAGAAAGCTTATTACTACATAATTAAATAATTTATCTAAAATCAGTTCTGAGGTTATTGTAGTAGAGAAAACGAACTATTTTAACCAAGCAATTGTTATTTCATACAACGAACGTAAAATATAAAATTTCAACGTCGAAAACTAGCAATTTCGCGTTTTTTTGTAATACGCCTCTTAAGGAATTATAATCATTAAAATCAACAATACAATATTCTCAGTTCGTCTAACCTTATACAGTTTTTTTTAATATGAGTCATGTAATAACAAAGGCGGAAATATCCACTCAATGTCAAAAATGAGCTAAAAATGCGGTGACGTAGTTTATAGTGGTAAACACATTACACAATAAATGTGGTAATAATTTTTAATTCCACGATATAATATTTTACTGCTCCTCATGAAATCCTGCCGCTTTTGTTATTATATGACTCATATATAGTGTTAATTTTAATAAGTTCTTATGTGTGACACATATAAACATTTTGTACAGTCCTATAGAGAACTAACTCAAAATTATTTGAAAATTAAGTTCTGAAACATAATTATGATTTCATTTTTGAAATTACTATTTATTAGAATTAGTTCTCTTCATGATTAAGCGTGCCATTTTTCCTTTCTTACATCTCTTCTTTCTATCCGCCACCTCAAAAAGGCAAGTGTTCTCTCGGCGCTAAACTATAGTGCTGTGCTTCAATCTGTCATGTAGTCGTGACTGTAGCGTGCTCGGCACATTTTACTTGGTCGTTAGTGGTCAAGAATTACTAATTGTGATGGAAATACATGACACATAAAGTAATTTGTTATTTCCCTCTTAGCGTACTTCCAGCAGGCGGCGCGGCTGAAGGGCATCGGCGAGTACGTGAACTGCCGCACGGGCATGCCGTGCCACCTGCACCCCACGTCGGCGCTGTTCGGCCTGGGCACGTCGCCCGACTACGTGGTGTACTACGAGCTCATGATGACCACGAAGGAGTACATGCACTGCGTCACGGCCGTCGACGGCCGCTGGCTCGCCGAGCTCGGGCCCATGTTCTTCTCCGTTAAGGAGACGGGGAAGTAAGTGCTTATTCATTTTTTTACTATTTTTTATCTGTGATGGTTTTTTTTTAAGGTGGGAATGAATCGAATGACTTCTCCCGCTCTAAGGCGATTGAGAAGGCGTGTGACTTTTACTGAATAAAATCACACCTATGTATATCCTTTAAGGCCAACGCTGCCTTAACACTTAAGCGGGCGCACGCGCGGTCCCATAAAAAAGTGCAGCGTCGCGCGTCGCCGCGCACCCGTCGCGGACAGCCGCGCCTCGCGCCTGCCGCTACGTAATAATACATTAAAGTTCTCCATCGTCACGACTACATGCACACTGTTATAGTTGAACTAGCGACACTGCGCAGTTAATAATCCGGTGCCACATACTATACAAGCGCATACGCAGCGTTGGCCCTCAGTTGCCCTTTGCATTCTAAGACCGCGAGGCCTTTTTCCAGTGGTTGACCTTTAACTGCTGTGCTACGTGTCGCAGGTTCGATTCAAGCACGGAACAAGTATTAGTATGATCTACAGATAGTTGTTATATAGTTGTGAGTGTCTTGTGTATGTGAGTTTACATGTTTGTGTACCCAAGATACAAGCGTAATTCCTAATGGGGCAAATTAAAAAAAAAAAGATAAATGTGGGATTTGTCCTTCCTTTAGGTTCAAGTTTATTCCGTACCAAACTTCATCAAAATCGGTGCAGTAGTTCAAACATGAAAGCGTAACACACAGACAGCGACTTTAACATTTCGTCTCTTTGCTTACGACAACCCGACGTACGGCGAGTATCTACCCTTACGGTTTTGAAACCGCTACGGTCCGGACTAAGCACTTCGCCTCGTCGTTTATTACTGCGTACATCGAAGAACTGGAACAATTTGCCTGCTGCGGTCTTCTCATCAGATTATAATTTGAGTGTCTTCAAGGCTAGAGTGAATAGGCTCTTTAAAACTAGTGTGCCTCACCATCAACGATTGCATCACTTACCATCAGGTAGGATCGCAGTCAAGCACTAGTTTTTATCAAATAAAAAAAAAGTGTGACTTAACACTTTGTTGAAACAAAGAGTTGATCTATAATATTAGTAGAGTAGTATTTCAGGTTTTGTCAATTTCTCGATGGTTTTTTTTTGTGACTCAATGATAATTAGAAAGAACTCTATTCTTTCATTATCATCAAGATTCCTGTTACAGTTCGGCCGACGGATCTTGGCGCGTCTGAAATTAGGCTCTGCGAACTTTAGCGATTGTGCACTCATAAAAAAAATAATGGTTTGAAAAAATACGAGTAAATGCCAATAGCAGTTGTTATTGCTGTTAACAACTGTTATAGGCGTTTATTTTTATAAATCATTCATTTGGCGCGCTTATTTTGAGCGCTAAAGTTCGCAGAGCCTGACTTCAGACGCGCCAAGATCCGTCGGCCGTACTGTACGTAATATTCTTATAAGCTTAGCCACATCTTTTCCGCACAGATCAAACCGCGACAAACGTAAAGAAGCAGCCGTCCACCTCCAACGAATGGAAGAAGAGATGAAGCAAGCTGAGCAGAAGATGGCAGAAGAGCGTAAGAAGCGAGAAGAAGATGTTCCAGTCAAGCAAGAGGTCGCCACTCCGGGGCTCAACACTCCTCGTAGAACCCCGCATAGACTGGGGCTGTGAGAGAACAAATGCGAGAAAACAAATGTTAACTGTGTATTTTTAAATAAGTAAATAAAGGATTTTTGTAATAATTTTATGGTGTTCTTTTTCAGGATCCCATACCTCAGAAAGAAAAAAAATTAAACCGTTATAGGATCGACGACCGTATGTCTGTCAAGACCCTTTATCTCTAGAACGCGTGGAGGTATCGAGTTGATATTAAAACCATATACTGAAGTCAGCAGTCCCTTGAAGCTGTGAAAAAATCAAGAAAAAGTTTTAATTCTAAGTTAACAAAAAAAAACTTTGAAACATATATTTCGACACTCTCAAGGGAATCAAATTCATAGGGCACTTTCCGTGGACCTAGTACCTTAAAATTTGGTATTCTGAAGCAAGGTCTTATAGCACAAGAGTAGGAATAAATCTAAAAACTGTAAATTTGCAGACACGTCACAAAAAAAAAAATTATAAATATTTTATTCTATTCTACTTTTTCCTATTCGGGAAAATCTTCAAGACTGGGGATTTTTCTGAAAAGAAATTTTAAAAAATTCGGGAAATGAACTATTTACTTAAGTTACTTTGTACGGTGCCCTCAATGTGCGAGTCCGACTCTCACTTGCCCAATTTTTTTTTTCTTAGACCATGAATGTTGTACATCCGATTACACATCTGCCATAAAACACGTGCGCTTTTAAGAATCATCTCTGTACCTTGCTTTTTGGGACTTAATTTTTGCAAGATAACCAACGGGTCGAAGTTTAAGAAAACGATATTTTATGACTCACTCGATTCTTTAAACTTCGATTCTGTGGTGCTATTCTCTAAAACGCAGCGCTGTCTAAACGACGAACACCCAAATAGGATACATTGGATTGTCAACCTAATGTATGTGTAGATTGGATTGTTAATTCAATGTATCCTATTTGGATGTTCGTCGTTGCGGCAGCGCTGCATTTTCTTAGAGAATAGCACCACTGGTTGATTCAAAAACTGATATTCTTGAGGGAGAATCACCGTCCCTACTCAGACCAGACATGTAATGAGAAAGTCAGGCAAAGCTATATGTAATGGCTGGAATAGAAATTGTGGAAGTTTTTTTTTTAAGTGGGTAATCATCCAATGACTTTTCCTGATCTTGGGTGGAGCAGGAGGGCGTGTCAGACTTTAATTGACTAAAACCCATGTTCCTTCTTTATTTTGCGTTCCAGGGTCCCGGGTTTTACTTTCGGAAGCGAACTCGTGGCCCCAGTAAGCTTCTTCCGTGCTGGGCCCCCGGTTTTCCTGACATTTTTTGAGGCGCGCGCTAAACACTTCGCGCCGTGGACGACTCGGGCTCGGTCCGTAAGGTTACCGGACAGTCAGACGGCGAGCTACCCGTTGCTCGCCGTTCACAACCCGCAGAGTTTAGATAGATAAACAAAACTTGGCTTGGAAAACAAGTGACCTGAAAAGTGAGCAGAGCAAACTTAAAGCAAGCAATTACGACAAAATAATTAAATGAAATCAAAACAACGATTTTTGAAACAAAACTTTATTCAATAAATCATCGTCTTCATTTAATTACAAATTAGTCAGGAAAACTATATATAAGGGCGAGTACACATCAATGCGGTGCGAATCCACATCACATATCTTGCTTGCTTGCCTATTTAATCGAAGTCACGGTAAGTCACAATAAGATTAGCAAAAAATTTTTTTTTTTGTGCAATGGCTCGGAATCATTCGTAATTTTTTTTTTCGGATATTATAACAACAAATACGATTGTTCCCATAGACAAAATATCGAATATGAGTGCATAACGCCCTGAGATGAACCAAAACAATAACAACAACAACAATCAACATTTTTTTGACGTATCTGACTGGCGACTTGTCGGCTACGCGACTGGTAAGTGTCTGTGTATCCTAAGGCCGTGTACAGGAAGCTGGCAGCCTGCGCTGAATATTTCCAGGCGCGCCGCGCGGCTCCGCTGGCCGCCGCTAGGTGAGCACAGGCTGCCAGCTTACTTTCCCTATACGGTCTAAGTTATGCGTTGCGTTTGCGCACCGTACTGTTGAGTGCTTGCCCTAAAACACCGTTTGGCAGAATATCATTAACCCTTTAACAACAAGTTATTTAGTTTTATTATTGCATGCTGTTTAACATTCTTATTTTACTAATGTATTACAGTCGAATTTAAGAGATCAAAATAACCATTGACCATAAATTATAACATTTATTAAAATATAAACTATATTTTTTCCTTTATGAAAGTTCATTCCTTCATGAAAGTTCACCAATCTTTTTATATATGGTATATTGTCTTCTTACTTTCGTTTACCTCTTTTAGTAGGAGACCAATTTAAGACTCCTTGGCGGCCGCTACTAGAGATGTCATTTTTTAAACAGACCTAGCGTGTCAGTTTTCTCACACGACTCTTGTTTTTGCGCTTTTATGATCTGGTAACTAAGGCCTTTAGGTCAAGTCTTTATTTTTATCGAATAGTTACTTAGTTTTTTTGTAGTAATTGGCAGCTAATGTGTATCGTGTAGCTAAACGCAGACGCTTGAGATACAATATCTACTGAACTTCCCACCAAAAAGCTCATGGCACTAATAAAATATTAACTGAGAGCTTTGAACAGTGTTATCCGTTCGAATGACTTTCATTGCCAGGAATTATATAAGTAGGTTAGTAGTTATGTCGTCTCTACTCACTGCCGGCGCGAAGGTAGGTGCTCTGTAGCCCTACAAAAGTGATAAACATTATTCGTTCATATTTAAAATTTACTTTTTTAACTATGTACAATTTATGGATACTGGTATAATTGGTGTTTAAAATGAGATCTAATGCAAGTAAAATTAAGACCGATATTCGGATACCGATCCAAGGCCTATATTTTAAAGCGATACTCAGTGTTACAACGTCCAGTCAAGCACGTAGATATTTAAGACTGAGCAGTTCTCTAAAAGTCGATCCTTCAATTTTGTTTTGGAACTTTTTAATATTTGCGAAAGTAATGTAGTCTATGGATAGTTATATGTTACAGTCATCAACATAACTAAGGTAATAAAAATAGGCGATTAACTAAAATTGTGCATTTTATCGAAAGGATATATTTACATATTAAATTTACCGACATTCCGTAAGATGGTAAGTCGATTTTTACAATCCATTATTTTATCTGTATTCTTTAAACTTTTGCTTATATCAGTCATTAAATCTGGAGTGCATGTGTAATTTAAGTGTTGCCAAAATACTATAAATGCTATTAGTAATAAAAGATATTATCTGTGTTTTATTTAATGTATTTTATTCTAACGGAACACAATCAAAATCAGTTCTATAACGTTTGAACATACATTCAGGCGTGATTTTATAATTTATACCATTTATATTTATACTATAATAATAAAGAAGTATATACACACGGAATTCTAATACGAACATCATAAGAAAAATAATCTTTGATTTTCTATAAATATTTCGCAAAATATTCAATCCCAATGTCCTAAAATATGGCGACAGTCGGAGAAAAAATACTAAAATGGTAGAATTTTTTAATACTATGCGTCTCTTTTGTGAAAGATGAAACTCTTAATTTGGTAGGAATTGGATTACTTAAACACGTAATTATTTACTGTCTATCCACTATTTCCCGCTCCGCCCAAGGGCGGGAAATATCATTGGATGATTTTACCTACCATAAAAAAATCAGTTATTTATTAGGCATTTATTTGATTGGATGTTTGTAGCTTTTAGAGATGACATATACCTTTGAAATAAAATTTATTAATATCAATAATAGGATCGACCCATAGGCGGAAGTTGAAAGTTCAGTGGCATCGACTCGACGTCCGAGCTCACCTAACAAAATAATAATATCTTGGTATAATTTTCGAAAACTCTCCGACTGCTACCGACTCAAAATAGAAATAACTTTTAAAACACTTAGTTAATGAATAAATCTTCTACTCGATTGACTTACACTAGGTGCATCGTGTGAAAATAACAATAATATTGCAAAAGAGTATAATCATATTAATGATAAAACAAAAAAGAAACCAATGTACTTAAGAAACAAGCGTCAGGCGTCAACGAGTTACCTAGTCTAAGTAAATAAGTAGATCATTTCTTAACAATAATAACCCAGCTAGTGTTGCCAGAAAAAAAAGAAAACTATAGAACAACCTTCAATGTTTTAATCACAAAAAAAATATAAAATATTTTCCATACAATTGTCAATAGTTGTGTTTATATTAAAAATAATATGATTACTGTAGCGACTACCGTACATTTTACTATAAAACTAAACTTCAAGTAGGTACGTCATCACTTTGGAAGGACTCATGTTCATGACGTCACAACGATTACGTCATCTACATTACATTTATTCTGCGTTTATATTTAAAGTAAAACTTTTTTGGTGACATAACTCGTGATTACGGTCACAAAAACTGCGAGAGGAGCAGTCGATATTCTTCAGTCTTGCATTCATTCACTCATTCATTGTAGTTCACGACCTGGAGCCGTCAGATCAGCAGCTAATTCGTTAGCTCCCATTTTAAACTAAAGAAAGGCAAATTTTTCGCACGCGACCTTTTGCTTATTAAATAATTTTGCGTTTTTCATCATCATCAGTTCCACCTAAAGACGACACGTCATATGCGTCTCGCGTCTATCGGATCCCTGCACCAGGTTTTCGGTGGACCTTGTGGGCGCGTGGTCGCCACTCCAGCCTCCCTCGCCAAGTCATGATCGCTTCGTTTAGCGTAAACACTTGGAGTTGGCCACGCCCCTAATTCCTTTGTTCTGACGTCATCTCAACGCTCAGTCACATGGTCAGGACAAAGGCATTGGAGGCATGGCCAACTCCAAGCGTTCACGCTTAATGAAACGATCATAACTTGGCTAGGGGGGCAAAACTTTTCGTGCCTATTGACCATCTCCCCCATACCCCATCGTTCTGCGAGCAATGTACCCTGCCCACCGTCACTTAAGATTGGCGATTTTTCGGGCTATGTCGGGAACTTTGGTTCTCCTGCGGATATCTTCTTCACCATTTTGTTAAGCCAGTCATATCGAATGAACTAGTGAACTCAAGAGTGACGGATCGGATCGAAAGAACGACAGTAGAACGCTCTATGGACCTAGTCCGTCCGATTTTTTTATTTTTATTCATAAGCTCGCTCTTGACCAGACTCCTGATAATAAGCGACGATGTGATCGACGATGGAGCACGCTTGTCTAGAAGCGAGTGAATAGGGGGCTATTCAAGTATTACGTAAGCACTATAGGGGGGACGGGGATGTCTGGATGGTGATTACGTCAGCAGTATATTTTGTTAGTTTTTTAAGAGAACGATATTGATGTTCCAAAATCACACGAAAGCAACAAACATTCAATGTCCTGGAAGACTTAGAGTCAGCCTCTATTTCTAGTCTATTCCTTATTTCTAGACTTATAACCACTCCTCAATAGCGAAACCAGAAAAAATCGAAAAATGCATGTACCAATGTTTACGTAAGCATGAGGGGGGTGTGGTAGAGCTTTGCTTAATTTGCTGACAAGGGGGAGGGGGGGTTAATATTTGCAAAAGATCGGCTTACGTAATACTTGAACGGCCCCTAGGTACTAACTCGACTTAAGATTCTCAGGTTGTAGATATTAGGAAACACAGATTCCGGTTGGGAACTCCACTTCTTAGCTGTACGCACAATGAATATGTTCCCAAAACGTAGATATTCAGTCTATATCTCTGAGTTTTGTCGTCTCGCTCCCACATTTCATGACCGCAGTTACCACGAACTTCAGCGTTCAATATAACAGTTTTTAATCTTATATAATTGTAATGTAGACACACAGTTAGATCAATTTGAGTTTAACTAATTAATCGATCTAGTTAGGCACTAACTATCCTACTAATCCCTCTGATTATCATCGTGTGACCGTTTCGCAGTCCTTTGGGTAATTCTGTTGTTTATTTGGTATACCATCAATTAAAAAAGTCTCGAGTTAGGAAAAATATATTGAAACATCAGTAATTAGTTTCAATATGATTTGAATGATAAAATTTGCGTCACCTTATTTTAATTTTGCCTTTTTTTTATACATTAAAGTAATTCCAAATTGACCTAATGCTTATTTTTTTCTTAGATTTTATCCTACAATATGCAATACAGGCCAAAATTTGCAGGCTTTAACAAAGTAAAATTGGGCAAGAGTTATGGCGTCTGCTTTCACCAATTCAGTTTCAAATTTTTGTGATTTCTTTGCAAAAGCAGAATGAAATACCCTATGTTTAGCAGTGGACAACATTGCCTTGTGAAGAAACAAAGTCGTGTATATATGCCTTATTAATTTGTTTTTTTTTTATGTCAGCATTTTAAGTTTCAACTAACAATTTTCAACTGCCATCTTCATCCATGACAAAGAGATCAAATTTTAGGTAAATATACTAGTAACTTTGTCGGCTTTTACAAGTCGACAAGACAATTTCAGCAATTACCGACATTGCTCGCATAGAGGCAGCATTTTAAGCACTCTTTTCTTATTATGGTCAGCTTTTTAAGCACTTTTCCACACCAAAACAATTTTAATTATTCGCGTAAGTATTGAGCCTCCATGACCTACCTTCCACAATAAACAACGGAACTACCCTCAAACAAATTCAACAATTATTCAACGCCACATTGAGTCCATTTTTCTCAATATACCTTTTCCTCGCTTCGGCGATCATTTGAGCTTTCCTCTCCTGGAAGCTGAGCTGGCGTTCCTTCGCGCTCTTGGGGAACACGCCCGTGGGCGCCGGAGTCACGTAGCGCGGCGCCGGGGCGGGGGCGCCAGGGGCGCAGCCCGACGTGGACGCGCGGGGCTCCGCCGGCGGCTCGGCCTCCGGGTTGTATGGGGTAACTCCTTCCAGGAAGTTCGTTATTGTTACGTCGACGCTGCGGGTAATAGCTGTTGCAACAAGGAAAATAATAATTTTGTAAATTGTTAAAAGTATCAAGAGTTTTTGAAGAAGACAAAAATCAACGACCATATAGCCCATAGACGCCTCATACTTGAGCTAACGCACTAATATAATTCTGTCAACTAGCTGAGGTACGAGGAAGCGGGGTACATAGTTCTGATTGGCCCTATCATGGTCCGACCTCATCTAGTTTAAACTGATGAAAAAAAATTAAAACGTATTTTGTAAAACGTATTTGCAAAATAAATATCATTTATCATTACGGCACACTAGGCCCACATAAAAATGAAATAGCCGATAATAATCCTCGTCACAGAATTTTAACCATCAAGGCGGTCGACTTTGAATGCGCAGTAACCGATTTTCGGGTTTCAATCGAAGAAGTGTAACTATAGCGAAGGGTTTTACTTATTTGGCGCATACTATAACATTAGTGTGATGCCACTGACCCAAGTCCCTGAGGATGTCGCTGTAGGGGACCCTGGGCAGCACCTCCTTGACCTGGTGCGCGAGGCGCGACACGTCGGGGGGCACGTCGCGGCGCCGCGGGGTCGTGCGGCGGTCTGGCCGGAGCTCGTCGTACTTGAACTCGGTTTTCTCGATCTAGGAGAAGAAAGAACATTTTAGGAAAATGGACGAACATCCCTATCGACTTATGTAATGACAGATATGACTGCTCAGAACTTGCTAATAAACTATGTTATGTCGTGCCAAGAACCGTGTCGGGACGGAAGGTGCGCGTACGACCGATGTTCGCAGTGGGTTCATGTCGAACTAATGCTGGGGTCCGAGCACCTCTTCGTCGCTTAAGCAAAGATTACAATGACTTTTTTACTGAAATTGATTTGTTTTCTATGTCGAATATTAGATTCCGTATCGCTTTGTCAAAAAAATATATTTGATATTGATAAACAGACTCAAACGCTTCTTTTAATAACTTTATTGTCTCTAGCATGTCTCCCTACACCTGAGAACTACATCTCAATAATTGTATTCAAACTAAAATGTATTCTGTGGATAACGGTGTGAGATTCACATTTGAATAACTATTACGAATATGTAATTCTTTAGATAAGACACAAATGTGTTACTGTTTGTTTATCCCAAATAAATAAAATAAAATAAAATAAAATCCCAGCCATACGTGCAAAACGGTTTTGGCAACACATTCATTGTGCGTACAGTTAAGAGGCGTATTACAAAAAAACACGAAATTGCAGGTTTCCTACGTTGAAATTTTAGGTTTTATGTTCGTTGTATGAAATAATGATTTCCTGGTTAAAATAGTTCGTTTTCTCTACTACAATCTCCTCAGAACCGATTTTAGATAACTAATTTAATTATGTAGTAATAAGCTTTCTCCCGATGCATGTTTAGGCAAAAATTCACGGAGACATCATTTCAGGGCTCTAATTTTGAGATTCTACTAAATATCAGCCAAAAAAAAAAATACAATTAGCTCTCAAATATCCTATACTTCAATTATAACAGGTTATATTTTCGTTATATGCCTTTTATGTAAAGAAAAAAAAATCTACGTAATTCAATTATCTACCGAAAAGGCTTCAAAACAAGCCCCAATATCTCCAAAGTTGTACATTATTTAGACTTAAAATTTATACCAAAATAATCATCAACATTTGCTTAAACGATGGTATTATTTTTATTTTTTTAAACAGCTAATATTATTTTTTAATTAAATAAATAAAAATACTATATATTTCACTGTGCCGGCCATCTGCGATTAGTACCGCGCGAGCGCTTGTTGAGGTAGGACCTATGTCAGTTTGTTTCCCGCGCGCCTTCGTTCCGATACTACCGTCGTGTGCGCCGACTGTCACATAGACACTACCGCATTGCTATTGTGTGCGTGTGAACTACGAACGCAGTTTTTGATCTTTGTAAATATTTATTTTCGAACGGTATATTTCGATGAATATAAAGTTCAATCTTTGTTAATATACCAGATACTAAACTTATTATAGTTGAAGTTATCGACTCTAGAAAAGCTCAATGAATGCCTTTGCGGAAAATATTATTCTGATGCAAAAATGTAATGTTTGACTGTACCAAATAAAAAATAAATAATACATTTGGTGGTTTCACTTACTGGACTAGATTTCAACCATACTACTATATACTAAGGTTAGAGTGAACAGGCACTAAATAAACTATTTCATCGATGATTGCATCATTGCATAACATCAGGTGGGATCGCAGTCAAGCACTAGTTTGTATCACTTAAAAAAAAACTACTGGTATACAACTATGCTATGAACAGTAGATATTATAATCGACTACTGCATAACAATTAAAATATTTAAATGAACACACTTCAACAGTAAAGTTCATAAATAATAAAAAATGTAACAAATTGATTAATTAAATAAAATTAAAATAACTCGTCAAAAATTTCAACATCTATCTGAAATATTTAATTTCGGAAGATCAAGATCGTTTAGTCGTCGTATTCGCAATATCATAGTACGAGCTTGACTGCAAGAAGCATGAATGAAAATATCGCTCACGTAGTTCGCCGCCCGCTCGATGCGTAAAATACCTAAATTTGCGTAATGCCGAAATGTGAAAGGGCTCTTAAGGACACGTCGTCGGTGTCTCTCTATGTGAACACTGTGTCCACAGGAACCATAGAGTTACGTTATATGTTACCTGCAGCGCGTCAGCTATGCTGTCAGTGACATGTTGAGCTAGCAACACGTCGTCATCGTCGTGTCTCTCTATGGCCGGCAACAGCCGCAGAGTGAACACGGTGACGGGCGTCCATAGGAACCATAGAGCATCGGACCACGGGAAGTGTGCGCGGGAGTCACCGGGGCGGTGGACAGTTACGTGGGTGAACAAGCGCTCTACACCTGAGAAAAAGAGAAAACATTAATTAATACTTCAAATATGCATTGCATCAACACTATACTACATTCGAAATAAGACTAGACGTTGGAACGTCTAGTTACGTTGGTTAGTTAGTTAGTTACGTTGGTTGGGTGGACCCAACCAATTTAAGCTTTAATTACGTTGTCGTTTATCATGACACTATGAATGATAAATGGCTGCTAGCGGCTGCAGTAAATAGTTGGAATTGTAACCAATTTTTTTGCTTTCAATACCATTCTTATGCCTACGGAATGAAGTCAAAATCGGTTGAACAAAGAGTAAAAAAGTTTGTATTATTTTTTTGGTGTTCCCTATAATAAATGGATATTTAAGGATTGACTTGATGGATTCAATTCGAAGAGCTTATCAATATAAGGTTGGCTGCGAATTTACTGACTGATAAAACCGTGAAGTTTTGCTTTTCGTAGCTGTTTTTTGTAGGAAGAATCAAACTTGATATCGTTCGCCAAGAGTTCAGATCCGCCATTAAGTTTGAATTTACCTAACCACAGTCATGTCTCCAGAGTTGATGACAGCACCTTAATGTCGCAGCTATAAGGGCGATTTTTCTTAATTAAAGAATTTCTACTGTCGTGGGTAAAATAAAAAAAAGACTCACTAATAGCGACGGGTTGCACCCTATTCCCAAGAGGAAAGGGCCAGTCGGTGAACTTGAGGAGTCCCTTGCCATTGGTGGGTCCACCTTCAGGTTGTAGCAACACTGGCTTGCTGGGACATTCTGCGAAGTGTTGCCTGTAACCAAAATAATAATAAAGTATTATGATAATAAACGCTTGCTTGTTTATATTAATGTTTCTTGTTTTTTACTTTTACCGAGTAAAACTACACCTGTTTCTTTTTATATGCCTTGCGTTCCAGGAACCTGGGTTTTCCTTTCAGAAGTCAACCCATGGCCCCAATAGGCTTCAGCCCTGCTGGACCCGTCATACAATTTTGCTAAAATCTTTTTGAGGAGCGCGTGGAACACTTCGCGCCGTGAACGACTTGGGCTCGGTCCCGTCAGTAAGCCTACGTTGGCTAGAAGTAGGGATCGGGATTCCAGCGGCCGTTTCCTTCACTAGCATTACTGCTTCGCAGAAGGAGACAATCGTCCAGTAACCGTCCGATCCGTGCCCAAATCGCAGACGGCGCGTAGTGCTCCAAAGGCGTCTCAAAGAGACACCAGCAAAACCGTACGAGCACAGCAGGGCTGAAGCCCGCCAGTGCCGCCGCGTATTGCTGAAAAAAGGAAGCCCATGATCCTAAAACGCATTGGGCAACTGAAGGACGCAGATGTGGTTTTAGTCAATAAAAGTCTGACACATCCTCCCGCTCCACTCTATAGCGGGATAAATTATTGGATGCCACCACAAACATCTTAGTTCTTTATTCGATATAATGAAAAAAATTATGAAATGTAAATTTCACCAGGATACTATACTTATAATTTTTCTTGGTAATAGAGGTTATGTAAACAAAGGAGAATTGTTGCAATATTATAGTACCTTAAGTAACTTGAGTGTAAAAAAAATAGTGATGTTCACATTCCCATATAGTAAAGGTTTGCCACAGGAAGAAAATCGCATTAGGTATAAGATCAATTCAACATTGTATAATATAACATTAAATAATCAATTGTTTCATCTAATTGACACCAACAATTATGTTGGTACTAACTATTATTTGACTAAAGATAGATATCTTGTAGATACTTACTATCTATCAAACTATTGTAAGAGACAGATAGCTATGTCGCTATCATATTATTTTCTTATTACAGCCAAGAACTTGGCTAAACAAATTGCTCCTATTGAGCAACGCTATAACATGACAACTGATTTTGCCAATAACTTGGCATCGAATATTGACATTAATATTAATTTAAATTAGACATTGAGACAACAGAGTCAATCTCTAGCTTGAATATACTGGCAACCAAAGATTATTCAAGTCAAGTTTTGAAATCAATAAATGATATCAACCTGGTGCATCAAAATATTCAAGGATTTATGAACAAAGATTTAGAAATAGAACTATTCCTTAATTGTAATCATATCGATATTCTTTGTATAACAGAACATTGGCTTAAAAGCCACCAGTTCATGTTTAATTTTAGTAATCACCAGGTTGGTAGTTCATTTAGCAGAACTAATGCCTTACGTGGTGGCTCATTGATTTTAGTTAGTAACCACCTTAAATTTAAGGAACGTAAGGATATTGTGAGTCTATCTGTTGAGCGGTCAATTGAAATAGCCTGTATTGAGTTGGACAAGTTTATTATATTAAGTGTGTACAAACCCCCTTCTGGATTGTATGACTGCTTTGAAAAGGTAATGGATGAAGTGTTTAACAAGATCTGTAATTCAAACAAATACATAATCACTTGTGGTGATTTTAATGTTAATCTACTAGAAAACTCAGCTTTATGTAGCAAAATCATAAGTCTATTTCAGTCATACAATCTTGTTAATTTGTTTTTGGAGCCCACAAGAGTAACTCCTACTAGTGCCACTTGCATAGATAATATTTATACTGATGTTATACCTAGCCACAAAAACATTATAAATTTGCTAGATTCTGATCACTGTGGGCAATTAATTACTTTTCAAAACCCAAACATCAAAGTGGCTAAAAAGAATATCACTGTTAACCCGAAAACTGCAAATCGCTTAGAAAGTTTTAAAACTAAACTCATTAATAATTTACCAGTTTTGTCAACATTAGATGATCTGAATCATCAATATGAGAGTTTTTTTAACATGTACTGTAAGCAATTTAATTCCACTTTTATACCCAAAACTATATTGGTTAATAGTAATGTATCTTTCAGTGAATGGGCTACTATTGGTATCCATAAAAGCAGAACGCGACTTTATGAATTGTATGATGAAAGAATTCTTGTAAACACTGCTGAGTTTAGTTTATATGTTAAAAATTATTCAAAAAAATATGTTCAACCGCAAAAGCGCGTTATTTGAGTTCCAAAATTAAAAATAGTAGTAATATAATTAAAACAACCTGGAATATTATAAATAGTGAAACTGGAAAGTCTAAAAAACCGTGTAATGATTATAGCCTTATAATAAATGACAATGTGGTCAATTCGGACTCACAGGTTGCCGCGGCTTTTGAAAAGTTCTTTTCAGAGATCCCCATATTAACTACAAAATCACTGAACTCATCACCTACTGATGCAGAGTCTTTGCTCAAAGAAAATGTAAAAGTTTGCGATTCGGATTTTAATTTTGAACATGTTACTTATTTAGATATAATTAAAACCTTTAATACTTTGAATGTAAAAAAGACTACAGATTTATGGGGAAATTCTGTGGATGTTGTAAAGTCTATTATAAACGTAGTAGCTCCCAGTTTAGCACTTATTTTTAATAATTGTATTGATCGTGGCAGGTTTCCTGACTTAATGAAATATAGTAAAATAATACCATTGTTTAAAACGGGTAGTACATCTGACCCCACGAATTATAGACCCATCTCAGTGCTACCCACCTTTAGTAAAATATTTGAAAAACTAATTTTACAACAGTTACAAAGATTTTTTAATACACATAAATTATTACACACTAAACAGTTTGGTTTTACAAGGGGTCGTTCAACAACCGATGCCGGTGTTGAACTTTTAGGACATATTTATAATGCATGGGAAGACAAATGCGATGTCCTGGGCATTTTTTGTGATTTGTCCAAGGCCTTTGATTGTGTTCTCCATGAAACATTAATCAGGAAACTTCACCATTATGGAATCCGGAACTCCTCCCTGGATCTTCTTACTTCATATTTGAGTGATAGGATTCAGAGAGTTGACGTAAACGGAATAAGATCACCCGGGTCTGTAGTGTCAATGGGTGTACCCCAAGGTTCAATTCTTGGCCCATTTTTATTTCTTATTTATATAAATGATTTGCCTTACCTTATAAAGGATAACCATGATATAGTGTTGTTTGCAGACGACACTTCGCTTTTGTTTAAACTTAAACGTCAGCAGCCGGTTACTGACGATATAAATATTGCCCTTTCAAAAATAGTACACTGGTTTAATGTTAATAACTTACTTCTTAATGAAAAAAAAACTAAATTTGTAAAGTTTACGATGCCTAATGTTAGGCAAGTGGAAACTAGTGTGCTAATAAAAGGTAAAGAATTGAGTCCTGAAGGTACTACAGTGTTCTTGGGCTTAACTCTTGATGCTAAGCTTCAGTGGGGCCCACACATTGATAAGTTGTCAAAAAAACTTGGTTCTGCAGCATATGCTGTTAGACAAATCCGAAATCTAACTGATTTAGAGACAGCCCGCTTAGTTTATTTCAGTTATTTCCACAGCGTAATGTCGTACGGTATTTTATTGTGGGGTAATGCCGCCGATATTCAGACGATTTTTGTGTTACAGAAAAGGGCTATTCGTTCAATTTATAAATTAAGTCCCAGATGCTCCCTTAGAGATAAATTAAAAACTATTAATATTTTGACTGTGCCATCTCAGTATATCTATGAAAATATTTTGTATGTTCACAAAAATAGAAATTTGTTTAAAAAGTACAGTGATATTCACAACGTGAATACTAGGAACAAACACAAATTAGTGGTTCCTGCGACTAGACTCAGAAAAATAGGAGGCTCATTTAGATGCCAATGTATACACTTTTATAATAAGATTCCCAGTCCTATTCAGGAACTTAGCCTTAATAAATTCAAAAAACTTGTAAAACGGAAACTTTGCCAGAAGGCTTTTTATACTGTAAAAGAGTATCTCGAGGACAAAACGGCTTGGGATTGACCTGCTCCGGTACTCACTATATTTGTTGTTATTTCATTTACTTTATTTTTTATTTTTTTTGATTGCCCGTCTTTATTATTTGTTTTATTTATTATATTTAATTTGACGATTATTGTTATTTTACAATTATGACATTGTTAACTTTTTTAATTAATTTTTTTTTTTAATTCTTTTTTATACAATTATGTCATTGTTTATTTTTACAATTTGACATTAACAATTACTTTTATAATTTTTATTTTGGCAATATTAACTCTGTAAAATTACATTTTGTATATTTTATTATTGTGAATTTGGGGACTATGTGGATTTTTTTTTCTTGTTTTTCTCTAATTTTAATTAATGTCTGACAGTTATGAGTACTTTTTGCGGCCTACCCAAATGTCCTTTCTTTGGTATTGTTCGTCAAGTCGTTGAGCTCCTTAGTAGTCCTGAGTTGAGCTTTACGAATACTGACAAATGCTTGCACTGACTGGACAGGTCCACTCAGAACTGTGTGGTTCTTTCTTCAAAAGACCATCCCAGACACTAATCTGCACGGTTCTCATATGCTTTGACCATTACTTGTTTGCTGTATGGACTTTAAAAGAGACTTTGACCCCTGAGTTTGTTTCGGTGTTTCTTCTCAGGGTAGTCAGCTAGGAAACACCGGCCTCATCTAGTTAAAATTGACGAAAAAAAAAAAAAAATTGACGTGTAAAAGTGTTTTTGAGAACCTATTTGCAAAAATAAAATATCATTTATCATATCATTTATCATTTATCATTTAACAAAAACTGCTTAGTTGAACTACTTTATTTATTATTATTATTTAATTTTTGATCCGTATTGTATTTGTGATTACCCTGTATTTTGTAGTATAGTGGCGAGAGAATTAATAAAATATTATTATTAAAAAATGACATACAAATTATGTTGTTTCGTTTTATGATTAATAATCAAATACGTAAAGAAACTAAATAAAACCATTTGGAGACTTGTTGAACCCATCTGAATATTTTTTAGTAGCAGAAAAACTTACTTTCTGATGAATTGAGCTGCATTCCTGATGCCAAGAGTTGATGCAAAAAATGGCGGTACTTTCCATTTTCTGAGCTGCAAATAAAATAACATAAATCACTTCAATTTTCTTTGTTTGAACATCAAAAAAACTGGGCAAGTGCCAACTAAATTATGTAAATATGTAGTTTAATTCCCGAATCGAAGCTCGAAGATTTTTCCGAATGGCAAAAGTATTTTGTTTTGTGACTTAAAGCCCAAACGCCCGAGCAGTGCCATAAAACAGTAGACTTTCTGAGTAGGCTTCAGAAAGTCACTTTAACCTCGGTAACTGCAGGGTTAATAGATTTGAAAAATTTATATGTTTATCATAGATTCATGAACTTCATTATCATACGATTTTTTCATGCAATTTATACTTTTAAAATATTAAACTATTTCGCAACTTTTCCTAACTCCTTCGAAACTGCTTGGATCTTTAAAAATATTTTTACATAGCAAAATTAGTCGTTAGGTGTTCGCAAAGAAAACGGATTTAAAGGGAGTATCTGTGCATTTAATTCCGGCCAAATGTTGTAAGGGACTATACATAGATAGATTTATATTCTTACACCTTAACCACAAATTTTCAGTTTTTAGATTTATTCCTATACTTGTGCTAGAACTTGCTTCATGCCAAATTTCACGGTTCTGGTCAACGGAAAATACCCTATGTGGTTGCGCGAATTTGCTTGATGTTTTAATGGACTGTATGTTTGAAAAAGCGATCTAAGGTTTGTTAACAATATGCAGGTACTGCGTCTAGCGTTTATTAATGGGATAAATGTATTAGGAAAGGAACACTGACCTTTTAACCTCGAAGGTTCCACATGGCGCCGCCGGCGGACCTCGACTTCGTACATTTAACCACTGCCAGGTCCCGTATTGCACTAACACTACACTATTGTTGAGTCTCTGAATGATTGGATCACGAAAATAGTCAATTTTCTTGTAATTTCGAGCGGGCGCGGTTAGCGGTGCGGTCACATTCACAATCGATGCACAAAACGTCAATGTCAAATCATTTCTTCAAGAGGTCGTGCGGGAAGCGGAAACGGTAGGGATAGGATTGCTAGGCCAAAAAAATAAATTACAAAAAACAAAGTCGCGGATCATAGCAAATTGGCGCAACCATTCCCCCCGGGTTTGAAGGGTTACCTTCAAAGAAAAGAAAAAAAACAAAAGCGAAACTAAACCCTATTACTAATCTAAACAATCAATACTAGGTAGCGAAACAACTTATAACTAACTATGCCACTACTACTGATTAGGCAGAGGGCAGAGGCGAATAACCGGACGCAGATACGATCCAGTTGCGGTTTTAACTTTTACGACTCGCGTTATTCCGTTCGAACCCGGAAAAACTTCTTCCACTACACCAAGAGGCCAGTGCAGAGGAGGCGCACTCTCAGTCTTCAGTATCACCACAGTACCGACTGTGACTGGATCTGAAGGAGTGTTCCACTTTTGACGCGACTGCAGCGTATGCAGATAATCTGTCCTCCATCGCTTCCAAAAGGACTGAACTAAGCTATCTAGCAGAGCGTGACGCGGGTGAAGCTGCAGTTTGTCAGTCTCGACATCTAAAGCGGGCAAATATTTAAGAGGAGTCGTCGTCAAGAAGTGAGCCGGCGTCAACGCTAGTGGCTCCGATGGATCACTAGACAAAGTCCGACACAACGGACGCGTATTCATCAACGCCTCTACCTGAGCGAGTACGGTGCTCAACTCCTCGTACGAGAGAATCTGTTCGCCTATGACCCGAAACAGGTGCGACTTAAGGCTTTTAATATTCGCCTCCCAATTGCCACCAAAATGACTAGCCGCTGGCGTATTAAAACACCAATCAATGCGATTCTCAGCTAAGACATGGGCGAATTCACTTTGGTAGTACTTGGAGCGTAAGAATGTATGTAATTCCGAAATATTGCGTCGCGCTCCAACATAATTTGTGCCGTTGTCAGAGTATAAGCGCTTAACGGGACCACGGCGAGATAAAAATCGTTTAAATGCAGACATAAAACCCTGCGTACTCAAATCACTGGTTAACTCTATGTGAACCGCACGAGTTGTCATACAAACGAATAGGCAAATGTATGCCTTTGTGGAACGTATACCACGACCACGGGCAATAGTGACTTTAAACGGTCCAGCATAGTCCGTCCCAGTATGTATGAAAGGTTTCACCGTCTGTACAACACGACAAGAACGATGGTCGGCCATTTCCGGCGCGTTGAAACGCGGGCGGAGCTTAAAGCAGGGCACACATCTGTGCACTCTAGCGCGTATCAAATTGCGAGCGGAAAGTATCCAGTACTTCTGTCGAAGAATGGACATTAATAAATCGGGACCAGCGTGACAATTCACCTTATGGTGATAATCCACCAACAAATCCAAAACGTGATCCTTGCGTGGTAGAACTACTGGATGCATTTGTTCAAACTTTAACTTAGCATTTCGCAGACGGCCACCGACACGAATGAGTCCGTCTTGCAAAAATGGTTTCAAATGTTGAAGTGCGGGACTACAAGGTTTATGTGATTCTAAACTACGAAATTCTATAGAAAAATAAAATTTCTGCAACTCTCGAAGTACAACTGATTCAGCTCTATCCAAATCAGCTGCGATTATAGAACCACGCGATGGTAATAATCTCAAAAATCTTAGGACGTAAACTACACAGCGTAGTAGTCTCGACCAAGACGAGACTCGATTAGACAACAACAAAACAACTGACTCTTCACGCGGAACTGATACTACAAGCGTATGTTTCTTCTCCTCGGGTGGTTCTGAAACAGTAGCGGGGTTAAACGGAGCATTTGGCCACTCGTTAGGAGTGGTATGCAGCCAGGGAGGGCCACAAAACCAAAGCGGATGATTTAAAATTTGCGCGGGAAGCAAACCACGTGAGAGACAATCAGCTGGGTTTTCTGTTCCAGCGACATGGAACATATTTTCCGGTGACAATTCAGCTTGAATCTTACGTTCCAAGCATAGAAAGCGTTTTTCTGCGGAGGCACGGGAGCCACCGAGCGAAAAAATATCACCCTTGAAAGGGAGCGCGACAACATAACGACCATCTTTATCACGAGTAGTCGTGCGGGTATAAATCTCCTCAGTGACCTGATCCTCAGGGCTGAGAATAGGCGGGACATTGACCTCTTCAATCTCCCAGAACTTGCGGATGGTAGACTCAAGCGGCGGCTCGACGGTGCAACAGTGCGACACAGTCGAGTAACTATTTAAATAAGCGGGTGCGGAACCAACTATAACAAACCCGAGAACTGTTTCCAGTGCGTGCGGAGCGGGGTACATCGGAAGACCTTGAATTTTACGTGATAACTGGAGATGCGGGAGAATCGAAGCACCGATCAATAGATCGATATCTCCAGGGAAAGCGTAATTTCCGTCGGCTAACTGCAAGTTCTTAAACTCCGTCAGCATGGACGTGTCAACCGGTACCGTGGGCAACCGTTCCGTAATCTTATCTGCGACTAGCGAATCCATTTCAAACGAAATATTACGATTAAAACGTGAACTAAATATTATTTTAATGGAACCGTGAATGGTTGCCTTTAAACCTCCAAAACCTTTCACTTCTGAGCGGGATGACCAATTATTAAAACTAAAACCAAGGCGTTGACAACAATCCCGAGTAATAAAATTACTCTGGGAAGCGCCATCTAGTAGCGCTCGAACGGTGTGCGGTTTGCCAAAGGCATCTACAATGACAACTTGCGCGGTCGCAAGCAAAACGGTAGTGATTTGAGTACCAGCGGCGGAAAGCGAACACAATGTTACGTCGTTTGCACTTGCAGCAGGCCGCGCGTCACAAGCGTCGCGCGTCTGCGCAGGCTGCTGCTGCGATGGCAGCTTACTACTCTCAAAATGTAAGAAGGTATGATGTCTAGCTAGACATTTACGACAGCTAACACCACTGTTACACGACGTAACCAGATGTTTGTCACTTAGACAATTAAAACACAAATTATTAGTGCGGACAAACTTGTAACGATCACTAGGCGATAATCTCTGAAATCCCGAACACTTGTACAGCTGTGCATGGCTACCCTTACACAGAGAACAGTCAGGTGTTGAGGCGGTATTAACTAGCGTATGTGCAGTCTTGACTGACTTCGATGACGCGTCTATACGGCGATCGGAACCTGTCCTATTCGTGACTTCATGACGTGCCGACGTGCGCTGCAATACCTTAATATGGTCGCGAATAAAAGATTCTAAATCTTCGAACTTAGGTATTTCTTTGCCGCGCTGAGTCGTTTCAAACAGACGAACAGTTTCAGGATCTAATTTATTTAAACCGATATACAAAAACAAAAAGTCACAGAGGTCATTGACCTTTAGGTTCTTTACTGCACGAACAGATGATGCGAAAATATTTAAAAACTTCTCTAAATTATGATCGTTACAAACGGAAAAACTTTTCAAATCGAATAATTGATCTAAATATGCGGTGGCTACTAATCGCTTATCTTCGTATTTTGTTTTTAAAGTGTTCAAAACTAAATTGTAATTTTCAGCGCTAAACGTAATTCCAGCACAGACAGCCTTTGCCTTACCGGTCAATTTTTCTACGAGATAATGCAATCTCTCGTGATCTGTCAGCGATGTGTTCCTATGTATTATATTTTCGAAACTATCTATAAATAAATTCCAATTTCGAATGTCACCATTAAATTCAGGTATTTGAATTGGCGGCAATCGTGGGCGTTCGCGAGGAGGGTTGGATAAACCACTCGCGGGGGGGGGAGTCTCTAAACTCCTAGCAATACGTTTGATACGACAATACAAGTCATCAAAGGACGACAATGCCTGATAACTCACACAGTAATCAGGATTTAACTCCAACTCTAAAATGTTTATATTATTAATTGTAGATTCAAAATCCGCGCGCAAACTATCTAAAGTTTCCAACGAACACAAGAAAGCATCTCTAATCGCCAGATCCGAGGTTTGCAAAGATTTATCACAAATTGATTGAACACGTGAAAACTGTGAGTCCCTTTTAGCGTATAAAAGCTTTAACTGAACCTTTAAATCAGTACTAACCTTGGTTCCCTTAAGATACATCTTGTTTTGATATATTCACACTATACACTCAAACAAACACTTAACGAATTATTAAGTAAGCGATAATTATCAGATAACAATATGGTAGTATTGTAAACAACAAAGCGAACGGCGAACGAACGGAATAACCTGTCTATATAATCTATGGTTTATCCGTTTCCTACAAATATTCACTCAACAATGAACGGGTATTTTTGAAATGCGTCTACCTACATGCAATTTGTAGGATGGTCGAATGAATTTTGTCAAGAAAAAGAATGCGATCGATTTATATCTACGCTGATATTTACGTAGCTAACTATAATTATGCGGTGCGGTTGACGGCGTAGGTACCGTAATTATCAATGACTCTTTAACTATACGAGCGAAATAACGTATAGTTGCCTAAATGCCTAGATGCGGGTTTTCTACTATTATATCTAGGTAAACAGGCGCGTTGCGTTTATTCCCTATGGAACAAATACTATATTGCGAAATTACAAGAAAATGATTCACGATCCTGCTCGTATGGACCAAAAAGTAATGGTTGCGCGAATTTGCTTGATGTTTTAATGGACTGTATGTTTGAAAAAGCGATCTAAGGTTTGTTAACAATATGCAGGTACTGCGTCTAGCGTTTATTAATGGGATAAATGTATTAGGAAAGGAACACTGACCTTTTAACCTCGAAGGTTCCACATGGCGCCGCCGGCGGACCTCGACTTCGTACATTTAACCACTGCCAGGTCCCGTATTGCACTAACACTGCACTATTGCTGAGTCTCTGAATGATTGGATCACGAAAATAGTCAATTTTCTTGTAATTTCGAGCGGGCGCGGTTAGCGGTGCGGTCACATTCACAATCGATGCACAAAACGTCAATGTCAAATCATTTCTTCAAGAGGTCGTGCGGGAAGCGGAAACGGTAGGGATAGGATTGCTAGGCCAAAAAAATAAATTACAAAAAACAAAGTCGCGGATCATAGCAAATTGGCGCAACCACTATGAATTTTGATTCCTTGATTTTTTTACAGCTTCAAGGGAACGCAGATTTGAGTATTTATATTTAGATTTTTTCAGTCAATTTTTTTTTCATATCCAGGTTATTTTTTCTACATTTTAGCGGTTTTTTAGGGAATTATCTTCTCGAGCTCATTATTTTGGTGATGACCGTAATATTGCAAAAAAAAAAAACGACTACTGAACTGACTTAACTTTATGATGACTGCCATTTTGTTATTTTTGCAAAATGAATATTAGCATTCATGTCACCTTGGTACTCAAGATTAATCTAATGACATCGTATTTATTAAAATCTGTCTAGCCGTTCAGGCTACAGGGTTACAGGGTGTGCCAACTAAATAGACATAATATACACAGGTTTAATCTCCCGAAAAATATTACCCATATTCTGAGGCAGTTGGGTAAAGAGGTTGAAAACATTATGACAGTGAGTCACTGGCAATACCAAGGTTAGTGACCACATTTTTGAATGGTAAAACTGGGTATTCAAAATGTAATAGTAATAACAATTAATTCCTTTGCAAACAAGCGTCACTCAACCACTACATAAAAGCTCTTCGTCCTGACCTAGGTGGTTAATATGTAAGTATCATTTATCGCGGTCATTTTTGCCTAATCACTTTAAAAAAAAATCGCTTGAATCCTGCGGCCCGGCGCCAAACCAAACCCTTTGTAGTTTTCGTTTTGAGTGCAAGCAAAAATGAACTTAGTGGTGGTCAGGCGAAAGTGTTTTTGATGGTACTTTAGGAGACAGTTCCCTTCCTAATTACATAGGTTATTAGAATGAAGAATGTCTTGATTATTTTTTTAAATTGTTGATAGGCTCGACCTCTATCTCACCTGATGGAAAGCGACGTTGTTGCTTGCACTGACTGGACAGGTCCACTCAAATCTGTATGGTTCTTTTCTCAAAAGACCATCTCAGACACTACTCTGCACGGTTCTCATACGATTTGACCATTACATGTTTGCCCATTTGCTGTATGGACGTTAAAAGAGACTTTGACCCCTGAGTTTGTTTCGGTGTTTCTTCTCAGGGTAGTCAGCTAGGAAATACCGGCCTCATCTAGTTTAAACTGACAAAAAAATTGACGTGTAAAAGTGTTTTTTAAAAACCTATTTGTAAAATAAATATTTATCATTTATCATGTGGTAGACGATGGAGCACGCTTGCCTACAAGTGCTTATTGTGCTTTTTTTGCTTTTTTAATCCAAAGGTTGACTGGTAGAGAGTGCCTTGTTGCATTAAGTCCGTCTATGTACTACTACGGTACATATCGTTTAAATAACTAAACAATTATTATAAAACAAATTTCCCCACCGCGTCAGTCTTGCCTGTTTGCGATAAACTTAAAAACTACCAAAAGAGTTTTTATGCGTTTTTTTACCAATAGACTA
The DNA here is from genome assembly GCA_958295575.1 of Leucania comma. Taxonomy (NCBI): domain Eukaryota; kingdom Metazoa; phylum Arthropoda; class Insecta; order Lepidoptera; family Noctuidae; genus Leucania; species Leucania comma. Next base: position 21,177,202 of record OY282478.1, on the reverse strand, counting down.
AGATATTAATATTAATAGAGAATAATTTATGAGGAATGTTGTACATGCATAATATAGTAGAGAAAAGCCAAGAATTTTAGACTTCTAACACACGACCGTGCAAAGCTACGGCGCGCGGTGTCGCTAGTTCGTAACATCTATATATCGTACGTGGTCAATAAGTTGAACGAAAATGGCCGTCGTTGCTATGGTTACGAACTAACGAGCAGCCCGAAAATCTATTACTGCGCATTGAAGGTAATATATATTTATATAGTTCACGAAGCCAAACAATCAGTTCACAAATTCAAATAAGATAACCAAAATAATGCTGCCCGTCTCGGGAATCGAACCCAGGAACACACTGTAAGCGGTAGCCAATGACCAACGAGGCAGTTGACAAAAGTTAGAAATACCTTTATTTAGTTTTATTTTTATGTATAAAGTTCCTAAGGCCATATTGTGCGGTCCGTCGTACATTGCCAACACAAACATATGTTTGCGCGAGCGATGACGCGGCACGCTGCTGCAATGTACGACGAACGCCAACGCGCCGCGACTCCGTTAACACGGCCTAAGTCAAAACGTCATCTGCACTCATACCACACAACACTAAAAATACCTACATATTGATTATTATTTATGTAAACAGTTTATTGACCTCAGATTAACATACGCATGCATTGGAAACAGCATAAAAATAGCGTGTTGTAATAAAATTATCATTTGTGTTGGAAAGGATTCTTATCTTATTTTTATTTTGTTAGCTTTTTAGGGTTCCGATGGATGCCAACGGGTCTCTATTACTACATAACTCTGTGTTGTCCATTCGTGTGTACGTCCTTAAGTCTGTCCGTCTGTCAGAGGGCTGTATCTCATAAACCGAGAAGTAAGGTAGATAGATGAAATTTTCACAGAATGTGTATTTCTATTGCCGCTACATCAACAAATAATAAAATAAGGGCATACATGAAATATTATTTTAATATTGTAGTACGGAACCATACGTGTGCGAGACTCGCACTTAGCCAGTTTTTTTTTTTATATGACTGTTATTATTATTGTTGTCATGACTGAGCATTTCTTTTTATTGCAATTACAACTTTGTTTTATCGATTAGGAGTTGAAAACCAATTTGTTTTTATCTACACAATTCAATATTTCTGTTCTGCATTCTGTATAATTTTCGTAAGTATTGTTATTTTTATATGATTTCATGAATATTCTTTGTACTTTACTTTGTACTAAGTGTATCTAGGAGATTACTGACTAACTGACGTCCTGTTATTGTTACGTACATCGTACTTAAGTAGTAATCGATTTTTTCTTGTTTTTGAATTTTAAATGTATTATAATGCGACAGTACTCAATAAATCCCGTTTCTCAGAAAGCACGCTAAACCGTTGGACCGTTATAGGTAGTCAGACGCCAGAGTCTGACCATCAGTCTATACAAGGAGTATCGCGTTGCCCAGTAACTGGGTAGTGGGGGTCTGATAGGCAGTCGCTCATACACACACACAGCACACACACAGCACAGGCACAGGTATTAAGCCGCATCCGGCCGGTTAGAGTAAGTCGCGAAAAGGTGTGTTGTTGATGATTGTCTATTTTTTTTTTTTTTATAATATAATTTTCTAGCCATGTAACCTGATTATGTTTTTTTTTTTAATTCGGCGAATTGTAAACAATATGATAAGTAGCACTTTCGCATATTATTTTGCAGTCAATAACAGCAGAATATAAAATGCCTGAGTTCATTGTGCTGTGACGTTATATGTTAATTTGGGCTCTACAACTTCATCTTTTCTTCCAAAAATGCCTATTAATATATGCATAGCTCTAGTTTATATAACAGATTACTTTTAATCGAAAAAAAAAGTAACCATCTAATTTGTTCTTGTAATGTATTTAAAAGACACTAATTTAAAAGTCCATGGAAACAAGTCTAAATACGACATAAGTGTCGTATGTTTGCCATGCCGCTGCGGCGTGGGTCGCGTACCCTTTAGTTTAACATAAACGTATACAATATACTCACACTGATAGTACCGAGTACGTGGGAAGCAGCGAGCGAGTCTAAACACGACACATAGTTCGTCACCATGACACTACAGCGCGAGTCACGTGTTCCCTTTAGTTTTAGAGCTTGTTTACCGAGACGCGGCGCGTTGAGTGTTCGTCGTAAATTGCAGCAGCGGGCCGCGTCATCACTCGCGCAAATACAAACGCGCCGCGTCTCCGTAATCGAGCATGTACAGAACGGTATACAATATACTTACACTGATAGTACCGAGCACATGGGAAGCAGCCAGCGAGTCTAAACACGACACATAGTTTGCCACCATGACGCTGCAGCGCGGGTCGCGCTTACCCTTTAGTTTTACATACACACCTGGAAACAAGAAAATAACATACAATAAATGGAAACGCCGATGTTGGCTAACGACGTCATTCTTGAGACAATAAAATACTGCAGCTGCATTTGGTTACAATGGAAGCCCAATATAGTTGAGAAACAGCTAAATCAATTGGTAGCAAAGATTATCTACTACAAACAAACATTTTTTTTTAAATACATATTATTTTTTCATTTAATTTTAATAACTAATATTCCATAACTTTCACACAACGCCATCTAGTCCCAAACTAAGCAGAACCTGTGCTATGAGTACTAGACAACTGATAAACATACTTATATATTTCTAAATAGATACACCTAGATAAATTGCACCCAGACAGAACCAATGGTTGTGCACATCACATAAACATTTGTCTTGGGCTTGGGTTTTTTTTATGGTAAGTAAAATCATCCAATGATATCCCCCGCACTTCGCACTTGGGCGGAGCGGGAGACTAAAACCTAACCCTTTCCTTCATTGCCTTGGTTCCAGAGGAATCGAACCCGCGAACTCCGGCATTGCAGTCAGGGACAATGATCACTAGACCTACAGGCCAGTCGGTCAGTTTAGACTTAGACTATGTAAATCAATATACAATTGATATAACAAAACAGTAAATATATTTTTAACCATTAATTGAGGAAATTCATAGTCAGACACACAATGGAAGTCATTAAAATTAATTAATTAAATGGATAACATGTAAAAAAAAACTGAAATCCAAAAACTTTACAAATAGCAATTTTTGTGATTCATTTATATTATAATGATCATTTAGTATGAGGAAAAACCAGATATTTAAATAAAATTCAGAAAAAAAACCACATTAAGTCGTCTAAAATCAAAAACAGTTTGTTAGAGGAAAATCAATGACAACTATCAACCATCATGCTACCACTCAAAGCCAAAGCATTTATTTCAAATAAACTATTTAAAGGCACTTTCGAATGTCAGAAGTCATTCAGTCAGAAAAATGATGCTAATTGCACATTCCAAAGTATAAATCTCTATGGAGAAGAACACTGCCTCCTTTGTCTATATATCATTACATAACTCAGGCTAAGACTCACGAAGCGGTTTTTAACCGCGCCCGCCGATTTAGAGGAAGCCGCAGCTTTATTTCAAAATTTACGAGACCGCAGTTTTGCCAATGGTCGTTCGTGACTTTTTATACTTCACACAGTTTAGCACAACTTTTAAAAAGTGGTTTGGCCAATGCTCGCGAAAGGGTTAACCCAAATATTAATCAACCTCTTTTATGTTTCATTTACAACATCGTTTTGTAACAAACCAATTAAAAAACCAGTTTTAGTAGTAAACTTTCTTACCAAATGTCCAGCAGGCTAACGTTGATAGCATTTGCCTCACGCCTGACTTATTCGGTAGTATGATTGATGCAATCCATAATATCAATGCCAGGAACACTCTGAATATCAACAGTAATATACCAAATGGCAGGTATAGGAGGAAATGTAGGATGTTGTCACCGCTAAATCTGGAAAAAAAGTCAAGTGTGCTTAATAATGAATTTGTCTCTTGTCTATCATGAACAAGTTAAAAAGAAAATATGATGTGTGTAGCGAATAATAAGCATATAAAAGTTTACCTATTAAAAAATTTTGATCATGATTCAGAAAAAAAAACCGGGCAAGTGCGAGTTGAACTTGCACACTAAGGATTCCATACAAACTTAACTATGAAAATAGTTCCATTCTCGAATCAATGCTTGAAATGTTTTTCTTTTTCCCAAATCAAAATTACATTTTTTAACAGGTCAACTTTTTTACACACATTATTAGACATATGAAAATTTCATCCACAATAAAAAAAAATGTAAGGTAAAACCCCCAGGCACTGAAATTTTAATACATGTAATGAAGTGACTTTATGATTTCACTTTCTTTACAAGACTGACTAATTACAGACTTTTTTATAGAAACATTATTTGAGAGCAATGCTTTTATAGTCAAAATAACAATATCTTGGGTTCACAGAATTTGGGGAGGCAGGAGTGAAATGTAAACACATTTTACTATATGATTTAAAACATAAATAAAAGAAAATACAATAATTCTGTTTAAACCTATCTTGTATGGTTGAAAAAGCTTTTTTATGTAATCTCTTTTCTTCTATATAAATGAAAATGAATGATACACATCATGAATAACAATAGATTTTTTGCTAATTGCCATTTTCTCAAGTTATCTCATAGACATGCAGTAAGTAATATTGTACTGACTGCAAGTCTCATTTCATAACATATTCTCAAATAAAAATGATAATAAATTTAAAACAAAGGACTACAAATTAGTAGTCATTTAAAATTTTGGAATTAAGCAGCATTCAATTCCTAACATCTAAATTAAGTAGAAATTTTAAGAAACATTAACAAAGAAATTGATAAAGATAGCTGGCATTGAGACAAGGTAGACAAGAACACAGTTTTTTTTTTTACCCTAGATTCAATAACGAAGTGTTATTTCAATAAATTCTCAGGTCATGGTCAAATCCAGTCTTTTCCCTCCTTGCCAATTACACTTCCAATCTTGACAGGATATCAGTTCATGTGTTACTAAACATTCTGTTACCACATAATCCAGGCATTCGCCTACACGGTGTGCCACTTTAATATAGATTGAATGTGTAAACATTGCAAAAGTTTACATTAACATTTGACTTGCAATTTCCTCAAATAGCGACTATCAACTTTACACGAGCTACAATAATCAGTTACGTCACGGTCTAGCTTCACATGCTCGCTGGGAACACAATAAAATTTCATTGGAAATTATATGTAATACATATAAAGTATAAAGCCAACTTTCCCTTGAAAAATTAGCAAACACGTAGGTATGCGATAACAAAATGCACATTATACCTTTCGTCGTTTATCAATTTGTCCACTGTTAAAGCCATAGTTGTTTGTATAGTGAAAACAAACTTCTACAATGCTTCCTGTGCTATTTTTGACTGCATAAAATTAAAAATTTCGAACTTTTCTTCAATATCGTGATGTGTATCTACGACATTGACCATAGACTACCCCCCGATATTTTTGACAGCTCAGACTGCCAAAAAATGTCAAACCATAGACTGCCAATGCCGCTAATGTAACCAACCCCTATTGATGTGTTCTGATTTACGGCTTGGCTTGCTTTAACGACGTTACAATAAATATAAGATAAACCAAAATGGCGATCAACCTTGAAAGCGCAGCGCAGTAACAGATTTCGGGTCTCAATCGAGGTGGGAACAGTGCGTAACCAAGGCAACGGGTTCAACTTATTTGCAGCGTTCGTATATAAAATAATCAAAAGTAATTACAGGCTAATTTATAATTAACTAGCTTTTGCCCGGAGCTTTGCTCCCACTCTACCCTACTCTACGCTATACCAATAAATTGGGTTGTGGTTTTTTTTTATTTAATTTGACAAAAATTATCCTATCTCCGTCTCCATTTTTTTTTAATGATTATCAGCCAAATCGGTTCAGCCGTTCTTGAGTTAGAAATAGTGTAACTAAGTAGCATGTAGTGTTAACAATTATATTATCAACTTTGTTCGTGAATAAATATTGCATTCAGATTTTATCTTTGTTTTAGGTGGGAAATCATCCAATAAATTCTCCAGCTCTGGGTGGAGTGAGATGGAGTGTCAGTCTTACTGACTAAGTGGTTCTTGCAAAGGTTGATATTGATGAACAGACAGACTTGGCTTTAGACTATGAAGTAAGCTCTGTGCCTGTTCTGGTGGCCATAAAGAATGGAAAAGTCTTTCAACGCTTGGTTGGGTTGCAAGATAATGACAAGCTTCGTAAATGGATAGAAGAATTTACAACCGACGATGAAAGCAAGCAAAAAGTTAATGTCTAACATATGACTTTTAGTGCTTATTAAATTATTGGTGTTACCATTAATTGATATATGATTTTTTTTTCTTAGATTGATTAGCGAGTAGAGGACTGGCAATGAATTAAATAAAGGATAAATAAGTAAAACAGACTCCTGTTCCTTCTTTGCCTTGCCTTTCATAGTGGGACCAAATCTTCCTTTCAGAAATCGATCCTTGGCCCCAGTATGCCTCGACCCTGTTGGGCTCCTACAACGAAGCTTGCCGAGAACCGACTCGATACATTCACTGTCAAGGACTACAAAAACATTAGAATATGTAATACAACGTATCCTAATGACACTAAAAGTAACGTAAAAATGCTTAAAAGAATTAGTGTTAAAGAAAAAAATATTTGAAAAAAAAAGCAGCTGATAGCTGGAAATGTCAAATTGAAAGTTGACATTGACATTTAATTTTACTTTCTCACTCGTCTAGGGATGTCGGCAATGATAATAAATCGATATATCGATGTTACGATATTTATAATAGTATATCGGCCTTGACATAACGAGGAAAAAATTTCGATTATCGATAAAACTATCCCAGATTTTCGGTTTTAAAATAATAATTTAGGTCGCTAATGGGTAATATGTAGGAAGAGGCCTAGAGACCTAGAACAGGTTGGAGGTATGGTGGCACAGACTGGAGAGTGTTGGCCTGAAATTAAGTAGAATGAAAACGGAATACTTGTTCAGCGATTTCGGTGGTCTCTTCAATCCAGTGCCTTCAGCTCTCGCCGGAACTCCCATACTGATCTGCTCCGACTTTCGGTACCTCGGGTCGCTCCTCCAAGGGGATGGTGAGGTAGACCGGGACGTAACAAACCGGATAAACGCAGGATGGATGAAATGGCGACAGGTCACGGGAGCAACTTGTGACCCACGGATGCCCCTCAAGTTGAAGGGTAAAATCTACAAGTCCGTGATAAGGCCTATCATACTGTATGGATCAGAATGTTGGGCTGTGAAAAAGATGGATGAAAAAAGATTGCACGTTCTGGAGATTTGAATGTTGAGATGGATACGTGTATGACGAGAATGGATAAAGTGAGAAATGAGTTGAAAGAAGCGCCAGTGACTGAAAACTTGAAAGGAAATCGTTTGTCTTGGTATGGTCATGTGATGAGGAGGGATGGAATGGACCGCATGTTACTAAAATAGTTTACATGTGGATGGATGGAGAGGGAGAGGGAAGCCAAAGAAGAGATGGATGGATTGTGAGGAGTGATATGAAAGAAAAGGGAGTTAGTGATAGCGTGACGAGTGACAGGACAGAATGGAAGAAAAAAACGTGTTGCGGCGACCCCTAATAAAATGGGACAAGGGCAAGAAGATGATAAATAGGTAATATGTAATTTTTATACAAAAGGTACATTATTTTAAGAGAATCTAAATAAAATTAAATAATAATATTCTAATATTTTGAAGAATAATTTATTTTATTATTATTTCAGACAACCTAGTTAACTAAACTGATACAGACATACAGATATAATAAATATATATTTATTGTAAAAACATAGAACTTACACTTAGACAATACAGTTGTTTTTTCCGTTCCTTCCTATCTTATACTATTTTCAATTCCGTTAAATATTCTGCTGATAAATTAATTTTGAAAAAAGTATAGTTTTTTATACGATTTTCGTTTTAGAATATTTTATATCGATATATCGGAACAAGATTATGTCGGCTAAAAATATCAATGACAGAGTGTGGAGGAGAAGGCTTGTAGAAAAAATATCGATAATATTTTTCTACCAGTACCAGCCTACCAGACGTGTTTAGATTGTGACTTGTGTTGGTAGTTTTGTGTCATCGAAAAACAAATATCTTGTAACAAAGAAACTGGGCTGCAATTTAAATACAATCTTTACCAACGTGATCCCAACTCTTATTATATTTGTATTCAAAATTGAAATTGCGTCAACATAAACAAAGGTAAAGTTCACCAATACAAAAGTAAATGTCTTTAAATCACATGACCTTTGTTTATCAACGAAAATTATTGTAGAATCGATAACAATGGAGAGTATCACGTCCCCGGAGGAGACTACGTGCTCCGAAGGGGAGGAGGAACCAAGAGTGGCGACAAGCAGCGAGATGAACCACATAGATCAAAATCATCAAGGTGCTTCCCCCCAGCGATCGGCGTCATTCAACGAGCTCACGCAAATGGAAGAAAAAATGCGACGTAAGCTACAGTTTTTCTTTATGAATCCGATCGAGAAGTGGAAAGCCAAACGGAAGTTTCCATACAAATTCGTAGTTCAGGTGATAAAGATTGTTCTAGTTACGTTTCAACTATGTTTGTTTGCACACAACAGATATAATCACGTCAACTACACGTGGGACAATCGTATCACGTTTTCTCACCTCTTCCTCCTTGGTTGGGATTCTACCAGAGAGATAAATGCTTATCCACCCGGTGCTGGACCTCTTGCAGTTTACAAAATAGAAGAATTTTATAACACACTTGATTATGCATATAAAGGATACTCAAATGTCCTAACTAGTGCAATTGGACCATACTCATACAATGATGAGAATAACAATAAACCACCTCCAGTGTTTTGCCAATTTAATTACAAACAAGGCATAATTAACGGATTCAATGAAAGCTATGAATTCAACTCGGAAATTGTTGAGACCTGTATAAACTTTACAATGAAGAATGATGAAGTTTTCCATTCTCAATCATTCATTAAAGATTCTGGTTTAAATATAACTTTTGCATCACTGGTGCGAGCGAAACTAATGTTCTCATTGAAAACAATTAACTTCAGGGCCGCAGGACCAATCACCCCACCCGACTGCTACCGTTTTGATATAGCAGTTATTTTCGATAATGAGGACCATGATGGACAAATGTCTCTCTATTTGGAGGCAGAACCATACAAATTGACTTGCAAAGGAGACACTGCATACATCACGGATAACAAAATTGACCAAGTTCTGAGAAGTATCCTGAATATTCTTGTAATCCTTATATGTGCCGTGTCTTTTATTTTGTGCAGCAGGGCCATTTACAGAGCTCAGTTACTGAAAGAGCTTACGGTACAGTTCTTCAGGCAAGCTTATGACAAGGAATTGAGCATGGATGGCCGACTAGAGTTCCTAAATATCTGGTACATAATGATCATAGTCAATGATCTACTAATTATCATGGGATCAGCAATAAAGGAACAAATTGAACGAAACCAGTTTACAAATGACCAGTGGAATGTGTGTTCCCTATTTTTGGGCTGTGGAAACTTACTTGTATGGTTCGGAGTTCTGAGATATCTTGGATTCTTCAAGACGTATAATGTAGTTATACTGACATTGAAGAAAGCAGCTCCTAAGATTTTCAGATTCTCGATCTGTGCTTTGCTAATATATGCTGGCTTCATGTTTTGCGGTTGGCTAATCCTAGGTCCGTACCACATGAAGTTCAGATCTTTGGCTACAACCTCTGAATGTCTCTTTTCTTTGATTAACGGTGATGACATGTTTGCGACATTTTCAATAATGTCGAAGAAATCACCAATGCTTTGGTGGTTCAGCAGAGTGTACTTATATTCGTTCATAAGTTTGTACATTTACGTAGTGCTGAGTTTGTTCATATCAGTCATCATGGACGCTTATGATACGATTAAGCAGTATTATAAGGATGGTTTCCCTAAGAGTGATCTCCATCAGTTTATAGGTGAGGCTAAAATTGAAGAAGTTTCCTCTGGTCTTTATAGAACTCATAGTTCGACATCTCTGAATGAACTCATGAATTCTCTCTTCTGTTGTAATTTCTACAGAAGCGCATATTCTAAGATAGGTGGAGGAAGTTCAAGCTTAAACTTGTAGACTCAGTTGTTATTTTAATGGTGTAAACAAACAATGTTGTAAATATTTAATCAGCTCATCATTATCATTAGATTGTTAGATAAATTATGTTCTATCTGTTTCGCAATACTGATACGCAGCTAAGTTATAGCAGTATAGGCCTTATGAGTACTGGAATAGTGTTTGTTATTGTATGTTGTTTTTACAGAACAATCATGGGTGTAACCAGGTTTGATTGTGAGTGTCCCATTTTTTTCAGGGTCATTTACCATCAAGGTAACTGGTAAAACAGGGTTTCTTAGTAACAAAAGATATGTATAATTTATCTTTGCAGTTTCATTGATCATGTTGCCAACGGTATGTCACAAAATTCGAATGTTAATGAAATTGTTAATGCACAAAGACACATTTTTTATGGTTACATAGGGATAGATGATTGTATAAGGCTGCTAACTTAAATGTCTTTAAATACACCTGTAAATTGAAGGATGAATAAAATTATGATGATATTGTAGGTGATAAATTATGTTTTTTTGCATGTAAGAGTAATCATTTAGATTTTAATATCTTGTTACCTAACACAGTGGTTCCTAACAAACTGGTCTGTGAAAAGGTTTAGAATTTTATTTAACTCAAAAGGCAGATTAATGCAAACTGGTTTTAGGTTTCTACCATATTTTTATTTATTTTCTATGAGAATGCTACTTTTGATTTTAATAGATGTACTACAAATGAACTATATATATAATTTTTTTTTTTTTTTAGTTTATTATCTAAAAATATATATCGTAATTTTAATTTGTAATTAAATAATTAGTTATGATTATTATGTTATAGTTAAATTATTTTCTGGACGTCTGATCCTTGCTTACTACTAAAAATCCAATGAAGTACTTAAAAGGCCAAAAAAAGTTTGTGGAACCACTGACCTAACACACCAAAGAAAATTCACCAAAATAAATAAATAAAAAAAAACTGTGTTCTAAATTAGCGAAAAATAGCGAGTGAGTGAATTGAGGCATGTACCTACCTAAATTATAGGCTTTGCGAGTTTAAGTTAAATTTTGGTCCTATGTAATGGCATTGTAAATTCTGATAGTTAGTTGGAATTGTGTAACATAAAATATCACTTTTTGTGTGAATTATTCTGTATATTTTAGTACTCAATTGTATAAATGTAACAAATACATTATTTTTTATTACAAGCTGTTGTTTTGATCATATTTCACCGCAATCTGGGCCGTAATAGTAATGCATTGACATATTTGCAATAGGTATTCATTTCGAGGCCATCTGTGCCTGGTCTCAGATAACTGAATAGGTATCATATCGCACAGATACCTAACTTGGACACCATACATTTCTTGCTTATAAAGTAACTAGTGACTGGGTCATATAGGAAAACGAGCAGTGAAGTAAAGTTATTTTAATTTATCAGAATTATTCAATTCAGCAACCTATCGTTAGCTTTATGGCACTAGTAGGTACAAAACTATTAGTCATGATCATAGAAATCTTAATGATGTTGTAATGTTTTGTTTGCTTTTCAGAGGAGCTCCTTTGGTGGATATTAAACTAGGTACCTAGGTATTTCTTCAGATCTATATACCTATATAAATGTGAAGAAATACCTAGGTAGGGATACCTATCCCCTGTGACGCCTGGAGTCATTAAGGGGGCATTGACCCCCTTTATTAAAATAAATAAAGAAATCAAAAAAAAAAATAATTAGAAAAAACTTTTTCTGAATTTTCCTAGGAAAAACAAAAATGTAGAAACCAAAATTTACGGCCAAATAAATTTCGTAAAAACGTGTATAAAAACGACAATTTACACACGTTTTTACGAATTTTTCAAGGTCATTCAAGTTGTACAGACGAGACGTTTGTACAATCGGCGCTTAAGGAGATATTAAAGAAAGTCGTACTAACAAGAGTTTCTTATAGACTATTTTTTTTATATACAAAAAAAAAATAAAAAATAATCGTCAATAAGGAATCATTAAAATTCAATAGGTAGATATGTAGGGTAGGGTAGAGTAGAGTAGGGTAAAGCGGGAGCAAAGCCGCGGGCAAAAGCTAGTTAATAGGTAGGTTCACAAAAACTATGCATACTACATTTAGGTACTGGCCGTAAGTTCAGTACAGATTGAAAAATAAGAGATCAGAGTGTCGAACTGCATTAACAGCATATGGCCAGGTTGTAACTACCTACTGCATTATTTATTCCTTCGAAGTTTTGACTTTTCGATATTTTTTTGTAAATATAATGATTACATTTTTATCCCACAATATTATACGCATACGCCTACAAGATTGGGGTAGCAAACTCTTCTCGTAACGCGTTACAGAAAATGACATGTCTCAGACGCGTCGTAAATGCTAAAAGGATGCTTCTCTAAAGGGCGGTTGAACTAGGTAGGTACCTATATTCTTATTCTTCCTTTCTATACATATAACGAATCCAGGCCTTGGTACAGACCATGGTCCGAAGCTAGGAGGAGTCGCCTCCTACTGCGAAGCTGTAATGCAAGCAAAGGATGACGCCGAACGCGTGAGGCCACGGCCCTCACTCCCCAGCCGCCGCCGGGATTCCAATCCCGATTTCCGGCTACCTTGACGCGTGTTTGTGGACGGTGAGCAATGGGTAGCTCGCTGTCTGACCGTCCGGCAACCGTTCGGACCGAGCACAGGTCGTCGACGGCGCGTAGTGTTCCACGCGCACCTCAAGGAGTTGTCAGCGATCAGTAGAGGCCCAGCAGGCTCGAAGCCTACTGGGGCCAAGGATCGTTTTCTGAAAGGAAGTTTTGGCCCCGGTATGAAAGGTAAAGCTCTACTCGATATCCGTGGCTCTACTAGTCTAGTTTCCTTAGAAAATGTATGGAGACCGACGCGCCTAGATCGGCGTGTGTGGCACACGTGTGCGCAGTGTAGGTAGTTCTAGCATTATTCTACTATCACGCGGGTGGAGCCATTGGCAGTAGGTAGCTAGTTAATTTACAAAGGAATGGAAACTGTTAGAATGGATGGGATGGAGACTTCCAATATCAGCATATTGGAAATATTCCTTTCCTCGCGGTAGGCGCACGGCAGCATGTGGGAGTGCACTGAGAAGCAGTCGCGGTTGACGAAGCCTACCTCGCATACCATGGCTTACGAGAACTGGCGTAAGTTTGTAGCACAGGATCCAGATCTGACCACGGAAAGAGGACGGGCGAGCAGCACCGGTGTGTACCACTCGGAGCCACTTTGACTCCTTCACTATTACTCCAAACATCACAGCTGAAACGGTTATATTAGCGTCCCAGAATCGTCATTTTTTAAGACTGACTGACTGATTTACGTGATTATCAAGAAAGTTCAATGGCATTCAGGTATGTAGTTAACATTTATTAGCGCCTTTCAAAATTACAAGAGCAATTTTTTTTTGTTGTTGTGCCCCTCAATTAAATCTAAATAGCGTGTAAGTTTTATAATAAAGTACCTATATATAGAATTTAACCCTTAAAATGACTTATAGCCTGATTAGATTCTCCTGATTCCCTTGCCTACCTTCTGGCTCCAGGCCACAGAGATTTTACTCCAGCCAGAAAGAGCCAATAATCCAAAATAAGATCAGTTCGATGGTACCTTTTAGCCAAAGTGCATTTCATAACAATTCTAATAAATCCTAACACGGCTACATTGATTTATTGAGTAGGTACGGAGTTCTACGCCTACCTTCTGGCTTCATCATTAGGTTATTTCGATACTGGGCGGCTCTTCCTTTTGCCAGTCATCGACTACACAATATACGAAGTAGTCTGTGACTACACGTAGTAAAGTAAGCAATTTATGACAGTTCCTGCACACCTTATGGACAACGGTGTCTTGGCGAGAGAGACATGTATTCTGTTTTACCAACTTTAACATTGTTTTCATTTAGTATTTCTATTCTTGTATATTTATTGTTAAACTGGTTAAGCTAACAAATATTTTTTTTTCATGCATCTACTACCTATATCTCCACAAGTCATCACTGGGATACAATAAGGATATAAAAAAGTTAATATTTTTCACATTTATTATCACTATAAAACTTATGTCTAATAACAATATATACAACCATACTATTCTTACTATATGCGGACACAGATTGGGTGTTGCCACAACTTTCACAATTTACCCACCTTTTGGAAACATAAGAAACGTATTATAACAATAATCTATTATTTAAAAATTATAGTTCGAACGATTTTGTGCCCAATTACTGGCCTGCATTATGGCAATCGCGTTGGCGTAGCGTGCTCTTTCCATTAAATATTTAAAAAGTTCAAAGTAATCATAACAAAATAATTTTAAGCCAATAAATAAATGCATTAATTTATTTCACTTACAATTAATTAAATCTGATAAATATTTTATTCTCATTATTTGTAATTTTATATTTTTTTGATGACATTTGAGCAAAAATTTACAATAAGAACTGTATATTTCTATTTCATTAATAAATAAATAAATAAAATTTAAATATTTTACAGTATAATCTCGCAAAACCTGCGCTTATTTGACTATAACGTTGCATTATTACAGGTATATAATATTATATTTAGCAAAAAACATGCATTTCATATAAAACTTTATATAATAATATCAACATTATGGCATTTAGATATGAGAGAAGTTTGTAATGGCGGCAAGCCGTCCGTTAGGTTTGATCCAAAGGTTCCGTAGCAAATTCACTAATAATATTTTAACTAAGTACGTAATAATATATAAGTCCCTTTCTACATAGAGGCAACTAGGTCTTTAATAAACAGGCAACATCTATATTCGACACAAGATAATTTTGCAAAGAAAATTAAAGAGCTCTAGAATCAAAAACACTGATAATCAATTATTTCTTAAAGAACAATCAAGGATTCACTCGAAATAAAGCGATTCAAAGTTCTAGTAATTTCTCAATTGTTTAAAATTCTAGCAAAATTATCTCGTGCTTACAAGAACGACTACAAATCAACATGCAGGGTACTAAAGTTACTCAGTTGGACAAAAAGGAAAGTGAGTAATTTGATAGTTCCGCTCATTGCACCTTGGGAGTTTTCAATTCACCATTGCCTAAGACATCTAGACATTACGATAGTACACCGATATTGTATGTTACAGTATATAGTTACAAAACTGGATTTTAGTGTAAAGATAGAGTAAGTATACCATTTTCATAGGGACGAAGATACTTAGTGGACCTTTGGAGTACGGAACTCTAAAATATATACATATTTTTTAGAACCACTTAACTATTCAGCCTAAATATTAAAACTATTATTGTTACCATGTTAATCGCGATAAAATTCCACCTGGGAAATTCGTTCTACCTACAACTGAATTCATAATAATATGCACCTATAAAAATTCGTACAAGCTGCCTTCAGTGACTGGATATTATCATAAATTCATAACAAATTTAAATAAATAGTTTACAGCGCAGCGTAAAACCTATAACGGTACATCTAGAAGATACATC
The DNA here is from genome assembly GCA_958295575.1 of Leucania comma. Taxonomy (NCBI): domain Eukaryota; kingdom Metazoa; phylum Arthropoda; class Insecta; order Lepidoptera; family Noctuidae; genus Leucania; species Leucania comma. The sequence goes on along the minus strand of OY282478.1, from coordinate 21,161,612 downwards.
GTAATTCTTTGGTTCTATAAAATTATAATATTGCTTATATTGAAGCACTGTGACACCAAAGAAACTTCAAAGTGTAAGTCTCAGTACAAAAATACTATGCGATGTCTGTCAGTCTGTGTGGATTATTTCTTATCTTCCGGTCTCTGTGTTGACGGCTCGGCTCCTAACATGACTTGGATCTCGTCGACGCTCTTGCCTTTCGTTTCGGGAACGACGAAGAAGATAAATACGAAACCGAGAAGCATGATGCCAGCGAACAACCAAAACACCTGGCCAGCGCCTATCGCGGCGTTCAGCGAGTTGAAAGTGCTAGTTACCGTGAAACTAAGCAACCAGTTCAACGTTCCAGCGGTAGAGCCAACGAAGGCCTTGATGTCAATAAGGCAGAGCTCGCCAGCCATCATCCACGGAATCGGACCGAAACCGAGAGAGAACGCAATGATGAACACGGAAAGGGAAACAAGGGGCAGCCAGGAGATAGCCTGGACAATGTCCGCGCTACTTCCGTGGGTGTCTGAAAGGAAGAAGTACACGCCCAAAGCAGTGGAGCACAAGCACATGACCAACGCAGACAGCAGCAATAGAATACGCCTGCCAAGTTTGTCCACAACCAAACTGGAGATGAAAGTAGCAATGACTTGGATAACACCAATAATAATGGTCGAAATAGTCGCTGGGATCGTGGCACCAGCGTCGTCGAAGATCTGCGAAGCGTTGAAGATGACAGCGTTGATACCAGACAGCTGCTGGAACAACATCAGTGCGTAGCAGATAAGGATGGCTTTCAGAGCGGTCTTCTTTTTAATAGCAGCCATGTAAGACACCTTGTTCCTTTGAGATTCTTCGTGCTTGTATTTCATGGTGTTCAATTCGCTGTCGACATCGTAACTTTGGCCGCGGAGTCTGATTAAAGCTTCCCTGGCTTCGTCGTTCCTGCCCTTGACTACTAAGAAGCTAGGACTTTCAGGCATGAAGAAGAAGATTATACCGAACACAATGGGAATACAGGTACAGAGGATGTTGAAGACGAACACTGACGTGTAACCTCCAACAACGTAGGCGAAAAGGATACCAATAGTTATCATCAATTGGAAGTAGCTTCCCAAAGTTCCTCTGATGGAGTCCTGGGCAATTTCACTGGTGTAAGCTGGAGCTGTGACGCAGAAGGCTCCTCCAGCGACACCAGTGATTAACCTACCAGCAATGAGCATGCCAACACTGGTACCGAAGGTAATCAACAACCAACCGAGGGTGAAGGGTAAGACTAGAAGCAACATAGTCTTTTTACGTCCTATAATGTCCATGACCATGCCGATAGGGAAGCATATGAAGGCTGCACCGAGGTTGATGACGGAAGAAATCCAGTCGCCTTGGGACTTGCTCACTTCGAAGTCGTATGAGGTGTCAGCAGGATCAGTTAGTTTCACCATCACTGGAGCTGACCAACCCAGCATTGAACCGGCGGCTAACGCTCCCAGTGTTGCTGGAATGAAGAAAAAATATGTATTAGTTTTGTGTTGAAAATATGAAATACAAAAATTAGTCTGTATTCCCCGTTGGGGTAAGCAGTGGTGTCTATGTTAAACAAATAAACAAGAATGAATCTAGACTGGGCTTTATATGGTGGAAAAATCTTCCAGTGACTTCTCCCGTTCTTGGGCGGAGTGGGGGATCGTGTCTGACATTTTTCTGACTAAAAATCCACTCCTGTTCCTTCGTTCCAGGGCCTTGAAATTACACTTTTACATTACCCATGGCCCCAGTAGAGACTGGGCTGCTACTAAGAAATGTCTTATGAAATATCTTGATAAAATAAACATAACAAAATCCTGCCGAATGGATTTTGATCGGCACTACGCAGGAGATTTAACTAAACAGTGTCAAAAAAGGAGCAAATAAGAGCTGCTATTTAGTACCTAAGTTCTATAACCCCTTGGAAATTTTAGGACCCTCATTATCAGCTACTATCACTAGACCAAAGTAGTAAATAGTGAAATGAAACGTTTTCAGGCGCTTAAAGTAATAAATAATACCACGCACGAACAAATCTGACAGTCTTTCTTGCTCCACCCAGAGCGGGAAAAGTAATTTTATAATTATCCACTCAAAAAAAAAAAAAATTTCAATAACTGAGGCCATGAGAGCCAGAGTGGCCCAACTTATTTTTTCAAGACGGATATTATGAATTACCTATGTTTTAAAATATCGGCAATAATCACCCACACGTAGGTGTGAGTTATAACTCGAGAATAATAACACCTGCTGGTAATTAGCATAAATACTAGTGCTAACGTGTAAATATGGAATGACGCAGAACTCAACAGGAACTAATCAGACTACACATTGTTCTGATGATTTTTTCGGCAGAGATTTTTCTTATGATTATCACTACATAGTATAAAACAAAGTCGCTTCCCGCTGTCTGTCCCTATGTATGCTTAGATCTTTAAAACTACGCAACGGATTTCGATACGGTTTTTTTAATAGATAGAGTATTTCAAGAGGAAGGTTAAGGCTCGGCGCAAATGGGCCACCGACCAGAGCCACCGGTGGCCAGCGACGGCGACTTAACACACTTTTTAATATATTTTGTATAGACGCGCCGCACACGTGTATCCGGTGGCGGCCACTCGCTACAGTAGTGAAAAAGCGTGTTAAGTCGCCGTCGCTGGCCATCGGTGGCCCATTTGCGCCGAGCCTTATATGTATAATACATTTAATATCACCATTGCACCCGTGCGAAGCTGGGGCGGGTCGCTAGTAGTAATAATAAAATAAGCATTCATTTTCAAACTTTGGGGTGATACATTTTCTCTTTGGGTTACTGTAGTATGTTAGGTCAGGTTAGAATATGTCCCTCAGTTCAGTAGGTATGACTTTTGGCATAGTTCTCCTCCAACTTGTTCCATTGGACTCTGTCCATTGCTTTCTATGGACTCAAGGCCAGGCGGATGTCGTAGATTGACTTTAACCCTTTGAATACCGTTATTAGAGACACAATAGAAAGACAATAGGTGTGCGGACAGTTGAAATCTTTTAGGTGGCCAGTTAACTAGCAGAACATATTTATATTTTTTTCGTTGTTCTTCTTCTTCTTCCTACCCTTGTCCCATATTACTTGGGGTCGGCGCAACACGTTTTTATATTTTTTCGTTGTTACTCGTATTATGTTTAATAAAAGGTAAATGGATTTTGTTTTGTTAGTTATTTCTTTATAACTGCTATTTTGTATTATAGTTAAAGACTAAAAAGAAAATTACGTTTATTTAATATTTTTTTGTTTTATTAAAAGTTCGGTATTTTGCAAGTCATGCAGTTTTGTTACCTATGGACAAAACATATGGATGGTATGATAATATATTAACCAATCAGGCCGTGTTTCAGATGTCGAATATTCTGTGTTATCACAATATCGCTCTGTAACTAAAGGACTAAAGGACATTAACTTTTTGTTCTAATATAGTTGCATGATTTGATACTTTTGTCCACAATTTAATTAATACAATATAGCAAGGTGGACTTCTACAGGACAAATGTTTGTATTGATATATTATACTCTACAGTAGTTAGGCAGGGCACAGTATAAATAGGTTGAAGTAGTGGATTATGTAATTCATAAGAGTAATATTGTATCGTAGTATCTATCTCAAACATTTTGACTCTGAAGTATCTTTGAAATGGGCTGTTGAAGAATAAAAATTATACAACCTTATTTTTAGTATATGCGAAACCCTAAACACGGGTCTAGTAAACACAAAGAATCTATGCACAAAATTTCAAAACTGTATCATGAAAAATCACAAAGTTATAAGCTTGTTGCTTACTTGGTTGTCCACACAAATACATGGTCACCAGGCCACTGAGGGGTTGTTTTGCTCCCGCACCCAGCTGGCGCTGAGCTGGTATCTAATGCCCACTATGACCTGTATAGTTCTCAGTCTCGGTGGTATCCAACTTGTAAATTTTTTAAATATTTTTGGTAAAAAATATAACAAATAGTGTATGTGTAGTATAAAAATTATTGGAATCAATTCAGTTACTGATTCTACAAGAACTATATTCAGGTTTCGTCTAAACTATATTCAGGTTTCGTCTAAGCTAAAAGTAATATTGTATAGAGAATATGATTGTGTTTTTTTCATCAACATGTTCTTTCTCACTGCTGATTAAGGTCTTCTTTATACCTTTCCCAGTGTACTGCCTTTCCAGTTAATCTATTGAGAGGTTATTTGCCACCCATACACACATAACATGTTGAGAACACAATTCACAATGGATAAAATACGCGAGTATACAACTAAGGAGTGGAAATCCTGCTACTACAATCTAGGGGTGTTTATGTGAAAAGTGAATAGGTTACTGCTAGGCAAGTGTGCCTCTAAAAAAGGATGTATGTAAGTGATTTTATTTTTTCTTACTCTATTGTGAAGGTCTTCAACATATTGGTAGAATAATTAAGTGCTCAGGCATCAGTGTACAAAATACGGTACACCTCATACCAGCTAACTTAAACCTTATTACGTAAAAAAATGGCTTAAGTTAGCTTGTACCGAGGTGTACTGAATTCGGTACACTTGTACCTGAGAGGTAAAATTAGTTGGTTGTTTGTAAATTTTGCATTGTGTAATATATACCTGCTAGAGCTGCAAGATACTGTGGCAGCTTGCGACCGGATTCTCCTCGCGGCTCCACCAGCTCCGCTTGTGATACTCCGATGTCAGCCATTGTGCCGTTGCCCTCTGGACGCTGGAAATAAAAGAGAAGTCATGGTTTAGATTGTGTGGTAAGTGATATGATGTTGTAGGACTTAAATAATAAGGTAGTTTTATGTTAGGTTTTTTTTTTCCATTATTATTTTCTAGCTTCTACCAGCGGCTTTATCCAGGTCAATTTTGGTTATTGCAGATGCAAAGTTGGATAAAAAGTAGCCTATGTCTATTTTTACAGTTCAAGCTTCCTACATACCAAATTTCATTAAAATTGGTTTTGTATTTTAACTATGGAAGCATAACAGACAGACAGAGTTACTTTCACATTTATAATACAATAGTATGAATATGGATTTTGCTTGCAATATTTTTCCATAGGACTAAATATTAGTGAGAACACTAAAAATCTAATTTTAGTAAGTTTATGAACCAAAATGAATTCACTATATTAAAACAAAACATAGGTAACATTATTGTCTTAAATTGTTTAAAAAAACATGTTTATTGAAGTCTTAAAAGTTTTATGTTACATCTTATCATTGAGTCCATCAATCAAGTTTTAAAACATCATTTTCTTGATAAGATAGTTTACATTTAGATGTTTTCTAGTAACATATTTTTATGTCATTGATACCAATGAAATAAATTAAGTCAAACTTTCTGAAATACATTAAGTAACACAATTCCATTTTTCTGAAAGCTAGTTACGATTGATAATCCGTACTAAAAGACGCAAATAAAAGAGTAGATAAGATGGCATTCAAACTTAATTCAATGTTCATAACAAAAGTAAAGGTAGATTGTAGGTACAAATTAAATAAACTACCGCCTAACTACCTGGTAAATGAGAAATCGCCCGCATAACTGCGCAAAACCTTGTATACAACTAATCAAGCTGTTATTTATAGTGAAAAACATTGAAAAAAAAAAATAGTTACAATTTAAAAACAAAGGTACACAAAAACCAATTTTTCGATGAAAACAAGGTTTTAGTTTTGTGGAGAAACATAATCTATCTGTAGTTTAGCGAGCAAAGAAATCTACGGAACAGATCTTATAGAAAACAGTGAAAGAAATCAGTTAAAAATACATAAATTACCTCAGCTCGAAAGCTGCTATTGAGTCCAGAGGCGGGAATCGCTGCCAGCAATGGTTCCCTCTCCGGATCGCTACCTCTACGTCTATACAACGAAGACCGCATTTTGAATAGAATTTGTTTATTATTAAACAAGAAAACTACCACGTATCAAGCCTTTTCACTAAACAGTGATTGTTTGTTTACAGAATTTACGGAAACACTGAATAAAACAGCTGACGTATCATGTTGACAGACGAACTGACAAGTGACAGTGAAAGTGACATAATGTCAGTGTTGCAAGATAAACAACCACAGATAAAATATAGACTTTTCTTTCGAGATTTGTTTTTTATTTTTATGCCTTTTATATCTATAAAAATCGCTGTAATTTAAAGAATTTATTGTTATCATTTTAAACATTTACGCGACAATCTAATAATCTTATCCTTAAATCCTTAGTTAGATAGCAAAGCAAACTGAATTCTCGCAATTAAGTGCTCTTCATAAAGTGCAGGCGTTATATAATTTTTTAGTGTTACAGTTACTAGTGCAATCTAATAGAAAGGAAAGCTATTTCATTCACTTACTTAGTAATGGGTAATATTCTTAGATAGCTCGTTAATCATAATACTGTTTAACTTTGTGACTGATGAATATGCTTTTACAAGACGTCCAATTAAGTTAAAACATCAAGTATAATTTATATCTTTCTAGGTGTGCCCGCGGTTCGTATTATTATTTCCACACATGTTTTTCATACATAATAACGATCCTTTGTTTGTAGCCGCTGTATGTAATGAGCATAATAAGAATGTTGAATAACATGTTCAGATTGTTACTTTTAGACCCGGTCCGATTATCGTAGTAAATAGGTACTTCAACTTATAAAAATATGTGTGTTCTTCTGAGCATATCCTACTGTATCTAACAAGTTAACACATTTAAGTAGATAAACAAGTATATTTTTTACCTGATCTGTCCATACTACTACCTAATAAATTATCTTTATGATCTTATTGGGCGTTCAAAAAATGAACAAGTAAATGACAGTACACGACAGGTGCTCGACCGTACTTGACACTGGCATTGCAACTCGCCCTTGACTCTTGGTCAATTACAATAATTCAACCAGAATAAAAGACAATATTTGCATGCGAAGGCATAATTTATAGGACACGTAACATTATTACGGTAACGTGAAGTTATATTTAACATCACGACTGTTTCCGAAGGGGTAAGGTAGGGATACTACCTATTTCAAACCACAATGTTTAAATAGTTTTTTTTTTTAATTCACGTAGTAGGGGCAAGTCTACATTCGACTACAAATCCAAATTCTGAACTACTACTGAGAAATTCACTGTGGCAAAAGGCAAATGATTGAATTGAATAGCAATACTTTAATTCGGGGCAGACAGCACAACGGTTACAAACACAAAGTCAAAACACAATGCACCGAGCGTGTCCGCACTGATAAAGCCGCACCTCAGCAATTGCTGGGAATCAGACAGTCAGATACACAACGCTAGTTTTCAGCATCAAGCAGTGACGTACGGACGAGAGTAAACAATATATACAATTGATCAATATTCAATAATTTTGCCAAAACTGAAATTGGAACCTGCTTGCCATCACGTGAGACCAACATACAATGGCGTGGCCAAGGGGAGGCAGAAGAGTTATTATGCCCCCCCCCCCATCCTAGAGGCTTGCTTTACAGCTTCAGATCCTAGTTTAGGCACCAGTTTCCCACAATATAATTCCCATCCTATAAGTTACTGTAGATATAAGGCTAGCAATTAGGAGTTATATTGTGGAGAAAAAAACTTTTATTATTATTTAATAAAAAACTTTTTTATTATTCTCTATACTTCCAATAGCCAGCCCCCCACCCCTTGATCATCGGCTGGCGTCGCCCTTGCCAACATAAGACATACAAAGTTAAAAACAATATCTATTGGACTTGCAACGACACAGATTGTTTAGCTTAGCAAAGCAGAAGTAAACTTGCCATACTAGTGACCCGCCCCTACTTGGTACGGATGCAAATTGTATCTATATACAAAAATTTTCTTCGTTTATCGTTCTTTCTATTACTAAAGAACTCATCAAAATCCGTTGTGCGGGTTAGGAGGAGTTAGCAGAGGCACTGGCGGACTAAGACTTTTTGAGGCCCGGGGCGATCTTTAATTTTGGGCCCCCTGGCGCCCTCCAGATTTTCTGAATTAAACAAATACAGATAGAAACTAAAATTTTAATCAATATTTTAACGTTACAGCTTTACAAATAAAAAACAATCAATGGCACTACAAGTAATTAAAACACAAAACAAACACAACAAACATTTCAAATTTTGTTTTCTGGCTTTTAATGCTCTAAATTTATTAATTACGCATCAAAATCTAAAACCGACGCTGCTTTTCTTTCAATCGACAAAATAGCCAAGCTAGTAAGTCGTTCTTTAGTCATGGTCGATCGTAGATAATTTTTGATAAGTTTAAGTTTTGAAAAACTTCTTTCGCACGACGCCACTAATACACTAATTGTTAGGAAATACTGAAGTATCAGACATATGTTGGGTAGGGATTCGGTAAAGTCCCATCTAATAATAAATTCAAACATTTTTTTAGCACTCCATGAAGCAGCCTCCTCCGTTGCAGTATTAGTTGCGCTTACATGTCTTCGCAATCAGTAGACTTCTTTGCATAAATTTTCCCTAGCAAAATCACCATAGACTAGGTTTACCCGATGGCTTGCCTGGAAAAGCCTGGGTCCTGGCCATGGAGGAACTCGGGTCTCGACTGAGAGGGCTCTTCAGCGCATGCATGGAGAGGGGCCAGTTCCCGCTTCGCTGGAAGACGGGGAAACTGGTCCTTATCGCGAAGCCGGGGCGCCCCGCGGACTCTCCGTCCGCGTATCGGCCCATTGTGCTGCTCGACGAGGTGGGCAAGCTCTTTGAAAGAGTAATTGCAGACCGCCTCGTCGCGCACCTGGCGCGGAAGGGGGATCTTGCGGACGGCCAGTTCGGATTTCGCAGGAGGCGCTCCACTGTGGACGCCATCATGCGCGTGCGAGCCCTCACGACGGGGGATGCGGTGTCCCGGGGCAGGTGTGTCTTGGCGGTGTCTCTGGACATCGCCAACGCCTTCAACTCCATGCCCTGGAGTTGCATTGGTAGGGCACTCCGGTACCACTGGGTGCCCGACTACCTCTGTCGGGTGATCGAGGCCTACCTGTCGGACAGGTTCATCATCTACCCCGGTCATCAGGGGGAGTTGAAACGGCGAGAGATGTCGTGCGGTGTTCCGCAGGGATCGGTACTAGGGCCGCCCTTGTGGAACATCGGGTACGACTACGTGCTGCGCGCCGACCTCCCCGACGGGGTCAGCGTGGTCTGTTATGCAGACGACACGCTGGTCCTGGCGCGGGGACGGTCGTACCAGGCGGCGGTCGAACTAGCGACGCGCGGGGTTGCGACAGTCGTGGAGAGGATAGAGCAGTTGGGACTCGAGGTGGCATTGCACAAGTCCGAGGCCATGTGTTTTCACGGCCCTCGGAGCGCGCCACCTCCGGGCTCCCAATTAACGGTAGGAGGAGTTCACATCGGCGTCGGGTCGACGATGAAGTACCTGGGACTTGTCCTCGACAGCCGGTGGAACTTCAAGGAGCATTTCCGACGTCTGGCTCCCAGATTGAATGGGACTGGGGCTGCTCTCAAGCGGCTCCTGCCGAACCTAGAGGGTCCAGACGCCTCCTGCCGGAGGCTCTACGCAGGCATCGTTCAGTTTATGGCCCTTTACAGTGCGCCGGTATGGGCGCCATCGCGAGTGGCGGCCCGGCCAGAGGGTCATGGCCATCCGGATGATCCGCGGATACCGAACGGTGTCCTGTGAAGCGGCGAGCCTCCTTGCTGGCCTACCACCGTGGGATTTGGAGGCAACAGTCCTTGCACACATGCATGACTTACGCGTGGAGATGCAACGTCGGGGCGAAACTCCGCTGCCGCGACAAGTCACGGCATGGCGGACCGAGCTCCGGCGGGATCTCATGGTGAAATGGCTAGAGCGACTGTCGCAACCCCGTGCTGGGCACGCCACGATCGAGGCGGTAAGGTGATTGTACAATATGTACAATCAAAATTCCTGATATATGAAGGTGTTAGAAATGTTTTCCATAGCAATGAATCTTGTAGCCAATTCTTGACTAAATCTAACCAAGCACTCGAACATAGAACTCCGAACTTCTTCTTGCAAAGTCGATCTGGCATCTGGTGATGTTTCTCCGGGTAGATTCTTTTTTACTTTTCGTCGGCCCCGTCTCTCAATATCTATGCCCATTTCTCTACATTTGTGCGTGCCAAATTGTATAGCCTTAGTGACGCGCGTATTTCTTTCCTCGACAAGAAACAATTGCAGTGCCTTCATTTTTATCAAACCCATGTCAAGTGTGATTTCAGGTGTTTGTAAATATTTTTGGGTGAGATTTACTTCTTCCAAAATCATATTCCAGAATTCCAAGTAGCATAAGAATGTGAAGTCACATATTGCAGGAAGTAGTACGCTTGCTGCAGACCTAGTATCCAAATTCTCTTTCGAAGGATCACACATTTCTTCCAATGTAAGGACCAGTTGTTCTACATTTTGTCTGACTGCTTTAACGGAATCATGATGAGCACTCCAGCATGTATCACACAATCTTTTCAAAGTTTTCCCAACCTTTTGTATTAGTATTTCCCATCTGTGGGCCGAAGCGGAAAAGAATGAATATATTTTTTCTAAGGTGCCGAAACAGGTTACACTTGAAGGAATGCATACAAAGAAATGTACACCACAAAGATTTAATGAGTGATTTGCACAAGGGCTAAATAATGCTTTAGGGTTAATATCTCGGATTTTCTTTTGGACTCCTCCATGAACACCAGACATTGAGGCGGCATTATCGTAGCCCTGAGCTCTACAAAGTTGAATGTCTAACCCATCTTTTTCTAGCTGTTTTAGGATATCATTTGCCATATCACTTGCCGTCTTTCCTGACATAGAAAAGAAACCTAAGAAGGACTCCCGAACTTCCACAGCTCCTTCCTCTATATAGACATATCTTATTATTTCACTCATTTGGTCTGTATGGAGTACTGTCAAACGTCATTCCAAAATATTTAGATTTTTTAATATCATCAATAATTTTCTGTTTTACGTGATGACTTAAAATAGAAAGGAATTCATTCTGGATACCTTTTGATAAATAAGAAGGTACTACTCTTTGTGATCCACCTGCAGCTTCTCTTGAAGTTTTGACCAGTGCTCACTTAATACGGGATCGTATTTTGCCATCATTTACACTAATTCTATGCGTCAATCTGTGCGTCCGATTTGGAAGGCAAATACCACGCGAATGGCGCGGGCGGCGGGGTGGGGTGTGGGCCACATCCCGAGTGGTACAGGGCGCCGCGCCGCTACAGTCGCAAAATACGTTACCGAACTCCAGTTTTCACAACTCTAAGAGATGAATTAGGTACCTACACCGTTTATTTATTATGGTAAATGATCGGAAGAATGGTTTAATTTTTTTTTTTTTAAAAGCCAAACCGAGGCCCCCTTAGTTGTGGGGCCCGGGGTGGACCGCCCCCGCCGCCCCCCCGTTAGTCCGCCAGTGAGCAGAGGTACAGATAGACGCAAAAAAGTGACTTTGTTTTATACTGCGTAGATTCTAAGTAATTTGTTTGTGCTTAGGGCAATATTTTCATATTATTCTAGTTTTCTAGTACCCAGTATCTAGGTATCTAGTCTACGATAAATGCAGAGGCTACAGGCTATTAGACCCATCATATAGCGGGTTGCATTTCACTAAGTTATGAGCTGAAAATGTCAAGCGGTTAATAAAACTTTGCAAGATGTGACATCACTGACATCTTTGTAAATGTTAATAGGTTTATTCATAGAACAGTGTGCTTGTGTGATGAAAATTTAGAACCAAAAATAGGTATACGCAGCAAATAAGTTGAACCCGTTGCTATATGGCTGCGCGCAGCCCCCTACCTCGATTGAAACCGGACAATACAGTAACAGTACTGTGCATTCAAAGTCGACCGCCATTTTGGTTCAACTTATATTTCGCGTATTATAAGCCTTCTTCTTCCTACCTACAATGCATATTGTTAGGGCAGTTTATTACAAAGTAATCTGTGCCATAGAGCAATTTCACGACAATAACTACCTTTTTGTATGAGTTTGTATCGATTTAAGTGGTTATGACTAGAATAATAATAGGATGACTAATCGTGTTCCAGCAAATTATTCTGTTGTCAACATGCCGAGATGCTTGAAAGGTGAAAATGTGGTTAACCTTCGTATTTTTATAACCAGAAATAATTCAATACTTTCAAAAACTGAGAAATCTTTGAAGAATCTGCTTGACAGGTTGCAGTTCAAAATATTTACAGTACGGCCGACGGATCTTGGTGCGTCTGAAGTTAGGCTATGCGAACTTTAGCGCTAGTGCACTCGTAAAAAAATAAATGGTTTGAAAAACTAAATGCCAATAGCAGTTGTTATTGCTGTTAACGACTGTTATTGGCATTTATTTTTATAAATCATTTATTTGGCGCGCTTATTTTGAGCGCTAAAGTTCGCAGAGCCTAACTTCAGACGCGCCAAGATCCGTCGGCCGTACTGTACATGTTTGCTTTCCGCAGTTCGAGATATTTATTATTATTATTATCTATAGGTATCTATAGATAAAAAATGTTTTGCCCTGAATTACTGACTGACGGATCAACGCACAGCCTAAACCTCTGATCATAAAGATCTGTCACTTGGAGGGCATATTATTTTCTTTTTATAACGTAGGCATCCTATAAGACAGAATTTTTCGAAACACCTGTTTGTATGGACAAACCTTATCTTTCACGCGGGCGAAAGCCGCTGGCAAAAGCTAGTAAATATAAACTATACTATGATTTTTAATTAGACGAAGTAAAGTGACAGCAGTGGACAATGCCCAACTGTCAAATAACAATGCCCAACTGTCAAACAACCATTGTTATAGCTGTCACTTTACTTCATCTAATAAAAATCATAGCATAGGTAATATATGATTGAGGAAGTGTAGGTACTCGTACCTTTTTTTTTTAAGCTGTCGGTAGTTAATTACTAATTATCAATAAAACAAGACAAGTAATAATATTTTAAAGCCGCTGTTAGCAGAGAGCCATTATGTGGGGATTAGAAACTTAAGGGGCACCTTCCCAATCAGTCTATCGTCAACGAGAGCTTGGTTTTAAACAAAGCTCTCGTTGACAAGCTTGTTGTTTTATCCAGGAGGGTACGCGAAATAAGAGAGATAACGCCAGATCTCTTTGTTGACATTCGATAATTCGGAAAACTCACGAATAATTTGTCATTTATTCCAGGAAATACCTAAAGCATGTAGGTATTTCCTGGAATAAATGATTTTTTAATTTTAAAAGCTATTAACTCTTTCAACGCCAGGGATTTTTATTAAAAAAAAAAAATGCTTGACAACCACAGATATTCTATATCTGTGTTGACAACCGCTATGACTGAAAAATTCGAAAAATCAACTTATTTCATTGACTGCTTAAAATATGTTGTTATAGAAATGAAATTGAATTTTTTTGTACTTATTCATTTATTTGTCTTGTATCTAATATCAAACTGTGGTGATTTGTTTTGGGTGAGTTTTAGGCCCCTTGCCCATGGCGACTATTTGTAGTGATGCTGTAGCGCGTTGGCATCTCTTCTATAGCGCGTTGCAAATGCATACAATATTACTTTCTATAAAATCATGAGCGTATTGTAGATATGTATAAGAGGTGCCTATAAATTTTCATTTATCATTTAGGTATATTATTTTATGGCCACGTTGGATGCCAGATAGCTAGATATATAGGTAGGCATGTAAAATAAACAGATAATTATGAAACACGATATGTAACGATGTGACAATATAATATAATATTCCACAACTATCACACAACGCCGTCTAGTCTCAAGCTAAGCAGAGCTTGTGGTACTAGACAACTGATAAACATACTTATATATTTCTGAATACATACATATTATAGATAAATTACACCCAGACACAGAACAAATAATCGTGATCATTACACAAACATTTGTCCTGGGTGGGAATCAAACCCACGACCTCCGGCATAGCAGTAAGGGCCACTAATTACTAGACCAAGAGGCCAGTGATCGGTGATGTTTTTGTGATATTGTTATGAAAATACTGAGCTGAATGTGAAAATACCGAATACTCCGTTGAAACGAACGACAATGTGCAATGTTTGGATATTCTGTCTTTGTTATTATATCGCATAACCTTTTTGATATTTAAATTAGAATTTAAACCTCGAAAGACATCAATCAATCATCATGATATATTTTCTGATATAAAAGGTGAAACTGACTAACTCATATATCAATCAACGCACAACCGAAACATAGTCTTACTTCGAGCGTGAAATTTTGCACAATGTTTCGTTTTATGACTTAAGTGAGCAATAAATAAGACAGTATATCCGCAAAATTCACTCCCTAAGGGGATCTTTTTTGTGGGCAAAATCATCTAATGACATCTCCCGCCCTTGGGCGGAGCGGGAGGTAGTGTCAGACTTTTACTGACTAAAAACCCACCCCGTTCCTTCGTTGCCTTTCATACCAGGGCCGAGCCTTCCTTTCAGAAGCAGACCCTTGGCTCCAGTACACCCTAAGCGGATAAAACAGTTGGATGAAGAAACCTACTTTCACGCAAAAGCTACTTTTGATTATATTCTGACAATTAGATATTTATTATATGTAGCCCTAACCATAAGCTTGTAAATTAATGTAATTAGTATGTGTTGTTTATGCTTTGTGTGTTTCTGTGTATTTGTGTTAACATATGGGTATCTTACCTGAAATAAATGTTTGTTATTATTATTATTTCCTTTATTTGTTCTTTATACATATTTTTTATATTTCTGAATATTTCTTAATACAAATATATATATATAAAAAAAAACATTTAAAATATAAAAATCCACCGATGTCGGGAGCAGGGTCCAAGCTACCGGTGGTTAGGGCTCCAGAGACAGGAACCTCCTCACAATGCGAGCCGTATCGAGGAGTACTGCCTTCTGTATCAGGCCCTTGATCCAACCGCGCAACGACAGCTTCGACAGGTGTTCGTCGAAGCTTTTGGCTATAAGGCCATTGGCGGTCACGACAATCGGCACAATGATAGCCGAGTCTACATTCCACATGTCGACAACCTCGTGTGCTAAGTTGAGATATTTGATTTGTTTCTCTTTCTCAGCTTTCACGAGATTCTCGTCATGTGGAATGGTGAAATCGACTATCACTGCGCGGCGCGCTAATCTAATCGGACTATCATTATTATTACTCGTATTATTATTAACGCGATCCATTTCACGACCTAAACTGACCTGTTAAAGGAATTAAGCTATAAAGGGTGTATAAGCTCCGTCCCTCTTTCTCGGTAATACGACTGACAATTTAACACATTTTGGTAAGGCCCCTAGGCCTCAAGTCTGCTATTACAATAATGTCAGAATGGTCCATCATTGACTTCATAATCGTTGATTTTGACAAGTTCGGTAATCTACTAATGTAATGGCGTCATTATGACTTTCCAATGATCAACCACTGACACTCCATTGTAAGAAATGGTTTAGAATGGTAATTTCGTACACACAAACGAATGTCTGACGCACCTATGCGGTAATCTGCTAAAATTTTGACAGTTCCTTTGATCAGTGACCTACCAATTAGAACTTCATTGTGCAGTCATTGCTTTTAATTCGTTACAAGATAACGTGTACCACGTTTCTAGGTACGAACTTTTAGCAAAATGACATTGGGATCGTGTTGGAATGACGAATTTATACAAATAGCAGACAAGGGCCCCTGGACGAGTACGTAACTTATTTTTTAAACTTTTCAACTGTAAACGTTACCCAAGTGCCTATTAAAAAGTATTTCTGTAGAAACAGTACACATCTGTGTTGTATTTGTATTCGTTTTGCATTCGCAACATAGGCGAAATTCTACAAGAGTTACAAAAGCAATGGTAATTTTTGTTTTGTTTTACTATTCGTTACACGTTATGGTACATTTGCTAAGTTATTTTAAATATGAAACTGAATACGGTATTTAAAACTAAGCTCAGTCTAAACAGTTTAGTTTGAGACCAAATTGCAAAATCTAAAACAAAAAGAAAATACTCCAACATCACAAACAAATAAATGCTAACGAAATTCACTTTAAAATTTTTACTTATTTGGTTGGCACTTAACCATATTCATGCCAAGCTTTTTTTTTGGAAAGTAATTCCTCCCGTTGTGCCTAAAGCGAGAGGAAATGTCAGACTTTTACTGATTAAAACTCTATCGAAACTTTTCCTATCTATAAGACATTAGTTTTGAACAAAAGTTGCTAGATTTATCATAACAGGTTGTTATTTTTTTTTTCTTTAAATCGTTGCCCTGCACTAGGGAATTACTCCTGTATCATGGGTGCGTTCACAAACATGTAAACTCACATACACAAGACACACAGACCCGGAACATTTATCTGTAGACCATACAAATATTTGTCCCGTGCATGAATCGACCGCGCGACCCGCAGTGCAGCAGTCAATCGCTCAACCACTGGGCCAACCGTGTTAATTTATCCAATTCCAAGTTTATTACCTACTATATTCAAATATCAATCTTAATTTCATAATTAAAAATTAATAAAAGTACTTAAAACATATAATTATGCCACTGCCAACATTATGTATGTAGGCACCTTTTAATGTTTTTCATATTTCTACGTTAATTAATTTGAATGGGCTTGTACCGTTTTAATTAACTATATATATATATATATATATATACTTGTATATATAAGTATATAGATAGTTTGATACAGCATTGCAGATAAATATTGCTCTGTATCTATAAATTTGAGCGAAATGATATCCGCTCACCTATCACCGAAAATATTTATTGGGGATAATGATAACATTTGCTATCGGTAATAACGGCAATGACATAGGTATACTAGTACATAGAGATAGCATAGAGATAGGTATAGGTAGGTGAAAACAGCAAAAAAGAACCAAGTAATCAATCATTTTTTTTTATATATAATGTTTTTGACTTGGATACTAAGTCCTTTTAGCCATGTCAGCGTATAATAATATCTTCACTTTGTTTTTAATTTTTTATTAGTATTAGATTGTAACACATTCTAATGCTTTTCTAGTATTTGTAGATAAATATCTCGAGTTAGCCTTCTCGGCAAGTTTCACTTAGGTAGTCAATATTGCAATAAAATTCTCAGCACCACATTACCGAGATCGCGCCTCTTTCAATGGTTTCACATATTGTGCATTTGTGTAGAGACTTGAGATAGGAAACGACACGAATTTTATTAGAATATTATCCACTAGGAATCAATTTGTGAATAATTAAAACAGCCATTGAACTTCACTTGAAATAATTCCGCCAAAAACCTAAGTTAATCTATAGGTAATTTCTGGACCTATAGACACGGTAGAGTTATTCTACTGTCTAATTTGCTCTAGGCTTTACATAGTGAAAAGAATAGATGTCCCTACGTCATCTTCCTGCATTAATCCCATGGTACTTAAGGTCAGAATTTTCTACCGCCATTTCGTCCTGTCAGCTGTCACGATTTCACAAATCCATGCTCTTATCATTCCTCACACAATCGAATGAATATTGTTAATCTTTTCTTTGGCCTGCCTCTCCATATCTCTCTCCATACAAACATGTAGGTTCATAACTCTTTTAGTGACACGCGTTAAAATAACAAGTATCTATATTATACTAGTTTTTATCCGCGACTTCGGCCGGCTGAATGTCGGTTATTACCATAGATCGGAATCTTGGATGCAATTACTATCATAAATATGGAAATGACCTAAAATCTGTTATTCTATTCTATCGGGAATCGCTACTTTGACCAAAATTTTCCCGGGATCAGAATTTTCAATGATTCTTGGGGATTATATGTTTTTTTAAACTATAATTTAAAAAATAGTAATTAAAGTTTTAATATAATTTTAGGTCATAATTATCTATATTTATGAAAGTATTAGCACCAAAGATTCCGATCTATGGTTATTATTACGGACGTGTTTTCGAAGTTGAAGCCAAATAAAAAGTAGCCAATGTTTTTCCTTGGAGTTCAAGCTCACTTTGTTCCAAATTTCATCATTTAAATTTAAGATTGAAAGCGTAACAGACAAACACTTACCTACTTTCACGTTTATAATATATTTTATGTATTGATTAATAATTTAATTTAATATGAGCGTCATTTTCATATCTACAAGTTTCAGGGAAATTTGTCCGTTAGTTAGAACCTAATCGTATTCGCGTTGCTATCTCTAGAAATACCATACTTGTGCCTGTCTTAACTGCCTATCTACATGGTTAGTCTAGTCCTAGTATTATCGAAAACATCTCAACGATTTCAAAAAATTGATCGTATATCTAGTTTCATATGTCACTGATAAAATTTATCAGATATAATTTAGAGTCCAAATTGTTGAGATTTAATCTCAACGATTTGGACTCTGCTAGAAGATAAAACTGAGTAAATACGTTACAATCACGGTGGTTCGAAATGAAATCTTGCCAAGGATAAAGAAAATCAAAACCAACTGCTAAAATAAAATTGAAGACAAAATAATAAACCACAGTTGGAGTCCGCGCCATTTTTACCCGGATTTTTAAGAGGACTCTTGGAAATAGACCTCTAAATAGAGAGTGGGTAACTATCAAATAACTTCCCCTGCTTCCCACTCTACGTGGAGCGAAATACAGTGTCAGATTTTTACTGATTAAAACCCACCCGTGGTCCTTCAGATGTACTTTGAGTTCTAGAATCGCTGTGACTCTTTTGAGCAATGCTTAAATAACATAGCATAATCAGCTTATTCATGTACCAACTGCTGGGATACAGGCCTGCTCTCTAAGAGAGAGAATAGGCCGTAATCCACCACGAGGGCTTTAGTGCAGGTTTGTGAATGTCACATTCTTCGAATTTTTGGTTCTAGGACATGCCGGTTTTCTCACGATGTTTTCCTTCACCGTTTTGAAAGCAGTGGTGATGAAATAAATTACACAAAGTAATGGACCTGGCTGGGTTTGAACTCGCGACTTACAACTCGTGACTCGGGTCCGTTACCACTCGGCCACCACTGCTCTCAACAACTGCTCGAACAATCCGCAAAGAGAAAAATAAATAAAATTTATAAAACATAAATTAAAATAAAATGGTACCGTATATGACAATCCAGAAGGAAAACTCGAACGATAACCAGAAGATTTCCCGGCAGAACTGGCAACAGACGTAAAAGTATTCGTAAGAATGGCCCCCGTTAACACAGCAGGCCCCAACACTGGTACACTTAACATCGTAAAAGTCCCAGCCCCAAATCCTGATCCAAACATTATTACTTTTTTAGAGGAAAAACAATTGAATTATGAAAACTGTATTTTGCATGTGCAAAACAATTTTGACAAGTTTTTCGAGTGGGTGGTGGCGTAAATATATCTTATGGAGAGCAATCTTTGAGATAGTGATGACGCTATCTTCAGAATTTCAGATCAATAATAAATATGTTCTAATGGAGATAGTTGACGACAGGGATTTAAGAGTGATATCATACTTTTTGATAAAATACTACATAGGATGTCTGTTTTACCTCGCTGATAACATTTCAGTGGTGAAAGAAAATATACAACTTTCACTATGAGAACAAACACGGGCAGGGCACATTGCACGAAGAACAGATGGCCGTTGGGGCCGAAAGGTTCTGGACTGGCGACCGCGTACCAGAAGACGCAGCGTTGGAAGGCCTCCCACAAGGTGTACCGATGACCTGGTCAGGGTCGATGGAGTGCGATGGATACGAGACGCACAGGACCGGTCATTGTGGTGACGGTTGAGGGAGGCCTATGTCCAACAATGGTCGTCTTTCGGCTGAAATGATGATGATGATAATGATGGGAACAAAATAAAAAAACACAAGAAAGATCTGGAATACTTACGCCGCCGTAATTCCGATCCAAATTTCCGGCCACCGTAGGCGCGGGCTTGCGGACGGCGTGCAATGGGTAGCTCGCTGTCCGTTTGTCCGGTAACAGACCGGACCGAGCCCAAGTCGTTTACGGCGCGCACTGTTCCCGTGCGCCTCAAGGAGTTGTCAGCAAACCGTAGGGGCCCAGTAGGGTCGAGGCCTAGTCTGGGGCTCTGGGAAGGTATGAAAATGCATACCAGGGCCCTGGAACCAAGGCAGGGAAGGAACAGGGTAGGTTTTTAGTCAGTAAGAGTCTGACACTATTTCCCCCCTCTGCCCAAGGGCGGGATTTGTCATTGGATGATTTTACCTACCGTAAAAAAAAAAAAAAAAAAAAAACTTTAGGAGCGGGAGAAGATGGTTTTTCCACCTCAATAAAAAAAAGCATTTAAGTATTCATGGATGTAATCAAGTAAACTTTAGATCCATAACATAGGTACACAGTAAATATTCCTTTTTTGCTGAATTTAAAATGCGATCAGATATTTGCATAACACGATATTCTTCACCTTGAAAGAAGGAAAACTAATTAAAGATTTCCAAGGGAAAAACTACTTACTTAACTACTAGTCAATGAAGACGACATATTTACTTACTAATTACATTAGGAAGTGTCGTCTGCGCGCTATAAAAAAGTAGTTATACCTACGCACATTTGCATATTCGTCAAGAGAAGGTAGTCGAAGAGTTTTATGTTGTCTGTGGTTTATGTGAGGTTGGTATTAAATGGAGCAGTCGACCTTTCTCAATATCCGTTTCCGCACGGATGTATAATACGTCCGTATGCACGCGGAATGTATTGTTTTTGAAGTTTCTTTGGAGAACAATAGATTTGTTGTTTTTTTTTAAAAAAAAGTATATTCAACGGAGTATTCTGAATTTGATTTAAGTAAAATCTGTCTGAAAAAGCCAAATAGTGATTTTAAAGGTGAATGCTCACGATTTTGTCTGCACTATCAGATTCGCCTATTTTTAAGCATGATTATTCGACTAACGACCATAATTTAAAGCAATTTTGTATCATCATGTTTTTTTACTAATAAGGAGTCTAACTTCTAAAGAACACGTAGTTTTTTACGAAAAAAAATGTAAATTGGTCTCTTAAGTGTTTTTGTGACATTTATACAAATCTAATGCGTTTTGATTTGGTTTTGTTGCTCGTTTTGAACCCATAGGTACCTTTTGAATTTATTATCCTGGTAATATTGGACCTTTTCAGGAATAACATCTTACGCGACAATTAGCGTTTTTTGCCGGAATGGAGTTTTCTACCAAAATTAAAAAGTATTTATGAAAATATGTTAATAGCAACTATTCTATTAGAACAGTAGTTAAATGAAAAGTAAACTTACTTTTCAATTATGGAAAAAAAAACAAATTCCAGCAAAAAACGTATATTGGCGCTTACGGTGTTCTTGCTAAAAAGAGTCGATGTAGTAAGAAACAGTTAATTGATAAAATTATGATCGAAATCTCTAGACAAGTTTCTAAAAGGGCAGTCAAGCAGAATTTGACTCAAAAGGTTACGGATGTGTCCATTAAATTTAAAACAATAATAATTTAGACACCCACAAACCACAACGAACAATAGCAGGACACGGAAAAAGTCGTAATAATTTAATTTAAGTATCTACCTGAATAAATGTGGTTTATGTTATGTGAAACATAATATTTACTTACCAATATAATTTATAATATGACCCATTTATTATTCAATTGAAATATAACTCAAGTTATAAATAATTCACTGATTAACAGTGAAGGAAAAAACATGAGGCGAAGGACTTTGTTATTGATGATATTAGTACTTACTAAATCCATGCACTTTAGAAACTGCTAACTAAACTAATAAGCAATAGTAAGCAGGGACTTATGGTACGTTGTAGATACTAATTTCCACATGAGAGGACAATCATGTAGCATCAGCTATGGTAGTCAAGATGCTGTAGCGACTTCCACGTTGCCGACAGATGAGTGATGCGGTTAGAGTAGGAACGTAGTGCGAGGTTTTTATACGTTAACGTGATGAACACGTTTATGATGTTGGGAGCTCATTGGCCCGCTCCAAGCTCTTGACCAATCAGAGAGCCAAACGCGGTAAACGTTTCGATCGCATTAACGCTTAGATTAAATCAAAACAGCGGAAGATAGGTGACTCGCCTCTAGCGCGCGGACCGCTGAAATTGTGCCAGTTAGCACGATTTCACATCGGTCGCGACGATCACACATATTCCACGGGTAACGCTATTTTGCTCGCATGACAGTGCCGGCTCTTATCTCTGCTCTTGTTTATCACAGACTGCATGTAGTCTAGATGTGTGAGTTTCGAGTCCAAGTTTTCTGATTGCGATGTTAGCGCGTAACGTATCTTCCCTTATAATACATTAATGCATTAACGTAAAAACAACTCGCACTCAGCAGTCTGCGTCAGATACCTAGCTGTGTAACACCCGTATTCACAAACAATACTTTTCTCAGTAAAGTAGCAACGCTATGCGAAGTAACGGATTTCTCACTGCGTTGCATATGGCAAGCCTTTCAATTCATAAACAATACTCAAACGACCCTTGACTAAGCAAACGCACAGCGTTGAATAGAGCTCTCTGATTGGTTCGGTTGTGTTGCGTAGTTCACTTCGCTGCTTGACGTTCATTTCATTTGTCATAACATAACCTCAAAACATAGATTGTGACCGGTGTTCAAGAACTATTTCGTTCGTATTTGTGTTGATTTTACTGTGTATTTCTGGATTTAATAAATATGGATAAAGAAACGGCTTCAGGTTCATTAGACACAACTGTCAGGTTAGTAAGAGTACATATATTCATTGTTTTCATCTTATAATAAAACATACTTAGTAAAAGAAATTACAAGTTTTTAGTATAATCACGTGTTAATTATTTTGCAGTTCTAAAAAGAACTAAACTAACACGACTTTCTTTTATATATATAGATATCATTATTTCATTTTTCAGTTATTAATCTGAGCTTAGGAACTGAAAATGAACCAGATGAGAATATTTCTTCCCAGTCAAAAAGGATTTACAATAAAGAAATCTTCTCCACACCCACAAGTAAGTAATTAATCATACTATATTATTATTATATCAGATAAATCTGTATTCTATTTTAAACCTTTTCTAAAGGAGAGGGAAATGGATACATTAATAAAATACCTTATTGTATTATACATTTTTACAAGATAAAATTGAATAAGTACTTATAGAAGAACTTTTTTTTCAGATAAAAAGAAACTTGTAAGCGAAACTGATGCAAGAATCAAACGCACCTCAATAAATATGGAACAAGACCAGGCATTGCATGAGCTAAGAGTACAAAGAGAGAAGATTTTGATAGCAAGAGAAACAAATTTATTAGAATTTGAAAAAATAATCCAAGATTTACAAATTCAAAAGGCTAAATTAGAAATTGAATTGTTAATTAAACAGATTGGAAATAAAACTTAAATTGTAAAATATGTTATTTATTGAAAATGACGGGATATAAACATGCTTCTAAAAAGTAGACCTTCTCTATTTTCTCCTCTTGACTGTGGAATATTTGTTACAGATTGCTGTGTATTTCTGTCACTTTCAATGTGTTCAATAGCACCACGAGCTCTGCAAATATTATACAATATTGCAGTAGCTACAATAACATGGCATGTAGTGGTCAGTTTTGTTGCCATCTTTTTAGACAGACATGGAAATATTCTTTTCCAAACCCCTATGGTTCTTTCCACAGTATTTCGGGTTTTTATGTGTGCCTTGTTATAATTTTCTTCTGAGCTAGTTTCTGGCTGTGCCACTGGTGTTAATAAATATCTTTGACAGCCATATCCACTGTCTCCTAATAATATTCCTTTTATAACACCTCATTCCATTTTGTTCTTCAGACTTGAAGCTTGGAATATACGGTTGTCATGTACAGATCCAGGTCTATCAGCCACAATATCGTATATCTGTAGATCGGGTCCACAAACAATCTGAGTATTTATAGAGAAATATTTTTTTCGATTCCTAAAAACTTCAGCATATTGTCCACCAGGGTTTTGAACTGGGATGTGCGTACCATCAATAGCTCCTATTACTCCAGGAAAATGGGCTATTGTATAAAATTCTTCTTTAATTCTTCCCAAGTTGTTTGGAAATTTAATAAATAAATTTATCTTCAAACTGAAGAGATAAGAGACCCTTTTTACAATTCTTGATACTGTTGGTTGACTCACACTTATAAGGTCTCCAGTAATCATCTATAAAATAATTATGATGATAAATAGATAAGCTAATAGTATGTATAGACGGATCGCTAATAAATTTAAAAGCCTTTTAACAATAGAGTGAGTAGAAATGGGTTTGAGTTGACTGAATAGACACAATTCAAATATAGGATAATATGTTTACAAAACTCTTCATTAGTACGTACCTGAAAGCTGCCAGAAGAATAAAATCTTAAGGCCACAAGCAACTGATAAATAACTGGCACTGGAAGTCCTCTAGCAGTGAATTTTTCTAGGTCCTCATTTATCAGCGGCAAGAGTATAAAAAGTACCACATCTTTGGAAAACCTGTAGCGTCGTCTAAATTCATCCGAACTGTAGTAATCAAAAGGATTTTGGAAATCCCGTATCACTTTTCTGGTAGAATTTATTGTGTTTCTCTCATTGATGTAATTATCAAATTCTTCTTCACTACTATAATCCATTGTAAAAGGACACTATTGAAAGGTAAACTCGTCACAAACAGTAAAATCAAACACCGAAAAATATTTCTCGTAACCTCTTAACACATAATAGACAACATTGAATTGAGAGACAATAGCTATGCGTTGCTTAAAACAGCTAGCAGGCTACCTTAGCTGTGCGTTCATTCTAAGGGACGCATAGTGCTAGCCGCCACTCAAGTATCGTCTATGAATAAGTTTTATGGGCCCTGTGCGCTCGCGCGCACTGTGAGACCTCATAGTAACGTTTGTGAATACGGGTGTAAGCCATCTGGAGTTTTTTTTTAGGTAGGAAATTCATCAAATATCTTCTCCCGCTTTGATAGAAGCGAGAGGAAGAGTCACTGTACACTGTAGACTCCGCAAATTCAAGCATTATAATTTTTATTGTGCTCTTGGGTACAAAGCTGACCGGTCTACATTGTTCTCTCATATCTATAAATACTGTAATATGGAAATACTGTAGGAAAAACAATCACTTTTTTAAAAGAGTAACCATGGTGTTTCCTGCCGGTTCGTCTCCATAGGAAACGACCAAATGGAACCGTGCGCTAGCTTCTGACGTTTTATAAGTGCCTATGTAGGCCTATGTGAAATAAAAATATTTGATTTTGAGTTTTGAGTCAGCTTTTTATTGACTACAAGCAAACTGTCCCACAGCACATCCAAGGACCCTGGGGCCACCATTCGTGCTATTCCGTTAAGTAATCCTTTGTCGACTATTTTGTTGTTAAGGCTATCATTGTAATGGGACTGTAAAGAAATATTACGTTGATATATAAATTTTATTATTTGTCGTTACGTAAGATAAATTCAGAGCCCCCCGAATATAGTATATATATCTTAACTATCTTTATAATCCTAGTCGTATATGACGATATTAAATATCATTTAGAGATAAAGTATAGTATGTATTTGTTTCTAGTATGTTCGTTCATCGCCCTCTGAGAGTGAAGAGGACCAGACGTAAACAAGTCAAGTCTACTCACAAGTCGTATAGTACTTAATTAGTGATTCGATACAAGCAAAAACAATGCATAACTAATGGTAAAATAAAACTGACTTAACGAATCTTTTCAAATTGAAAAAGAAACCATTAATTATATTCATAAAACCAATTAACATTGTTCCAGTCAAAAAAGAGTACTTAACGTTAAATTTATAGAACATCACTTATCAAGTGTCAGAAATCGTGTGTAAAATTGTAAAAAGTACCTTTATCTTCGTAATCATATTGTTGATACATATAACATTCAGGATAGGCATAATTATGATAATAATCTTATTAAATACCAAGATATAAAAATATAAAAGCGATGGCATACCTAGATCTAAAACGACTAAGTACTAATAAATACATTGGAAACAATAAATAGGTTAATAAGTTATCTACATTAAATTAATACAAGGGGATACAATTTCATCGATATTACGAAAAATCAATAAAAAATGCCGGCACAAAGTACTCTGTGATGCCGACAATTATGTCCATCCATCACATTTGTATGTAGCGTAGGTAATATTGCGATCATTTTTGCTTGATCACTTAAAAACGTTTTCGCTTAAATCCTGGGGGGCGGCGCCAAATTCAAGGTTTTCGTTTCGAGTGCAAGTAAAAATGAACTTAGCAGTGGTCAGGTGGAACTGCCTTTGATGGTACCTAAGTGTCTAAAATATTTTTTTTTTAAATTCCTGGGCTGTGATACTGTTTGACGAAAGTTTCTGTGGCCCTGGAACGCAAAGAGTAACAGAAAGAACACAAGATTTTTACTGACTAAAGCCTACCCGGGGTTTTAGTCAGCAAAAGTCTGACACTCTCTCTTGTTCCAACCAAGGAGAAGTTATTTGATGATTTACTATCAACATCAAGCAAAATATAAAGTAACAAATATTTAAAATATATGGATGAACTTCATTCCTCTGTTTATGGTTTTCATTAATATTGTATGCACTATTCTCTTTTTCAATATTTATTTAACATTTACACGACACACATTAACATAATTTTACGCCTTATATCAATGTAATATTTATAATTTTTTTATTACGATATCTTGTTTATTTAACATCCGGGAGTGTTACCGTGACATCACCGTGGGCCCTAACAGAATACCAGCGCTGCGTTATTTAACGTTCTTAAATATCGCAGCATATGCTGAGTTAGGCGCCTTTTTGGCCTCGCACAGATTTTAATGTTGTTTATTTTTTTTATTTATTATTCTTATTTTACTGTATGTGAGAGGTCAAATAAACGATTTTCTTTCTTTCTTTATTCCCTTCCTTGACCTATGAAACCACTAACCTTGGTGTGGAAGAAAGCAGACTATCAAGCGCTTATCGCCCCATATAAAGTAAGTCAAGAGAAATGGGTCAATGTGAGTCGTCTAGTTAGGTACGACGTTTGTTTTATATGGGAGAACCATCTGCAGCTGATAAGACGAATTTCGTGTGGGTATAAAATTAGCATAATCAGTACGAGTCCGAATTGTTTTTACGTTAACGCGATCGAAACGTTTACCGCGTTTGGCTCTCTGATTGGTTAAGAGCTTGGAGCGGGCCAATTGGAGCGACGAACGTCATTAACGTGCTAACTCAATTTTACTAGTAATTTATTATTTTATACATCTATAATTTATTGACAGATTTATTTCGATTTTTGTATAGATTTTTTTTTATACTACTCCGCGGATTCATAGATTACAATTTTTATTGTGCTTTTGGATATAATGCTGACCGGTCTTCATTGTTCTCTTAAATAGAATCTATAAATATTGTATGTGTAATTATGATATAAAAATATTGTAGAATTTTTTTTTTTTTAAAAGAGTAACCATGGAGTTTCTTGTCGGTTCTTCTCCATAGGAAACGACCTATTGGAATCGTGCGCTAGCTTCTGACGTTTTTTAAGTGTTCATGTATCCATATGTAAAAGTGTACACACATATAGGCATAAGTGAAATAAACACTTTTGAGTTTGAGTATGAGTGTGGCTATGCTACTTGTCATTTATGCAGATTACCAGTCGATAGCGATGCGTAGGAGTTTTTCAATACCATATTTTACATTGTTTTTAGTTAGTTTTAATTAATTGAAAAAAAAGTAATAATTAATTAAAATTTATTTATTGACTGCAGTTAATTTTTTTTTTTGCTGGTTTTCCCTACTCCTTTCAACCGGCTTTGATCTTTAGAAATAGGTTTACTCAAAAAAGTTGAAAGTTAAATGATCAAAAAAAAAAAAAGCATATGTAAATCAATCAATATTACGCAAAGAAAATTGTTTTAAAGGTCAGTGGGGCTATATGCGGGTACAGGCGGAAGTACTTACGACTTACGAGTATATGTGCATCTAAATTCGTTTAGATTTTCAAGGGACTATACGCCTTAATATCAATAAAAAAAATCCCAATGTATAGGCAAAAATGCCTAACGCCTTTGCCTAACTTTCTGGAAATATGTTAAGTACAATTAGAACGTCGATGTCCAAGGGTGGACATTGTATTCGTTGAATGTCGTCAATTTCTATCACAACGAACTTTTAAACGATTTCCACCGATAGTTTTAATTAAGAAATTGTCTATAAAACATCGTATAAATTGTGTAATTTACAGCAACGTGTCTAAGAAATGCGGACGTCATTCGATTGCAATTTAGTTTTATGTTAGAGTAAATCGCTTTTGGAGACGTGCAACACGTCTGTTCAGAGATATGTCAGATAGACTTTTTAGTAAAAATATTTACTTTCTATTATTATAAAAAAAAAAAAAAAAAATATTAACCCTTTCAATGCCACAGTCTGATAAATGTGATAAATGAACTTTCGTGCTGACACCGCCAGTCTGATAGACAAGACAAGATAATTGCTAAAAAGAAATCAATTTTGACGCCAACATACGCAGTTAACGATATAAGTGGGTTGGTTTTCGGAGCCTTACAAAGTTTTGGATCGAGGCGTTGAGTCAGCATTTTTTATAAAAATCTGTGACATGGAAAAGGTTAAGAAGTCTGTTTTGACTGACAGACATCAAAACAGTCAACTCTAAAAATTACGATAGGTTTTTATAAAGGGGAATGCCCATATCTATACTATAATATTATCAAGGTGAAGAGTTTGTTTGGTTGGTTGAACGCGCTTATCTCAGAATTGAACATTTCGAACTAGTATTGCCTATTAATCGAGAAAGGCTATAGGCTACATAAGATCACGCCATGACCCACAGAAGCTGAGCAATAATATAGGTAATCAAAGAATCAGATGAAACCGTCGCCGTCGTGGACAGCTAGTTACGGATAAAATTATTGTACTGTTAAGAACTGTAGCATACATTTTATTGAACGACCTATAGTAAACTTTAACTTTTCCGTGTAAGGTCAAAGAACTGGTAGGCAGTCTTTTCCTTTAATATCTGAACGATAAACACGAACGTAAGGTTTTTTGTAGGCAAGCTCGGTGTTGCTAGGTACTTATGACGAGTGGTTTATGGCTATAAAATTATGCCTGAATAGTTCAATGTACATTAAATAGCTAAACTTATTTTTTTACCTAGATTCTTTATTAGTTAGATATCTACCGAGAATAACCTAATTTAGTAAATTAATAAATAGGCCGATACCAAAGCATCTGCATAAGTTTAGGTTAGCAATAATGAGAAATAAATATTTAGGGTTTCTTAAAATTAGTAACCACAGAGTCAAAAATAATTTTCCAACACCTGAACTATTTTTTTTCATTTTGCAGAAATTTTCAAAAAATAATAAAATGCTAGTAAAATTAAGTAATTTAGTAAACGTGTCCGAATGCAGTGTGGTGACTCTTTTAACCAGACGTGCGGATTATTGTAAACATTAGTATATATCAATAGAATTGTTTTGCATTTCGGCACAAACATTCCATTACACTATCGTTAGATCCTTGGGAATGACCTTACAATACCATTTAAGTAAAAGAAGGACCTATGGGGATGTGCGAACGATTAAGCCAAATAGGACACTGCACGAAAAATTGGATTGAATGGTTTGAAATTGCTTAAAAGCGGATTGGTGATAGTCAAAGGAACAAGTAAGAAAGAAAAATATATCTGAATCAGATTCTGTCAGTGGCTTCACCTGCTTGAAAATTACTCAAAAGGGAAAACAATTCTAGGATAAAATGTACGCTGACAAGTGTTATAGTATTATATTTTAAGGGAGAGTTAATTGGCCCTTAACATAGTAATATTTTGCAACATGCTAGCAGTCGGTTGGATTGCACAAATTAGCCATGGGCTAACAACGTGTCACTACTTCACAAGTCATTACAAAAGTACTTAGTGTATTTAGTACTAAGTATAGAACTCAGCAGTAACCGTGGCTTTCTTAGACAATGTGCAGATTTATAACTTATTGAACCTCTCCTTTCTTCCCAACATGAATAGGAAGTAAATGAAGAGGAAGAGTCTAGAGATCTGATTTGCCAGATATTTTAAATGTAATGGATTTTCCTAGTGACATTTTTGAAGCAGTAGTCAATCCCATACATTTAATATTTTTGGCCTGCAGGATTGCTTGACTAGTTACCACAGGTGAAATTTAGTCCATAAAATTCTGTTACACTCACTCCACTCAGAGCGGGAGAATTTGCTTGATGATTTTTCACCTCAAAAAAACTTCTGACAATCGCTGATAGAATAATTAATTTTTCTAGAACCCAAGAAAGTTATTGTCCGTAGTAACAAAAAAAAAATGACTTTGAGCCCATCATAGTCTGATTTTATATTCTCAACTCGTCATATTTATGTCAAACTAGTACCTACATACCCAAGGAGGTGTCATAACAACAAAAGATTAAATCTATCTAAAGAACTCGTAAATTTCTTATCAAGTGTTAAGAAGATAAACGTAACATTTAATCCGCGTGCCAGATCAAGTGGTTTACATGGAGAGGTTTGTTTAACTTTCAGTCAATTCTAAGAGACATTTCTTGTCAGCAAAAAATATTTTTATCACGAAATGATGAAATTTTGGTAGATAGAGTAACATCGTTTTACCGTCACCAGGCAAATCATATCAAATCTAGAGTAGGTAGGTATAAGTGTTTTTCTACAAATGCCAAACATACAGGAAAAAAATATAAATCGATTAAAGGTAACAGTTAGAAGCAGCGAACTGAATGCTGAGACCATTGTTGATAAAGATACAGTGTGGAAAACAGGCCTGAGAATTTTTGAAAGTCACTACGGCTCTGGAACGCAAAAGGCAATTAAGGGAACATGAGTGGGCTTTTAGTCAGTCAAAATCTAACATTCTCCTTTCGCCCCACTCAGAGCGGAAGAAGTTATTCAATAATTATATAACGCATAAAAAAAATGGGAGAAATATCATATGAAGATAACAAATTTATTGAAATAAGATTAAGACTAGGAAATCATTGATACTTAATGTTACATAGGTACTTTAAAATAATAATTATGGTGATTTGACAAAGGTTTAATTAAAATGCTCGCTACAAATTTCGTAGAATTTTATGAATGGTTGGAAATAAAAGATATGATAAGTAATTACAGTAAACCTTTGGACGGACTGGATTAAAACGGCAAAATAAAAAACAATTGCACCGTGTCAAGCTATCACTCAGCTTATCAGCTATATGCAGTTGTGCAGCTTAGTCATAATCTGGCTAAGCCTTTATTAATTTGTTTACTTGGCAATCAAAAATTTTAAGCGCCCTCCCGGTTGTTTTTTGTAAGATAATTATTATATATTTAATGGATCGGTGAAAGAATTTGGCCTCCTCCTTTTTTTTCTTAAGGCTCCGAAAAAGTATTTAGTCAATTAAATAGTGTCATGTTTAGAAATTACAAATTTAGTTTTTGATGCAGAATATATTCACTTTTGTTTTTCATTAAAATGTTTCATAGAAGGATTTAATTCTATGAAACATTTTCCAAAACAAAAAAACTTATTTCGAATAAAAAAAAAAAATGTGTAATGCATCTTCTTCGTGGCTTTTTTTCCAGAGTAGGTAATAAGTATATGGTGATATGCCTACCAATAACAATTCGTATGCACATTTGAGCATGAAAAAAAAAAACATCAATTAGCTAGGTATCGTATAACATGTATTGAAACACCCTTGGAGGGTGACATATCGTAATCCTAATATTTGTCTGAGATTAGATTTACAGACCACATATTTACGATAACTTATTTTTTAACAATTAAACTCTATTCAAGACTGAAAGAATGTACGTTCATTAATAAATAACAATGGTGGATATCTATGATTCATAAAACTGCATAATATTTACAGACTGATTGTGAAAAAGAATACAAAAGTAAAAGTAATTCAAAGAACATTTGCGCGCGATTTCTTTCAATATTTTTCCAAGACTCGATTTAAAATCTTTTTTAAATTTAATTTTTGTTTTTATTTTGAGTATTAACTCCTTATTTAACATTTTGAATTACGTGAATAAGAAAAATAAAACTTACCTAAAATCGTAGAGAAAAATAAAGAAAACAGCGTCTCTTGCGGGCACAATATTTTCAGTTCCAAATTCAAAATAAACCGCCGAAATTCTGCGTTGTTTTTTTTTTTAATCGAACTAATAACAGAGATTACTTTCGATTTTTTTTTCACACACGCGTAAACTTGTCAACGGCCTATTTTTCTGAATAACAGTACGGCACTGACGGCTAGTGCGGGGACTCAGCACGTCGATTCGACTGGCTGTCGACTCGCACAAAGCTGCATTTACAGGAAACATGCGAATATTATGTTATAGGTACGACTCTGACGCATGCGTTCTACTACTATGTGACGTTTAGCCGCCGGTTTCACCCGAAGTTTTTGTTTACTTTCGCGACATCCAAAGCATAGTCGGTATTTCACATAATATTATGGTTAGTGGACTAGAACGCGTCTCAAGGTAGTCGTAAACATGAAAAATAATGAATGGTTTTTTTCGTTGCGTGATTGTACAATCAGAATTCGTACGAATTCCCTGAAATGGGCTTGTTTCAGTGACCTTTAATGGTTATGTGGTAGCACGGAATGAGGTATCCTTATTTGGTCGGTACCTACATGTAATAAAATAATTTATTGAAGCATTGGTTGAATGTGACCTGTATTTTTTTTTAGTTACTGGCAGTTGCAATTAAAATCTTATTGCAATGTCAGCAACGATACAAAACGTCCGACCCTCTCGTCATCAGGGTTTTTTTAAAGAGGGGAAATACTCTAATGACTACTCTAGCTCTAGAGCGGAGCGGGATGTCATACTTTACTGAGTAAAACCACGCATATGTTCCTTCTTTGCCTTGCGTTCTAGGAACCCAGAGTTCCTTTGGTCTACCCATAGACTCGTCATCAGGTGTCAAATGATTGCTAATGACTGTTTGCTCTCATCACTTTGGAAAAGTAGTTCAGATCAGGGGTGCTATTCTTTAAGAAAACAACCTTGAGCGCAGCGCTGGCCCAGCGACGAAATCCAAGTAGGTACATTCTCGCCGTGTCCTTGCATGGGCGATCACTCGCGCCGGGCCTTGGTACAGGCTATGGTCCGGAGCGAGGAGGAGTGGCAGGTGGTTGCTTCCTTCTGCGAAGCAGCAATGCTAGCGAAGGAAGAGGCCAACCGCATCAGGCAACGGCGCTCACGCCGCAGCCGCCGTCGAGATTCCGATCACGATTTTCGGCCACCGTAGGCGTGGGTTTGGGCATGGGTAGCTCGCTGTCCGACCGTCCGGTAAGTATCCGGACTTAGCCCCGGTCGTCGACGGCGCGTACTGTTCCCGCGCGCCTCAAGGATTTGCCAGCAAACTGTAGGGGCCCAGCAGGGTCGAAGTCTAAGCCTGGGGCTTTGGGCAAATATGAAAGTACGCCAGGGCACTGGTACGAAGGCAATGAAGGAACGGGGTCTGACATTATGTCCCTGTCCGCCTAAGGGCGGGAGATGTCATTGGATGATTTTAGCCACCATTAAAAAAAAGTAAGTACAAACAAATCACATACAAATCCAATGTATTTGGATTTCGTCGCTGGGTCAGCACTGCTGATTTTATTTTTTAACATGGCCTTGTTGCAGCCCTTGTTATTATGCTTGCCCTAGTTGTTATTTAGCTATTAATCATTATTGTTATTTTCAAGATATTTTACTATTAATCAAAAGTCAGTCAATAAAAAACAAACATATTTTTTCTAACTATATGAAAAAGGAGATAATTAACCTTTTTACGAGCGCAGCACGGCTAAGGTCATATCGGTTCATAGCCTGGTACATTTCCTTTAAACACACGCGTATTATTGATATAAAGCAATTATTTACGAGATAAGTCATGCTTCCACCTAGGTAGCGATATCTTAAAAAGTACTTATCATTAGAAATCAACATGCGTACTCGGTTAATTACTGATAAATTAAAATTTTAGTATGTAGGCAGAGGATTTTATCTTGTATTTTATGATATTTTCCGGATAAGCTTGCCTTTGCCTTCTTCCTGATTACAGTATTTAATTGAGGACAGTGGATACATTATCACAAAATAAGAATGTTATAGGTAAACAGATATCTAATTAATTTCATACCTCATTACTAAAAAGAAACCTCCAAGTCAGGAGGATAAAACTTGAAATTAGGTAGGGCAAGTCGGCGACGGCGCGTTCTGTTCCTGCGCGCCTCAAGGACCTATAAGAAAACTGTAGAGGCCCAGCCTGCTAGCTGCAAGCAGGCAGGGTCGAAGCCTGCTGGGGTCATAGGTCAGCTTCCGAAAGGAATACCCGGCCCTGGCACGATAGGCAACGAAGGAACGGGGTAGGTTTTTAGTCAGTAAGAGTCTGACACTATTTCCCGCTCCGCCCAGGGGCGGGTTTTTGTCATTGAATGATTTTACATACCATAAAAAAAAGTAACTAAAGCTCAGAGCGTGATCCATATGAAGAACTACTTAGATGGGTTTTAGTCGGTAAAAATCCCGACGCCCTCTTACTCCACCCAAAGTGGGAAAAGTTATCTGACGATTTCCCTCCTGAACAAAGATACCTAAACCCCGTTTTAATTACACGGTCGGAACTACAGGTCGGAATCATAAAAATAACGCATATTTTTGTATCGATAGTATGATAGTACCTCTAAATAAATAGGCCCAGCTTCAAACTTCTTGTAGTGATGTCTATAAGTCTTCAAAAATAAACTGGTATCATAGAATAAATTCGAGCATGCGACGTTCAATGAAATAATTACAGTTTCTTAATTGCAAGGGCAGAGTGCAGCATTGACGTAAACATTGAATTGCGTTGAATTTTGTTTTTGTAATATTAAGTATACGAGTATGTCTTGTCTTCTTTTTTTGGGTTGGGAAAAGCAATTATTTCAAACAAACCATGTACAGACACTTCTGAATTGTTAATAAGTCTGTCAGTTAGACAAAATGATACATGAAAGAAAGAAAAGAAAAACAGTTTATTTACGCGAAATGACGCAACCTTAAAACTAGTCAACAAACATATTCATTGTATAGGAATGATTTAATTATATTGCACATTCAAATTTAAATTTTTATTTTCAGACATCTTGGTTTACATTCCAAAGCTTACTTTCTCGATGGAGACGAATGTGCTAGAAACTCTATGGACAGTCTTTTCAATAAGCTAAACATGTATTAAAAAATATTGGTTCAATGTTTTACATCAAACTTCCCTGGGTAAAGTAAGAGGGAAAGTCAGACTTTTACTGACTCAAACCCACACGTTTTCCTTCAGTCCTATGCATTCCAGGACCGCGGTAAATCGAACAATCCATACCTAAATATTTTTCTACTTTTATTTGCATCAGACTTTACAAAAGATTTCCTTTGGATCGGGACTGTTGTCCCAATTTCCACCTATAAAAATAGTCACTTTGTTTTTGTAATTTTAAGTATATTTCTATTTTCTTTTTTTGGGTTGAGAAATCATCAAAGATTCAAAGCATAGCATAGCATAATCAAGTAACCAACCTTATAATGTTCCCAATGCTGGGACTCAGGCCTCCTCTCTAGTAGAGAGAATGGGCCATAATCCACCACGCGGGCCCAGTGCTGTTTGATGAATGTCACATGATTATGATATTTTGGGACTACAAATAAAATAAATACAGTTTGTTTGGTAGCTGTACTTTAATTTCTTTTTTTTCCGAATGTTACATCACTACTTGCTAACTTGCGTAAACAATAGGTAGGTTACTCTGCGAAAATAAACCGTTTGAATGAATGATGTACATAATATGATATTAACAAATAATTAGACACGCACGTGTAACACTCCAATTAGTTGTAGTATTAATAATAATATATTATTACTCAATCATAATTTGTATGATACAATGACACACGAAGTACATTAAAATCAAAACTAATAATGGCCATAATACCCTGGAATTTGGGTAGGCCTTTGGTGTGGGATGCAACATGTGTCGATACCCTGGCTAGCTGTGCTGGGGCGCCTGCTGCAAGTGCAGAAAACTTCAAATGGCGTAAATAGTCATTAACCATATGAGAAGTTATATGTTTGGGCCGTTTGGGGTTGAAACATTACGGGCCATGGGGTCCGAGCGCTCAGCGTGATATCAGCAAACAGCTGATCAACTCTCCGCGTGACCAGAGAGCTGGGCTTTTTTTCGGTCAAAGAATCATCGTTATCCAACGTGGCAATGCTGCCAGCGTTCTGGGCACTTTTCCCATTGATATCGATGTAGATGAATTTTTTGATGCCTTTTTTTCTACCCGTTTGTACATATTATTATTATTTTTAATTTGTATATATACCTATTAAACTTTAATATTTATTTATTTATTTGTTTATAAGTAGTTGTAAAAATTACTATATGACTTACACTTACATCGCCGTGTACTAGTGGGGGCGATCGGCGGCAGTGATCTCTCGCGCCGGGCCTCATTCAGGCCATGCTCCGGAGCGAGGAGTGGCAGGCGGTCGCCTCCTTTTGCGAAGCAGTAATGCTAGCAAGGGAGGAGGCCGACCGCATTAGACAAAGGCG
Source organism: Leucania comma (assembly GCA_958295575.1). NCBI lineage: Eukaryota > Metazoa > Arthropoda > Insecta > Lepidoptera > Noctuidae > Leucania > Leucania comma. The sequence goes on along the minus strand of OY282478.1, from coordinate 21,124,979 downwards.
CACACGCCGCCGCCGCCGCCGGGATTTCGATCCCGATTTCCGGCCACCGTAGGCGCGGGCTCGCGTACGGCGGGCAATGGGTAGCTCGCTGGCCGTCTGTCCAGTAACAGACCAGTCCGAGCTCAAGTCGTTTACGGCGCGCACTGTTCCCGCGCGCCTCAAGGAGTTGTCAGCAAACTGTAGGGACCCAGCAGTGCCGAAGCCTACTGGGGCCAAAGGTTATGTGGAAATGAAACCCGGGGCCCTGGGATGAAGGCAATGAAAGGAGCAGGGTAGGGTTTTTAGTCAGTAAGAGTCTGACACTATCTCCCGCCCCACCCAAGGGCTTTTTTTTAACGTAGGTAAAATCATCCAATGACAAATCCCGCCCTTGGGTGGGGCGGGAAATAGTGTCAGACTTTTACTGACTAAAAACCTACCTTTCCATTTCTTGCCTTTGTCCCGGGGCCCGTGGTGACATTCTCACATAACCTTTGGCCCCAGTAGGCTTCGGCCCTGCTGGACCCCTACAGTTTTCTGACAACTCCTTGAGGCGCGCGGGAACAGTGCGCGCCGTAGACGACCTGAGCTCGGACCGGTCTGTTACCGGACGGACGGACAGCGAGCTACCCATTGCCCACCGTCCGCGAGCCCGCGCCTACGGTGGCCGGAAATCGGGATCGGAATCCCGGCAGCGGCGGCGGCGTGTGCGCCTTTGTCTAATGCGGTCGGCCTCCTCCCTTGCTAGCATTACTGCTTCGCAAAAGGAGGCGACCGCCTGCCACTCCTCCTCGCTCCGGAGCATGGCTTGAACCAAGCCCCGGCGCGAGAGATCGCCGCCGATCGCCACGAGGACACGGCGATGCTCTTCCCAAGCGGGGCACACCTCGACTGTGTGCTCCACCGTGTCCACCGGGCGGTCCACCCAAGGGTGGGATTTGTCATTTGATGATTTTACATACCAATTATATAAAAAAATACGAGTAGATATATAAAGACCTGGGAAAAGCATCAATTTTAAACTCAATTTTTGCTGTACATTTTCACACTTTCACGTTGTTTTAAGAGAATTACACCGTCATCATCATTACATCCGAAATACGTGCTCTTTTGGACACAAACCACTCCCAAGTGTCGCCACAACGACCGCTCCTGTGCTTCTCGCATCCATTAGATTTCCGCGACTCTCACAACAGTTTTATGTCATATTTCACATAAGAGATACATGAATAATTGAGACTATGTGGTAATTCCACAAAGTTTGTTTTAAATTGTATGCCAGTAATTGGTTCTTTAACAGTCTCCAAAATACCCTAGAGTGGGACATCAAAAGAAACAAATTGAATAACAAACAAAAAGTAATCGAACCAGTGTCACATGATCAGATAAATCTGCTCTTGAAGAGTTGTTGCCCAATAACTGTTATTGCGAAAATCGAAACATTTGACAGTTGACACACCCGTTTTGATAAGCTTTAACTAACTTGATACCTAGTATTTAACGTTAGTAGTAGAAAAACCAGGTCAATGACATTACTGATATTGTACAGTACGGCCGACGGATCTTGGCGCGTCTGAAGTTAGGCTATGCGAACTTTAGCACTCAATATAAAGGCAGGCAGGATCGAAGCCTACTGGGGCCAAGGGTTTGTTTCCGAAAGGAAAGCCCGGCCCTGGTATCTAAGGCCACGAAGGAACGGGGTGGGTTTTTAGCCAGTAAGTCTGACACTATCTCCCGCTCCGCCCAAAGGCGGGAGATGTCATTGGATGATTTTACCCACCACCAAAAAAAAAAAAAAAGCACTCAATATAAGCGCATCAAATAAATGATTTATAAAAATAAATGCCAATAGCATTTGTTATTGCTATTTACAACTGTTATTAGCATTTATTTTTTCAAACCATTTATTTCTTTACTAGTGCACAAGCGCTAAAGTTCGCAGAGCCTAACTTCAGGCGCGCCAAGATCCGTCGATTGTACTAGGCTGTATATTGATTCGAATTTTTGATAAAAATTACTCTATTTTTTAATTTTCTCTTTACTTTCTCAGGCGCGCCAAAATCCGTCGATCGTACTGTATATTAATTAAAGTTTTATAACACGACGCCTTACGCCATCTATCGGATTGTGGGCACAATATTACGCCACCCGAATTGATCAAATCACAAACAAGATCAAACACCGATATAAACGATAACATATCAATAGTATCTACAGATTATTAGCGACATCTATCATACGACGTGTGAAGTGTCTGTGACGTCAACAAGTTACTACTACATACAAGCATGAGAGATTGAAGATGCACACTAAGCTGTCAAATAGCCTATATAAGCCGCCAGCACGAAGGAACTGACACACTCGCTACTTAGAAGGCACAGTGGTCGATAGCCCCGCAGTCACTACTGTTGTCATAAGCTTGACCTGAGCGGAGGCCCCGTCGCCCTCAGGAACAGCCGAGCTAGGAGGTCAAGGGATAGGATAGCCCCGCAGTCCATCCCTAGAACCGCTCATAGATTTTCACATCAGTCTATTATCTTGTTTGCTAAAAATCTGTCAAGTGTTTGAGGTAAATAAACCCTATCTGTCATCCAACGTTGGTTTCATTCCACCGCCACCATTACATTGGCGCCCAACGTAATATTCTTCTACCCGCAATACTTTTTGGAGCACTCACATTTTTGACGGTGTATCCACATATCGGCGGATAAATAGAAGCTTACCCTCAAGAGCATTTATATTATTTTGACACTATTGACATGTCTGAAAAAAAAACCAGAGATGGTGGTGATGACTCAGGAACAATTCACCGCACTCATAACAAAAGTGACAGAAGCGAACGAGAGTGGAAATAGACATTTCAAAAGTTTTGCTGCTTGTACGAAACGCTACGACGGTGAACGAAACTTTAACAAAGTGGAAGAATTCGTTACAAACATATCAGTTTTTAAGAAAATAGAAAAACCACCCATAATACCAACAGTATCCGACATGCAAGACAGTCCACCAGTAAACAAACGACCAAGATGGACATTGCATAAATTGGACACACCACCGGGACCTATACGTCCACGGGAACCTGCTGACAACCAATCTTGTGTAGATCCTCGTATTATTTATTTACCAATAAACCCCACTTCTTTGTATTCTGTTGATATTTATGTAAAACCCGATGAAGGAACCTTACTCACAAACTATGAGCGAAATAAATTCAATGAACTGTTAATTGAGTACAGCGACATCTTTGAGAAAAACACGAAACCAACTCCATTTACACAACATAGAATCGACACAGGCAATCACCCTCCTATTAGTGTTAAGCCCTATAGATTGTCACCTACAAGGCAAAAACAACTAAGAGAAAAGCTGGATGATATGATAAATGATGACATTATCGAGGAATGCGATTCCCCATGGTCAGCACCTGTAATTCTAGTTCCAAAAGGAGAAACCGATGTCCGAGTTTGCGTAGATTACCGACGACTCAACGAGATAACTAAACCAGACAGATATCCGTTGCCTCGTATTGACGACTTATTACATCAGGCAAAAGCGATGCCATACATGTCAACAATTGATTTACAGTCAAGTTACTGGCAAATAATGGTACATCCAGATGATTATGATAAAACAAGCTTTATATCACCATTTGGAACGTTCCGTTTCAAGCGTATGCCATTCGGTCTTCGAAACGCGCCAGCTACGTTCCAAAGATTGATGGACAAATTCATACAAGGATTGCACGCCCAGTGTGTGTTAAGCTACTTAGATGATCTAATAATAAGGTCTATGACTTTTAGTCACCATATAAACGACCTAAAAGAAGTATTTATAAAACTGAGAGAATACAACCTACGAGCCAACAGAAATAAATGTAAATTTATGTGTTCAGAAATAAGATATCTTGGCCACCTTATAGTTTCTGACGGTATCAAAACCGACCCCGAGAAAATCTCTGCTATTGCAAACCGTCAGGCGCCTAAAAACTTAAAAGAATTAATATCATTTCTACAAACCGCATCATGGTATAGAAGGTTTATTCATAATTTTGCAGACATTGCTAGACCACTTACTAACTTAACAAAGAAGAAAATAAGCTGGAAGTGGGAACAAGAGCAACATGAAGCATTTGAAAAATTAAAAGACGCCTTGACTACGTCACCAGTATTAAAACAGGCAAGTGACGATTTACCTTTTGCAATCAAAACTGATGCCAGTTACTATGCCATCGGCGCAGCTCTGGTGCAGGGGGAGGGAGAAAATGAGCACCCTGTTGAATACGCAAGTAGACTCTTAACGCAAGCAGAACGGAATTACAGTGTCACAGAAAAAGAAGCATTAGCCATAGTATGGGCTATTTCGAAATTTCGTGGCTATATAGAAGGAACAAAGTTCATAACTGTTACAGACCATCAACCACTGAAATGGTTAATGAATCTTAAAACACCTACTGGTCGCCTAGCGCGGTGGGCACTACAGCTGCAACCATACGAATTTAAAATCCAATATACCCCTGGACGAACTAATGTAGTAGCTGATACATTGTCTCGCCCGCCATGCGAGCAGCATGATGTAAAATGTACCATATGCAGTACAGAGATAGATCTACCCAGATACAACGAAAAACAGTTAAGAGAGGAACAAATGAAAGATGAAACCCTTCAAACAATCATAAAAACATTAGAAGGAGAACAAACACCAAGTTATGAAGAATATGTTAAAAAAGGGTACCTAATCAATAAAGGTGTCCTGTATTTTTTCATGCCAGAACAAGAAAACGACAATGCTAAGTTAGTAGTTCCACGTCATGAAATACAAAACGTTCTGAACGCTTACCATGACTCGCCTACTGCTGGTCATATGGGAGTAGAAAGGACGGTGCAACGTATAACAAATAATTTATATTGGAAGGGACTACGGAAAGATGTAATAAAATACGTAAAAACATGTGTTGAATGTCAAAAATATAAACCATCTAATAAGAAACCAGCAGGATTATACCAGCCAACCCCAAACTCGCAACGGTTTGAGGTACTGTCCGTTGATCTTTTTGGCCCTTTGCCAAAGGGACCATTAGGAGAAAAGTGGATTCTGATCATAGAAGATACTACTTCAAGATGGGTAGAATTATTCCCACTAAACGAAGCAACTAGTGAAAGTTGCGCCTTCATTTTACTCAATGAAATATTCCTTCGGTATGGGTTGCCAAGGAAGATTATCAGCGATAATGGAGTACAATTTATATCAGCAATAATGCAAAAACTAGCATATTGCCTAGAAATTCAACAAATATTCACACCTGTATATCATCCTGAACCAAATGTGGTCGAAAGGAAAAATAGAGACATGAAGTCACAAATTGCAATTATGGTGAAAGACAAGCATAACAACTGGCCATCGACTTTGCCAACAATAAGATTTGCAATGAATACAGCTAAATGTCAAACTACAGGCTTCTCACCATCTTACCTTACATTTGGGAGAGAATTGCGTACACCATATGAGTTGACACATGATCTAAGCTCAGTTGTAGAATCAGAAAACTTTGTCGCAGAAATCACCCCAAAGTTAAAACAACTAGCCGAAGACTTGAAGTTAGCTAAAGAAAATATAGAGTGTAACAAAGAAAAAACACGACAAAGAGCAAACAGCAAGAGAAGACCAGACCCAAACTACAAAGTTGGAGACTTTGTATTGATAGAATCACATCCCGTTAGCAACATCGACAAACAATTTACTGCAAAATTTGCTCCTCGGCGAGATGGACCGTATGTTATATTAAAGAAACATGGCACCTCCACTTATGAGATCGCTCATTCAGAAACGCCAGACAAGCCTATTGGAAAATATCATACGTCAGCAATAACGAAATTTGAAAAGAGAGACGATGTTATATCTAAACCGACTTATCCGATACGCCGAAGAGGGAGGCCGCGGAAACAAACTAGTGCTGGTACTCAGTCGGGACGACCATAGAGTACCAGAGGGGGAGAATATAACACGACGCCTTACGCCATCTATCGGATTGTGGGCACAATATTACGCCACCCGAATTGATCAAATCACAAACAAGATCAAACACCGATATAAACGATAACATATCAATAGTATCTACAGATTATTAGCGACATCTATCATACGACGTGTGAAGTGTCTGTGACGTCAACAAGTTACTACTACATACAAGCATGAGAGATTGAAGATGCACACTAAGCTGTCAAATAGCCTATATAAGCCGCCAGCACGAAGGAACTGACACACTCGCTACTTAGAAGGCACAGTGGTCGATAGCCCCGCAGTCACTACTGTTGTCATAAGCTTGACCTGAGCGGAGGCCCCGTCGCCCTCAGGAACAGCCGAGCTAGGAGGTCAAGGGATAGGATAGCCCCGCAGTCCATCCCTAGAACCGCTCATAGATTTTCACATCAGTCTATTATCTTGTTTGCTAAAAATCTGTCAAGTGTTTGAGGTAAATAAACCCTATCTGTCATCCAACGTTGGTTTCATTCCACCGCCACCATTACAGTTTTAGAAAAAAAAGTACTTTATTTTTTAATTTATTTTTATAAATCGATAGTATTTCATGTACCGAATCGACCCTCCGCGTGATTAAAACTGTCAGACTAAAATTTAACGGTATATAATCTAGAAAATTATTCTGATTATTCTTATCTTTCTGATTCTGTTTACTGCAGTGGATCATATACTTTTGCGCATTATAAAACTCACGATTAGCTCATCTGGTCCTCCGAACGAGATGATTTTATATTATCATCCTCAGTACCTGAGCAGCACTGGCACCGCTTGGACTTATAAAATCTCTATGAAATATAACCAATTTCAGATTTTCCAGAAGGCTCAACCCTTGGAAATGAAGCGGCCTATTTGAAAATGAAGTTATAAAGTTTTAATTCGTTATCATTTGTGAAGATCCTTTGATAGAATTGGCTACACGTTTCACGCTGGCTTAAATCGACGCTGGTCATTGTCAACAATCTGCCAAAGTCCCTACTATCGTGTTTATTATTGGATAAAAATCAGAAAATATATTAAGTAAAGAAAATCTTATAACTTGAGATACACACATTCTCATACAAACTCATAAAGAATATTTCACATAGGCTTACATGGACACTTATAAAACGTCAGAAGTTAGTACATGCATGGTTCTAATTGGTCGTTTCCTATGGAGAAGAACCGGCAAGAATCTCACACTCATTCATGTTTATATTATATAAAACAATGATCTCAGACGCTCCATATATTTGATGCATTTTAAACAATAGATCATGAAGAAGTGATTATAATAATATTAGTCATTATCTATGGTATAAATCTTAATAATATATGCAAGTAATAGCTACCGGAAAATACATACACTCCTTAGATAATTTTACGATCGGTGTTGTCAGCCACATTTATGATCTATTAATATCTACTTCCGATCTGTCTAGTCTAGATATAATGTGTTCCTATAAAAAGGCCAAGCAGGTATCAGATTAGAATCAGGCTAGATTAAGATACTAGATTTATTTGATCCACCGTTTGATCTTGTTGGAGTTAGGAGCGGTTGACATAAGCAAAAGGTTAGAAATTAAGATATCCGTAGGAGAACCAAGGTTAACCGGCAGGGCATATTGCAGGGGCCGAAAGGCTCTGGAGTGGTGTACCCAAAGGGGTAGCGTAAGAAGGCTCCCTGGTGAACCGATAACCTGGTGAGGGTGGTGGGAATCTGATGGATGCGAGACGCAAGTAACGCAAGGGACCGGTCGTTGTAGTAATACTTAGGGGAGGCAGTGAAATGATGGCATAAGCAAAACTCAAAGTTATACGAGACTTAGCATGATAAAAAAACATGAAGTGAAAACTGTTACAATGAAGTGATAACTGTTACAATTGTATTAAGACCATTATAGAAATGTAATTCTGTAAAGCCCAGTTTTTGGAACGAATATAATCGGAAATGAATGTGACAAATCTAATGATTCAACCAATCACAGTTGCTAACGTTCTGCTGTGATTGGATTGAATACTATCCAACAGCCAATCGCATTACTTGATTGAATTGAACATGCAAATTTCATCATTTGCGTTCTATTTGTTAATAACCGACCGCTCCCAGTCGTTTTTAGGGTTCCGTACCCAAAGGGTAAAAACAGGACCCTATTACTAAGACTTCGCTGTCTGACCGTCTGTATGTCACCAGGGTGTATCTCAAGAACCGCGATAGCTAGACAGTTGAAATTGTCACAAAATATGTATTTCTGTTGCTGCTATAATAAAAAATACTAAAAACAAAACAAAATAAATATTTGAGGGGGACTCTCATGCAATAAAAGCGATTTTTTTGCCCTTTTTTGCTCGATATCAATAATGGCTGATTGTTTTGTCAAAACGCTTTTACTGGGCTAGTTCTGTTCTTGTTATTGGCTGCGATTGTTTGAAAATGTCTCCACAATCTTAAAGCGCAGTCAGGGCATCAACTGAAAGGACATATAGGTTGGTATTAGTTAGCAAAAGTGATCTTCGTCTCATTCGTCCTTCGTCAATTTTTTCCTTGTTCCCATAAATATTTTTGGTCGGATCCCCCCCTCTTTCCTGCGCCAAGTGGCTTTATCTTGGGTTGTCAGTTTTGGCAATTGGGCTTGCTTGAGGTCCCTCTCTGCATTCGTATGTCACTTCTGAATTATTTAATGATATCACACAAAAAATAAAATACCTTATTATTAGCCATAATAATAGGGTATTTTTTGTGTGATATCACAAAAAAAGACATTATGTTTGGATGTCTCAGGCCACTGTGACACTACTTAGTTTTTCATGTAAACCTTCCTTAACAATGATTGAGGCAAGCATTGCTTCCGGCATATGGGTACTGCCGCGCATTGTGTAAATGCGCTTAATTATGTAGGTACATAGGTATATTATCTCCATATGCAGGTCGCCACGTGCTCACAAGTGATTTTGTATGCATATGGTTGTTTCATGCTAATTTATTGGAACATTATCAACACTTGAGGTTTGCACTTATTTGCTTTAATGCAGCTGTAACGATTAGTTTTATGTCCCGATACTTCTGATTTAGATTTTTGAGTATTTTAGTTCAATCGTCAATATCTAATAACTACAGTACTAATACTAGTGTTCTAATAAAAGGTAAAGAGTTGAGTCCTGAAGATACTACAGTGTTCTTGGGCATAACTCTAGATGCTAAGCTTCAGTGGGGCCCACAGACAAATTATAGAAAAAACTTAACTCTGCAGCATCCATAGAGACCCAGCAGGGTCGGTCAGAGTCTAACACTGTCTCCCGCTCCACCAAAGGGCGGATCATTTTCCCCAACAAAAAAAAAACAGCCCGGTAGCATACGCTGTTAGTCAAATTCGAAATTTAAGTGATGTTACATATAGATACAGCCTGTTTGGTTTGCTTTAGATATTTTCATAGTGCAATGTCGTTCGTTATTCTACTGTGGGGAAATGCCGCCGATATCCACACAATTTTTGTTTTGCAGAAAAGTGTCAGGCTACTTCTCTACTAGGAAACACCGGTCTCATCTAGTTTAAACTGACGAAAAAAAAGTGACGTATAAAAGTGTTTTTTAAAACCTATTTTCAGAATAAATATCATATATCATACCCTGACAGGTCATTAGGCGAATTAGTAGACGTCTCTTTGACGCTTGACCACTGTTACACCTACTAGTAGTCGATGATTATACTTAGTCGTCGATCGAGTACGCTTGCTAGAAGTAACCTATTTACTCTAGACGTAAAGACCCCAGGCTTGTAACATCCACCAACCCGCACTGGGCCTGCGTGGTGGATTACGGCCCATTCCCTCTCCTAGAGAGGTGGCCTGAGTCCTAGCAGTGGGAACATTATAAGGCTGGTGCTATGCTATGCTATGCTAAAGACCCCAGAAAACCCCATGAAAAAAAAAATATATAAAAAAGTAGTTATCAAGAAACATAGACACCGGCAGGGAATTCCACTCCTCACACTCTCACTTCCCAAAATTCTCATGTGCACAAATATACTAACGGAAACTTTCTCAAACGGTTAATTACTGCAAATAATAGGCACTTTCATTTGACAAATTTAGCTTATTTACCATTAACTATCTATATTATCGAGCATTCAGACGATATCATTTTAGACGTGACAATAAAGATTTAATTTGAACATCAGTTTTATTACTTATCTTTATTAAAAGTTGCATAGGTACGTTATCTATGTATTGAAACAGAAAAATAACGACCTTCAAATGTTTAATAGGTTATTAGAAAGCAAAATTATTTATTTTAATTATTTCACAATTAAATTAATATGCAGTCCGGTGCTTATTAATTTAATTGTAAAATAATTTAAATAAAAATGTAGATCGAAGAATTGCCAGAATTAAGTGGCAGTGGCATTGGCACATTGGTCGAAAAACAGACAGCGCCAAATGGGTTTGGAGCGGCGCCGGCGACCACGTACCAAAAGACGCAGCGTTGTAAAGCCTCCCACAAGATGGAACGGTGGCTTGGTGAGGGTTGCGGAAATCTGATGGCTGCGAGACGCGCAGGACCGGTTGTTGTGGACGTTGTGGTCAATGATCCTAATTAGGTCAAATAGTGGACGTTTTTCGGCTGAATGATGATGATGAAGTGCAGTAATTGAAAGGTCTGTATTTTTACCAGACAACACTCATCACCAACGTACTGGTTTCATTCCAGTTTTCTGTTTTTCTGTTTTTTTCTTTAAAAGAAAAAAAAACCCAATCGATCTAAAATGGAAAAAAACGATGCAGGCCTAACAATAAACCTTGTAGCAAGTGGCTTACTAAACCAACATTGTCCTCAAAACATATTGTCCTGACCCAATTTTGGAACCAATATTTGCTACAATTTCTCTGACCAATATTTTTTGGCACCAATATTTGCTACCAATTCCCTGACCAATATTTGTCAAGGCTCGTCTACTAAAAGTTACAGGTGTGGTTTCAGACTGCACTACCTGACTCGCTAGTTTCAATGACGAATTACTTTGTTTACGAAATATTTCGACATTGAAATGTTTTACTTGACCCAGCCCAAAAGTAAAGCAGTTTTCACAACAGTCTATCCTAGATTTTTGGTCCTGATTCATCAGTTATTCTAAATTTAGGGGCATTTGTTCTTTCTTCTTAATTTATTTTGATTACTCAAGCCCCAAGCTGACACCGGACATCTATTGCCTTTCTATTGTGTCTCTAATTACGGTATTCAAAGGGTTAAAATATTTAAAAGACCTTCCGCGATGGTCGATGTTAGAGTTGCATTATATTTTTTGCAGCCATTACATTTTATTTTTATTTCATAAAAAATCATCAATTTTAAAATGTACGCGGAAGCGAGAACTGCATTAGACCGACGCACACGTGTGCCACGCCTGATTTGTATGTACTAGCACGATGTCGCATGTCGTGGATCTAATGTAGCTCTACAAGTCTAGTAGTTGCCATAAAATGTATAGAGACCGACGCGCTCAGATCGTCGTACGTGGCCCCCGTGTGCGTCATTGTAGTTCTAAACAAGCTGCTACAAGCGACTTCGACCGCGTGTAAGTTGCCAAATGTCATGAAACAATGGATCAATGAAACCGTTTGTCGTATGAACGAATTACAAACACAGAATAATATGAACAGATAAAATTTACTAATGGAATCTCTATGTCCATGCCTCTAGCGAATATCCATCGTATATCTCACAATATTTCCATTAGGTGAGTCAAAAGCTTACATTAATTTATTAATTTAAACAAATTATTTTATTACGAAAATAACAAAATATCTATAATACTACAATATTAACTAACTACGTACACATAGTAAGTATAATATTATAAAAATCACTTAGGAATCAAAGTGAATCAAAGGTTGGCTGATAGAAAATGCCTTAAACTTACAGGGGCGGAAATATGAAGATATGAAATATATAAAGAATGAAATAAATAAAATGCTCCTCCTCGCTTTAAATTTTGATCGTTTTAATCCCGTGGAGGATCGACATGAAACTCTATCGATTTGTAAAGATAAAAATGAAAAATATAGTACATTTTTTTAAACTTGAATTAATTTACGTTAAAAAGTTATGTCTAACACAGACATAAAAAGATGATCAGGCACAACCATTGGGTACCAACATTTTATTAAATTTTCACAAACTAAAAGATAATTTTAAAACCAATATTTTGGTATACGATTTTTATTCATATATAGTGTTTATTAAATGATGGATTTATATTATTATTCGAATAATCTTGGCGCTAGCTTCTCTTTTGCTCGCTCAAGGTCACCTTAATCTAGGCACGCCGAACTGTACTCAGAAGACTGGCGGCATTGCCACGTTGAATGGCATTATTAATTCTTTGGGAAACGGACAAGCCAGCCCTCTGGTCGCACCAAAGTGTCAATTAGCCGGCGATAAATATATTTGAAAAGATAACGTGTGTCCTAACCCACTGACCCAAGCGTAATTACTGCTACTACATTTAGTGCATGGTATTAGCAAAAACTATTTAATGCAAATAAAAACTCTTTCTATAAGACTTCCGCTTTGGAAGTTGCTGAATACACGTGGCTACATGTGCTTATCGTGATTTCCACCTAATAGCTGTTATTAACGCCTTTGTCTCATATATCTTGCACCATCTATGTAAATGGACACTACAGCTACCTACGTTGTTTTTATAACGTGGTAAAGTCCCTTTATGTCAAGAATAAAAATAACAAATGTTTATCTTTCAGTACAAAACCAGTAAGCGTGAAGAAAAATAAAGAAAACCGGAATAACATCAAAATTAAGAACGGCCACGTATATTTTTATCTACGACTTAAAAATTAGGTGTTTGTTATTTTAATTGCCAAAGAAACCAGTCTTATTTACTGTGAGACACTAATTGGAGGAAAAACATGAATAAAGAATTTTAAAATTATTCAGAACTTATCTTTGATAATAGTTAAAAGTAAAATGCCGGCCGGCTTCTTTAGGCCATTCAAATTAAATCGTTACTGTTGTATTGAAAATTTACTACGCAATAAAGGACTTGAAACAATAATAAACTGTACATACCCCATAATACAAAGACGAAAGCCTTTTCATAGACACCAACACAACATTTTCCATCACCATTTTTATTCAAAATGAAACTTTATGGACAAGTTCAACTTCCAAATTCGAACACTTTCAAACACTCTAAATTCAAATACAAACTAAATTACGAATAATTGCCAGATTATAAAATCCAAAATTCGAAATTCAAAATGTCATTCCGGCCTTCCTTGTCTTGAAGGCTGTCTGCGTTGCACTGATTTCCTTCAAGCATTTTTCGTTGTATATATCCTCTCAGGGATATATCTCTTCATTTTCCTTGAGTAGCAAGTTTATTAGTAGTAAGTATAAGCTCGACCATTTGTCGCAAAGCTGGTTTGGTTAGACTCATAACAAAATTCGCGAATATGCTTGTTAATTTATGGAAAGTTTTTTCTAAACAATCTCGAATACATTTAAGAATATTATAGGACAGGTTCCACTGTTTTTTTTTTTTTTTTTGTGATTGCGTCTATAGAACAGGGATTAGCATCTTCGTATGCCATGATAACAACACAAAATCGATTTAAGACAAACCGACGCAAATATATAATATTCTAGAGTCGACAAGCATCTGTCCCAATAAACTATGGGTCTATAAGTCAAGAGTGAATAGGTTCTTTTAGGCAAGCGTGATCCATTGTCAACCACATCATCGCTTGGTATCCGATGAAATAGTGGCCTACCGCAAGCGTAGCAAATATAAAAATAAAATAGATGGAATTTTTTTTATTTTTATTTTGTAATGTGTGTAATGAATTTATTGGGAAAACCCATATCTAGATATGGGTTTTCCCAATAAATTCATTCTTTTCTTCTGCTATTTCCCTTGTCTCAAGTTTGAACATTGTTTATTTTTGTTTAATTAATATTAAGTATTATAATATTGAAAAATAAATAAAAAAATAATATGCCTAGTACATAAGTATAGTAAGTAGTTTTTTTAGTGTACACTTCAAAATGTATTCGTGTAAGCTAGTAAGTACAGTTCATGACTTTGTTAATCCGCTAATAAATTACCCAAGTGCAAACTTAGTATAGGCAGGAAAATGTATGCAGTATGAGGTAAGTTAGAACGTAGGTAGGTTATACCATTACGTAAGAAGAGGGCAAATCAAAAATACTTATCTTTCATACAAGGATAACTTAAGGAACTTTAGCTTTTACGCTTTTTACAGTTATAAACCAAAATAAGTTCTACAATTTTCCTGCTTTTAGTCGATTGAAGCATAATAAGTATATTATTGAAACCTTTAAATTGAGGAAGATCGTCTTAAATATTTTGAGTGAAACATTACATACACAGCATAGAGTATTTAAAATAGAGGTTTAATCATTGGCATGTCCTAGAACCAAAATTTCAAAGCCATTCACCAATCTGCACTCGGCCCGCATGGTGGATTACGGTCCATTCTCTTCTCTATAGAGGAGGCCTGAGTCCCGGCAGTGGGAACATTATATCGGCTGATTAAGCTAGGGACACAACAGGCTCATAATAGTTATTCGTTTCCAAGTATTTTAGATAGAGCAGACTTCCAGGTTTCAAGCAATATGTTTGGCACAGCTCCAAGCCATGTAAAGTGGACGATTATCTGTTATTGCCATCGCGATAGTTCATGATACTCGTAAATATAACTAGCGTCACAACGACAGCAAACTGTGATAAACGTGTAACTATTGTACTAATAAGTAACTATCTTCTGCCAGCGGCCCATGTGAAAGTAAATTTCTCCATATAAACAACTTTGGACCCTTGTTTCAAATCTTTAGGTGAAAATTTTGAAAAATTACTCTCTTAGGCCTTGTTTACGGAGACGCCGTGCGTTGCACAGCGCGTTGGGCGTTCGTCGTACATTGCAGCAGCGGGCCGTGTCATCGCTCGCGCAAACACAAACATAATTGACAATGTACGACGAACCGCCCCACGCGCCGCGTTGCCGTAATCGAGCACTTAGTACTCGCCTACGTAATAAATGGAAAGTTTTTCCAAATTTTCACGCTCATAGTCACTGTAGTTTTGGCTGTGCGTTGATATGTTAGTCAGTCAGTTTCTCCTTTTGTTTATAGCAATACTTTCTGACTGAAGTATGGAAAATTATCCTAAAGGAATATACTGGCGGGACAAAATGTATCCCGTGTTCTATTCTAGGACTTGATCCACCCGTGTGCCGGATTTCTTCTATTTCCTTTCACACTTTTGAGCATAAAGAAGTAATAAACATACACAAACACTTATAAACTTTCGCTATCATGATATTATGGAATGTATTAGCACTAATATGAAAGTATGGATAGCTAACAGTAAGCTTTTCTGTTATTCATTTTTTTTATTATTGATAGGCTCCCATTTGACCACTACATCATCAGATGTTATCTGATGATGTGGTCGGCCTTGGAGCACATTTGCCTAGAATTAACCTATACACCCCCGATTTCTGATTTTTTAAGCATTTGAAGTTGAGAATTACTCAAACTCTACTTTAGCCTGTAAACCTGTCAAAATTTGGGATTTAAGTATTGTTTGAGACGTTCTTAACTCAAAATACTCAATTCAGAAACCCGCCCTCACTCTTGACTTAAAGACCTCCAGGTTGTAATACCTGAATCCTATATTATCTTCCAACTAGGAAACGGAACATCTAAACCGAACGTGTGAACCTCCAATGCTACGTGATTCCGACCACACTGTTCGTATTTCGGTGACTGCGTACGCGCCGGGCATATCATTGATTTTTCCTCATAGATTACGCAGTTTCTAAAGGAAAATACGATATTACGCATTTGTTTTGATTTCCTGGAGATCCCAGCCTCATTTGATTACGTAATCAAATCCGACCGTTAAAAAAAAAACTCGTTTTTTATTTGAGGATAAAAAGTACATCCTAATGGAAAAGTTAATATTAGAATTTATAAAGGTATTAAGAACAGTAGTGGCCCTGAATTACGAGTTGTAGGTTGCGGGTTCAAACTCAGCCAGGCACATTACTTTGTTTAATTTATTTCATCACCACTGCTCTCAAAACGGTGAAGGAAAGCATCGTGAGGTAACCGGCATGTCCTAGAACCAAAAATTTGAAGACATGTCACATCCACACGCAGTGGGACCGCGTGGTGAATTATGGCCCATCCCTGGAAGCCTCAGTCCCAGCAGTGGGAACATTATAAGGATGATTATGCATTTTTATAATTTGTGAATTAATGTAGAGCTGTGAAAAGATAATATTGGCCGTTTGAGTAGTAAAGATAGTCGCAATGACAATGGACAATGTCATAGTGTTTTTGTCTCCTCAGACATTTTATTTAAGTAGGTGTGCTAAATTTAGCAAAACACGTTTGATGATAGCCATTTTATATTCCAGTTTTCACAGGTAACCCGTTCTGACTTCGTTGTTTATTGTTATAATCTCAAATAGATAATTAACATGCTTTTGCATTTAAAATGTTAGAAAACAAAAGACAACAATATCACAAAAAGGTTTGCTTCGTTTGACTGATGCACTTTGGTCGGACCGATTAATCATAGACAACTCAGACACAATGACATAAAACCTTTATACCTAACTGGAAATAAAGTGACATTCACGTCACATAAGAAAAGGTAAAAATAATTAAATGAGTAACAGAAATTAAGTACTTACCTCGAATATAAATAATAAAAAAGTAATAGTTATTTACGCATTGCCTTTTATTTTAACCTGCTTATAGGTAGGTCATTCACAAATTCAGAGAATAAAAAAAAAAAATATTGCTGTATAGGAAAAAAAGGGTCTGATCATATGTATATTTCAATAATGAAACAGATCTTGAAATAGACTATTTAGCAAAAAAAAATTGCTCACAACACATTTATTTTGTTACTAGCTGTGCCCGCAACTTCGTTCGTGTGAACGACGAAACTTATCAATGAGTTTTTTGTGTAAAGTGCTATTTGTGTAGAACGTTATCTATCGAGCATACTTACCGGTATTAATACTTTTGTCCCGGCGCGAGCCCTTTGTGGCTAATTACAATAGAAACGGGTGACGTAACCTACGACAAACTTATTATTTGCGGTTGGTACAGTAATCGGCCCTAGGGATCGAACCGCAAAATTAACTTTGTTTTTTTATTGTATATACTTTTCCGGGATAAAAAGTACCCAGTGTGGTGCCCAGGATGTTAAAGAATAATTATACCAAGTTTCATCGTAATCGAACCGGTAGTTTTTGCGTGATGCCTGAACAAACAGACAGACAGACAGACAGACAAAAAATTTTTTTATCACATTTTTGGGTTCGGTGTCGGTCTAGTAACACCCCCTGCCATTTATTTTTTTGATATTTTCAATGTACAGAATTTTTACTTCTACAGATTTATTATAAATATAGATGTCGTTGCACCTCAGGACACGTCATGACATTTCTTCATTGCCACAACGCGTCATGGTCTTTTTTATGTGCCATGAAAGGCCACGAACCATGGTCGCTATGAGGTTTTTTAAATAAGTCGCAAAGCGTTGTGAGCAGTTTTTCGCACATTGTGCGATTTCGGATTTTGAAAGGGCCTGAACACACCACGTTTTTTAAAGGCGCCTTTGACCCGCGTTTGTAGCGATATACACGCGAATCAGACGCAGCCAGTAGACTTTCTATAGGATAAAAATGCGTCAACGGCGCGTTTAAAAAACATGATGTGCACAGGGCCTAACATAAAAACTAAAAATATAATAATAAATGGTACTTAAATGATATTTATTTTTAAAATCACACTACTATTGTGAAGTCAGTTTGTATGTTTGTTGCTGTGGTTTGTTGCGTTTTCACACTCGAACGGCTGAACTGATTTAAATGAAATTTTGCAGGTGGGTAGACCATATACACCATAAGCGCATAGGTTTTTTTTTTATCCTGATATTATGTTCCCTTATTTCCCTTTCCCTTGTTCTCTTGTTTCTGAATCCTAGGACAAGTAATGTTCTATTTACACGCGAGCGAAACCGCGTCCAACAGGTAGTTCTTTATAAACTATACTTAACATTTTTACACGTCAATTTTCGATATAAATAATAATTTCTGAGTCACACGCAATTAACATTTCAATTATAAACGCTGTATACATTATAATGGATACACATCGCAACAGTAACATAAAATAAATGGCGGAAGCTTGTTACTTTAATCTGTCACTAGTTATACATAATTATACATCGCAATACCTAAGAATTGTGATGTTTAAAGGAACTACACATGAGAGAGAACTACACATCGCACCAGGTCGGATCAGGGCGTTTCCGCTATGAATTGAACCTAGTTTACGCTAAACTCCGTTTCAATTCTTTTGTTGTTGCTCATGTTTACGACACGGGTCTTTAAACTACATTACGCTGAGCTCAGTTTAGCTGAACTAAGCTTTTATATTGAATGATGAAATCAGCCCTTAGCTACATTTCTTCATTAAATGAATAAAGGAACATATCGACAGGATTTTTTGAGGTGGAAAATCAGCTAATGATTTCTTGCGCTCTAGGATAGAATGAGAGAGCGTGTCTAGCTAGAACTAAAAAACTAAATCTCACAGGCCTATTTTGCTTCGGGACCATTCCCCATGACCGTAGCGGGTATCAGCCCTGTTGGGCCTGTACGGTTTTGTCAACAACTTTTTGAAGCCAGCTTAGGACACTACGCTCCGTCGACAACAAAGGGAGTGGGTTTTAGTCAATAAGTCTGACACACCCTCTCGGTTCGCCCTAGAGCGGCAGAAGTCATTAAATCACCCAAAGTTCGACTAGTAGAAAATGCCTTAAGGCATAAGTTCGCCTCTGTACTGCTTGTGTGCATAAAGGATAAATAAATAAATTTCCCACCTAAAAAAACCCGAGGTAAAAGATTTGCGATGTTGTGGAATATAATAGTTTTAGCAAATACAATTTAACCTTCAACATACAAAACAACAATTTAATCAATGAATTTGAACCTCGATAACATTATTCATTTTGTTGTAGATACCTATAAATTGTCTTTTAATTCTTGGTAAAAACGAGTAATAACGTGTCAGTTATCACTTTGTTTTGAAATCAGTTTTGCGTCACTATTTATATTACTCATAATTAGTAATGTCGCCAAAAATCTAATTTATTTTTATTTACAGTTTAAAGGATGATACATTTGAAAATATACTCAATTTGTTTAGATAAGTACAAAGACTTAAATAGGTCATGTATAATATAAACATTTAGATATCAATTTATTTGTTAAATTCCATCATTCCATAGCTTTAAAGTTCTTTTTTTTTTTTAAAACCTGTGCTTGACTGCAATCTTTGATGGTGAGTCGCACTAGTTGATTAAGAGCCTATTCACCAAACCAAGCCTTGAAGACATCTAAATTATAATCGGACTGGAAGACCGCAGCAGGTAAATTGTTTCAGTCCTTCGATGTACGCGATATAAACGACGAGGTAAAACGCTTGGTCCGGACCGTGGAAGTTTAAACAACCTAAGTGTGGTTATCCGATGGTAGGAAAGAGATGGCGGAATCAAGTCGTACAATTCCTGCGCACACTCTCTAAAATTCATCCTGTAAAATACCAAAAGGCTGGCTAAGGCATAGTCAGCGTTTCGGTATCCAGTAAAGTATCCTGTAAAGTACAGGATGCATGATCTCTACGCCTGTCTAAGTTCTAAATAAAGATCAGAATTGATTTTTCTGTTCATCTAGTTTAAATTATGGCTGTAAAAACGTACAACTGCAATTGATACAGTAAACGTAAAAAGAAGGACACAACGGAAATCCGTTTTGTGTCGACAAAGGCTTTCAGTTGAGCGATTTACAAGAGCACACAGAATAATGATTTTTTCTTGCCTACGTGATATTAAATCAGAGTTTTAAAGTTCCGATTTAAAAAAATCTTCTACATTCCTCAGGTATGTGTCTAACAGGGCTTGTTCCGGGGTGGTCTTTTAAGAGGTCAGGGGGCCCTCTTTCATGTGGTGATGATGATCACCGGGGTGGTTCTACGGGTTTCCCATTTTTCTTCTGAAAGGGAAACCAGTGGACCTTCGTGGTCGTGGTCGTGGTCGTGATGGTTGTGGAAGGCAAAGGCAAAAGGCTGACACGCCCTTGCGCTCCGCCCTAGAGCGGGAGAAGTCATTAAATTATTTTGCACATAAAAAAGAAAAAGACTATAATTTTATCCTTCAACTCGTCCCCACAAGACCACAACATATCAACAACAATCCTTTCATACTCACTGTCCATGAACCAGTCTTGCTTTCGCAGTGTCTATGTCAAGGTCAGCGCATGCGCAGCAGAGGTGTGGGCGCAATGTGACGTCACGCTATGTACACAGTATGCATGTAATTTATAAAGTATTGCGCGGTATGTCAGGTATTCATGATACGCACGAGACTTTATTGTTTTGAAGAGAAATCAAGGTTTGTTTAAGTTTTGAGAAGACAGAATTTTAAAACAAAATTGTAAGTGGACGTTTGTTTTAAATGTGAATGGACGGTGAGTTACCCATTACTTGACGTTCACAAGCCCACGCCTACGGTGGCTGGAAATCGGGACTGAGGTGTGAGAAAGTCCGTTCCCTCATGCGTGTAGCCGTCTCCTTCACTAGCATTACTGGTTTGCACGCGAAGGCGACCGCCTGCCATTCCTCCTCGCTTCAGACCATGGCCTATACCAGAGTTGTGTGCTCCATGTCCTCCAGGATTGTGTGTACAGTTAAGGGTGACATTCTGATATCTACAACCTTTAAGTCAAGAGTGAATAAGTACTTCTAGGCAAACGTACTCCATCGTTTTCCATATAATCGCTTACTATCAGGCGATAAATTGGTCAAATGCGAGCATAGGCTAATACCATAATAAAAAAAAGACATAGACAGTCCTCCGAGACGCCCGTGGCTGTCAGCACTTCTTTTAATGTTTTAGTTGGAAAGAAGATGTGGCTCAACAAACATCTCAGCAGCACATCTATCTATTATGTTTCTTCAATAAATAAGTCGCATTTTCTTTATGAAACGTTAAATTCGAATGGAAAGTTTGTGTATTCATCTTCTTCTACACTTCTCTATAGTCCTCTATCACGCCTTTCTGTCTGTGTGAATGATTTGCCATTCAAACCGACAGAATATTTTGTTTTTACACATGATACCCCTTGTTAGGATAAGTAGATTGTTCAATACTAAGTAAATTGATCAGCAAATACAGTCATGTCTGCTGATTAGTCAGTGACATGTTTCCATTAGCACAGGCGTAGCGTGGACTAGTTTAGTCGTGGGCGAAGGCGCATTAGCCAGGCCTTCTATCTCTATCTATCTTCTGAGTATGGTTTCCGCACTTAGTCCAATGCGAACTATTGCACGTGGGCCATAATCTTTGGTGGGCTTATTCCAACCAGCCCACCTCTCTCCAAAAACTGATTATGCCTCTCACAGCGAGGCCTTTTTCTGTCATAAATTCGAAAACGAGACAGCCACTGTCGCAATTCAGCGTTCGACCATATCATCGCTTACCCTCAAGTGAAAATGTGCTTCAAAGAGAACCTATATCCATTTAAAAAAAACCCTCATTCTTAAAAAAATTAGGGATTGTGTAAGGCCCTTTTATTTCCTGTGGACGAGGGTCCACATCGCCCATGCCTCGCTACGCCACTGCCCATTAGGTCTATGATTCAACGCCGAGCTGATCAAACAATATCGGTGTTTGATTAGAGCTAAGTTTACTCTATACCTACTGGTGACTGGTAGATTCATGCTACCTATGTATGTACCTATATTTGATTGTACTAGTTAGTATGGTTTCTGTTTGCTTACACAGTTTACAGGAGCAATTTATGAGAAATGGAAAAGTTTTAAGAAGGTTATTTATAATAGTTTGCCAAATTTTGATCGTTTTAATCCCGTGGAGGGTCGATCCGGTACATGAAACGTTATTTGTAAAGATATAATTAAAAAATAAAGTACTTTTTTCCTCAAACTTGCATTAATATAGGTACTCATATACGAAATAAATTCTTGTAAACACCAGCTGAGCGAGTCCAATGACCCGTAGGTAGTTGTTGGTCGTTGCGTACTATCTACCTACAGGTCATTGGACTCGCTGAAATTTAACCGTGTATAAAAAATGTATGCTCTTTCAGCGGTTTCAAATCGCAACTGTCAAATTTAATTATTAAAACTCGTCACTAACAATGTCACCATCCAGCTGGTTGAGAATAAAATCATGATACGTGACCAATAAATGTAAAACTATTTAACTGCTTTGTATCGGTGACAATTAGAAAAAGTTTATTACATTGTCTTTTATTCTCATGTAACTGGCTCTTTTGTTTTTATGAGAATAAACTATTTAAACCTAAATCTAAAAGATTTTAGTCATCAACTCCTGTGGTGCTGTTCTCTATGAAAACGCGTGCTGCCTCAACGACGAACACCCAAATAGGATACATTGGATTGTCAACCTAATGCACCTGCACATTGGATTGTTAATTCAATGTATCCTATTTGGATGTCCGTCATTGCGGCAGCGCTGGTTTTCTTAGGAAATAGCACCTCAGGTGATGCTCTGGTGAGGGTTGCGGTCGCGAGAATTTGATGACACACGTAGACCCATGGGTCTACCTTGTAGGTATTTAACTTTAAATCTAAGCTATATATATTATTCCTATTTTTATAATCCTAGCTTCTGACAGAGACAAGAGTGTAAGAGTAGAAAGTTATTTCAAGGGCACATACTTCCGGGATAAAAAGCGCCTACCTTTTTCTTGAGAGCAGTGGTGGCCAAGTGGGTCACCGGCACCGCTCTCGTAACTGCTCCGACTTACGAGTTGTAGGTCGCGGGTTCAAACCCAGTAACGGTCCCGACTTACGAGTTGTAAGGTCGCGGGTTGAAACCTAGCCAGGCACATTACTTTGTGTAATTTATTTCATCACCACTGCTCACAATACGGTGAAGGAAAACATCGTGAGGAAACCGGCATTCACCAACCCGCACTGGGCCTGCGTGTTTGATTACGGCCCATTTCCTTTCCTATAGAGGAGGCCTGAATCCCAGCAGTGGGAACATTATAAAGCAGAATCTGATGCTATGCTATCTTTTTCTTGGGCTTAGAAATCATCAAATAACTTCTCCCGCTCTAGGTGGATGATACGAAAGGAAGTGTCAGAGTTTAACTGGCCCATATAAGTTAGGACATAGTCCTGGCCCTTTGGAAGGCGTACGAGGAGCCGAAGCTAACTCGCAGAAGCCCCTTAGACACTTGATGGAATGTGGTACCAACCGATGAGTGCTATGCTAGAGCATCCAAGGACAACTCCCGGTTGGTGGGAAACTATTGCGACACATGAAAAACAAAGAGCTCTATTATAAGCTATGGTTTTGGGGCTAAAGTGGACTGGTTATTTACTATTATTATGGTTTTTAAGCTTTTAACATGTTAGTAGTTGGTGTTCTTTTAGAATCTCACGGTGTGAGCCAAGGTGAGATCCTAGTTATTAATTTAAGATGGTAAAAGGCTTTGTACTGTGGTTGTAAAAAAAACTAACTATACGGCAATGCTATTTATTATTATTATTCACCAGTGTTACAAATCAATTGCTAATAAAGGATGTGTCATTAAACGTATTACTCATTGTTTACAAGTTTATATTAATTACGTACGGAGAAAAGTACCTAAAGTATGTAAGTCACTATGTGACGTCCCTTACCTAGCTTAAAGTTGGGTTTTTGCGGTTATCGCTTACGTAGTTATGAAGTAAGAGCGATGAGTAAAAGTAAATTACAGGTTAAGTTACTTTGTAATCGTAATAATAAACACTATCCTTCCTTATAAGCATCATAACGACTTTTTTATAACACCAGCTGCTCGATAATAAGACGTACAATTCTTACCTAAAGCAAGTCATTTGAATCCTTAGAAAAATGTTGTATGGGCGTTCCCCGTCCGACCAATTTGGAACCGTGCACTAGCTTCTGACGTTTTATAAGTGCCCATCTAGGCCTATCTATATGAAATAAAAACATTTTAACTTTGACTCCCTAGGGACAAAAAGTGATTTGAATTTGAAAACACGACAGTGCTCGAGGGAATTTTTGGCGGGATTTCAGTTCAGTGGCTGTTTTAATTAAGTATTCCTAAATTGATACCTAGTCGTCATTGTGTTGTAAAGTTTTATATCTCAAGTGTGTTTCAATGATTCCATATATTGTACAAAGGTGGACAATATATGGAATCATTGAAACAGGAGCCATTCCAGTAAAATTTAGCTGAGAATTATTACAGTATTTACTACCATAGCGAAGATTGTCAAGAAGGCTGTTTGCTGCCAAATAGATACTTAGTGCAAAAACATTAGAATGTGTGTTATATCCGCGTTCGGAACAGAATAATAGAAAAATAATATTTTCAGTTACTTTGAGCTCCATTAGCTCAAAGTACTTAACTGAAAACTGAATATTTTCTAAACTTGACACATAGATAGTGTCTAGTTTAGAAAATATTCAGTCAGTACAAGCCGTTTAACCCAAATAAAAAAAAAAAACAACATCTTAAGAATAAGTAGGAGCGATAAATAACACTATACTATTAAATAGTTTTCAATACACTTACTCGAAAACTGCATCTTATCGCACTACGATTAGGTTCGCTAAGTATGGCATGTTTATATATATCACCCGCGTGCTTTTTTTTATTTATCAAAACAAGGGCTTTTTCAACCTGCAAAGGTTATGCGCGGGAAAAAAAGTACACCTAATACTAACGAACTTGTTCATTTGTCATAGTTGTGAAAAAGAAGATTTGAAGAGAATCCTTTAGATGCTACGCCGCCAGATAATGTGATTGAGGTAAAAAATACTTGCGATAGCCTGCTGCCATCAAATCAAAACTAAATTGTAAGGAAACTTTGGAAAATTTTCTTCAGTACAAAATGAACAAAAAATGCGTCATAATTTAACGAAAGCAGATAGAATTTATTGGTGTATTTTTCATCGTATTTCTTTGTAAGTGTATTGAAAAACGTCGTTTGATACACGTTGAGATTTATCACTGCAGCGCTCAGCTCTATAACATCCTCGCCGGTACGACTCGGGTGAATTTTGCCTCGGCTGCAATGACAAACTTGCTCCACTTGTATCAAAATGTACTATTGTTTCAGTATATAGTCTGTTTCTATCTCGCAGAAGTTGTAAAAAGTAGAGTATCCATCACGGGGATAAAACTGTTTTTGGTTTGCGCGCCTTGATTTCCTCATTTTACTCAGTTTCTTTTTTAACTCCCTCACTGCGTTCGGGATTTAACCTCAGTAACCTTCGCTCCGTTCGGAATTCAATATACCACCTTTTATCCTCTAGTTACTCTACTGTTAGAATAAACACTATAAACTACTAAGTACGTCCGCGTCACCATCATCATCATTTCAGCCGAAAGACGTCCACTGTTGGACATAGGCCTCCCCCAAGCGTCGCCACAACGACCGGTCCTGTGCGTCGCGCATCCATCGGATTCCTGCAACCCTGACCTGGTCATCGGTCCACCTTGTGGGAGGCCTTCCAACGCTGCCTCTGCCGGTACGCGGTCGCCACTGCAGAACCTTTCGGCCCCAACGGCCATCTGTTCTTCGAGCAAGTGCTCTGCCCATTGCCACTTTAGTTTGGCGATTTTACGTGGTATGTCGGCAATCTTGGTTCTCTTGCGGATATTTTAATTTCTGATTCGATCTGATTCGTCCGAATGAAAGTAAAGAAATACCCCAAGAGAATAAGTACACCTATTCCCGGGGTAAAAAAGTATCTTATGTGCTATTCCAAGTCACCAGTCTACCCGTGTACCAAATCTCATCAACATCCGATTATAAAACATATAGATTTGAGCGTGAACACGTATTCGAAGTTAGCTTTTAGGTAATGATAATAAGGATGTCAAATATGAAGACGGATATTTATTTAGATGTCTGAATGTTTGTGAATTGATTCACATGCATTCGTGTAATGAATTTTGAAAACGTTGAACACGTTTTATCCTTTTTGATTTTTTTTATGATACGTGACAGTCCTGTCACGTGGGCAAAGTCATTTGTAAAAGCTAGTATTAGAAAAGAATACACAACGACCTCCGCCTGCTGTTTGAAATCATTTACTAGTATTTATTGTAAATACAATTATGACGATACGGTTGGCGCAGTGGTGCTATTCTCTAAGAAAACGCAGCTTTGCCTCAACGTCGAACACCCAAATAGGATACATTGGATTGTCAACCTAATGTACCTATACATTTTTTTTTCTTTTTTGTTTTGGCAAAATATCTCTTTGAGAATTTTAATCATTAAATCATATTATTAAATCTAATTCAAAATTTATACTAAACCTATGTACACAAAAACTAAACTAAGAATGTAAACTAGACATAACTATGTACATAGTTATGTCTAGTTTTGAATTAGACCTATACATTGGATTGTTAATTCAATGCATCCTATTTGGGTGTTCGTCGTTGCGGCAGCGCTGGTTTTTCTTAGAGAATAGCACCACTGCACTGTGCTACGTGCTACGGCGCGGGTTCGGTTCCCGTGTCGAATACAGATAATTCCGGGTCTGGGTATCTTGTTGTATGTGAGTTTACATGTTTATGAACGTACATACGAAACAGGATTAATTCATAATGTAGAGCAACATTTTTTCTTAAAGAAAAAATAATGAAATAGTTGCAACAAGTTAACAGGCAGAAAATGTGTAGACAGAGACATAAAAATGCATATTTTATACAATATATATCGGAGAATGAGGAAAAACGAATAGTTGTGTAGGTACATATGTGGGACCATAGTTACTTATCTTTTTTTCTTCGTCAAAGTGTCAGATCACGTAAATGTCTGCAATCTCAATCATTTAACACTGTATAAGTAGGTACTGAATTGGAATATAAATTATACAAAGCTGCATATGTATCAGTCAGGTTTTTTCGTAGATAGATACCCTCTTTCATCGGTACCTCTTTGCAGGATTTATAACTAATTAGCGACCCGCCCCAGCTTCATTAAATATAATATGCATGTATTATAAATATAAACCTTCCTCTTAAATCACACTATCTATTAAAAAAACCGCATCAAAATCCGTTGCGTAGTTTTAAAGATCTAAGCATACATAGGGACAGACAGCAAAAAGCGAATTTGTTTAATACTATGTAGTGATGACACAAAGGCGAAAGTTTGCGTATGTATGTGTGTATTTGTTACTTCTTCACGCCTGAACGGAGGAACGAATTTCGATGAAACTTGGTACACGGGTAGACTATAGCCTAGAATAGCGCATAGGATAATTTTTATCACGGGAGTCTGTTCTCTTGGCACAATTTTCTACTTTCACGCGGGCGAAAGTAGAAAATACTGCCGCTGGCAGCTGCTAGTTATAGGTTAATACAAGCACTAATTCAATTTTAAATTGAAAGGATTTGTCAGAAAAGATTTTTGTGAGGCTGATAGGCGCGAGTGTCTTTTATTATTTAATGAAATAGAGCCTAAGCCTCAGCCGCGTGCCTGCCTGTTTGTCCGTCCGTCTGTCAACGGGCTGTATCTCATAAACCGTAAGAAGTTTTTACAGATTATTTCTATTTCAATATACATACAATTAATCTCAATCAATACACATACATTTCTATATAAATAATACAATAACAAAAAAAAAACCAGTACACTCGAGCTCTACAATTGTTGTCATTTTTTTCTTGTTTTTATTTTCAATTGTGCTTTTTATTATTATTTTTTTTACGATTCGGCATTGATAATTAATTATTATTTACAACTTGACATTGATTTTTATTTTCGATTTGTTTATTTTTAAATTAATGAATTGTTAATCATTTTTCAATCAAAATTAATCATGTTAATTGTTTAATTTCATCGAAGGATTAACATATATTTTTTTTAAATATTACATTTTTGTATATTTTTTTTTTATCGTATGTATTTGAGGACGATGTGGACTGGCTTTGTTTTTCCTCCTTTCTGTAATTTTGACGTACTTATGTCTGCCAATTTTAGTGTTTTCTGCTTCCCGAATTCCTTTCCTTGGCATTTTATCATCAAGTCCTTGAGCTCCTTAGTGATCCTAGTTTGAGCTTTTTTTTCACAACTATCACACACAACGCCGTCTAGTCTCAAGCTAAGCAGAGCTTGTATTATAGGTCCTAGACAACTGATAAACATTTATATATATTTCTAAATACCTACATATTATACATAAATTGCACCCAGACACAGAACAAATGGTCGTGCTCACCACACAAACATTTGCCCTGGGTGGGAATCAAACCCACGTTCTCCGGCAAAGTGACTAGACCACTACCTACTAGACCAACAGGCCAGTCAAAGAGTGTGTGTGCTATACAAGTGAGCTATACTTCGATGAAACATTTGATCGAAGGAGCTATACAAGTAATGCTTGCACTGAAATGACAGGTCCACTCAAATCTGTCTCGTTCATTCCTCAAAAGACCATCTCAGACACTAATCTAGTAAATAGTTTAACCATTACATGTTTACTTATACCTACTTTGAAACCCCACCGATATGCAAATTGGTTTCTATGGTCAATGACCACTAAATAAAATAATGCATTCAAAAAACGAATAATCCGACAAAAAGCAAATTGTTTTGCTTTTCTAGCATAGTAGCACATAAAGTGACGATCAACATCAAACATGAATTATTTCATGCGATAATTTTCCGTCAATTAGACCATTGTCGTCCACTGTGTGAACGATGACAGCAACCGTCACAATATCACCGTTCACAACGCCTCGCTAACAAAACTCTAGTTATTGTTAACCGTAGTAATTGGAAAGAAAAACACATTGTTTGAATAGAGGATTTACTAAATAGTTAAAATGTTTTAGCCGTATTAGGAACCAACCGTGGCAAATTACTGTAGCTATAATAATAAATTTTGTTGGCCATGTTTTTTTCTTCACATTATTCGATATCCGTGGCTACGACCTACGAGTCTTTAAGTCAAGAGTAAATAGGTTACTTCTAGGCAAGCGTGCCGCCGTCGGCCACAAGATCGTATCAGGTGAGATAGTGGTTAAACGCGAGCCTAATATCAATAATAAAAAAAACTTATTCATTCTAAGCTACTGTAATTTATGCAAAAAGTAAGTAGGTACATAACAAATATTTACAAGCGCACAAGTTTCAGAAAAAAAGTACTTTATTTTTTAATTGTATGTCATGTACAGGATCGACCCCCCGCGGGATTAAAACGACCAAAATTTAACGGTGTATTAGAATTTTCAGACCGACTGAATAGAATAGAACCTCAGTAACTAAATAACTGAATTCGCAGTAACTTAGGACATAGACACAACAATGAGTGTTTTACATAAACATAACAGTAAATAATAAACGGAAAACTATCTGTTTACCGGTGATCATGTAAATAAGTGTATTTACATAATTAAACTGAGACTAGTTTCTGCCCGTGGGTTCGACTGCGTGAAAAATGTTATTATGGCAAGAGAACTCAGCCGAACTCAGCCTACGGGGATAAAAAATGTGTCTAACTAATATTTAGTTCAGTGTTCCACAAAATATTTGGCACAGCACACTGGTGTACCGTGGTGAATAGTTGATGTGCCTTGGAAAAATACTGTTATCTCCTGAAAGTTAATAGATAGAAGAAAAATGTAGATCTGTCTACCTATAAACTAGATTTGAAATTCATGAGGGTAAAGGTAGAAATACACTGGCCGCCGATCTAGGCGCATCGGTCTCCATACATTTTATATGGAAAGTTGTAGAGCTACACTTGATCCACGACACGCGACGTCGTTCTACGTACAAATCAGGCGTGGCACACGTGTGCGTCGGTCTAATTTAGTTCCAGTTTATTTCTTTTAACACTTACCGAAGAACTGTTGGCTATTAAAATACAGATACTCATTTTTGTTTTGTTGATTAATAATCCTCCTCCTCCAAAATTTTCCGATTCTACCTTCAACACAAAAAGTTTACGAAAACACTGGTCTAGTTCAAAGTATATCTCTTTGACCACTTTCACCAAAATCTGTTCATCACAGACCTATCAACAACAATGACAGCTCTTTTTTAGGTGGGAAATCGTCCAATGACATCTCCCGCCCTTGGGCAGAGCGATAGGGCGTGTCAGACTTTTACTGACTAAAACCCACTCTTGTTCCTTCGTTGCCTTCGTTCCAGGGCTTCACGTTCACATAACCCATGGCCCCAGTAGTTCGACCCTGCTGGGCCTTTACGGTTTTGTTGACATCTATTTGAGGCGCGCAACTATGATTATCTATCATAGTTGCGCGCCTCAAATAGATCTGGGCTGGCCAGGGAGCTTACCCGATCGGTCGACATTAGAATTGTGAAGTTAGGTTAGATTAGGTTAGTTCTCTTGAATTCGGTGCTAGCGCCAAATTTTTTTAAAATTGCGTGACCACACGCCAAGCCCAATCCCCATTTTAGTTAGTTTCCCAAAAAGGTCACGCAATTTGGCACTAGCATCTAATTCAAGAGTACCTGACGTCACAATTCCAATGTCGACCGATCGGAATTAAACTCGAGAGTAAGCGCCCAGGATTCCGGCATGGTTTGACAGAGTTACCATGGCTGTGGAACGCAAAGGGCTACTGTTGAAGTACCACCGATGGCTTTTAGTCAATAAAAATCTCTCTCTCGCTGCACACGGAGCGGGAAAAGTTCAATAACTTCTTATAGTTTATCTAGCTGTATCATCAATATGATTTCACAAAAAAAAGCATTAATACGTTATACGTGTAACATACATCTTGACACACTTTCGCATTTACAATATACATACATACATACAAATATAAGTATGATGATAGAGCATGAATAACATTATGTAAACGTTTTAAGTAATTGCTTTCAGATAATGACTTATGTAAGGAAAATTTTAATACATAATCGTCTTAAGTGTTTTTGAAGAGTTAGCGAGAAAATAATGTCATTTTATAGTCAACTTTAAGTATTTTTTGTACTATAATTCTATCCCAGCCTACCAGTTACAGAATCTAAAATGCTGCACGGAATGTCTTGTGTATATTTATTTTCATGTTTGTGAACGCAAATACAATACAGGTGTAAAGCTAGAACTACATTAGACCGACGCACACGTGGGCCACGCCTGATTTGTACGTAGAACGACGTCGCGTGGCATTGCGTTGCGTGTATCTAGTGTAGCTCTACAAGATATAAAATTTATGGAGTCCACCGCGCTCAGATCGGCGTACGTGGCCCACATGAGCGCAGTGAAGTTCTACCTTTAAGCAAGAACTACATTAGACTAACACACACGTGTGTCACGCTTTTGATTTGTACGTAGCGGCGCGTCGCGTGGCGTCACATAGCGTGGATCTAATATAGGTCTACAAGTCTAGTTGCCATTTAAAATGTATGGAGACTGAAGCGCCCAGATTGGCGTACGTGGCCAACGTGTGCGCAATGTAGTTCTACCTTAATTCTTAGTGAGACGCAACAATTAAATATAAAAAAATGTGAAAGTGTGTCCCTCTGCTGGTTACGTTGTTACTTATTATCGCTGAATGGTTTTGGTTAAAACTAAGCACATGGATGGACTTGGAAACATCTTGAGGAAACCGGCATGTTCTAGAACCAAAAATTCGAAGACATGACATAGTTAATTTTTATTGTCTACCTATCTAGTGACCACTAGCGTTACTGTCGAGAGTGAGGTTCTGCGTAAGACTCCCGGGTAGAGTAGTGTTATTGTCTGAGATTTTTGCCCGATCGAAATACAGCTTAAATATTAGTGTAAATACAATAAAATCTAATCTTGTGACTGTCTAGGGTGTTTGTAATATCTTGCGGATTTCATCACGCATGCGGATTTGCTCCGCATGCGTAATAAAATCCGCACGATATTTAAAAACACCCTTAGCAAGATCTCAGATCGGTCAAATAAGTTATTATTGGGATTTTCAAGAAGCAGCCCAGAGTTTAGAAATAGATAATTTCACATGAATGAATAATAATTCATTAAATCATTAGAATTATTAATTCATAAAATGATTAGATAATTGTCATATGACAATGCATAGGGAAGCATAAAGCCTTTTAGCCATTAGTTCTTCCGGTCGTTGAGGATTGCGTTGTTGAGTACAGCTGTGTTTGCGCACACACTTGTGCACTATAATATCTCCTGCGTACTTGGCTAATCTCCGTTGAGATTGGCCACCGCGATTGAATTTCAGTCGGTAGTCGGTAACTTTTAGGGTATAAAACCTGGATGTCATGAAAATGGTACGTTTCGATACAAGTGAAGAAAGTTTGTCATTGCGACCGAGGCGGAATTCACCCAAGCCTTAGGCGAGGGTGCTATGTAGTCGATTGATTATTTCCCACGTGTAACAAACGACGTTTTTTAATACACTTAAGAAGAAATAAATAAACGAGGGTTAAAGTGCGACTCGTGTGGGTCGCTTAGCGCCCAGCCTGATACGATAAAATATAATAAATTGTGGCGGGGGCGAGCGCCAGCATTTTATCGCACTAGTGTGAATAACAGTAAATTGCGTACCGAAAAGCGAAAGGGATAAGAGGATTTTCGAATAAGTGTATTGAAAATGTTGTTGCCGGTTGTTAATTAGTTTACAGCTTAGAAACATTTACGTTTGTTTCCTTCAAAAGTACCTATCTTATGTCTATCATTCACAATCGTGTATTGTCATCAGTTTCAACATGAAAATGCCAACACAAAGATATTTGCTGACATAAGCTATTTGAAAACAAACTTCTCAGAACTGCCTTCGCAACATGCCGATGTCAATCATTTCCTTTACTTCTTCATATTTATGAATGGGGCCGGTTTCATAGTTTACGTCAGGCTTATGCTCGTAGCCCTGGAACG
The DNA here is from genome assembly GCA_958295575.1 of Leucania comma. Classification (NCBI taxonomy): domain Eukaryota; kingdom Metazoa; phylum Arthropoda; class Insecta; order Lepidoptera; family Noctuidae; genus Leucania; species Leucania comma. The sequence goes on along the minus strand of OY282478.1, from coordinate 21,091,992 downwards.
CAAAGGAAACTGAAGGAATATATTTTAGTTTCTTACTCAACCCAAGGCCTAAAAACTGGGCTAGTGCAAGTGGGACTCGCGCACTGAGGGAAACGAAATTACCTAATGTACATAATTCAATTCCCGAATGGAGTTTCGAAGACATATCCGAATCGCAAAAAAAAGTCGTGACGTCACAACAAAAGACAGACCGTGTTTGGGGCCCTGGGGAGGTATGAAAATGCATACCAGGGCCCTGGAAGTAGGCAGGGAAGGAACAGGGTAGTTTTTTAGTAAGTAAGAGTCTGACACTATTTCTCGCTCCGCCCAAGGGCAGGATTTGTCATTGGACAATTTTACCTATCATAAAAAAAAAATCAAACAGACTGTCTGTCAACAAAGTAATCCTATAATGGTTTCATTTTTTCCTTTTGTGGTACGGAACCCTAAAAGAGTAGCTACGCCATTAAAACAGTTTTGGAAAGGCAAGACTGTTACCTGAGCACCAGCAACAGGATAGTCGAGTTTTTTAATTATTTGTATTAAAAACCAAAGTTTATCGGCAATCGCAAATAGAAAGAATATTTCAAATCAGTTAAATATTAAGTAACATATAAACCTTTCAAATCTAGTGGAAGGGGAAACTGTCAAGTAAAAGATTCTTTTTTATCCTATAAAAAAAATTAGCGAGATAGTTTATTCCCAACGCGCCCCCATTTTTCCTTATACCACTATTTGACATGCTAATTGCAAAATTAGTTACGAAATGAAGTAAATTTCATAACGAAATTTGATAAAATGTATTTGATACAAGATATTGTACAAAAATAGACATGTGTAAATACTAAATATTCTTTATTCAGAATTGCTACATGTTTATTTATTTAAAGAGCCTTTGTCTCAAAATAAAACAAGTCATTCTTATTACGTCGAATGACGTCTGACTGCTTCCAAACAAGTGCACCCTCTTTTTTATATCAGACGTTGGCAGCGGAGACTGAGCGTCGCTTGCGCATTCACTTTGAAATAAGAAAAAGACAACAGTAATAACAGTGGGCTCTGAAGATGTTCCCGTGGGATAGTTAAGTTTATCATGTACAAAACAAACAGGAATATTTTATTTAATTAGATATATTACTTACGTCCGTGAAGGAGGAGTGGGAGGCCAAAAAGAAGATGGATGGATTGTGTGAGGACCGTGAGGAGTGATATGAAAGAAAAAGGATAGCGTGACGATAAATAGAACAGAATGGAAAAAACGGGACAGTGGTAGGAAGATGACGATTTTGATTTTTTTTATCTTTAACCCCATGGATTTAAAAAAGATATACTTATATTATTTAGAAATTATTTCTCAAACAATAAACTGTTGCAGAGCACGTAGTACAAGACTATTATCTAGATAACTATAATACCTATTAATTATTATGATAATATTATGAGATAGCCTAGGTACACTTAATTTGCTTGATAGACTTTTGACTAGAATATAAAATGAACTGGGTCGAAATCTAGGTTGACCATAGATATAAAATTGCTTTTAAATAAATGGTAGCTACTTAACCCTATCCGTGCAGTAGCTGTTAGATAGATAAAAGAATTTAAAAAAAAAGAGAAGGTTCTTAGTTCAACTAAAATATATTATGTGTCTTCAATGATATCTTCGCTAAAAAAAACATGCCCACTGATTTTGAAGATTTTTGTTTTGTTTGTAGCAATATTTTCCCCAGATGGTCCCATTTCGTTTGATGAAGATCTGATGACAGACTTCGGATGAAGACCTATAAAAATATATCTCACTAGCTGACCCAGCAAACGGTGTTCTAACCATATAAATTGCATAAAAAAAACTATATATATATATAAATGGGAATGAGAAAAAAATGGGAAATAGCGGTAAGAGAGTAAGAAATAGTCAATATACTTAGTTATTAAGTAATATAGAATTAGTAAACTTCAGTTTTCAATACTGATTCGTATATTTACGAATCATTAGTTGGTAATTAGATTTCAACGATCTGCGATCATTGTTCACACGATGCAGTAATTGGGAAAACAGTTAATGATCAACCAGAGCAATTTCACTTGACCTAGGCTAGGCATCGCGTGTGTCCCATGGGAGGCATTGTCGGCCGTATCGGGGTCAAATCTATAGTACATTGTAATACTAACGAGAATTATGAATTAAACAAGAAGAGAAACTTATTGCACAATTAGTATGAAATTTTGTCTAGAAAAAAATAAAATAAAAACTCATGATAATTATGTACTCCTAGTAGGTACACGGCCCCTATTGCCCGTATAGGAGGCTCCTTTCTCTGGGGCCCTGACCCCTGGTAGCTTGGACCCTGATCCCGGTACGGGTGGGATATAATTTTTTTATATTTTTAAATGTTTTATGTTGTATTGAAATATTTAAAAATATACTTTATAGTAACTATTAATCGGCAATAATTATAAATAAATATAAAAACGGAATAATTATAAACAAATAAATAAAATATTTATATAGTAAAAAAAAAAAAGCTTGGTAGGTTAAGTATAAATAAGACTATATTATAATTATGCCTATATTTGTATTTACCGGTATCTCATAGGGTAAAAGATCTTACAATGCGTTCCAAATGAGAATATTGCCATGTTGTGATGTCACGTCATACAGCCAAATCGAAGAAATTTTGACAAAATTGAATAACTCAAAGAAGAATAAAATTGAAGAACTGGATGAACTGGATTCTGATTGACAAATAAAATATTTTTCATTCACAGTTCGTAAATAAATAAAATTTTAAAAATGTCTTGTTTTGCTATTCCTATAAATTCTTCGATTTGACAGTATGACGTGACGTCACAACATAGCAATCGATCCTATTCTTATTTGGAACGCATTCTACACTATGGTTTTTGTAGGACAATAAAATATTTAATGAATAGAGAAGTCCCTCAACTGTGGTGTTGGAAAACTATGTTATCTACGTATGACTAAGTTTTATTTAACTTTTTTTTATTAATTGTAAGGTTCTTGATATCGTAGGTAACCTACATTAATTAGCATACTATGTCACCTAATTTATTTTCGTTGTTGAAAAAGTTCTCCCGATATCAAAATATACGACGTACTTTGCTTAACAATTACTATATCTACCTACTAATATTTGAATATGTATTAAAAAAAACACTAAACTTACTATAATACTACTATTACGCTTAAAAATAGTAATAAGAACACTTAAATAATTAAAACTAAATTAAAAACAGTCTAAAATATGGCGTCGAAGAAAATCTCCGCAAGCGCGCGTTACAAAATAGAATTAAATTAATTCCGTATAATACTGCAATGAATTAAATGATATCAGATTCATTATCTGCAAATTTTCGACACGTTAGTAACATAATCTGTATTAGCAAGATTCTATTGACCGTATTCTTCAATCATTAAAAATAATAAAAAAAAAAACTTTGCTACACTTGTTTATGTTGCGGTTTCAGATTCTCTTATCAAGTCGTGCAGAAAAATACCAGTTCAACTAGAAATCATAATAAACACGATTTTACGATTATGACGATATAATATAACATGGCGATAATCGCAACAAAGAGACTCATTGTACCACCAAGTACATGGTTTAACATAAAATATGTGGAAATTAGCAGTTAATTTAGAAGCACTTAAGTTATAAGATTTTATTTATATTGGTAGGAGTAGTCATGCCTCGGTAACTCGGTTGCACGCAAGGCTGAAAAAAATGTAATCATAGACCATCCTTGCGTTGCTAATATTTTAATTAGAATATTACGCTATTGTATATGGTCTAGTCAGCCGAGTAATTGTAAATAGACTTGATTGTTTATTTTTGCTTTAAAAATAATTGTGTTTTTTTTTAAGAATTTGGAAAGAGAGATTCTTTAATCAGTGTGTATCAGTCATAAAAATATTATTTATAGTTTTGAACATATTTAACAAAATTTTAGAAAAATGAGACTTAAAAAAATCCCGTACCTACCTCATTTTGCATCCAAACATTTTTCTCAGTCAACATAAACGCTGAATTATCATAACAACACTTTTCCTTGTCCATTTTTTCACTTCCAAATGACATTTACTTTAATCAATTTCACACAGTACTGAGAATCAGATGAAAATAACCGAGTGCACGTGTGTTAAAAACCTTGAACGCTGTGCATGTAAAAAACGTTATTGGATCGTAAAAGCGCAACAGCGCAACTGCATATCTATACGACACGCGACGCAGGGTTAAGAAATGCTTTCCCGCCGAAATGGCTGTCAAACTGATTGCAATTGTCACTTGTCAGATCACTGCGCGGGAAACCGTCTCGAGGTAAACTGACCGCGGCGCTGAAACGTTCTGCCTAATAAACGAGAAAAAAAATACACAAGCCGGATTTCTGTTCAAATGCCCGCAGCGATCTGGAGTTTGCGTATATTTCCGATGGAAAATTATTATAAAACGATTAATTTAATGATCTGTAAAACTGTTTTCCTTGAGTATTAAATACTGTTACATAATTCAACATTTGTTGGCAGTTGACAAGTGCCAATTGTTATTATAAGATACTGCAAACTGCAATAATTAAAAATCAAAATTATGTGACCGGACTGGTTTTATTTTAATAGATTTATTCCATCCAGTCAATAAATCAAAAGCAATTTAAACTGACCTACTTTCAAAGCGGATCTTTCTGCTCCAAGTCTTTTTACTGCATTATTTTCAATACAAGAACTAAATATATACCAAATCAACGGGGAATAAATATTTAATTCTATCTTTCGTATTTTTTCCTTCGATTGAAAAAAAAAAATTTTTTTTCTTATTAATATTATTTTTTCCTCATTATGATATAACATAACAACTGCATTCAACTGCAAGGGTTTAGTGGAAGTGTGTCTTGTATCACCACGGGGCAACAGATCAATTTAAAAAAAATGCCAGTTTTTTTTAATTTGTGAAATTATATAGTGAGGTTGTATAGTCATTGTCATTATGAAACCGGAGGGCGTGTAAGATTTTACTGACTAAAACAACACCTATGTCATCAATTGCCTTTAGTGTTCTAGGGCGCAGGTTTTTAACAATCAACCCATGGCCCATTAGTGAGTTGTGCATTTCCGATATAAGAGATTTAAAAAAAAAAACGTAGTTCTGTTGCTTAAATACCATAAGGTACTTGTACTCGATTTCTTCTTCAATAATGTCTTTACCTACCTACAAATAAACCACCTGACCGACTATTTTGATTTATGGAAATTGAAAACATTGGTTTTATTATCCCACTTTTTAAAGTAAATTGAAAAATCAAATGTGTACATATATTACTAATACAATAAAAAATAAAATCGAGGCGACGACAATCCTAATGTTCCTTTACTTAAGTCCCAAGAGGACACCGGTGTCCGCACACCTATTGTCTTTCTATTATGTCTCTAATTACGGTATTCAAAGGGTTCACTTGGCCTTGTTCAATCTACCTTCTGAAATAACTTCGATTAGAAAAAAAATGCTAGAAAAACAAATGCTTATTGAAACTGTACTAAGTTAAGGACTCAATAGATGAGCTTTCTTTAATTAAATCACTACATAGTATAAAACAAAGTCGCTTCCCGCTGTCAGTCCCTATATATGCTTAGATTTTGATGCGGTTTTTTTTAATAGTTAGAGTGATTCAAGAGGAAGGTACATGCATATTATACATATTTAATAACACCATTGCACCCGTGCGAAGCTGGAGCGGGTTGCTAGTCAATTATAAAAAGAAAAATCGCTTTAGATATTAATTTTGACATTCAGAATTCCCCGATTGCAAGTACTAACAAACGAAAGTGTAGCATTTAGGTCGCATCTTACACAATACTGCACTGACAAAAAACCCAAACATTATTTCATTGACTTAGATGGCCTTAACACACCTAGGTTTGACAACACATTGTAGTACGCGGCAAATAAGCTGAACCATTTCCTCAATCGAAGTGGGGGGCTGCGCGTAAGCATAGTAAATGGTTCAACATATTTGCCGCCTACTATGATGTGTAGGTGAACTAAAGACGAGTCACAATTTTTTTTTTATTGTAATACTTTTGGCAAAATTGAAAACTGACAATCGCCTTCCTTTCTGAAGGTGACTTTTAGGTGTCGGATCAGAGTATTTAAAAATATTTGTGTGTCCTTTAAAAGTTATATTTTGATAATAAAAATTATAGAGCCCCATATAGCCAGCTCTTTTTTTTTCTGTGGGAAACCATCAAATTGACTGACCTGTTCGTCTAGTAGTTAGTGGCCCTGACTGCTATGCCGGAGGTCGTGGGTTCGATTCCAACCCAGAACAAATGTTTGTGTGATGAGCATGATCATTTGTTCTGTGTCTGGGTGTAATTTATCTATAATATAGTATGTATTAAGAAATATAGAAGTATGTTTATCAGTTGTCTAGTACCCATAACACAAGCTCTGCTTAGCTTGGGACTAGACGGTGTGTGTGATAGTTGTGGAATATTATATTATATTAAATATGGAGCTATTGCGCTCACTCTGGTTAGAATGAGATCCACCCGTGTTCCTTACAATTCCGCAACCCAAACTGCAAACACTTGATGCCTAATAAAACCTCACCAAACTGATTTCGATATCAAACGTGTCTATACCGGGTCTGTTCCCAGAAACAGCTAAGTAACAAACGACATCGCTCTATTACTTCATCATCTCACCTTCATCATTGCCTGTCCGTAATTAAACCTGCCTGATTAGCCTCGGTAGCCAAATCATGAAAAAAAAAATCTATCATAGATGTGCAATCTAGCAGGACAGGGCAGTGCTAGCCGACCGGTCGAGTAGTCGAGTGCAACGCTCGGGAAAGTGGGATTAAACTACGCGGCAGAAATGTGGTGTGGTCAATGCACTGTGTGATTATACCAGGGTTGGACTTAGGGAGGTAGACAGGTGGGCAAATTTTTGGTAAAATAAAGCAAATTAAAAATTCAAAACCGCCTGGCCCGGTCTAAAAATATATATAGTAATAAAGTAATAAGTAGTACCTAATAATAAAAAAAATTAAAAATCTCATAATTACCTTCTACTTTATAAAAATAATAATAATCTTTATGTAACCAAAAACAAAGAGAGTTTGAAATACAATTTGATATTTGGGTTTAAAAATATATTTAGGTATAGTTTATGTTGCAAATTCTGAACTTAAAATATAATTCTCTACATGCTTTCTCTATGTTAAAAGCAATGTCATGAGATAAGTTTGAAAGACTTTCCGTGGAACTGAAGGAACAGACATGGGTTTTAGTCTGTAAAAGTCTGACACGCTCTCTTGCTTTAGTACGGCAGAAATTATTTGATGATTTCCTATCTCAAGAGGGTTGGACTCATGGAGGTGGACCAAAATGGTAAAAAAGAACATAACTAAATGTAGGTGAAAGTAGTACTATATAGGTACTCCTCTGCATCATCCCTTAAAAAAAACAGTCATAATGTTACATTACAAGACAGGTTAAGTAAAAAAAAATTAATAAAACACTTAGTAAAAGCATGAAAATCCCGTGTCCTCGTGAGGGCGATCGGTAGCAATGATCTCTCGCGCCGGGGCTTGGTTCAGGCCATGCTCCGGAGCGAGGAAGAGTGGCAAGCGGTCGCCTCCTTCTGCGAAGCAGTAATGCTAGCAAAGGAGGAGGCCGCCCGCATCAGGCAACGGCGCTCACGCCGCAGCCGCCGCCGTAATTCCGATGCCGATTTCCGGCCACCGTAGGCGCGGGCTTGCGGACGGCGGGCAATGGGTAGTTCGCTGTCCGTTAGTCGGGTAACAGACCGCACCGAGTACAAGGCGTTTACGGCGCGCACTGTTCCCGTGCGCCTCAAGGAGTTGTCAGCAAATCGTAGGGGCCCAGTAGGGTCGAGGCCTAATCTGGGGCTCTGAGGAGGTATGAAAATGCATACCAGGGCCCCGGATCCAAGGCAGGGAAGGAACAGGGTAGGTTTTTAGTCAGTAAGAGTCTGACACTATTTCCCGCTCCGCCCAAGGGCGGGATTTGTTATTGTATGATTTTACCTACCATGAAAGAAAAAACAAATAAAAAAAAATGTATATTCAAAAAACATTATGCTTCAAATAATCATCTACGATTTACAGCTAGGTTTTTTAGGCCACCGAAATCATAAACTACCGTTGCAAACATCTTAAAAACTATTACAGTTTCAATACATTCATCAGGTAGGTACCTAGGTACCACCCACAGAGTAAATTAATGTCTTTCTATGTCATCTGTACCTATTCTTTTTTTGTTTAGGTAAAAAAAAAACTACATAAAAATCATTATTCTATAGCTATGATAAAAGAAAGCCAATAACGGATAGTAAAACTGTAAAACTAACCGGCTATAAGAGGATATCAACACTAGACAATGGATGTGTCCTCAAAATAAGAATGTTTAGAAAATGTTTGCATAACAAATTCGCTCTATGTGATTGGACTCTCAAAACATCAACTGGAAAACAACGTTGTTTTTTTAAGTTTATTTGTCGTAGTGGTTCAGTGATTGAGGTCCCGGTTGTCATTCGTAGATCTTTGACAGATGCAATAGATAGATGCTAGTTTGATCATCAGCCTATACAAAGAGTATCGAGTTGCCCAGTAATTGTTTTTTTTTTTCGGTAGGTAAAATCATCCAATGACAAATTCCGCCCTTGGGCGGAGCGGGAAGTAGTGTCAGACTCTTACTGACTAAAAACCTACCCCGTTCCTTCGTTGCCTATCATGCCGGAGCTGAGCCTTCCTCTCAGAAAACGGCCCTTGACCCCAGCAAGCTTCGACCCTGCCTGCCTGCAGCTAGCAGGCTGGGCCTCTACGGTTCGCTGACAGCTCCTTGAGGCGCGCGGGAACGGTACGCGCCGTCGACGACTTGGGCTCAGTCCGGTCGGTTACCGGTCGATCGGACAGCGTTCTACCCATTGCACGCCGTCCGCAAGCCCGCGCGTACGGTGGCCAGAAATCGGGATCGGAATCCCGGCGGCGGCTGGGGCGAGCGCCCCGTTGCCTTTGCCTGATGCGGTCGGCTTCCTCCTTTGCTAGTATTACTGCTTCACAGAAGGAGGCGACCGCCTACTATCCCTCCTCACTCCGGACCATGGCCTGAACCAAGGCCCGGCGAGAGATATCGCTGCCGCCAATTGCCCCCACGAGGACACGGCGATGCTCCGCCGATGCACACCTCAACAGTATGCTCCACTGTGTCCTCCGTGTGTTGCCCAGTAATTGGGTTGCGTAGGTCTGATAAGTAGTAGTTCCATGTAAAACACGGGTATTCAGCCGCATCAGATCAGACTGGAAGCTGACCCCCAGTTAGTTGGGAAAAGGCTATGGAGGTATTAATGTTTATAATTACAAACATTCAGTTCGTTTCACAAGTGCTTTAAGAAAACAAAATAAGAACAGTTAATGAATCATATCAATGGGCAGTTAGCCATGAGTAATCATAATTATAATTATTGATTATAATCATTAAGTATTTTTTCCGTGCTGAGATTTTACTAGTTTGTTTTCCTTGTAAAATCCTTAAATAAAGAAATAAGTAGAATAGAATTTGTTGTTGTTTCTTTGTAAGCATTTATAGGCGTCCTACAATCATTATCATAATTTCCATTGAAACCCGACCACGGCTAGACGTAGGTTTTCTCCAAGCGTCACCAAACATTTTGAAAAGGAGGGGTCCTAGAGATATTTAATTCAAGAGTGAATAGGTTAATTCTAAGCATGAGTGCCCCTTCGTCAATCACATCATTGCTTGCCATCTGGTGAGATAGTGGTCAAATGCGAACCTATCAATACAAAAAAAATTACAGGTATCCCACAGCTTTAACAAAGACATTGGTCCAACTTTTGGGGATAGAGAAGAAAAATGTACTTTTTTAATTAAAGAAAAGAATGTAGTTAATTTAACCGCTAAACCAATGAGTAACTTAAAAATTGGCAAATCGGTTATCACGTTTTTGAAAATTTTATCGATTCTTATCTTATAATTGTAGTAGATACTTAAATAATTTATCTTTATTGACAAAATAAAGAAGTTCAGTAACGTTATTTTAATCGTATTTTAATTTGGGAAAATCGCATGATAATATTTTTCAATGCCTGATTTTGCCCCATAGATACGGCGAAAAATATTAGATTGAGCAGAAAAGTTGAAGTTAATAGATATGAGCCCTGTATTATTTTTTTAATTTAATAGTCTACGTCTACGTGGTATGTTAATTTACGTCGTGTGTTTGTATTTGCATTTCGGGCTGGCGCCTGCAACTCCACGACCACAGCGTGTATTTTGCATACGTTACGTACATTTACTATTTTTTTAACTTATTTTTCCTACTACTCATTACACACGGCGTTTTCATCTGTGTTTTTCAGTCTCATTTCGCCATTATGCCGAAAGAGGTTTTTACAGAAATAAGCATCACCTTTGTAAATATTTTTCTGTTCCCTTCTTGTGTTTTTTTTTTTATATTAATGGGTAAATAGATATAATAAAATGCCTTCCTCTACATAAAATAATTTACGTTTACACAACACGGTCTCTCTATTTTCCAACAAATCAGCGCATACCAATTTAATACGTAAACAACTAGCAATTACGAATACTACTCTAGTAATTTCTATCGACATAATATAAGCAGGTCGAGTCCGCCCCTGATGTAACCATGGAACGGGTTACAGTGTTTGCATTTTTCGTGCAATCCTGTAGCACCGAAGTATCGCCGTTTCTATGGAAAATGGTATGGCATACCTACTTTCTAAAAAAAAGAACTCGATCACTGAATTAAGTTGAGTATAAAATAGGTATCAGCTCATTTCTGAAAAATGCAGTATATTTATAGCTAAGTAGCGGACCCCTGTCGGGGTTTGTTTTTTCTGATAATACCCGTGGGTCTTTAAGTCAAGAATGAATAGGTTACTTCTAGTCTAGTATGCTCCATCGTCGACCACATCGTCGCTTTCTATTAGGTAAGTTACTGCAGTGCCCACCAGTGGCCTGTATGGTAAGCAATCAATAGACTGCGCACCTAAGTAAGCTATTACAAACAGAACTTGGCAAAATGGGAATTATAGACCGCTCCGACACCCAGTGCGAGTGCAGTGTTCCTAACTAAACAATGGCCCACTTATTGGAGTACCCAAAATGTCCCTACGGTTGCACCCTGGAGGTCCTAAAAAACGCCACTGACGTCGCTACAAACGTGGCAACCTACTGGGCCCAAAATATTTGAGGGAAACGGAAACCATCGATTCGAAAAGAAAAAGAAGAAGACCAATCGTTAATTATCTATAATAAATTGTCGTACACTTATTTCTTGGATGTCAGAAGTACCTAAATACTAATAGAAAATGTGACAATGTGGTATTCATTTTTTTTTTTTTATATTTTATTGCTTGCAACTGTAATCCTACCGACAAATGTCGGGATGATTAACGTTCCTATCAATCTCATCCAGGTGGTACACACGATTTTTATTAATTATATATACCTACTCATCTCGAATACTGATTGCTTTTATTCTATTCTGATAATATTAGAACGACCATTTAGTCAGTAGTTTATTAGGTGATTCCACAAACTGGCATTCCCACACATTCAATAAAGAACAAAGAGATCCATTTTTATTCTTTACTGAACATAAGAAGACAATAAAACTGAAACTAGGCGAAGAGCGTAGCAAACAGCACACAATAAATCTAAAGCCAGTGAAATGAACCCGTATAAATTGCATTAAACAGAGCTTAACTCTCGTCCTACTATGAGATTTGCATTGAAATAGATAGTTTTATACAGCACACTCATGCGAGTTGACGTAGTACTGTTCAATATCTATTTATTTACTAGCTTACTGCCGGGTAAGCTAGTAAACTAGTTAGTAACTTCGTTCCGCTTATAGTCTATTATTTTCGCAATTTTTTTTATATTTTCTCACCGTTTAAACCACGGGTTTAAACCTTTTCGGAGTAAGTATCACGAATAGTTCAAAACCAAAATTTTCGGGGTGTTCGCCCCAGCCGCCGCCGGGATTCCGATCCCGATTTCCGGCCACCGTAGGCGCGGGCTTGCGGACGGTGTGCAATGGGTAGCACGCTGTTCGATCGTCCGGTAACCGACCGGACCGAGCCCAAGTCGTCGATGGCGCGTACTGTTCCCGCGCGCCTCAAGGAGCTGTCAGCAAACCGTAGAGGCCCAGCCTGCTAGCTGCAGGCAGGCAGGGTCGAAGCCTTCTGGGGTCATTTGACAGCTTCCGAAAGGAATACCCGGCCCCGGCACGATAGGCAACGAAGGAACGGGGTAGGTTTTTAGCCAGTAAGAGTCTGACACTACTTCCCGCTCCACCCAAGGCCGGGATTTGTCATTGGATGATTTTACCTACCATAAAAAAAAAGATGTTCTAATGTTTTTGTAGTATTTGGCAGCAAATATGGGTATCGAGTCAACCTTCTTGGCAAACTACGCTGAGGTAGTCAACTCTATAGTACAATTCTCAACTCCATTTGACCGAGATCGCTCAATGATCTATTGTCGATGTGCAGATACTTAAGATAGAAAACTACACCAATTTTACATCACAATATCCACCAGGAGTCAATTTGAACACTCGAAAAAAATCCCGCCAAAACCAATCAGGTAAATTATGGGTAAATTGAATTGAAATACCTACCTACCAAAGAGATTTCAATTGCTTTTTCCGCGGTCAAGTCAAGGTTCGATATTTAAATTATATAGAATATGTCTATGCCGTTCATAAGTTCTCGGGTTTTTCAAGCAAGGGGTAATTTACCGTGAGGAGTTCATTGACCGCTAACCGCTAAGAATACAGATATTAAAAGATAAAATTAAACTGCAATTTACTTACTGTAATTGGTTTGAGGGTTGCCAGTTATTACAGCCAAAATAATATTATAAAAGTGTCAGTAACTCTTCCTTTTTTTGGGTGAAACTTTATCAAACATCTCCTAAAGTGAAATGGACTTTCCGACTTTGCTTTTACTGTTTAAAACCTAACTGTGTTAATTCCAGTTCCTTCAGTTGATATTGCGTTCCAGGACCACGAGGTGATCTTTTCGAACAATTCCGCAGCCATGGCAAGTATGGGCCCTGGTGGGCCCAATTCAAAATTTTTAGGGCCGAAGCCGATAAACCAATTTTGATGAGTTTTGGAGGACATTGGATAAAAACTTTTTATTCTGAGAGTAAGTTCTCTCGGAATGACTTCCAACTTGGGCCAAGCTGCTGATAGAAGTTCATCATCATCATCATCTGCTTTTTAATGTTCCCACTGCTGGGACTCAGCCCTCCTCTCTAGGAGAGGGAATGGGCCGTAATCCACCACGCGGCCCCAGTGCGGATTGGTGGATGTCACATGTTTTCGAATTTTTTGGTTCTAGGACATGCCGGTTTCCTCAAGATGTTTTCCTTCACCGTTTTGAGAGCAATGGTGATGATATAAATTACACAAAGTAATGCGCCTGGCTGGGTTTGAACCCGCGACCTACAATTCGTAAGTCAGGGCCGTTACCACTCGGCCACCACTGACTGCTCCACACATGCACTGCTGATAGAAGTTAGTCGATTATAAAACGGTACATTTATTTGTTTTTACAGAGGCTTACTACGTCACGCTTGACCCAAATTCTCGGTCCAACTAACTTTAATTTGTCCTATCGAAACTGTCGAACTATGTACATACAGAGGTCAATGCCTTCACGTACAGACTAAATCTAGACTGTCATTACTCATCAACCACAAATAAGTGACTGAAGAAAGCTTATAGACACAATAACCCGAATATCACTAACACAACACAAAATACAATAGGTATAGTTATACAACTTAATATTTAGTAGGTATGTATGCGAAACCTCAATATAGTTTGTTCAGAATCGATTTCAATTATTTTTACACCATGTTATATTTTTCCATCGAGTACAACACAGGTCACGGCAGGTCGTAGCGATCATAGGAGCCAGGGTACAGCAAAACAACCCTTCAATCGCCCGGATGGCCTGCTCACCATGTGTTTGTGTGGACAACCAAGTCATATAACAAGCTTATAACTTTATGATTTTTCATGATACAGTTATGAAATGTTGTACATAGATTCTTTGCATAAAAATACTAGAACCATGTTTCGGGTTTCGCATATACTAAAAATAAGGTTGTATATAGGTATGTATATCTTTCAGGGGTGCCGGATTGCTAGATACAGACCTTGACCTTGGCCTTGGAATGCAAAGAGCAACTGAAGGTAATTCTTTCTGGCTCCATCCAGAGCGGGGCAAGGCAACTTATTACACAAATCGTATGCTTAATAGAAAAGAGGCCTAACTCAAAAAAGAAGGTATTTGAATCTTAAAAATTATGTTTCAATAATAAGGTTCAATTTTGAAATACCCTCTTTTATGAGTTAGTTCTTTTTTCTATTAAACATGCGAAATAACCCTAAAAAATAAATAAAAGTAAAATTGTTGTTTAATTACTCAAGCCCCAAGCGAACGCTGGCGTTCGCATACCTATTGTCTTTCTATTGTGTCTCTAATCACGGTATTCAAATGATTAAGCAGCGATTTACCTAACAAATCAAAACATGGTCTTTAGAAATTCACGAATAATTTCTTGTCAACCTTAGCAGCACCGGATGTTGCTCATTGTTAATCTAAATATAGATCTATCTGTCGCGCGATTATCACATTTGTTCTGAGATAATGTGGATGGTGATCTGATGCAGTGTCCACAAAATGATGATATGCCCTTGAACTGTTGGATTAAGTTAGCAGAAAACTAAAACCTACTAATACGAGTATACAGGGTGTATCTGACATCGTACCACAAACGAATACTACGGATCCAGTACATGATTCTGGACACAACAGTGGTGGAATTTTTTAATCATTTATTTCTTAATTAATGATTAAAAAGACCACCACCCTAGAGCGAGAAAGTCATTGAATGATTTCCCATCTCAAAAAACTAGAGAAGGCGCGTGCATTTTCCATGATTAAAGTTTTCGTGTAGATGCTGGTGTCTCAAACAGTTACTGTTTTTGGGTAAATTCAGTTATCAAAATAACAAACTATGTCATTAAGTCATAATTGGGTTTCTTATATATACCCGAAGATTCCCTAGTAACTGTATTGAAGCAGCCTAGTGTATGCGGCACATAGCGACAGGTAATTAAAAATCAATACTTATCACCTTAACAGGTATTGATGCTATTCGTTCAAACAAGTACAAGTACGTGTACTTATTTCACATGGGTATGCGGCAATCATTATGAACCCAATTGATTTCTTTTGCAGGAGTTGTCAGCACACCTTAAGGGCCCAGCAGGGTCGAAGCCTACTGGGGCCAGGGTAGGTTTCTGGGAGGTAGATTCGGCCCCGGTATGGAAGGCAACGAAGGAACAGGAGAAGATTTTAGTCAGTAAAAGTCTGAGACTTTCTCTCGCCCCACCCAAGAGCAGAGATGTTATTGGATAATCATCCTAACGATAAAAAATCTATTTCTCTAACTGTAAAAAAAACCTCGTTCTTAAAGAAGCGAGGGCTTAGGCGAGGGCCTACATCGCCCACGCCCTCGCTACGCTACTGGGTACATAGAGCTCCATCAATTAGGTTTACCCTTCACACAATTGCTTAGAAAAAGATGCAACCAGTTGATGACGCTATCCGTAGGTACTACAGGCTACTGCTGAACAGATTTTGTTAGAATATGACACTTGCCAATCCTTCGTCTTTTTAAAAAGTTTCCCGAAACCCACACCAGGTCATTAATCCAATTAGTCGGAGGCCTCCCCAAAGTGTCGCTAGGAAAACCAGTGCTCCACATTTCGCTTTCATTTGACTTACTTTGATTCCTACGACCATCGCCAGGTCATCGATTCACCTTTTTGGGAGGCGTCCCACAAGAGTCACCACAACGGCCTGTGCGTCTGGCATACGTCTAATTCCCACGACCCTCATTAGGTCATCCGTCACCCTTGTTGAGGCTTTCTGATATTGCATCTTCCTAGACTTTTCGAGCTACCTGTAGATGCCTGTTTGGGGGTATTTGAGACAGAGAGTAAAGTCCCACATACCTCCGTTGAAAAGGGAGGATCCTCCGACCAGACAGGTGTTATATCTGGTGGGCTACTGCCCGATAGATGAATTCGGGTTTGTTCTATATGTTCCAATCGCGCCGCGAATCTTACTTGCGCGATGCAGGATTAGTTCACATAGATGTCGCTACACCTGTAACCTCGGCTTTTTTGCCTGATCTGATCACTTAAGGAAACTGTGAACAATATTCAATAAATTCAAAATATTTTATGTCGAAACGTCAAGTTGACACTTCGCGTGACCCAAGGGCTAACTGTTACCTCGGACATAGAATAAGTATTGCCATATTTGCCATACAGCGTGGCAATGCGGCCAGTCTTTTTGGCACATTACCAGTCGACAGCAATGTGGAAGAGTTTTTTGACGCCGTATAATAGTTTGTTTTTAATTAGTTGTACTAATAAAAAAAAACACAGTAGGGTTTTTTTGATTTTACAGTAATTATAGTTAAGTATTTTGAAATGTAAACTATTCGTGTAAATAAATAATATTGCTTCAAAGTAAATAAAATTAAAATATTTTAAGATAGGGTTACATGGGCACTTATAAAACGTCAGAAGTTAGTAACTTAGGGGGACTTTATGCCTTTTGATGAGGCCCATTGAGAGCGACCTCGTTTCAGAGCCTTATATTAAATTATGTCATCACTGGCAACACGCTCTTGTCATAGATTCATTTTGAGACACTGTGGTATGTCGGATGAACCAATACCAGGGGTATGACAGCTTTAGTTCCAGTTTAATAGATATAGATATATTTTATAGATAGCTTGCTACATATCAGTAATCTGTGATACCATGCAGCTTCTCGAATGCTGCCTATTGAGCCGGATTCGATATTTGACATCTAAGGTCTTGTCCACACCACGTTTTTAAAACGCGCCGGCGCGCTTTTATCCCATTTATACAGGTCTGTGTGAGAGCAGTGGTGGCCGATTGGTAACGGGCCCGACTTACGATTAGGTCACGGGTTCAAGCCTGAACAGGCGCATTACTTTTCTGTAATTTATTTCATCACCACTGCTCTCAAAACGGTGAAGGAAAACATCGTAAGGAAACCGGCATGTCCTAGAACCAAAAATTCGAAGACATGTGACATCCACCAACCCGCACTGGGCCCGCGTGGTGGATTACGGCCCATTCCCTCTCTTAGAGAGGAGGCCTGTGTCCCAGCAGTGGGAACATTAAAAGGCTGATGATGATGATGATGATATAGGTCTACAGGCTGCGTCTTATTCACGTGCGAGTCACGTCTGTATCGCTACAAACGCGCGTCGACGGCACGTTTAAAAAACGTGGTGTGCATAGGCCCTTACTTGAAGTTAGACTCACCTAACTGAACTGTTTGTTCCAGGTAAATATAATCGCCTATAACTTTTATCGAGTGTAGGGATTAGGACAATGCTTGTGAACAGAAAATAGAAAACCTGAAAGTTTATTAATAATTGTAACGGCTAATAGCTTAGTATAGAGCAAAGAATCGTCCAACATCCGAGGAAGCTCTTGTTGAGGGATACAAGGGCTTGATCTAGAAAGTAGTATCATGGATACGGTACGTGTATATTGGTCAGAGCTCCTAAGAAAGGAATATTCAAAAAGTTAAGAGATTCCGCTCTTAGGAGCCCGGTAGCTCAGAGACTGTTCTCGATGCAGGTGAGGTTATTTTAAATGTTTTGAAAATTTTACTTACA
This sequence comes from Leucania comma, assembly GCA_958295575.1. NCBI lineage: Eukaryota > Metazoa > Arthropoda > Insecta > Lepidoptera > Noctuidae > Leucania > Leucania comma. The sequence goes on along the minus strand of OY282478.1, from coordinate 21,074,174 downwards.
TGGATATAAAATAAATAAAGGCAATAACAATAGATCATTGATCTTTCCTAGCCTTTTCCACCCGGCTGTCACCATTGTGTGGACCGCCCGGAGGACACGGTGGAGCATACGGAGAGGTGTGCTCCGCTTCCGATTTCGCGCCATGTCCTCGTGGAGGCTCTCACGCCGGGCCTTGGTACAGGCCATAGTCTGGAGCGAGGAGGAGTAGGTTTCAGTCAATAACAGTCCGACGATTTCCGACCCAAAAAAAGCCTTTTCCAAGTTATGCTAAATATACATAATTAAGGAATTATATATATTTAGCATAATAATAATAATAATGTATATTTAATTTACCTACAGCTCATCTCGTTAATAGGTAATAACTAATTAGGTTTCTATATAGCCAGTAAAGTTATCAAGATCGGCACACGGTACTAACCCCTTATCAAACCATCAATAAATATTGATTACTTGATTATTTAACCTTAAGATCAAACGTTATAGTCAGTGATTATACCTACCTACTAATCATTGGTAAATATACGGTTATCAGTGATAACCTGAACCACATAGAACCTCAGTTATTATGGCGCCTTTAGCCTATACAGAAATGTTATCGCATTTCTTTTAAATCTTGGATTATAATATTAAACAAAGTCGTTAATTGTAATTACATTATCAGTAATTAATTTGTTTGCATTGGTTTTGATCTTTACTGGTTTCATTACGGAGAAAATACTGCACATTGATTTCGAGATTAAAATCGGTTTTGTTCTGTTAAATATTGTTATTGTGGCTTTGAGTACTTAATTTTTGTTGTTTTTTTACCACTATCTCACCTGATGGTCGCCCATCATCGCTTAGATGATGTGGCTGGAGATGGAGCACGCTTGACTAGAAGCTTAACCTATTCACTCTTGACTTAAAGACTCCTAGGTTGTAGCTATCAAGAAACACAGACTCCGGCAGGGAATTCCACTCCTTATCTGTACGCATAATGAATGTGTTCCCAAAACGCTTTGTACGTATGGGTGGGATGTCCACCATGTACCGATGGCGCAACGATCTGTCCCTTTTCCATACACGTCTGTCCTCAGCCATTGCGGGCCAGTCCCTCCGGTAGCCGTCAACCTCTTCTCTCCATCTTCACCTTGGTACCAATACCAAATAAATAAATGTAGCGTTTTTTTTATGGTAGGTAAAATCAGCCAATGACAAATCCCGCCCTTGGGCGGAGCGGGAAATAATGTCAGGCTCTTACTGACTACAAACCTACCCCGTTCCTTCGTTGCCTATCGTGCCGGGGCCGGGCCTTCCTTTCAGAAAATGACCCACAATCCAAGCAGGCTTCGACCCTGCCTTTCGCAGCTAGCAGGCTGGGTCTCTACGGTTTGCTGACAGCTCATTAAGGGAACAATACGCGCCGTCGACTTGGGCTCGGTCCGGTCGGTTACCGGACGATCGGACAGCGTACTACCCATTGCACGCCGTCCGTAAGCCCGCGCCTACGGTGGAATAAATGTAGCGTTAACCTTTTCCTCACAAACCACAATACAAGTTCAATTCGCGCATCCATCGATCCACCAGTCAATGGGTCGTTCTTACTTCATCTGATAAAAGCTTGCAGCAATAAGACCGACCTTGTCATGATGAAAGGAATGTTATTAAAGTGAAAACAAAAGAAATGCTCTGACGTGGTGTGACGTCACGGTAATTCCAGCATATCTACAGTTTCTTCAGTTTATCTGGCAATGATAAACTTGGAACTATAATTAGGTTATAATAATGCACTTCCTGTAGATATCCGATAATATCTATCGGATATCTGTGGATAATTACATATTTCAAAAAAACACTACTATTTACATGTAAGTATTTTTTTTATTGTTGATAGGTTCGCGCTTGACCGCTATCTCACTTGATAGAAAGCGATGATGCGGTCCACGATGGAGCACTAGAAGGTACCTAGAAGTAACGTAAGTAAGTATTTTAGATGTAGTGGAAAAAGTTGCTCCGTATCCCTTGAACAGCATTTTGTACCAACGTATCCATTTTGCAAGAACACAAAATCTTACGGTTGTCGTCAGAGTGTCTTCGCCAGATTCTGCAATACTTCGGTCAGATTTTAAGGCAGACGGTGGGCTACCTCGAATAGCTCATTGTGACCGGTAAAGTAGATGTGAAAAGGCTTCGTGGGTACAGTCCAACATGGTGGTCCAACATGATGGTTTATAGTTCCTCCTTGAGTCGTATTCCTCACACACTAAAAAAACTCCTTAACCAATGATATATTATAAGGGAAGATACGTTACGCGCTAACATCGCAATCAGAAAACCGGGACTCGAAACTCACAACACTGATAGACAAAGGCAGAGAGAAGAGCAGGCACTGTCATGCGAGAGAAATAGCGTTAGCCGCCAAATGTATGTGATCGTCGCGATCGTGCCTCAAAGGCACAATTTTAGTAGTCCACGCGCTAGAGGCGAGTCACCTATATACCGCTGTTTTAATTAATCTAAGTCCACAATTAATTTAAAACATCTAAAAGGTGTCATTTAAAAAACTCCTCCACATTGCTATCGACAGGTAATGTCCCTAAAAGATTGCTACTGGAATGGCGTCATTACCACGCTGTATGAAGATGTTTATGACTGAGGGTAAACCACACTGAGTGGACATCTACAAGTGTAAGCATTTAGAGTATTCGAATAAGTTGCTCAACTCAGGTTTACTATGGAGCTCAATGACTTGAAGACCCAAAGCATGCAAGGAGTATAATTTCTTGCAAAGTCTGTGTTTTACCAGATAGCTACAAGCTGGTGGGATTTTTAAGTCAAGAGTCGATAGGTCACTTGGCAAGCGTGCTCCATCGTCGACCACATCGTCGCTTTTCATCAGGCAAGAGTGCTCAAACGGGAGCAAATCAATAGAAAAAAAACACAGTCATAGTAGAAATTGATCTTAAACCGAGTTTGACCTTCAGAATTCCTTCACCCACCAAAACACGTGGGAGTGCTAAAAAAGCGTGTTATCTCCTGACGTCACCAACATACCTCCTTCCAAAACAAACCGTAATCTTAGAGAACTAAAGTCGAAAATGGTGTAATATAATTCCATCGCGCGCGGGTCCGAATGCGTAAAATTATTACTTCCCACCTACCTTTATAAATTATAGCCAATGTGTTAATCCAGGATTAACACATTGACATTTTTATATAAACACTAGCGACCCGCCCCAGCTTCGCACGGGTGCAATGGTCATATTAAATATATTATGCATGTATTATACATATAAACCTTTCCCTTGTTTCACTATATCTATTAAAAATATATAATATTTTTAATTTTTGTATAATAACAATTAAAAAAAACCGCATCAAGACCCGTTGCGGAGTTTTAAAGATCTAAGTACACATAGGGACAGACAGCGGAAAGAGACTTTGTTTTATACTATAGCTACGAGTATGTAGTGATTCCAAAACTTTCACACAACGCCATCTTGTCTCAAGCTAAACAAAGCTTATGAGCACTAGACTACCTTGACTACCTTGTATTTTTAAATAGATACATGTTATAGAAAAAGTCCACCCAGACACAACAAATGATCGTGCTCGTCACACAAACATTAGTCTTGGGCGGGAAACGAACCCACGATCTCTGGCATAGCTGGCCACTAACCTCATTCTAACAGGCCATACATACTAACTTCATTGGTGTATCAAAGTACGAGTAAGTATCTTGGTACGAAATTTCATACAAATCTGTTCAGCAGTTTGGGCGTGAAGGAGATACAAACATACATGTGCATACGACCTATGTACATACAAAGTTTGGCCTTTATAATATTTATGTGATAGTACCAGCAATATAGATAGCAAATCACTACCGCTAATCAGTCGGGGGCGCGGTCAAAACACTTCATAGGTTACTGATAACAATGTACTGACAAAAGCTGTGATATAGCTCTCGAACAAATGATGAAATGCATAATGAACCATGTACTGTTCCCTCATACATATGAAAGGGAGTGGGCCACTGCGGGTTGCTGTCGGTCAGAGGTAGGGTTACCAGATGAAAATATCAAAAGTCCGAAGAAAAGGCCTGATTGCCATTGAAAAATCCTGAAATTTTTTAGTTTAAGAAATTAATTTAAAAAGTCGTAATATTATCGTTTTTTGAACCCTTTGAATATCGTAATTAGAGACACAATAGAAAGGCAATAAGTGTGCGCCTGTGCGGACTCCGGTGTCCGCTTGGGACTTGAGTAAAACTGAGGATCTCGCTCACGTGTTGCATGTCACACTCAAGTCAAGTGGGGAGTGAAGCCAAAGAAAGATTTTTTAGTTTGTTTAACTTTTTAATAAGTTGTTTTTATTTGTTTTTTTTTTATGTTTGTTATTTACTCAAGCCCCAAGCGGACGCGTTCGCACACCTATTGTCTTTCTATTCTGTCTCTAATTACGGTATTCAAAAGTTTAAGTAAGCTGTATTTTGTTGAAAAAACTAAAAATCCTGAGATTTGCAAAATCCGGCAGCAATCCTGAGAAGAGTGTTAAAATCCTGAACTCTCAGGACAAATCCTGAGATGTGGTAACCCTAGTCAGAGGCCTACCACGACCTCTTAACGCGATCCATTTGACGACCTAAGCTGCTGATGAAAGCATGGAGCTATATACGGTGCTCCAGCCCTCTTTTTCGCTCGTGCGCTTGGGACGTAGGGTGAATCTCATGTAATGTTTGTAATGAAAGATTTTTTTTTCTCTGTGTGGCCGTGGTTTCGAATCCCACTTCTGACACCATGTAATGTTTGTAATGAAAGACTTGATGTGGTAAATGCTTGGTTTATTACACTTAGAACAAGTACATGAATTATAGTATAAAGACGATGTTCATTCCGTCACACCTCCATTGACAATGATCATATAACTGTCACTAGGGTTGGGCTATTATTATTACTATCTAGTGATGTGATATTACAACATCCCGGTCAACGTTGGCGTGGGTTTGTTGACGATGAGCAACGGTTAGCTCGTCGACCTGCCACTGCCGTCCGGCAAAGAACTAGCCTGAGTCGAAGGCGCATAGTTTTCTACACATCAGCAAAATTGCAATGGCCATGAAGCAAACAGTGGCCCAGTAGCACAGATGCCTTACTAGGGCTGCGACAAAAGTTGTAACTGTGAGAGTGACCGTAATCCTAAAACGCAAAGGGCATTGTAGGACACAGGTGGGTTTTAGCCAGTAAAAGTTGACACGCCCTTTCACTCAACCCCAGAGCGGGAGAAGTCATTTGATTATTTCCCACTTTAACAAAAAAAGTACCTGTTGGTGTATGATAAAATGTAGTCAAGTAGGTACGCCTTACAATGACCTGAAAAGGACCCAAGACTGGTTTGAAGCAGGTGGAACGAGGCCTGACGTCATTTACGCAGAACTGCGTAACTGGTTAGACACACCTCCGAGGCAGAATGTTGTTTAAAACGCAGTTATACCGTATTTGGTACCTGTCAATTGAACATGATGAAATTGGTGACGTGTTCTTGAAATGTTGTATGTTTTATCGTCTTATGTGCACAATTGCACGTAGTTATTACTTTTTACTAAACTTTTTACCAAGGAAGGGTTTTTTTTAAAAAAAAAATTTTATGGTAGGTAAAATTATCCAATGACAAATCCCGCCCTTGGGCGGAGCGGGAAGTAGTGTCAGACTCTTACTGACTAAAAACCTACCCCGTTCCTTCGTAGCCTATCGTGCCGGGGCCGGGTATTCCTTTCGGAAGTTAACCCATGACCCCAGTAGGCTTCGACCCTGCCTGCCTGCAGTTAGCAGGCTGGGCCTCTTCGGTGTGCTGACAGCTCCTTGAGGCGCGCGGGAACAGAACGCGCCGTCGACGACTTGGTCTCGGTCCGGTCGGTCACCGGACGATTGGACAGCGTGCTACCCATTGCACGCCGCCCGTCCGCAAGCCCGCGCCTACGGAAATCGGGATCGGAATCCCGGCGGCGGCTGGGGCGAGCGCCCCGTTGCCTCTGCCTGATGCGGTCGGCCTCCTCCTTTGACCAAGGAAGGGTTTAGATATGTTTTTCGCATCTTGTAAGACTGCTACTGCTGTTTCTTAGATGTATGATAACTATGCTAAGCTATGTTCTCCAAGCGGAAAAATGGATTTTTGCAGTCAAAGTAAATTGGTCAATTGGTCTCAAAAAAGTGTCTTTATAAAGTGTTTAAAAAAAGAAAATCAATATGGCGGATTTTTGGCACTAAATTGTAAGTTAGTTAAATTTTTTTTAACAAAACATTTCTGGTATAGTACGTACCTATATTAAAATGAAGGAAAGTTGACCAGTGACGAAGTTGAAGTGATCCAAGGGCTGGCTTTTACCTTGGGCAGAGAATAAGCATTGCCATACAGCGTGGCAATGCTGCCAGCCTTTTGGGTACTTTACCAGTCGACAGCGATGCGGAAGAGTTTTTTGACGTCTTACTTTAGATTACTTTTAGTTAGTTCTTAGGAGGTTTTTTTAAAATTTAATATTATGTATATACATTAATTTATAAGGATAGTTATATTATTTGGTTTATTATTATTTTTAATGCTTAGTATATAATGCCTATTTATCTTTATACATATATAAAAGAAAGTCGTGTTGTCACACTATTTATAACACGAGAACAGCTAAACCGATTTGACTGAAAAATTCTGGGAGGGTAGCCTAGAACCAGGAGAAGGACTTAAGATAGTTTTTATCCCGTAAAATAATAAAAAAAAATATCCAAAACCTACTCATTAGGGAGAGAGTAGAGTAGGGTAGAGCGGGAGCGAAGCTGCGGGCAAAAGCTAGTTGTAAATAAAGGAAAGTTGAAGTTGACATTTGTAAGAGGGAGCAGTCATTGATTATAGTGATTAACGTAAGAAATAGGGGTTATACATGGTGTCTGCATGTAGGTGGAATAGAACTGTGAACGATTTTAGTAAACCAATTTGCTGGTCCTTGTCTGATCGTGGCTCAATAAAAATTACTTAAAGGTATTTATTTATTTATTCACCTTTAAATCAGGCAGATTACCCATAAAATCGTTAGTATTACTTAACCTATGTTAGTAAAATCGACTTAACTAATAACTCGAGTAAACTTAATTAATTTCGCCACCTTCCAGACACACCTGGCAACAATACATGCACTGCACGCAGGTGCCCCATCAGGTGGCCTTCAGCCTTACTAGCAACAATGCTCAGGAGAATGCTATCGCGGCCGCGCATCCGACGCAGCAGTGAGCTGATCTTTTTCTTATGATCGCAAAGAAGTCTGTACGCGCTGCTGCGAACATACCTGATGCGCTACAGAAACGCGGCAGCGACATCATCATCCTAAAAGCATTGCTGTATTGCATACGCAGAGCATTGAACGTCTTCTGCGTGTATCTGGTCCACAGACTGCAGGTATAAAAAACCTGGCAATATGCCCTATATAGTAAATTTATGTAAGTAGACCTGTAATCGACCGACGTTAAAAGCTTTTATCGTATTACAATAATATGATCATAATTCCATGATCCCTTTCTAGTGGGATGTTATCAAATGTTGTGTCAGACTGACTAAAACTCACTGTGTTTCTTTATTAGTCCTTTGCGTACCAGGGTCACTGTGACTCTTTCAAACAATATCGTCCGGGATTGTCCACTTCTCACTATGTCAATTTCCCAGAATGTCAACTTCTCAAAATGTCCATTTCGCACAATGACAACTTCGCTTATTGTCCACTTCTCACAATGTCAACTTTTTAAAATGTCGCATTCGCATAATGACAACTCCATATAGTTTCTACTTTGCATCCTAATGAAAAAAAATATAAGGGTACTTATGTTACTTTAGCTAGTTCGGTTGGTTTAGATTACTTTAATTTTCTTATGAACTAGGTAAAGTAACATAAGTACCCATATTTTATTTTCATTAGGTTGTAAAGTAGAACTACACACATCAAAAAAAGTTTGAGATCACTTTGATAATACCAAATCGTTTTTGTTACGTTAGAATAAAACGTTTTTTCTTTTTTTTCTAAGATTCTTCATTTAAAAATCAAATCTTTTAATAACAAAAGAATTTAAAACATCAATTGTTTTTCTTTATAAAAAGAGATTAAATCCTTGTTTACACTCATTCAGAAATCTGACTAACTTCATTCAAGCGTTTTATCTGACTTTTCGAAAAAGGAGTTTATTCAAAAAGATGCCGAGGGGATTATCAGAAGTTTAACGAGCTAAACACAAGTTTACTTTTGAGGAAGAAGGACATTTTACGAGAGAAATAGCACGCAGAGTAGCTGTATTCCAATCCTGTGTCTTGAACATGTTACGGAGGTATCACGGCGAGGATAACTGTGCTGTTCGACCTCGCAGTGGTCGGCCAACTGTTTTTACTGTTGCTCAGAAGCGTTACATCAGATGAATGACTGCCCGAGACTAAATTAAAAGCTAAGTTGCGGGCTGCTATTGGACTAGAAATTAGCATTCAGACCATCAGGAATTGCTTACACTAGGTTTGATTACGAGCGAGGAGATCCTGGCGAGCACTCCTGAACTCACAGCAACAATAGCGACGCAGATTGCAGTGGGCTAGACTCCACCAAGATGAAGAAAACGACGAGGAAAACATTTGGCGGAATTGTCTCTTCATTAACGAGTTCAGAATTAGCTCTCATCCAGACAACCGACTTGTCAGGTCATTTAGAATGCACCCGCACATCGAGCTCAACAAATCAACGCTGCTCTGCGTGAATACGACATTATCAGGCCTGCCGGCTCGCCTGACTTAAACCCGATAGAGCACGCATGGGATGCTGTCAAGCGAGCTGTTTGGAACCGCAAGAAATGCTCTAACCTCCCCAGGTAGTGCCAGAGATCAGGGAAGCCGTTATTCAAGAACGGGACAGGTTACCGCAAGAAATGCTGGAAAACTTAATTCTCAGCATGCCAAGAAGAATTGCCGCATGTGTTCGAGCCAGGGGAGGAGTTATCTTGTACTTAATAAAAAAAAATCATAATAAATGTTTACAATATTTAGTTAAACCTCTTTTTCCTTTAATTATTTATTGTCGAAATTGCATCTAAGACTTTTTAATTCAATTTTATTAATGAAAAATATTTTTTTTATTTCAAAAAGTGTATCTTTTTTATAAAAAAAATGTAACGTAAGCAACATTCCTTTAAAAAGTAAAATTTTAAAAATATTCCATCTTTTTCTAGTGATCTCAAACTTTTTTTGATGTGTATTTGCGAATTTGCGTAATTGCGAAGAAGTTGTTTTGCGAATTCGTCATTTTAATAAGTTGACATTGTGAGAAGTGGACAATAAGCGAAGTTGTCATTGTGCGAAGTGGACATTTTGAGAAGTTGACATTATGAGAAGTTCACATTCTGAAAATAGAAGACATAATGAGAAGTGGACATTATGCGACCGGTTGACATTTTGAGAAGTGGACAATCTGGGACGATACGTTTTGATCATATTGCCTAGTCGTCGTTTGTTTTCTTGTGTCAAAAGTTTTTACGTTAATGTCATTCGTAGTGACAATAGATTATGGATGTAACATTTATAAAGTTTTTCATTTTATTTAATTAATACAGCCCATGAACTTCACTCGAAAAAATCACGCCAAAAACTGCGCGCATCTTAAAATGCGCAGTGGAAGCGTGCTGGGCCCATAACCTATAAGTAAAACTAGCGGATGCGTGAAAACAAGTAAAACTTTATTTGGAACCACAGATTACGTAAAGATAGAACTTTTAAAGTTTGACATGAACAAGAGTGGCGCTAGTGTACATACCTTAAACATGACAGACTTTGTTACTAATTTCTACAACTTTGATGATTGAACTTTTATGTGAGTCAAAGTAGAATCGAAAGTAGAAATTAGGTTCAGATGGAAAGAAGCATAGAAATATTAAAGGAAGAAGCTTAAGCCACCAGCACCAGCCCGGCCTCTACAGCTGCGGCTACCGAATTCGCCGCTGTTAAGGCGCGGTGCAAACATAGACACTTTTAGTTAACAACATAGCACTGCACGCCATCGCAGGAAACCATAGTCGCTGTGTCCGGTAGTTGCATTCGGAAGCAGTCGCCGGTTCCTTGGTAACCTCGCCTATCAACGCTATCTACGCTAGACAGGCGTGGGCGACGTGGATTCTCGTACCAAAAGGGGCATAGAGCAAGCTCTCGATTCTTTAAGAACGAGTTTTTTTTTAATATTAGATAGACTCTTTTTTGAAGTGATAATGTCGTCGAATGCTGGTTTGCGACAGTGACTGTCTTGATTTCGAATTTATGAAAGAAAAAGACCTCGCTAATGCGTCTTCGCCCATGTCTTAACAAGTTCAGGCTACGCCTCTGTTCCTTGGACACCAATATGCAACTCGTACTAACTACTACGTAATTATGTTTTGATAATAAATAAATCGTTTTTACAAGTTAAAATGGTCTATATCTCGTTGCCAACTCAAGACACAAAAAAGTATCTACGTTTGAGTAAAGCCTTAGTTTAATGCAGTAAAAACCTTTTGCACTTATTTTTAATTCCTAATAATATTGATTGGTTGAGGTGTCCAATTTATTATTTAACAGCAACTGTTTATTTTTAAAGTGGATTTAGCCAGTGTCGGATGTAACTATGTTAATTGAGTAGATAAGTAAATTGTTTTGAATGAATACAAATTAGTTTACGTGTATTTACTTGTAGTTGTATGTTTAGTGGGAAATTCCCGCTGCAAATCTGCGAAAACATGTTAATATAATTTTCAAATATTTGTTCATATTTGGAGTCTACTGGAGATAATATTGATATTGGTACATTCTTTGCCAATGATCGAGATTAACCTGGCTATTTTACATTAACGCATCTTCGGACCAAATTATTTAAGACCTTGGAACGATTCGTATCAATTCTTCAATGCTATTCGAGATAAATGTGCCTGCCAAATAGTCGTAAAATGATTGCTCTCTTCATCAATTAATGAAATAAAAAATCACAATAAGCGTAACACATGCAATAAACACGCGGTATTTTGATAAAAAACGCGTCGTCGGCATCACAAAATTGACACCATTTAATTAATGAATTATAAATAATAACATTCTTTAAAATATAAGGTTGTGAACGGCACATTTATCTATGCTCAATGTTGTTTTCATAAAATTCGTCAATGTTCATTTTAAAAACACAAACTTTCAGGCCTACTGACGTGTAGCACCGTCGTGGACCAGACGAAATTCAACCTTAAGAACAACTTGCGTCACAACCACCCCAAAACCTTTGACCTTAGCTTGACATTACATAAAACCTACTTACTTTTTTCTCCAGCAGCCCAATGGTTTCTCCTGGTTCCGCCACTTTTTTAACTTCAGCCATTTTCGCGATTTTCTCACAGGGAAAATTTATTTAAATTATTTATTCGTAATTCCTTTCGGGGAATGTTTGGTTGCCGGTCGCGTGGATGAATAGAGACTGTCAGTTACCCCAGCGTTGGCGCATGCGCGTACGCGATTTGCTCCCGGACCCCTATTTCGCGTGGTCAGTAACAACGGGCCACGTTGTAAGCGGGTTCCGTTCAATTTTATACTTTTTCTACTGGGGATAGAGTTTGTTTTTGTTGTTTTTTTTTCTGGTTGGACGATTAATAGTACGTTCATTCATCTAAGAGTGCGTCACGATTGCTTTAATCAGATTTAAAGATGCGAAGTGGTAGTACTGCTACCTACAAGGTTTTGGGTAGGGTACAGATTTTTGGATGTTATTTATCTTGTGTTCATCGTCTGTAAATGTATCTCGTTGAAAGTCTTGTAGTAAATACGGTAAGACGTAAATGCGTGCAATGTTTAAGCAATATCATGAAAGGTTTTCGTCAGATCTTATCCACAAGAAATGAGTAATTGGAAGCCGTGGCATTGAAAATATTTCAATTTGCTTGCATGAAAAATGAAATATTTGAATCGAATTAAAATATTTTTTTTTTTATGAAATCCTCTGAAACTGAAACCCTCAAATGCTGCATTCAATTATGGTTTGTACAGGCTATATTGATTTTTTTCTAAAACTTTCGTATTACTTAGTGGGAACGTTGGCGTCGTTAATATGAAAAGGCCTGTAATCTATCGTTTCATTACCTGTACAAATTCCGGAAGATCTATCCATTAATCAATCTTTCACTTAGTTAATTAAATCTTTCATGAATTTTAGTTTTAGTTTAGTTTTTTAATGAAAATTAAAAAAAAACAAAAATAAGTAACCAGCCATTAACCTGCCTATAAAACAGTTATAACTTGGATAAGATATGGGAGGGAAAAGCGGAATCTCCCAACAGGGGGCATACTCTCAAATTTTAATTCCGATCGGTCGACATTATAATTGTGACGTTAGATACTCTTGAATTCGATGCTAGAGCCAAATTGCGTGACCTTTTAGAGAAACTAAGTAAAATGGGGATTGCGCTTGGCGTGTGGTCACGCAATTTTAAACTAATTTGGCGCTAGCATCGAATTCAAGAGTACCTAACGTCACAATTCCAATGACGACCGATCGGAATTAAACTCGAGAGTAAGCCCCAGGCTTTATTTTTCTTAAAAGGAGGGTCTAATCATTATTAGTTAAGAAATACATTAAGAAATGAATAAACAATTGTTAGTATTACTTTCTGGATTAATATTGAATGGGCATCCGTTTAAGAATTACGTAACAATAAACTCTTCTGACCAAGGGTCTAAAGTTCACGTCTTTGTCCCTTCATTAAGAATACAATAAACTGTATTGTACTTACACCGTTTCTTTTTTAATTTCTACGAACTAGCGTATGACTGCGATCCCTCCTGACGGTAAGCATTGGTGCAATCATTGATGGTGAAAGGCACTAGTTTATTAAAAGCCTATTCACTCTAGCCTTGATAAAACTTTTATTGGTTGGGGAAACCGCAGCAGGCAAATGGTCCAGTCCTTCGTTCTATGCGGTATAAATGTCGAGATGAGCTTAGTACGGACCATAAAGATGTCAGCAATGTAAGGGTGGACACATTACTTCGCGTCGGGTTGTCCTATGGTAGAAAGGCGATGCGATGGCGAAATCAAGTCGTAGAATTCCTGTACCCACTCTCCAAAATGTATCCTATAGAATAGCGAAAGGCTGGCTTCGCAACGCAACGCATGTAGTACAGTACGGCCGACGGATCTTAGTTAGACTCTGCGAACTTTAGCGCTTGTGCACTCATAAAAAAATAAATGGTTTGAAAAAATAAATGCCAATAGCAGTTTTTATTCCTATTAACAACTGATATTGGTATTTATTTTTATAAATCATTTATTTGGCGCGCTTATTTTGAGCGCTAACTTCAGACTCGCCAAGATCCGTCGGCCGATACTGTACCTATTAACAAAACTATTACACAAACTTAAATCTATGGAAACACTGGCGATATTATCACTGACAGTGATATCTACCAGACAACCTTAGGATGAACTGTAAGAACTTAAAATAAAAAGGGAGTACAATGGAATTAGAATAGTAACGTCAATCTTCTATACTGAGAATTCTATAAAAGCGAAATACCACTCACAGATTAATCACGAAATCTCAGAAACTATAACACCTATAAACTTTTAAATTTGGCAGGTAGGTTCCTTATAGGGTGTAGACATGCGCTAAGAATGGATTTTACGGAACTCCACCCCTAAGAGGGTAAAATGGGGGTCGGAAGATTGTATGGAGAAACCGATTCTCAAGCGGGTGAAAAAACTGTCAGAAGCCTTTAACATTTAAGTATTTAGCAACACGCCTTCTTCTTCCATTTCCCACAACTCCGACACTTCACACAGTGATGCAGAGATGAGCGGAATTGAAGAACTAGATTATAATACATACTTTTTTGTTCACCTTACTAATCAGATTCGATTTGACAGCTTTAATGTCACATCCTCTTTTGATTGGCATATTAGTCTGCGGTGTAGTTCTATGTTTTAACAGTTTTGATGAGGAATTCTAATAAACTTACAACACACAATCAGTGGATGCGTGTGTTAATCTGAGCGTGACAGCACCCGTATCGGTAGCTTATCGGAAACAATTTAATATGATGGTGAAAGTGCCTGTTGCCATGGAAACGAGCTTCTACTTCTAATATATTTTTTGCTTTATTTTTTGAGCCGTCTGTTTTTCTCGTATATAATCAAAGGTTTTTCTAAACTGATATTCCCGAAAGTGTTGGGTAACTTACGGGCATCGAAAGACAAAAAGTTCTGAAATAAATAACCATGGTCCTAAAAAGTAAAGGATGTGTAGGACACAGGTGTGGTGTTAGTCAATAAAAATCTAACACGCGTTCCAGCTTGGGTGAAACGCCCAGAGGACAAGGCAGAGCAGAGCACACAGAAGAGGTGTGCCCCGCCGTGTCCTCATGGGGGCGATCGGCGGCGGCGTTCTCTCGCGCCGGGCCTCGGTACAGGCCATGCTCCAGAGCAAGGAGGAGTAGCAGGCGGTCACCTCCTTCTGCGAAAGGAGGAGGCCGATCGCGTTAGGGAACGATAGAAGTTACTGTTTGACATATCTGTGATAGTAGTACTTGGCTCACGAGGTTGTCGACAGTTTGTTTATCTTTCTTGCATTTGACATCATTAGGTATTAAATTATTACTATCCCACGATTTGGTAAAGGCCTCCCTCCATTACTGGCATTGTTCCCTGCTCAGTTACCAATTCTTAAATCTTCCCGCCATCGCTATCTCCTGCGTGTTCTGCTAACTCGTCGTGAGATTTCAAAGGCACTAATTTTTAGAGTCAGTTTCATTATCTCCCTAGCCTTTTCCCAACTATCTTGGGATCAGCTTCCACTCTAACAGGATGTGGCAGAATATCCGTGTTTTACGTGGAGCGACCGCCTATCAGACCTCCACAACCCATTTACCGGGCAACACGATACTCCTTGGACTGACTAATGGCCAGACTTTCTGGCGTCTGATTACCTGTGACGATTGTAAAAGATCAACGGCTTTGTATGTTTTCCGAGGCATCGTAAACTCTTATTGTCCAAGATAAGCTTAGAAAAGTACACATTGGTACTTACCCTTTTTTTCAATGTTGTTCAGTAGGCGTAATAGCAGCATAGAATCAGCCTTATAATGTTCCCATTGCTGGGACTCAGGCCTCCTCTCTAGGAGAGGAAATGGGCCGTAATTCACCACGCAGGCCCAGTGCGGATTGGTAAATGTCACATGTCCTCGAATTTTTGGTTCTAGGGCATGCCGATTTCCTCACGATGTTTTCATTCACCGTTTTGAGATAGTAGGCGTAATAATAATAATAATTTATTGGCGATAATAATAATTTAGTGGATTCGGCGATCATTGTACCGATAGTCGTGTCGGGTAATGGCTTAATAGCCAAAAGCCTCGACCAACAACTTAGGAAGCTCTCGTTAGGCGGCTGGATCAAGGGCTTGATTCAGAAAGCGGTACTCCTGGACACAGCTCGTATTGTTATGAGGTTCCTTTCTCTCGAGCCCTGACCGCCGGTAGCTTGGACCCTGTTCCCGATACCAGTGGGACACTATTTTTTATATTTTTAAATGTTTTTTTTTATATATATCTGTGTTAAAAATTATTTAAAAATGTAAAAAATATGTATTATAAGGAATAAAGGGAATAATAATTTTATAAATATTTGTATGCCACTTACTGTGGCAAAACACAGAGACACTTATTCTTTTTTTTTAATATAAGCCTATTATGTGTCCCAGAGCTGGGCAAAGGCCTCCCCTTTCTCCTTCCAAACTTCTCTGTCTAGGGCGCTCTCTGGCCACGTTTGCCCCGCGAACATGATCACACCACACCACCTTCGTCGCGGTTGACCTCCCTCAGGCGTCCAGTGAGTGACAATCTTCGCCCTTCTGTCCGGGTGCATTTGTGCGACGTGGCCAGCCCACTCCCACTTCAGCCTGGCTGTTTTTTTCACCGACATCTGCTATCTGGGTTATGGAGCGCAGCGTGGTGTTTCTAACGCGATCTATTCGCTTAACACCTATTATGCTACGCTCCATTGCCCTTTGACAAATCTTGAGTTTGGACTTTAGTTGTTCAGTAAGAGCTGATTTCATCATTCAATGTAAAAACTTAGTTTAACTAAACTGAGCTCAGCGTAATCTAGTTTAAAGACCCGTGCTGTAAACATGGGCGACAACAAAAGAATTGAAACTAAGTTTCGCGTAAACTAAGTTTAATTCGTCGCGGTGAATCGCAAAATCAAGCTATAATCTCGATTAGGCGCTCAAACTGCGTTTTGTTTTATATAATCGCGATAAGTTTATTGGTGAATTTGGCCCTTAATGACCAACTTTGAGCACCGTAGGTTAAGGATACACATGTCGAGTTTTCTTTTAAGTGACATCGGAACGGACTTAAAGAAATTAATTTCGTATATGCGTATATTAACTCGAGTTTTAGAAAAAAAGTACTTTATTGTTTAATTTTATCTTTACAAATCGATAGTTTTTCATGTACCGAATCGACCCTCCACGGGATTAAAATGACCGAAATATAACGGATTTAAAAAAAAAAAAACAAATGACATAGGTATGTGATTAGGATATGTATCTAATTTGTTTTTTTTTTTTTTATCAGCTCCCCAGAAAGAAGTACTAATAATTGGCCATCAATAGTTAGTTTCCATCGATTAGCGTGCTAAGTAAACAGCATCGTTAATCTACAAATCTAGGTTTGTTTACACACGCAATCGAGAATCCACCAGCGCTGGTAAAGTGGTAACTAATCACCACACCTCTCTCTGACGTCGTGTTGTCTGGTTCAGATCAATGTTTTTACTTCCGTTAAACGATTTTAAATTACCTTAGCTTGTTTTCTATTCAAGCATTTGAAAGATATTAAGTATGTTTTTTTTAGGTAGTAAATTATCTAATGTCTTCTCCCGTTCTACGGCGGATCCGGAGAGCGTGTCCGACTGTTACTGACTAAAACCTATAACTCCTATGTTCCTTCTTCGCCTTTCGGTCTAGGATCACGGATTTTTTTTTTCAGAAGCGAACCCCTTGCCCCAGTAGGCTTTGGCCCTGCCAGGGCCTGCTGACATCTCCTTGAGGCGCACGTGAAATACTACGCGCCGTCGGTGACTAGGGCTCGAATCGGACGGTTACTGGTCGGCTGGACGGTGAGCTACCCTTTACTAGTTGTCGATAGAGACGAAAGGTTCTGGAGTGACTGCCACGTACCGGAAGACGCAGCGTTGAAAGGCCTCCCACAAGGGCCTCCGATGACCTGGTGAGTGTCGCGGGAATCCAATGGATGCGAGACGCAGTGGACCGGTCGTTGTGGCAACACTTGGGGGAGGCCTATGTCCAACAGTGGACTTCTCTCGGCTGAAATGATGATGATGAAAA
This sequence comes from Leucania comma, assembly GCA_958295575.1. Lineage (NCBI taxonomy): Eukaryota > Metazoa > Arthropoda > Insecta > Lepidoptera > Noctuidae > Leucania > Leucania comma. The sequence continues at coordinate 21,056,766 of OY282478.1, read as the reverse complement.
ACGGTAAGTATAGGAGCGGGTTTTGAAGTAAGTGCATTGAAAACACTTTTTGTGCTGTGGGACTTTTATCGAGGGCCAGAGATATTTATTTATTTATATATTAAAACTTCATGCAACACAAAGGTGCTCAGGCGGACTTAATGCCTTAGGCATTCTCTACCAGTCCAAAACCAACCAACCAACCAAGCAAGCAACCAGTCAACCAAGGGTGGTGAACAGAAAACATGGCAGGTGCATAAAAAAAAGGATTCATCTTTTGGAGATATCATTTTGCTGGTCCAGCAGGGCTGAAGCTTTCTACAACTATGGGTTGACTTCTGGAAAGGTTACCCATGGTCCTAGAACGCTAAAACTAACTAAAGGAACATAGGTGTGGTTTTAATCAGTAAAAGTTTGACACACCCTCTCGCCCCGCCCGCCAGAGAGTTATTCGATTTGCCACCTTAAAAAAAGGGAACACGTGCACTTGCGTATCATGAGTAGAAATTAATCGTCTTTCAAAACATCTTACGGAATCCTAAACGTATTCCATTATTCTGAACTGTTCTATCTATTTTGCGTGAGCTTGACAAACAGACGGCGATAACCTCGCAACGTTCAATCTTTATCAAAAGCTAATTTACCGCAAATATCTTAAATACAATCTTATTTATTATGATTTAACACTATTATAAAATATCTGAGTCGGCTGGGCAGCGTTCTGGAAGCTGCGCGGCATCTTTTCATCCAACATACCACAGCGTCTAAAGACGAAAGTCACCAGTGCGTGTTGCCAGTGATGACATATGGCTCCGAAAAGGAAAAAAGAAAGGGGTGTGCTCGGAGTTTCCTTGCGTGATTGAATCAGGAATGAAGATGTCCACTGGAGAAAAAAAAGGCCAAACTTTGCTCGCAGAACCTTGACCTGGTAAGGCGTTCGGGAATCCGATGGATACGAGACGCACAGGACCGTTCATTGTGGTGACACTTGGGAAGGCCTATTTCCAGCTATGGACAGTTTTCGGTCAAGTGCGTAGACATATCATAAAGCACAAGTCTTGTATGTGCGCAAACACAGGTACATTCTCTGTTCCTTTTACTCTCATACTCCAAAGGGACGGCATTCCGACGCGACCGGTGAGAGATCTGGCACAGGATCAACGACTTTACATGCCTATGGAGGCACGGGGGTATTACACCACCAGTTTCCAAAGTACGGGCTGCAAAAACCTAATACCACCTTTCTTTCCCGACCCTCGTAGTAGGACCTCGACACTCAACAGTCGCGCTTACCGTCACGAGACCAACGATGCATTTTCTCCCTATAGTACACCCACAGTTCATCAGTTATGGTTATTTCTGTACTTAAGTAAATGACGGGGGGGCTAGTCTGTTGTCATGAACCTGCCACAACTTCAGACTCCGACTCCGTAACGAGAAGTGGCAGGCGGTCGCCTTCTTCTGCGAAGCAGTAATGCTAGCAAAGAAAGCGGCCGCACGCGTGAGGCAACGGCCCTCACGCCCCAAACGCCGTGATTCCGGTCCAGATTTCCAAACACCGTAGGCGCGGACTTGCAGACGGTATAGTAAGGCAGCTCGCTGTCCGACCGTCCGGACTGAGCCCAAGTCATCGACGGCGCGTACTATTCCACGTGTCGCGCGCGTCAAGATGAAACAGGGGCCCAGGAAGGTCGAACCCTATCTGGGGCCAGAGGTTGTGCGAAAGTGAACCCCGGGGCCCTGGAACGAAGGCAAAAAAAGAACAGGAATGGGTTTTTAGTCAGTAAAAGTCTGACACAATCTCCGGCTTCGCCCAAGAACGGGAGGTGTCATTGAATGATTTTCCCACATAAAATAAAAAGTACTTTAGTAGAAGTGATTGACAGTTTCCACCTTAGTAACGTTTGTTCTTACTTATTAAGTCACCACATTGAAAGAGCTAGTGGTTAAGTAATAACAGTCGTACGGGTCAATCTTCAAGGTTAAGCATCGTTACCCAAAGACAATGTATGGATGGGTGGCCATCAAACATATCAAGATTTCTCCGTATCTTGGAAAGCATCTCAAGCCTTGGAAAGTTACCGGCTGTCATTTGTAGATCTCTGACAATCGCTTCGGAGGGCCAACGCTGCGTAAAGCGGACGCACGCGCGGTATCATAAAGTGCTCCGTCCGGGCATGCTTCACCCCGTGACCCCTTTTGCTACGTCCTAATACATTAAAGTTCTTCATTGACACGACTACATGCACACCGTTAAAGTTGAACTAGCGACACTGCGCAGTTAATAATCCAGTTTCCGCTACGGGGGGCGCCGCACACGACCCCCGCTCACACGCAGCGTTGCTCCTAAGCAGAGCTTGTGCTATGAGTACAAGACAACTGATTAACATACTAATTTCTAAATATAATAGATAAATTACACCCAGACATAGAACAAATGATCATGCTCATCACAAATTTGCCTTGAGTGGGAATCGAACCCGCTACCCCCGACATAGCAATCAGGGCCACCACTAGACCAACAGACCAGTTAAAATTAAAATGATTCAATATCTTTCATTTTGCACTCCAGATAACCCCAGGTATCGTAAATTAAAAAAAGAAACACATCATTCGATTCATATATGTTTATTTTACAATTAAATTACAAGATAATTACTTTCGTACTGTATTGGGGCTGAATTATTTACTTTCTAACAATTTATTTACACCGCGAATAACAATAATTTACAATCTATTGAGATGGCATTATTTATAATTAGTAATATCAGTCCACATCACAACTGTCATTGAATTAGGGTGGGTGCTGATTGGAGCGTGTGCGAACGTGAAAAGTGTAACGAAATTGGCTGTGCTGCCAACTGGATTCTGGCAGTCCAGCTGCATTTCAACTGTTGATATTATGTGTCACAGTTGGCCGGATTGACAGCCTCAATCTATGGTTGCATAAAAATTAATCATATTAATAAATAAATAAAATGGTTCAGACGAAACATGTTTTGTTTCTATCTACACTACAATTCTGTTATAAACAAGTTAATGGAAAAACCACTTCGTTATTTTACTGTTCACAACAAGTGATCAGTAAAAACGGTCGTAAAAATATTAAAAATGAATTGTTTTTACGTTGTTGTGTGAAGCAACTGCACACAAAGTTAGTTACACTCTTAACCCATTACAAAGTTGTAACATGACACACCCGTCGCTCGCTTTACAAATCAGTCACCACCCTTACAATCAATATAGGCACACACTAGTATCATTTGTACGTCTATTTATTTTATGAGCTTTTATTACTAATAGAAGAGAATAGATTAGTAAAAATTGTTTTGGCAAATCTTGACATAGCGATATTGTAAAAAATAACGTAGATATGTCTAGTGTGCGCCTACACTTATTTAAAATTATTATTGATATTTTATTCTGTTTTAAAATACCTACAAATTAATCAAATCTGATTTTTTATTCAAGATTCATTGGATATTGTTAGGAGACATTCAAATATTTTTTTTATTATTAATTTTCTGCGAGATTCTTAATTAAAATAGATAGAAAAGGATGTTATATGTTGTTTATACATAACAATTTTATAGCTAAATAATATTATCTGTCTGTGTTGATACAGACTATTAATTCTTTATTTTACACTCTTTTATGAACAAGCCAAATTAAATTGAAAATAAATCTTACTACATTTTTAAACCTTGTATTTGATAAAATTAGTAACATTCTTTAAAAATAATATCTTTTGTATAATATCTTTCAAGCTATTTGTGTTTTGAAATATTTTCTAAATATTCTAAACTTTCTACAAAATAGTTTAAAGTAAAAAAATGTACACAAAATAAAATAAAATGTAAATATTTTTAACTACATATAAACACACTTTTAATATATCACCATCGTTTATGTGGCAAGACAATTACTCTAAACATATTTTAAAGCTTTTATTTACTAGTTACACGATTTTTTTTTTTTACATAAATACACTTATCTAGCTGCTATACTGCTTTTCAAAGGGTTTTGACCGGGTTTTGATTTTTTTTTTTGTAATGAATGAATCGACGCCCCCAGACAATAAAATTTCGTTTTTGATTGCCGAGTTCTGGTCCGGGCAATAGAGTCGGTAATCGAAAAACATTTTTTTTGCAATTACCGAGTTATTGTCAAAGGGCGCGAAATTCAAAAGATACTGAACCGATTTAAAAAGTTCTTTCACCAGTAGAATGCTATTTTATCACTGTGTGACATAAAAGTAGAAAACGGAAATCTAATTTGACTGCACTTTTTAAAATCACTATTAATCCTACCCGGATTAATATAAACATAAATCTTCGTTTATTGCTTGTAAAATCGCATCAAAATTCGTCGAGTGGTTCAGGAGTTAGCGGAGAAACCGAGAGAAAGATAAAGTAACCACTAAGGCCATTGGCCGCTTTCTATAATCAGCAGGTTTAAATAAATATTTTTTTGTTAGTGTTCCCGCCAAACTCTAAATACAAAATCTATAGCAATGACATTATCTGTCACTTGCCACATGATTTATCCGCAGGTGCAATACGTGGCATATAAGTTAAACCAAAATGGCGATCAACCTTCAATGCGCAGTAACATATTTTCGGGTTTTCAGTGTTCACTGGAAGTGCGGCACAGCGGGGTACTCCGCGTAATCATATCACCGATGGCCATTTTAGTTCAAATTTGTACTTAGCATTTGGCGAGAACACAACAGAAAAATCATTTGTATAAGCTTGCCGGATTTCTTAAAACTAGTTTTACAATATGTTTTTATCGTTGATTTATCACTATCGTACTTAAGCATGCACGTATAACCAAAGTAAGGGAATTTAAAAATAAAATGGAGAATAAAAATGACTTTAAATCAATAATTGGGTCTGTTTAATTAATACGGCAATTACTATCACAAAAGGCATTTTTGCCATGTTTGTTGTTTAAAAAAAAGCCAGTTAAAATTGAACATAATCAATTCTCTCAGCTGTTTAATGTAGTTAATTCTTGGCGAATTTCTCATCAAGTTAGAACAGTAAATTTTATTGCGTCAATTAACTGGGATAAGGACGAATCAAATAATTTATATTCCAAAGAAAAAACAATCTTGTTTACATAAAAGTAACAGTGAATATTGTGTGCATACATGACCTATTCTTTTACTCCTTTCGTTATAGCTATACTTTATAAGCAGCGATCGGAACAAGTGAGTATATTTAACAAAAGTTCGTGGAAGTAACATAGAGTTAGATTAGTTTCGGATGTGCGTTGATATGTCAGTCAGTCAGTTTTTCCTTTCATATATATAAATTCTTCAATATAACAATGTAGTTCAAATTCCTTAATGGATTCTATCGTCATGTTTACGAATTCCGGGATTTCAGAGGAGGTATTATCAACTCTATGTTACTTCCACTAACTTTAAGCAAAAAACTCTTCCGCATAGCTACCAACTGGCAATGTGCCCAAAAGACTGGCAGCATTGCCACGCTCTATAGCATTGCTTATCCTCTGTCCAAGCAAATATACTCTATTCCAACCTCTGTTTATAAGACATGCGGAAGCATGCGGTTTTGACATAATATTATTATTTACTAATTAATATATTTATTAATAACAATTATTTCTCGAATGTTTCGATACTTGTCACTAACTATTAGGCCGGTTTACTACTCGTTGATCGTTTATTAAATTAGATAATAATAGTAGTTACATAATAGTAGATATACTGCAGTGGCGTGCAGAAAAATTAAGTGATTAAGGTTTATAGTAATTAACACAGATTATTTGACCTCGATTTAATATTTCAATTTTTAATATCCATCCATGTTACGAATGTATGCTTTAAATTAAGCTTATTAGTCTGCCGTGAAATTTAGCGCAACATTAGTTAGCACAAATAATAATTTACATGTGATAATTTATTTATTTTTAACTGCATTTCTGTTTCCTGATAATAATCAAAAGCAAGAAAGAAAGTAGAGTGGTGCCAGTGACTAAGAAGTTTAAAAGGAATCATTTATGTTGGTATGGACGCATGGTCATGTGAAGTGGAGGGATAAAACGCATATTACTAAAAGAATTATGACGATACATGTGGACGGGTGGAGAGGGAGTGAAAGGCCAAAGAAAACATAGATGGATTATGTGAAGAGTAGTGATATGAAAGAAAAGGGAGTTAATGATAACATGACGGGTGACAGAACAAAATGGAAGAAAAATAAACGTGTGGCGCCGCCCAAATAACACGGTACAAGGATACGAAGGTGAATAAAGAAGAAGAGCCTGAAGACTTTTAATTATCTCACTTAAGGGTGTATTGTAGCGACATAAATAATTTTAAGTACGCCTAAAAACTATATTCCGTTTATCATTCTCCGGCATGACTCCCAAACGACGTAGCCGCGTAGGAAAATTTTACTAATATTATAAACGCGAAATTTTTTATGTATGGATGTTCGTTTGTCTTTCACGCAAAAACTACTGAATGGATTTCGATGAAACTTGGTACACGGGTAGACCATGGCCTGGAATAGCACATGGGATACTTTTTATACCGAGAGTATGTTCTCTATGGATGATTTGCTATTATCACGCGGACGAAGCCGTTGAAAGCAGCTAGTTATGAAATATAATTCCATTATTAAATAACCGACCAACTGATTAATCGACTTAAGTTTTACCGCCCGCCACTACATAATTAATAATTAAGATATAATATAATTGACATAGACTATAATAATTAATAGTTATTATATTTTCACACCCACTGGATAAGTTGTGTTTAATCAAGTCCAAAGTGCAGGGGTTTGTAATCTTGAAGATGGTTCATCAGTAATATTATTTTTCTTTTTAATAACATTTAGATTATGTTTTGAGATAAGTGTTGGATGATGTCATGGCGCTGATTGTTGCATAGCTGTTATGTATTTCAGGTTAGATAAGGTAGTGCACACACTTTTGTTCTGGATTACCATGAGAAAGTTAATAAGAATATGTTATTGTAGATAAGAATTCAAGAGGGTATTTGAAAATTTTACCTTATTTTTGGAATTTCAGTTTCCAGATTCAAATACCGTCTTTTTGAGTTAAGTCTTTTTATAATTAAGCATGCATTTAATAACATGGAAATGGTACATCAAGTACTGCAAATCCTAAGGAAAATATTGCAATAACAATGCAATAAATCAGCAACTATAGGTTTTGCTTTAGTATCTTTAAGCCAGAGCACATACCGATGATCTGGTGAGGGTAGCAACAGGACCGTTTATTTTGGCGACACTTGGGGAGGCCTATGTCCAATAGTGGACATCATTCGGCTGCAATGATGATGATGATGATGGTGGCACACTTTTTGAGTTATTTCCATCATGTTGGTGATTTCTTGTTTTGCCAGTCTATCTTCCAACACTTTTTTTTCTTTTTGAAATCGTTCAATATGTCCTCTCGCTCTGGAAAGGGAGTATCAGATTGTAACGATTGACTGTAAAGCCGATCTATGTTCCTTCAATTGCAGGGTGTTCTAGGGCTACAACACAATTTCGCAGCCTATCTTCCAACACTAGGGCTTTTTCTTTCTGATCTAAATTACATAGTTACACATAGAATTATTATCTATAGTTATCTATTATACACTATGAAATCGTATTGCTTCAACGCGCGTTTGGAATAATTTACAATTTCATTAAATACTACTAAACATACATAAGTAATAATTATAAAACATAGCATCCTTTTCTATCAACTTTAATCTTAGCCGAAAGATATTTGAATAGATCGAATTTTGCCATAAAAACATGTTATTAATAATTGAGGGACATGAAGATATGTAAAACTAAGTAATTAACTACATAAATAGACGATGGTTTACATAAGAAATATTGCAGATATCGCAGTCTCGGCGATTTCAACTAACAGTATTTCGAGTTGTAGTACAAAAACTCAGTTTAATGATATAAGTTAGGAAACTTAAATAATTTTAGAAATACGTTATAGTATTGTTAAATATTTTTTTATAGAAACAGGTACGACGATGGATAGTTTTAATGGACTGTGGCTATACATGCGAGAATGAAAATATATTACGAAAATATTAAAAATGAAAATGTTCATAGTTTTTTTTTTATCTGATTGGGTGTGTTGCAGAAACTGTTATGAGCACGCATAGCCGCAGCGGTAGATCTTTTTCATATTAGCAACAAATCCACATACTATAATATCGACATTTGATGTTATTGAAAATTCTCCAGTCTTAAGCTTTAGATCGCTACAGATATGAAAATAAATCTCAGAATACCCTAATTTTCCTGATACAACATTTAAAATAGACTAAAGGTATTGTCTGTTGAATAATTTAGTTAATATCAGCAAAATAATGGCATCTAATGAGGAAATTAGTCAATTGAAGTTCTAACACAACCAATGTCTAGAACTTCAAATGACTAATGCAAAACTAATGTATATATGATATGTTTGTTACATGCACGAATAACATTTATTTATATTTACAGCGATTTTAACTAATTTATTGAAAACCACGAATAAATTCGGAGACGATAGGTACTAGGCAGTCTCGATACTCGATTGCTGATAATCTTTTTGAGTACATTTCATTAATTTATTTACACTTCTCTACGACCAGTCGCATATAATTTCAATTTCATATAAATTCTAATCATATAAATTGAAATAAAATCATTAAAAATGTTTAATATAAAAATCTTAATAACGATCAATCAAAATAACATCTAATTTCATATTATTTACATTTCGAAATTATATAAGATATTTAGAAATAACTTATGTAAAAATAGTTTATAAATAAAGGACACGATGTCACAGGACAATACGAACATTCAATGGTACAGTCATACTTCATTCTCAAAAAAATCACTATGAAAATTTTATAGACACTAAAGAAAACTCTACGTACGAGATATTTTAACAAGTTAGAGCTATCTCAATGAAGTATTAAGACCCAAAACCTAACTGAACGACAAGATGTATTAGCGATTCCACTTTACATGCACTTACAAAATTACTCGTCATACCCAGTCACCCGAAAATCTTATTGGTTTACTTTAACATTGCCAGTTAGGATCATTTTACGACCTATCTATGACAAATACCTTGCCATTGTGAAAAAAAAAACGATGAAACTAATCGCCAATTTTCATGTCAAGTGTTGTCGTAAAAAGTGCGGATAGGACGGTGAATATGAAAACTCACTAACCCCGCGTTCCGAATTAAAATATCAGCGCAGTTAGCGCGTCAACAAATAGCCTAATATATGCGTTTACGGTAATCCGGAACGACTCGACTGTCTGTGCGCTAACATCGAAAATATCGTAATTCGGAACGTAGGGCCTGTCTCATGTCGTCTCACTCCCCCATTTTATGACCGCGATCACTAACATTAACATGCAGTTACAGTACAACGGTAGTCATTTTAAACCCACTATAACCGAACTCTAAACGACAAAGCATCAACGAAATCCCAGAAGGCATCAAAATGAAAAGTCGTCTTATATCATAATCTGAGGGTGACGTCATCGTCGAGCGTGGCGTCGAGTTCGCAGCACGAGGCGAGTTCTTCAAAGGACATGCCGTCGAGCGTGAGCGACACGGCGGAGATGCTCTTGAACAGCGCCTCGGGGTCCAGGTCCTCCGGGAGCTTCGTCAGGAACTGCGCCGCGGAGATGAAGTCCATGTCTTTCAACTCTTCTTGGTACAGGTGCAGAACGCCTGGAAAAAGAAATGGAGTAATTCTAGTAAATGTGTGCGTGTGGAAAACTCACTAACAAAACTTTGTGATTTTTCATGATACAGTTATGAAATTTTGTAATTAGATTCTTTACATAAAAGTACTAGACACGTGTTTCGGGTTTCGCACATTATACTAAAAATAAGGTTGTATACGGCTAAATTTTCATCGTTTTAATCGTGTGGAGGGTCGTTCCGGTACATGAAACATTATCGATTCATAAAGATAAAATTAAAAATAAATTTCTTTTTTTCTAATCTAGAATTAATATACGCACGTACGAAAATAATTTCTTTAATTAAACATCAGCTGAACGAGCCAATGACCTGTAAGTAGTTGTCGGTCGTTGCGTACTAACTACCTACAGGTCATTGACTCGCTCAGCTGATGATTATTTAAAGAAATTAGTTTGCTTCAAAATTTAGCCATGTATAGATTTATACGCTTCTTATCAGGCAGTTTATTTCTGTAAACTTACCAAGGGCAGTGTTAAAAAGGAAGGTGTCCCCGTCTCGTAGAAAGACATCCCAGACGCGGCAGGCGGCGTCCAGAGGCATGGCCTTGGCGAAGGCGGTGTAGAGCCACTCCAGCAGGTACAGCTCGGGCGCCACCGCGTCCGCCAGCGCCGGCAGGTTGTGCCGCAGCAACCTAGTGTAGGCCTTCCATAGCCGCTGGGGAACATTCAACAAGTCTTTTTATTCAGGTCTTACGCTATATTTGCCATTTTGTAAATCGCAATTTGGAACACTTGAAGCTGGTAGTACACCAGCGATTGTGCAGAAAACCTATTTTAATTACCAATTCATTTATCATGGTATCAGGGGTTCTAAACCTATAGAAGGCGTACGAGGGGCCGAAACCAAGTAACAAAGGCCTCTAGACACTTTCCGTGGAACGTAGTACCAAACGACGACTATCCCTGTACGCGCTATGCTAGTGCACTCAAGGACAACACCCAGTTGGTGACAAACTATTGTTACATATGGAAAACAAAGATAAGGCTATGGTTACTACATTAAACATTTTTTTCTCTCTCTCTTTGCAGTTTAACTATGTACTGCACTCTTCATCTGCGTCTTCCTGGCCTTATCCCATAATACTTGGGGTCAGCGCAACACGTGTTTTCTCCCACATTGTCCTGCCACCAGTCACGCTATCACTAACTTCCATTTCTTTCATATCACTTCTCACACAATCCATCCATTTGTTGTTTGGCCTCCCTCTTCCTCTCTATTCATCTACGTGCTGCACTACTCTACATGAATTTAAAACTTACTTCTTTCTTTGAAGCTGAAGGTCTGACTACACCCGAACCATCTGACCCATAATCATGAACAAATTCCACACCTGCATAGTAGCTCCGTCTCTGGTGAAAGCTGCTCTTAGTACAGGTCCATCCAGCAAGTTGGCGAAGCAGACGAAGGCTTGAGGAGCTTCCATGTTGAGGATCAGTACTGCTGCTATGAATGACATGCCCTATAAAGAAGAAAATTGTAACAGTCAATCAAGAATGGTTGAGAAAAATATAACAATTTTATATTGGAAAGCCAATATTAAATTGCCCAAAGGGCTATGCTAGGAGTTTCCTTGCGTGATCGAATCATAAATGAACATATCCGCAAGAGAACCAAGGTTGCCGACATAGCAAATAGAATTGCAAACTTAAGTGGCAATGGGCAGGGCACATTGCACGCAGAACAGATAGCCGTTGGGGCCGAAAGGTTCCGGAGTGGCGACTGCGTACCGGAAGACGCAGCGTTGGAAGGCCTCCCACAAGGTGGACCGATGACCTAGTCAGGGTCGCTGGAGTCCGATGGATGCGTCGCACAGGACCGGTCGTTGTGGCGACGCTTGGGGGAGGCCTATGTCCAACAGTGGACGTCTTTCAGCTGAAATGATGATGATGCATATTGGAAAACCAAAATTAGCAAAAAAGGTTTGCGAGATTCAGGTAAGTAGTCGCTCTATGAAAAGCTGTATTATGCTGGAATAATGCAATACATATTGTTTTAATTATACATATATTTAATGTCTTTGGATTAAATACATTTTTGGAACAGTATTTCTGATATCCAAAAATTTTAAGGTATTCAACGATACCTTTGGATTCCGAAAATCCCGAAAGAGAAGACTGTTGGTTTAATGCCTTTTTAAAATTTTCTGCAAACATGACATGTACTTCTGAATAGTTAACTGATGGTGATCCAGATTTAGTTAAATCCAATCTAGAAAACCTGGAGCACAGGCGTAGGGTAGCCGGCTTTTCGGAATTTTACAGGATGCATTTTGGAGAGTGTGCGCGGGAATTAACTACATGACTTGATTCTGCCATCAAGTTTCTACCATCTGACAACCCGACGTAAGGCGAGTACCTAACCTTTTATTGTTAAAACCTCTACGGTCCATACAAGTATTTCGCCTTGTCATTTATATATCAAAGGACTGGAACAATTTTCCTGCTGCGGTCTTCCCGTCCGATTATAATTCATTTAGGTGTCTTCAAGGCTAGAGTGAATAAGTTCTTTATCATCTATATCACCATCAACAATTACATAACTGCTTACCATCAGGTGGATTGCAGTCAAGCACTAGTAATTATACACCGTTAAATTTTGGTCGTTTTAATCCCGCGAAGAGTCGATTCGGTACATGAAACACTATAGATTTGTAAAGATAAAATTAAAAAATAAAGTACTTTTTGCCTAAAACTCGAGTTAATATACGCATGTATCAAATTAATTTCTATTAAGTAAACGAGTCAATGACCTTGTAGGTAGTTGTCGGTCGTTACGTACTAACTACCTACAGTTCATTGACCTCGCTCAGCTGACGTTTACTTGAAGAAATTAATTTCGTACATGCGTAAATTAATTCGAGTCTAAAAAAAAGTGCTTTATTTTTTAATTTTCTCTTTACAGATCGAGTGTTTCATGTACCGAATCGACCCTCAACGGGATTAAAACGACTAAAATTTAACGGTGTATGCTACATAAAAAACAACTGATTTAGCCTCCCACAAAGGATTACGCGATTTGACCTAATCGCGCTCCCGCGGTGGGTCGATTCGGTACATGAAACAAAGGCCCAATCACTTGAGCATAATTACCGGTACCGCTAGACAGCGCACGCTCATAGTATCACGCGTGCATTGTTATCACGTAACGATTACCCGCCAATACCTGCATGCGGGACGAGGGGTCACGCTACACGCCGTTATGTATGGCATTCGGAATATTTGCACTTATGAAGCTTGCATGTATGACACCTAAAACTACCGACTAAATAAATAAAGTATTTTTTTTCACCGGACACTTGGTTCAGTTGAAAACCAGCGTCAGGCAACTACCACGTAGCTGTCTGGCATTTTAGCTGAACTGAACCTATTTGGCATTGTGTGTCTCACACACACAATGTTAGTTTTATACTTTTTTTTTATCTTATGTGTCTACATGTTGTTTCTGCATTGTGTGTGTCTATATGTGTCAAATAAAATATTTTTCTTTCTTTCTTTCTAGATGACAAACAGATATATTGATTTCGAGTATCATCGATTTTTATGAAAACTAAATAAAACGCAATGGTTATATTTAAAAATCAATCAGCCTCAGACACATCATTTATTGTTTTGATTCTGCTTGGTTCTCATACGATTTGACCATTACATGTTTGCTGTATGGACTTTAAAAGAGACTTTGACCCCTGTAAAGATTTTTTAGAAAGTAAAGTTTTTTTTTAGTGTTATAAATATATTTTTTAACGCATGTACTAATGCAGAAATAAGAGTTACTTGCTAACAAACAAAAAAAAAAAAAAATCTAAATAAAAAACACTAAAACACAAAACTAAATAATGTGGACCAAATGTTGTCATTTTATTAATCAATCATTACTTATATAATTATTATATAAAATATCTCTCAACATAACGCGTAACGCTCATGCCTTGATCAAGCCTTGACCACACATAAAAGGGCGAGGCAGTAAAATGTTGCTCGGCAGAGACAGTGACGTAAGCAAGTTGTAGAGATAAGCGCTCGGGCGAGCACTCCGCGCTATGTTTATACGTACCGAGTATTCGACCGAGAGCACGGTCTCGCCCGTTTGCTCGGTACGTGTCATTAACTTGACGTGACGTTAACTCCAAAATTTTAAAACACATTCATGTGACGCGGGACAATTTGGCAGCGTTTTGCATCATGGTTTTACGATGGGTTTACAATATGCGGCATATAAGTTGAACCAAAATGGCAATCGCCATTCAATGCGCGGCAACAGATTTTTAGGTCTCAATAGAAGTGCGGAACAGCGGGGTGCTGCGCGTATCCATGGCAACGACGGCATTTTAGTTCAAATTATTTGCCGCCTTTTCTTTTAGAACCAAAGCAATTTGAAAGCTTCATATTGCGGGGAAATCGTGTCCATTTAAACAAGCAAACTCTTACAAACAATTTGTTTAAAACAATAAGCAGGTAAACGGTCTCATCACGAGCACTGTTTGAATTTCGTGGCGATGTGGTTTACAGTTCGTGGACTCGTGATTTACTTGATGAAACAACTACCTACCGGAAATTGTATATTTTTTTACTTTTCCCTTGTTTATGACACACAATTCACCTTTTTAGAGTCGTTAAAATCAACAAATCGTCGTTGCGACTTTAAGACGTCTTATGTGTCACTATTGGCGACATCACTTATTTACCCCCAAAACAATTAAGCAAAAACTCTCATGTATATAGGATGATGACGATTAATTCATCCTAAACACGTGATAGTTTTTGCATTCCATAGAACTTCAAAATGTCTAAAAGGCAGGGTTCTAAAGTCTTAAAGTCGCAACGACGAAATTATACAACATTTAACTGGAACAATGTAAACCCTTAAACACCCCAATAAGGAAATTAAGTTACAGTAAATTATGCACTGTAATTTTACTTAGGTGGCCCTGGCCCTTCCTACTCGCCTATCTTCAACGTCGAGCGTGGTTTAAAAGCTTGTTGTTTCATCTAAAGCAATCCAACGCGACGTTTGATGGAGAGGCAACGCGAAAAAAGAGATATAACGCCTGAAAACTCTGTTGGCATTCGGTAATTCCGTGATTTACTCGAATATTTCACAAAACTTGTTCCAGGAAATACGTGTTTTTTTTAAAACCCCTTAAAAGTAATTGAGAAAAATTATCGATATGTAGAATCTCGATTAAATATGCAAGGCTTCCATAGAAGTGCTTTTTTATATTTTTAACATATGAGTTCATTATGGAGGGCCAAATTTCACGTAAAATTTTCAGAGGTCTATACTGGATTAGTTTTACACAACTTTATGTTTTGATTTCTTCTTCTTAGTTTTTCTTTCTTATGAACTTTCTCCTGATAATAACAAAAACAATAAAAAAAGGAACATTGGTCCAATTGTTCATCCGCGATAACGTGACCAAGGATTATATTAGTATTTTTATATGAATACTAGCTTTTGCCCGCGACTTCGCTCCCGTCAACCGACTACTGTATTCTATTCTACCCAACTCTACCCCATCCTACCCTACTCTTCCCTAATCTACCCTGCTCTACCCTAGGGGTTCATTTTTATATATATAGATAGTGTAAGGATGGATGGATGTGATGGTGGTGGTGGTGTGTGTGTATGTGGATGTGCATTACGCCACAATAGATTATTATAAATTTTAGAAATTAAAAAATCAACAAAATTAATTCTGTAAAGTAGAATATTATTCTACTTTCAGGATGTGCGTCTATTATATTAAATGATGTATAATGAGTAACCTTGCAAATGAAGTAGGAAAATTACTAGAAACTTCAGCCTACTCTTGATATTTCAAGTACTTGAAAACCAGCCACCATCCACTCAAATTGATATGAGTCCTCTTACCAAGGGGTATCGTGTTCTCCTATAAGGTTTTTGAAATCAGATAACATTTGGTGCAGTGGTTAAACGATAAAGTTCCAGGGTTGAAGGTTTAGAAGACATCCGTCGGCTCATCAATCTAGACCCGTGATAGTGGCCCGTACTGGAGAGCTACTCTCCAATATGAGTTCAGGGGGATCATCCCACGGGGATCAGGTCAACACTAGTCCGGGGTAGTAGAAGTGTAACTGCACCCACAGCCCCTGACACAAATGTATAAAGAAACACCGGGGTGGTTTTAGCCAGTAAGAGTTTTACTGAGCTCAACCCTCACCCCAGAGCAAAGGACCTCCATGAGGATTTCGACTCCGAAAAAAAAAAGGTGGTGGAGCGATTGGTTCTTGCGCTATATGGAGTTGCAGGGTATATGTGAGCTATGTTTATGAACACACTTTTTTTATTAGGTAAATAGTAGTCAAAGCCAAACCCATTAAGATTAGCGTTTGACCACTATTGTCTCACCTGAGGAGCGTGAAAGTAGAAAATTATCCCAAGGGAACATACTCCCAGGGTAAAAAGACCTCTGTGCTATTCCAGGACATGGTCTATCCGTATGCTAAATTTCATCCAAATCTGTCCAGGCATTCGAGTGTGAAGAAATTATAAACACTCACAAACTCTCGCGCAAGATTTTTAATTCGAAATATAAAAGATAAACATACCTGTACATATCCAATATCCGGTCTATAGCAAACATACGCCGCCAGAAGCTCATGTAACACGTCAAAGTACGGTCCACCAGGCTGGAAGATACACAGATGGGGGAACGTCCTCGCTATGTCCAGCTGAATCAACTCCATGGAACATTCGTCACTGTAGTCTAGTAGATTAGGGTTGGATTTCGAACAACACTTCTTAGGTCCTGTGTCATCAGTAGCTTGGGACTTTAGGTTTTGCTCGCTGAAGTTCCTGGGGATACCTAAACGAGTTTTATCTTCAGTTTTTTCGATTCTGTCGTCAGTTTTGGCGAGTATATCGTCTAGTTTTGCTAATTTTTCTTTCTGTTCTTCTTTGTTTTCTTTCTGACAGCTGCATTTGTCGTTTCTGTTAATTTTTAACCGTTTCCTTCTGAGCTGTGCTTCGTGCAGCCTTTGCTTCGCTTTTGCGACGTAGTCCTGGTACATTTCGTGAGTGATCTTGAGTTTGTTCTCGATGGCCAGTTGCCAGACTTTGCCGCGCACCGCTGGTGGGAGCCCGCTCCACCAAAGTTCTAGTGTGCGTTTTGAGTTTTTCCTGTAATGAGAATTTTGTTTGATTAAACATGATTTTCCTGTTTAAATCTATAACAGGTTTTCAGGCTAGAGTTTGAGAAATATTCAACATCAAATGCCTAAATGAGAAATCGGAGGTAATATTAGTGCTAATCTCAGGAATTACTGATTCGTACTTTTAAGGGCCGGTTAAAAAGAATAACTATAAAAGATATTTGTTTTGCGAGGCGTTTTTAAATAACAAGCTTTTTTTTGTAACTTTCAAATATTTCCGTAACGTAATCTCGTAGGTAAACACGTTTGAGATCGCAAATTAGGGTCAGATTCACGCTTTTCTTTTTTATCAAGCAATCTAGATCATGTTTTGATTTTTGCCCGGCGCTTGGTTTTAATTTTAATAAATTAATTCTTGATGGTGTTCTCTTCTAAATTTGTGGATTTCCAGGTTTAAAAAATCTTTTTTAAACCTGGAAATCCAAAATGAATAGAACCTGGCCTTAAAAAAAATCTGTTTTGTGTTAGATAGCCCATTTATTGAGATAATGAAATGAAAATGAAAATGGCTACCACGCTTAGCATACGACTAATAAGAGCGACACAGTAGACCAGTAAATTTATTTATAATTCAAGGTTTACCCATAGTTTATTTATGGGAAATTATAAACACTAACCCATAACAATAAAAATTATAACTGTTATTTAAATGGAATTATTATTAAAATTAATTACCTATTTGTGGTAATTCGAATAATATAATATTCTATCACAGCAATACAGTAGTATTTATTAGTTTATAATATTAGCATATATACGTATTTTATTATTACAAGTAACTAATTTTAATGATACTATATTATATTTGAAATATCTGTTATTTATTTATTATGTACAGCTACCACAGTTTTGTCTTTTTAACCCAAAGGTTGACCGGTAAAGAATGCCTTGTTGCATTAAGTCCGCCTATGTACCACTACTGTACATGAAGATTAAATAAATAAATAAAATAATGTTCCAAACTGCTATCAAATTGCGTGATATGAATAGGAGAATTGCATGCAAGTATTTACTTGCTTGCAAACTGTAAATCGTAAACAAACAGCTTTGTAAATCGGATCTTTTTGTAGACCCCCACACAAGTTTTCTTCTTGGTTAAATATAGTAAGTAACCTAGAGATGTTGAGGACGCGAGTGAATAGGTTATTTCTAGGCAAGCGTATCCCCATCGTCGGCCACATCATGGCTTACCATCAGGTGAGACTGTAGCAAACAACAACAAATCTGTTCTACGTCAGCACTATATATAGTATTTCTCTTTCTTACCAATAAAAATTGTATTTAAGTGGTCTGAGCCCTTTGTCAGCACTTTACTGAAATCTCTAGTATGGTTACAGTTACTGTGTTCCACTAGCCTTGCTTAGAAGCAGACGTCTCACGTAATATGAGTGGTCTGTTGGTCTAGTGGCCCTGACTGCTATGCCAGAGGTCGTGGGTTCGATTCCCACCCAGGACAAATGTTTGTGTGATGAGCACAATCATTTGTTCTGTGTCTGGGTGTAATTTATCTATAATATGTATGTATTTAGAAATATATACGTATATTTATCAGTTGTCTAATACTCATAACACAAGCTCTGCTTAGCTTGGGACTAGACGGCGTTGTGTGATAGCTGTGGAATAAAAAAAAAATACTGTAACACACCTTCCAGTATATAAAGAAAAGGATAGTTAATAGTTATTATTGAAAGCTGTTAATATCCCTGCATTAAAGAATTTTAAATTTTGATGATAAATTACTAAACAATATTAAATCGATGTTTCCCTTCAGCGTCCATCTATTAACCAGAGGTAGAGGCTAAGCGCGAACCAATCAATCATTTAAAAAAAAAAGTTTGTCCTACACTGGCAAGCTGTTCGTAAGAGTCACCGTGGCCCTGGAACGCAAAGGGAAACTGAAGGAACACAGGTGGGGTTTAGTCAGTAAAAGTCTGACACTCCCTCTTGTTCCACCCAGAGCGGGAGAAGTTATTTGATGATTTCCCACGCTAAAAAAGGCCTATATTGCAATGGAGAGTAGAAAAATCAAACATATGGCATTGTATTCATAACCCATTCAATGAATCTTACAAAGAAATAGTTTCACAATCTATAAGTCACATCATAAGTCAGACATCATAAGAGCCATCTCATGGTATTGTCATTGAGCGACATAGTACAGTATTGTTTGAAAACAATGCGTTTGACCAGTTTTTTTTTTTTTTTTTATGGTATGTAAAATCATCCAATGACAAATCCCGCCCTTGGGCGGAGCGGGAAGTAGTTTCAGACTCTTACTGACTAAAAACCTACCCCGTTCCTTCGTAGCCTATCGTGCCGGGGTCGAGCATTCCTTTCGGAATGCGTTTGACCAGTACCTCTACCATGAGTTTTAAGCAATAGTATTCGTCGCTACTCGATATCGACGCCGTAAATATTTTGTATGGCAAGTTTTGGTTCTGCAAGTGACCGCTAGAGGCGCTGCAAAATTTGCCATACAAAATATTTACGGCGTCGATATCGAGTAGCGACGAATACTATTGCTGAATCTGTTTGAATACCAGTAGTGTTAGCTATTGAGTTAAGGATAATAATACTTACATATTATGTCCTTAAGTATCTACACAATTCGTAGCTAACGCTTGTTTACCTACAATTATTTTGTAATATAATATACATAATTAGTCATCGACATTCATTCACGGCGTCACATGGTAAGTTCGGTAGGTCCTGCACCTGATTCAGGCAGAAGAAACGCCCGGGTGTCGCCTTGGTCCGGAGTAAGGGGGAATGGGCAACGGAAGCCACCTTCTGAACAATTCCCGACGACAATTGCTTACGGACGACAATTCCCGAATCGATTTCCGAAAGATTTTTCGAAACGCAAAAACTTTTTTTTTTGTGACGTAACTACAAATTTATAGTTTTCAGATTTTTTCCTATATTTGTACTATAACACCTTGCTCCATGTCAAATTTCAGGGTTCTAGGTTAACGGGGAGTACCGTATGAATTTAGATTCCCTTGAGAATGCCTAAATGTATGTCTTTTTTGCAACATAAACGGCCATACCTTTTTTGTCGTTAATTTAGAAGTTTGATTTTTTCATAGCTTCAAGGGATCGCAGACCTGCATATATGGTTTTAATTTCAACTCTATACCCCGATATGCAACTCTATACAACAAATCGATCCTATAAGGGTTCCGTTTTTTTGTTTGAGGTACGGAACCTTAAAAACCTTCATTCATCATCATCAGCCTTTTCATGTTCCCACTGCTGGAACTCAGGCCTCCACTCTAGAGAGGGAATGGGCCGTAATCCACCACGCAGGCCCAGTGCGGGTTGATGGATGTCACATATCTTCGATTTTTTAGTTCTAGGACATGCCGGTTTCCTCACGATGTTTTCCTTCACCGTTTTGAGAGCAGCGTTCTAAAAACCTTATATCTTAATAACTATGATCACATTTCTGAAACTGTAATAAACTGGTTATAGTGCCAAGAAATGTCTATGCGTGAAACCAGAAACTATAATGGACTCTAATTAAAAGGTTCATTAAGACGTCTAGACTAGAGACTCATATGAGATTGACGATGCCTAAGCATTTACGTCCGGTACGTAATTGGGTACTAAACTCATGTTACAGGTAACTTAAACTCGCATATAAAAATAATTTTTGAAATCTGTTCAAAATTAAATAAATTAGAAACTTTTCAGATCTGGGGGAAGGGCAACCTGTCAAGTAACAGATAAAGGATGCACTAACTGAAATGTGACGTCACGGCCATTAGGTTACACGCGTAGAAAAGAGATAGCGAGGTATTCCCACTACACGCCCACTCTTCCTCAAACAAATATTTGAAATGCTAACGGCTGCTTCATTTTGTAATCAATTTTAATGTGGTTTTCAGAAGTTGATTTGTTTTTAGTGTTCTTGTTTAGTAACAAAAAACCAAATATTTATGAATAAAATATACTGACGTGGTGTTCCAATCCGGCAGTATGTTCTGAGTCCACTCCTTGGCGTGCCTCGCGAGCCGCTCCTCCAGCCGCAACGACTCTTGCATTCTCGCATGCCTTGCAGCCGCCTCTCGTTCGACTCTTCGTCTCGCTGCCTCCACCATACGTGCGTGCTCAGCCTTGTGCCGAAGAGCCTCTTCTGTGCACTTTGCGGGTAGGTTTGATGGTCTGGAAAGAAAAGATAAAAGTTAAGTTTAGTAAAGCAAATTGGAAGGGCAACCTTAGGTGTCAGTAAAGTCGAATATTTACAGGTTTAGAAGAAAGGAACATACGAGTACTAATATCAAGTTAATTATTAATGTGAGAAAGAATTTCGACCACGGTGGCCAATCTTAACAGAGATTAGCCAAGTACGCAGGAGATATTACAGTGCACAAGTGTGTGCAGAAACACAGGTGCACTCTCTGTTTCTTTTCTTTACTCTCTCAGTCCGATATGATGGTAATCGGTACGACAGAGGGAGAGAGAGATCAGGTGCAGGACCAAAGGCTTTAAGTGCTTTGCGAGGCACGCGGGTGTCACACCTTATACTCCAAAAACTCCCGAACTGCTCATTGTTAAAAGAAACCTCATAAGCAGTTTTTGTCTGACCCACGCATCTACCCCGGATCTACATATCTATAGTGTGTATTTGTATAGATAAAACATTAGATGCCACCACATCGTTCCTAATATTCCAATGAGGTATGCAGTCTAATTACTAATACAAAGTTGTACCGATTCACAATGTTGTAGCAATAATGCAATTACACATCTACAATGCATACGTTCTCATATTAAGATTTCTATAAAACCACATACGTTACATAGGTACACTACACATACATACATAATCAGCCTTATAATGTTCCCCACTGCTGGGACTTCAGGCCTCCTCTCTTGGAGAGGGAATGGGCCATAATTCACCACTCAGACCCAGCGGTGGTTGATGGATTGTCACATGTTTTCGAATTTTTGCCGGTTTCCTCACGATGTTTTCCTTCACCGTTTTGAGAGACATAAATTACACAACATAATTTGCCTCGCTGGGTTTGTTGAACCCTAGCTCATAAGTTAGGGCCGTTACCACTGGGCCATCACTGCTCAAACCACATTAAAAATCAATAAAATCTTCAGAACAACGAAATAAATTACAGATAAATAATTGATGGAAAATCCAGTTCAATGCAATTATAATCTTGAATCATTATGCAGCATTATACGCAATTAGATAACACAAAGGATGGCTCCATCGTGATGTTATAAATGATTGAATATTCAAATAGTATCGTGCAGGGCTTGCGTGAGATACATAATGTATGATGCTCTAGAACAGGCCACGTTACATTGTTTGGTTTATGATTTAAGAGGGCAACAGCATCTAAAACGCGGTCACTCTTTGACTGCATAAGTGCATACAAGAGAAAGAGAAGCATAAAGACAACGCCCGCAAAGAAGAATTTACAGATTTGATTACAAAATTAAAACACTATAACGGTAAATCGTTGCTTGTAGAATAATCTGACAAACAATCAGAATGATTGAAAGTATACACGTTCAGTTATTTATTGATCGATAAAAGTAATTTTTAGAGGATCTTCGTGACTTTTTTCTATCGTACTAAACTAACTGTGTAATGTTTTGAACACACTATCTATTTTACGATTTACTGCAGTGAACTATTTACTTTTGCGCATTATGAAACTCACGATTATCGAAAGTAAAAAATAAAGTACTTTTTTTAACTCGAATTAATTTACGCATGTACGAAATTAATTTCTAAAAGTAAACGTCAGCTGAGCGAGGTCAATGAACTGTAGGTAGTTAGTACGCAACGACCGACAACTACCTACAAGGTCATTGACTCATTTCCTTAAAGAAATTAATTTCATAGAAATTAATGCGTATATCAACTCTAGTTTTACAAAAAAAGTACTTTATTTTTTTATTTTATCTTTACAAATCGATAGTGTTTCATATACCGAATCGACCCTCCGCGGTATTAAAACTACTAAAATTTTACAGTGTATAGGGACAGACAGCGGGAAGCGACTTTGTTTGATAATATGTAGTGATAGTGAAATATGTAAGGATAGGTATCCATCTGGGTTTTAGTTTCTGGGAAACAGTCTTAGGTACATGTTATGATTGAAACCACCTGCCGTCCAAACTGTTCGTATACAAACATTTTATCGACTGAAAAGTTACTGCATTTGATGTAGCAGGTGGGGTTAGTTCGACGTGGTGTTAGTTAAGTCTCAGAATAAAAGAATATTTTGTCAGTAAATAATCATTTGTTTGATTTTTCTTTTCTATCGATGATCGCTTGTCGTACTCGGAAAAGTACCTAATGTAAATATCGTATTTACACTTGACATTTTTAAGTTTCTCAATTCATTACAGAGTAATAGAAAAAAAAAAATACAAGCTTTCACACATATGTAGATTTTTTTTTTTATGTAATTAAGATTTTTTGTAAAAATTGGTTTTCGATAAAATACTAAATTAAAGAATGGTTACTTAGTATTTTATTTGAAAAATCGGCCAAGTTCAGTACATTTTGACCAGTTAGGCGAACATGAATGTACTGAAATTGGCTGATAATTTTCGCGATTTCAGGCTTGTTCCCAGAGTAAAAGTTGTTTGTTATCATGACTACAATCACGTGTTTCAGTATCGTTCACTAATTACCAGTCACCGTATATACAAACGCGTCAGTAAGTCGTCAGCTGATAAACGCTATTCGACCCCCTTTTGACCATAACCGAAACTTCTGTTGGTGCCTAATTTTTTTATAAGTGTGACAAAAAGTAAATAAAATCGAACAAGGACAGATTTAGATTTGCCCTTTTCTCGTCATAAATAAAGCAACTTTCGATCCTAACAATATAACATCAGCCTTGGCCTTTCCTCAAATTAGTATTGCTAAGGAAAATGTCAGTTGAATTCATCGTTTTATCGCTTGCTTCAGTCGTAAAGTTTTATGCTATTGCCTCTATTACAAACAATGATACTTAAGATAACAATAATAAAATGTTAAAAAAGTTGAAAATTTTGAAATATGCAATAGAGAATCTTGCATATTTCATAATGGTGCAAGAAGCACACAGCAATTCACCTACATTAAGGCCAGCTTCTAATCATTTTGAACTTTTTAAAACTTCTGGAAATCCACAAATATAAAAGAGGACACCATGAAATTATTAAAATTAACTATTGACCAAGCACCGGGTAAAAATCGAAACATGATATATAAATTAGGTGGCTTTATAAAAATAATCGTGAATCTGACCTTAACTTACGATTTAAAACGTGTATATCTACGAGATTATGTCACGGAAATGTTTAAAAGTTACAAAAAAAAGCTTATTTTTTAAAAGGGACTCGCAAAAACGAACGTCTTGAATAGTTATTGTTTTTTTTATATATAAATTTAAACTGCTGTTTCGGGGCCGCGAAGTCGAGATACTCGTAGATCCGGGCGGAGTTCATACAAAATGCTCAGTGACTACAACCGGCCCTTGAACTATCATTATCCGCCTTTTTTCCGAATATGTTTTTTTTTGACAGGAAGACAATCATCAAATAACTTCTACCGCTCTGGCTAATCGAGATGGTGTATCAAATTTTTACTATCTAAAATCAACCCGCGTAATTGCTCTGCATGCGGGGCTGCTGCCTGGTATCACGCCCCGCATCCCGCGTTCGTATTCCACGCAATAACAATAGATACTTGTATGATAAGGACATTTGCTGAGACTACGCGTGCGGAGCAAGTCCGCATGCGTGATGAAAACCGCATGATATTAAAAACACCAAACCAACACCAAGTTCCCTTTTACATACTATGTTTATATTCCGTATGTAATTTCTCAAAGCTCATTTCCAGTAAGGTGCTACTCGCTATCTGGCCACCAAAATCCAGTCGTTGGTGCAAAAAAATGTATTTTTCCCAAAAAAGTAAAATGACCAAATGCACCTTTTGAAATTTTATTCGAACACGCCAAAATGCCAGCCATTAACATCTTACAAGTAAACACGACCCATCGTTTTAAAGATATGCAATTTCGGGCCTCACACCTTTAAGCAACGGTTACGCCAATCACCGTTCAACTAATCAGCTTAAAAAATCGTGATCAAAAGAGTTGGCCAAGTGTGAGTCGGACTCGCACACGAAAGGTTCCGTACTAGTACTATAATATTAAAATCGAGCAAACAAAAACGTATCGTTTTTTTTTTAGGTGGGAAAATCATCCAATGACATCTCCCGCCCTTGGGCGCAGCGCGAGGTGTGTCAGAATTTTACTGACTAAAAAACCACTTCTGTTCCTTAGTTGCCTCTCTTGAGTCTTTTCAGAAGCTAATTCTTGGCTCCAGTAGGCTTCGACCCTGCATTACTGCTTCGCAGAAGAAGCTTTGGACCATGGCCTGAACCAAGGCCCGGCGCGAGAAACCGTTGCCGCCGAACGCCCCCACGAGGACACGGCGGTGCTCTGCCCACGCAAGGCACACCACTACCGTGAGCTCCACCGTGTCCTCAGGCCGGTCCACACAGTGAACGTTTCCAGGTTTCAAGTATTTTATTTATTGTTGTGTCAGTAATAGAAATAGGTACACATTAGGTATGTGAAGATTTCAACTCTCTACCTCTTACAGTTTATGAGATACAGCCCGCTGACAGATGAACATACGGACGGGCAGCGGAGACTTTTTATTAGGGTACGGAACCCTAAAAAATAGCAACTTGCGTGCTTCACGCTCCTTGTTTCCCCAATTTTTTTTTTGCGCAAAATTACAACATCTACTGCTACTAAATTCAATATAAGAGATATCAGATGATTTATTTAGATGTTCACATTGAAATAAGAAAGCGAACTGTGAATAAATGTATAATGCATTAAAACTGATTAAAACGCATTCCTTTAAAAGCGTCTGCACCTTTTATAATGCACGAATGTGTGTATGCTTCATTATGCATGCATTTCAAATCTTAATACTGTATTAGCTTATAAGCGCAACGCACGCAGCGAATAAACCGTGCACAATTTACATAAGTACGCCAAATACATAATGATTGATGAAAATAGATTTAATAGCTTTGATTACACAGCCTTAAGTTTGGAAACACATGATGCGTAATTAGGATCATGCATGAATAAAATGATGAATTCTTGAATCAATGATGGTTAAATATACAAAAATAGAACTGTGAAAACAATATGTAAATCCGCAGAAAAGCAATTGAGATATAACAATTTTCAACACACTTATCTATCTCCCTCGCAAAAACGCCGTTTTCTATAGCACCCGTACGGGTCTGATGAACTTAGACGTCAAATTCCATATCGGACCTCTCTCTCTTATTAGCCACTTTGAAGCTTTATAACTTCGTTGATAATGAAGATATTTTAAAAATTCTGTCATATTTGTTTACTAAAGCTAAAACTGATTTAATTTAGCAAACAAAAACATTGCATGGATTTTCTCTAATGCTATATTGAAAGGCCTAGCAAGGGCCTAACTAAACAGGAATTCAGGTCACTTATCTGACGACATTGTACGACGAGCAACGGCCAATTCTCTAAATTAGCATCATAATTGAAAATTGCACGAAGGAGGTCTTCAACACAAGATTACACAGTCCCACGCCAATACGCAAATAAATTCCCATGTAGGTAATACAAATTGCAATTCGTCGTAACCCAAGAACGAAAATTCGATAGCAGGAGCGGAATATTGAAAATATAAAAATTGCTTTGCGAATATTTGGAGAGCACTTGAAAATATTCCGGGGAACGTGAACCGGAGCGAAATGAGTGGCACAGATTAAATAAAGTTCTATTACAGCGAGCCCTAGAGCGGTCACGAACCAGCAAATTGCGCAGGGCAGGCTCTGTCATTACACTGGTATTTCCGCTTCTGTGCCTCTGTTGTTTGAAAAAGTAAAACAGCCACCTTTGAGCACGACTCCTATAACTGTTCATGGCTGTTTTCTCATAATAATGTCGGGTAAACTCTGGCTGCAGATTTTATTGTTGGCTTTTAACATGGAATGAAATTAGATACTAAGGCTACGGTGTAAGCTTTCGTGTCAGTGTAACTCAAACTTAACGCTGAATTTAAAAACGTATAGGTACCCACGATTTCTAGTTTTAGCACTTGAAGTTGAGTATTTCACAAACTCTACTTGACAGGTTTTCAAGCTAAACCTTAAAACCTGTCAAAATTTGGCTTCAAAGTAGGCTTTAAGATAACTGAAAACCCTTAATTTAGAAATCCGCCTTTTGACGTTTCAAAGTCAAAAAATCAATTTAGAAATCAACCCTTTTACGTTCCAACTAAAAAAAAAATCTAAACTCTAACCCGCCCTTATTCTTACTAGTACTGGCTTATAAAATAAGCAGTCACATCTGATCGATTCTCTGTCATCTGGCTTCCCTTATGTGTATAGGGAAAGCCAGTTCATAAATCATCTTGTTTATGACTAATTTATTAGGGGCTAGCACTCCAATTTCCCCGGACATTCAATGTCGCGTGGATCCAGTAATTTTCGCTTTGCACAGCGAATATTAATTTGGCTATTTAAATTCGTGAGCACGGACACGTAATGAGGTCGTCTAGATATAATGGGATTATGTCAAGCTCCTTGCTTGAAGGAAGGATCGTTAATCATGCATTTCAAAAACCGCTCATTTCCTTTTGAAGCAGATCAGATTTAACAACAGAATTTTGTACTCTGATTACGCTTACAAAGCTCTCGTAGTTTGCTGAAATGAAAGCTGACAAAAGCTCTTTCTGATTCCAAAAGGGAACTGACAAACTGTTGGAATTGTTCTGTAATGTAAGGTCGAATATGGTTGTATACTTCTCAACATTATATCTATGGGAATAAACAAGAACCAACGGATTTATTTAAAATAAACCACTTACAGGCACTTTTGAAGTGTCAAGAAAACAGTAAGCCAAAAAAAAAATATGATCATTGCACTTTCCAAACCTCTCTATGGAGAAGAGTGTGTAAGGAACTCCATGAACACTCTTTTCAACCATGTTATGTATTAAAGAGAACAATGTAAATAAAGTAAAACAAAAAAAACAAATTCTAATTATAGAAATCAAAATAAGTCTTCACCAACATCATCAACATTTCTATACAATATCAGAATGTTTGTAATAAACAGTAATGTGAGAATTTCTCCACCACAACCTTTAAACAGACACGTACTGCAGTTGCAGTATCCAGTATAATATTATTAATTTAGATCTAACAACCCAAGATGCTATATCTCCCATGCAATTAATACAATCGCTAAAGAATGTTATCTTCCAAAGGAAAACCAGGTTCTTCTATCCAATCTTGTGATGGAAACCCCCAAGCGCAATATCCTGAGCTAAACCTCCAGCATGATAAAATGCTTAAGTATTTCCCTCCATTCTTTGTGATTGTGACGCACTTATACACCTGTTGTCCACAATGCATAGTAATAGGTGTTTTTTCAAAGCATGCAAGGAATGTCTATACAAATATAATATGGCGATTAAATTATTGATTTATTTATGGGTTTATCCGCATGAAATGTACTTCGGAACGCGATTTATTATTCTGTTTGGTATTGATTTTTCTAATTTTAGGTACCGATTGTTTTGGAAAGCCTTTTAGTTGATTATTTTATGTGCAATACAAATGTATTTGTCTTGACCGTCCTTCGGTCTTTTCCTATTAAGTTAATAGACAATAATTATGTTAACATTCGCCTGAATAATTTCTATTTGTCAAACGTTTCGTATCGATAGACAGAGTGTACTACGAGTACATACGGAGTAGTTTTGGGGTTTTTCTTGCGCTCATAACGAGCAAAATGATAGAGCCCCGTCTAATATGGTATGGACATGTAATGTGGTGTAGCGAAAACCACTTGGTAAAAACATTCCTTTTACCCGAGCAAGAGAGGAAGAGGACACCCGCCATTAACCTGGTGGTCTATCATCAAGAGAGACTTCAAGAAAGCCCAATTGTCAAAATCGACATGGGTTTTGTCAGTAAAATTATGACACCATATGACGTCCGTGACGCCAAAATCGTGAGGAGACCCGACCCTGGGAGCAGGGACGGACAAAGAACAAAGGTTTCGTATCTTTACACGTGTGTACTTAATAAACCCCCCTCACTTTATCATCTTTCTTATTTAAATGTTGCAAATGCATTTACATAATAGTAGATCAATTTAAAATTGACTATGAAAATAACTATGTAACGATAAATACTTACAACATTATTTTTAGTATATGCGAAACCTGAATACCTATAGTTTGTCCAGAATCTAACTGAATCTGAATCGATTCCAACAATTTTTACACCATGTTATAATTTTTCCCAAAAATATTTAACAAATTTCACAATTTGGACACCACCGATAATAATAAATATAATATAAGTCACGGCAGGTCATAGCGGGTATTAGGTGCCAGCGCACAGCTGGATATGGGAGCAAAACAACGCCTTAGTCGCCCGGATGGCCCGATGACAATGTATTTATGTGGACAACCAGGTAACATAAAAATCTTATAACTTTGTGATGTTTCATGACACAGTTATGCAATTTTGTACATGATTTTTGACATAAAAATACTAGACACGTGTTTCGGGTTTAGCATATATAAAAACTAATGTTGTGTATTATCTCAAGCCGATTAATATTCCCCAAGCTCTGGTTACACGTGCTAACACGATTTATAAACAATGGCTTCTCGTTACGCGTGACATCGAGGTTGGGCACATTGAAACACTCTTATCAGTGCAAGGTACTAGACTGGTAGCCTTCGAATGAGTACCTAATCTTGTTACAAGTGTCAATGTGCTAAGCGCTTGTAACAACGCTTGTAGGTTTACTACGGGTCAAGGATGCTTTGAAAACGGTAAAGCGGCGCACATGGAGCTAAAACCAGCAAAGGCTAAACAAAAAAAAATTAGAGAAATGGTGATATCCACCAACGTAAACTGAACTCGCATGGTTGATAACTGCCCCAATGATTCCTGTTTAAAAAAGGAACATAGAACAGAAAAGTACTGACTGGTATTGTAATGGTTTCTCTTTTTCTGGTAGTAAAATCCGTCCCGAGTGCAGCGAGAGGGTGTATCAGAATTTTACTGACTAAAACCCACCAGACCAATGTTTCTTTGGTTACATTGCCTTTGCGTTCCAGGGCCATAGTAGCTCTTTGGAACTTTCCCGAAACCCTGTTTAGTAATGACTTATATCTCAGCTTTGGAAAAAAATTATGAAGCTTCTAATATGTACGAGTATGAGTAACAGATAAGGTTGGAAGGACAAAAATAGTACTTTAGCGACACGTGATGATACGATTAATGAAAGAGGCTATACGCGTGACACTAATTAGGCATGTTGAATCAGTACTATCAGTTTCAGCCTTCAAGCTCTAGTAATCTTATTACTGGTGTCAATGCGCTTAAAACTTGTAGATTTGCCCTGCTTTAGTAATATGTTGATTTACGTACGTGTCATGGAAGTGTGCACATTAGAATTCATTTTAGCATAAGCATAGCCTATAATGTCTCCACTGCCGGGAGTCAGGCCTCCTCCCTGGGAGAGGGAATGGGCCGTACGTAATCCACCGCGCAGACCAAGTGCGAACTGGTTTCATCTTAAAGCGTCTCTATACTAACAATAAATCACAAAAACTAGTAATTTTTCTAAACTTTTTTTAGACTTTGTTTAGGTAACCAGGAAAAACCTAAACGCTAAAGTTGTGCTTGTTTATCATGTTAGAATTCCGTGTGATGCCATTAGGTAAAACCCAAAGCAAAAGTTGATTGCAGCAAAGCAAACGCTATCGGAGAACATTTCTTAAACGGATATTATTATGTCTTGCAATATCTAAGTCATTACGGGTAGTCATAAGCCCGACGAGTAATCAGGGGGGGTCAAATAAACTGACGCTCAATATAAAATTCTGGAATTCAGCTGACTTTAACAAAGTTGGAAAGAAGGACATAGTGACAACCGCTTCACAGGACATGCATCACCTGCTTTGCTGCCCTTAATGCACAACTACACCTGTACCAATGGCCAATGACAGAGCTGTATAGGTTGTCACATACTGGACAGAAAGAAGAAACAGGAAAGATCTATCTAGCAAAATATACACATCGAATAGCATCATTTTCCTAGCAAGGGGTCGGATTCCAGTCTTACCAGATGTGGCGGAATACCAGTGTTTTTCATGGAGCGACTCACACCTCTATAACCCAGTTACTAGGCAATGTGATACGTCCTTGGATAGACTGATGGTCAGACTTTCTGGCATCTGGGTACCTATAATGACTGTCAAAAATCTATGAATAACAATGGGGACCAATGGATTTACGTCCCTTCCGAGGCACGGGGTGACCAGTAATGCCCTAGATAAACTTAGAAAAGTATATATGAATTGAGAAATTCGCTTTACCGTTTCGAACCCATATCTAGCAGCGAATGCAAAAATAAACATGAAATATGTATGAAGACACTTAAATATGGGAACTAGCTGCAAGAAAATAGCTCATGCCTAAGTGGAGACATTAGCAAATTGGCCAGGCTGTCAGGGACGGTAACTGCCAGCGTGCCGGATGCACTTAAGTAGCATGGAGGCCTGTAAAATCGTTTATTGATAGAAATAAACCAGGAAAGCTGGTTTAACTTGTGTACCAACAAGGACCAAATTTTAAACATCAAAAAATCTTCTTTTCAGGGTTCCATACCTTAGAAGAAAAAAACGGAATCCTTGTATTTGTATTTCGGGCTGGTATTAGCAACTCCACGACTAAAGTGCGTATTTTGCGTACGAAAAAAAAAGGAACCATTGTAGGATCACTTTGTTATTCGTCTGTTTGTCTGTCTGTCTGTCAAGACTCTTTATCTCGGGAACGCGTGGAGGTATCAAGTTGAAATTAAAACCAAATACTCGGTCTGCGATCCCTTGAAGCTGTAAAAAAATCAAACTTCTCAGTTAGCGAAACAATAGATACGGCCGTTTATGTCGCAAAAAACGTATATTTCAATACTCTCAAGCACAGATATCGCTCTCAAGGGAATCAAAATTCATGTGCGCTTCCCGTTGGCATAGAATCCTGAAATTTGGGACGAAGCAAGATATCATAGCAAAAGTACAAGAAAAAATCTGAAAACTGTATGTTATTTTTTTTTTGTTTTGGAAAAACCTTCAAGATTTGATTCGGGAATTATTAATCTATTTACATAAGTTAATTTGTATGGAACCCTCAGTGTGCGAGTCCGACTCGCGCTTGCCCAGATTTTTCTATTGCAAAAGCACATTTAATTAACGGCGTGAGCCCAGTAGGTGGCCACGTCAATCGTAGCATTATTAGTGCTTTACGGTCCGTCCTCAGTATTTGACATGTAGTGTATGTAATGACACAAAAAACCAGCCTGAAATAACTAATGATACCAAAATGATAATCGAATATGTATTTGGTACAATGTGTTAGAAGCCACGCCAGCATAATTAAAGGGGTTAGTATATCCTGACACGCGTGGAAAATGGAGGCATGTCGTTAAAGCAATGACCAGAACTATTGGGGCATGTCGACCCACCGAATTTTATGTACAAAACTTATACATATATTTAGATATACAACGTCAATCACGATAACAATAAAGAAAAAGGTTTCTTTTTGGCACTGTAAGCAAAAACACTACCTAAATTAGGGGTTTTAGGTAATAGAAAAAACACGCACAGTCTACACGCAGAGAAAATTACCTTGAACTGTGAAATAAATATTTAAATACCCACAAAATAATTTTTTATACAAAAGGATCAATTAAAATGGCTTTTCACACCAGATATGCCTAGCTTTTCATTAGCCTTATATGTATATTAAGCAGCCAAACGAATCTTTTTTAGTTAAAAAAATATTATCCCACTTTAGGGTGGAACGGTGAGCGGTGGTCTGACTTTTACTGACTCATCTATGTTCCCACAGTTTCTCTTTGCGTTCTAGGACCACGGTAACTCTTCAAACAAAGAAAATTAAAAAATTCCAAATCCGCAGAATGAATTACACCAGATTCTCTCAAGAATTTACCAATTTGCTTTCTATACATTAAACCCGAGGCCTAACATGGATTGTTTCAGCAATTCAGTCCAAATGTTCATTAGTCAACAGTTTCGACGGACCGTGACGCGAAAACGTGAAAACAGACTATTAGGGCAGGCAATGTCGGTCAGGTAGCACCTGTGTATGACCTCGGAAATGTCACCCAACACCGATGGGTATTGTAGTGCGCTGACGAATCGGTAGACCAATTTGTACGGTCTATGTCACGACCAGAGTGCCTAGTGTGAGTTTGTTTTACGCTAACGCAATCGACACGTTTATGACGTTCGAACCTCCGATTGGCCCGCTCCAAGCTCTTAACCAATCAGAGAGCCAAACGCGGCAAACTTTTCGATCGCGTTAACGTAAAAACAACTCACACTCAACGCAGAGAAGCCTAACCATAAGCTTTTAATGCGATCCATTTGACGACCAAAACTGAACTGTTAAAGGTATGACGCTATATGTAGGGTGTACAGCTCCAGCCCTCTTTCTCGCTTGACATTTTAGCACGTTAGAGAAAGGTCCCAGAAAATGGTAAGGTTGGCGAACTTGTTAGAGAGTGTATTTAAGTTTAGGCAAGGTTGATTAAGGAGGGTTGATTAAAGTTCTTTCAGACGATGTTAATGAACTTACTGATAAAAGTTTTTTAGTTGATCACTTCGTCGATGACGTGACAAACAGAAGCATACTGAAGATTTTTAACTTTAACATATGAGAATAATTTATGTGTGTTATGACTAGCCTCTGGGCTTCGCCGAGAAATATGAGAAAATTATCCGAAGAGAAGAGTCTCCTAGAATAAAAAGTATGCTATGATAGTATTCGAGGATATGATCTGCACGTGTGCCAGTGCCAAATTACATTCAAATCATTTCGCCGCTGGAGCGTGACGAAGTTCGTTACTTCTTACATATTCAAAAACTATATCCACTATCTATAGCACCAAAATTATGATGATGAACTTTTTGAACAAAAGCATTACGTAAACGATCATTTTTTTAAGTTCTGTTAGTCTTTTAACTATCAAATACCATTTTCTTTATCTTATTCGACCCGAAAAGAAGAAGTAGGTGAAGGGACGGTAACCCGGTAGTTGATACGATGTTGATGAACTTACAAATTTATTTGAACTTTATTAAGAAAGCTTGAGTTCACCGTGTCGATGACTCCGTACGTAAGCCTCTTGAACTTTAGATGATTAATAATTCGAGACCCTATCAAAGTCCAAAGCGAATGAAAGATCATTTGAAAACGAGTTTGTAATTCTAGTTTCATTCCACAACACACTTTGTTTAATTCAACTTGAATACCAAATACTATCCAAGTTAATGGACAAAGTATGTTCAAGCAATTTCTGATAATAAGCACGAATACGATACTACGGCTGCACAAACAAGTTTCCTCGTAATTAGGACAAAACAATAACATTTACGACTAGACTACGTCATCAAGTGACGCGAATAGTACCTTTGTGAAGATAAATAGAACTATCAGGTTACCTGTGCGTTGAGTGTGAGTTGTTTTTACGTTAACGCAATCGAAAAGTTTGCCGCGTTTGGCTCTCTGATTGGTTAAGAGCTTGGAGCGGGCCAATAGGAGGCTCGAACGTCATAAACGTGTCGATCGCGTTAGCGTAAAACAAACTCACACTAGGCACTCTGAACTTGGACGTGTTTACGATAGCACATTCGTAGTTTATTAA
Organism: Leucania comma; assembly: GCA_958295575.1. Lineage (NCBI taxonomy): Eukaryota > Metazoa > Arthropoda > Insecta > Lepidoptera > Noctuidae > Leucania > Leucania comma. The sequence continues at coordinate 21,022,031 of OY282478.1, read as the reverse complement.
GTGATATCTGGAGTGGTTTGTAAGTGTTCAATCTATCATATTGAAAACTAAGTAAAGTGATTCTAATGGCAATATATTCATAAGACCGATGGTATTGTTCAAATATTGCAGGTCAACTTCAGATTAATTGCAGTCAACACAAAGTTAATTTTATAACAGATATTATTACCCTATCAGGATATCGACAATATACGACGAACAACATTTCTAACAGTAAGTATTGAGAAAAGACATGTAGAGACGAAAATTTGACCATTTTCTGGTTATAGCCAGAAAATTGATAAATTGCCAGGACATGGACTAAAAAATTCTAAATGGACGAAATAGAATTGATGGATGGGAGGTATAGAAGATATACAAAGTAAAACTTACCTATCATGCTGTATAAGAGCAATAGAGCTCGCCACCAGATCTTCAAACTGCTTCTCACTAGCCGAACTGCCCTGCCTCTTGTGATGATGAGGAGTGTTGGCTCCCGAGGAAGCAGGCGTTAAAGTTTTTTGTGCTTCGGAGGTGATGGTTTTTGCAGCCAAGTTCCCACTGGATTTGCTGCCGAAAAGACGCCACGAGACCACTGTTGATGGTGAGTCGTGGTTCTTGGAGGAATTGCTCTTCCAAGGAAACACTCCTCTGAAACAAAACAAAATCAAATTTACTATTTTAAGAATCGTTAACCGTTCAAGGAGGGCTGATATAGCATGTGACAAAGCACTATCTTTGTTGTTGAAGATGATAGATTGGGGGCGAAACGGAGACTAAAGAAACATAAATAAATTGTGTGGGGGATAATACGGACAAGTAGAGTGAGTGATGACAACGCTAACAAGGGAGAATAGATAACATTAGAAACCGTCCCCAAGTTAACTAAGGCCGAACCGAATAACTATTTGCAGTAATTTAAAACTTAGATAGAAGTATAGAACACTCACTTAACAGGCCCTCTTTCACTTTTATTACTCACAAAGCTAAAGCGTCTCATTGAAAGTTCCATTAAAATCTCGTGATTAATGCGAGCAGACAGACATTTCCTTTGTAGGCTAAAGGAAGTGCATAATGTAATGGTCGGTGGACACCCACTTCGATTTTGTGGGTAGCTACGGTTATAGTGATAAAATGGTCTAATTAGAAGTTTGTACGATAGAATTATTTCGAAATTGGTGGAATAGAGAATTCTCGATAGTGAAATGGGATAATCACTGTCAGACGGAAATCAATCGAATAGATGTCTAGCGCCTCAACAAAGAACACAATTTCGAATCAGGATGTGGTAGTTTATGAAACAAAAAAAATTCGTATACTTCGGGTTTCCTGTCCGCAAGTTTCACTACCGTTTCTACTATTCTGCAATTTGTAGATAGTCATCTTGACTTGACTTATAATGCCGTTTCTACTATTCTGCAACTCTTAACTTAAACGAATCGTACTTTCATATTCAAATTGTTATGATAATAATATTGTTATAACCATTACGAAATTGCGTTTACTTCATGACAAAAGTCTTTTTGAGAATATGCTAAATAATGGATAAACTTTCTTTTAAAAATTAACGAGGGATGACCAAATGAATTTTTAATGTTAATTAATTATGCTTATTTAACACTTTAAGCGTTTACAGGCCTTGTTAGTTAAATCAAGATTAATTAGAGAAGGAAAAGTGAACATTTTCATGCTGCGTTGAAGATTGATGGAGAGGAAGTAGTAGATCAACGGTTTATCATTGCAAATTGTGGATGTCAATTATAGGAAAACGATGAGTTAGTCTATGAAGGGTAATATTCTGATTCTGAGGTACGCAGTATATGAAATATAATATATAACCAATTGAATCGATACTGATATATCAGTCTGGTACATAAGTTTTACTTAAATTATGATTAGTTTGTTTTTTTTTTTGTTATGTATTATAAAAGTCAGCGTTGCCAGAAACATCATTAAATTTATTTTAAATAAGCTAATTTAGGTTTTCAATATTTCGTTACATTTCGGCGTTTCGTCGATATCGACAATTTATAAATATCGATAGTATGAGTTTTCCGATAAATTGTTGCAACCATAAATCTGACGTTTCTAAATTAAATCTCTAATGCACTTTTTAGTTATAAAATCAATTATTGCATATTGCTGTTTGTAGCTAGCATATTTACCGTGACTGGGTCCCAGTACTATCCCATATTTATGGTTCGTTCAGCCGGTACAAAAGCATTGTGGGTCGTTTCAACAATGTACTGCGCATTGTAGTCACTCAAGCCAGATTCAGAGAACCTGTTGTTAGTGGCAATTTCTATTTAAGCAGAAGTACTTAATCATCAGGTTTGCACAGTCAATAAGGTTTTTCCTAACTTTTCAATTGCCCTTAATAATCTCTTTGTGATCTCATGCCAACAGCTCATGATAAAACGATTAAAATAAGTGCTATACTTGTTGATAGTAATAAAGATAATGAAAACAAATAGAAAACTACTCATGATCCTGAAAAGAATAACAAATAAGAAGTAATAATATAAATAAAAGATGAGTATAAATTTAATGAGGTTGTCATTAGTGAAGCAGATGGACAAGACATTGTTGCATAACCAGTTAGATGATTTGAAATGCATACTCGGTGATGTGACGAAATTCACAAAATTATACAAGAAATTAAGAAACATTCAAGAATATAAGTAATAATATTACCTAGTTATGATCTCGTAAAATAAATATATCTCGCTATGATCGTGAACATATTAAAGATAAAAGAAAAGCTAAAAAAAAATAATGTATTTATTCTTAAAGAAGTTGATATGAAATTCAATCGTAGTAAGTTGCGGATGGACGCATATCTCGAATGTTGCTCGAATGTTTTATTTTTTAGACATGGAATCATGTGCGTAGTTTGATTTCTACCGCATCCAATAAATTCTTTTTTTTTTTTTGTAAAACTAGATATGTATTCTTCATATACAAACAACAAACGGAGATGTAGAATTGTAGTTTGCAGTACAAGGGCGAGTTCATTATGATACGATTTTCTTAAACACATCAAGCCCCATCATTCGAGAAAGGGTACATGTCCAAAGAATTTATATGTGTATCAAACCCAGGTTCTTATAGACCGTTCCGCGCCTCACAAAGTAACAAAATATACAAAAATGTTTGAGAATTTAATGCTCCTTTTAACGAGAATTGGCTTCATACAAAGCGAACCGCTTTTTTGCTCGTATGAAAGGGCCAAGTGCACAGAATTTAAAACTAGGCAGTCTGGAAAATGAATAACACTTTGAAGCTAGCTTTTTAAAATAGGCATTTGGTGGATTAAAACTAGAGAGGGAAGCAAAGAAGCAACGGATAATTATATGACGAATGATATGAGAGAAAAGAGATTTAATGATAGTATGACGAGTCAATGGAACGAGGGCAGGAAAACTTTAATTTAGCTGACAGATTTCAAACACATGATGTAGGAAATGAACATATTCCAGTAGTGTTTATATAATCAAATTGGAAGGCATAACTCAAAACAATACATCGAAAACACAAAAAAAAACTAAGTAACCCTATTAACAGTACTACCGTTCTAAGTGTCAACTTACAACCTTTACCATTTCTCGATAAGCAGCAACAAACACAGGACAGGCTAACAAAACACATCAATCATCAAAACGGGCCTGCGTAAACGCAGAACGGAATGTCATTGTGTGATAATTCGCGTTCTATACCTGGCGTGGGATGGTAGGTTTCCATCAATAGATGCTTCAGCATGTAACATGAATTGGGTCGCTTTATATGGTACTGCTATTGAATACACGGAGTGCACAGGTTTTTGTATTAATCGTTACAAACATGTGACAAGTAAATTGGGATTTTTGTTGTAAATCTTTTCTCAGTGAAATATTTGATATTTATTAGTATTTCATTTTGTATTGTACTTATGTTACATATCTTTATATTATTATGTCTTATTAGTATTACTTCTGATGTTTGTATACTGATAACCTTAAATCTGTCTCTTCATTCTTCATTTAGTCCATCAAAGGTTGTCTGTAAGATATTAACCTGTACGATAAGACCGCCCTTTGTACACTTGTTTTTATAATTGTTTTTTACGAGGTGTATAAAGAATACATAATATTTACTTTGGATTCTTATATATAGTATGAAGACAGGTTTGTTCTTTGTCAATATTTGTTTCATGTATGGGGAAGATAAAATGAGAAATTCAAATTATACATTCTTCACAAAATAAAAAGATATTGTACATAAGATAGGTCAGCAAATGGATTTACTTTTCTAGAAAGAGTTGTGCAGAGTGAACTAAATTTTTAAGTACTAAGCGAAGCACTTTATGACTTAGACGGAAACGATACCAAAAAGAGATTTAATATAATTCTTAAGAACTCATGAAACGGACAACTATAATAAGTAGTTAAGTAAAACTGCTTACCTAACTTCTTAAGTAATGAAAACGTTGCAAATTAGATAACTAGAAACTGCTTTACAGATCAACGTCAGGTTATGGAGCTGTTTCCTACAGCAAGAATGTAAGTAATCAGCCAGTTCAAGTCATGAGTTTTATTTTACAACTACTTGTCATATATGTATTATAATTAGAGGTAACCGAACAACAATTATTTCCAGTGCTCGTTATCTTTAATCACGCACAACCAAAAATAAACGAGAACCACAAACATTCGTGATATGACAACAAATTAAGTACTAAATCGGTGTTCAAAACGAGGAAACCAGACTGATGGAGCACAAAAAATAATTATATTCGAAGCATGAGCATGCATCAACGTCAAACACATGTGCGGCCTTCGTACAATTTGCGTAGTACATTAATATCAAATTGTTTAACATCTAAAGGAACGAATTAAGACCTAATAACCAGGAAATAAAGTGTATATTTCAACTTGAAACTATTCGCAGGATCATGCCTCGTTTAATATTTGAGCCACATACAGCATCAGAAGGGGTCATCAAGATGTCTGTTTACGTTTCATCCTTAATAAAAGTTATCGTAAAAACGTGGATAATAAAATCACAGAACAGTCAGTTTACAAGCTGAGCAACAAGCTTTTTACTGCGTCTCGAACATTTTTGTTAGAGCCCTTATCTTTTATTTCGGCAAAAAGATCCGCTTGGACATGTGAGAAAGAATGGGACATCGTAAAAAAACACTATCAAAAAGAGATTACGTCCTCCATTCAGTGCAAACATTGAATCACCGCAAAACAAACATTGACCTCGCTCAAGAAAGCGCTGTTGCAGTCTATACTGTTTCGGACCATTTTAATATTTCCGCAAATAGTTTTGAAATGACCTATCGTTAGATAGTTTCTTATTTAAAGTTTGTAACAGTGATGAGGTGGAAGTCAGTGCATGTCAACCTTCGACATCACTGAATGTTTTGGAGAGGTGTCCTCTGTGCACCCAGGCCCGGTTTTTTAAAGGTAAGCGGGGTCTGAATGTGCATATTGGGAAGGTACACAAACCCCAACATGCACTCATTTCAGACCCTGGTATTATTCCAACATCTCAATCGCCAACTACATCAACTAATGACGCGCTTTGGAAAGCTCTTTCAAAATTAAAAAACTCTGTTTCTGTTTTAAAGCGAGTTCCTCGCGGCGCTAGGCCAGCAGTGGCGCAACACTTAGCAGGATGCATTCGTCTTGCTGTCCGGGAGAACTCGCTTAGGGCCTGGGAACAACTGCTCACCTTCCCTTACAGAATATTGCATGTTGAAAAAAATCTGGCAACCAAAAAGACCTTAACTACCCAAATTAAAGAAAATTGTAATATTTCAGCCTACAATTTGGATTCAAAATTATCGACACAGACACAAAATTATACATCTGCAAGAGGCATATCATATCTGGTCGAATCTAAATTAGGGGAAGGTGACATCAGCGGAGCAGCCAGAATTCTTTTCAGTAGTGATGTAATGGCTCCGTGTTCTCCAGAAACTCTTGTAGCTCTGGAGAGCAAACACCCTGCCCCTGCGGATGACCTTTCTTTTCCTGACCCTCCTGATTCAGACATTTATACCCTCACCGTTACAGGTCGAGAGGTAATCTCAGCCGTTTGTTCCTTCCGGAGTGGTTCTGCCGGCGGCCTCGACGGCCTAAGTCCTCAACATCTGAAGGATCTTATCTGCTCAGGCGCCGGGGAAGCTGGTGAGTTGCTCTTGAAGGAGCTTACGGCCCTGGTTAACCTAATGCTCTCAGGCAAGGTGAATGAGGCCGTCATCGACACTCTATATGGGGCCAATTTATGTGCCCTACGGAAGAGAGACGGTGGCATTCGACCCATTGCGGTGGGTACTTCCTACCGTCGTATGGCAGCCAAGATTTGCTGTAAATTTTATGGTGAGGCTGTTTCGAAAAAATTTCAGCCCCTGCAGCTAGGTTTCGGCTCCAAAGGGGGCTGCGAGGCTGCCGTACACGCCTTGTCGACCTACCTAAATTCTAACTTAGGAGGGGTCATCCTGAAGGTTGACATTAAAAATGCCTTCAATTCGGTTAATAGGGACACCTTGCTGGCGGAATCTAAAAAAGAAATACCCCAAATTTTTAGTTTTCTTTGGCAATGCTATAGTCATCCTTCTAAATTACTATATCAAGATAATCTTTTGGAATCCGCTGTTGGCTGTCAACAAGGTGATCCCCTCGGGCCAGTGATTTTCAGTCTAGCTATTCACCCAATTATTCGTCAGTTAAATTCAAAATTTAATGTATGGTATCTCGACGACGGAACCCTGGGAGGCGATGCAGACACAGTTTTAAATGATTTACATATACTGAAAAATCAACTTCACTTAATAGGACTTGACCTCAACCTATCTAAATGCGAGTTATTCATATCTGACAGTACTGACAGACAACTGACTCTTTCCAAATTCAACTCAATAGCCCCTGACATAAAAATTATAGAAAGAAGCTCTCTTCGTCTCCTTGGGTCTCCTATTTTCGAGGATTCCTTTCCCAATTTTGTTGAGGAAAAAATTCAAAATTTTAATGATATTTCGGAGAGATTGCTGGAAATTAATATGCATTCGGCCATCACCTTAATTCGTTTCTGCTGTTTCGGCCCTAAATTAACATATTTCCTGCGCGCTTCTCATTTATGGAAACACCACCATCTTTTGGAAAAAATGGACCAAATTATCCGGCATACCCTTACGTCAATTTTAAACGTGGCCATGGATGACCGAGCTTGGGCTCAAGCTACCCTTCCCATCCGTATGGGAGGCCTCGGCGTCCGCAAAATTTCTAGTATTAGTTTACCTGCTTTTATATCCTCGGTACACGGCACTGAGAAGTTAATCAGGAATATCCTATCTCCCTCACTGATTGATTTCAATGTGCCGTGCTTCACCGAGGCTATAGATGCCTGGAGACTCGCTTGCCCGAATACAAATCCGCCCATCAACCCGGCTTCCCAGAGACGGTGGGATGAGCCGCTCTGCAAAGTAGTTCAGGAAAACCTAATTCTATCTTCTGCTACCACTGCGGAGCGTGCGCGCCTGCTGGCTGTGGGAAATTGGGAGTCAGGCCTTTGGCTTCACGCACTGCCGTCGTCGAATATTGGCACCTTGTTCGACGATACTACTTTCCGCCTAGCTGTTGCCCTACGCCTTGGCGCTCCTTGCTGTTCTCCTCATCGCTGCCACTGTGGCGAAGTTGTCAACAGCCTCGGTCACCACGGTCTGTCATGCTGCCGAAGCGCGGGACGCATAGCGCGGCACGCGAATATTAACGACATTATCCGACGAGCCCTTGTCACCGTCGGCGTCCCGGCTGTTTTGGAACCGCATGGGCTGGCACGCGACGATGGTAAGAGACCGGACGGTATGTCATTATTTCCGTGGAAGATCGGTAGACCTTTAGTGTGGGACGCTACCTGTGTCGACACTCTTGCGCCATCCCATCTTCCTAGCTCTTCGTGCTGTGCTGGTGCTGCCGCTGCGGCTGCGGAGAACCTCAAGCGGCGGAAATATAACAACCTTGTCGGCAGTTATATTTTTGAGCCGTTTGGGGTTGAAACTCTTGGGCCGTGGGGACCGAGTGCTCATGCGCTTTTTAAAGATCTCTCTAAACGTTTAGTTGACACTTCGCGTGACCCAAGGGCTGGCTTTTACCTCGGTCAGAGATTAAGCATTGCCATTCAACGTGGCAATGCCGCCAGCCTTCTGGGCACACTTCCAGTCGACAGCGATGCGGATGAGTTCTATGACGCCATTTTTTAGTTAGGAGTAGGTTTAAGTGTATATATAGTTTTAATACAAATAAATAAATTAAGTAAATCAGAAAAAAAAAAAAATTTAAAGTTTGATGTAACCTACATCAGCATATAAAGTACTTGCGGAGTAGTTTTGAAATATTGAAGTCAAACTAAGCAACATGAAACTCAGACCTTGAGTTCACACTGCAGCCAGCTACGCAAAAGTACTTAAAATCATAACGCCACAACAAAAGCTTTACGCAACCATAGAAATGCGAGTTTCCTACAATTGTTTTAAAGCTAATCTGTTAGTTGTGCGGAATAAAAACAGCTGCGGTGCGCCGTGCCGGGCGGCGCTTGGTACACCTTGGTACGAAACGTGCGCGCGCGCCGACACATTATCACGACGACCCGGGCAGCGCACTTGTTAGGTGACGAATTGAGACCTAACTTATACATGCTAAAGTATAATAATAAACAGAAATGAATACTTCAAGAAACATAATTCAGACCGGACTCCTCGGGTAGAAAGAAAAGATAACATGTTTATTTGGCACACAAGTATACACAATGAAGTAACAATTGCTTAAATACATCAACATTGTTGTCAGATTGGACTTTTGGATTGCATAGAAAAACGAAATGATGATGAGGTCACTAGGATATGTCTAGAAAGGTATCTTTGAGATAAAGAAGTGTATTGCGCATACCCCAAATAAATTGGCATTACGGCTAAGAATGATAAAGGCGATGAAGTTTTAAACAAAGTAAAAAAAAAAAATAGTCAACTAATCACAGGTCAAAAGATGTTTGTAATAACAAAATGGTGGTGGCTAAAACGAAATCGTTTAACTACATCCCGCCCAAAGAGATGAAACACAGCATTCAACAAACGTGACAATTTGCTCCACAACCGCTCGTTATGACATCAAATAAAACGACGAAAATAGAACCGCACATCTGTCACAGGACTAGAACGGAAACGGCACTACATTCCGAGGCAATTCCGTAAATATTAATATTGTGTTTTAAGTAGTTATCTAACCCGGCAGAGAACATGCAATTATCAAAGGAACAAGTTCTCACGAGTACCCTGTATTTAATTTTAATATAATGTCCGTTACGTAATCACTACAAGTGATTACTAAAGCTAATAATATTATAATGTGCACATTTTTGATCTTGAAGATCGCTCTAAAACAATAGGCAGAAGACACAATTTAAATTCTTGGGAACTGTAATAAAGTATACATTGTACAGATTTCAATTAACATGAACGTTTAACAATCAGATTTCCACGAGTAATTTTAAAATCAATTGAATATACAGCGGAAGTACACCGTAATGATAGAATTATGTGTGAGAACATCCTTCTGTTAACTGCACTTTCAATTTGTTTTTCTTACTAATTGTATCTCGTTCGTGCCTTTGTCAGAATCTATTAGATGTCAGAGGCCATTGGTTAATGGGCTTGTTAATAAACATTAAACTATGTAAACTGTCAATTCAGTTGGCATTGGAACAGCAGTTAAAAGCAGGAAGCAAGTCACTGGGAAAAGCAAGGAAAGAGAAAGCCAACGAACCAGTCCCAAAGGACCAAATAAATTAATTACACAATCGCATACAATGTTTTATTTCTTCAATCATATTTTTAGAGAAATGCAAAGCGCCATGTAAATGACGTTGTTTGTTAAAGTACATAATATGTACCAAATACTCGTGTAGCAACATCGACGTAACAATGACGTTGGAGCTCGCAAACAGTACGGATAACTTCAGCAAACATGCAGTGTGTAGGTAAGGTTTGTTCAAATTCATATTTATCTTTCAACGCGACAATGGAAAATATGGAAACAATGGAACTCATTATAAGTTGCTTTACTGACCTGTGAGTTTAATCAAAACAGTTTGTATTGCGTAAAATATATTTGAAACAACTAATCAAAACAAAATATATTTTGGTCTTTGGAGGCAGACAATATGTCAATATTCGTTTCGTATTAACACAAGTCAATCGGTATGTAAGTCTTCAGAAGAAGCCATTAAAATGACTGTATAAATCAGAATAAAGATATAAACCTTTTATTAAAACAAGACTGTAAAACTAAATCTAAAGCAATTCTCAGAAAAGACAGTCGTAAAAGGTAAATGGCTTCCAACATTAACACTAGAATGGGCACGCCACGATTGAGGCGGTAAGGCCCCTCTTTGAGGCGTGGCTGGAAAGGCCTCACGGCGTCATAACCTTCCGCATGGCGCAGGTACTAACCGAACATGGCAAGTTCGGGCCGTACCTGTACAAGATCCGTGCGGAGGTGACGCCCGGGTGTCGTCACTGTGCGGAACGCCCGGTGGACACGGTGGAGCACACGGTAGAGGTGTGCCCCGCTTGGGAAGAGCATCGCCGTGTCCTCGTGGGGGCGATCGGAGGCGATCTCTCGCGCCGGGGCTTGGTTCAAGCCATGCTCCGGAGCGAGGAGGAGTGGCAGGCGGTCGCCTCCTTCTGCGAAGCAGTAATGCTAGCAAAGGAGGAGGCTGACCGTATCAGGCAACGGCGCTCACGCCGCAGCCGCCGCCGTAACCCCGATCCAAATTTCCGGCCACCGTAGACGCGGGCTTGCGGACGGCGGGCAATGGGTAGCTCGCTGTCCGTTTGTCCGGTAACAGACCGGACCGAGCCCAAGTCGTTTACGGCGCGCACTGTTCCCGTGCGCCTCAAGGAGTTGTCAGCAAACCGTAGGGGCCCAGTAGGGTCGAGGCCTAGTCTGGGGCTCTGGGAAGGTATGAAAATGCATACCAGGGCCCTGGAACCAAGGCAGGGAAGGAACAGGGTAGGATTTTAGTCAGTAAAAGTCTGACACTATTTCCCGCTCCGCCCAAGGGCGGGATTTGTCATTGGATGATTTTACCTACCGTAAAAAAAAAAAAAAAAAAAAACATTAACACTAGAAACGTAGGAACTCGCGCGTTAATGTCAGCCAGCAGTGAAATGGTAACTACAGGTTACTCGCAAAATTGCAAATACCAACGCAAATTACATGAACTTCCCAATTTCTTATTAAATTGAAAATGAGGCGAATATGCACAAGGTTTCTGATTACAAACGTAGAATTGATTGTGAGCTGGGTTAAATTGCTTTCTGTATTTCTACGCACACAATTTACGAAGCGAGAAATCCTTTTGTAGAATATTTTAGTTGTGTGCCGGTTAGATAGGGATGCTGCAAAGCAGAAGTAAGGAATAGTTTCGTGCAATGCTAATGCATTAATAAATCCATTTTATCTAAATGATTTATTTAGTTATCTTGAAACTCCCGTTAGAAACCCACTCACAACTAAAACAAACTATACGCCTTAAGCAAAACAGCTACAGACTATGTATGGTCACGCGTAAAAAATTAAACAGAATTTATAAATTAATTACACCTATTTTCGTATAATCCCACTGCAAATAACAGGACTAATAAATCAGAGCTAATCTTGAACACCCACACGCAAGCGTCTGCGAACAATCCAGACCATACATATAATGTAAGAAATATGTAACCTCCTTAGATGAATGTGAGCAAGAATCTCACATCACTGTGTGGTATGTGGCGCGAGGTACAGGCTACAATTATTTGAGGTCAGGGAGCACGTTGTGACCCTTAAGTTACCGAGACTGGCATAATACTTGGAATTTTTATTTAAGTCCTACCAGTGCTATTGAACGGGGTGTGTGAGATTGTAAACAGAATGCTTTAGAATGATTACGATGGAGATAAAATAAGACTTTCTTAACATACAGAGAAATCTCTGTATGCTGCTTTAAAACGGAAATCTTTGCTTACAGATTAGAGGTTAAATCAAAAGTAGATTGTAAAATGAAATTACTAATGTTGTAATGATTAGACAACATTTTTAGCATCTTATATTCCAATGCAATGAGACATATGAAATGATAGTTTTTATGATTAAACAATAATCTAAATGTAATTAAGGATTACGTAGCCTGCGTCGTCGTGGTCGGCCGGGGAAGGTGGTGTGACGATCTTATCATGTTCGTAAAGCACCTTGGTCAGGGATCGCTTTAGACAAAGAGGTTAGAAAAGAGAAAATAGCCTTTGCGCAAATAGTGCAATACAATGAAAGCTAGAAAATAATGTTTTGGCAGCAAATTACAAGGTTTTGAGAAGTATTCTTAAAACAGAAAAAGTATTTTTTTAATATTACTATAACTACACTAGCTTTGTACTAGTATGAGAAAATGAGTGTACTATACAGTAAATTACTACTGTACCCTACTAATGTAAACCTACATCAAAGCTTCACATTCCAACACAGGAAACAAATTGGTTGGTAATCTACACCTACTATCATTAAATGTCGAAACATTCACATTTTCGGCTACAAGCACGTGCAATTGCAGTGAATACAATACTAATAATATCAATAGCGTATAGCAAAACTAATTTATTCGAGACGCGACCAGCCCATCCATTGTAGCGATCGCAACATTCCATTGTGTGGTCGTGACCTTCGCATCATAGAATGTTTGTCAGATTAATGGTTGCCAGTGGGCGGCGATGGACCTGTTCACTCATTTTTTGTGTGGGATTCTCTGAAGTTTGTGAATGGCAAGGATTGAAAAATTGCAAGTAAGTTGTGGTTGTATTGTAAAATGTGCGAGCTTGGAATAAAGTTATTAAACGTTTATTTGGAAAGGCCTGTTTGTATGGGCCTTCTTATTTAACGATTTTGGCCATGAGCCTGAATCATCTTTTTCACTCTGATGATCACATCATCTGGCAAGAATTTATTTGCACGTTCAAACACCATTAAAATTACGACCATCGAAATTCTTCTACGTTCCTTATTTGATTTGTAACCGTGTGTAATTTTCTATTAACACAAAATGCATGCGTTATGCCTATCCGCAATTTGTGTACATGAGTAACTAATGTAAATATTTAAACACTATAATTTGAAGGTCATGGGCTGAATTAATGTATTTTTTCGTAAAGACCGAGACTAAAGGTTAAATGACCGGACCTTCTCAAGATCATAGGATGGTGTAATGAAAAACACAGAAAGCTAAATTCGACATAAACAAATACAAAGCAATAACGACCGGCCTGCCCCAGAATCGTAGATTGTTTTGAAATGCGCACCGAAAGATCAAAATAAAGAGGAGTAATAAAATTGGATTTCTACTGAAATAAAAGGAACTTAGTTCTTCGCAAAACTTGTGATCGTTCAAGGAAATATTCCTTTAACATTCTTTCTCGGTAGCACATTCGGTAACCCGATAGTTCTAAAACAAAGTCAAGCTTCAGTGTACACGAATCCGATCACCAAATTGGCCTTCAATATTGCTAAATATTATACCGCCATCAGGTATCACTATATCATTAAGGGAAATTACATCCGCAATTTATTCTACCATGTCGTGTGTTCACACGTTTATAGATCTCGACATATTATTTACGTCAATATTAACTAAAGGTACATAATTATTTCTGCCTTGACATCCATGCAGTATGAGCCCATTAGCATGTTGCACTAGGGTGGAAACGACGACTGAAGTATAGCTGAAGCCTTAATGACTTCGTTTAATCACGGAAGAATCTTTGCGGAAGCGTTTGCTTCGCTATCTCCTGAATATTTTTGCTAACTATCAGTTTCTGACTAGACATAATTATTTTACATGCTACCTACATGGACCATCCAGCATCCTACAATTTTTTAAATACTTAATAACACAGCTCGTATAAGTAATTTACACTGGTATTTATAAATGATGGCTTAGCAATCATAACAACTTATGTTATTACAAACTTAAGATGCAATATTATTTCTGGTATGTGAATATAACTCGTCTATCAACGATACTCCATCTTAAACAGTACACTATATTTACGTTGTTTCACTATTTCAACAATAAACTTAAATTTTTTACGAGATTTCAAGTGCTTCAGGCTATAAACGGAGGTCGTCAGATATAGAAGTCAACGATCCGAACGCCTGTTTGTGACATCTATATTTGCTAATCTATAGACACATTTACAAGGCCTTAGATGTCAATGAATACAAAAAAAGAAAAAGCAGTGACAATATACAATAAATTAATTCCACTATATAAAGAATCATCAGGTTTCTGACAGTTTCTGAACGCAAATTTGTTTTTTTATAAAAGAGCAACAAGCTCAACTAAACACAGACAAATTGATATCACCTCTAAATGTGCCTCCAAAGGTTTGAATTGTTTGTAAACAATTAGCGATTCCTGCAGGAAATTCCGTAACAAGCCGACGATTTAATTTCTTGTTTTAAAAAATAAATATTCATGAATAAAAGATGGCGGGTTGCCCTAAAGTTCACACGCTGAGCGTTAACCTTCATGGTCCTGAACAGGTTCCATGTCAAAGATATAATTCTAATTTTGTATCATCTTTTGCGTCTTAATATTGTGTTATTGGCCCCTCAGGTATTAAAGTTAGCATTTGTTTACCACACAGTTCTCTATTCATATTTTTTGTGGTTATTCTTGTTTTATTTTCTTTGAACCTATTATCATATTATTTTTCCTCTTCATTTATTGCTCATGCGTTTCAACAAACTTGAATTTTGTCATCATCTGTAAGCAACCACTAATTACTTTCATACCCTTTCACTATTATGTTTTAAAAAAGTATGAATTAAATATTTACTTAAAAGTTCACCCAAGGCTTCATTCTCTTTTATGAAAGAAGAGTTTAATTGAAGTTTATAATTAAAGCGCATTGTACTAAGACTTACATTAATTTGCTCTGGGCACGCTGGGACCGTTACGTAATACAAAATAAGTTGACGTTTATTTTTTATATCATTGATAGTTTCAAGTCATTCTAAATTTTTTATAATAACTAGAAAGGTAAAAAAGAAAATCTTATTCAAGAAAATTGTTTTTCAGAAGGTTCGAAGCATTATAGCCAAAAAGTCTAACTTTCTTGTCATATCCAAAAGTTTTAAGAGCATCAATCATGAAATGAGCTCTTTTCTCTTTGGCTTTAGATATGACGGCTATTGTTTTATTGATTCTGTTGTTTCTTCTTTATTTTGAATACTGTTTCTTCATTGTGCCCCCACTTGTACCAACAGATGACATTTCCCCAGAAATAGATGTCCTAACATCTCGTGCAGTTTCGTAGAAATGGCTAATCTCCTTGTAATCTAGATTGGACGAATCGTACGCAACAGATCGTGTCCGCCGGATTAGTAGCACTTTAGATACAGCAGATTACGCAATTTCATTCATTTACACTGACTTATCGGCAACCAGTATCTTTTGAATAACTTGTTTAAACATCCTACTAATTTTCCTTGCATCGTACTTGGGGTCTTACTTAGTAAGTTCTTAGTATCTTTTATGGGAATCAGTTCGGAAGAGGTCATGAACCTTATAAAGTATAGTAATTCAATAAACATTTACCAGCCATAACATTCGTAAGAATCGTATGGTAATTGAGGAAGATGAGCAACAGCGTACAACTGCCCTCTGACATCACCACCAAACTCAGGGATGTCTCATTCGGATTTGAAGCCCCGATGACATCCTTAATGACGCGAATTATATTTCTGAAAGCACGTTTCAAGCTGTTCCCATAGTTCAGATAGGTGTGTACTTAGTCGTTCGCCATACCACAACAGTTTTGCAACGCTTTGCCCAACCTCCGGTTTCGATCTAAAGACGACACCACGACATGAACCGTGAGAAACGGCAAGGTCTGATGCAAGAAGACGTGAGTGACGATAGTAACCAACTAAACTTGTGTTAACACCCTTCGTATAAGCAAATAAGGTACAGTTTCCTCTGAATAAACAGCAAAGGATTATACAGAGGCCTCGTTACTAATTGACGAGTTAATTCGTTCATACCATAAGTCTAATGACTCGTTAGTTTTTTCTTGGGAATAGTTTGAAGTCATTGGAAATTATTGAGGTGCAATGGAGCACTTGCTTAACGAAAATCTTAATCTTAATCCTCGTCATAAAGTCAATCGAACGTCATTACTGATAATGACGTAGATTTAATCATTGTCCATTGATCACTCTATAGATAAGATTGCCTAAATAACTGGTAATTTTATCTTTAATATTTCATATATTTGGTGATATGTTACTGTTAATCTGCGCCGAAATCTGGGAACTACGTAATAAATTGTTGTTATAATAAAGCCACGTTTTGGTTACACATGTTTGAGTGGCTAATTTTCCTAGAACTAATATGATACTTTTACATAAATGATGTGTGAAAGTTATCACATTCAGTTTTATGACAAGCGCGCCATTGCTATTTATTTTTGGATGAAAAATGATCTAATAACTTCTTCCACCTTAAGTGCGAGGGGGAGTGTCAGACTTTTACTGACTAAGACCCTCCCGTATTCCATCAATTGCCTTTTGTGTTCCAGGACCGTGGTCACTGTTTCGAACAAAATTGCAGCATTGCTACGTGTATATTATGCGATGCGGGTATACTGGAATTTTCAGACACTGTAGTTATCATAGCGATGATATCTATGATTACGGGCAGCATTATTTTATGATGGACTGTCATGACGTCTATCTTAATTGTTGTATCACAATTGTATGTTGCTGCCACAATTACATTTATTACTATTATAGAAACTTCTCATTACCAGATCATATCTGTATTTACTGCGTTACAATACCACGAGTCAAGGCCTGGTATTAAAATCTAAAGGAATAATAAAAAAGGCAAACGTGTTGGTTTTTATTGGCTAACAGCAGCGTAAATAGGTAAGGCCGAGGATTTTGCCGCAGTCTCGGAAAATGCTAGCCATCACGTAACGCCTATTTTTTTTCTACAAATATAAAGCTGCTAGTATCTTTTAATAGTATACGGCTGTGTCGATGCGTGTAAACTGATATCATATGTAAAAGCTAGGAAAGCTAAGCAACAAAAAGCAGAATATATTTTACAAGGCGGATACTAGAGATAGCGTGCACGAGGAACTGTATGTAGTCTCCGCAACTGATTTGTTTCTTACATCAAGTCTAGGGGATTGTATGAAAGTGTGCGCATGTGACGAAACGACAACTGAGAGACTAAGATCGGCGATCAATTAGATAGGTTTACGAAAAAATCGCGTCGTTGTCGCTCCCGTGTGTGCATCTTCTAAATCTCGGTGAAAAGACAAGACAGAGACACATTTGCTAAATGAAATGATAATTCTGTAACAAATACAAAACATCGCGCCGAAAGCTAGTTAAGCTCTATTACAATGATCGCATTCGACCTCTGAATAATGAATTGATAAGGAAAATAGAATATTTATGCGGATGGCAATAAACATAAACTCGCACACAATGGCGCCATAATGCAAACTATAGCTGTACAGATGTGCGTGTTAAAAGGAATATGTAATGATATTCAGATGCATCTAGCTGGACTAGAAGCTGACCTCAATTTAGCTGCAGTAACGCTAGAAAAAGAATATTGAAAAATAATTCTATGTTTTTTCAAAAAATCACAGAAAATGTAAAGCAAGTCCAAAGACCAGCATCGATTGAAAACTGGTACTTATTTATTAAACGCTGCCGTTTCTTGCGAGGAGATATTTTTATTAGAGACTATACTCGTACCCCAAATACAATCCAATAAAACTAGAATCTACAATAATAACAAAAGATAACTTCAAACAATGAAGACCGTCCCCAATCGAAACCACGTGGAGGCATAACGTGCCGGTAATAAAGTCACATCTGTGTATTAATAGTGACAGATATAGCACTACTACTCGTTCTCAACTAATTTAACGATGAACACAACAGTATGAAATGAGATCGAATAATAAAGAAGAGTAGTTAGATTTAGACGAAGTCATCTTTGAACAACGAACATACAGCCTTTGAACTATAACTGTCAAGGATAAACGAAACGAAAATATAATCGTTGCTAAAATATGAAAAGCAAAGTTTACTTGGAATACAAAAATGATTAGTGAAGTCCCGTTTTTAAACTACATGTATATACACAAACACAAATATTACAGTGGCCGATGCTAAAAAAAATCTCATGGCGATGTGAAATAAACTAGATTCACATCGCTAGAGGGTCACTGACAAATACCATATGAGCATCCTTCACCTACATAGTACAAAAAGCAGCCGTAAAAAGAACATTAACGTAAAATTTGGCAATGTATAATACATAGTAGCCTTGGCTTGGCACTCCGAGGATAGATGGCCGAGACCCATTTGATCTGGCCAGTGACGCGACCCCAAGTAGTGCGAGATGAGTGTGAGCCACGGGAATGGAATGTAAATAACTAACATTTGCTCTCGTGAATGAGGCTATTAGGGGGCACGCTCTTTCTCTGTAGAGAAAAGTAAATATGTCATAGTATGGGGCTAGGGAGAGAGGATAGATCATTTGTAACCACTATAGAGTGCATTATTTATGGATTCAAACGTTGGTAAATTGTAAAGTAGTCACGAGGGATTCTCAAGATTTCTTCTTAAGTCTTATGACAAAATAAAATAATATTCATTGTCTGGTTATCTGTATAGTCGTGTTTATTTTCTGTTGAATGAAAAAATGAGTAAATATTGTAAAATAAATGAGAGATGATTTATTGTGATGTTTATTGTTGTCATTTCTTCCGGCTTACAGCTATTTAAACAATACTTCTAATGTTACGCTACTACTTACTTAAATAAAAAAAACGGTTTCACTCAGTAGTTTGCAGTATTTTCCAGGCTATTTATTATTCAACGACAGACGCAGTTTTATGACCAATACAGAAATGCCAAGACCGTGTCGAAGGCTCTATGAAGACAAATATGAATATGAGGTGTCAATGACAATAGTACTCACACAGCCTTAGCGCACATGTCCACTAGACACACACAACGTGTTAAACAAGAACAAATTAAAGTAAATAGTAGAAATAAAAATATTCGACACGACACTCTGTTCACAGACAGACATAGTGACTGAAAAACAGACGGGTTATCGATACATAATAACAAAAGTTACATTTAAAATATATTTTTTATTTCAATAATGTTGCTTATCTGCAAGTTTGTTTTCGCTTCCGGGATGAGCAGAACTGAGAGCGATATCAATAACGGGCATCGCCAACATAAACTTGCACACCACAGTGGAAGTTGGAACCAGTTAGAATAACACATTACGATTGAATACGGTAGAATCGGTGAATGCCTCCTAACTCGGGGTAGCATACCATGCATCTCGAATTTCTTGCCGACGGCCACGCAAGTTAGGTTTAGGTTACGTTAGTGGCAAAATTAGTAGACGAAACAGTTTCAAAACAATTTAAGATCCAAGACGAGACTAGATCTAATGATTTAACAATAAATAACAATCAGTCATAACATAATAGGCGGATATTTCACGCAATGGATCAGCACAAAATAATTAACAAAGAATAACAAATTCAAAAGAATTATAAACTCCGTTACAAGATGATCTCAAACTGATAAAAAGAGAGCTTCTTATATTAACGGCAGCTCCTAATCAAGATCTATGTTGAGGTCAACAGTTCTGAAAGAAACTTCCAAAGATCGTATCCCGAGCTAACGAATGGCGAGCACCTACTTATTGGCTGATATTATCTTCTCAAGAACGTTACTTCTTAGTGACGCCAACCTTCTGATAAATGATAAAAATAAAATTGATTTCAGTTCTAAAACTAGAGACAAGTTTTATTCGGAAATCTAGAAATCGAACAAGCATACTTGTCGAAGCTTCATTTGCGGAGGTATATCTTCAAAAGAGTTTCTGAAAAATAGTGACGATGACCAGTTTACAACCACTAAATCACTTCGTAAAAATATAACTATTAACTAAGAGTGTGTTCTATGGACCCTGGTTTTCGAAACTGGGATTGGTGTTCGATAATTTTGGAATTGACAGACCACAAATGTGTCAAAAAGTACGACAGACAGAGTAGTTGAATAAAATCAAGGATCTCATATACCCTACTAAATATCTCCATTGCAACCTGCATAACCTGTAGAATCTAAAAGTTGATTTTTCTAGGTAATCGATGTCCTAAAAATTATGTTTACCAACATCCATTACGTAAAGGCGAAGATGTAACTCTGTTCCGAACACGTGCGGTTACAAACAATCGAAATTCGTTTTTTAAACACCACCGCAGCACGCACAATAGGTAGCAAATAATGTGTCGCAATGAATGAAAGTTGTGAAAGAATACGAGAAACCCGTTTACGTAATACACGCAAAAATTCGACCGACAATAGACTTTTACATGGTTCATGCACATGCACTACACATTTTTATACTCCAAATGTTTTGGGGAACGTGCTAGCATTTGTTGGAATTTTAAACAGTGTCGATTGCCAAGATTGAGAAACACATTTAGCATCACAATTGAAATTAGCTATGGTTTCACTTCGTATTAGAAATGAGTGACGCATTTATACGGCGTAATCGATATACATACAAACATATATTCGTGAAGTCTTTAAGTTCTTTTCCACTATGTGTTGGATAAACTCTGAGTCCAATTTAGGTTTCAAGTAATAACACCTGCAACAATCTTTTCCTTATTTGGTTTCTTAATGTGATTTAAATTCTGCCACGTCTATTATAACTAAGTCCAGAACAGTCAGGTTAACTGCAAGAAGAGCTATAATCATTCTTCTTTGAAGCTTTTCTGGACAAAAGTTGACATATACTTAGCACACAAACATTGGCCATACTTGAACCAAATATATATACACATTGATAAACATATACAATACTGCAGTATGATGACATCACTCTTATTCAAAGGTGCATTGGCCAGTCGAGTCATACGATTCCGATTAATTTAACCACCTCTAAATAAACGATGATTAGGTATGTTATGTAAACGATCAATCGATTAAGCATAGAGCTGAGAAGCTGTCCTTGTTTTAAAAGTATTGATATGTTTCTATTTAATCCATAACATTAGAGTATGTGTGAACAATTTTTATTATCCATTCATACAAACCGGGTCTCTGTCTAAAAATATTCGTACTCTTTATATCGGCCTCGGATTCTACAGATCAAGTTCTTCAGATTGGAAACTGTGTTTAACTAAAAGTTGTCAATGCCGTATGACGTCGATGCTTTCATCAATATATGTATACGCTAGTATTTATACGTCGAGGAGGTCGCGGTGACGTCGTCCCGTTCAATAATTCCGGTATTATTGAACTGTATCGGTGTCTCGAGTGGTCTAGATCTGACAGAGTTGGATTAATGGTGCCATGACATCACTTTACGACTTGACCCTTGCTGTTACAGACCAATTCAAAATGTTAGGCGGTATTCTTTCAATCACTGAATTCTTGCCGACGAAGAATGCGGTGTTTACCTACTCATTTTGATTCTGATTCTGCAGTTTTGTTGGAATGGTTCAAATCAATAGTATCTTTTTCAAACGTACGTGCAAACGTTTAAATACTTATTAATTTGAGAATAAATATTACGTGTCCAATAAGTTAATTTAATACAATCTTATGGCACAATAAAATCTGCAAACTTTTGTTCTGTGGCCTTAACTTCATTCATAGTAATAGAATTTAATGTCCAAAGTAATTTATTATCAATTGTTTGCATACCATATAGCCGAATCGGTACTGCCTTGGTCTGGCTTTTAATTTTGTGGGTCATGCATGAAAGCGGACGATATTATATTGATTAACCAATATTAAGAACGTCGGGCTATTTGTAGGGCTATGAGTCAAGCACTTGATCAATATGACTTACGTTTCCTTTAAAATGATTTATTTCCGTTAATTTAGGTACATAGTTTAATCTAACTAGGCAAGCATTGATATACCACATAACATAACCTAATTTCGCACTAGATATACAGTAAGGTACGGTTCGTTTACCAATTCCAAATGCTTCGTAAATGTCAAGAGTTCGTTTTATTCATCCACTCGTAAGTTACATTTTGGTAAATATTCCCTAGCAACCACTTCAATATCAAATGGAGTCTGTATTTCTTTCTGTCTGAAAAAATGAAGAAATATTAAATTTATTTATAGTTGATACTTCTTCCTTTCCCTCAAGCACTTTATCATTGTACTACATTTTCTTTTATTCCGATACTCTGAACTCTTTCAAATCAATTGATATTTTATCAGATCAAAGATCAATTGCCAATACCGTCAGAATTGCTTCAATTAAAATGTCCTCAACGACATTCACCATTACATCAGTATTACAAAAACTAATGGTTCCAATTTAGTACACTTGGTTCCCTTTATAAATAGTCGGCATTCATTCATAGTTCGTGCATTCTTGTGGCGTTATCAATAGAATGCTTTAATTGTCACGACGCAGGGTAAGGGTACTTTGTTATTGTAATACGACACTTTTCTGATGTTTGATGATAACGTGGTTATATTCTCTTTGATGATGACCCATATTTGAGCATTGATATATATGTACTACGCACATTTGAGCTTCACTTCCTTTTTGGTTACACAAGGTTTTAACGGTTTAAAGACTCCTCGAGAATGCCTTGAAGCATTCGAAATTCGAGTCGAGACCGAGTATTTGGGACAGATAAATAAAACAAGTCTGGGTATTACTGATGGGTAAGAAATATATGTACCTATGCTACTCAAAGATGTCGGAAAATAAATTTAGAATTTTACACCCACATATAAAACCCAGACAGATTTCCAATAAAGACTCCAGATATAATTCAGACCTATTTTTGTCGGCCTCTACTGCGTCGCACAACCGCTAATTATTTTAATTTTATAACACGACTAAAATATTTATTGATAGTAAAAATAAAACCATAAAAACAAGAGTGGTTATGTGATAGAACAATTTCCTGTCGGCTATAAAAAGCTTAAGTCATGACAGATTAAGTACGGTTGGAGCTATTGGTTCATGATCAGGCGATTAATGTGAAACTGAAACTTTCTTTCTTATGCTGAGTGATATAAAACATAAATCTATCATTAGTATCATATCACGTCAGTAAAAGTATATTGACGGGCATGCAACTACTGTTATTACAGCTCATAATTTCAGGATGCTAAAGTACGCAGGACTGTTTTGCCGACCAGTAGTTAGGAAGACGATTTATAGCCAAGACCACACAAGTAATCTAATCACATTGCTTCCACACAATATGAAAACTAATATAAACTTCCAGTGAAAATATCTTAAAGGTTATCGAATCCAGAAATAGCGTTTATAGTCATTACGTTAAATGGGAATCGACGCATATGTTCTATTGACGTAGGCTTCAATTCTCCGATGGCCTCTTGAGGGACCCCAAGTACTTACTCATGTACATTTGCTGGCTTTCTATTAGGTGGAATAAGTTTTGGTAATAAATATTTTCTTCTGTTCGAATTATTGTCGCGTAGGTAATTTTACCCAACATATTATATGCCTTTTCCGAATTAAGATTATAGTAGTTAGATTATATTACTTACTTTACCCTGATATATGAACTTCATTAGTCACCTAACAAAGTTTTAGGACCATAAAACTCTGCTATCGTTACTGAGATCATAAAAGTGTAGCAAATCGACCCACAATAGAACCACCGTGCACCACTTTATAATTGTGGTCATTTTCTTCAAAGGAAATAATATAAATCTCAGATTTAACTGTTTTTAAGAAAGTATAATATATAAACTAAGTGACTGACTTCCGTAATAATTAAGTAACTGGTGTATGTAATCACTACTCTGGTTCGTGCAGTACTTTCACTGGGAGAATTTATTAAATTTCACTGTCAGATATTCTATCACCATTGTTGTTATGGCATCGGTAAGCATGAACCAAGCGGCAGACTCACACCTAGCACAAACTGTTATAAGTAGTTACGGCAAAATTACTTATTGCAATACAAATAATTTAATTTTCATTAACGACACGATTTGTACAAATGACAAGTAGGTTGTGTGTGAATACGTAGCTTGCGATATGTAATATTATGCGGATATTGACACAAGCACATTACGGCTTACAACATCATTTAAAGGAACGAATCGGCAAATCAAAAGGTATATTCGACATTGCTTTATCCATATTGATCTATCGGTAGATTGGAATGACTTTTACAGACCATAATTCATTAATAAGAATGTAGTGGATGATTTTTGTGGTTTGACTCAATATGAAACACGTGAATGCTTAGTATCCATACTTCTATTATGTAAACAAGTTCTAATTTTATGTTTGAGATAGAAAAGAGTATTTATATGTACACACGTATCCTTCATGAATGTCATGAATTATTACGTTCTAATACTACACTATGGCTGCACTCATTTCTAAATATAACCGCTGATAGAGAGATCCTAGATGCATTGAAATTAACGAACAGTTGGACAATTTTAGAAAACTTATAATTCAAGACAACGCTATACAATATTCAGGTAAAATGCTATCGTGTAGCAATAACTTGTACTTCTCACGCGATTTGATGAAGACGTTTGGTAATTCTATGATGGTTACTATCTTTTACGTAACCACGAAAGATAAAAGTTGTGTACATCAAAAGATAAAGAAAGTTATATCTTATTTGTGGACCGTGTTACAAAGATTATGTTCACTATAAATAAGATGGAAGTTATTCACAGGATCAGATAAATGACGCCGGCTACCAATTGAAAGGTGATAAGATAGTATTTTTGGTTGTCTTAGTCATCCAAACATGCTACCAGACTTTCAGCCGTATTTGCTATATGCTTCTACGGGTCAACTAATCCACCTTGTACCAACTAAAATAAGAAATGATTCAAAGGTGAAACAGGTAATGATGAGGAACACTACTGCCATTGGGCTCAGGTCAGAATTGGTTAGTGTTGACAATAATAAGCCTATCATAGCAATCATACATGACAATAATGAGATAACTAATATTATACGTAATAACCAAACAGAGTGAAACAAAATAATCCACCATACTAATACTGCTCGATAAAATCAAGTTTCTAATTTTATACTCCTTCCCCCACTGACATAACACAATTATTTCGGTGCTGGGGACAAAACCATCGATTATGCGTGTATATTTTTTTTTACACTTCGTAAGTGTAAAACCACATCGACCGCTTTGTATTCTACAAATTATATTCTAATTCTATAAGAAAAAATGTTGCTACACAATCTGTGTGTTTATGAAAGAGAGTCATCGACCCCGAGGCACTCGGTGCTTTTGTATCAATTTTAATCTTAAACTCCTTTCTTCTTAGTAATATTAAATTTTAAGTTCTTTATTATTCAAAGCCAACGCAATACTGGGGTTTTTTTATGGTAGGTAAAATCATCCAATGAGAAATCCCGCCCATGGGCGGAGCGGGAAATAGTGTCAGACTCTTACTGACTAAAAACCTACCCCGTTCCTTCGTAGCCTATCGTGCCGGAGCCGGGCCTTCCTTTCGGAAGCTGACCCATGACCCAAGCAGGCTTCGATCCTGCCTGCCTGCAGCTAGCAGGCTGGGCCTCTACGGTTTGCTGACAGCTCCGTGAAGCGTGGGAACAGTACGCGCCGTCGACGACTTGGGCTCGGTCCGGTCGGTTACCGGACGATCGGACAGCGTGCTACCCATTGCACGCCGTCCGCAAGCCCGCGCCTACGGTGGCCGGAAATCGGGATCGGAATCCCGGCGGCTGGGGCGAGCGCCCCGTTGCCTCTGCCTAATGCGATTGGCCTCCTCCTATGCTAGCATTACTGCTTCGCAGAAGGAGGCGACCGCCTGCCATCCCTCCTCACTCCGGACCATGGCCTGAACCAAGGCCCGGCGAGAGAGGTCGTTGCCGCCGATAAGCAATACTGGGGTTAATATTCGTCAGTTATTTTCATAGTTAACCCCGTTCAAATATTTTCGAAGTTCATGAACCTGATTATCTTATACGTGATATTGAATACCAATTTTTTTTTTTATATTTGACGCCAAGACAATAATGAGGTCTAATATATTCAGATTTTTATCTTTGTCGACACCTACATTATTTCATCACCGTTTGCCCTTTCGCCTCTTAATGCAAACATATTGCACGCATCGCCTCCGTACTAATGCCCACCTGCTGAGACAATTAATTCTCATTAAACTTCATCCTCACCTTCTAGTTCCAAGCTATTTATAGCGCTTTAGGTCGGAAATTTTGCCTTGCTAGATAATAAAACCGGCCTGCCCACACATGATTACAAAGACCTTTGCACACCACCCTGACCGACCCGTCAACAAGTTCCTTAAAGGTGACACTCTTCAAATAGGCATAGGTTTGTGAAAGGCGGTGACGTCAGTTTGACTTCGCCTTCCTACGTAAGCTAGCGATCTTGAAAAATACCTGTGGACTTGCTTTATGATCCGAGATCGTATACATATAATATAATTAAGGGAATAGCGAAATCTTGACTTGACTAACAAAAGCACTAGTCCTTTTCATAATACAAAAAAAATCTACAGTATTCCTGGCAAAGATACATACATAACAAATTGAGGTACTTGAAATTGCTTCAAAGGAAACCGCCAAAATTGGGCTAAAGTATGCACAGAATCGATATGTATATAAAAAAAAAAAAAACTAGATTTTTTACTGATTAAAAAGAACATGTAACAATAATAACTTTCTATCGGAATGAGCTAAAAATTATGATTTTAAATATGGTTTTTAATTGAACGTAGTTCTAAAACTAGCTCTGTAAACAAGCTGTCAGGTCATTTTAAGTTCGTTCTAAAACTAGTAGGTCTAAAGAAGTTATTAAAAAAACACTATCTATTTTGTTTTAGCATTTTTGACATGAACATTATAATCGTTTATAAAAGAAAAAAGGACATTAGATGAATTATTGTTGTTTTAGTAAGTTATTTATTTATTTAACAATAACATCTTTCAAAATCGTGTATCAGCGACTGTTTCAAAACGAAAACATATCAAAATGTCAATGTCACGTAATAAAATAAGACGTGACTGAATAAGACGTGGCGTGAAAGGTCTAGTTACCAGGTCATAAAATCCCAAAAAAAAAATAATGCCACGTCACTCCTGTAGTGTCAAGTCTCGTCATTCGTTTTCGTACTTGTGCGCTTACGGATGTGCTTACTCGATTTACAAATATGTTTTCAAATAATTAAATCAATATGTCTATTTGACTGTTTGTATTTACAATACATTTTGGCATTATAAATACAATTCTTACCATTTGCCGCATAACCTAACCTAGTGA
Organism: Leucania comma; assembly: GCA_958295575.1. Classification (NCBI taxonomy): domain Eukaryota; kingdom Metazoa; phylum Arthropoda; class Insecta; order Lepidoptera; family Noctuidae; genus Leucania; species Leucania comma. The sequence goes on along the minus strand of OY282478.1, from coordinate 20,994,613 downwards.
CCCAAAAACATATTTTCTTCCTAATTCCCATAGATTTTTGAAAAAAATCTTTCTGATATTGATATGTACGTGTTTTATCTATTAAATAACACATAAATTATTCCTGTTCACATTTTGGCCCAACGATATATGGATTTCTGGCGGTCTCCTTTTATAAAGACGTCTTCTGCTCCCACATACTATGTAGCTCTAAATTCGTCATATGTTTCGATTACAATATAGGGCCCTCTTTCACACACTCAAATAAAATATCCGCTTTTAGCAGTACAAAGTTCAATAGCGTCCAATTTATCACCCGCTAGTTGTTACAGTGTCATCAACTATAAGTACCTTGTCATTGTTATGTATACCATGTGTCACAAAGTTGACAAAATTATAAACATTAGTTCGTTGTCACAACATCTTTGTTTCTGTGGGTACAAAGAGTGACTTTTGTTCTAGCCATAAATGTTTGTGAGTCATGCAGGAACGCGGAATATAGGTACAAATGTTTGCCAAAATTCAATTTGAGATAATGCTCTTACTGAATATTATATTCAGCTTTTTCTGCATTCAAATATTCTTATTTCGGTTAACCACTTTCATCGAATCGGTCCGACGAATGTTTTCGTATCCTATCCGCGAGGGTCATGTGTTTTCCATCTTCTTTAGGATGGAATAGGTAGGTACTCAACAAAAAAAAACAGTTCATTATATTATTCTACAATGTAGATGTTCTCTTCAAAAGTGCAGACGAGTTCAACAAGCTATAAGTACTCAAATTATAATCTATTACTCGATCTTGATGCGTTGATAAGATCTTGTTAAGTCCAATTAAAAATCAGTTTACTAAAGAGCGTAAAGATTGAAATGGATTAACAATTTTTACATCAAGAATAGAATTTGAATTAAACAAAAGGACCCAGATAAAGAGATCCTTAAAAAGCAAGATTTTGCCGAAAACCAAGAAAACTACGATACTAATACATGTACAGAAGTTGTTTAATAAATTTTCGGTAAGATGACACTTGCATATTGTAAAATATTATACAAAGCTTCGTTGTTGTAAGGAAGAAAAACAATATTGTTTGTATTTTTTTTTTAGTTTCCATAACAAACTGTTTAAAGCATTTCATTGGTAAATGATTCCATATTTTACTTTACTGACACGACTCTTTTGAAATGAAATCATCTCCTTTTTGTCATAATTCATTGTTTACCCGTCATCTAGACATTTCCTATTGTCGTGTTGTCTAGTTTTTTAATTATTTAACCTGTCCTAAAGTAGATTTATTTTGAAAACTTTATACGAGTCTCTCAAGTTATTCTGTTACTAATTTGAAATTCAAACAGTGCACCATTTAGAATACCAAGTACACTGCACACAGCATAATACTTTGAAAAATATTTCTTCCATGCCGTAATCAGACCCACAAAGAAACGTTGCACTGTACTAGCAGCAAAATAAATAAGTGTTGAGTCACCAGGAAAGTTCACGTTGCTTTATCATTATGTACTTCATAAGCATAGTTATGGCTATTTTTTATGTTCCTATTTCTAGATAAGAAGGTACTGTGTTTTTACTATGAAGAAAAAGTGAGCCAAGTGTCTAAGAATAAATTAAATGGGATTTTATTTCGTAAGACCTTGTGTCAGCGCGTAATTCGTGAAGTGAATGTTTTTTCTCTTTGCTATCACGCAATGAGATGCCAAGAGCTATATTTATATCTGTGTCCATTTGTGTTGTTTTCGGAATCCGTTATATTGACGTTATATTTAGGGGAGTCAGCTCCCCTCTGGCTAGACAGGAGGGGATCCGCCCTACCATTAGTAATGTGTGAGCGATACTCTGCAAATTCCATCAATAAAATTCGAGGTACTTGTAGGTGTTTCCTACTACGCAATTTTAAGTCAATGCTTGTCTCTTGACCCTTATACAATAACACTATTATATTTGTTTAGTCTAGAAAACTTATCAGTGTTTACTTTCACGACTCGACAAATAGATTAACCCAGTTGTAAATGCCAACACTTAAAATTGAATTAAAATTTATCATCGTTCATTCAGTTCCGGTTTGCTTCAGGAAGATGACACAGAATTTTAAGTCATCAGTGTTATAAATCCATATTCATTTAAATGTGAGTAAGCAACTGACGTAACTAAAGGCGTAACTAAGATCGACGTTAAGTAGGTAAAACACCATGCAGATGAAACGCTCGACGGAGTTCCAACGTCAAATACTGATTAGTCATTAGAAGAACAACAATAGCAGTAATTAAGTCCCGGTAAAATGCTTGATAAAATTGTATTGACGTCAATGACTCAGCCATAAGTATAGACTTGACCAGCCCGTAATAGAACATTGTCAATGTTACTTCAACCATGAAATTTCCTTCTGGTAAACCTGTGGTCAAAGGAAGCCAGGTCAAAATGCGCACTTACGTTTTAAAACAACAAGTTTGTGATATTTAAATCCAGTGTACCGTGATGATAGTAACTATTGAGCATTAACTAAAAGCTGGTTCATATACCTAAGGCGTCCTTCCTTAAAATCTGAATACCTTTGAGTTAATCTCGTCTTAAGAACTCACACAAAACCCGAGTCAAAGAAGCTACACGAATGATGAATAGCTTTTACAAAATGGGTCTTTAACAAAGAACATTATAACAGTATGGGGTCAATGTGTGATAAATCAGCCATTCAAACATGTTAAGTCATGAAAATAGGACGTTCACGATTGCGCACAGAGTCACAAGACTATTTGATAATGCCAAACATTTCAAAACAATTTGTTGAAAGCCGCCATATCGTCAAAACAGCAAAAAACAAGAACAAATGATTACCGAAATAAGGTATTTAACGCACCATTATGACTAAACAAAACACTGAGTAAAACAACTTCGAGAGAATCATTTGCATAATTGCCAGAAAAATTTAATAGCCAACAAAATACCAAAAGATATTTGGACAAAGAGAGTACAGCATCATTGCTTCTAGAACTATTATAATTCACATAGCGTGAAAACCGGATTTGGATTGTCCAGTTTCGCTTAATCTGGTGTATTTGCAGTGAAATCTGGCATATAAGGTACTGCAGCTCTTAACTTGGTATCATCTACTCTCACTTGAGCAGCAACAGCGAAGAAAACCATCAAGACACATTGTCACGCATCGTTAAAGTAAAAAAAAACAAACTTATGAATGAAACCTTGGTTAAACAGCTGATGCCAACTTTTTTAATGCGGCATTGCCATTTAAACTCCAAGGCGAAACGACAATACTGTAACGACAGACGATAAACAGGGTCCCTGTATTAAGCAGTTCGTTAATTTGAGGACCTTGGAGCTAATGAGGGATGACCCGGACTACCGGTTGCACATTCCAGCTGTACTTTATACATACAGTTATTATACCATATATGTACATACCTATGATGACAGAAACAGCTCTTTGTGGACCTTAAAATAAAAGCAGGCGCGCCATTTTCTCGAGCGCCAATCTTACTTAAGTTTCCGGACGAGTAAATAGCAGGAAGAAAATAACCTGAAACCATTTTACCTATTGTTTTTTAACATTATTTCCAAGAAAAGTTTTTGGGTAAGCTGCTTATTTACTTTTTCTTAAATGTCAGCTTCCCAGAAAGCCTATCGCTTTTTTTCTATTTTCGCTTCGACCCGCGTCTCAGGTGTCTCGAGCATCTTGTTTGCGCCATATGCTATACGTGCGCATCTGTATGGTCAATTTGCTCCAGTGTCAGATAAAGCCATTAGGACATGCTTTCAAGCGAGTGCTAATTTGAGAACACTTTTAAAACTCTTTGGGTAATCTTTATCATCAAACGTTTGGCCGAGCTGAGTGCAAACTGCTGTTGGAACTACAACCGTCACAACGAATCCAATCGGTTTTCGTTAATAGCTGAGTGTACGCTTTCCATTGCAGCTTCGAGAAATAATGTTTTTATTGCACGATGCGCAAAGCCAGCGATGGGAAAAAGGGTTAGTGTTAAACCAACCAAGGTCAAGAGTCGTAGCGGCAGCAGAGTCCAGGGGCACAGCGCCTTTGAAAACAGGTTTCCCCGGTCAAGTATCGAGTGTATGGAATTGGCCATTGTACATTATTACGTATGCAGCGACTTGGCTTTAACTTTATGCCGTATTGTTTCTCAACCGGATCTCGAAGGGCTTATATTTGTTTTAGTGTTTCTCATTTATTTTATGCTTTCTTGCGAGTTGTTTGAAAGCCCGGTGTTTTATTGCATACGTTATAAATACATAGATGTTATCTGCGACGCCGACATCGGCATAAGATGCGTATTTAATTGCATCAACAGGACTGTTTATTGTGATATGTTCAGATAATGCATATTCGACTCTGTTTTGTAATCAGAAAATTACCTACTGACTAAGTACTACTTTGTTTCAGACTTGTGTGCTATTTAATAACGGGTTTATGTGTTACGCTTCGAGATCGTGTGCTAACTGAACAGTTAACCACAACGCGTTGTGTGTGGACAACTCAAAAAGCCCTCAAAGTCTTTGTGTTGCGGTTGCCCTGATATTTGGCTGGCACGCATTTTGCTTAAGCGGCTAACCGAACTTCACAAATTTTACTTCAGGTTTAGGCTCAGCGTCGATTTCAAAACCTGTCTTATGTTCCTTTCAATACAGGTCTATTTCTTTCCAGCCGACTTTTTAAAAATAATGTCATGCTTATATAGGAATGCACTCGCCGTCAGAATTTAGCTGCGTAGGTAAATTATATGAAGTGCTTAGTCCTCGATAATTATTTTGTTTACTATGTAGTCCCACTATCATCTAATTGTGTGACGCGAATATTCAGAGAATCCTGCAAAAAAAAAAGTTATACACGGGCAACCCTATTCAGCTAATGTCATTCACTATTTTTCGCGTTGTGTGCTCGCACCGGTTTTTTCGTAAAAATATTATTTTACAAGTAATTACTGTAATTAGTAAGTGAAATTGGTTTTAATTAAAATGCCTAAGAGTCGGGAAGAAAAATTGTGGAAGAAGTTGAAGAAACTAGAAGAAAAAATTAAAAAAAGCCGTTGTCGGCGAATTAGATCTTTAAGTTCGTCAGAACGGGAATCTGTCGTCGATCCTGAACCGGATGAGATACCTGAAGTAATAGGGGAAGAGGACACAGGTATGTGTTAGTTTGTTGAATTTCTTTATTGGTAAAGCGGCAAGTTTCTTTTTTCTTTTAGGTAAAAAACCTATCACCCGCCATCTTGTCAATTCTTGTCGATGCTGATTTCAAAATCTCAAGTTGAGAAAAGCATAAATAGAAGTTCTATGTTATGCGCATATTATTGTTTCTGTGAAACAAAATGATTATTACAATGACTGAGTCAGTTATTTCATATGTAATCAGACTAAGTTAGTCTAATGATTACTTTGTACCTTGTAGGTACCCATCAACTGCAAGACGAAGTGCTGACAGCTTTAGGAAATCCGTCCTACTCCGACAAGCCTTATGCTGATGATATTCACCCAGAATTAATAAAAAGGGTAGAAAATATTTTAACCAGTGGGTTGGAAAAAGATTTTAAGGATGACTTGTGCAAGAAATATTTAATTCCGAGAAATTTTACCTTACTGGATGCTCCAAAGTTAAACAGGGAGTTGGAAGGCCTGTTGAGCGACCCAATCAAAGAAAGGGATAAGAGAGTGGAAGAACGGCAACAGCAATTGGGAATTGCAGCTTCGAGAAATAATGTTTTTATTGCACGATGCGCAAAGCCAGCGATGGGAAAAAGGGTTAGTGTTAAACCAACCAAGGTCAAGAGTCGTAGCGGCAGCAGAGTCCAGGGGCACAGCGCCTTTGAAAACAGGTTTCCCCGGTCAAGTATCGAGTGTATGGAATTGGCCATTGTACATTATTACGTATGCAGCGACTTGGCTTTAACTTTATGCCGTATTGTTTCTCAACCGGATCTCGAAGGGCTTATATTTGTTTTAGTGTTTCTCATTTATTTTATGCTTTCTTGCGAGTTGTTTGAAAGCCCGGTGTTTTATTGCATACGTTATAAATACATAGATGTTATCTGCGACGCCGACATCGGCATAAGATGCGTATTTAATTGCATCAACAGGACTGTTTATTGTGATATGTTCAGATAATGCATATTCGACTCTGTTTTGTAATCAGAAAATTACCTACTGACTAAGTACTACTTTGTTTCAGACTTGTGTGCTATTTAATAACGGGTTTATGTGTTACGCTTCGAGATCGTGTGCTAACTGAACAGTTAACCACAACGCGTTGTGTGTGGACAACTCAAAAAGCCCTCAAAGTCTTTGTGTTGCGGTTGCCCTGATATTTGGCTGGCACGCATTTTGCTTAAGCGGCTAACCGAACTTCACAAATTTTACTTCAGGTTTAGGCTCAGCGTCGATTTCAAAACCTGTCTTATGTTCCTTTCAATACAGGTCTATTTCTTTCCAGCCGACTTTTTAAAAATAATGTCATGCTTATATAGGAATGCACTCGCCGTCAGAATTTAGCTGCGTAGGTAAATTATATGAAGTGCTTAGTCCTCGATAATTATTTTGTTTACTATGTAGTCCCACTATCATCTAATTGTGTGACGCGAATATTCAGAGAATCCTGCAAAAAAAAAAGTTATACACGGGCAACCCTATTCAGCTAATGTCATTCACTATTTTTCGCGTTGTGTGCTCGCACCGGTTTTTTCGTAAAAATATTATTTTACAAGTAATTACTGTAATTAGTAAGTGAAATTGGTTTTAATTAAAATGCCTAAGAGTCGGGAAGAAAAATTGTGGAAGAAGTTGAAGAAACTAGAAGAAAAAATTAAAAAAAGCCGTTGTCGGCGAATTAGATCTTTAAGTTCGTCAGAACGGGAATCTGTCGTCGATCCTGAACCGGATGAGATACCTGAAGTAATAGGGGAAGAGGACACAGGTATGTGTTAGTTTGTTGAATTTCTTTATTGGTAAAGCGGCAAGTTTCTTTTTTCTTTTAGGTAAAAAACCTATCACCCGCCATCTTGTCAATTCTTGTCGATGCTGATTTCAAAATCTCAAGTTGAGAAAAGCATAAATAGAAGTTCTATGTTATGCGCATATTATTGTTTCTGTGAAACAAAATGATTATTACAATGACTGAGTCAGTTATTTCATATGTAATCAGACTAAGTTAGTCTAATGATTACTTTGTACCTTGTAGGTACCCATCAACTGCAAGACGAAGTGCTGACAGCTTTAGGAAATCCGTCCTACTCCGACAAGCCTTATGCTGATGATATTCACCCAGAATTAATAAAAAGGGTAGAAAATATTTTAACCAGTGGGTTGGAAAAAGATTTTAAGGATGACTTGTGCAAGAAATATTTAATTCCGAGAAATTTTACCTTACTGGATGCTCCAAAGTTAAACAGGGAGTTGGAAGGCCTGTTGAGCGACCCAATCAAAGAAAGGGATAAGAGAGTGGAAGAACGGCAACAGCAATTGGGAATTGCTTTATCTGCTGTTCTATCTTGTGTAGATAATTTGATTAAAACAGATCCAAACCCAACCAAGATTGAAATACTGACGGATGTATCTAGATTACTCAGTGACTTGCATTACAATGACACCTGTACACGGAGAAAATTGGTGGCAGTTAATTTAGACAAGAACATTATCAAAACAGCGGAGGCCGCTAAACGGGACAGTTTCCTGTTTGGTGAAAAGTTCAATGATAATGTAAAATATGCTAATGCAATAAAGAAGGCAGCACCAACCATTCTTAAAAAGTCCAATTTTGTTCGTAAAACGGGACAGGCCAAGCAGTCAAGCTATTTTAATTATAGAAATAAGGAAAACTTCAGTGCCCCCCCACAGGCAAGTCGAGCCAAACAAGGGAGGGGGGGCAGATATCAACCCAAGAATACTGGGAGGCAGCAGCAGCAGAAGAAGACGTATCAACACAAGTCTGTACGTCAGACATAGAGGTAAAGACTTTTGCAGGTCGTCTAAAATTCTTTTATCCTTGCTGGCAAAAGGTCACTCAAGATAAGTTTATTCTATCATGGGTAAAAGGTTATAAAATTCCTTTCATGGAAATTCCTTATCAACAGATATCTCCTAAGAATGCTACATTTTCAGAGTCTGAAAATGTAGTTGTATTGAAGGAAATTGTTAGACTGATACAATTGGAGGTCATAAGTAAGTGTGCACCGGTTAGTGGACAATTTTGTTCAAAAATATTTACTGTTCCAAAGCCCAATGGTGGTACCAGGCTTATTTTAAATTTGAAGTGCCTGAATAAGTTCATCCATACAGAGCATTTTAAAATGGAAGACATGAGAACATTATGTAAACTTATTTCAAAAAACAATTTCATGTGTACAATTGATTTAAAAGATGCTTATTTTTTAGTCCCAGTGGATTATGATGATAAAAAATATTTACGGTTTTATTTTGAAAATAATATTTATGAATTTAATTGTTTGTGCTTTGGTTTGTGTACTGCTCCACTTACCTTTACTAAACTGTTAAAACCAGTAATATCTTATCTACGCAGTGTGGGATTAAAATCTGTGGTTTATCTCGATGATATAATTTGTATTGGAGAATCTTTTAATGAGTGTTTAGAAAATTGTAGTAAGACAGTATCACTTCTGAAATGTCTTGGATTCTATATAAATAGAGATAAAAGTAATTTGCTCCCTAAACAAGTAGTTGAGTACTTAGGATTTATAATAAATACAATGAATATGACCTTATCAGTCCCTGATAAGAAGAGATGTTCAATACACTTATTACTTAAAAAGTATTTGAATAAAAGTTCCTGTACTATAAGGGACTTTGCACAACTCATTGGAACCTTAACAGCTTGCTGTCCAGCTGTGAGTTATGGTTTTTTATACACAAAAGTTTTGGAAAAACAAAAATGTGTTGAGTTAGTTAATCATAATAATGACTTTGATTCAACTATGGTAATAAATAATGAATGTAAAGAAGATTTACAGTGGTGGTATAATTGTATTAAATCAGCTGTTAACCCTATAAAAAATTGTCAATTTAAATTAGAAATTTATTCAGATGCATCTCGCACTGGATGGGGAATATTTTGTGATGGTCAGGTAGCAAATGGTTTTTGGACAGAAGAAGACAAGAAAAGTCACATAAATTATTTGGAACTATTAGCAGCTTTTCTTGGATTACAATGTTTTGCAAAGGACTTAAGCACCTGTCAAATTTTACTACATATAGACAATACAACAGCCATAGCTTACATCAATAGAATGGGTGGTATTCAATTTAATAATCTTAATCGCCTTGCTCGAGAAATATGGCAGTGGTGTGAAGCCCGTAGAATTTGGATATTTGCATCTTACATAAAATCTAAGGATAATAAAGAAGCTGATTTTGAATCTAGAAATGACAATATTGATTGTGAATGGGAACTGTCACCTACAGCATTTCATGATATAGTGAGGTCATTTGGAAATCCCTCCATTGACCTTTTTGCTACAAGAGCTAATTCTAAGTGCAATAGATATCTGTCCTGGCACAGGGATCCATATGCAGAAGATATAGATGCATTTACAGTACGTTGGGATAATTATACCTTATTTTATGCATTTCCACCATTTGCATTGATCTCTAAGACTATTCAAAAAATCAAAGATGATAATGCACTAGGCATTTTAGTTTTTCCTATGTGGCCATCACAACCATGGTACCCATTTGTTAATTCTATGGCCATTTCAGATATTAAAGTGTTTAAGCCTTCAAAACAATTATTGTTATCACCTTCCAGAAATCTTCATCCTCTGCACAACAGCCTTTCCCTGGGGGCCTGCATATTATCAGGGAAGCATTCAAGAAGCAAATGATACCTGAGGATACTATACAGGTCATGACATCTTCTTTATCCGTTAACACGGTTAAACAATATTCAGTAGCACTGAATAAATGGTGGATTTTTTGTAAAGGGGAAAATATCTATGATTTTTCTATCACAAAAATTTTGGAATTTCTTACACATCAATTTAAAATGGGAAGTTCTTATACTTCACTAAATACTAGTAGATCTGCATTGTCTTTGATTATTAATTCTGAAATAGGGACAGATCCCCAAATAAAGAGGTTCTTTAAAGGCATCTTCAAACTACGACCGAATCGTCCTAAATACAATGATACATGGGATCCATCAATTGTTTTGAATCACATAGAAAAATGGTACCCATTACAAGAATTATCATTGGATAAATTAACTAAAAAGCTGGTAATACTGTTAGCCCTTACAAGTGCACAAAGGATTCAAACCTTATCTCTCATTAGACTAAATAACATACAATTTGTTGATGCAGGAGTAAATATAACAATCAGTGATTTGTTAAAGACATCTACGCCAGGAAAACATCAAATGTGTATCACATTACCTTACTTTCATATGAAGCCTGAAATTTGTCCTGTAATTACGTTAAAATATTATATAAATTATACACAAACTTGCAGGAAGATAGAATTTAATAACACAGAAAGGCTATTTATTAGTGTTAAAAAGCCTCATAATTATGCTAGTAGGCAAACAATTAGTCGTTGGATTAAACAAACAATGATGGACAGTGGTATAGATATCAAGAGATTTACTCCTCACTCAACTCGTCATGCAGCCACTTCCATGGCTTGTAGAGAAGGTTTAACATTAGATACCATTTTTAAAACAGCTGGTTGGTCTGTAGGATCAAAAGTTTTTGCAAATCATTATAATAGACCATTGCTTAAAGATAATGATAAATATCTTTTTGCCAAGACAGTTTGTAATATCGAGTCTGATTAATGTATTTTACATAAGTTATTATATGACCAAATAGAGTTCATAACTTTCCACTAGCAAGTAGATAATAATAATATGTTTAATACTAAGTTGATATTAATAATATGATTATTAATAAGTTGATAATAATAACTAAATAGATGAGGATTATGTGTAACATTTATAAATTATTATAAACCACTGGCAATAAAAAATTTGATTGTATGTATTAATGTTTTATTGTTTTATAGCATTCAATATGTAATTTCCAACTTCATCTCTAAACATCTACATAGTAAACAAAATAATTATCGAGGACTAAGCACTTCATATAATTTACTAAATTAAACGAACTTACCTAAGTGAAGTTCTATGGTAATTATATGAAGTGCTTAGTCCTCGATACTAGGCTCCCTCCCAAGCCCGAAACAAGACCTTAGTTTGTTTTACCCGGGGATTGAAGTTGGGAAATTACTATATTTGTGATTTTCTCATTGCAGGTTGCTCTAAATAGAATGACATTAGCTGAATAGGGTTGCCCGTGTATAACTTTTTTTTTTGCAGGATTCTCTGAATATTCGCGTCACACAATTAGATGATAGTGGGACTACATAGTAAACAAAATAATTATCGAGGACTAAGCACTTCATATAATTACCATAGAACTTCACTTAGGTAAGTTCGTTTAATTTAGTAAATTTTGTTACGTTTGTGGATGTTTCGTCCGTCATTTAATTTAATTTTAAGCATTTCATCAAAAAGATCAACGCAATAAACATAAGTACAATATTCAGTTTATCTATTGGTTTTCAAAGATTATCAGAAGACATACAATAGTCTTAAAGATACCCAGTATCAAAAGATACAACAAAGATATCGTCAGATTTGGTAACAGTCCTTCAGACACTTCCAAATTACCCAACATCTGTCGAATCCATCTTTACTATCACGATCCGTATTGTTTAATCGATCATCAACGGTAAAATGACGTCAGTGTCCACCGGGACTAAGCAGACGTTAAGCAGTATCGTTTTTACAGCGGTTTAGCGTTGCGTCATAGCATAGACGACACGCACCATCAACATTCAGTAGTTCAAAGACCCTTAATTAAAATCTCAGAGCAGGAACTAGTCCGCACCGCTTGAGAGTTAGAAAGGGATGAAGATGTATTGCCCTCTTTCTCAGCGTTAAACATTGATGTTAGATAAGGGGAGCATATAAAGAGGTTGTTTTTCGTATCCTTAACCCTGATTTATTTGAGACAGATTCGTAACGCGTTCATGTGAAAAAATATATTGGATTTGTCCGTGTCGCTACGCTAGAAATTCAACAAGAAAAAGTTGTTTTCTTTGATGTTGAAAGTTTAGAATTGCTTGACAAGAGACCTTCGAATTACGTGTAACGCCGCTAAACAGAGCAATGACGTAGTTAGGAATTGAAGTTGATTGATCAAAGATCGTATTATCGTCCCTTAAATACCCCGCAGCTTTGCGGTACCGTCAAAAGAAAAGCGAGAAGTTGTAAAGCCATCTCGGCGAAGTCATAAAATATTCAAATGAAGCTGCCTTTGCTGCGCTCATAACACGATGTTTTAGGTTAGTCACATTTTTAACATAGCTGGATTAAACCGGTTGTTAAAATTCTTAGAACAAGAACAACATTCGAAGCAAGACAGAAAAACAATTCCAATAAGAAATCGGAAGCGACGATCGGATATCATTCTTTAACAACTTGCCAAAATTAGCACAACAGTACAAAGAATATTAACGAAACCGCGATAACCACTGCAGCGCAACCTGTTAATGCCATAATTAGAAATCGGACGGTACACCGATAAATACCGGCACGTACGGCGCATGCGCCCCGATTGAATTTGCAAAACAAACAAGTCAGTGCCGTCAGGTGCACTGTGCATATCGGATAACAGATGCTATTCCATCCCATAAATATTATTGTGAAATCAGTGCCGTGCGCGATAGCCAGGTACGTAGGTCTCTTCCGTAGGTATTTAATTTTCAGTTCTAGGTTAAATTAATCAATAAGATTCCTAACAGTATTTGTATTTGATTTTAACGCTTGAACGACTTCCGTCTAGTCTAATATCAATAGTACTAAGAGTTGCGTCATCGTTTCAGTACAGCTGGAGGCCACGCATCGATAACACGCTTCGCAACGTTCTGTCCGCGTCGCATTAATTATGTGTCTAAAATACATTGAATTTATGTATTATTGTTACACTTGTTACAGATACTGTGAACTCCCTGCCATTTAATAACTAAATGAGCAGCGCGACCTCAGGACTAACGGTACTAGACCAAACAAACACCGGATCGAGAGAAAGCGTTGAGGATTTCCAGCGGAGTGAAAGCAACGGTCGTCAGTACAACCGTAACGTCGCGTCGGGCGGACGATAACATAACCTCAACATGTCTCTCGCAATCGCATCAGCGGTAATTCTTACCAGTGCCGCCGCTATTTATTGGTACGTCAACAGACATAAGCCATTGAAGTACATCCTCAGTGAACTGCGGTACGCGCTAGACATGCAGGGCGCAGGCGCCGGCGGTCTCATCGATGACTGGGTGAACGTGTGGAGAAACAAAATTGTGTTGCCAGACGCGAGAAGGAAAATTGCCGTCGTCACTGGCGGAGCTCGCGGAATCGGGGCTGAAGTTGTGCGAGGATTACTGAAGTCCAACATGTTCGTTATTGCCGGTGTGAGGAAACCGGAAGCCATGAAGAAGTTAGCTGATAACATGGAGAACGGGGAAAACATTGTCGCTTTCCCGTTGGATTTGCAATCTATGAAATCTGTCAAAGAATTTGCGGAAAATGTGTTGGATAGATTCCCCGTTATTCACCTTCTCGTAAACAACGCTGGAATAATGTATGGAGACTACCAGCTCACTGAGGATGGGTTTGAAAGCCAGTTAGCGGTCAACCATCTGGGCCACTTTTACCTGACACATTTGCTATTGCCAGCGTTAAAAAAGGGCGGTGCCATCGGGGAAGCAGCGAGGGTAGTGAATGTGACGTCATGCGCTCACTACCCTGGCAAGATATACTTCGAAGACATCAATATGAAGGAGCATTACGATTCCACGGCGGCATATGCGCAGGCTAAACTGGCACAGGTAAAGAAATGTTCTACTTTCTTCAAGCAACAGTATTCTAACTAGAAACCAGTTTAATGAATCAAATTATTTCCAAGAATTAGTAAAATTGTCTTTTAAACACAGTTTTTGTTTGTTACAGCTTATGTGTGCCAGGTATGTGAACAAACTGTTGGAAGAAGAGGGTTCTGCAGTAAAATGCTATGCTGTTCATCCAGGAATTGTGGACACAGACCTCTTTGAAAAGACCATGTTCAAAAAAGCTTTTCCTTGGGCCATGAAACTGTTTTTCAAGACCCCAGCTAAAGGAGCTATTTCCATACTTCATGCTTGTTTTGACAAAGACCTGGAGAAGCGAGGAGGTTTATACATTAGTAATTGTATTGAAGGCATAAGTAACAGTTTCTCAAAGAAATTGGACCATCAAGAAAGACTGTTTGAAATCTCTTGTGAGTTAGCTGGAATTGATAAAGCTAATTTTGGTAAAGCATGAGTCTAGTCTACATTCTAGTAACTTAAACATAAATTATTCCAATACAAAAGACTTTAGGTATTAAGTACAGAATAAAAAATTATTTTATAATGCATAATATTTAATAAATAAGATTGTCTTTGAATTTAATTCAAAATAAATTATTTTCGTACTACACTTTGTGAGTTTTATTAAATTTTTATGTAAATTTTTAATCCTATTGTTTATGATGACATCTAGTGACTTACACAACTGGAAAAGATATATCTGTGTCCCAAATTGGTAATTAATGTACAATACATTGAGACCTTAAGACCGAATAAGTTGTTTTATACCGGAGTAGATTTTTATCTTGGAAAACAATAGACAATAAACAAAAGAATAGTAGAACTAAGATGGAGGGAAATTCCAACGGTTTCTTTAACCTGTTATTACTAAAATGGTAGACGGACAATGCAGGTGTTTTGTGAGCAGCGTTTTATGAATGTTGTAAATACAGTACTGGGACTTCAGTTATAATAGGTAGCCCATAGAAGGCAAATGTGTTTTCCTTGTTGTATTATAATGTTAGCTTATTTGATTGGCATTGATCTTTACAATCTGAGGATTGATTAGATAAATAAGGAAGATAGACTTGTAAGTTTTTTTAAACATTGAGGAAGCTTGTCTACAGTATAGAGAATCTGCTCTTCTTAGACAGTAATACACTAGCTTCTTCCAGCGGCTTTACCCAGGTGATAGTAGATATTATTTGCCTAAATCACTCAGTGATAAAATATCATTCTACTAGTGAAAGAATTTTCAAAATTGGTCCAAATTTTGAATACATTATTTACAAACACAAATCTTATCTCTTTATAATACATAGAAATAGAACTGAAATAAAGTAAAATAATTTAATACTTATAGCAAAATATAGCATTTTCAAAAGTTCGTCTCACATTTATTAAGTAGTTGTGTGTGAGTACTAAATGCTTCCTAATGTTATGAGATAGTATTACACAAAGAGTATGGCAATACATTACTTAATAGAAACTTAAACAAGAGTATTGATCAGTACTAATTAACATTTTTAAATGTTAATTGGCCAGTAAGTGTTGTTCCATATTTAAAAAGATGTATCAAAGCCTTTTTTCTCTAACAAAACTATTTTTTTTTAAGAGAACAAACGGTATCACCAATTTTTGAAAAAAACTTTTTTCTCAAGTTTCACCAGTGTATTTTGAACCTTTTTTAAATTGAAATAAAGTAAATTTTCCTCCACTTCATAGCTAATGTTATCTATGGTACAATACAAAATACAAATAAATGATTAGGATGATTCATGTGAATGTTATTATGTGACAATCATAATAAATTAAAAATAGACTTGAACTCACCACAGTATGTTCTTAAATCATTTAAGTGGTTAAACCTTTATACACATTTTAAAAATCAAGTAAGTAGATGTTTTTTAAAATAAAAATATGAAACTTACCTGCTAAAAAATCCAGAAAGCCCCTTCTTTTTCAACTTTGACTGCTGATCCTGATCACTTGAAGAAGCATCAGGAACCTCATCATCCTTAGAGGCAGCAGACCCAAGAGAACATTCTGACAGACTTGAAACAGTGCTCGAGAAGGACCCACCATCTTTGCCTCGGTGGTGACCACTCACACTACCCCACTGCAAAGTACTCTTAGGAGAATCACTTGTATCACTCTTCTCACAAGTAGATATCGAGAAGTTACCTTCATCACTGAAACTGCTCTTCTTAGACAGCTTGTCAATATCATCAGATGTATCCTCTACTTGTTTCTCAACCTTAGGACTCACGAAATGCAACTGTTTCGTGATTGGGTTGTAAGCAAGTTGCATGTTATCCAAGGCTTCACTGAGGCGCATCCCGCCTTTTTGACACGGCGTCGACGACATCGCGATTCCGAAATTCGAACACTGGCACGCTCAAAACCCACATCCATGTTTATGTACACAATATTTATTTAAGAAACCCATTTTCATTACTTTTGTAGACTAATTATGCACACGCGTGTTTACTATGAACCTCAGGAACACTGGACATCACTTCACACAAACATTACACTAACTATAACTAATTTGTTCAATTGTTTTTCTATTTTGTTTTTGTTACATTCAGTAACACTACCATTGATGAAATCAAAACAAGGATTTCTTATAAGATATTTACAATGGTGTATTCTAAGAACTGAACCAGTTAAATAATGATTGATTTACTTATAATTCATTTTGTTTTTAACTTATTCATTCGTTTCTATCTAAAACAAGAAATAAACACAAAGCAACACACCCATCACCTTTTACTTTCCACTGTAAATTAAAATTGACATACCATAATACAGTGTTGCTCACTGGGTCTTTGATTTCCCTGATTACCCTTTTTTTAGTGGAGTGTTGTTAGCGTGGAAATCGCCATAAATTGATGTTTTATATTTACTTGATCCTTTATTTATTTCTTTATTCAAATTTCATGCAATACAAGGTTGGATTGCATTTTGGTTTGGTTTGGTTTGGTTTGGTTGCCTTAGGCATTCATTTATTTCAAATAAAAGAAGAGAACGCAATTCATATAAGTAATCCAAACTAATTCAATGCATTATTTATTTTTAATAACGATGGTAGTGATGGATAAACAAAAATTGCTCAAAGAATTTTATCTTCCTACTTCATATAGAAGTGAATGAACCTTTCATTTTGTGAAAAGCTTTCCTCAAGGGAATATCAAACATAATTATATTACATCCTATTCCATGACCATGATCTATCTGTTCAATTGTTTCATCGTTTGAAATACTTAATCTGTTCAGACTTTTGAGAGCAAAGGATTAACAGACATCATATACACAAACACATACACCCACATCACAATAATTTCTTTTTGATATTGGTGTGTTACGACGTAATATTTATTATTTGAAAATTATTTATAATGATGGTACTAAATTCGCCGCATGCAAGACCTTATTTACCCGATTGACATGCAATGTACAAAAAGCTGGCAACATTGAATTGTTTACGCATGTCGTTCAGAAACTAGTGACGCTTACCAACGCTAAGTTTTACGTCCAGAAACGTATATTATTATACAAATTAATAATGTTATTTTATTAAATTAAAAGCTTCAATGCAATATCAAACTCATTCTCCGATGCCAGTATTTGAGATGAAAAATAAAATCGGGACTTATACTATTTAAGGTCAAGCCATAGTGAACAGAATAACGAATACACGCTAAGGGTATCGCTGAAAGATGGCAGTATGAGACAGGCTGGATCAAACACTGATTATTGGATGACGAATTTGAAACTACAGGCTCAGGGTAGACATTGAAGTAGTAGGACAAATAGGGTAATCGGGTCATTGTCACCGGGGGTTCTTGTCACTCCGCTCAAGCAAAACGCACTTTCACTGAAACTTTCAGGCGATCCATACTATGGTGACACCCGGGCGTTTCTTCTCGTCGAATCTGAAACAGGAACCTCCCGAAACAACTGTGTACGGTAAGAACCTGCGTCTGGTGGAAGTTGTGGACGCCAGAGCGCCTCTCTAACCAGTCTCCAAACAGGAGACTTATTGCCGTAATTGTGGCATGGCCAACGCTGGGTTTGGAGTCACTGCATCCGTACCGCCGTGAGATCCTATCGAAGATCTAATTCTCGCGGCAGCGGAGTTTCGCTTGCCACTATCCCATGGGCTCGTGGCAAGATCTCTTGGGATTATTATAGTAGTGACATATTTTCCGCACTTGCATAAAAATGAACCTACTACTGTAATTTTATTTTCGATACCACTAACGAAAAACGCATGCTGCGCTCGCGTATTTATCCAGTTGTGTTATTACCTGTGCCCCCCCCCCCCCTTACTTCCTATAGTTACGTACGGGGCTGTTATTGGACTTGGGCTGTCTATACAGTGTACGTATATTTGACGTATATTAGCTGTGGATGATAATAATGATGGTTTCTCATATACATTTTGTAGGGACTCAGTAGGATCGGTAAAAGCTGCAAACTCTCATGAAAATACTTACAGAAAACAATGAAACAAATTAAATTATCAAAATAATTTATTTCTGGTGTTTCGTTTCTACACTGAAAACATTTCAAAATACTCTGTGGTCTTTTCGATTACAACCTCATAAGGTCAAGCAAACGAATATTGCTCCAATATGTAACTAATATTATAAAAATAGATTCATTATTATACAATAAAAATATTTACAATTACATAATAATAAGTTGCCTATAAATTAAACTAAGGACAAACAACCGTGCGTTTTTGGCGATTTACAAAAATAAAAAATGCCTAGCTGAAGTTTTTATTATAAAATAAATAGTGTCTCTCCAATGTGGATACAATCCTCAACTCTTTGGTTCTTTGGATGGGCTGTTGTTTACGGCACCCAATTCCGGGAACAACTCCATGACGCACAGATCCAATAGATTGTAGACCAGCTGAAACAAAAGAAAGATGGGTTTAATTTTTATGATAGCAACCAATCAGAGAAGTTCTGAATTAAAGTGGTATAATTAGCCTATTACGTTCCTACTGCTGGGATTAGAGATCGACCGAGGATTCGGTACCGATCAGCACAACTGATTTGTACATTATAAGGGCCAACGTTGCGTTAAGTGGGCGCCCATGCGGGCACCCGTCGCGTGACTATGCGTGCGTGTCGTATGCGGCGGTCCCCGTAGCGGAAACCGGAGCTGCGCACCGTCGCTAGTTCAACTTTAACGGTGTGCATGTAATCGTGCCGATGGAGAACTTTAATGTATTATTACGTAGCAAAACGAAAACGTGGCCCCGCTGTCCACGACTGGTGCCCGTGCGGCGTACCGCGACGGTCCACTTTGTATAGGTCCGCGCGGGCGACCGCGTACCGCAGCGTTGGCCCAAAGTTTATAAGGTACAAATTACAGCAAAATCATTTGACAAACAAAGGACCGCGTGCAAAGAATCTGAACCAGGAGGGAGCTTAAGAACTAAGAGTGAATTAGCTCTCTGAGAAGTTGCGCACTAAACTGTTGCTCTTTAGAAACTTTTTATAATTCTGCTAATGAACTTTAAAACGATTCTTAATAAGTGAACCATTTTACGAATGTGTTGTCAATTTAACCCGTCTGTCAAAAAAACTGTCAAATAGATGAATTGTAGAATACGAAATAATGTTTACGTATGAACTGACAATTCATATTATTATGCTAATACTTTTCTGCTAAAGTGGCCTTTTTAGTCTCCGTGATCGTTCCAGGTCGCTAAATACTGTTAAGACTAGACACAGTTTTCCTTTCTGTGAGAAGTAACCGCCATAATCATCCACACAGTCAAAGTACGATTGGATGGTGGTTGGTCTTCGAATTTATCCCCACATTTGAGTATCTGTAAAAGCTGAAACGCGTAGTCATGGCAACGCAATGTCTTTGGCCAAGAGACAAAATATCTCAAATGCATTTAAAAATATCGATACGAATATTGAAGACTGCTTGACGACAAACAACTTTTTAGGTAAACATGTTAATAAAAAGTGGATCAGTATTTTATTAAGGTAGGAGTAGATAGTGTATTTTATGAACTGTGTCACCTCCTATCCTAAAATAAATAATTATCATTCACGGATATCGTGAATTAATTATTATGCGTTAGTCATCGCCTTATCATTAAGTCAGTCTAGCTGATATGGACAACATTCATCGGATTTTCTTATCCTTGAGATTATAAGATGCTCAAGATAACGAAACAGTAGTTAAATAGCGTGTGTAATCTATACTCCATTCGAAGAAGATTAGACATTAAAACAAACTTTTTTTTGCTGTCTGTACAATCGATTTTGAGTTTTATTGCGTTGATGGCATGAAAAATGGCAACTGCAGTAAATAGTTGGTATTGTAACCATTTTTAGGGTTCCATACCTCAAAAGGAAAAAACGGAACCCTTATAGGATCACTTTGTTGTCCGTCTGTCTGTCGGTCTGTCAAGACCCTTTATCTCCGGAACGCGTGAAGGTATCGAGTTGAAATTAAAACCATAAACTCTGGAAGGGAATCAAAATTTATAGGGTACTTCCCGTTGATCTAGATTCTTGAAATCTGGCATGAAGCAAGGCCTCATAGCAAAAAATCTAAAGTAATATCCGGGAATTGAACTGTTTTCATAGGTAAGTTTGTACGGAATCCTAAGTGCGCGAGTTCGACTCGCACTTACCCGGCTTTTTTGCTTTTAATACCATCCTTATGCTTACAGAATAGAAGTCAAAATCGGTTGAAGGAACAGTAAAAACGGTTTGTTTAAGAGTCTAATTTCAAATGGTGTATAAAGGCAGTCGCTCGACCATTGAACCGGCGCAGCTGATGAAGCGCTGATATCAATGTCAAACAAATATCGACATTATCTGCGGGTTTCTGAATTGAGTATTTTGAGTTAAGAATGTCTTAAACCATACTTAAATGCCAAATTTCGACAGGTTTACAGGCTAAAGTAGAGTTTGAGTAATTCTCAACTTCAAATGCTTAAATCAGAAATCGGGGTTAATGGCGGGTTTCTGAATTGAGTATTTTGAGTTAAGAACGACTCAAACCATACTTAAATGCCAAATTTTGACAGGTTTGCAGGCTAAAGTAAAGTTTGAGTAATTCTCAACTTCAAATGCTTAAATCAGAAATCGGGGGTAAAGCGCAATTTAGACGGTACGAGTTTCTCGCCTCGAACATACGAGAATCGTAAGAGCATAGAAAAAATGTCATCGTCTAAACACATACCTAGGTGGTGCGAGTTTCTCGTCTCGAACGTACGATAATCGTAAGAACAAAAAAGCATCTCCGTCTAAACATTCATACCTAGACGGTTCGAGTTTCTCGACTCGAACATACGATTCTCGCTAGAGTGGACGAGCGTACTATGACTTACCTCTCGCAGGGCCACTCTGGCGAGAACAAGGATCATATAATATCCTAGGGACTATACGCATACTTTCGGACAGCATGGCTGTACTACAAGCGCTAAACAGCCACACGGTTAACTCCGGGCTCATTTATGAGTGTCACCAACGCCTCAACCAGGTGGGTAAACACAACCAAGTAACCATTCAATGGATTAAAGGACACAGCGATTCCCGAGGCAATGATGCGGCGGACGAACTCGCCCGAAGGGGATCGAGTATGGCAGCGATAGGGCCTGAGCCCATCGTGCCGCTCCCCTTTGGACACCTACGCAATCTGGTAAGGAAACGAACTAGAGAATTACACCACAAACTATGGGTAGATCATAGTGAGTGCAGGCAGGCCAAGGAGGCACTTCCCTCTATTGATAGCCGCTTTACGAAAAAGGCCCTACAACTGACTAAACCTCAGTTGCGGAAAGTGACGGCCGTTGCAACTGGCCACGGGACCTTTAATAAGCACCTCTCTGTCATAGGAGTTACAGACAGCCCACTGTGCAGAGCCTGCATGGGGGGGGGAAGAGACTGCAGCACATCTGCTCCTGAGCTGCCCTGTTGTCGCTGGATACAGGGCAAAGTACTTCGGTAACCCAGGTAACCTCCGTGAAATGGTCAGTAACACCAAGGCGCTGCTGGCATTCCTCGAGGAGCTGGGGTGGATCGAATGACACATTTGTCCCACCCGTACGCAAAATACGCGCTTTAGTCGTGGAGTTGCGGATACCAGCCCGAAATACAATACAATACAATATCCTAGGGACAAACTGGATTGATTCCGGAGCAAAATTAATATGCAGTTAAAAACAAAAAAAAACACATGTAGGTATTTATTAATTGTATTGATATGTTTAGAGCTTATTTGCAACGTACTATAACAACATCTTGAACTTCTTTAGAATAGAATTGTCCCAGTTGGGCACATTGCTCGCAGACCAAATGGCTGTTGGGGCCGAAAGGTTTTGGAGTGGTGACAGTGTGAAACGCGGAAGGCCTACAAGGTGGACCGATGACCTGGTAAAGGTTGCGGAAATCCGATGGATGCGAAACGCTTAGAACCGCTCATTGTGGCGACATTTGGGAAAGGCCTGTGTCCAACCGTGGACGTGTTTGGACTGAAATGATGATGATAATTGGACGAAATTGTTCTAAACTGGCGCGTCTCAAGTAAGATTACTAAAACTCTCTTTATACCTAAAAAAAAACCTCTTTCTCGTTGTCTTGCTTGGAACGTTTTTTCTTCTTTTACTTGTCAATGAAACATATGAACCTAATACACATGAAAATATAGTACACTTTAGAGTGTGTAATATTGTTCCGTAATCAATCCAGATTGTCCCCAAAATATATAAGATCTTTGGTAGGTATAGACAAGTCGAGATTCTCGAAAGCAAGAATCTTCTCATTATATTTTTGCTGTCTAAACAGACGCAGGACATTATCGCCTAGTGATTATTGCTTACGAGTCTCGTATGACATAATCGTAGGTGAGAATTTATTTCTTACCTGTGTCTAAACACTTTGATACGATAATGTCATGGCGATTATTGCTTACGATTATTGCGTACGATTTTCTCGAACAAAACGTTCGAGAAACTCGTACCGTCTAAATTACGCTTAAGTCTCTTAAAATAAAGTCGAGAAATAAATAACTGGAGAGAATTGAATATTTGTTTTCAAGTGACACAAGGTCGACATTTGTTTGGCAGTTACATCCAGTTACTACCGTGTTGATCTCGTGTTACTGGTAGGTATCGTATTTTGTCAATAATAATATTTCTTTATTGAGAACAATAACAAAAAACAGTGTCCGATACTACATAAGGTAAATAGGAAATGAATTATTAAATGCATAATTAAATTAACACCATACGAACGTAGGTTTATTTTCACAACAAATCATCCTTTTGATTACCGTAATTAGGGACACAATAGAAAGACAATAGGTGTGCGGACACCGGTGTCCTCTTCGGGATTGACAGTTTAAAATATATTTAAATGCGGGTCAAGAACCGCATGCGAATGTAGTCTCATAAGAGAAAATGCGTTTGTATTTATATATCTACAAACACTACCTAATATCGAATCACTTCCTCATTGCTAACAGTTGCGAATTAATTTCAAATTTTCATCTGTTTCCGCATTGGTGTGAGGAAGAGTAGACTCACACTCTATAGTGTATTCGTGTTAGAAAATATTTATTCATCATTGCCACTCAGCCTAACCAGGCCCCTTGACCACTTAGATCATAATAAATTAGAAAGCCGTGTTCACAATAACTATATATTATGAGTTACATAAACTTTGGTTAGGTATGTCTTGTATTGAGCTTGCTTCTATTATGTGAGCACAATGAAAAAAAAAAAAATAGATAGCAAGTAATGAAAAAAAATATATAAATAATAGAAATTGAAAAAATAATAGAAATTGAATTAAGCTTCTGGCACCTAAGAGTGCCAACTGACGGCGCCCGTTCACGAGCATGACGCGTGCCTCAGCCCCACACAGCTCAACCATTTTAAAGGGAACTGAATGACCCAATAAAATAAGCCACTATCAGCGAGATATTTGAGTGAGCATGAGAAACTCTCAACTGCCATGCTTTTAATGTCAAACAAGTTGTAATCTAATAAAATAAAAAATTCTCCATTGTATTTCACATCCACAAATTAGAGAAAAGAGTGCTTCTACATTATACAATCTTATTGTGTCCAATTACAAAAAGTAATAATTGATCACAAACTCCATTAAAATAAATAAATAAAAATGTAAAAAAAAAAACATATTTCGAAAACAACAATACAGCATCTCTCCCATATTAAAAAAAAAAATTACATAAAATAAAGAACTAATTTGTAGGCAAATATGGCTGGGGCTGTGGAGCAGGACCTGCATTTAGCCAAGCATTTTTATCAAGGATATAATCTTCTAATTTATAATATGCTTGTTTACGTAGTGTGCGTTTAAGCTTGTTTTAAATTTTGACTCATTTAGATTCGACCTGCTAGAGATGTTAAATGAGGACCTCATTGTAGCATCGAGTCAAGTGTGACCCCCCAGTAAAACCGTATTCTCGACAAATTCGAGTTTCTCTTTGTTTAATACTATGTCGGAGTTATTACTTTTAACATTCGGTAACGCAAATCTTATACACTTAGTTTTTTTTTCAATTTTTACTAAATTATTAACAGTGAACCAGTTGTGGACTTGCTATAGAGCGCTGTTTACGTCATCAAGGTTTGTGGAACGTCTATTGATCTTAAAAATTAACGACGTATCATCAGCAAATAATACAATGTGCGGTTGTTTTTTTAATAGATGCGGTAGATCATTAATATATACTAAAAACAGGAAAGGACCCAATATTGAGCCTTGTGGAACACTCATTTTGACTTTTAAACCCTGATAATTTATACCGTTATTTGAACTTGCTGTTGCCTGTCATTTAAATAAGATTTCACCAAGCTGAGTGCAAGTTTACCTAGCCTATAATGTTCTAGTTTTAAAAGCAAGGTCTCGTGATTAACACAATCGAAAGCCTTTGAGAGTTCACAAAAATCGCTATTGCATGTTGGGCTTTCTCCCAGGCTGCAAATATATGTTTTAATAAAGTGACTTTGTTTATTTTCTAACAATAATTGCTAACTGTTACTTCAATAGTTTCAGGGAGAGCAACTAAGACTTCAGTAAGTATTTGCTTAGTTGTAATTATTATTTAAAGACTTATACACTAATTTTTATCTTAGTGTAGCGGTAACAGCAGGGACGTGTGAGGAATACAAGTAAATAAGCCTGACTTTTATGTAAAAATAAAATTTTAAACTTCGCGCCTCACGTAATTGAAGATTCATTCCTAAGATACGATACGTTGCCACTGTGCACGCTTAGCACGCACACGATCTTTAATCTACTTCTAACACTTTAAAAAAGAGATGAACACTAGTGTGTTGCTTTCTTAATCGACATATTACTTTCGCACTTGGCTTTATTTTCTATCACTACTTTTTCTATAAAAACATAAAAATGTAAGTAATTGTGTGAGTAAAATTTGATACTGTGTGTAAGTACTTATAATGATGAACAAAATGAAATGGTTTGTACGCGTAATTTTCCGAAAATTAAAGAGCCCTTTATCAGATACTTTATTCACATACTTTTGCTTGCCTTTTTATAGAGGTATCTGGCACGCCGCTGGATACTGGACAGGTGTGGGAACAGTAGTGTTTTGGGTTTTAGCGTAGTTTATTTTACCTGCTTATTAAGATGCGGCGCCTGTATGATGTCTATGGCCGTGTCGGCGGCGGCGCGCAGGCGGGCGCCGCCCAGCAGCGCGGCGGGCGCCGGCAGCGCGCGCTGCAGCTGGCGCCGCGCCTGCGCACACGTCGCGCGCCCGTCCGCCCGAGGGGACATTTGTTTTCTACCGAATAACAGTCCTGGGGAAAAACGAACACTACGCGTCAGTCAACCTTTAAAACCACAAAACCACCCCATTCTTTCGTTACCTTTCATACCAGGGCCGAGCCTTCCTTTTAGAAGCAGACACTTGACCCCAGTAGGCTTCGACCCTGATGGACCCCTACGGTTTGCCGACAACTCCTTGAGGAGTGCGAGAACAGTATGCGCTGTCGACGACTTGGGCTACGTCTGGACGGTTACCGAACTGTCAGACAACAAGCTACCCATTGGTCACCGTCTGCAAGCTCACACCTGCAGTGGCTGGAAATCGGTATCGGAATCCCGACAGCGGCTGCGGCGTGAACGCCGTTGCCTCCTGCAGTCGACCTCCTCTTTTGCTAGCATTACTGATTCGCACACGGAAAAGACCGCCTGCCACTCCTCCTCGCTCCAAACCATGGCCTGTATCAAAGTCCAGCGCAAGAAATCGCCGCCGCCGATCGCCCCCATAAAGACAAGATTAGGGTATCGTTTAGGTATCGTTTACTCAGTTACTGAGTTGTAAAAGTCGATTCAGATACATCTAGTACCATTGAAGATCAACCCCATCTTATTTGAAAAAAGGGAATGCAATATATAGTATAAAATGTTACCCACCATGTCCTAACCTAATAAGATGCGCGAGTCGTCGTTCATTCAGCAGATTCCTCAGCGTTCTGTTCAGCAGACAATTGAAGGCGTCGTCGATGAGATCCTTCGTCAGTGCCAGCAAGGAGCCAGCCACGTGAGCGATCACGCCGCGGACGCGGATAACTTTTATTACTAGAATTAAAAAGAAGAATATTAATTTAGCCGAACTGGTTTAGAGAGCCCAAAATTAATTTCTTTAAGTAAACGAGTTAATGACCTTGAAGGTAGTTGTCAGTCGTTGCGTCCTAACTACCTACAGATCATTGAACTTGTCCAGCTGACGTTTAAAGCGTAAAGAAATTAATTTCGTACATGCATATATTAATTCGGGTTTTCCAAAAAAGTGTTTCATGTACCGAATCGACACTCCACGGGATTAAAACGATCAAAATGTGATCGATATCGGATCGGATAGTGGACAAACATGAAAATCTTTATAATTAAAAAAATGGTTTTTTTAAATGTTTTGACTTTGATACTAAGTCTTTTAAGTCATGTCTTCATATAAATAATTACTTTTTTACCATTAGAATATTGTACACAGTGTAATGTTTTTATAGTATTTGGCAGCAAATGTATCTAGTCAACATTCTCATAAAGTTTTCAGCTCCATTTTACCAAGATCGCGCCTGTTTCAATGTTTCAACATATTGTCCTGTTGCGGAGATACTTGAGATACAAAATTACACTTATTTTGCGTCATAATATCCACTAGAAATCAATTTGCGAATAATCAAAACAGCCACTGAATCGAAGAAATCCCGACAAATACTCCAAAACTGCTTTTTCTGTGTTTGCGATCCGGCTCGAAGGACCAATTGTCTAGCTGTTGTGTGTTCGTTAGTAGTAAAAATAGGAAAATGCGAAATTGGTAAATCGACCGCTAAAACAGAAAGCGAGTGCGCACTTTTTACGCACGTTGAGTGTACGGGAGGTTAATTTCGCCGTTGTTTTTTTTGCAATAGCAATGGCGACCGCAGTGAGGGGTAGTTAACTGTTTTGTCAGTGGAACAATATTAGGCTGGTTTTACTATTGTTGAATACTTACACGCATACATAAGACACTGCGTGAAGCCGACCACGCTGGTCTGGTACTCGGTGTCCACGCTGCGCACTACGGCGTCCACGTCGAAGTTGTTGTTGAACACGCTCGCGTGAATGTTGCGCACGCGCCTTTGTCGCTTCGTTTGTACTTCTACCGCTATGTCTTCGCTCATCTCTTGCGCTTCTTCCACGTGAGACGTGCCTTGCTTTCTAAAGAGAAAAGTGGATTATGATTTTAAACAGAAACTTATACAAAGGGATATTCCTATCCTATACACCACTATTTATTAATTATGGCAAATACTTAAAGGGCTTATTAGAAAAGGTCTTGTTATTATATAAGTAAAGTCTCAATGCATAATATTCATAAACAGCAAAGTTATGAGTGTTGTATAGATGAAGTGTTTGTATAGATCCCAAAATCTCACTCAATTTCTGGAAACATTGTACAGGTTATTGTTTATGAATGAAAGAATGTCAATAAAAATGGAAAAACACTGCGCTTAGTATTTTCTAGTAGTAATTGTTATGAATAATGATTCAATTATGAATTTACCAATAATGACAAATTTTAGTGGACAATTTTGGAATTTCGTTTTTTGTACTTTTGACTACATAAATATGATCAGTAACGGGTACTGATTGAGCCCCATTTTTTTGTGCACCATTTAAAAAATAGGGGTGTAGAAACCGCCAAATAACTTTGGCGTCACTAAACGCACTCAGTAACATTTCTTTAAAGCAGTTAAATTAGAAAATTTTGCTAATTAGTAGAAATCGTAAACATACTTACAAAGCCTGATACCGCTCAATATCTGAAGATACCAACAGATTTCTCAGAAAACTCTCCAGATGCTGTCCCTTTTCTTTCCGCAACCTGTGGGCTACACTCTGGTATATATTGCCTAAGTCACTACTCGTGGCGTTCAACGTTGAAGCCTGTACGACGATGGAAAAGTCACCATCTTCTGTGAGGAATATTCGGAGAAGTTCGCTAGTTTTCAGAAGACTCTTTTGTAGAAGACGCTGGAGAAAGTCTTCGTATTTGTAGCGGAGGGTTTCTAGGGGACTGTTGTCTCTGGAATTGAAGAGATGATTGATTGTCTATGAATTTATCTTTGAATCCCCAAAGATAAATTCATAGACAACATTTTAATGTCTTGCAATGGCAAATATTGCAAGAAAATTATAAGGTTCTTAATCCTTGTTTTCAAATTTACTGACAGGAAATTACTCAATTATTCAGCTTTTTGCTTAGAATTTTAATTCCATGATTCAGTTAAAATTGCCGTGGAGTTTAGCGAAACTGAATATTTGAGAGTGACGATCGAGGTGTTTCGATCTTTTTGTAATAGGTACCTAAAGTTTTCATTCAAAATAATTATTGTAAATTCTGCTATTTGTCGTACTATCATCTTTATTGGTTGTGGAGGAATTTTAATCTTAAATTCTATAATGTCCTACCTCCGGGAGGGTAGCGTGAGATCTAGTAGCAGCTTGTCACCATGGAACTCGTGCAGCTTGCTCCTCAGCAGGTGGAAGTCGTGTTCACTGCGCTCCACGCTCCAGAGGGACGCGCCTGAACCCACCTCTACGCGGTGCACGGTGAGGGTGAACACTCGCACTGTGCCGCGCCGCGGTGGGGCTTGCTATAAAAGGCATGATACTCGTATTTATTTCGCGGCTTCTACCAGCGGAAAATTATCTCAAAAAAGCAACCTTTTCGGATAGAAGGCATGTGTTTCAGGATTTGATCTACCCGTGTCCCAACTTACATTCAAATCCATTCAGCCGGTTGAACGTTTAGGAATAACATATATATACATACACACCCATGCATACACATTCATACAAACTTTCATTTTCATAATATTACATCCACTTTATACACACATAATTCCTCATCTTTTCTTTGGCCCCGTCTCTCTCTCCACCTGTTCACATGGATACTCATATCTATTCAAGTGGCATGAGTTTCATCCCTCCTCTTCTCAAACAAACGAAGAAGCCGAAAGATTAATTTTCAACGCCATTTTCAAACTTCCTCTATTGTACTCAATTCACACTTTATTCATTCTCATCGCTTCACAAATCCAACAAAACTGTAGTATGTAGGTAATTTATGAACTAATAACTTAAAAAACTCACCAACTTAGTCTCAACATTAGTCAACACAACTTTATAAGTGCTCAAGTCGTGTCCCCTCTCCGCATCTTCGACCGCTAGATTATCTAAATACTTCAAAATGTCCATATTATCAACCCCATCGCCCTCCGAGTCGTCACAATTTGTATAGCAGTCTAGAACTTGTCCATCTACTGTTTGTGTTTTTAGCGCCCCTTTTATTTTATGGCCCAACTTTAGAGCCGTATTTAGAAGCCTTTCATGTGGTCTGGAAAAGGAGAAATATGGAGAAGTTATATTTATTTTATAAATTGTTTATAAGTTTTTTTTTTTTTGGTAGGTAAAATCATCCAATGACAAGTCCCGCCCTTGGGTGGAGCGGGAAGTAGTGTCAGACTCTTACTGACTAAAAACCTACCCCGTTCCTTCGTTGCCTATCATGCCGGGGCTGAGCCTTCCTCTCAGAAAACGGCCCGGTTATAAGTTACAGTTTGGTTATAAAGGCGGTGTTTCCTAGCTGACTACCTTGAGAAGAAACATCGAGAAAAGTCAGAGGATAAAGTCTCTTTTAAAGTCCATATGTGACATGCAATGGTCTAATCATATGAGGACCATGTTGGATTAATCTTAGGTTATGTCTAAGGTGCTATTTTGAGGAAAGGACCACACAGATTTGAATAGATCCAGACAGTGCAAGCAATAATGAAAATCAACTTATATGGCCTAACTAGGGCCATGGGTCGACTTCTGAAAAGGTTACATGTGGTCCTAGAAAGCAAGGGGCAACTGAACGAACATAGGTGAGATTTTAGTCTTTAAGAAAAACTATTAAATAAATTCAGACTTACTTTTTGACCATCTGCTTTTGATACCCCACAGGTATCCTGCTTCCCAAAAGTAAAAAGTAGAACTGTGAACAATTATACCCGCTTTAATTTTATGGATCATGAAGATAACAAAACAACTTACATTATTAACAACAATACTTGTAATATTTATTAGTACCTCTTCACTATGTAAAAACTTCGGCAGCCATAGTTTTTCTAATACAGCATGTGATTGTCTTGCTGCTTGGTACAATGCTCGACTAGTTTGAAACCTGAGAAAAAAAAATACTATCAAAACCGATGAAAAAATAGTGTAAAAGTTACTAGCTGTGCTAACTTAGTGCGCTCTTCCCGTCCGATTATAATTTATGTGTCTTCAAGGCTGGAGTAAATAGGCTCTTAACAAACTATTGCGCTTCCCTATCAACGATTGCATCACTCCTTACTATCAGGTGGGATCGCAGTCAAGCACTAGTTTATATCAATTAAAAAAAATATTGGTACATTGATACATGGAATGAGATTTTGCAAACAAACGAAATTCTCCCTTTTAAGCCCCTGAAATATAGAATATCCAAATTATAAAATACGAGTATATCAGTTGTATTGTCATTCTATATCAATCCATATATTATTTCCGTTTTTTTTTTTTATTATGTTTCTTGCAAATACGAATGCGAATGTCAAAAAATATTCGTTACATTACTATCCCATATCACAGTAACTCAATTTCTCTTTTTATATGAAGAATTCATAGGTCTAATCTGCCGACGCCCAGTATACATTTTATTACACTGGTCAACAAAATTTTAACTTTGTCGTGCCACACGGACTTTTTTGATATTTTTTACTTTAATTGGTGATTGTAAGAAAAAACAAACAGTTAAAAAAAATTTGCTAGACAAGGATTTTATTCTATTGAGTCATTTAAAATATTAAGAAAAAATACAGATCTCGTAAATCAAAAGTTTATTTTTTATAAATGACTTAATAAAATCTAAGATTTTCTTGAATATTTAGCTTCTGGTTGGTCCCTTTTAATTGTCCAGCAGTAATCTGCTAACATATTTGGGCTCCATTTGCCCTGGTAGCGCTTTTCCATATTAGAAATGTCCTGATGGAACCTCTCGCCGTGCTCGTCACTGACAGCCCCTAAATAGACAGGAAAAAAATCCAGGTGCGAGTCTAAAAAATGGATCTTAAGTGACATGTTGCAACCCAATGCTTGATATGACAATAATAGCTCGCTAACCAACTCTCTGTAGCTGTCACTCTAGTGGTTACCCAAAAAATTTGCAACAACATTTTTAAAACCCTTCCATGCAGATTTTTCTAAATCGCTTAATTTTTCTTCAAATCTTGAATCTTTTATTAACTCCCTAATTTGAGGGCCAACAAAAATACCCTCTTTTATCTTTGCGTCACTTATTTTAGGGATTTTTTCTTTTAGATACAAAAATCCACTCCCATTGCGATCCATTGCCTTCACAAAAAATTTTATTAATCCTAATTTGATATGCAATGCTGGTAGAAGAGACTGGTCTTATAGCCGAAGATAAGTTAGGGTAAATAACTGTGTTTTTTTTCTTAAAATTTATATCTTTTATGTCAGTGAGACAAAAATAGCAATCTGAAACGTGATCTCGCTGTTCAGTCATATCATGGGTACAGCAAACGGCATAGGTCGTGCACTTTTTTCCAGTCAGTTAAATTTTTCACACACGTTATGCAACAGACATGAGGGGCCCAGGATTTATCTTGATGGGCGACAGAAAAACCAAAACATTGTTGATAACACTCCAACACAGGATTCGTAAAATTTCGTCGTTGTTTTTTGAATGTAACTTCTCCGCAGACGTAACAAAAAGAGTTAGGATCATTATTACACATCCTCAATTACAAAAAAGTGTTCAAATTCAACGACAAATATTTTTATAACGATTTACTAGTAAGCGTTTCTGTTAATTTACTGCCGTAGTACTAGTTATGAGTATTACCATATCACAACAAATATGAGGCTAATTGACATATGGCAACTGTGATTTAATAATGAGGGTAGATTGATAAAACAAAATTAGCTATCAAAGTTCGTGTGGCAAAACCAGTGTTGACCAGTGTTATTATTGTGAGCCCATTGTGTGTCACACAAAGATCGCTCACAATGCATGGGCCTAACTAGAAGCCTTAAAGTCATCGAAAGGAAGATATCCGCAGGAGAACTAAGATGACCGACATAGCCTGAAGAATCGCGAAACTGAAGTAGCAGTGGGCAGGGGTCATTGCTCGCAGAACAGATGTTCAATAGGGACGAAAGGTTCTAGAGTAGTGGCCACGTACAGGAAGACGAACCATTGGCGTTGCTTTGGCTAAGGTGCCCGAAAGAGATCGAGCTACAAGGTGGACCGATGACTTGGTGAAGGTCTGGGAAATCCGATAGATGTGAGACGCAAAGGATCGGCCGTTATCGCCTCACTTGGGGGAGATCTTTGTCCAATAGTGGACGTCTTTCAGCTGAAATGATGATGATGATGAAGTCGCATTACTTGTTGATACTGTTATCGTGCTGCAGCAGCGCCTGCAGCTCGTGCGCCAGCTCGCCGAAGATGGGCAGCGGGTGGCCCACCGACAGGTACGTGCTGTACATCACGCGAGCCTGCCGCAGGAGCGACTCTTCTTCTGAACTCTTTATGTCAGGGTTCAGGATTTTTGTTTGAAATGATTCTGCAAAAAATTGATTAAATAAGTATTGGGAACTTCTCTATGTTTATATTTGGACAATTTTATTCTACAAAACCTCATCAAAATCAACCACTGCGTCAACCGTATCGTCAAGTAAAAATAAAGCAGCAATTAGTATTTCACACGCAACTATCTCCCGCGTCCATAGTTAGTCAAACCGAGAATTCCCGTAGTCGCTGGAATTAGGTCTGGCCATAATTCTACATTAGTATAAATACTTACTAATGTCGTTGTAGAAGTTCAGCAAGTGCAGGTGGCTGGTGGTCTTCATGAACTGCAAGAACGCGAAGAAGTGTTCCTGTTCAGTTATGACGACGTCCAGTTCAATGCGCAGTAACTTGCAGCGTTGGCTGTAGATCGATTCTGTTTGGCGAACGAATGTTTCCAGGAATTCTACCTGGAGGAGTAATGAGGAGAGTTAGTTATAGCATCCTTGAAAATACTAACCCAAGTAATAAAAATATTTTGCTGCGAGATGATCGAGAATTACCATGGCTCTGAAATGCAAAAGGCTATTTTGTTGTTTATGAGAAAAAATCTAATAAAATAAAATTAAGATAGCTTAACGTAATCTATCGCAATTGTATACTTATAAGCAGCATAAGCAGTTGGTATATGTTTCCTTTTTGTTTATAAAATAACAAAATTTACTTTAAAATTAATCTCAAATTGAACACTGTTTTTATCTGTTTTTTAATAAGCAAAACAGTAGCCGCCATGACATTACGTTAGGAGCGAGAGGGAATGTCAGATTTATAGTAATAATAATAATAATAATAACTAAATCCTGTTCCTCTATTTGGCTGTTGCATTCCAAGGCATGGCTGTGTTAACTCTTTCGAATTACCCCGTAAACCGGGCTGGCATCGGGAATTAGATAAACTTACATGCAATACGATTTTTTTCTTTAAAACTAAAGTATTAAGATGTACACAACCATCACATACAGTTTACCTTATAATTAGGCGTGGAGGGTAACTGCGCCATAGTCTCGTCTCCAGTGGCCAGTATAATGAGCGTGTTCAATATATACGGGTCAGCTAATACGTCAGTCAGAGACAGTAGCACCCAGCCAGCGAATATCTCTCTTATTAACACGCGGAATACACTAGAACAAAGAAATATATACTTTATAATCTTGTCCGTAAAGATGATATTCGTATGAAAAGAGTGGTCAATATATACTGATCAGCAAGCACATTATTCAGTAATCTACGCAACGAAGATCTCTCTTAATACGCTTTTTTTTAGATCCATGAAATAAAGACTTTATAAACTTGTCACTAAAAATGAAATTAGCATGGTGACTGTGTTCATCATCAGGACAGCTGCACGGCAGTCGGTGACGACAACATTCAACCAATAAATACCTTTCTTATTAAAACGCGGAAAGCAGTGGAAGGGAAATGGACTTTATTAGCCAGTCAATAAAGACAAAAGTACGTTACATATGCACACGTTATAAAACGCTATAGCGATTTTGACGTGATATCGAACGCGGCGAATGTTAGAGCCCAGATTAAAGAACTATAGTTGGGGCGTCGGGTGCCCGTCAATGGTTTATTATTTATGTGCTAACATACACAACTTTAAAAACTACGATTTTTTGGTGTTTAATCTGTTTTATTTTTAGTTGTTTATACTATATTCCATGAGGTGGGTTTGCCGTGAGATCACGGCGGGCCAAAACAAGATGCGCTGCACTATTTGTTTCAGGGCCTGCGCTGAAATAGGCACCTTTTTTGATATCGCAGTTATATTTTTTTTCATAGTCGTA
This sequence comes from Leucania comma, assembly GCA_958295575.1. Taxonomy (NCBI): domain Eukaryota; kingdom Metazoa; phylum Arthropoda; class Insecta; order Lepidoptera; family Noctuidae; genus Leucania; species Leucania comma. The sequence goes on along the minus strand of OY282478.1, from coordinate 20,959,708 downwards.
AGGTTTAGTAACCCAAGTAGCAAAATTTGGTACTATAAAAGCCCAGAGAACGATTTAGGACGTGCTAATTAGTATTCATGATTAGTACTATAACGATGTTGTAAACTTTTACAAAACCCCAAAAAGGCCCTAGTTTTATCACAGATTTATTCTATAAAATTTATATAAAAGCTCTCACGGTGATTCATCAGCTCTGTAGTTCAAATGTACAAGTGTCGAGAACCGCTTTTAGTACTAAAATACTGCTGTCTGCAGCATTTATGTCACAAATTTGCACTATAAAAGTAACCAAAATCTGTTTATAGTGTTATTTTGCACCATAAACGATTCCAGTGATCTTTCATATCACACTTGTTCGTGTTGTAATCGTATCATCTTGAGTGTTCCTCAAGAATACAAAATATATTGATTGGAAGTTATGCTTTATGTCATTTGCCATTGTTGCAAAAGGACATACTAAAAAACATTCATAAATCGTAACTTTACCATAGCTTGCACTTGCGAAAATAATTTTATCGATAAAATCATTATGCTGATTTCAAATTTGACAATGCGCCCTCATAATTTTCGTGTTTTAATTAAATTTTAATTAATAAAATAAGGTCTTGTTCCGACAATAGCTGCTATAGTACACATTGACTCCAGCCGTGCTGCTAACGTGCTATCATGGCAGAAAACAGCAGCCATATTTGCATAGAAAACGAATATGTCACACTTTAAGTCTCGTAGCAGAAGCACAAACTCATTTATAGAGCTATTTAAAATTTAAGTTACTTAAAAACTGCGCCAGGTGTCGCTATGGTACTATTTAGTACTATAGAAGAGTTTTCATGACTTTTACAGAACTAGCCCCATAGCGATATTGAGGGACCGTATAAGAAGCTAAAAGGTTACGTAATGGTGGTGCAAGGTACTTTTATAGCACAAATTGATGCTGTAATAGTGTTTACGATACTCCTACAATACTAGTACTGTAAAAGTTTTTTTGACACATTATTAGTGCAAAATAGATACACAAAAGTGTCAGTAAGGTCGTCTATAGTACTAAATAGTACCATAATCGCTTTTTTCAAATCTATTACAGTGCAATACTTTAAAGATTCTTTTGTATGGTTCTATAAGCATTTTAAGAGCTACATTTTAGAACTTAAATGCTCTTTAATCTTAAAGAACCAAAACACCCTCTTGAAAACCTTTATAGTTCAAGTGGTCACAATGGTTACCATTATAGGCCTACTGTATCACTGTTTGGTGATAAAACGCCTGGGTTATAGAAGCTTTTGTTACTTGGGAAGTTCTTGAATGAAGCACAAATAAACATATATTTCAACCGTTTTTCAGGGTTCCCGAAGGGTGCGAACGTCTGTCTGTTCGTTTCTCAGCGGTTTATATCTCACAAACCGTAAGAGGTAGAGCATTGACTTTTTACAGAATGTATATTTATTGCCACTACAATAAAAATTAAAATAAAGTTAAAAATTAAAAGGGGTCCCCATAAAAAAAAAAACATTCTTTTGCTGACGTTTTTGCTCTTTTTAATATTGTAGTACCCTTCGTGTGCGAGTCCGACTCATATTTGGCACGTTTTGTTTCTAAAACATGTTTTGTGTATGTATTTTTTTAAAAGGTTTTAAAGGAATGATAGACATTATTCACAGGTACGCTAACCGGATCTTATCACGAGCTAATAAAATGATCCATTATGATACTCCCAATCTACTTAGCATAACATTATGCTAACAACAAACCATTTAAGTGTTAATTTAAACCTCGTAAAAGCACCATGAACATGTTAATAAATCAATTATTGCACTTAGCTATGCTTTATGCTAGCTCACAAAAATAACCTTGCTTGAGAAATTAAAGGTTACATATAAAAAAAATGGTAATTTAAAAAACTAAAAAACCCGACTGCTTTTCTGAGTATTCATGAAAAAGCCCTAAAACAAGAAAGTCGTTGTAGCAGTCGGGACCCATTACATCATAGATCTACTGACTAGACGGCTGACTTTCTAGAATGGGTCCCGACTGCTACAACGACTTTCTTGTTTTAGGGCTTTTTCATGAATACTCAGAAAAGCAGTCGGGTTTTTTAGTTTTTTAAATTACCATTTTTTTATTTTTTACTTTTTTAGTTTTATTTTTTTACGATATCACTTTCACAGTAATTACAAATCTAACGACACCTCGCAAACTAAAATCCATCGAGCCGTTCAGGCCAAAGAGCGTTCCAAATATTTGAATTTGGCGCCAAAAATTCGCCATTTTGTTTTTTTTTTTATTTTGATATACCCAGTGTCACTTTCACAGTAAATACGAATCTAACGACACCTCTCAAGCTAAAATCCATAGAGCCGTTCAGGCTGCAGAGCGTGCCAAACAATTATACATACATACATACATACAAACATACATACATACATACATACAAACATACATACATACATACATACATACTCTCGAAAAACATAACCCTCCTTCTGGCGCAGTCGGGTAACTAGCTGCCTCCGCGGTTTTACATGCGTTACTGTTCCCTCGTACATGCAGCGTGATGTTATGTACCCTACAGCCTTGGCCAGAATGCCTTGATGCATTAAGTCCGCCTATGTACAGACGCCAGCACGTCAATCACCAATCTGTCAAATTTTACCAATCGAACATTAACCTTCTACTATTGTGATAAGGTTGAAATCTATTAAAGAAATTTGACAGCTTGAGGTAGGTTGATGTGCTGGCGTCTGTACCACTACTGTACATGAAGTTTAAATAAATAAATAAATAAATAATAAATGAGCTATCCAAAACCAAGGGTGTTTTTAATATCGTGCGGATTTCATCACGCATGCGGATTTGCTCCGCATGCGTAACCTCCGCATGTCCTTTTTTTATTGTAATGCGTGCAATACGCACGCGGGACACATTTACCTTTTGAAATTTTCTGCTTGCGGAGCAAATCCGCATGCGTGATGAATCCACATGATATTAAAAACACCCTAAAGTATTTTTTTCAATCCGAACCAGCGGTTCCTAAGATTAGTGCGTTCAACTAATCAAACCTAACTTTGGCTTTATAATATTAGTAGCACTTTGTCAGTAACTTCGTGTGCTAGAATATTTACATAAAAACTTAAACACCACCTTATCCGTATTTTACCCCTTACTCCTTCAAATCAAATCAAAAACTTTTTTTTTTTCAAACAAATCCAGGCATTTTTAAACTGTCAAAAAGTCAGTCAAAAAAGTTAATCTACAGTTTCTACTTTTACAACACATTCCAATTCATAGATCTTTATTTAAAAGTGTGCAAGAAACTACAAAATTTATTTATTTATTTATTGCCAATTTACACTTACAATTTACATCACAAGTATAAATTATAGGCACACATTAATGAATAAACACAACATTTAAAAAAAAAACTTTAACTAATAATAATGAAAATACTAAGTAACAGTTTCAAGGCGTATACTATATGCCTTGAAGCTATTATCTAAAACCCGGAAAATATTGTTCCTTTATTATCCTAAAACTAATATTATAAAGAGGAAAGATTGATCTTTTTTTGTTTGTTTGTATGGTACGATTTAACTCAAAAACTACTGGACCGATTTTAAAAATTCTTTCACAATCATAAAGCTACATCTTCACTGAATAACGTAAGCTACTTATTTACTTTCAAGCGGGCGAAGCCGCTGACAGAAGCTAGTCCTAAATAAATAATGACAATATTGTGTTATAGTACGCGGCAAATAAGTTGAACCCGTTGCTATGGTTACGCGCAGCCCCCCACCTCGATTGAGACCCGAAAATCGGTTACCGCGCATTCAAGGTCGACCGCCATGATGGTTCAACTTGTGTGCCAAGGATTATACGCCTATACTTACGGATTTTGCAACTCATTATTCTTCAACAAATACGGCATGATGGCATTCGTGATACACCTCAAGTACTTCAGTTCTGCGTTCCTGTTGGCGGCGGCCGGGTGGAGCGCCATCTTCGAGTCTAGCGACACGCCCGGCCGGGACGCGCACACAGAGTAGTGACGCAACGCACACGGGATTAGGCGGGATGTTATGAACCGGGCGTAGTTTATCTGAAAGAGATCATAATATCTTTAGAACTCTAGCTCTAATGAAAAGCCAGAACTGATAATGTCTTGTGTAAATGCCCTAGTCAATCACTTTCTGAAAAATAATAAATAAAACGTTTTTTTTCAGGTACATTCAGGCACAGTCATTTATTGCTTTTATTATTATTCAAGCCTATACTGGCCCACTGCTGAGCCACACTTTATTCCTTCCATTGTTCCCGGCTCTGAGCCACTTCTTGCCAATTCCCCTCCAAACCTGTCTAGAGCGATCTCGGGAATCTTATATTAGTATGGACCTATTAAATCAGCTTTAGAATTTTCTATGCCAGTTTTTTTACTATTATTATTGAGAGGCTCGCATTTGACCACTATTTCACCTGATGGTAAGCGATGATGTGGTCGACGATTTTTTTTTTAGCTTAGTGGGTTTGGTGGGTGGCTGGGTGGTCTATTCTATTCTCATCCTTAAGCGGAGCGGGAGGGCGTGTCAGACTTTTACTGACTAAAACCAACTTGCTCGCCGTCCACAAGCCACGCCTACTGTGGCTGGAAATCGGGGTCGGGATCCTGGCGACTGGGTCGTGAGGGCCGTTCCCTCACGCGTGCGGACACCTTCTTCGCTAGCATTACTGCTTCGCACAAGGCCTTTGCGTTTAGAACTTGGGTAACAATTGGAGCCGCCAAGTGTAGCAGTATAATTCTTCATACGTGCGGACAGCTCTTTGATACGCACGTAGAACAATGCGCCTTCGATCCACGCTTTGTCCTTATCGAACGGCAAGCTAACTTTAGTGCAAGATGAACTACATTGTGTAAAGTTTACAAGGGGCTATTCAAGTATTACGTAAGCACTACAGGGCGGTGTGGGGCTTTGCTTTGCTTATTTTTGATGACATGGGGGATGGGGGCTGGATGGTGATTACGTCAGCAGACGATAAAAGAACGACGTCGATTTTTCAAAATCACTCTAAAGTGAGCATACACACATCACTGAGCAGCAAACATCCCCAGAAAACTTGCCTTCAAGCTTATTCCTTATTTTTAGACTTGTAACTTTTGCTCATTAAATTAACTAATAACGAAACCAGAGTACATTGAAAATGCATGTAGGTAACAATGTTTACGTAAGCATGGGGGGGGGGGGGTGAGATCTTTGCTTATATTTTTTACTGACGAGGAGGGGAGGGATGGTTAATATTTGTCAAAAATCTGCTTACGTAATACTTGAACGGCCCCCAATGACATTAGGTCTACTATATTCATACCTTAATAGCTCTCTGCAGTAAGCAAGCAGAAGCGTATCTAAGCTGATAACGCAGCTCGTCCACAAAGAAGGGCTGCAGCGTCACCTTGCTGTACCAAGAGTTGATGAACTGATCCAATATTGTGTTGTAGAACTGCAATAGAAGAATAGTCTTTACAACCGACTCTTCTAGCTAGATTGCTAGACACAGCTCATAGTCCCTTTGGAGTATCAAACCTCTGAAGATGGCCAATGTATCAAAATCAAAATTATTAATGCTTTTCAATCTAAATCCATTAGTTAGGGAGTTAGTGATAGGGTGACGGGTGACAGGACGGAGTGGAAGAAAAAAACGTGTTGCTCCGACCCCAAATAATATGGGATAAGGGCAGGAAGAAGAAAAAGAATCTAAACCTATCATCAAATCGCATCCACAAAGGTTTGTCTCCACGGATGGAATGGACTGGCGCAATGGAATATTGTTTTCCTTAGTTAACCGTGAATGGTCAATTATGTTACGAGTACTACTGTCAGGCTTACTAATAAGTCGTTTAACTCGAGCACTGCGTTTGTATATTACAAAGTATGTTATGTTTATCATGTAACAACTGGTAAAATACAATTAATATTTAATAAATCGTTATTGGTATTTGTGAATGTTTATTAATTATATATTCTCATATACGTTTGTTTGTCACCTAACTTCTCATAAATGGTTAGATCAATTTGGATGAAACTTTGTGTGAATATTTGAGTAAGTTCGTGAACGGTTTGACAGTACAAATAAAACTTGCCTTTAACCTTGATTTTTTTTTCTGACGAATATTCTTCGGGCAGGACAATGTCTGTTGGGACTACTAGTATATATAATATATTTTTATACATAAGACTTATTTACGTGGGTTTATTTATTTACTGGCTTCTGCCAACGGCTTCTCTCCCGTGAAAGTAGGTTTAACCAAACAAACTTTGAACTCATCTTTCACCCCTTAAGGACGAATCCCTTATCTGTTCCGGATTCGTGCGGAGGATTCGCCCGGGTGTCGCAACTGTGCGGAGACACGGTGGAGAACACCCGGAGGACACGGTGGAGCATACTGTAGAGGTGTGCCCCGCCTGGGCGGAGCATCGCCATTTGACTAGCCTCTTGGTCTAGTACTTAGTGGCCCTGACTGCTATGCCGGAGGTCGTGGGTTCAATTCCTACCCAGGACAAATGTTTGTGTGATGAGCACGATCTATTGTTCAGTGTCTGGGTGTAATTTATCTATAATATTTATTTATTCAGAAATATATAAGTAAGTTTATCAGTTGTCTAGCACCCATAACACAAGCTCTGCTTAGCTTGGGACTAGACGGCGTTGTGTGACAGTTTTGGAATATTATATTTATTATTCACTCTAGTCTTGAAGACATATAAAATTACACAAATAAAAAAAAAAAAAAAAAAAATATTTTTGTTTTTTTTTTAATGCCTATTATGTGTCCCACAGCTGGGCAAAGGCCTCCCCTTTCTCCTTCCAAACTTCTTTTTTTCCTTGGCCAGAGATCGCCCTAGACAGAGAAATTTGGAAAATATATAAATAAATAAAATGACATAAACAAGGGACAAGGGCAGGAAGAAGAAGAAGTTAACTTAAAATTGTTCAATCGCTGGGTATATTAAGTTTTGGGGTAGGTACCAGAATTATTTCGCCGATCAGATTTGTCTTCATGATGGCATGTTAGTGGACACGAATCTTCACAAACTACAATGACCAACCCCTCTATTGTGACAGAATAGCGATACTAATCAATATTCTAGATCAGAGAGTGCGATTTACCATCGCTACCTTGGATCTAGCTAGATTAAGTATTGAAAATACATATTATGTTACTACTACTATTCGTGACATATCAAGAGGGACTTCGAACGGCGAAGCATTATGGATAAGTACCTCCGCCTAGATAAGACAGAAATGATGCTGGCACCATAGTAATATTACCTAATTTGTTTAAATAATACGAAAAGAAAAAAATCTTAAACCAAAAATACACAAACACGAGAATTTCAAACACTAATTATTCCGGTTACCGTATTATGCACGGTTATTAGTTCCAAACGCAATTAAAATCTTTGTAGCAAAAAGTCATCGATTTTTTAGATTCTAGAGCTCATCAGAACCATTAGGTATTGTATAGAGTAGTTTAAATACTAATAAGTAGGGATCAATTATGTTCTCCATTCAAATTCATTGAATACCCTTCATCCCGCCCTCTAACTAGCATTTAACAAGCAATTATGTTTTGTTTTGTTGTTGCTCGCCCATAAATACGATCTCATAGTACTTTTACACTATTTAGAAGTTTGTTTTCCTATATCCTAATCCTGGGCATATGTTAGCATGGAGATAGTGATAGCGATATCGTGACGGGTGACAGGACAGAATGGCTGAAAAAAATGTGTTGTGCTGACCCCAAATAATACGGGACAAGGGCAGGAAGATGTTATAAGATATGATCTTTCCTAATCCTGGACATTGGTTTTCCACTTCCATCTATTTTTTCCGGGTTCTGTACCAAAGAAAAAACGGAATCCTTATAGGATCATTTTGTTGTCCGTTTGTCTGTCTGTCAAGACCCTTTATCTCGAGAACGCGTGGAGATATCGAGATGAAATTAAAACCCATATACTCAGATCTTAGGTCCCTTGAATCTGAGAAAAAATCAACCTTTTAAGTGAACGAAAAAAAAAAAGATACGGCCGTTTATACCGTAAAAAACGTAAATTTCGACACTCTCAAGGGAATCAAAATTCATAGGGAACTTCCCGTTGACCTAAAAGAAACCTAAAATTTGGTATGAAGCAAGGTCTTATAACACAAATATGAGAAAACATATAAAAATCGCCAGCGTTCTGGGCACTTTTCCCATTGATATCGATGTGGATGAATTTTTTGATGCTCAATAAGTTCTTTTTCTACCTGTTTGTACATTTTTAATTTGTATATATATCTATTAAGTTTTGATTATTACAGTTAAATAAAGTTGTAGAATATTCCAAAAATCGGAAAATTAAACATTTTCCAATTTTTAGAATATTCTACAACGTTATAAAAAAAAACTTTTTGCGATTCGAAAAAATATTCAAGATTCGATTCGGGAATTGAATTATTGTCATAGGTAGGTTTGGACCTTGGAAAATGTAATTTTTTAAGTTGGCAATTTATATTTTTTAATATTCATTATGTAAAATTACACCAATTGGTATTTTTTTTTTATTGCATAATGTACTGTATTATTAGCATATTTATAAGCATTTAATAAACGTAGATTTTAAAATACCACAATGCGCAATGCGACAAAAACAAGTTTCGTCTATTCTACAATAAAAAGTCATAATGATGACATTTCAAGGTGAATAAAGAAATTATGATGCGGTCTGCGTACGCGCATGGGTTGCACTGAAACCAGTAGTCCTGTTTAAATATTTATTACATACTTGCTTGAGAATGTCGTGTAGGTATTTTCTATTTTGGGACACAAAATTATCAAAACTTAAGCAACTTAGCAATCAAAAGATGATTTATGATTATCACTGTCTGATTTTATTGCTATGTTCAGAAGCTGATAATAATCCTTAAAACATGTATTCCAAAGCAAAAATTTTAAATGTCAAAAAATCTTGGGCGGGATCTGTCATTGGATGATTTTACCTACCATAAAAAAAACCCCGTTTTTTGTTTATTATGTAGAGATAAGCAACCGTCTTATATACGGAGTTTCGACTTGTATTTAAGGGCTGATTCTCTACTGGCAGTAACATGGATCTGCCGTTGCCTGAACAGAAATAGTATATATATTTTGATACAAGTGCAAAAAGTTTTTCATTGCGACGGAGAAGGAATTAGCACGAGCAGTAGGCGAGTGTATTATGGAGCCGAGGGCTGCAGTGACAAGTTTGCACGCGTTTTAAACGACGTTTTTTTACTACACTTACGTATAGAGGGGGTTGAGCCGCGCCTCGTGTGGGTCCACGATAAACCATTTTACTATAATAAAATTGTGGCAGGGGCGAGCACGCTCATTTTTCCGCACTAGTGCGGAAAACAGTCCATTGCGTGCCTAAAAGCGGTGGGATAAGAGCGTGTTTTCGAGTAAGTGTATTGAAAAAAATATTTCAATACCACCGCGCAGGTCAATCTGTCGGACACGCTCATGTTTTTGGCACCCCAACCTCTTTTTTCATATCATGCGCATGAGACCAATCACCAAACGTAAGCCGAAGCAAAGTATGGCATGCCGGTCACCATTGTACGACGTGACCTGAATGGATATTTACTGGCGGTTATCGTCCCAGTGTCGATAGTGAAGACAGTCTGTGACCTGCGCATATTGAGAGTGATGACATATGGCTCCCAAACATGGTCGCTCACAATGGGCCTCATCAGAGACTTAAGGTCACCCAAATGGACAATAGAAAGTGCTACGATCTGAGTTTTGCATTGATATATATGTACTACGCACTAGATGAGGCTTGCCGTACAGTCACTTTACTTCACTTAATTGACCTGCAGGCCGAACACTTTTACATTGATGGCATTAGTGCAGTTTTGACGTTCATGCAGTGTCAGCGCGACGCTTATAAATACAAATTTAAGTGAACTTGGACATATATAATAATTTTGTAGTCAAGTAAGTAAAACCATTGGTTGTTCAAGCAATGTAATAGCTTCTACTATCGTAATAGTACGTTAGAGAAGATATTATTTTATTTAAACTCTTCCCCATTTTACAATCATAGACTAAAACATGCAGATGTTCCCTCCCACAAAAAGCTGAATTAGGTTTTTACCTACAGCTAGTTTACCAAATACAGGCTTCGCACGGTCTTTTATACTGTTTGAAATTTTTAAATATTTTATTTAACGCTCTTTCTTTTTTTGTATAATTAATAACAATGTTTTTTTTTTTAAATAAATTACGACGAAATGTCAGCAAATCATGAGGTATCAGTTTTCATCGGTAAGTTTTGTTGTTAAGCATGCTGTCATTCGTTAGCACTTAGGTAATTTACGTACCATATTACGTGCAGGTTAATATTAAATTTGAATTAGGTTCAGTTGAATTTGTAGTCTTATTAGTGATTACTGATTTATTTATTTGTTTTACTGTTATTGAGATCTCGTTTTTACATACACTATAATTACATTTTGAAATAGAATATTATTGTAATGAAGTATTGTAGGCAAGAAACTGTGTCACTTCTGCGGTATAAAAATCTATATAGATGACATGTCATCACACTAAGTTGAACGAAACGCGTAAGTACTAGGAAATGCATGGCGCTTTAGACCTTTTGGTCGCGAAAAAGTATCCTCTATAAGCTGTCTTAGCGCTGTAAGTTTTAAAAGTTTTGTTAGACGACATAATGGTAATCTAGCGCTGCAGCGATTTATTGTTTGAACTTTTCAGTATTTTGACAAATAGTTTATATGAACGAGCTTGTCTATCGCAAGAATATAGGTCGATGGAGTTTTGCTTGATTGAATATATCATCAGGATTGAAGGAGAACTAATTGTACCAACATAGCCCGAAGAATCGCAGGACACATTGCTCGTTGAACGGATGGTCGTTGGGACGGAAAGGTTCTGGCGTAGCGACCGCGTATCTAAAGTTGCAACGTTGAAAGTGTAAAATGGACTGGAACAATTGCCTGCTTGCGGTCTTCCCATTCGATTATAATTTGGGTGTCTTCAAGGCACCATCAACGATTGCATCACTACTTACCATAAGGTGGGATCGCAGCCAAGCATTTGTTTATATATCAAATAAAATAAAATATTATACAAAATATTATTAGTCCGCCTTTGTACACTAGTTTAGAAAGCTTTAATAAATAAGCACAAAATAATTGTGTATTTATTTTTATTTACCATTGTTTACCTTCTATTTCATTGCTAATGTTATGTAACAGCTGATATTCGTAATGATTTATAGACATAAACTGATGTAGGAAGTGTCATGCCATTTGAAATAAGAGGTGATCTCACAAGCTCATATTATCAATTGTTTAGGTTTGGTGTCGCCATTGTTAAGATGTTTTTGCTTAGATATTTTTGACCTTGCTGTATTTAGATTAGCTATGTGAATATTATTTTTGTTATCTCAACTAATTCATAAAGAGAATAAACGAAAGATAAGTAGAAATGGCGATCGACCTTGAATGCGTGGTAACAGATCGTAGATTTCGGGTCTCAATCGAGGTGGGGGGGCTGCGCGTAACCATAACAACAGGTTCAACTTAGTTGCCATGTATTAGACAGTGTATTATAAAGGGATCAATTTGTGTGTTTGTTAAAGGAACTGTGTATTGATTTTAGCTAGCTACTACGAGCTATTAACACGACTCATTTGACGACCTAAACTGATCTGTTAAAGGGCTATACATATATGGTGTATAGCTCCATTCCATTTCTCGCTCGCAGGTTTGCCATTTTAACTTTCACGTCCATTCCTCTTTCACGCTCGCAGGTTTGACATTTTAACACGTCATGGTACCGCCCTTTGACATCAAAGAGTGTCGAGGTCGGGACGTAACCTGTACGACTTTCACCGAATACCTAGACGATATTCTGAGTATGAGGTACACCACCCTGGTTGACACACTCTCGATCTTCACCACATTGTTCACAACGACCGTAAGGACAATAAACATGACACTACCCTGGGACTGCTGGTTACACTACCGGAAATAGAGCAGGTTTCCAGATTTGAGAATTATCGAGTCCCTTCCTTTCAGACTTCAGATAATGAAACCTCGTCAATTCTTCCTCGAGAGCGGTAATCTTCCCGTCGTTTCGGAGTGTTAATTGTTTTGTTGGGATAGCGTGATTTTCTCTGAAGATTCGTCTCCTATTATCTCGCCGTAACTTTAACCACTATCAAAGTCAATGGTAGAGAGGTTGCCGGGAACTAGGTCACAGTTTTTGTTGTGCTTGTCATTTAGGGGGTTTGCCATAATCACCACGCTTAGCGAGCGGGTTGGCGATCGCAGGGTAGTTGTTGCACAGAGAAGTTGATAGAAAGATGAAGAGTTGTTAGCCATCCAGTGGTGTAACCCTTAATCGACTCTTAGGACATCCACGGGTAGTGATATTGATGCTCTTTTTACATCCTACACCATACAGTTATGTATTTAGTTGAACGAATATTAAAATTTTCAAATTTAAAAAGTAATACTCACATCCTCTATGGCCTGATCCAACTGTTTATGTATCTGGAGCCCCACCCAGGGCTCCGCTGATACGCTCGAGTCATGTCTCCCGCAATCCTTAGACCCACAGGTCTCACAACCCTGTAAATGCAAGACATCATCATCAGTACAACAAATGAGGGATACTTTTGATGGCACTTTCAGCTACCTGACTCCACTTTTTCCTGATAGAAGCTAGATAAGTGTTATCTAGCTTCATACTTAGTATGTTCACACATAGTGTCAAAGTGTGTCACACATGAGTATGTTCCCTTGTATGTACAAGGGAACATACTCAATCAAGACGTCTAGGGGGGCGTCCATTGAGGGAGGTAGTTTGGGAGAGAGGTATTTAGGGAGGGGAAGATCGAAACTCATACAATCTGATGTGGGGGAAAGGATGGTCTCGGCAAGCATTTTGAACAACAGTGAGATTAGGAAGGAGGAGGCAGAACCAAATCTCACGACATCTCACATGGGGTGGGGTGGGGAGGTGAGTTATCTCGCCAAAATCACCTCAATGGACAACTCCCAGCTATATCAGGGTCAGTTTCCAGTCTCACTGGATGAAATTCAGTACATGTACATGGAGTTACTGCCTATCAATCCTCCATAACCAAGTAGATGACATCCAAAAGGATACTACTATTGTGAGAAACAGTATACTTCTTAGAACAAGGACTGCTTTTTATCCTGCAGCATATATAGCACACAGGTTGACCGTGACCTAGATAAGGATCAGACATTCATCCCCATTTCACAAGTTAAATCCAAATTAAAATCATATATGGTTAATAATATTAGTAGATACATTATTAAACAAATTGCCATGAATCATATTTGTGATTCGGGAACTTAAAAAGGTTTGGAAATCAATCTGTAGTTAAGTAATAAACAATAACAGGTTACTCATTCAATAACAAATCTGAGTAGATGACTAAACACTCAAATCATTAGGGATAAATCATGAGTCATGATCTAAACTGATTTTGGAATTGTCATGGACAGCATAAACATAGGCACCTTAAGCAGACTTGGTGACGAATGGCCATTGCAGAAGCGAAGGATATATGAAGCACGAAACACAAGACTGAATGGGATAGCGGCAAACCGTGGATGCCCTCCGCCCCATCTCCCCTAGATGGGGAGGAGGGCATCCACAGAAACTTAATTACTGAAACCCCAAGCAAACGCATCCACACACCTATTGTCTTTCTATTGTGTCTGATTTTAGATACAGAAAAATTTCAATAATTTTCAGTAATTAACAAATTATCTAATCTACTTTCTGATAATGATAGTTTAAAATCAGGTTAACAGGAGCTACTTAAATCAATACAAGATTTTATTGCCTGATAATCTATCATCTAAGCATTTTTGATAATGAAGATATTATAATTATTTGATATTAAATTCAAGATGGCTCAAACAAAAGTTAAGAATTAGCACACTGAAATATTATATTTGAAGGACCTGCCTGGAGAAATCAAAGATTGTGAGCTGTATAGTATATTTATAAAAATATTATAAATAATATGTTTTGATGAAAAGTAATAAATTATATTAAAATCTTACTTATTAACTCTTTGAATATAAAAAAAAAAAAATATGTGTGCAGCACCAGTGTCCTTGGGGCCTTGGGGCTTGAGTAGCTGAGTTATAGAGTTGCTGACAATGTATAGACAAAAGTCCAATAAAATTAACATTGACTAAGTCTTGACGTCTCAAACTAATGACTAATTATAATGAAATACATTGTATGACTCACTGTTTGGTAATTAGAATTTTAAGTTCATACAATTAGTCAATGAATTAATTTAATAACACTTTCATAAACATACCGCAGTCTAAGGAAAAGAAACCAGTATCTTCCAGTAGTTTTTCTGACTATTCATAAATTGGAGCATCAGATAAGATCTACCTTGTTAAATGATAAGTAGAGTTTGTGATTACTGACAAAGATCCAACTTACCTGGTTTCATTCCATTTACTACCTCAACAAACATTACTTTATTCATTAGAAAACGGTCTTAAAAGATAACGCGGATGTTTTACTAAGCAATAAAAATGATTAGTGAAGTCTCCAAGCAAATTAAAAAAAAAACAATTCTATGTATATTCATAATTAATTTTCCTTAGAATATTAATTGCCCTCGCAATAACTGCTTATCAAACGGTAAGAATTGTGAATAGGGAGGCGTAAATGACCTCAATCGCGAAATAACGAGTTTTCTATTGCAAGTAAACAGTAAACAAAGAAAGTATGCCAACTCACTCGGACAGGCGCGTCCCCTTCAACTTTGTACGTCTCATCGACGAAATGGCACTTTAATTTATCAATATAATCGTGTAAAATATTCGAGTTCAGCCCGTAATAACAAGCCACACATCCCAACACATAGCTAAATGCTATAGTGGCAAAGTGAAATCTGAAAAAAAAAGTAATCGGTTAGGAAGATACCACTCATAAAGTATACAGATATGTAGTTATTTAATTATGCTACCTGTAAAAATATAAAACTGCAATCGCCGTACATAGAATACCGAAGTAAATAATATAATTTTTATTATCAAATTTTTCTGTAAGCTTCGTTTGACATCTTTCACTCATGGCTAAGCGAACAATGACGTTTGTTGTGACGTTTTTGAAAAATTGTTGTCAAGTTTGACAACTAATGTTACCGTAATTACACAAAAAAAAAAAAAACAATTGGCTAAAAATATCGACATCGACATTATAATAAATAATATAAATAATATAATATATATAATATTCCACAACTATCACACAACGTTGTCTAGTCCCAAGCTAAGCAGAGCTTGTGTTATGGGTACTAGACAACTGATAAACATACTTATATATTTCTAAATACATACATATTATAGATAAATTACACCCAGACACAGAACAAATGACGTGCTCACCACACAAACATTTGTCCTGGGTGGGAATCGAACCCACATTATAACCGATTTATATGTAAATACGAAATGTAAATCATACAACGTGTCTTAAGAGTTATCTTTATTACAATTTGTGATTTTTTCTCAGCGCCGGACAACTACTATGAAAATGGAGGTGAAAACTGACCCAGGAGAGTTTTTTAAGTGTTTTTTTATTCACAAATACAACATAATTAAAAACAAATCATAACTAGACACCACATACTGACTGGAATACCATTATTATTATAATTTACATAAAATCAAAAAGCTTTTATACGGAATGGGACAAGGGGACCGCAAGAAATTATCGAGTCGCACAGAGTATGTCGAGTCGTTAATCAATATTGTTATTGTTAGGACTGGAACGCACGCGCGTAAAATGTCAATAATTAAATAAAAAATGTCAGTTCGTAACTTGATAACTTCGAATTTTCTAACCTCATAATTCATTTTTCTTGTGTACTTGTGAAGTGATTTGGATTTCAAATATCGGATCGTTGCTGATGGAATTTCCATTTTCATCTTAAAAAGTAATTCGTAAGGTTTGCATTGTTATTTCAGTATTCATATGATACACGATACGAGTTCGATCGGAGTCGGCTTAAAAAGAATTAGTATTTATCTATTATTTTGAGGTATCTTTACAATTTATTTTAATATCACAGACTACACCGAGATACATCATAAAGCTAAGGAAATTTACTATATTCTTTCATCAGTGGTGTAACTAGTCCTAAATAGGCCCTATTTTTTAATGGCTATTCGGGGGCGGGAAGCCGTGTCAGACTTTTACTGACTAAAACAACACAGGTGTGGTTTCTTTGCCTTGCGCTCCAGAATTTCAGATTTCCCTTAGACTACCCTTGGCTCCAAGAAAGGTATTAATATTATTAAAATACCCAAAATAAATTAATAAATGAATTATTCATTTTTTTTCTTAAACATTGAGGGTATTTTTATTTTAACAGAATAGGCCCCACTAGCACAGAACTGATGCCCTGAGACTGCCAGACAGTCACAATAAGCCACAAAAGAGATTGCAATACAGCCAACACAACACAATTCCTTCCTACCCTCATATTCTGTAACATTGAAACCCTCCTCGATACTTATCCACCAACATTGTGAGACACTTTGTAAACTTAAGAAATATACAAGGTTAACAAATTATCTAAACTTATCATTGTTGACATTTATTTATCAATTAACTTTATTACTGTACCCAATTAATTTGTAGTGTAAAATATAATTGAGAAAATAAACTCTTTTTAGGAAGAAGACTGTAAGCAATAGTTCGCATTTTTTGCAGGAATGGGTTTTGTCTCCCTAATTTGAGAATACCTTCCTAAAAAAATATGATGGAAAAGAGATTCATATAAGTTAATTGTTTTATTGTTTCAGAAGAAAATGGCATTCCAAAGGTGTTTCCTGCAACTCTCAAAACAGTATGTATCAAGGAGTTGTGTTCTGCAGTCAAATATTAAGCAGACATACTGTGAACTGCGCTATCAGTACAGCAGCAAAGTAACGAGGCTATTCACCGACAGACACGAGTGGGTAGTGGTGGACAAGGAAATAGGCACCGTAGGCATCAGCCAATATGCACAAGAATCTCTTGGAGACATAGTCTTCGCACAACTACCTGAACCAAAAACCTTAGTCCAAGAAGGAGAGGAATGTGGAGCCCTAGAAAGCGTAAAAGCAGCCAGTGAAATATATTCCCCCGTCACTGGTGTAGTCACAGAAAAAAACTCAGAAGTCGAGCAAAAACCTGCTCTTATAAACACAAACAACTATGATGCAGGTTGGTTATTCAAGTTGAAGCTGACCAAACCTGATGAATTAAAAACGTTGATGACCGAAGAACAGTACGAGACATTCCTTAAAACGGATGTGGAAAAAGAGAAAGAATTAGACAAGTAGGTTTTTGTGTAAAAGAGCATTTGTTTTATTAATTAGATGTTATAGAGAATAAAGTTTATTATGTTTAAGTATTTGTGTTTATTTTCATGACAAAATAGTAAGGGATCTATTAGTTAACCTTTTAACTGCCGAAAAACACTTGCGCTTATGACACCAGGGTCGCATATCCACGACCAAATACTCCATCTCGTCAGCTCTTCCAAGGTCACAAACACACGACACGGCAAATAGAAAAGAACACGAAACACTTGTTGCACCAATTTGACACAAGCAGTTATAATCCTCTGCACACAAGTTGAACCATCATGGTGGTCGACCTTGACAGGTACAGTAGCAGATATAATAACAAATTGTCGTATCTCAATCGATTTATAATGGTAACAGATTTTTGTATCTTAGTCGAGGGAGCTGCGCGCAACCATAGCAACGGTTTTAACTTATTTGCCGCGTACTATAAAGGGTTAAAATTTTTACACAAAAACAAATGATGTATTGTGCGTTATCATTTTTATTAGTGCATTCTTAACTACAAAAATCAATGGTTAACACAAATCACTAGTTTGGCATCAATCACACTCACAGTTAGTGTAATCGATATTTTATCACAATATTTCTTTTGTACACCAACCAAACAAAATAATTATCACAATTATTCCAAAAGATATCACAAAAATTATTGTACGGAGATATGATGAAATTAATGTGAAAAAGTTCAAATGATATCTACACCTATATTTGGAGATATCACTAAAAATTACAGACAACACTATAAATAACAATAAATGCTGTAATATCTATTCACATAAAATCGTAATAAATTGGTGCTTTTATTTCTATAAAATTAAAATTTTACTAACTTGGAAAGACCACAAATATTTTTAGGTGAATGTATATTTAGGTTTAAAAATGCGTACACATCTATAATTATACATTATGAAAAACATTTTTATTTTATAATGAACATTTAGGTAATTCTTGTATTGTGGACTTTGGGCATCATAAAATACAATGCGATTTGAGCTTTTATTAGTGTTAAATACATACCTTATGACTAGAGGTACACGTAAATTTTATCTAACAACGTTAAAAGAGTATGATCAAGTTCAAAACTGCGTCATTGACTCACCAATCATATTTCATTTGATTTTTAAAATTAAGCCCAGTGTTCTTAAGTTTCTTAATTTCGAAATCATTATGGCAGCAGGAACTGACGACAAGGTAGGCCTAGAACGTGATGGAGTGATGATTTGAACGTCTTACTTAAAGGTTTGGTCAGAAGTGGCTTAGGACTGAAAACTGAGAACAAAAGGCAGGCCTTTGCCCTGCAGTGGGTCACAACAGGCTCATAATAATATGGCGTATTTGAAATTTTTTCAAAAATCCCTCTCTATTTTGAACTTGACCATACATCATCTGGATTTCATTACAACAATATCATTAGTAGATAATTGGCAGAAAAGCATTAAAAATCACTTTTAAATGAAAAATAATACATAATTGATTCTATAAAGCTTCATAATACGAAAAGTTGAAAATACAAATTACTTATACCAAGGCTCTAGTGTTCAATTATTATCAATAAAAAATAAGCATTAAAAACCAAAATCTTAAAAACTAAGCCATTTTAAATCAGATGCACTCTGAGAAAAACTACATACTATATACAGAATGATTCAATTTGATTAGTTAGTAAGGAGAAATATTAAACTCGTCGAGATAGTACCTACACAAGAAACGAAGAACTAAGCTCGCTCTTTTAGTTGGGAAAAGATCATACGCTTGCTTTGCTAGTTCCATAGAAAAAACAATTGAACGAACGATGAGAAGCGAATGTGCAGCGAAGCCTACTGTCCGCGGAAGCGTAGCTTCATAGACGCGTATAGTATACGGCAAATAAATTGAACCATTTGCAATTGATACGCGCAGCCACCCACTTCGATTGAGACCCGAAAATCAGTTACAATCCTCGTCACACAAGTTGAACCAATACAACGGTCTACCGTGACCAATTTTCGAATCTCAATCGAAGTGGGGGGCTGCGCGTAACCTTAAAAAGTGGTTAAACTTATTTGCCGCGTACTATATTCGTTATTATACGCTTGGTACGCCTGCTTACAGCTTTTATACAAAATTATGAAACTCTGTCGATAAAGCGGTGACATAGTGACATGTCGCTACGTCGACAAATACGCGTTAAATACGAATTCGTCTTTATAAATTGTATAAATGACGAATACGCATCTATAAAATTACGTGTTCGTGGACAGTATACCTAAATGTGTGGTAATAATGATGAAGCTAGGTCGAGCGATGGTGCTTTCTTGCTCACACTCGCTTCTACATTTAATTCGTTGGTATTGAATGAACTAAAGAGTGATGGATCTGGAATCTACTTCATGTAGTCCCGTGGGAGCACTCTGACGACCCAGTTCGTTCGCAAACTACACACAACTCCTCCTTACTAAATAATCTCCAATGTACCACCCTGTATAGCAGCTTGGCTACTACCATAGAGATATCTAGAAAAGATTTCAATAGTTTAACAGCATAGACATAGAATAACGTTAGATGGACTGTGTCCCAAATGAATAAAAGTATATCAGCAGTCAATAGAAATATAAATGTCAAGTGTTAATACTTAAATTGTAACATCTTAGTAGCTACGAATATGTCTGGTTAAAAGTCTGAGAATATAGAATGAGGTGTAAATAAAGAAAGGTTATTCTTTGAAGTACCACTAACTACCATACCATCCCCCTAGTGTGTTAAATGACCATGGCAGCTAAGAGTGTTATGTATTCAATAAGAATGAGTGTTGCCAGATTTTGATGAACTATGAGCAAAATTGGGGAGAATCAGAAAAGTTTCGAGACAGTATAGCTCCCTCATAAACGCTTACATCAATTGTATAGAAGAATTTTCAAGATCATAAGAATTCATTTTACTTGTAGGTATAATAATGATCATAATTAACTTTACAGTAAAATGTAAAATCGTGTTTTTACATCTAATCTTTACTTGCATTTTTAAGCTTATCCAACATCACCCAACTTTTTGACACAGCTCACAGAACTATTAAATTCCTTCTTAGGAACCAGCGTTATGCAAAGTTTCGAACAAATCTTACATCTTTATTCCACCTTACGTTTCTATAAATTTAGGTTTCTTCACCTATTTTTGGTTACACAAAAAGGTCGCACACGTCTATGATACCATAGACAAACAAGACTTCAGGACCAGAGTACACATAGTACTAAAACCTCCATCACCATATAATTACAATAAACTTCATACTACCCACATTTTTCATGGATTATTTTTGCTTCCCATCCTGTTTCTCCAGTTCGGGCTGGGTACCTTCATAGTTTGATACCATTTTACGTTGAAAGGTTTATCTAGGGAGAGATTAGCTGTGATTTGGAGGACCTTGGATTGTGTATTGTAGGTAAATTCGCAGGGCTTGATGCAAGGCTGGTCGTTGATAGCGACCATCTTGATCGGTGGCTGGTTGAGTACTAATATCTTGTTGAGGGAAGGCACGCCGTATCCCCACCATTGAACGTTGCTGCGTATCTCTGTGTTGTTTAGAGAAAATTCTATGTGGCTGTATTTTTGCTCTTCGTATGTGTCTGGAATGAAGGAAATGTTATAGTCATGAGTAAAAATATGTTACAGTTAATATTTGACACTAATAATAAATTAGTGATTGCAAGCACTACTCTTGACATCCTGGGTTCTAGGCTTTTCCATTTTGCTAAAGGCCCAGTTATTTGCAATAAACTTGCTTTCTACTACAGGGTACTTAAACATAAATAATAGCCATAGTACACCTACATTTGGCTAGTTATAGTTAATGTCCAGTACCCCCGAAAGTGTACACAAAAGTCAAAGCATGCAAAAGCTAGCTTCGCGTAGTAGCTTCGGCCGTGTGAAGGTTGGAAATTGACTTGAGAGAACGTACCCTAGGCTGCACAGGATTGAGCGGCCGGGTGACTCTTTCAAACGAAAGAGTAGCAAAGGGCAACTGACGGCACGCGGGTGAGTTTTAATTAGTTATAGTCAAATCTTCTCTTTCGCTCTACCTCTACTACTACATCACTGACTCCCTTTTATATCAGTCCTCACACAATTCATCCATCTTTTCTTTGGCCTCCCTCTCTCTCCACATACATTCACATGTATACTCATGAAACCTTCCAGTGTACATTATAAAGCCACATAAATATATATTTGTCTAAATAACTTACTTAAACTGTCGCCATCATCCCAGTACAGCTCCCCTCTGGCCTGGTTGTCTCTATCAGGCACGACGAGCAGCTGCAGCGGGGAACTGCGCGTGTTCGTCGTGGTCACTGGCCCCTGTACTGGTGGCTCTTGCAAAGGGATTATGCCACCGCCCTATGGAAAGGAAATTCATTAATATTTTCTGATCTTAATAATTAAACTGTTACCCAAAAAGCTGCTACATTAAAGTAGGATTGGGCCAGACATGTCTACCGCATGTCAGAAGAGCTGTAGGCTAAAAGAGCCACTAATTGGGTCCTGGTAAACGCAAGGCGACATCGCGGCAGACCAAGGCGAAGGTGGAGAGATTAGCTGGACAATTACCGGAGGGACTGGCACACAATGGTCGAGGACAGACGTTTGTGGAAAAGGGAGAGGGAGGCCTTCGCCCTGCAGTGGGACATAATAGTCTAAACTAACTAACTAACTAACTAATAATTAAACTGTGTAAACTGTATCGGTGACTAAGGAAAACTATACATTTCATAAAACAACGTTTTGGAGCAAAAGAAGTACATAAGTTTTGTGAGATTGTTCAAAAGGGTTACCGCGACCCTGAATAGCAAATGGTAATTGAAAGAACACTGGTAGGGTATCGGTGACTAAGGAAAACTATACATTTCATAAAACAACGTTTTGGAGCAAAAGAAGTACATAAGTTTTGTGAGATTGTTCAAAAGGGTTACCGCGACCCTGAATAGCAAATGGTAATTGAAAGAACACTGGTAGGTTTTAGTCAGTAAAAGTCTGACACGTCTTCTCGCAGAAGAAGTTATTTGATAAATACCTCAAAAAAAAAGTATAACAGTTTTAAAGATGTAACCTAGCAAAAAGTACTATACCCTATTCGCGTTATGAAAATAGTGACGTCATCAGGGCAACTACAAACTCAAACTCATTTATTTCAAATAGACCATTTAAAAGGCACTTTTGAAAAGTCAAAATGTCAGTCATTCAAAAAAAAGAGAAGCTAAATTGCACGTTCCAAAGCGTAGATCTCTATGGAGAAGAACGTGCAAGAAACTCCATGGACACTCTTTTTAAATCATATTCTGATTTACAATACAAAGTGATGGCGTATTTATACTGGGGTAAAAATTAACTATTATAATTTTACTAATATACTACTATATCTGATTGGTCAAAGGTGTGATTTACATAAATTCAAGAGAATGTACATGTTCCCACCTTGACGGAGACGGTCTCGTTGTCAGTGAGCTCGTAGGACTTGTCGCTGGCGATGAACTGTCCGTCCAGCACGTTGTACCAGCTCTGCGGGCCGGGGAACTCGGCGCGCACCACCGTGGCCCCCTGCTCCAGTATGGGCGACACCATGACGTAGGGGCCCACCATGAACTGGGTGTCTATGTCGTGGAGGTTGTTCTGTTCCGGAGCTCTGTGAAGTAATGATTTTTTTTAAAAATAGGTATCTAAAAATGTGTAATGCGTCTTAGTATGGTGTCCAAATTCTCTTTTGAAATCGATACAATAAAGGGAACATTCAAGTATTACGTAAGCACAACAGGGGGTGGGGCTTTGCTTTGGTTATTTTTGATGACATGGGGGATGGGGGGTCTGGATGGTGGTTACGCCAGCGTGTGTGCGACGAAAATGAGCGTACACACAACACTGAGTAGGAAACATCCAATGTCATTGGAAATTTCAAAAAAGTAATGGATTCTTGTGTCATAGACTGATGAGTGATAATTTGAATTAATATGCCAAAACGAAAATTTTTGTTTTAAATTTCTATTCTTATCTATTTCAAGCCTATTCCTTATTTTTAGACTTGTGACTTTTGCTCATTAAATTAATTAATAACGAAACCGGAGTACATTGATAATGCATGTAGTTACCAGTGTTTACATAAGCATGGGGGGGGGGTACTTTTGCTGACGAGGGGGGAGGGAGGGTTAATATTTGTCAAAAATCTGCTTAAGTAATACTTGAACGGCCCAAACATGTGACGGTCAAATCATAATTGAGAACCATGTAGATTAATGTCCGAAGTGGTCTTTTGAGAAAAAAAAACTACATATATTTGAGTAGACCTGTCTAGTTAGTAACATGGGATAAGATCAGGAAGATGACAATAACTTACTCAAAGAACAGCGGTCTGACGACAGTCTCCCCGTACACATGCGCCCTCCAGAACAGAGTGTAGTAGTACGGCAGCAGCGTGTAGCGCAGCCGCAGCGCCGAGCGGCTCGCCTCCACCACCTCCGGCCCCAGGGACACGGGGTCTTGAGGCTGGAACAAAATACAGAGAGAAAACTGTAAAGTGTAGTCGATATTTTTCTTTTACTGACATACCTCCGTTGAAAAGGGAGGATCCTCTGACCAGACAGGTGTTATATCTGGTGGGCTACTGCCCGATAGATGATTTCGGGTTTGTTCTATATGTTCCAATCGCGCCGCGAATCTTACTTGCGCGATGCAGGATTACTTAATTTGTGACGACATAGATGTCGCTACATCACTCCCCTCCGGAGATCGGAGATCGATGGTTCTTGATGCTTCTTGATGCGTCGTGTGATGCGTGCCAGGCCAATGGAGGTTGGTTCCAGTGAGTCGGAACCGGATTCCGCATAGTTCTCGGTGAGTCGGAACTGTCTGCGGTGATGCCCCAGTGAGTCGGGGCGGTGCTATCCCAGTGAGTCGGGATATGATTCTGCAGGCTCCAGTGAGTTGGAGTATTGCGGCTGGCTCCAGTGAGTCGGAACCGGATTCCGCATAGTTCTCGGTGAGTCGGAACTGTCTGCGGTGATGCCCCAGTGAGTCGGGGCGGTGCTATCCCAGTGAGTCGGGATACGATGCTGCAGGCTCCAGTGAGTCGGAGTATTGCGGCTGGCTCCAGTGAGTCGGAGCGGTGGTGTGCGATGTAGGGCTTGACTGCTGTCGTCGACCAGGAGAGTTTCTTCAAGGCTCTTCATGTGACTGGCCGAAGGTGCAGGTGTTTAGCCAAGGTCGCTAATGAGGCTGAGGGTGATGACCAGGTATGACCAAGTAGGCATGCTGGTAGTCAGGATACCCATATAGCCGTGGCTGCTGGCTGTATGGCTCGCTGCTCGAAAGCTTGAGGAAGTGATGACGTCACGAAGTAGTAGCTGCACGAAGGCTGCGCTGACGTTCTTAGTCGAGGGTCTCCAGTTTGGGGGTCGTGGAACAGAGACTAAAGTCCCACATACCTCCGTTGAAAAGGGAGGATCCTCTGACCAGACAGGTGTTATATCTGGTGGGCTACTGCCCGATAGATGATTTCGGGTTTGTTCTATATGTTCCAATCGCGCCGCGAATCTTACTTGCGCGATGCAGGATTACTTAATTTGTGACGACATAGATGTCGCTACAAATGAAACATTTACTAAACACCATTGTCCAACATAGCAACTAACGTATTAAATTCTAACTATAATTTTGTATGGTATACAATAGGAGGAGGCCGCACGCCTGAGGCAACGGCCCTCACGCCCCAGCCTCCGTCGGGATTCCGATCCCAATTTCCGGCCACTCAGTCCGACCGTCCGGTAACCGTACGGACCGAGCCCAAGCGGCGCTTAGTGTTCCAAGCGCGCCTCAAGGAGTTGTCAGCAAACCGTAGGGGGCCCACAGGGTCGAAGCTTACTGAGGTCAAGGACCGATTTTTGAAAGCAAGTTCCGACCCCGGTATGAAAGGCAACGAAGGAACAGAAGTGGGTTTTTCTGGCCCAAGGGCGTCAATGGATGATTTTCCCACCGAAAAAAAAAATGGTATACAATAAAGAATCTATCTATCTTTACTAACTATGCTTTCCATTTGCGTATTACTAGAATAAAATGGATAATTCTAAATATCAGCAAAACGAGGGACCAAAATATGTGACAAAGACCAGTACATTGTTTAAAAGTCCTTACCTTAGAACTATCAGAGTTGTGGTTCCTGGAGAACGGATAGAAGGCTCCGAGCTGCATCCAGCGCTTGCACAGCTCCACCGTGGTGTCGCCGCGGAACCCGCAGATGTCGGCGCCCATCATCGGGATGCCGAACAGGCTGAAGCTTAGCAGCTCTGCAAACAATTATTCACGATCATCATAGACGCACGGATATCTTAGTAATATCATTTTTCGCAGTGGAAAACTCGCCGCATACGCAGCCGTGTGTGCCAGGGAACAGCGAGGTGGTTAAAGCCAGTACGAATCTGGATAGTCCCCTTCAGCCACCTCAGTGTGAAGGATATCCATGAGAATTCCAACCAGAAAATAAGTAAAGTACGCGACAAATAAGTTGAACCTGTTGCTATGGTTACGCACAGCCCCCCACTTCGATTGAGACCCGAGTCCGAGGGCTCCAAGTCAGTTAAACTCAAAATGTAGCGACACCGATTACAGTAAAAAACCTTTTGAATAAATATTTTTTTATACTCCATTCACAATAAGATTAGACATTGAAACAAACCGTTTTTACTGCCCGTTCAACAGATTTTCACTTTTATTGCGTTAGTGGCATGATAAATGGCGGCTGCAGTAAATAGTTGGTATTATGCTCGAACCTATTAGGATTACGTCAACGAACTATATTAAGTGTACCTTTCGCATTGACGAATTATATGAGAAATATTTTTTCAATAAGGAGTGCAAATAACTTTAATAGACTGTCTAGGGATCTTGATATCGATTTGTTCTGCACAAGTGTGGCGACCTTGCGTCGACAAATGGCACACAATTTTTTCGTTAAATAGGTAATGTTTTCTCTCGATATAATTTAATTGGCTTTGTGTACTTTCTTTTTTTATCGATAATTTCTTTTAATCTATGTGCGGAGGCTTGTACTTAGCAATTTGATAACCTTACACTTTTATATCATTTTTCTAATTAGTCTGTAAGCCTCCTTTAAAATACATAAAATAAAAAAAAAACACTTTTTTGCTTCTTATTCCATCCTTATGGCTACGGAATAGAAGTCAAAATCGGTTGAACGAACAGTAAAAAAGGTTTGTTTCAATGTTTAATGATCTGTGTGTGTTTTGTGCTTTCTCAGTCGACGTGTTGGCTTTAGTACTTGGCTTATCTGCTATCTTTTTTCCCTATAATTAAAACATTAATAGTGTGTTTAAAATTTGATAGTGTAAGTACTCGTTCAGGAATTAGTTCTAATCTTATTGCGAATGAAGTATAGGCTTTTAGGTAAAATCTTGCGGTCTTACCGGGAACAGTCATCTTCATGTCATGCCAGTCGCTAGCGATGTCCCCGCTCCAGTGTCCGGTGAACTTGCCGCTACCCACGAACGTAGACCGCGTGATTATGAAAGGACGTTTCCCTCTGATTTCTGCTAACGAACTGTGGGAGAAAAGTTTCATGTCAGTGAAATCATAATGAAAATAAGCAAGAAAGTTAGGATTCTACGGCGTAATTGGGTTTTTCCTGTGTTTATTTTGTACAATATTTTGTATTAAATAAAAAATGACACTAAAAATAAAAGTTCGCTATAAAATGAACCCTTCAATGCAACTGTATCACCACTGTGGCCAGGTGAGGTACACACCACAGATCTTCAGGGACGTGTAAGCAACAGAAGTAAATGCTAAAAAAAAAGCTAACATCTAAAGGCCAAAGCCAGCAGGTTTGCTGGCTTTGGCCTTTAGATGTTAGCTAAATCGTAAAACGTAACAAATAAACGAACAAAAAACACTAGTGTTTTGCTTTCTCAGTCGACGTGTTGGCTTTTGTGCTTGGCTTATCTGCTATCTTTATTTCCTTATAAAATACATTAATAGTGTGAGTATTTGATAGTGTAAGTACTGATTCAGGAATTAGTTGCGTTGTTTGCTTTCGTGTGAAAATTACATGCGCAGTGAAATTGCACATACTCCGATTTCGATGCTAACTTCAAAATAGATCAATTTTTTTTTGAGCGGCAACTGTATGTGTTTGTTTTGATAGATTTTAAGTTTTCAGTCATTTAAAGTTTTGTGATTAGTTATCACTGTAACCATAATCTTTGAAATGAATTTGGAAACGCATATAACAATGTTCCATGTGTGATTTTTCAAGTTTTAGAGATATACACCGTTAAATTTTGAACGTTTTAATCCCGTGGAGGGTCGATCCGGTACATGAAACACTATCGATTTTTAAAGATAAAATAAGAAAATAAAGTGCTTTTTCCTAAAACTCGTATTAATTTACGCATGTACGAAATTAATTTCTTTAAGTAAATGGGTCAACGACCTTGTGGGTAGTTGTCGGTCGATGCGTACTAACTACCTACAGGTCATTGAACTCGCCCAGCTGACGTTTACTTAAACAAATTAATTTCGTACATGCATAAATTAAGTCAAGTTTAAAAAAATATACTATAATTTTTAATTTTATCTTTAAAAAACGATTGTGTTTCATGTACTGAATCGATCCTCCACGGGATTAAAACGATCAAAATTTAACGGTGTATATAAAATCTTGTAACGTGGCCTTAGTCCTACAAACAATAGACTGGTATCAAAACAGGTAATTTCATGGGAATTAACTATTACTCACAAGTAGGTAGCAACGGCCTCAGTGAGCGAGTACAAGTTGTGGTTGTCGAAGTGCGAGCCCGCGTAGTGCTTGGCGTCCATGCACAGCGTGTGCGTGCGCAGCTGCGTGTCGCGCGTGTGCGGCATGTACGGGAGCTCCTCGGGCGCGCACGTGCCCACTGCTGCACCGTCGCGGAAGTTTGAAGGTTCGTTCATGTCCTGGGAATTTTTATCTCATTGAAAAACTTACCTATAAGAGTCTGAGAAATTAAAACGTAACTGTTATGAATGAAAAAAGATTTTGAAAGCGATTTCTTGGACCTTAAGGGATTCATTATATTAAACAGGGCCGTGCCCGGGGTCTACCGTGTACGTGGCACGGACGGGGCACGGATTTGAAACGTTATATACATTTTACACAACCAGATTATCACCCGGTGTAATATGATCGTACAGCACGGACGGGCTTTGCTTCGTTCATGGCCCGGTCTAATATACATCCCTAAGTCGTAATTATAATAATAATTTTAAGCGAAATTCAGTGACCAAATCTAAATATGGTTTGAGATCTTGTTTATCCTAAATTAATAAAATTTATTTCAGGAAAAAATAGTCAATTTATTGCATAAACACCTGAAATCAGCAACCGATTCAGAACATAGTACTTTTAAGATGTGCGTTTATTATGTAACTCATTGTAAATGTCAGTCAAACTCCAACCAGTAGTACATTATTAAAAGTATCTAATCGTCGATTAAAATATATCATTACCTTTTAGTAGGAATTACTCCAACAGATACTAATTTAAGATGAACACAAATAAACAGTTCCATTACTCACAATCCATGCTCCATCATAAGGAACTAGTTTATGGAAGTTTGTCATCATCTCCAACCAATAGCTGCTTGAGTTCGGATGAGTGAAGTCTGGGAATACTGTGTAGCCGGCGTTCCACACCTGTAGAATTGTAAGTTTTTATTACAGATTTGATAGCCTCATTTATGTAGCGCTTAACAGGTCATTTCAAGCCTTTAGGAAGAATATTGTTGTAGCGACATCTATGTCGTCACAAAGGAACTATCCTGCATAGCATAATTAAAGTTCTCCGCGCGATTTAAATAGATACAACGAAATCATCTAACGGGCTACTACAAAGACGGGTGTTTTTTTTTTTATGGTGGGTAAAATCATCCAATGACAAATCCCGCCCTTGGGTGGAGCGGGAAGTAGTGTCAGAGTTTAAGTCTGGTGGGTAGTAGCCCACCACTTAAACACCCGTCTGGTCGGAGGATCCTCCCTTTTGAAAAGAGGAATGTGGGACTTTACTCTCTTTTCCACATACCTCCAAATGGTAAACGACAGTTCGTAATATTTGCAGGAAGGGGACTTTCTATGTACACAAACCGAGAATACAAACAAATACAGATAGAAGAGCACAAAGGCGCTGCTTATTTCAAGTGATTTTTTTCCAGCAGATCTGCGATAGGAGAGTTGGATAAGAGATATTGACACAGTGTATATAAATTGTTAAATTCGTTTAACTCTATCTCTATCTCCCTTCTTATTCTCTATGCAGCTGTGTCCCTTTTTTTAGGGTTTCCTGTTTTATTCTAAAGAGATAAACACGATATAATTGGGTGGATATTGATGCTCTTAAATTTTACCTGTCCAATGAGAATTTGATTGGTCGAGTTTTTAACAAATATGTCCATTTCTACTCCGCGATCATACGGTGGGTAGGTGCCGGGTTTTTCTGAAGCACCAACACCAGGATCTGGAACAAGTTACATTTTTTATTTCAGCTCTGAAGTGCTGTTTCATCACAACTTTTAGCAAGGCAAGCGTGCTCCATCGTCAGCTACATCATCGCTTACTATCAAGTAGTCAAACGCGAGACTATCCATAAAAAAACATTAAAAAAAAAAACGTTGGTTTATAATGTAAACCAAAGTTAACTAATAAAATGTTTGTTAGGCGATGTTTCCGGTTTTAATTGTCTGTGAAGCTCTGACAATTAGTCTTGTCAAGAGGTATCGATGTAACCAGTTACTTGCGTCGGGGTCAGATAGGCAACCCTTTCATTCAAACCACTCTGATTCAGAAAAACTTTCGAGATTCGAATCGGGAATTGAACTTATTACATTTAAAGTTAGTTTGTACGGAACCCTTGGTGTGCGAATCCGTCTCGCACTTGCCCATTTTTTTAATATGGATAGGCTCGCATTTGATCACGATCTCACCTGATAGTAAGTGATGATGGGGTCGACAATAACACACGCGTCCCTAAGTAACCTTTTCACGTTATACGCTATTTAAGTCAAGTTGCAGCTATCAGGACCCAGATACTCTGGCAGGGAATTCCACTCCTTAGCTGTACGGAAGACGAAAGTGTATCAAAAACGCGTATCCATCAAATATGTACTCACCAATTATCATCATATAGTGCATGCCTTCTGCGTGCAGTTCCTTTACGAACTCGGGCAAGCCGGCGAAACGTTCGTGGTCAATCGTAAAATCGTTATGATCGTGCATGTAGTCTATGTCGTTCCATTGTACGTCCTGTGAAGAAAAGAGACGTAATCGAAGATATTTTACAGATCAGTTAAACTAAACGAGCAGATTTTTGGGATGTGGGGTAGCGATTGCGCTTTAATTAAAAGTAAAAATAATCTATCCCATATATTAAGGTGAGTGTGTCTATGGGTAATTAAAATAACGATTCTTGTACAGGAACCTTTTTACTCTCTACCACCTAACTCTCTAGCTCTTTAACAGATACAGCCTGCTGCACTTTGAGGAGTGCACAAAAAAAACCCCTTGGGATAAGCAACCCTAAAAAAATTGGATTTTTATTTTTTTTGTATTGTCGCGATAGAGAGAACTAGAGAGAGAACTAAAAATGGGAAAAGTTTTGCCCAAGAGTGGTATAACATAAATTAAAAAAAAAGGTAGTGATAACAATCAAACATATACAGGTTATATTATTAGTTCTTGTAACAAAATACTTCTTTTTTACTTACAAATGGTATTCCAGCATCCCTATTTGATTTCCACACATTTCTGGTAGCATTCACGGTGTTGTAGTTGAACCTAAAATGAAAAACCGTCTCTAAAAATGCACTCTTAAAAACAAGGGAGTTAACTGCTTTATTTGAGGCGTTACGACTACTGCTAATGTACACATAAATCTAAAGTACAGCCTACTTAAAATCATCAAATGACAAATCCCGCCCTTGGGTGGGACGGAAGATAGTGTTAGACTCTTACTGACTAAAAACCTACCGTGCTCCTTTCATTGCCTTCGTTCCAGGGGCCCGGGGTTCATTTTGACATAACCCTATGGCCCCAGTAGGAGCCTACTTAGTTACTACTTACTTATTACTCCTACTAAGTTATCATTTGTAATAAAATGGTCCTAAAAAAAAAGGTTTGCAAAGGAATTTGAACTTTGTCTCGTATAAGACAGAGTTTTTTGTACCATAATTTCATAATTACCTCAAAGTCTAAATTCAATTACAGTGTATAACTAAAACATTTTGTTACCTGCATAAATGGAATCCCAGCGACCAATACGGCGGCATGAAGGGTCTGCCGACCAGCTCGGTGTACTGCGCCACCACGTCTTTAGGAGACGGGCCCACGAACACGAACAGATTCAGAATGCCTCCTGTCGTTCTATACGTTATGCCCGGCGTCGGTTGTAGGACCACGTCTGTTAAATATATGTTAGTGTGAAGATCTCAGATAGTCATTTACTTACTTAGTGAACTAGGGAAAATATACACCGTTAAATTTTGGTCGTTTTAATCCCGTGGAGGGTCGATTCGATACATGAAACACTATCGATTTGTAAAGATAAAATTAAAAAATAATATTACTATTTTTCTAAAAGTCGAGGTAATATACGCATGTACGAAATTTTTTTTTTAAGTAAACGAGTCAATGACCTTTTAGGTAGTTGTAGGTTGTTGTGTACTAACTACCTACAGATCACTGGCCTCGCTCAGCTGACGTTTAAAAAAAAGTATATATCGATAGTTTTTCATGTACTTAATCGACCCTCCGCGGTATTAAAACGACCAAAATTTAACGGTGTATTTAATTTATTTAAAAACTATTTTAGTACTATCACAAAATTAAAATATAATATTTGAATCCAAAAGAAGTGTAATGTCGCGGCGGTGACGTAGAAATCGTAACGCGCCACAAGTGCCGATGTTCATGTTCAGTCGGATTCTGGTGGCAATACGTTTTAAAAAGCGGCGTCTAACGTTTAGGGTTATTGTCTAGTGTATTTAGGGTGAATATAAATAATGAAGGACCAGGACCAACAAACTTCTATAGGGTCGACGAAGGCTCCTTGTGGTGGCCTCGTATTTATATCTACGAAGTTTAAAGTAATCTAACATGAAGGGGATAATGCCACCGTTATCCCTTTCGTGTTAGATTACTTTGTTGCGTGTTTCTTCGCTCACTCTAGCCACCGTGATCCCTTTTCCCGAACTCTAAAATTCCGAGCTCAAAGAGAAAAGAAAGAGCCAGTGAAAGCTCTTGATCTGAATAACAGATTATTTATTAGACTAAGCGATAGATCTTCTATTTTAGATACAAATCTGTTTTTCACCTTACACCATGTTATTAGTATAGTAAGCAATTTACAACATATTTGTGCAAGATGCGTCAGATAGGTGCATTGGAAATGTTCTTAGTTATAAATACAATTGTGTGCATTGTAGCCCATTTAATTTACGAAGCTTCGTAAAATATTATAATGTGGACTCGTAAAATAAAACATTCGGCATTTCAACCGAATGATTCGGCCGAATACTCTAACAATAATTCAAAATTCTGCCGTTTACGCAAATACCGAATATGAAACGTTTATTCGGCGCATCTCTAATTACTACACTTATTCATATTGGATTCATTCGGATAGACTACTCGAATCAAATCAAATCGTTTATTTCAAATAAGTTTATTTTCAAGCATTTTTGAAAAAAATGCTTGAAAATAAACTTGTCAAAAAATCGATTAGCCACAAGAATTAAACCAATTGCACGTTTCAATGCGTAGATCTCTATGAAGAAGAACTTACAAGAAACTCTATGGACACTCTTTTAAATCATGTTATGAATTTACAAAAATCCTGATTACATATTTTTTGTAGCTGCTATTACGTGACAAATTGTTGAAACAAATTCAGTGGCAGTAGTGCGGTGTCTTACGTGGGCAATCCAACGCGATTGCGATCGCGAAGTGACGCGGTGCGATAGGAACAGACAATTGTTACTCTATTGTGGTGACCTACATGACCAACTACACGTGGGTGTGATGAGCGAAGCGATGCGATTGCAATAGTTAGTTTGATATTTTCGCGACAACTCTTTCGGTGCGATGACTTGTTTCATAATTCACATACAAAATTATTTTTAGTATATGCGAAACATGATTATACTTTGTACTGTTACGTCTGCGTAATGAGTTTGCATAAGATTATATGCAAACTCATGCGTATCCTCATAAGTTAGCATACTGGCTGTATAAGGGTTCGAAGGCTGTTAGTATTTTAGAATCAATTTGAATATTTGTCAGAGTAGATTGGTTTAGTTGTTTTATAAAGAGAGTTCCATGTAGTCGCTAAAAGTCAAAGGAAGTATTTTTTAATATATCATCAGTAATCCCCCCCAAGTTATTTCATTTTATAGATAATTGATCCCGGTAGTCGAGCCCTAAGTGCCCAGGGTTCGACATAGTGGTGGAGGCGCCGGGTAGAAGCATAAATAGAAGTATTAGAAGTATTAGTAAAAGTAGAAGCATAAATAGAAGTATTAATAAGTAGTATAAATTGCATATACGGAGCGGACAGATTGAGAAAGACGACTAGTACAGCCCCATGTTGTGTTGTGTGCTCTCGCAGCGAAGAAAGTAGAAAAGCTAAGTGGTTTTTTATATTATATAATTAGTTTTAAAGGAGAGATGATGATGATGTATTTCTCGGGCATTGATGAAGTCTGCCTAGAGGAGTTTATCACCGAGTTCAGGCGAATCGCCAGAAGCTATGAGTGGTTTGAGAAAGATTATGCTCTCATATTAGGCGCATATCTTCAGGGTCCAGCCTTGTATTTTTATAATTATACTTACCGTGATGATATGGAGTTTGCAACGTTGTGCGAGGAATTGAGAAACGAGTTCCCTTGTCAATGTTATGTCTGTAAACAACGTGCAGCAATTGCAGCAATGGAAGCATGTGTTGAGGAAGAAGAAACTGCAGATGTATATGAAGAAAATGAATCGTCGGATGACACGAACCAAGATGATAATACTGTTTTATGTTCTAGCATGATCATGGACGACCCACATATTGAGGAAATAAATGATATCGATGATGACCAGAGCTGCGACGCAAGCAGTCAGAACGATGACGAATCCGAAGTTGATTGTACGGATGAAGAGAAAAACCCGGGTGTGTCCAATCCAGTTATTATTTCATCCGTTTTGATTTCAGAAAATAAAGATGCGTTTTGTAAAGAATCACAATGTGGTCACGATGAAAATACATATAAATACGACATCGCTGGTGATCACAATTTTGAAAAGAAGATGGTCCAATCTGAGGTCGGGGATGACGTACATACTTCGTTGGTAACAATGAAAAATAATAGGTTTGGTTTTATTAATTTCCATATTGATTTTTCTCATCGAGCCTCAGGTCAAGCTAAAATAGGTATGGCATCAAGGAAGTCCAACCATGTTAAGTTGAGTCGTTATGCCCAAATTAAAAATAAAAGATGCATGGCACAAAAATGTATGGCCATAAGAAAGTCCCCCCATTACCTTCATTTAAAGAAAATAAAATCATATTCATTAAATTCTTACCATTTTTATAACAATTTTATAAAACAGACATTTTTATTTAAATATAAATTTTGGAAATTTTATAAAAAGAAATTTTGTAGGAATTACATTTTCATATAAGATTGTAAATAGGTTTAGGCTCAAAAGCTTAGTATCCAGGGTAGAATAAAATTAGGAAAAATATCTATAGAGTCTGTCATGTCATTGTCAATCATTATAGGTAGTTGTTATGTTTATTATTATGATGGAAATTGTAATTAATTTGTGATTTTTGTTTCATAAAATGCTGCCGGGCGGAACGCGCCCCATGAACTGAATGCAGACGCAGCCGGGTGTTTCAGAGGACAGAGCCATACAACCCAGAAAAACGTTTATGTACAAGATGTAGTGGTAGACGTGTTTTTGCTCCAGAGTAATAATATTAGATTCTCCTCCGGACCTCCCATAGAGTTATGAGAGGGCCACTTAGTGTTCAATTTGAGCTAATATCAACTTTGCTATATGGAGCATAGTCTTCGCAAAGGGAGTCAGGTTGACTCTGTGGATTTAGCTATGATAATTGAAACTCTTCAATGGTTAAGAGTTATTAGATGAGTAATTCTTGTTATTTTTTTTATTAATCTCTCTGGAGTAGATACAGGCAATGAGAAGTTATAGGTGGTCCAATGCAATTATGGCTCTCTGACCTCTGACCCGATAAGCGTCTGAAGGAATTACAGTCATAAAGGTGTTGAATCTTAGCATGTATTCCCAGTCTGGGTGGATGTCACTTGGACATCCTAGGTTCAATTAGGGCTGTGCGCTGTGGCTTTTAATATGGTTTTGCTGCAGTGGGGTTTAAGCAGAGCAACGTTGTTTGATGAGCATGGATTGATGCACAGTAATAATATATGAATTTTATGACAATCAGTAGTGATCGTTGACTCTGACTTAAGCTCGCTTTCGAAAGCCGTAGGCCAAAAATAAAGTTTATTCCATATAAAGGTAGGGATCTCGGTGTTAGGATTAGGTAGGTCATACTAACACACTTCGAAAGTTTTTAGAATATAACTGTGTTATATACACATTTATATTCTTTGGGGCGTAGCTGATGTTACGTCTGCGTAATGAGTTTGCATAAGATTATATGCAAACTCATGCGTATCCTCATAAGTTAGCATACTGGCTGTATAAGGGTTCGAAGGCTGTTAGTATTTTAGAATCAATTTGAATATTTGTCAGAGTAGATTGGTTTAGTTGTTTTATAAAGAGAGTTCCATGTAGTCGCTAAAAGTCAAAGGAAGTATTTTTTAATATATCATCAGTAATCCCCCCCAAGTTATTTCATTTTATAGATAATTGATCCCGGTAGTCGAGCCCTAAGTGCCCAGGGTTCGACAGTACAGAACCAGCAAGTGAATCGATTCCAATAATTTTTAAACCATTTTAATTTTTTTCCCAAATATATTTAAAAAAGGTCATAAGTTGGACACCACCGACAGTACGTAAAACACAGGTCACGGCAGATCATAGTGGGCATTAGGCGCCAACGCACTACTAGATGCGGGAGCAAAACCATCCCTCAGTCGCCCGAATGGCCTGGTGACCATGCATTTGTGTGATCAACCAGGTAACATAACAAGCTTATAACTTTAAGATTTTTCATGATACAGTTATGAAATTATTTACATAGATTCTTTACATAAAAATACTATACACGTGTTGAAGTTTCGCGTAAACTAATATTGTAAATGACAGCTGAAGCGGCAACTATGCGCGCATATAAGACAAAACCGCCTTAACACGTTGGATTCGCGTTAACGTTTCACAACCTCATTCGCGCTAAATTGCCCACATAGAAATGACCAGTCTCAAATGACAGTGTCCCTTCACGTTGTGTATATACAAGTGTGATACCGTACCCATAGCGTTAGAATTGAGAAGTAGCATCCCGTGACTCTTGCCGTCGTGTTCCACAGCCAGGTAGAAGGGCTGCGTGCCGTATAGATTCACCTAGCCAACAGGATTATGTGCATTTAGTATAGACTAGTAAGTTCAATAGTTAAAAGCGAGAAAAAGATACTACAATACACAGAAAATCTAACGAGAATTTAGTTACTAAAGTCCGGACGCGGAGCAGGAAGAATTTCGTACGTTGACCTATTATTACCTGTCACTGTCACTCCCGCGTAAACACAATGCGTCTCGCTCACACAGATGCAATAGCCTCCGTCGCCAGGGATTGTAAACCCTTTACTGTTATTGTAAGTTTTGTTCTTTTGAATGTGGTTTTTTGGTTAGCATTTAGTCACTACAAAAAATCCTTGATGAAATTCATAATTTTTAAATAAATCAATTTTAATAAAATAAAATTAATTATGACAATGATAATTTTTATCTTATTATCATATTTCTACCGAATTAGAAATTTTAACTCGATTTTTATATTGTTATAATATAAAATCTAAATAAATAATTTATATACTTAATAACAATAATTTATTTAATAAATTGGTCTCTTTTTTCTCCTCCAAATGTTTCATGTAAAACGCATTTAATATAAAAATGTTTGTGACCACTGTCAATCGACACAAAGGTCATTGTACGAAATTCTTCCTGCTCCGCGACCGGACTTTAGCAGGCCAACCAAGCCAGTCCAAATTCCAGTCTAACTAGATTCAGGTGAACACACTAAATTCAATAAATCTTATAAGAAATTATTGTTTTTCTAGTTTTACTTTTTAAGTGGCGATCGAAAGTTTATTCTGTGTACTCACTCCTTCAGTAGGTGCTCGATCTCTATTAAATATAGCGAAGGTATTCCAGTTGACATTGTTCATGAAACGGGATCGCTTCTCGCCAAGCCCGAACAGGTGGCTGGTCGGTAGGACGGCAGATATCTGGAGGAACTTGTCCGAGAGGATCAGGCCGCCGATGTCTTGAGTGTTAACACTGGAAACAAGGAAAAGATGATTCTGTTTTTGGCTTCTTGATGAATAACAAACGGTATCTTTGCTGTCAAATTTGTTGTCAATATAATGAAGGGTTTTCTATAATGACGTTCACCAAGTGGCAGCACTAAGCCGTCAGGTCCAGGCGCCAGTCAGAACGCTTATGTTCAATTCAATTTTGAAGGTTTTGGCTCCATCGGCGAACGTCAGATAATTTTTCCAATTTTAAAGTATGAGGTGGATGTAATTATACATGTATGTTTATTTTATTTATATACATTTGTACCCTTGTTTTCTTATTAATCTTTTTTTTTTATGCAGCTGCCATGTTTTCTCTTCACTACCCTTGGTTGACTGGTAGAGAATGCCTCAGGCATTAAGTCCGCCTTTGTACCTTTATGTTGCATGAAGTTTGAATAAATAAATAATATTTCAGGTACCGAATCGACCCGCCGCGGGATTAAAACGACCAAAATGTAACGATTTATATCGTTACCGAAGGTCAAGAAGTCTAAAGATAAAATTCGAAGACTGATTAACTTACATAGTAACATTATCAGAATTCCTGATGATTTTGAACCCGATGAGTGATCCGTCTACTTGCACCCGGTACTTCTTCGTTGATAGAGGCTTCGACACTATCGTTATTTCTGGCTGCATTGGCTCGAACCTCTTGTGTTCGGCGTCGTATATCTGAAAGTTCGAGAATTGGGTAGTTGATTTAAGAAAGAAGTTTTCAAAACCGAATCCGATAGCTGTTGATGGGACTAGTGAAAAAAACTAAAGCGTATTTTTTTTAAATTTTAATGTGGACTGTCTAATATAACATTAACTTATGGAAACTGAAAAGTGATAGGTAAAGTAAGGAAAAACAATAATAATATATATATAAGTAATGACGCGCACGCTCGGTATAATACGCGGCAGATAAGTTAAACCATTTGCTATGGTTACGCGCATTGGGGGGCTGCGCGTAACCATAGCAAATGGTTTAACTTATCTTCAATTGAGACCCAAAAATCGGAAAAGCCATGACGGTTAAACTTTTGTGACGAGAATTATATATCTCAATCAAAGTTGGGCACTGCGCGTAACCATAACAAATGGTTCAACTTATTTGCCGCGTACTATACAAACTTTCGCCTTTACAACATTAGGGTGGTATCTAGCGCCTCAGCTAATAAATATATGACTCACTCTCCTTTCGCAGGTATGCTGGAAGAGATTTCTATAGAAATAAGCATCACTTTTATACCTATTTTTTCAGTTTTCTTTTTCTTATCTTTTATTATTATGTGTGTACATGAATTGTTAAATAGTGAGTATCTTCCTCACCTTAATCTGTAGCGCATCATCAGACAGATACTTGAAGTCCATCCTCACGACTTCGAAGTCACCCGGGTAACCTGAGGGGCGCACCTTCTCCATGTACACGTTCATGCCGTGCTTGTCCTCCGTCATGTTGAGGAAGCGGAACGAGTCGAAATGCGATGGGTAGTAGCAGTAGGGAACTCCTTGGGTGTCGCTGGTTTTCCAGCAACATCCTGGAAATTAAGGAGTTTTAATGGTTTTGAAAAGAACTTACTAAAATTATAAATTAACTTCTGCCAATGATATCGCTATTGTGATAATATAGTATTAGCCTAATGATGTTTTTAATATCATGCGGAATTTATCTCGCATGCGGATTTGTTCCGCATGCAAAAAATGTCACTTTTCGCGTGCGTATAGCACGCATTATAATAATAATAATAAATCATTTGATTCAGGTAACCAGACTCATAAAAGTTTTAAATTTTTTACAAACAATATAAAACAAATGAAAATTCAATAAAATTCATAATAAATGTCAAAAATAATAATACAATAAAATTCAAAATAAATAATTGTTAAACAGTAAAAATAAAAATGAAAAGGACATTTGCGGAGGTTATATTTATCTTTACAAATCGATAAGGTTTCATGTACCGAATCGACCCTCCGCGGGATTAAAACGACCAAAATTTAACGGTGTATATAAAAGCGAAATGGCGCTGCGTGTCGCAGGGTCGATCCCCGCACGGAACAAATATTTGTATAACCTACAGATATGTATTCAGGGTCTGGGTGTCTTGTGTATGTCAGTTTACATGTTTGTGATAGCACCCATGACACAGGAGTCATTACTAGTGTGGGGCAAGGTATTAAAAAAAATGACACTCACTGATTAATCACGAAATCTCAGAAACTACAACACCTACAAACTTAAAATTTGGTAGGTAGGTTCCTTATAGGGTGTAGAAATCCAAAAAGAACGGATTTTACAAAACTCAACCCCTAAAGGGGTAAAACGGGGTTTGAAAGTTTGTATGCGGAATTATGCTTTCAGGCGGGCGAAGCCGTTGGCAGAAGCTAGTCTTTTTTACCCGACTGCGCCAGAAGGAGGGTTATGTTTTATAAAAACTATATGAATTACAGATAATACAAATGTTGAATTAATTTATAGACCAACTAGCTTCTGCCGGCTGCTCCGCCCGCGCGTGAAAGTAAGTTTCTCCATACAAACTTTGGACCCTATTTCAACCCTCTAAAAAATGAATATCCAAAAACCCCTCCTCAATATAATATAATATATTCCACAACTATCACACGCCGCCGTCTAGTCCCAAGCTAAATAGAGCTTGTGTTATGGGTACTAGACTACTGATAAACATACATATATATTTCTAAATACATACATATTATAGATAAATTACACCCAGACACAGAACAAATGATCGTGCTCATCACATAAACATTTGTCCTGGGTGGGAATCGAACCCACGACCTCCGGCATAGCAGCAGGGCCACTAACCACTAGACCAACAGGCCAGTCGAGTCTTACACCCGTATTTATAAAGAAGTGATTACTTGTTACTAAGTAAAATCTTATTAAGTCATTACTTGACGTTTGAAATCTTCATTAAAAATTTAAAGTTTTCTTAGCTATGGTATAGAAATTATTATTTAAGTAGTTACTTTTACTCAAGTGTTTAGTTTTTCTTGTTTAATAAATACGGGTGTTAGTGCTCGCCTAAGTCATAAAAGGGAGCCTTGTGCAAAATTTCACCTTTTCCTAATCCCAATAGTTTGATATGTCGTGACCAACATTTTTATTAAACGAATAATACATTGTAAATAATCGTAACCACAAAAGCCAAGGCAGAATTAACAAGAAGGTCATATAAACACGCGATACAAACATTGCGGTTAACGGAACGATGGGTATTAAATAGTAGCTATTAAATAAAACATTAATTTGAAGAGGATACTAAACATTATTCTTTTACATAATACATGTGTGTGGAAAGCTATTTGGGCATTCTGATAAGTAAGGTCAAGTCTGAAAACCATTTTTGGGCATTAGGTTCAAGGTAATAATTTTCAGAGGTCTTTACTAGTTTAGTTATAACAAAATGTTTTGATTTCAATACCAATCTAGATAATATCTATAAGATCTCTGTGTTTCTAAAATGTCAAGAGTAAGAGGTGTAATAACGTCATAAAACCGAAAAAAGCGGTAGTATGGAAATAATATATCTCGGATTGGGTGCTCATAAGTCCGCGTCTGTGCTTTTTGAGTGCTAGTTTAGTTAAATTAATCAAAAACCTACTGGACTGATTTTCACTAAGTATCATAAGAGTGTTTTATATAGAGAGATATTCAGCATGAGTGATGAAATCCGCACGATATTATATGCGGATTTCTTCACGCATGCTGAATCTCCACATGCGGGGCTGCTGCTCGATATCACGCCCCGCGTCCCGCGTGCGAGTTCCACGTCATCATCATCATCATCTTCCTGCCCTTATCCCGTTTTATTTGGGGTCGGCGCAACACGCTTTTTTCTTCCATTCTCTCCTGTCACTCGTCACGCTGTCACTAACTCCCTTTTATTTCATATCCACTCCTCACAAAATCCATCCATCTCTTCTTTGGCCTCCCTCTCCCTCTCCATTCA
Source organism: Leucania comma (assembly GCA_958295575.1). Classification (NCBI taxonomy): domain Eukaryota; kingdom Metazoa; phylum Arthropoda; class Insecta; order Lepidoptera; family Noctuidae; genus Leucania; species Leucania comma. The sequence goes on along the minus strand of OY282478.1, from coordinate 20,917,731 downwards.
TCCACATGTAAACTCATAACTTTTGTAGTAACATGCGTTTCATCCCTCCTCTTCACATGACCATACCAAGACAAACGATTTCCTTTCAACTTTTCAGTCTCTGGCGCCACTTTCAAACTTCCCCTAATTTCCACGTATTATCTACAATACTAAAAATACTTATATGAAAAGGACATTTGTAGGGGCTACGCGTGCTAGCAATCCCGCATGCCTGATGCAATCCGCACGATATTAAAAACAACCTATTTGTATTTTCTAATTTCACGCGGACGAGCCACTGGCAGAAGCTAGTACGTAAATGATATATTGAAAGCTAACATCCGACCTACCTCGTTTAACACAATCCTTTTCATTAGCAGCTCCTTGAGGAAAACAGTCAAACTTCATAATTTCATCCACCTTCGAGCACATATCTTGCTGAACTTCCACCGTCCTCTCAGGGTACACATTCTTCTTGTTCAACTCTGTCTTCTTCCGTTCTGTTGCATTACTCTTGTTTTTAGTACTCAGGTTGTTGTGGTCGTGGTAGCGGTATTCTGGAGCTTGCTGGATCGGGAACTGGAATTTTATAAATACATAGATTTTTTTTGTACTGTAACGTAGTTTTAATAAAATAAAGTCTAAGATCCATATTTTTAAATACGGACTTACCTTTTCATACGGCATCGGGGAAAGTGGTTTCTTGATTGTATCTGGGTGAGTCCTCTCCCATAATTTTCTGCAATGAGACATAAATACGTTTTAAGAAGGCTCTGAAAATAAACAAACAGTTTTAGGATTTTATTCACAAAGGGTGCCAACAGAACTCGATTACTAAAGCTAGTTTATCTATCCAACCGGGGCTGGTCAAGTGTTCACAGGTGCGCTAGAATATGTTCAGACGTAGATCTATTTCACTGCAGCCTGCTGAGGTTCACTGAAGTAGCACGTATAGTAGATCGGATATCTACCTGTAATGCTCCTCGCCCCAAGTCCCGCCGACAGCGCCCCCTACGGCCCACCAGGCGCCCACGCATAGCGCACACACCAGCGCCACGCCCAACATGCCCGACCCTAGCCCGGGCATGTGTTCCCAAGCACGCTGGAATATGTTGCGACGCTCCGAAAAGCGCTGATATCTGGAAGAACAAGAATAACATAGAAAAATCAACCTTATAATGTCCCCACTGCCAGGCCTCCCCTCTAAGAGAGGGATTGGTCCGTAATCCACCACGCTGGTCCAGTGCGGATTGATAGATGTCATATGTCTACGACTATTTGTTCTAGCTTATGGCAATTTCCTCATGATGATGATGAAATAAATTACTCAAAGTAAAGCCTGGCTGAGTTCGAAAAGGCGACCTACTAATACCTGGGGCCTTACCATAACGTATTTTCAACACGTCAAGCGTTCGAACGAGAAAAAAGGGTAGAGCTAGAGCTATAATACACTCGACCGTGTTTATGGAAACGCGGCGCGTTGCGCGGCGAGTTGGGCGTTTCGTCGTACATTGCAGGAGCAAGCCGCGTCATCGCTCGCGCAAACACAAACATATGGCAATGTACGACGGACCGCCCAAGCCCGACGCGCCGCACACGTCTCCGTAATCGAGCACTAATGTAACATAACTGTTAAAGGGTTGGAGCTATATAGCTTCACCCCTTAACAGTTCAGATTAGGTCGTCAAATGCACCGCGTAAAGACCTCGTGGTAGAGTTTCTTCTAAATAGGTTAGGTTAGGTTAGGTTAGATAACGGAAGACGATATCCGTCAGACCGAGGTGTATATACGCATGTACGAAATTTATTTCTTTAAATAAACGAGTCAATGACCTTGTAGGTAGTTGTCGGTCGTTGCGTACTAACTACCTACAGTTCATTGAACTCACCCAGCTGCCGTTTACATAAAGAAATTAATTTCGTAAAAGCGTAAATTAATTCAAGTTAAAAAAAACTATTTTTTTAAATTTTATCTTTACAAATCCGGTGCATGTTTCATGTGCCGGATCGACCCTCTACGGGATTAAAACGACCAAAATTTAACGGTGTAGATAAGAATACAGGATGTATGATACTTTTAATCTGGCTTTAGCGAGCGACAAAGATAACTGCAGGCTAATTGCAGATGCAGCTGAATATCAATAATTTACATGATAGATCGAGTTACACTTAATTTACACTTAAAGAATAGAATAGTATACTTTTTTACTTCTTCATGATGGATTGGTTGAATGGATGACAATAAAACTTGGTACTTGGGTAGAGCATGTCCTCGAATAGCACATAGGATACTTTTTATCTCGGGAATATGTTCCCTTGGGATAATTTTCTACTATTACACTTGCAGTAAATGTTATTTCATAGTAAAAATATAGACATCATTTATTGCTGCTTCAACGGTGTCATGGTCAGATCTACCACAAAGTGCAAAGTCCGACGAAAGAGCCAAAAAAATAGTATCTTCGGAAAATTAAAATTTTCAATTTCTTCTTATCAGAAATCAAAATTGTTTATTTCAAATAGACCAATTACAGGCACTTTTGAATTGTCAGGCAGTTCAAAAAAAGTGAGTCTCAAATCTTTATGGGAGAAGAACGTGCAAGAAACTCCATGGACACTCTTTTTAAATCATGTATGAAAGCAATACTCACTTTTTCATGATTTAAACTTCACAAAGAACACAAAGAGTTTCTAACATAACTTTATTCACCAACAGTATTAGGTATATTGAAGAGAATGTGTGCTATTTACACGAGTTTGATATTAGAAAATTTATTGTTCAATCAAAGTTCATGTTTACGGAGCAAATCAAATGGATGATTAATCACAAACTGACGAGTCTATTATTCAGTATTATATTGTTGTTTCACTTTGAACCTTGTTCAATGTACTTTAAGTAGTTAAAAGTGTGAGTAATATTTTTATTCTGCTTTTAATAAAGCATACTATTCTTTTATTGCACAAGTTTTTTATCCTCTCTATCCTAAGACAAAATACATAATAATAACAATGTACTTCAAGTGTTTGACTATATTGTTTTTATTTTGGGGTCAATGAACCTGTTTATCATATACACGTAGGTATGTCAGTTAGGATTGGCAGTAAATGATAACTGGTTGAATAAATATAACTTCTAATTACTGTCTACATAAAAATCCTAACTTTTGAATAATATCAATATGTATGTTTTTTTTTTACAATTAAGAACAACAATTTCATCATCATCATTTCAGCTGAAAGACGTCCACTGTTGGACATAAGCCTCCCCCAAGTGTTACCACAATGAACAGTCCTGTGCGTTTTGCCTGTGATGACATATGGCGCAAACGTATAAGAACCAAGGTTGCCGACATAGCAAGAAGAATCGCCAAACTCAAGTGGCAATGGGCAGGGCACATTGCTCGCAGAAAAGTTGACCGTTGGGGCCGTAAGGTTCTGGAGTGGTGACCGCGTACCAGAAGACGCAGAGTCGGAAGGCCTCCTACCAGGTTGACCGATGACCTGGCAACGGTTGCGGGAATCCGATGGATACGAGATGCAACAATTTAATCAACTATTAATTTCTAAACTATAGACCATTTTGTTTTTCGTTTATTGAAACAACAACATAATTTTAATAATACACATTATGAGTTGAACATGTTTAAGTTTTTACACTAGGGACCGGACCACACGATGCGCTGCGGCGCCGCACCGCAAATATTTCGACGAATCGGCGAGCTCACGAGTGACGCTACCCCGCTCGTACGGCCCGACGATTCGTCGAAATATTTGCGGTGCGGCGCCGCAACGCATCGTGTGGTCGGGCTCTAGCTGTCCCCTCAGGTTTCACCTGCTATGCATCCACACTATTTGTCATGAATCTGGTTTAATCCTATACAGAAACTTTTTTTTTATTAGACTTTATAACATAATATAGATTACTTAAAAGTAAATAATAATAAATGTCTGTTAATATTCTCAAGTTTAAACTAATTCATATTTATAAATCTACTAGCTGACCCGACAAACTTCGTACCGCGCAATAGTTCATATTTTCTCACCGTTTAAACCTTCCCTGGAGTATCACGAATATTTCAAGACCAAAATTGTCCAAATCGGTCCAGCTGTTTATTTGAATTATTTATTTTATTTCTGTTTATGTTTTAGTGACACTATTAACTATTTATTTTTATTATATAAGAAGATTTATTAGACTCTTTAAATACATCTGCTTTATAATAGTACAAAATTATCACTAGTTTGCAAAATTAGACTATCATACTAAAGCACAAATGAACAATACACTGCAATTTGCCTCACATTAAATCAATACTCGATAATATGGAATATCATTGTTATTTTAAGTACAAAGGAGGATGCCAGGTTTTCTATGAAATCTGTGTCTACTTCCAAAAGCTATGTGTGTTATACCATTGGATAGGTAATTTTGAGCTAAATAAAAGTTAGGCACTCTGAAGCAGCAGGACGATTGTGACGTGTCGCACTTGCTACTGAATTAGCCCCATTAAGGGGGCCGCGCGGTGTAGGTACATTTTTATGCCTATAGTGCCGAGTGCGCCGCCGAAGGCCGCTGAAAACCAAAATGCGATTTTGCACACTTTTTTCACGTAGCAAAATTTAACAAATGATACAGAAAAAAAAATACAATAAATACAGAATGCAATATATTACATATATAAATAACATTGCTTGGTTATAGGCAAAACTAACATGTTAAACAAAGAATAATCTTGAATGGATTAAGATTTGGAACTTCAGAACTTGGTACCATAGTAACTTTTATACAGCTCAAAAATACCTATCCAATGATGTAACACACACATAGGTTCTTTTTCTTTCATTAGAAGGTGGGCCCACAATTTGCATCCTCCTTTATTGTAGAACAATAACAGTAAATCAGATAATTCATCATCTGCCTGAGGCAATGTTATATGGAAAAGATGATGGTAGTTTAGTTTCTTTGAAGAAACTACTGTGACTAAAAAAGATCAGTAGTTCCTCCAAAGGGACTACTAAAGGAACTACTGAGAACAAACGGCTTTTTATCAGCTATGTTGAACAGCCTATCTACACTTCATTCACAATAAGTTTAGATGCAAACATTTTATATTGTCTCTTTTACCGATTTTGATTTTTATTTTTCATGGCATCATTATCCTCAACAATAATAGGTTTAAGATGCTGATGGGGCTGCCACATCACTGTAGTGCGTCGTGGTTATTTGCAGAGGCCAACACCAATTGCTTTAGAACAATAGTGCACAAGACTGTGGCTTCCCTGATGTGTTGTGTGTGTGGAAACTCTAAAGACCTTATAAACACCATAATATAGAGGGTCGATTGTACTATTGTGGGGCACTGGAATAAAGTACATAGTTCGGGTGGTGCCCTTTTTAATATAAAGTAAATAGAAATTAAATGATTGACTCTTTAGAATAAGTAGGCATAATGGTACTTAACATAGTTTTCTGTACTAACACTTTTATATGTAATTCTTTCTTTATCTTTATTTTTCTTTATTTAATTTAATCTTTTTTACACATAGTTACATAAAATAGCCACAAATATTAAGTAAATAATTATGTAAATGCCCTAGAAATAACTTTGCGTTTATCTAAAATGATTAAGACTTCAAAGCTTGCGAAAAACGTATGTTATGTATAATTAGCGACTTTCCTGAGCTAGGTTTACAAAAACCTGTGTTTCAGGTCATCACTTAAACAAGACTAATCATAAAGGGTGCATGTATACAGAACTTTAGAATAACAACTTATGAACTAAACCTTAATCATACTAAAACTTCCAAAAGGTTCTCTGTGTCTGTGTAATTGAGTTTTAATAAATACTCTGATACCACTGTGCTACATTTAATATAACATAAGCTATATAATAATATATCTAATAATTTGTTGAGCTTGTTGTACAAAAAAGGTCCTAAAAATACGTAAAATCTATGCGCAAATGCATGTCTCGTCTGTGGTTTTCTGCAAACCAAATCTTTCCTCCTTCTGGTTGAAGGTACAGGGTCAAAAGGAAGCTCAGAGTGCTGATAAAGTATGATGTGCAATATATATAGTTGACGTACTGTTAGTATTTTACATGAAGTGTATAGCTGGTGTGTGGGAAATCTAAAAGGTAGGTGAAGTAATACAGTAGGTTAGTACAGATTGACACAGAGCCAAATAAACCTGTTTAATTAACTTATAGTTGGCTATGTGACATAAGTTCTTAAAAATATAAATTAATTTACGCACTCTTGTGCACAGTAACTCGGATATGTTTACGGAAATTTAGATTTGTGTCAATCGTAACACCTAGGTATTTTATGTGATCAGCTTTAATTAAAGTAGGGCAACATCAAGCAAAGACAGCATGCTTGCAATTATATGCATATATGTTTAGGTTAGTAAGCGGTGGATTAACGTTTCTCATTGAGAATATAATTATGTTCTGCTTTAAATGATTACATAAATAAATAAATGGTAGCTGGGCTAAACTGTACTATACTGGACAGCGAGTTTTGAGCTCATAATTTTTTATTGAAAAGGTTTATGTCTAAAAAGTAATTATGCAAAGTTTCAATGTTAGGAAATATATAGTTTTTGAGAAAAAAAATAATTAAAATCGATAATTTTTCGTATTATTTGACGCCATTTTGATGGGTTTTGTTCACTTTTTATTTAATTTGTAGTTTCTATGATAATGAATTTATTAGTGTTTCATTTACTAACCTCTTATTATATAGTTTTTAGTAAGAAATAATAAAAATGAGATGAGACAATTTGTTTGCGTACCAAATAATTAGGGCACCCCGACTCAGATAAATTTAGGTTAGAAGGGGATGGCAGGGTCTAGTGAGCGAGCGAAGCGAGAGAACAGACCCTGCCGCCACCTTCGTGGTTATTTTTTTTAAACCACCCAAAAAACTGTTTAGTACTCAAGACAATTTGTTTGCATACCGAATATAGGGCACCCCGACTCGGATAGATTTAGGTTAGAAGGGGATGGCAGGGTCTAGTGAGCGAGCGCAGCGAGCGAACAGACCCTGCCATCACCTTCGTGGTTATTTTTTTTAAACCACCCAGAAAACTATATTTTAGTACTCAAATATTTAGTGGTAGAGCGCTCCCGGACAAAATTTTATTTTGTTTTTTTCATTTTTAAATACCTGAAAGTATACATTTGCTACTGTGGGGGGATGGTCCAAGGGGTACAGGGTGACACCATCCTCTAAAATCCCCAAGTTAGACCCAAAAATGCATAAAATGTACGATTTTTTGATTCCTAACCTCAAAATTTTCAATCTTGAATATCTCCAAAAGTATGCGTTTCCTAGATTCAGGAGGGGGTTTGGGGGGCGTGGGGCCACCCCCCCTTCGCCCCCCCCCCCAAAACCCTTATTTCGCTGTCCAGTATAGTACAGTTTTACCATTCATTCTATTGTGTCTCTAATTATGGTATTCAAAAGGTTAAATGCTGAGAATAAATTCTATAGATTATCAAGGTTTGTTCAACGAGGCCATATCATATGGCTGAAAGTATGGAATTATTAGTCCAATAATATGATCTACATCTAGTCATGACTATCAAAATAGGTTTCGGACAGTCTTTGATAGCAATAACTATAGGAAGCAGTTGAATAAGAGCAACTTGTCAGTTATATGTTGAAGGAATAATATTGTAAAGTTATGACTCACCTATGCTCTCTGGAACCAGATTCTCCTTCATTCCTAGGCTTAGGGATGACGCCACTAAATAGTGGAGCCTTGCCCGCCTTAGCATTGTTGTATCGTCCAAAAGGAGCGAACGAATTAGAAAGCTTCCTCTTAAAAGTAACACCCTTCGGTCCATTCAGTGAAGTCTCCGTTTGTCTATCAGCACTTCGTGAACTCTCACCTTCAGTTTCAGCTAATTTAGAATTCTTATCACCTTCGTAACAAAGACGATAGTTTATGTTGTCATTTAGAGTCAATAAATCTGTTTTAGAACCAGGAGACTTGTCACAAAAATCTTCAAAAGACACAATCTCGTAATCTTCGTCATCTTCATGTAACAATTCTGGAGATTTGTACGGTATCTTTGGCATTTTTCTTTCTTTTATGCGCGAAGTACAGAAACCATGAATCTAATTTTAGAACCTTTTCAATTAAAGAACCATTAAAGTTTCTAAATATGGCTAGAGAATAAATGCACTTATATTTCTCATTATAAACAGTTCGAATCGCTAAAACAAAGGCGCTATTTATTAAGTTTTTATCAGTTTTTATCAAAATTTGTTATCTATCCATTTGTTGTTGTTGGTATTTTTTTTAAGTCATAGACTAGACGTCAGGCTATATTCAAGACTCATTGTGCCTTGTTTTTAGTTCAACCAATTTTGAATGAAAAATAATCTGTGGAATGAAAACAAAAATAATAATTTTTAAAAATACCAATTAATCGAAAATATATTTATATACATTCTCAGATGTTCTTAAAACTGAGCTGATATTAATGAAAGTCATCAATAATGTTGGCAAAAAGATTGCAAATAAAATTGATAACCTAAAAAATTGCGGGTATACAAAAAAAAAGTCTAAGTAGGTAACTTAAAAAATGCCTCTAAATAGGCAGATGCGTGGACAACATGGTGGACAATTGATATCTGTAACTTAATTTTTAATTTTATAGTTTTATATAAGTAACGAATGCAGTGAATTTATAACAATGGATTGGAGAAACGCAAAGATTCTACTCGCTTCTACCGCGACGATGGTGGTCGCAGCACAAATAGTGAAAACAGCTTACAAGTATTTCTTCAACTCAGGAAATATAACTCAACATGAAAGTTCCTGTGACGACACATGTAACGAAAATTTGAGTATTCAAAATCGTGAGATAAACGATGTAATAGTGTTCTCAAGCGTTGTAGACCAACATACAATAAGAATACTACCTAACAACGAGATATCTATTTGTGAAAGTAGACAGATGAACTGCTTCAAATTAATTAAATACTTAAAATCAGCACGTGAGACCCTGGATGTGTGTATGTATTTGATAACAAGCAATGAAATTGCTGAACAAATCATACGGCTGGGAGAGAAACACGTTTTAGTCAGAATAGTTGTTGACAATGATATGGCTTTCACACCACCATCGCAAATTAAAAAGTTACAAGAATACAGTGAGTATAATCGTTACTAATTATGTCTGCAATGAAGTAGAGGGCAATCTAACTTTTGTGAAAGTTAATTTTTTTTTTTAACTTCAATGTTTTGTGTTTCCTAGGTTTCATCCATGTGCAGACAAACAAAAAAACAATGCTAATGCATCACAAGTTTTGTATTATTGACGGGCCGAAAGCCATAAAACGGAAGAATTTATTAAGAGCACATGCAGAAAGGTTGAACATTCATGCACGGGTACTCAAGAAAATTAATCAAGTACAAAAGAACAAGTCAATCAAAGGTTTCGTTATGGCTGGTTCATTAAACTGGTCTACCCAGGCTATGTCTACAAATCACGAAAGTGTTATAGTTACAAGTCATCATAATATAGTAGGAAAGTTCGAAAAGGAATTCGAAACTTTATGGGTGGAGAAAGAAGCGGTAACTACATATTTATTTTACTTAATCATTTACTTGTTTTGAAGGATTATTTTTTTAACTAAAAACTTTTTTTTTGCAGGCGTTAACGACGAATACACAATGATTGGATTTGAATACACGGCACATCATCGTACAATCGCTATTACGGTTAGTACAAAATTTATTTATTTAAAGATATTCATTAGGGAATTACCCAGTATTAGGTACTCACTTAATTTCTTTCATTTTCAGTATCTTTTTATTAGAGCGTGTATACCACTACTATCGTTTTTTTTAATGTAAAGTTTTCATTGATACGATTAATTAATTATTTTATATTATTAGAAAATGAATTTAAAATAATTATTTTCACTTTGTTAAGGATTCTCTATGGCTCAATATTCGTTTTCATTTCCCGTTCCTCAGAAATGACAGGAGACGAACCATAGACAACTCCATGTGCACTTCAATTTCGATCGATCATATGTTTTCTTTGTGTAGTTTTTTCAGCCGCTGTAATTCGAATTGGTTATAAAGTTCACGTGTTAAATTGGCTCTAAACCCTCGATAATCGGCTCATTGTGCTGTATTGGTGCTCATTAGCCGTCTCTGAAGTGTGAATATATAAAATTTTGAGACTAAATACGTGGTACATAATAGTTGAATTTCTATGTGCACGTGCTTACATTTTTCAGGCTAATTGTAAAGTTTCAGTTTGAAGTGTGCTGCAAGGTGATCTTAGATTCATAAGAGCTGTCTTATTTATGCAACCACCCCCGCTCGAGCCCAGTTTTTCGGTCTATCCTATAGAAAACGTGTGTTTAACAGTGCTATAGTAAGTTTGAAATCTTAGGTTGGAAAATACTTTGGTTGTTTTATTACGAACCAGTGTCATCATGAATCCTACATCCTGGATTAGTATTCCGTTGGATGAAGTGTCTGTGGTACGTATTGGAAAATTATAGGTTATTTTGATTACTGAAAATGAGAAAAAAACAAGTTGCATTTGAAGGACATTCTAGAAAGGTCATAATGTTTTTGTTTTTTTTTTCTATTTAATTTCCACCTGTAGTCATTATTCCACCTTACACGATGATACCCTTTATGCCCAAAAACTGCAGTCAGAGTATTGTTAAAGAAATATCATAAACATTAATTTTATTGTTTATTGTATTCCATGCAATTAAATGGATTCACATGTTAAAATCTATTCCCTCTAATGTAGTATAATCCATCACAAAGCGAACAATTTTTCAGACATGTGCAACTGCCACATAGGCAATCTGTTCATTGTCATCTTCTAAATGCATTAAACAAATTCAATCACAGGTCAAGAAGTGAGCTACTTTTATTTACTTTTATGCAAACATATTCTATCATGTATTAATCTTAGATGCATGCAAGATATGCAATTGTAATTGGGAAAATATTAAAAAAGTACTCTGTGGATTACTTTTCCATTATTTTTTATTATGCAGAATAAGTGTATTATGTAACAAAACACTTCATTATGAAAATTACTTATTAGTTATTACTTAGCACACATGTGGAATTAAATTTTTAATTATAAAGTATAAAGGCATTCAGAGTAAGCCATAATTTCTAGACTTCAGAAAACTTAATTCTTAAAATTTAGGATAATTGATTGGTCAGAAATATGTAATAACGTACTTAATTCAGTTATATATTAATATTATTGGATTTTGAAGGTATTAGCTAGAGTATGTGGTTAATTGATTTTCCTGTATCTATGTTGGATCCTGATTGCCGAGATGGTATCCATGTTACATCAGACTGATATTATCATCTCATTAGTTTTGTCTAGGTCATTTTGCCATAAAGTGTACATTATATTGCCATTTATCACTCTTTTTATAATATAGAAAATTAATGCAGTTGTAAAATTACATTTATTTACATATGTTTTATTTGGCGCCCACATCCATCTACATAACAATAAATGTATTACTTATATTGTAACTAACTTAATGTTTAGTATTCTCGTAATGTAACTGTATGTACAAATAATAATTTTTTTTTTCTTATTTGTTTCAGATAAATAACCCAAAAATGAAATACCACATGTGCCAGTGTAAAATATGTGCTAAGAGTTATTTTCTAGTGTACAATTGTAAGAAAAAATGTGCAAACGACCAATATATTACGTGAAAAATAATAATTGTAGTAAAATGTGAGTTCAACAGTTTTCTGAATTGTGTTTATAAAGTGCACATTGGATGCAGTGTTCTTCGCTAGATGGCGCTGTTCGGATTGTTGCTGAGCAAGTGAGATACTTGTTCGGCCACTCCACGCTAGATGGCGTTCATGGTAAGTTTGAATAATTATTTGTGTAACCAATTTTGCTACTAGATGTCGCTGACAACTCAGCGCCATCTAGTGCCGAGTAGCGAGAATTAATTTAGTTACTTAAAGATGTAGATGGCGCTACTTGGATCAAATGAACTATATCAAAGTTTCACTTGAATTATACTTAGTAAATCATACGTTTAAGTATTGTCATACGTTTAACGGTTGAGTATTCGGGTATTAATTTATCAGCTATAACACAAATAACATTTATTTGATTGAAAACTTCAAAAAAGTTAACGCATTGCATGTACTTAAGTGCATTGACTTTTAAAATACGATTTACATAAGCACCAGCCATTAGATAAAACAGAAGGTTTAAGGTTTCGATTTTTTTTGTAATATGAAATGCTAATGCGACTATGACATAAAAAAAGACCCAGGAACTCTTTTTAAATTACAATATCATTAGACTTCTGGATTATAATATTGTACATGCCCAAAATACAAAGCACTCCCAATATCACAAACAATACAGCACTCTCGTAGCCTCAAACTTGGCGGACATCAATTATTTAAAGAACTAAGCTTCGTATTAGACATCCGTTAATTTGCCTTAAACACTTTCAACGGTCAAGGACTGTCTAGCTCCACAGCCGTGTGAAATGTTGTGAAATAACTGGTTATGCAATCGGAATAGGAAATTTGAATAGACCAGCCTTGAACCTCGCTTACGTAGACGAAACTACTTGGAATTCGGTTTTCGGAAAAGTAATTTGAATGCTTCCATTCAGGTACAAACGCATTGCTATTTAGTATTCCTTTCTTATGTCTATTTGAATACATTTCTCAGCAACACCGATTCACCGATTGCTTAGCTGGCATAGTAACCGCTAAGCGCTACCTATTTTTAAGTCGTGAAAAAAATCGTAAGTTAGTACCTATTCGAATAATAAAATTAATTACAGCCATAATTATTGATAGTTGACCATTAAGGCTGTGTTTTATGAGAAGTCTCTTCATTATCATAAATAAGTACGATTTGTGTAGCTAATGTTAGGTCCGTGGATCGTGATTTATAAATATTTGGTTATTATATACTCATCTTTAATAATTTAGCATTTAAAGGTTGTAAAATTTAATGACATAGGCCCTGGTGGGTTGTCAATAACAAGAATCAAGTTAGAATTGTTTGATTAGTTTAGAGGTGTAAAATGTTCGTGTTAGGGCTTGTAATTGGCGAAATGTGGCTAGTTTTACACTGCGTTTTGAGGCCTGCTTTTTCGAGGACTAGCTACCCACATACGAATGATTATTAAAACATATCCTCTGATTCTCAGCGTTGTCGTCTGACACTGACTGTATGATTGTATCTGACAGTTAAAGTAAGTATAGTACGTGGCAAAAAAGTTGAACCTTTTGCTATGGTTACGCGCAGCCCCCCACTTCGATTGAGATCCGAAAATCGGTTATAATACTCGTCACACCAGTTGACTATCATGGCGGTCGACTTTGAATGCGCAGTGGTAGTCTAGTTATAACCAGTGATAGGAATAGGTAGTGCCTATTAGCCTAAACTTCGAAGAACAGAAACAAAAAACGGAGACTTCCTTAGGACTAAATTTTTTTATTTTATTTTAGTAGTAATATTAAAATTTGAATTAGGTTCAGTTGAGACTACAAGTTTAACTGAACCTAATTCAAATTTTAATATTAACCTGCACGTAATATGGTACGTAAATTATTATGGTACGTAATGACAGCATGCTTAACAACAAAACTTACCGATGAAAACTGATACCTCATGATTTGCAGACATTTCGTCGTAATTTATTTAAAAAAAAAAACATTATTATTAATTATACAAAAAAAGAAAGAGCATTAAATAAAATATTTAAAAATTTCAAACAGTATAAAAGACCGAGCGAAGTCTGTATTTGGTAAACTAGCTGTAGGTAAAAACCTAATTCAGCTTTTTGTGAGAGGGAACATCTGCATGTTTTAGTCTATGATTGTAAAATGGGGAAGAGTTTAAATAAAATAATATCTTCTCTAACGTACTATTACGATAGTAGAAGCTATTACATTGCTGGAACAACCAATGGTTTTACTTACTTGACTACAAAATTATTATATATGTCCAAGTTCATTTAAATTTGTATTTATAAGCGTCGCTCTGACACTGCATGAACGTCAAAACTGCACTAATGCCATCAATGTAAAAGTATTCGGCCTGCAGGTCAATTAAGTGAAGTAAAGTGACTGTACGGCACGCCTCATCTAGTGCGTAGTACATATATATCAATGACATAGGCTACTTCCTATAAAAAAAAAGTAAAGTTCCCATGGGATACAAAAACAGTAGTACACGCAGGAAAAGCCGCGGGCATTAACTAGTTAAAAAGAAAAAGTAAGGGTCCTTTCACACCACCGATATTGTCTGACGATTCTTAGGAGATTTCCATGCAAAAAAAAACCTCATTAATATTAAGATCATACCACTTTGTATACCTACATTCTGGCAAATAAATGAATTATTTATTTATTTTAAGTACCTTTTTTACCCGACTGCGCCAGAAGGAGGGTTATGTTTTTCGAGAGTATGTATGTATGTATGTTTGTATGTATGTATAATTGTTTGGCACGCTCTGCAGCCTGAACGGCTCGATGGATTTTAGCTTGAGAGGTGTCGTTAGATTCGTATTTACTGTGAGAGTGACACTGGGTATATCAAAATAAAAAAAAAAATCAAAATGGCGGATTTTTGGCGCCAAATTCAAATATTTGGCACGCTCTGTGGCCTGAACGGCTCGATGGATTTTAGTTTGCGAGGTGTCGTTAGATTTGTAATTACTGTGAAAGTCATATTGTAAAAAAATAAAACTAAAAAAGTAAAAAATAAAAAATGGTAATTAAAAAAACTAAAAAACCCGACTGCTTTTCTGAGTATTCATGAAAAAGCCCTAAAACAAGAAAGTCGTTGTAGCAGTCGGGACCCATTCTAGAAAGTCAGCCATCTAGTCAGTAGATCTATGATGTAATGGGTCCCGACTGCTACAACGACTTTCTTGTTTTAGGGCTTTTTCATGAATACTCAGAAAAGCAGTCGGGTTTTTTAGTTTTTTTAATTACCATTTTTTTTAATGATAAATTCTTTCTACTATAGAGAGTGCTAAAATGATAAAAAATTACCGTTTTATTATTTGAAAGTTTTTTTTTACACTTTTTCTAAAGTTAGAAATATCATTAAACGTAGCCGAGAGTGAGCTAGAAAGAAGATATTTACTTCGAAACGTGTACGGCTTCGTATAAAAACATTGTGATTCATTGTGTATTACGATCAACAAGTCATTTACAAAATGTTCTCAAAATTCAGAAAATTGCATGGTTGTAACGACTGTGTATGTTATTTATTATGATATATCTAGTCGCAAACTTTAGGTAAATATAGACGAATTACTTATTCCAACAATTTTTTTAAATGTATTTAAATATTGTCTCGAAATTTCGTCTCGGAAAAAATTTTGTCCTAAGGAAGTCTCCGTTTCTTGTCTCTGTTCTTCGAAGTTTAGGCAAATAGGCACTACCTATTCCTATCACTGGTTATAACAGCTCCGACTTGAGTAATTTATTTAATTAAATTGCTCTCAAAACGGTGAAGGAATACATCGTGAGGAAACCGGCATGTCCTAGAACAGAAAAAAAAACCAAAGACATGTCATCCACCAACTCGAACTCTCCCCTTGGGTCAGCGTGGCGGATTACAAGCTGCAAATATTATGGGCAGTTTACTTTGTTTCTCTTGGTTGACTACTTGACGCTTCCTTGGTAGTCATCTAGTTCGAATAAATATAGCCTTTCTATGAAAAGGCTACTAATACATTCAAGCATGGTGGAAGTCTGCAGCACGTTTCCTGTACAGAAAGTCGTGAGGACACCGCATTCTTAGCTTAGCATTAATTAAATTCAACGCGTCACACTTTATTCAGCATTTACGTGTTGTTCTAAGAATATGTAGATATGTCAGCGCATTCTGGTCGTAATACTAAGGTAGGACTTTGATTTCGAGTGACTTGATTATTTGATTTGCATATTATGTATTGACCAATAGCTTCCTGGAGATTGTTGAAGGTCCAAGGGTTTTAGCATTCGCAGCGGTGTTTATATAATATACCTTAGTATAGGTATTCTTGGGCACCCTTTGCATATTACGTAAGTAATTTGAATTTGTGTTCCTATCAGATGTTATATTACGCACCTTATTTTGTTAATTTCGTTGAAACAATAAGTTATTGATCAGTTTCTTTTGAAGTTCATACAGCTAACATATAATGGTCAAATCTATTGAGAAGCGAGATAAGAAGATCATTGTTGATGATGCACTTGTTGAGTCAAAATTCAAAGGTCTTGGGCATCGCCGTCTAGTTGCTAGCTTGTCGGTTTTCTATCGTTTACACTTCGGGGAACACTCATTGGAATTGCACAATTTAATTCTGCCAAGTCCGTTCCATCATTGGATCACGTACGGCGATGCGCCACCGGTACATGGTTGACATCTTGTCTATATAAAGCGTTTTGGGAACACATTTATTGTACGTACAGCTAAGGAATACTTTGTGTAATTTATTTCATCACCACTGCTCTCAAAACGGTGAAAGAAAACATCGTGAGGAAACCGGCATGTCCTAGAACCAAAAATTCGAAGACATGTGACATCCACCAACCCGCACTGGGCCCACATGGTAGACTACGGCCTATTCCCTCTCTTAGAGAGGAGGCCTGTGTCCCAGCAGTGGGAACATTAACAGGCTGATGATGATGATGATGATGACAGCTAAGGAGTGGAATTCCCTTGCGTAATCACACATCAACTTAGGGGTCTATTCAAGAATAAATAGGTTACTTCTAGGCAAGCGTGCTCCATCGTCGGCCACATCATCGCTTACCATCAGGTGAGATAGTGGTCAAACGCGAGCCTATGTACAATAAAAAAGGTGCTAAAACCCAACGTTAACTAGGTTTAAATATCTACTACCTACTTTGAATGTATACAACGAGTTTATCGTTGTCCACTATAAATAATTCATAAATCTCACGTTCTTTATGAACTGCTAAAAAACCATGTTATCTACCATCTCTCGAGTGCCACATTTCTACTGTATTAAGAGAATACAAACTGCTTAATTTATTAGTTTTATTTGTTTATTTTTTGGGACATTTTGAACCGTGCGTCGTGTTAAGATTGGAACACAATGAGAGTGATACGCTGACATTTTGTTTTTTTGTTAGAGCCTGTTCTGGAATAAAAAAAATCTGAAAAATGTTCTTCTCTTCTCCTTATCGTCTTCACCCACGTAAAAATGGATATCTCCATACAAACTTTGGACTCGCGTTTCATCCCCAAAGAGAGTGAGTTTTGGAAAGTCCTTTCTTTACCTTTGTATACATAATAAAAGAGACCTCTTAGCAAAATTTTATCGTTCTATGGGTTTAAATTGGGCGTTGATGAGTCAGTCGGTGAGTCTAGACTGCCTTTTATAATACTTACAGATTTGAGTATATCTTCTATTTCAAGAGCCTGACTTATCTGTTCTGTTCAAGATCATAATTGATTAAATAGAGGAATTTAATCAAGAAATTGATGAAAGTTTTGGTAGTATTTTTTTTAAATTTGAGTTCTGCTTACGAAAATCTGTTACTAACTCCGAGTTAGTTTATCCTGGTGTGCCTAAGTGGAATTTATAGTGCATAACCTACTCATCTCAATTTATATTATGAGCTCATAATATTGTTTATATAGTTTCGACGACACTAAAACTAATCAGAGTACATTTAAAAACGTTAATATCTTAGTCTAATATTAGCAACATCAAACGAAAGTTCGATGATCTGAGAACAGTGTCGTGTTCGTTAGAAAGTCGCCTACGTTGAGTGTGGGACGAAACTTCCCTATGTTTATAAAACTGTACGCTTTAAAAATAGTCAACGTTTCGCTTTCTGTCGCTTAGCTACCGGTGTATTTGCGTCCTAATGCCCGGCCGTGTGACTCACATAAAGTTTAACATTTTAAATGTTTTTATATTTACAAACAAAGCCAAGCTGAAGGGTTAACAGCACCGGATGTTTTGACCAGATATGGAATATCCAAAGGAAGTGGATAAAATAAAAAGGGTGAATCGGAACTTATAATCGATATAATCGTGGAGTCGATCCGGGCATACGATTATAGTGTTGTTGACATCACTGAAATGATCGCATTGTGTCCGTGTCTTGTTGGCGCCATTTTCTCGGACAATGTTGAGTATTGTTGTCTTACAAGAACTTGTTATAAGAACCAATTGGATATCGGAAATTTCTGACATAAACGTCGAGTATTCTCAATAGATTCCGAAGCGTCCGGCTGTAGATTTCCATTTGACGTCATTTAGTTGTCAAATAAGCCGAAAGCCGAATCTTATTCGATAACAACGAGGGATTGTAGTGATTGCAACGCTCCTTTCTCTATTAATCTGTCTAGAAAGGAGCATACACATCAAGCTTGTTGTAATTCTGATAAGAAACTTATCATGGTTAATTCTTTTATAATTGCAATAACAGAATATGTGCTCATTAATTATATACGCACTGTTTAGCATAACTCCTGCAGTTGAACAGGTCATGCACAGTTCAGCGATGCGATAATGACGTTGAAACATCATCAATCTTTTATATACTAAGTTCTTAATTAATACGGGCGTACGTTTCTTTAAGAGCCGGTTGTATTCACTGAGTATTTTGTATGAATTCCGCTCGAATTTATGTCGACTTCACGGCCCCGCAACAGCGGTTTTATTTTTATAAAAAAAAGAACAACAACTATTCAAGATTTTTGTTTTTGCGAGGTCCTTTTAAAAAACAAACTTTATCATTTTATGTAACTTTTCAAATATTTCCGTGACGTAATCTCGTAGACACACGTTTGAAATCGGTTAAGGTCAGATTCGCTAATTTTTTTTTATCGAGTCAATTAATTTATAATTTTTTTTTGATTTTTGCCCAGTGGTTGGTCATATAGTCAATTTTATTAAAATAAATTTTCATGATGTTCCCTTTTATATATTTGTAGATTTCCACAGCTTTAAAAAAGTTCAAAATGAGCAGAACCTGGCCTTAAGTTACACTTAACAAGTCAGCATTTAATGGGTATGTCTGCAGGTAGAAGTTGCTTTTATGTGCAGGATTATTTTTATATGCAAATAATAATTAAAGTATGCTTTTATTAAGTCTGGCTATATTTTTTTACGGCGTTGTTGATTATAGCTGTAAGGGGTAATCGTAATTAGTGCTTTGGTCCTAAAACTTATTCATTAGCTCAGTATTTACACGCAGATGCTACTGTAAGAACTTGTCCTTGTATTAACTTAGCCTACGCACGATGCTTTTCGGGAATACTTTAGTGAGTCGAGTGTTTCCTGATACCTAATATGATAATATAGTTATAACCTGGACCTTTAAGTCAAGAACCTTCTCTAAAGTCATCTTTAAGAAAAATATCAGTGAGAGATCCAGGTTCGAGTATCATATTTCGAGTAGCATTTTTTATGATTGATCATAGGATTGTGAGAGTAGAAAATATAATATAATTATAGCCTATAACACGCTGTTACAGTGACAAAGTAACACATTAAATAATATATGATATTTATTTTGCAAATAGGTTTTTCAAAAAAAAATTTACACTTCATTTTTTTTGTCAGTTTAAACTAGATGAGGCCGGTGTTTCCTAGCTGACTACCCTGAGAAAAAACACCGAAACAAACTCAGGGGCAAAGTCTCTTTTTAAACTCCATACAGCAAACATGTAATGGTCAAATTATATGAGACCCTTGCAGATTAGTCTCTGAGATGGTCTTTTGAGGAAAGAACCACACAGATTTGAGTGGACCTGTCCAGCCAGTGCAAGCATTTGTCAGTATTCGTGTAGCTCAACTTAGGACTAATAAGGAGCTCTTTCACCAGTGAAAGAATTTTCAACATTTGTTCTGTTAGAGTTTATTCATAACGAACAAAAATACAAATCTGCTCTTTACATTATTAGTATATATACTAGTATAGATTATAATAATTATTATTCCTTATTTGTTTAGACGTCGTAGAAATACAAATTCGTCCTAAACTTATCCATATTCATAAATGTTGAAAACACGAGTAAGATATTGTTATATTGTTCCTATATTATGTTGTGAAACATATTGTTTTGTTTCAGTTTGTTTGGGAAACAAAACGTGTTGGTGTTGTTTTGTTGCGAATTTGCGATTTGTTGCCTGCGAGCTATTACACCTTGAAATTTAACAGTATGTAGTTCTGTGAAGTTTCTCTTATAAGATAAAGAAATTTGTTTTCGTAGGAAATCATCGTACACCTTCTTCCTCTCTGGGTGCGAGTAAATATGTGGGCTTGGGTTCGATCCCTAGTTCAGTCTGATTGGGATTTTAAATTTAGAATTTTGTAGTAGCATCCCAGAGTCCAGCTTTGTACCCTGTTGATGTCAATAGACATTTCTTATTTGAAACATAACTGGCCAAATGTGGGACGTAAGTACTTATTCTAATGTACACACGGTGTATACCACCATCAACGTCTGGTTACTGCTCTACTTCTATTGGTCGTCATAATAGTCTATACTATTTGTCATGAATCTGAGTATCCCATACAGAAAGATTTTTCCAATTCGACTGGCAGTTCCAGAGCTCTTTTAAATTTTATAAGATTTTGTATACTTATAAGATTTATCAGCGAAGGTGGTATAACGATCTGATCACGTTCACCGGCCAAAATTGCCCAAAGATCGGCTAAGAAGGGTTTGGAAAGAGAAAGGGAAAGCCTTTGCCCAGCATTTAGACACTGTTTAGTTTTAAAATAAGTAAATATACCTGCTGCCTCTGCTAATCCTCCCAGAAATACCTACTGGCGCGATGTTATGTTATGTAGTGGTGTCACACATGAAATACGGACTAGGATCGTGAGGTATAATAGTATTACTAGTAACAATTACAAATCCTACGGCTTATCTGTCCTGCAGACGGTCACGCACCAGCGATGCGCCTCGATTTACACCTTACATGTTCGTATATTATACAATTGAACAATGTTATTAACAGGGCGCTTCCTAACCAATCTATCCTCAACGTGAGCATGGTTTAAAAGCTTTTTGTTTCATCTAAGGCATGTGCTGCCTGAACGCTTTTCCGTCATTCATTCTAATATTTCACAAAACTTGTTCCAAGAAAATGATTTTTGAAAACCTTTAGTGTTGGAAAAAATGTGCGACATTCAGCTCGCAATTAAATGTGTATGGGTTCTATAGGTAAATACATTTTCTTTACTTTTTTAAATTTATGAACATGTGTACGCTTGGTCCATCAATCATGCAAAATAGCAGATTTTCAGACCTCTTTACTTGATAAGTCTTACACAAATGTATGTTTTGAATTCTTAAGTAGTAGACTTAAGTATTTTCTACACTAATGAAACACAGTAGTGGGGGCAGCCCTGTATTCCAGGACTCCAGGTCATATAATATCCACGAGATATCTTGTTTCCAAAATATCTTGAGAAACATGATAATAACTTTATAATCACGTAATATCGGTTGTATGAAAATGTATTTCGGGATGGCCGTTCTTAAGAGCAAAATAGACCTATAAAATCGAACAATTGCTAAAACTTTTGCGTTTCCGCTCACAATAAACTTTATTGCGTCTGAACGTATATGATAATAGATTTAGTTGTTTAAATGGTTGCATATTATTCACGAGTATATGTAATTTACGAGCAATTTGCAAAAGTGCTAGTTTATTGGGCTCTTAAAGGGACATTATGTTGGGGCCTTGTTTATGCTGTAGATGCCGGCTAAGCTTGGAGGGGGACCACGCACACCAGGCATAGATTATGGTTCTTACAAATGCTGACGGTATATTGGGATTTTTTTTGAGGATGGGAAATAATCAAATAGGTATGTTCTTCTTGCTGTTTTGTGTAGAGCAAGAGTGTCAGTCTTTTTTATTTGATAGCATTGTGGCCAGTTTGGTTTCAAATTAAAATGGATTGTGAGATTTGCACAATACCTTGTATAAAGGAAATATGTTCAAGTTTTTTTAAATAAAAGCACTTGAAAATACATTGCCATCCAGCACTCTTATTCTTTTTAGTTTGCCATAATTCTCGTTCGCGAACTAAACTACAAAATTATTTCAGCATATTCGTTGTAAAAATGTCGTGTAACGCTAGTAAAATTAATTTTCTCGGTAGCTATCATAATTTAATTAATTAATTAAGTTTTACACGCAAGTCTGTTCGCGTGAATATGATGACTTGGTCTGTTCCGCTACTGACTCTGCTATGCTGTATTCATTACGTACAAGAAATTATAATTTTTGGTCTTATCCGAATGGATACAAAGAACAAATTATTATCCCGCACACAGCGATATCGAATAGAATGAAGTCAGCCATTTTTTGCGGAGACTAGGTTTGAAAATAGAACTTAATTATTACGTTAGCGTATTATCATAGAGATGATGTTATTATAACTTTTCATGGGTGTAATGGCTGACGTTAACGCGTCGGTACAGCCTCAGGGCGGTACAGCTTTTCGAACTTTGAAAGAGGACCCCGCTCCGCTTGGCAACAGGATTAGAAACGCTCCAAATTCTCATTGTCAATACATAAATAATTGAATCTTACCTTCTTCTATAACTTTGGCATCACCTGCATTTGGTCTATGTGAAAAAAATGGATCCCCATATATTTGGCGTCTCGTTACTCAATGTCTTGTGCCTTTGTGCGTTTGAGACTATTGTCTGACGCGAATTTTGCCGCGAGCAACCCCAGTTCCGTATTAAGCAATTAAGCCCTTATTTAAAGTGGGACAGTATTGATTTACGGCTGTTCCGTTTTGGCGGTTGTGTCGTTTCGTAGTCGTTGCTGGCGGCGTCTTCCCGCCAGGTGCGAGTGGTACTTTTTTCCTTGATAGCATTGTGGACGGTTTCGTTTCAAACTACAATGGATGCGAGATTTGCACAAAAACACGGCGTAAAAAGGGGGGTTGTAGAAAAAACTATGGTTATGCTGAATGTCCAAACGTTAGTTCGTTGGACTGAGTCGCGTGCCGCGATGCTTTATATTTAATAGTTTTTTTTTTGCCTTAGTCCCAGGTGAAGGCGCAGCTTGACGCTCGCCGCGGTCACGAATAAACACGATTATTAACTTTAATACATGATATTGTTTTATATTTGAGTCTCGTTCATATCCTGCTTGCTGAGATACAGATCGAAAGTAATTAAAACTACGTTTCAGTAAAATTCTTTAAAACATCATCTATTTTCGTAGCCAACAATTAGTCACTGAAAACGATGCTTATTCCAGAGTTCGTTGCCACGAAAATCACAAGATTAATGCGTGTTATTCTTCTTTCTCTAACACTGCTTGACAGAGGAGCCACTAAAAATACTAAAATGGATTGGTTGTCTATGCGTTACACGGTTTGTGTTTTATCTTAGCGTCAAGATTGCACCAAACTAAACGCGTGGGAGTTTATATTAAACTCTAATGCTGTCACCGCCACAGTATAACAAAATTGACAGTTGACACTGTCTGTCAATCGGTTTGATACCCCCTAACAATGGTTCCCGCGCTTTTATGGGATGAATGATTGAACGAATGAATGGGTCGCTGCGGGCGGCTGATGACTGACTTTGTAGTCGTGTGTATGACTAAATTAAATAAATATTTTATTGTCCTGTGTGAATTTGAATGATGAGCTCTGTCGTAGTCTTGTATTTATTTGTTGTGGTGTAGTAAACGGTTATAGATGGTTTTTTAATTATGATTCAAATATCTAAAAATGCTCTCGTATATTCCTAACGTAAAGAAAACTCTAATTAACAAATTTATAATCGTAATGAGAAGTAGGAAGTTCCGCATTTGTTTTAAGACTATAAAAAATGTATTAATCAGTGTTCCACTGGCGCTTGATCTAGATAACGCCGCTGTGCAAATTCAGATAAAAAAAAATAATTTTAGTTAATTACGTCGAATTATGTAAGAATTTTCATAACGACGTCGTGTTTGCAGCTGTTCGTGCATTAAAATGTTATTTTTTTTTAATTCACATACCGGCGAGTGAATACCTGAATCTAAATGCAAAATTTTGCATAAATAATATTATCATTTGCTTCGCTAGTCTGTGACAACTACTTCCGCTGGTAAAAAATAAAATCTGACTAAAAAAGTTCACCATGATCAACATTTTTGCCGAAAAATGTCCACTGTTGGACATAGGCCTTCCCCAAGTGTCGCCAGAATGACAAGTCCTGTGCGTCTCGCATCCATCGGTCCACCTGGCAGCTTATCCAGCTTTTCAGGCATTCGAGTTCGTTTTTTGTTCTGTCAGTGCAGTTTTTGTGTGTAATTAAGTAGCTAAGTTCCAGCGCCATTTACTTAATTACAAATGTCATAATTTCCATCCAATTTATGACTTTATTATTGTTCTAATTCCATTTCTGTTTGAAAACATCTTTTGTATCTAAACATCTTTTGAACAGTAAGCCTTTGGAATGCAACTCCGTTAATCTATTGGTGCAAGCGCGCGATCTTCGAATATTCAAGATGTCCGGCCTGCGTGCGCACGCGGCCACTCAAACAATTCGTGTTGTAATCCAACATCTTTTTAGCAATGTAATGTATACCGAGGAAAAACTGTGTAATTGCACATTGCGAAATATCTCCGGCACTATTATTAGTTTTTGTTCATAGAGTTTCGAGGAAGCCGGCCGGCTGCCTCAAAATCATCTGGATGTAAACATTGCATTACGCTTTACGGGTAATTAACATTTGAGTACACTTACTTAGCTGTATTTCTGAGTTGCCAGTGTTTTTAACGGTTTTCATAGACTATCGAAAGTCGGTTGACATTTAATTTCAAATATCGAACAGTGTACACACTAGCGGAGGGGATTTATAAAAATCAATCACTGGGCTGGCGAGGGATAGAAATAACGTTTCACAGAATTGCCTGCTTTTTTCTACTTTTCGTTCTCCCCAGCTTGTTTGGACAGAGGCCCCTTGACTAAGAAAGTTTTGGAAAAGTACCGATTCAACGGATATTAAACCTATTTGGGGGGTGGAGCGTCTTTGCAATGTTTTATAGTGTCTAGACTAATTCGCTAAGTTACTTGAATTCGGCGAAGTATTTCAGGTCTTAAAACTTTGTTAATCGACTGGAGACTATTAAACAGCCTTAACATAAATTATATTGAAACCTGAAGTTTGAGATAACCGCTACTATTAGAACTATTAGGGGCCTTATCTCATTAGTAACTTACTCCATACATATCGTCAAATGCCATTCACAACCCCGAATCATTCGCGATTTAATTTTCTTTGTGCAAAAAACATTACACTTGCGCGTACATTCTAAATTACTTAAAAATCTCTTTAAAAGCAACCAGCGAAAACATTGATAACAATTTAAGCAATTCATTTCAAAAATAACGTCTTTATTTAACAAATAAAAACCTCTCAATGTTTCAGCACATTAAGTTCGCGTGTGGGGCCACTACGCTCGCGTTTCTACGCTACTCTTACGGGATATTACATGGAGTCGGCTCGTGTTAACTCAAATATGTATGTAACTAACTAGTATGTATTAAATATTAATGGGAGATCGTTAGCTCACACGCGACTACGTCTAGCCGGGAAGTCGGTTGTAAAGTCGCTTTTTATGGACTGAATAAAATCTGGCTAAGCTGGTCGGCCCCTCTGTGCAATATGGCCGTCTCGAGGGTGACAACTTGTTTTCAATATTAAATTAATTGCCTAACAGCAAATTGGGGAGTGACGCAGACCCTGTGATTTTACATATTATTTACTTTTTTTATAGTTTTTGGCAAATTGTGTGTAAAAAAACTTATCGAGAAACTTCTTTTGAAACTTTTTTGTTTCTGGTTGATTAAACTGTTTTTTTTTTGAAGGGAGAACTCATCAAATAACTTTTCCTGCTCTAGTTTAAGTGACTAAAACCCACCTGTGTTCCTTTAGCGTTCTAGGGCCACGGTAATCCTTTTGAACAACCCCGCGGTTGACAATCCTAGCTCACATAATATGTAACCTACCTACGAAATAAATGCTTAATTTCGTTTGGTAGGTCGTGGAAAAACCTATAATACTGGTCTAGTCTTAAAATTTTAATCAGTAATTCGCTATATCTGGAAGGGAATTAAGTACCCATAACCAATATTTTGATACGTTTTCCTGTAAGGAAAATATGAAAAATTCTCAGTAAGTGGCTTGACGTTGTCTTATGCAAATTGAGTTATTTGCAGACGGTATAATGTACTCATAATTATATTTGATCCCTCATTGAGTTGAGACTAACTCGACTCAATTTTTATTAAATAGTCGAGTTCTTAATGTCCTGATGGATAGTAAAACCCACCTACCAATACATATATATTTAAATCGAAATTTATATTATTTACGGGTCTAAATTATATGCTTGTAGTAGACTTTTAGGTATTTTTTTTGTCCCAATACTGAACGGTATCTGTGGCAACAAAATTCAGGAGCAGAAAATAGCAAGTTGTCAAAACAACAAGCATTTTTTTTTCACTGCAATTTTTTTTTGCGATGTTCAAATTCATAACCGTAGAATAGACACTACTTAGTGCTTAGGCTGACCCAAGTAGTAAACAAACATTCACAGGCAACCTGCCTCTATTATGACGCCATGTTTAATCTTTAATGAATCTACAAGCCTTATTTTTTTGCTGCAAATTCATTTCGCATCCGCAATTATTGTGTGGGCGGCATTACCAGCCAGACTGCGTGAGGTCTACCTTAAAAGCTCAATGGCTACATTTTTTAAACTTTTTGGTTCTTTATCGAATTAACAGAAATGTGTTAATAAACTCGTTTGTTGAGACATGACAGGCGAAGCGCGGCGAGTGCAATCGCCGAGACGTTAGTGATGAACCATTACAGATGATTTGCATAATCGACTAATCCACTATGCAGTTCCGAATAGCCATTATCGGTTTATCAAATTAAAATGGTAGATTTTTAAAGATATATTACGATTGTTGTAGCTTTTTCTATAGTTTAATCAAGCAAGCCGTGGTTTCATGGCTAGACGTTATGTCTTTGCAGACTTAGCCGAATTTTATTTCTTAATTATTGAAATGTATAGGTATTTGCCATCACACTATCCTTTCATTCGAATCTTGTCTTTTAAATAATCTTTAATTAATATAATGACTTCAATATATTGCTTAAGTATTTTTTACTACGCGTCAGTTACACAAGTAACATAGCACTGTATCATTAATCAGGAGTAAATTAATAATCCATTACGAGTTATTAGTCATCTTGGCCGCCCATCCCTAGGTGTCTGACTGGCAGCGACTTCGCGCCTAAATTTGAAATTAGAACGCGTGAGAAAACGCTCGCGGCTCGTCTTGAATTATAATAATAATAATAATAATAATAATTTTTTATTTGCTAATAATGCAGGTATACAGATAAGATGTTGTTATTGTCAATTTTCCCAATACATTTTGCCTTACGGCGTGCAAAATATTCAATATTTAGAAAAAAAAAAAAGAACTGATGATAATGAAATTCATGAAATTGTCAGCTCATTAAAATCGATCGTTTACAATGATATACATATGTCATTCAAATTCAAAATACAAAGTCATATAAATACGTCATAAAGATTCAAACACAATGTCATAAAGATTAATACAATATCATACAAATTGAAATACAATGTCACAAAGATTGGTACAATGCCATATAAATTTAATGTCATACAAATTCAAATATTATGTCAAAAACAATTATTCAATGTCATACAAATTTAAATACAATGTCATAAAATTATTAAATGTAAAATGTCATCAATTAAAATACAATGTCATAAGTACATAAATTGTAAAATCACCATCAAGTAAAATCTAATGTCGTATAAATAATAAAATGTCATAAATTTAAATACAATGTCAACATAAAGAAATTATAAAACAACCACAATATAATAACACTAGGACCCAAGAGACATTAGAGTTCGTAATTATTCAAAACCAAGGTCAAACAAAAAATTAACATTTTAAATTGAAAGAGCAACATTTTACTTGATTGTCTTGTCATGCAAAAATTCTTGGATTGTGTAGTAACACTTATCAAGTAATAGTTTTGTCAATTTCGTTTTGAATATTCTTGTGGGCAATTCCCTTAAACTATTGGGCAAGTTGTTATAAATAATACGACGATAGAATTACGACGTTCGGAATGTGAATGAACGGCTCTTTAAAAAAAAAGAAAAACAAAACTTGGAAACGAGGTTTTTTGCTTGTTATACGAGTAAGTTTGAGTTCTTTCTAGGCGCGCTGTGATAAGGAAAAACTACATTTAATTTACCTTGTAAATCAATTTATAAGTCATCCAACACGTCAAGAACCTACATCAAAGTATGTTTGCGGTCAGGCTAGCCAACTCATGTGTCGACGAACTGTTCTTAGCACGCTTGACGGATGTTGTAAGCGGTAAAAAATAACTTGTGATAATTTTAGTAAGGAGATTTTGTTACGATATTTTACTCGCTTCGCTTCCGATTTAGTTACTTATCAATACGATTTTCATTTCAGTATCTTATAATAATTTACATGTAAATTCATCCGAGTTCCCGTTCGTAACCCGTTTTCGACTTCTTATAATTTTAAAATTAATTCCAACTATTAATAAAACTTCTTTGCGTTGTTATGACACAAATCATGTAGAAAAAAAAGTTAAAATCGTATCTAATCCCCTTATTTATCCGTACAGGGTCCGCTTTGTTTTTTTTTGCCATCGAATTGCGCCATAGAATCGGAACACGTGCGGTCTTGAAGAAATTACGGGCTCTAGAGACGTGTACGATATGGTTTAGTTAGATGCGGAGTAGGGTGTGCTGTACTGTGGCCATGGTTTATGGCGGATGTGGGATTAATATTAGAATGTGTCTTTTACTGTGAGAGGTAGATATCTTCTAAGGTCTTTTTTACATAGCCCTAGTAGGATGACAGCAAGACGAAAATATGTCTTTATGATGAGAGAAAAAGATAGATAGGTTAGCTACATTGTATGAATTTGACAGCTGTCATCTGCACCATCCTAAAGCAATTGTAGTGTAGTCCTCGTCACTTTTGGTGTAGAAGTCCTATATGTTCCTTAGTTTTGTAAAATATATGTAGGTATTTTGCTTTAGGAGTTCCTATCAGATTTATTAAAATCACAGTCATTATTAAGGGCCGAAACACATAACCGCGTTGCGGCGTCGCGCCGCTCATCATCGCAGAATTTTGCGGTGTGCACCGCGGCGCGAATACCGTAGCTTTATTAAATGGAATATACCCAGTATCTTCTTTGTCGTTTATTAAAAATAGAGTAATGTCTTTTTAATAACAAATCAGCATAAGTTTACTACGATCCAAGGCAGAGAAGCGTCTATCCACACTCAAAAATCTCGAGATACTGGTTATCCCTGTAGGATACAACAATATGACTAACCTAGACTGGATACTTCCCAGTTTGTTTTTTTTTGCGGTTTCAATACTACAAAATAGTTAATTTTAAACGTGTAACGAACAAGAGAATCACTTGCAGACCAGTCTCACTTTCACCCTAGCCTTAAATAATAACTTTTAATCGTCATATTTATGTCTAAACTTGCTTTAATCATAACCCTTCCCCTTGCAAGTCTTAAATTTTTACGACAGTCCTCTTTGTTGAGCGATTGTCGAAATTAGCGTTTGTAGCGGCACAGTCCACGATAATGGGATCGTTTGGTCACATTGTACATGGCAGGCAGCGGCGGGTGCGGCAGATGGCTCAGCTGAGACCTTCCCTTTCAATTGCCCATCTCTACCAAGCACCCATTTTTTTGCTCCCCAAACTGATTGTGATCACTACTATTATAACTTCCATTGTGTTACACAGCATTGTTACGGTGAAATTCTTAGGTTCTCCGCTTTCCTAAGGCATATTGCAAATTTTCTTTTTCTGCGAATTCTATGAAGCTGTGGGAACCATTTTGCAATTTGGGATTAGTATAGAGGGTAATGCAGGTATGAGGGGATTGCGATCGTGAGATGTCGATTGCAGCATTGATTTTGATGTATTGTGTTACAGTTTTAAAAGCTCCCATTTTGTACTACTGCCACAGCCATTGTACGGTTCGTTTAAAAAATTGCAGCTTGTTCGATATTATTTATTCAGTAGCCACAGTAATATTGATTTATTGAATGACTGTTGGTATAATAAATCGTTTTGGTCGTTTAAATAATGCGGTTTACATTCTCTGTTTACACAGCGTAATTGACTTAAATTTTTCGCTTTTTACTAAGCGTATAAATCGGCGGCTTATGCACAAACACCTGCGTTTTTTTCGTTTTTCCCACACAGTTATCTACGAAAACATTATTTTAGTGGTCCACCGCTAAATATAACAAATTCGTCGCTTCTATTTTTCTTCAAAGGGCTTCCTACCCTTTCAATAATCATCGGCAGCCGTCTTGCCGTTTCAAGTGTCTGAGTTAAACACTCAGAAATCAAGTGGACTACTTGTGCCAGTCCGCCGCAAAAAACTTGTGCTCTACTACAACATTTTTATAGCTTTCGTTCTAAAAAGTCGGCAGTAAAAAGCCCTTTCGACATCTGTCTGTTTAACAATTTCAGTTTATCGAACAAACGTATTACGTAGCAACTGTTATTGTTCAATACCTTCATTTAGACATGTTTCAGTTCTAAAAGATTTTATTTAAGTTCGTTAATGGGCTATTTCGAAGCAACGTGTAACTTGATAGCTAAATGTAGATGTTGTTGAGATATTCTGCTTTATTCACAACACTTTACGGCTTATTAAATAAACTCCGCGGCATCTAATAATGATGCCATCGCATAAGGGAAATAACGATATTTCCCCTGTGTCATAGCCAACGAATTGGGCGATACAACGACTCAATGAAGTCTATAAACAGAACATAAAACTGCTCATCATTAAATCAGTCTATAATCTCTTTAAAGCTCCATTTTATTACATGTTCCCCGGGCATGACTCGGAATGTCAATGTCCATTCATTTCATAGAGAGCTCCAATGGCATTTTTCTGCCATTACTTGACGTAAGCACCGCCCAAAAGTCCGAATTGAGGTATAAATCTTGCGTAACGTCTCCATTTTAAATTCGCCAGTTGTCCATTTTATGCCTTACGGAATTAGCGGGCACTTTTTAGTCCCCACTGTAGGATTCCAGTCACGTTACGGACAGTTAAGGCATCTAGCATTCGGGGGCTGGGTTTAATCTCGGAGGAATGTCAGACGCTCATAACAACGCCAGTTCTGAGTTATGGACCGATAAACGCGCCGTATTTGAATAGTAGGCGACGAGACGGCGTCAACCCCTTCCTGATGAGGTACATGCCTAGATAGGTTCCTTCCGGAGGCTCGGAATTAGGAAATCGTTGTAGTCTAGGCTGATATTATTCAGCTCGGCTATTTGCATACGCTCCTACGCAGACATTCCTCCTGAAATGACTGTTATTGTTTTATTTGAATTAAACGATCACTGAACTTTATTGTCAAAACGCTTTTATAATCTTTTGTTTACCCAAGTAATGAGATCTGGTGTTATTTAATTTCCTGAACAAAAAATGCTTTCAAGAGATTGATTCGCCAAAAAACGTAATTGCTTCTTTAAAAAAGTATTTTGCGATTGATGATTGTTTTTGTACGGCGGACATGGACACCTAGATTAAAATACATTTTAGGAATGAAAGGCTTTTGAGGTTGTATTAGATTTCTGGGAAGCCTGACTTGCAGATCGTTGACAAAGGAGGTAAGAATGGTCACGTAGTTGTCTATGAAAACGTTGGTTGGTGTCAAACTACCCGCGGTCAGTACCGCCTGTCGAGCGCCAGTGCACGGTTGGTTGGTTGATGTATGAGCAATTATATTTTACCGTAGATATGCTTTAATTTTTACTATACCGCCTTTTTAGTGAACTAGGTAGACCGTAGTACGTTCTAATTTTACGCCACTTTTTGTCGATAATTCAGGCGA
Organism: Leucania comma; assembly: GCA_958295575.1. NCBI lineage: Eukaryota > Metazoa > Arthropoda > Insecta > Lepidoptera > Noctuidae > Leucania > Leucania comma. The sequence goes on along the minus strand of OY282478.1, from coordinate 20,885,740 downwards.
TTTAATCCATCGTAAAAATAATTGAGACAATTGTTCTCGTTTTTTTTTTGTACTGGAATTGTGCAACGGATTAATTGTCGTAAGTGGATTATTTTTTTCAGTCTATACTTTTTTTTTTTGTTAAGTTTTTTGCTCGTTGTCGAAAAGCATTCCTTATTGAAGTTGTCTGTTTCGACAATAAACTGAACTGCTGTGGCTTACAAAGTTTCTTAGAACGCTTTTGTGCTGTCATTATATTTCGGACGATCCATTCATGTAGGTACGATCCTTGTAATGCCTGCAATTGCCATTTGAATGAATTGCTTAACATCAGCCATATTTTAACTTTTATGACAATATGTAATGTTAGTTGTCTACGAGTATATTGTCTGAAGTACTGAGACCTAAATTGCTTGTTTGTCATCCATTATTCAGTGACTTATTTCAGTTTCCCCTATGTTTTATTGGATTAAGTGTGCTCTTAATACTGAGCGGAATTGCAAATAGCACTTTTCACCTTCGTCCCCCTCTCCCAAGGACTAAGGATATTCTAAATCTTTTTCATTATTGTGCAATAAACAATATTTTCGTCTAGACTCTATAAATATATCAGAGGTCTAGGTATAGGGGATTCAAATTTAATGGCGTTGTTTGCCTTTATGTGTTTTGTTTTATAACTTATTTCCAGCTTCAATTGCTTCTTATGTCGTGGGGGATGCACTGATGTTATTGTAAGCTCCACTGTAACGACCCTAAAATTGCCAACTACAGCTTAGTTCGCAACGATAGGACGCGCTGTTACGGTGGCAATGCTTTTCATTTATTACAAGAAGGAACTGTAAGTGTACAGTATTCTTCTAAATCCTCCCGCACCCTGACTTCCCCGTCCTCCTGTCGAGTAGGCATGACTGGCTATCAACCGCTCACAATCATTTTTACTTATTACCACACGATCCCGTCGCTCTCATCAGCGATTTCACTGCCTACAGCTTGAACGATCTCAATGCCAATCATGCCACATAGAAGTGTATTGTCTTAAGTTTGCCCCAAATACATCAATATTCGATCCAGCCCGTCCTTGTCCTTCTTCAGCGACGCTTCTTTATAAAATTTAGTTTGTAGGTTTTTTTTATAACTCCTGGCTCTCCTTAATGAAAGTCGTGTTTCACGCAGATCTATCGCTGTCATAATTTGACAATTCAGCACTAAAAGCGATCTAGCAAAGATTAGCCATTCCTGTTGTTATTGGTCCATTTATTGGCCACAGCATACCGATGTAAACTGTCTAAACTCAAATACCAGTTCAATCTTGAGCGCTCTCCTCTCGAAACCCAAGGTCTGTGGTCATGTGAATGAATGTGACAGATATTATCGATCGTGAACACTCCGGCCATTCGATCATGCTTATCTAATGTTCTCAGCAAATATTGGCTCGACGCATACCGAGAATTTGGACACACTAAAACGATGTGCGAAGGAGGGTGAGCCCTTAATATTTAAAATGGTGTTCGGGTTCGGTACGGTCGGGATGGAGCCGCTGTTTAATTAATGTGCATTTTGACTTCTACTTAATAATATCGAGGCTCGTTTTGTTTTTGTTTTGTTCGAAAATTTTGTGTGTGAATTTTTTTTTTAAGGCGTCTATCTAAACTTTATCATTATCATCTTCTTGCCTTGGTCCCATGTTATTTGGGATCGGCGCAACGCGGTTTTTTCCTTCCATTCTGTACAAACTATTTATAAACTGGCAACACTATTGCCTTTTTTTTACGAAAAAAATTTATTAAGTAAATGACTTGAGTTCATCTCAGGTTTTTACTTACTAATAATACCCAGTGTTCCTTCATTTTCCAAAGGCTCCGGTAACTTAACAAATCCGCAGATGTCAGCAAACCATTGAGGCCCAGCTGGGTCGTAGCCCACTGGGGCCATGGATTATGCGAAAATGAACCCCGGGGCCCTGGCAACGAAGGAAGATTGGAGTGGGCTTTAGTCAGTATAAGTCTAATACTCATACTCCGCCCTAGAGAGGTAGAAGCCATTATATGATTTCAAACCTAAAAAAAAGCCCTGGATCACACTATCACAGATTCCTTTTTCTTTCATACACATAGATTGTGTAAAGACTGCCTTACACAATCTTATGCAGTAATTTGCATTATTTCTAGAATTATTTAAGAGCCGGTAGATTCAAATATATTTTTGACAATTTTGTTAATTTTTTTGTCGGCTCCAAGAATCCATCTTTTGTCAATGATATACAGCTTTTGTCAAGTTTTTCCGTATCCCTAAGTCACAAAAAGCTTTATTAATTTTGTTTGTCCGTCTGTCCGTTGCTTCGGACATATTGTTTGGTTATTGGTTCCGATAGCCACTACCTGCCGGCTTTACCTGACCGCTTGCGTTTGCTGTTGTTATTCATTTGAACCAACCGTTCTCTGGAAGACGATGCTACAGGCTGTTTTTACTAGTCCGCCATTTTGAAGTAAACTTTCCACCTTTTTTTTTTTAAGTAGCTTATTGCGTGTCTATTGTTACCTGGGATTGGGTAGGTGGCGTATTCTCTATTTTTTATTGAAATTTCTTTCATTCATTGTCATCTTTGTTGTCTGCAAAAGTTACCTTATCAACAGATCAATAATTCCTGAGAAAAAATGTTTTTGCTGTCCCAAAGTCATCCCCATTATAAATAACACTCGTGATAGGGCTCTAATTTGGGCAATTATAATTGTAGATACCTACAAAGTCACCTGTTACGAGCCAATCTTGGTACACGCCATCCAACTATGTGAGTTTGGGCCAATCTCGGCTAAACTCGGCTTTTGCGATCACCAAGTGTCATCAGTGTAATACCTGTGTTCTACTGGAACCTCTCAGACCTCCACAATCTAATTACTGGGCAACATTATACTCCTTGGATACACTGACAGTCAGACTTTCTGGCATCTGACTATCTGTAACGACTGTCAAAGATCTACGTATGACAACCTGGCGTCGGGACCAACAGCTTTACGTGCTTTTCGAAGCACGGGGTGTCAATAATGTCCTAGATATATGTAAACTAAGAAACGCACATTATGAATTGATCTTTTCACATTGGCTCGACGGGTGTCTTAACTACTGGGTCATCACGACACCTTCGATCTGCGATCATCAAGTGTAAAACACTAAAATATAAAAATAAAAACTCAATCCGATAAATAAACGTGAAGAAAATACATCAACCTCCCCCTTGGCAAACAGACAAGCTTCAAAAAACATACATGTACTAGACACGGATACCTCTACATATGTACATACACGTTATAGACAATTACCCCGGGTTTATGGTCGGTACGCCGTGGCTTTGTAGCGTGGGCCGTCAAAACAAACACGCAACGCCATACATCCACTGATTTGATAACTGCAACGATGCAACGAGGTACGCCGATCGTAAAACGAACCCCGGTACAATGTTATTAAGCGTATTTTCGATTTTATTGCTTTCTATTAAATTGATATTGACATGACATTTGTTTTATTTGCGTCTTGAAGCGTGACGTGATCGGTTATTTAGTCGTTATTTGAAATTAATTGAAGTAGTGCATGGTTCAAGACTGAAATACTCCATGGGTTGTATGGTTGTATGAAAGGGAATCCTGGGATCCTGGAACACGAGACAAAGATGGAGCATGGGAAGGTTTTAATCAGTAAAAGTCTGGTACGCCCTCCTGCTCCGCCCTGAATAAAAAGCCTAAAACACTAACAAGCAAAGGTGACCGAGCAGTTTGAGTCTATGAAACATCATATTATCGGCGTTAGTGCAGAACTAGGGGCTTACTCTCGAGTTTAATTTCAATCGGTTGACATTGGAATTGTGACGTTAGGTGCTCTTGAATTCGATGCTAGGGTCAAATTGCGTGACCTTTTTGGGAAAATAAGTAAAATGGGGATTGGGCTTGGCGTGTGGTCACGCTATTTTAAACCAATTTGACGCTAATATCGAATTCAAGAGTACCTAACGTCACACTTCCAATGTCAAGCGATCGGAATTATACTCGAGAGTAAGCCCCCTGACCTTTTTTTTTAAATCTTAAATACACATACAACACTGTTATGTTTATTTTGTTATTTAAAGAAATATTTTGTTCCCTATAAAAAAGGGGTTGTGTATAACAAAGTCCTCGACTTATCTCGACAAAATATTTCTGAAAATGTAGTACAATAGAAATATAAGGTTTTGGAAACGTGTCTTTGAATTAGGTTAGCTACAATGTTCTGCACTGACGACGATCATATGTGAGAATCATACGATACATAACCATCAGACATCGGCAAAGATGCAGGCAGGTCAATCAAATTTGAACGGTTATCTGAAAATGCAGTTGCACAATTTCTTCACTTCCTAATTTTTTAGGGAAGCCATAGCAGTCTGTTTTCAAGCAAATTCAAAAGTCTAGATGTCATAATGTGTAGTATTACGTGGCATACGTAGGCTCAGTTTGTCTTTAGATATACAGCATATGCAATGTACGATTTTTCTTGTAGTAATTTGACCTAAAATTACAATTCAGGGTGCTTTAACCAGGTTTGATTTTTATCCTAAATCAATGATGATTTTGTTAAAGTATGTGGTTTACTAACAGTAATCATTAGATTGCAATTCGCTGAGCTTCTTACCTCAATAGCTATAAAAACCATTGACGTGCACTTATCCTACAAATACCACTGTATCTTCCTCACAACGAAAGCAAAGATAAACCAAACCTATCAAGTATTTGACGGACTTGAACGAAGAACTTGTACTACTAACAGCTTTTACAAGGTGCACGAACGTTTTCATAGAAAAATTTCTTACTAAAAGGTCAGAGCGGCTTCTTTGGTGCCGTTTTATAGTATCGTTAACCTTTCTGTATCATTTTTATGACGTAAGCATGTTCCGGCAGTTGAGGCACGCATCGCCAACCCGCAGGTGTGATGCGGACCGGTGCGTGATCATCACTTGTGGCTGTTTGGACAGTTCTTTTTTTGAATGGTCTGTACTCGGCTTTTTGTAAACGGTGAGTGGATTGAGTCCGGGGTGCGGTTTTATGTCCTCAGCGGTTTTACCCACGTCTTTGGTTATTACTCCGCTCCTGTGTGTCGTATTGTGATGTTATAAAGACTATGGCCTTCCTCGATAAATAAGCTATCCAACAGTAAAAGAATTTTTCAATTCGAACTAGTAGTTTCTGAGATTAGCGCGTTCAAACAAATACATTTTTTTTAGGACAGATTCATGGCATTGAGGTGCTCTCCTTTTAGCCTTTCGCAGAATTTGGGAAGTAAACGTTATCATAAGAGATTGGTGGTTTCCTTTTCTGGTTTCTGGGAATTAATAAGAATAACCCGACAAAAAGTTGTGATACCTTTCCCGTAGGAATAAAACGGGCTCAGAATTTTAAATAGCAGATGTAATCTGATTTAAGTTGTTTTTTCACACTTGCCACCAGATAAGAAGTACCACTCTGACTGGTCAGAGAGTAGCATTACATAACAATACGTAGGTATATTTCTATAAATTATGGAATAATAAATGCATTTAGTAGATTACGATTAAAATTCAAAAGCTTACTGTTTGTAAACCGTCAGAGCGTGAAGCTGACATGGATTTTTGCAATTTCGAACATTAAAATCAAATGTGCATCGCGATGTATGTTAATAAGTTTAACAAAGTTGTCTGCGCATTAAGGAAAGTCCATAGCCCGTGGCCCGAACCGCTAGACCGTGCACAGAGTAATATTTTGAATAAATTACTATTTCCCATCGTAAAGGAGGTATGAATAAAAATTAAGTGTTTTTATTGGCTGCACCGCTGTTATACGTGCTCTGAAATCATTTTCGAGTGCATGCTGATATCGTTTTAATAGTCCTCTGACCTTGCAATCACTTTTACGAGGCATTTGGGCTCTATGCTAGAGATCACACAAATAAAGGAAAATATAAAGCGCTGTTAAGCTCATATTGCCGTGTCATATTATAAATATAAATAAGTAAAAACATTTGATATCGTAACGCTACGTAATCCTGACCATTAAGGGTTAACCCCTTGCATTTATTACGAGAAAGCGCTTAAGGCGCTGTAATTAAAAGTAGCAACTTTTACTCTTTATACGACTAGACTAAAAATAAAATGAACATTACACGTGCTTGCACTTTTTCACTTAAATAAGAATTTAAAAAAGTGACGTAATTCTTCTTCATTTAAAAAACACGGTACACAATATTCAACGGTAACTTTAAGCTATAATAAACACTCGAGGAGACGGTTTAACTATCACGCGAAATATATTGCAATACAATGCGCCCCATCTTTAATGCACCAAGAAATTTATTACTGCAAACCGAGCTCTAAACTCAAAAATAAATTAGGTGTCGCCATAATGCTGTGTTACTTATACCGGTACACAATTCGAATATAGAACGTATGGGGGTAAACGGGAGGCGATTTCTTTACGAATATATTGTTCGCGCGCCGTTTTCGCTTCGTATTCAAAAGAGTTATTGGTTATTGTCGATGGGCACGTTATTGTTCGACTTTAGAGGGGGGCGCTCGACTCCGTATGTTATCTTTTTCGAAATGGCAATAAATTTTAAATGAATCGCCGTGTGATTGCGATCGTTGAAGTGGTTATCGTTTTGAAAATGTTCTTTTGTATGCCGGCTGATGTGGCGGACGCGTTTTATTTGTGTGTACGGAACCTTAATCGGTTGTAATATTCCGTATAGCTTTAATTAAGAACTAAAGGCGGTGTGTTGTGGTGAAGAACGTAGGTGTTCTTTCTGTGTTATTAACTTTTGTTGCTTCATAATGTTTGAAATACGGCTTGATAGCGTCTCGTTTTTTTTTCTTATGGCCACTCTATTCGTTCCTCATATTTTCTAGTAATGAATGTGTTTCCAGATTCATCCTTTAGCTTAAAGAAAGACTGCTTTTAATTTCGTAATTTGCCAAACTCGAAAGCTGTTTTCGCCAGAAGCGTTTTGATCAGATCGTCTGTCGCTGAAGCGAAAAGATAGATAAATAGATAGATAGATATATTCTTTATTGTAAAGTCTCCATAAAAGAATCATATCAACTTTTCAAATGTCGTTTAGAATTTGATTCTCTCACTAACATTTTCGCTAATTGACTTAAACGATTTGCCAGCCATCGTTCAGGCACAGAATTACATCATGAAGCCATTCAACTATGACTAAACTAAACACTAGTGATGTAGCACTTCCACAAGTATCATGGCAACTCATTGCCCTTAGTTGACACTTTCAATTTGCGCGGGAAGAACACCAGCTGCGACCGTTTCCGGCATTCCTTCTATGTAAACCATTTTAAATATTAATTCCGGTTGGATTTAAATAGCGGGAATATTGTAGTTGAGTTCTGAAGTTTGGATACGCGTCGTGTTTTTGGGTAGCCATTTTTTTTTATTTATTCATCTGCTGACCCGTGCGGTTTTTTCTATTGGTTTTACCGTGATGTAATGTAGCTCATAACCTTTCTCGATAAATGGGCTTCCAATACTAAAATATTGTTTCTATTTAAATCAATAGTTTCTTAGATTAAAGAGTTCAAACAAATCGTTCAGCGTAATAATTTTAGTGTAGAAAACGCTTTCAATTCAACATTGTGCAAATAGGGAAAGAACGGACGTACAGGTAAATTAATGCACGTCGATTCAGCCAGTATTACGAAATACTACCTTTGTATTTTATAATTAATAATTTAATTCAAATAATAACATTAATTATTTTTATGTATAATAGGAATTGCTCATCAATGCACTTTAAAGTGTTGTTACTAGTTTTCCTCCTTCGATTCTTGCAATACGATAAACAGCTGTCAATCTTACGCCTTGTAAGTACTAGTCACAGAGTATGGAATTACCGTACCTGGCAGTGGTTGGTGATGTCATTTTTTTAGGTAATCATCAAATAAGTTCTCACGTTCTAAGGACTGACACCCGTATTTATAAAGAACTAATTACTTGTTGCTAAGTACAGTCTTATTAAGTCATTACTTAAGGTTAAAAAACATCATTAAAATTTAAATTTTTCTTAACTGTAGAATACAAATTGTTACTTAAGTAGTTACTTTTAATCAAGTACTTAATTAGTTTTAGTTATTTGTAAATACGGGTGTGAGAGCGTGTGTCAGTCTTTAACTAACTAAAAGCCGCCTGCTTTCTTCAGCAGCCCTTTGCATTCTAGGGCAGGTCCTTTAGATTTGCTGACATCTCTAGGTGCGCGAGGAACACCACTTGCTGTCGACTTGGGTGCGGTTTTTACTGGACGGCCGGACGGGGAGGTATCCATTGCTCGTCATTTGCAAGCCGTCCCCGACGCCCGTGGTGTTTCGACTGGGGCGTGAGATTGTCCGTTCCCTTAGAAGGAGGCGACTGCTTCCCATTCCCTCTCGCTCTGGCAACATTGCCTCAAGCAGTGGCCGACAAACCGCTTCTAGGCTCTGTAGTACTAATCTCCATACAAATGTACTAACAGTTGAGTATTCCGATAATTTCAACAAACACTTGTAATGTGGCACTAACCAACTATTCCTTATTACGTTATACATCATCAAGCATTATGTTGAATCATTAACATATTCAATATCACTCATTATTGTTTGTTTATCAACAATCCAAAATGGCCGCGGAAGTGCGTGCATGATCTCAATAAAAGCAACACTATAATAAAAGTGGAAAATAAAAACGCACGTGTGCTTGTGATTTTTATTTTAGTGTTTGTTTATGGGTCCTATAGGGGTTCTCGATAAATATTGAAGCGTACGGGGAAAATTGAACGTTGATTATTTCATGTGTTGATATTTACTTTCGTTTTTTCTTAAATGAATTGTTACGAGTAGCAGTGCGTGTATCACGTTACACGATGATCGAGTTAGTTAGTCAAGGTAATAAATCAAACGAATAATTTATTAGGTCAAAGTATAATAAGAAACAGACAATTTTCGACGATCAATTGTTTGTTTTTCTTCGGTTTCAATGAAACTTATTGTGTGTTGAAAATAGTTGGAAAGCTTTGGTCATGCCATACTGAAAACGAAGTTGTTTCGAAAGTAATTTTCGACATTATAATATGAGTACTAAAAATCTACTGTGAGCAAAACTCGAAAATAACTTGACCTATTTTAATTTGCCTTTGGAATTACTTGTTAAAGTTTTTATGAAAAGAAAATTTAGCAAAATTGCAGAGAAGACCTTAAATTGTTCCTGTCAATATCAGGGTTAACTGTCAATGTTTACTTATATATAGCTTTTGACAAAACGACGTCTGACATGTCAATAGTACTTATTAAAGAAGGCCGTATATACCCAATAGTATATTTTCTTTCATTAATAATGACGAAAGTTCTTCGCTTTTTGAGGCTAGGCTTTCAGCAGCTGAGGTTGTGCGTTGTCTGCCAGTGAATTCAAGTTCATAAATTATAAAACATTTGTAAATAAATTTTTACCCCTGTGGTTCGAAAGAGTCGTCGTGGCTTTGGGACGTAAAGGGTATTTGAAAGAACACAAGAGGGTTTTTGTCAGTAAAATCACACTCACACACACTCACTTACGCATTTCACTCAGAGGTGGGGAAATAATTTGATGATTTCCCACCTAAAATAAAACGTAGTATAAGCACTAAAATAGTACGATGAGCCCTAAAATAGTGCGATGAGATAGCAGGCAGAAGGAGTTGGCGGGACGAATTTATTTCGCCAGAACTGGCAGGAGTGAGGATGGACTCGCGAAAGCATTCTAAATTACCCTTTTGCCTAGGATAGAACAAGCTAAACAAAGAAAAAAACCCAGGAAATGCAAACCAAACACTGCCATAGATAACGATAGATCATACCTACTTATCTTAGGAATCATCTTAAAAGCCGCATAATTACCGCACACTTTCAACAATGACAACGGAATTCGAAACATCCGTCGCGTTTCAGTAATCGTCGTAAAACGTATGCGCAGCCGCAGCGAATTAATTTAATAATATTGTATTATAGTCAGCTGTTGCTAAGGCGAATATCGTCAAGTTGGTATTCCGCATTCCTAGAGATTGGCTCTATAAAGATTCAGTTAATAGACTACATTTCGTCCCACGTGCTGCTGGGTTAAAGCGAAGCGATCAAGGATTAATATATTTTTATGATTTTTTTGTTTTTTATTAATTTAGTGCTTGACTGCGATCCCACCTGACGGTACGCAGTAAAGCAATCGTGGATGGTGATTCGCACTAGTTTATTAACGTATTATAGTTTTTTTTTGTTCATTCGTAAATCGAATTCAAATAACTCGTAAGTGATCTTCTCTCAATTAATGAGTGTGACACTTATTACATAATACCAATTGCAATTAGGTATTAGGTGAATTTTAGAAGTGCTATGTTAGTACCTAACATAAATAACTTCATTAAAATGTTAATTGAACTGAACTAAAATAAATATCTGATAATAGGTGTATTCACTTAGTGTCATGGAATTAAACAGAACCAATAAATGTTAAGTGGACCAAATTTTAATGTAAGTGCCTAATTTGTTCACTAAACTATTTGCGGCATTGTAATAATTTGAATTTTTGAACTGCATTACTTCTTCATCTAAAGGCCTACTTTATCTCCGGCTAGGCCTGTCATTTCTCTTAAATAAGCCATCTTAATGCAGTGTCTAACGCGAATGCGAAGCGATGCGGTGCGATTGTAACAAAACAATTGCAGAGCTGCGATGAGCCAAGCGAGACGGGCGCGTTTAGTTGGTTTGAATTCGCACAAACTGTTGCTGTACGGTGACTTGTTTTATATAAATGGCGGCTGCAGCGGATACTTCGCGCGCACGTAGGGTAAAGCCGCCGCAACGCGTTGATTTCTCGTGAATAATATCGGATCGCTTTGCAACCGCATTCGCGTAGGACTCCGCGCTATCCGAATAATTCTACTCGCAATGGTAAAGGACCAATATTCCCTTGACTAGTCCTTGGACGTCATTCGGTCACTGGCCTACTGCTGTCTTACTACTAAGGTAATATTTAAATAAGATTATGCCGAATAGGTGCTCAAACAACGTCTAATTTTTGTAACCTTTAGCCCAGACGAAGCCACAGAAATGCAGACGGTACTAACGTAACCTAGAAACAAAAAGGAATTACTAATTTGTTACGTAACGTGCTAGCTTTTTCCATGCCTTCATTTCTGGTAATTAATGAGAGACCGGTTTTCTCTCTGGACATAAAGGAACCTAATAGTATTTCTCAACATCAGTGAAAAAGAAGAAATTCGACTTATAAAAAAACTAAATCTTTATCTATAGTTTTTACTGCTAAGTTCTAATTATTCCGTAACTCTAGGCAAAGTTCGTCATAAAGGCGGAACTACACTGTGCACACGTGTGCCACACACGGCGATCTGGGAGCGTCGGTCTCCATACATTTTATATGGAAACTAGACTTGTAGAGCTACACTTGATACACGCCACGCGACGTCGTTCTACGTATAAATGTCGGTCTAATGTAGTTCTAGCTTAATATTTTTTTACGCTTCCCGGTGTGTTATTATTAGATTTTTTTTTATTTATCCACATTTTATTCTAAAACAAATATATTTAAACTGCTCATCAATCTCGTTCAATCCGTCACCTTATCTCTTAGAAAACTCACTGACCCGATCCAGTAGCCGCCAGCACAGCTTCCCCTTAACCAGTGTAGCATGTAATCGGGCCAGGATGTCGGGAATAACCGGCTGATTCATACGGTCTCGTGACTGCTGGCTACGCCCACCGCCGGTACACTTTCAGTTTGCCTACAATGTTAACACAGCTGATAGACACGGCCATTTCTTTTTTTTTATATGAAGTTTTCTAATAAGACATGTCGATCGAAGGCCTGTAAGACACGTTAGGCTTTAATTTGAACTGGCGATACAGATACTAAAAAAATAATCCGCCTAAGTCCGAGTCGGACTCGCGCAAGAAAGATTCCGTATAGTCCGTAGCAAAAACGGCAAAAAATCATGTTTTTTTGTATAGATGGCCCCGCTTGATTTAGGTGTTTTCAAGGCTACATTGAATAGACTCTTAATACTAACTAATAATAACTAGTGCGCCTCACCATCAACGTTTGCATCACTGCTTACCATCAGGTGGGATCGCAGTCTGTCATCAACTTTGCATACCTCCAAAGTAGGTTTCCTACAACTCGTATAACACGGGAAATATCATTAAAGTCGTCTGTTTTCACATTAGTATTGTCTTTCATCCTGTTTTGTTCACGAAAAATCATAACGAATTAATGACTTACAGGGTACCATGATTTTGGTGAATATTTAGTCCCGGTCTCTGTTTCAATTCAAATCAAAAACATGAATAATTTAAAATTACCAAGAAGTCAATAAGTCAGAATAATGACGCTAATTGCACCCTTCAAAACGTAGATCTCTATGGAGAAAAACCTGCAAGAAACTTCATGGACACTCTTTTAAATCATATTATATTACGATTTCATATCAATTTTCTTCCTTCAAATGTAGTCGCAAATTCTGTGTGAATTGGCGATGAGTTATAGCGACGAAGGGTCAGTTCGAGATTGGGAACGTCCTCATATATAAAATGGAGTGTCTAATGCCCTGACAACTGTGCCGTTTAGCCACACTTATCACGGTTATTTGACTAGGAAATGTGGGCACTATACGTTGCTTGCTAACTTCTGTGGTGTAAACTGTGAGACTACTAAGAAATTCTGGTTCCCCGGTAGTGTAATACTTAGGCCATTTATAATACTATAGTTAGTGTCTGACCTAGATATCGGTATTTAAAAAAAAACTGAGGTTTGTTTTAGTTTCTTTTTTTTAAACTTAAGGATTTTTTCTTTAAACTAAAGGGCTCGTGTTGCGCTTGGACATATTATGTTGAACCTTATTTATTAATTGAAAGATAATTATTTGGTTTTTGTACCTTAAATATCAGAGTTAGTAGCAGAGAGAATTATCAATCACACTAATATTATATAGGCGACAGCTTGTATGTCTTTATTTCTCCTTCACTTCACTCTCAAACGTCTAAAAGTATTTTTATGGAATGGGTGGACTTTTTTTATCCCAGGATTACGTTTTCTTGGGATAATTTTCTACTATAACATGGGTGAAGCCGCTAACAACAGCCAGTAAAATATAATTCGAAATTTAAAAATAAAGAGAGACTGAAACAATTGTTCGACAATAGATTTTTTTTTTTACGAATTTATTATGGAAACTTCGGTTTCAGCCGCGAAAACTAGTCCACTTTTTTTCGCGGCTTTACGAAACTCTAATTAGTTTGTTGAACAGTGGGTTTGGTATCTAAAAACTAATTATAGATTTACTTAGTTGGATTCTGATTTCTTGGAAAAGTAACGGCATACGTATTGAAGATTCCACTGAAAGTAATATTACTTCTGACACAAAATTAGAGTAAATTACTTTGGTGTTCAGAAAAAAAAAATGCGTAGGTTAGTAAAAAGAAAATTAATTCCACTGTTTAATCATGAACCCTCAAGGCCAATCAAATTACTGTTCCAGTTCTTTGATGTTCACAGCTTTCTGTCATTGTATGGTTGCTTAGCGTTTATTACAAAAAAATACTTTTGATTTGATCTGTACGATGGGCTTCTTCGGCCAGTTAAATATAAATTTCAACTACCCACGGCTGTCTAATTGTTTTTTATAGATAGAAACACCTTACAACACACCTATAAACTGACCTTAACCTTCGAGAATTATTTAATTTTTAATGAGGATGGACGGAAATCGTAAACACGTGATGGATAAATATATATGCTAACTCGCTGGATATAAAATGTTATAAGAATACAAAGAAGGTTATAGTGTAGACGTTCGAACTTGATATTTGTGTTGGTGATTTGGTCCGTCCGTACCAAAGTCGAGCGTAACTCAGCGTAAGTTGATACTAATTAGTATTAACACACGTTCGAACTTGGTACGACGTACCAAACGTATGCTGAGACACGCTCGACTTTGGTGGGGACGGACTAATCCGTCGTACTAAAGTTCGAGAGCGTGTTAACACTATCTACTAGATTATCGTCTTTGCGACTCGTTCGCAGGAGTGACGCTCGACTTTGGTACGGACAGACCGAATTCGTCTTACCAAGTTCGAATCGTGTGTTAACACTACTAGATTATAACAGCGGATGACTGGTGACACATTATTGAAGCTGTTCTCACCCTAAAAACGTCACGGCACAACTATATTTTCGCAGGAATTTCTTGAGTATTTTTAAATTAACGAAATCGCGGAAACAGTACTCGTATGCCACGACTAAAAAAGTATAAAACATCTGTTACTACGCTGCCGTAGGCGCTGAAGATTCATCTTACTACGCCGTAACCAGTTCCTTAAATACATTGTAAAATATTGCGGTTTTTTTCCGCCACTCGTGCGACACTCGTATACATAATCTAAATTATCCAGCCAGACGACATTTCGCTCTTTTAATTCTAACATAATTTTCTTTATAAAAATGAATGGGGCTCACAAATTACGAATTTCAATGCCACTAGTGTATTTAGGTTGGTCGTGCCAATTTCTTCAGTTGGTGCCTCAAGGTTGCCTAGATAAGTGGGTGTATATAGGTTAGTAGGTTCGTCGGAAGATATAGTATTGTATGCTCTGGGAAGCTTGGTTTTGATTACAGACGTCTTTGTGTGGCGACCGGCGAACGATGTGGCCTGATTGGAGAGGATGCTATCGGATGATAACGTGAGGGCACGTTTGTTTACTTTGAAATGGTAGACTAGTCTTCATTTTGTTATATTTCGTTTAAGCTCTAGTTTAAGTTACTTAAATAAAAGACAAATGCAGAAAAGGAATTGTCGATCTAACAAAAAATTATGACGTACGGGAGAGATGTGAATCTGTCTAACTAAAAAACAAAAGCATAGTATAAATAATAAAAGAGTTATGAGTTTATAGGCGGATGGATGGAGAGGGAGGCCAAAGAAAAGATGGATGGATTGTGTGAAAAGTGATATGAAAGGAAAGGGAGTTAGTGATAGCGTGACGGGTGACAGGACAGAATGGAAGAAAAAAATATGTTGCGCCGACCCCAAATAAAACAAGGGCTGGAAGATGATGATGATGATGAAATATTTAAAGCAGGTTATCCCTTTCGCGGGCAATACTATTTACACCTCCGATTTTGGCTTTATTTATTCTAAACATTGCGAAATAACATTTGTAAAACAATGCTAATAGATTTCCCTCCCCTGCTTAGCACCCTACCTCTTTTTTGGGCTACGGCAATATCTTCGCCAATGGCCGTTCGTGACTTTTTATAGTTCATACATTTTGGTGCAACTTTTAAAAAGTGGTTTGGTAATTATTTTGCCAATGCTCGCGAAAGGGTTATACTTTCTCAGTAAGCCAATTGCAAAGTACATCGTCGGAAACTAATCACAGTCGTAATCATTGACTAACTTAAAATTCCACAAACTTGACGAGGAAGTTTATTAAGTATTACGTAAATAAATATTTACAAAATCGTAATACAAAAATATTCCACGAATAGTTTCTTCATCTTCCTTTGACTAAAATAAACATAAACTTTGTACTAAGATGTCTTTCCTTAATACTTAGAAAGGACAAAATCTACATATTTACCGTTGATTTTGTTTGAAAACTGGTTATCCTGCTATCGGGGAAATCCTTTGGTTTTAATATACTATGTGTGCATATAGCATTACCTTTATTATCACTTATGTACTTATGCGTGAATGAGGTAATATGTGATTTATGTTCAAATGAATGTGAAGACTCTTTGGTTCCCATTGACAATCTATTTTGCGAGCAATATGCCCCGCGTGGCCACCTCGTACCTGGCCTGCTGGGGTCAAGGGCCGTTTTCTGAGAGGAAGGCTCAGCCCCGGCACTATAGGCAACGAAGGAACGGGGTAGGTTTTTAGTCAGTAAGAGTGTGACACTACTTCCCGCTCCGCCCAAGGGCGGGATCTGTCATTGGATGATTTTACCTACGATAAAAAAAAAAAAAAACCTCGTTCCTGGCAGACGTAGCGTTGGCGCGGCCTCCCACAAGGTGGACCGATGACCTGGTGATGGTCACGGGAAAACGATGGATGCGAGACGCACAGGACCGTTGGACACTTGGGGGAGGCCTATGTCTAACAGTGGACTTGGATCATGATCCATTTTCATTTGCAATTGAAGTCACCATTCTGGAAATTGTTTTCTACGAACTGCAATATTTGTGCATCACTTTTTTTTTACGTGAAGTTATCGTCAAATAACTTCAGCAGAAGCGAGACGGAGTGTCAGACTGTTATTGACTGAAAAAGATTCAAAAGATTCAAAAGCATTTATTTCAAATAAACCATTTACAGGCACTTTTGAAAGGTCAAGATGTCAGTCTGTCAGAAAAAAAATGATGCTAATTGCACATTCCAAAGCGTAGATCTCTATGGAGAAGAATGTGCAAGAAACTCCATGGACACTCTTTTCAATCACTTTATGTATAACAAATATCTCTGTTACATGTTTCTAGTCGCTGCTACTATGTGAGAACAATGTCAATAAAATAAAGTAAACACGAAAAAAAAGGCATTCTAAATAAAGATATTAAAATAAACCACTGGCAGCTAAGAGATGACCAGTCTCAACTGACAGCGCCCGTTCACGAACATGACGCGTATATCAGCACCACTCAGCTCAACCATTTTGAAGGGAACCGAATGATCCAACACACGCGCCACCATCAGTGAGACATTTGAGTGAGCATGACAAACTCTCAACCACCATGCTCATTTATGTCAAACAAGTCCAATTTCCAAATACCGTAAATTGCTCCATGGTACTCACATTTACAAACTTTGAAAATAAATGCTTCTACATTATACAATAATAATTTTATATTAAATAAAAAGATAAAAAAGTATTTTTCAAACTAATCAATTTGTACGCCCTGCTGGTAGTGGAGCTGGACCAGCATTAACCCAAGCATTTTTATCTTGAATATAATCCTCCAAGCTATAATATGCCCGTGTACATAGTGTGCGTTTAATACAAGATTTAAATTTTGTTTCATTGAGTTCTAATATGTGAGGAGGTATTTTATTGTAACATTTTAAACAGTACCCCATGAAAGAAGACGCTACTTTAGCCAGTCTGAACCCTGGTTGAACTAAAAGGTCCCTATTCCTTGTAACATAATTATGCCTATCGCCTCTTTTACTAAAAAGGTGAAGATTCTTTCTAACGTACATGATGTTTTCATAGATATATTGACAAGGCACCGTCATGATGTTAATATATCTTTAAACAGTTCCCTTAGAGAATCGCACCGGCGGAGATTGTATATGGCTCTGATGGCTCTTTTTTGTAATATAAAAATAGAGTGGATGTCTGCAGCCCGTCCCCATAGTAAGATACCGTATGACATGATACTATGAAAATAACTAAAATAGACTAGTCTAGCGGTATCAACATCTGTAAATTGGCGGATTTTTCTAACAGCATATGCAGCTGTGCTAAGCCGTCCTGCAAGAGATGTTAAATGAGGACCCCACTGTAGCCTTGAGTCAAGCGTTATCCCCAGGAAAACCGTTTTATCGACGAATTCTAGTTTCTCGTTGTTCAATACTATGTCACATTCACTACTTTTGACATTCGGTAAGGAAAATCTTATGCATATGAAACGCATAGTGTTCCTTCAGTTGCCCTTAGCGTTCCGCGGCCACGGGATTTTGATGTAAGTTAGGACAAGGGTAGACCTTGCTGTGAATTAGAACTTAGGATATTTATTTTAGGGAGCAGTGGTGACCCAGTGGTAACGGACCCGTCTTACGAGTTGTAGGTCTCGGGTTCAAGCACCGCCAAGCGTATTACTTTGTGTAATTTATTTCATCACCACTGCTCTCAAAACGGTGAAGCAAAACATCGTAAGGAAACCGGCATGTCCTAGAACCAAACATTCGAAGACATGTGACATTCACCAACCCGCATTGGGCCCGCGTGGTGTATAAAGGCCCATTCCCTCTCCTAGAGATCAGGCCAGATTCCCAGCAGTGGAAACTTTATAAGGCTGATTATGCTATGCTATTATGTATTTTTTTCGTTAGAAAATAAGGTGTCTTTTAGGATATTTTCAGACTCTCACGCGGGCGAAATTGCTAACAAAAGCTAGTATCTAATAAATTAACCTATTTTCAACAGTTGGTAAATATCGCGAAAGGCGGATATCTATGGCTCATGTAGTATCTTTCCGTGATAGCAATAAAAACATTCTGCGTCACCAAATGATACGGATTCGCACAAAATCAGGTGGGAGGGTGCTGATATAAATATTGGTGATAAAAAAAGATTTCCCGGTTCCTCTATTTGCAAGAGAATTATTACGTAAATTGAGCGAATCAGCTGTTTTTTAAACCCACGCATGTAGTAAAATTGAAAGAAATGGGTTAATCGACACAGTGGGAAGCAATGATCTAGTAACCTAGGTCTACCCACTGGTGGAATATGCTGCTACAGTCTTTTTCCAAAATTATCCCAAGGAAACCTATTTTCAGAATAAAAAGTTTCCCATGTCCCTATTCGTGGACAAGGTCTACCCGTATGCCAATTTTTACCTCAATCCGACTAGCCGTTGAAGCATGAGAGAGTAACAAATATTTAGGCTCACGTTTGACCACTATCTCACCTGATGGTAAGCGATGATGTGGCCGACGATGGAGCACGCTTGCCTAGAAGAAACCTATTCACTTTTGACTTAAAGTCCCCTAGGTTTTAGCTATCAGGAAACACAGACTCAATACCAACTTCACGTTTATACGAGTAATATCAGTGTGATTGCCGGGGCGGGTGAATTTTGTTGTTAATTAGCATCGGTCAATAGAAATTCCTCTTTTACATTAAGCTTCCTTTTCTTTTTTTCCAAATATAACTTTTGGGATAGGCCATCTCCCAATATCTTCACAATTCTGAGAAGTACAATTTTTTTGACGTAAGTTATCATCAAGTAACGTTACCAAGTCTGGGTGTGAGCAAGAGAGTCAGACTTTTCCTTTCTTTCCGTTTGGCGTTCCAGGGCCACGGTAGCTCTTTCAATTAATCCCGCAGTCACAGCAGGCATTAGCTCTACTGGGCCCCGTCCGTTCTGCAGTCAGCTTGGTCCTTACAGGAATGCGAGCTACCCGGAATGAAATGCTGATAGACTTTGCTACTTGATTCATGAAGTAAAGAATTCCTGAGTAACAATTTCAATACCCTCTTAAAACAGACACGTAACCGGATCGAAGAACGCTACACGTTCAAAGGTAAACGGTATGCTTCTATAAATAAATTGACAATCATACAATGTGGTGCATTCTTACGTGTGCCAAGATATGTATGCGACGCCGGCGGCTTAATATAGCTCTTGAATCATTGCGTACCATTGTGCTATTGCATCCTTTTTCCTTATGCAGACTAGTCAGGTAATACTTTCTTTCTTGTGTAGAGTTTTAGACTTTTATTGACTACAACCCAACTGTATTCCTTTAGATGCCCTTTGCGTTCCAAGGATAGCGGTGTCTTGACCACAGATCTGGTTAGTATGGTACTATTGAGTTCCTCTCTTGATAGGTTCTCGTTCAAAGTAGTTTTGGCTTTGTAGCTCATATCTATGTCAGTAGATGTTCTAATGTTTTCTGTTATACTAAGGCAGGGTAACAAATTAGTCTCTCTTGAACGTATTGTCCTTAATCTATTACCTCTTTATGTTGGATTGAAACGAGCTTAAATTCTTTTGTAACAACGAACTGCTTCAAATCCAGTTGGTATCATTTATGCGGCTGGGTCTCTTGGGAACTTAGTTCTTTATTTTTCCAGTTCCTAAGGCAATTTTTCTTTAGTCCATTACCATGAAGGTACGTGGGCACTCGAAGTCTTCACCAACAATGAACTGCTTCAAACCTAGTTAAGATGGGTCTACGCTAGAGTAGCTGAGTACGAACGGAGTACAAGTCGAGCTCAAATTCGTGTAATGTTACTCGAACTCGGCTCTTCTTAGAGTCGATCCACATTCCATGAATTTTAAGCAGTAGCTGAGCTCAAGTTCTTGTAGTGTCGCTCATGCTCGGCTCCTCTAGAATCGGTCCACACTACACGAATTTGAGCTCAGCTTATACTCAGCTCGTCCTTAGCTCCACTACCGAAATCCCACCTTTATAATATCTTTGCATCATAATATAGTAGGTTAACTTAGCATTTATTTTTCTATTTTCTTAACCCAATTCCCAAACAGAAACATAACAAAAGAATTCAAATTTTACCCCACAAAGACATATTCGGTTTGATCTTGATACGCTGTGTCCGCCTCCGCAATATTTTTATAAAATTAGAAGGAGAACTGTTGCCTGAATTAGCTATTGCTAGCGGCTGCACCCTCGTACGTACGTACAGGCCGAAGATTGTTCTAAAGGACCGTTTTACTAGGATACCTTATAAAAAGTATCTTTTGTCATGGAACAAAATATACTTTTTTATGAACGAAATCGTTCCTTAAAATCCTTACTTAGTGTCAATTGGAAATCATCAAATCCCACTCTGGGTAACTTTTACCCTCCTGAATTCCTCCAGATGCCTTTTGTGTTCCATGGCCACGATGAAATTGCTGAAAGGATTTCGATGGCAGACGTGTAGACCTTTTTCAGAATACCAAAATGGAAAATTTTCCTGGGAGCACCTATTACCATCAAATACACTTTCGCGTGACTACAGCTAAGTTCATTTTTGCTTGCACTTGAAACGAAAACTTTAAAGGAGGTAGGGTTTGGCGCCGACGCAGAATTTAAACGACTTTTTTTTGAGTGATCAGGCAGAAATTACCGTGATATTTTTACTTCTTCTTCTTCTATTTTTTTTTTATTTTCTAATTTTCTACTTCCACGCGGGTGAAGGCCCTGGTATCAGCTAATTGGTCAATAAAATCCAAACGTCTCCACATACAGACTTTTACTTTTCTAGAATACCACAAAGTACTTTGAAATGAGATGTGCATAAATATTTTGGCATTGAAGGAAAGAGTGCAAATGTCAGTGAACTGGCAGTCGTAGGGCGTAGGCGATCCAACCCAGTTTAATTCATTCTAGTTCCGCTTGGCAACGCCATTTTCTTCACTAAACATTCGTTGATGATTTAGATTTTTGGTAGACTGAAAAAGCTTCTTTGTTCTTAATGCATTCTTTGAAATATGGTTTGTAAATCGGCTTTAGGAATTTCAAGCTTTCTCTAAGTCTAAGATTTTCTTGGAATATTTTTCAGATAAGATTCTAGTCTTACTAGAATTTAGTTCATGATGATATAGTAAATAAAAATATATATAAATAGCAATTTAGCTTCACTTTTTTTTATGGACTGGCCGACATTTTGACAATTCAAAAGTGCCTGTAATTGGTCTATTTGAAATAAACTATTCTGATTTCTATAGTGTTTAAAAATGTTTGGAGATCAATCATCGCTTTGAACCTTATCTTCATAGTTTTTTTGAACCTAAAATTTTCAAAAGAAAATCGACTATTTTACGTCCTATGTTTATATACAAGCAAATGTCAGGATCCCGGTAGTTCCTGAGAATCGAACAGATTTTTTTTTTCATTTTTGGAAAACCCTGTTATGGAGGAAGGTTAAAGGCTATATACCATCACGTTAAGACTAATGGGAGCGGAACAGTAACCAAAGACGAGGAGCATAGATAATGTTAAAAATAAAATCTATGAAGGTCCTTTTATAAATAACCAACAAAATAACAGTAAGTACTCGTATTATGATTATGTTATGATAACCTATGTGACTTGTAACTGGAACATTGTCGGAATCTGTTCTTATAATGTTCGTGATACAGTTCTACACTAGTACGAGGGGATAACGCTAATTAGCCCAAAGACACATCTAATAAATAAACATAAAGACACTCCCTACCGATAGGAATACGCTACCGATACTTAGGGATGTACCTACAACAATTTCATTTGTTAATTACTTAGTTAACATTCAAGCGGTGATTTTCCTCGTCTATTGTAAGTAATGTCGGCTTCAGGTAAATACGCTACGTTATATATTTAACACAGTATTCACCGCCACGTGACTAGTGCTACTGTTGCAATGTATCACTGACCTAGGACCCTATTTCGATGTGACTTGATAACGTTAGTTGGGTCAAGATTGCGTGAACTGTTGCATTGCAAATGAATAGAATTCATATCAAATTAAATTGTTTGACTTATTTATTAAATTATTCGTATTAAAAAGTAACTTTATCCACAATTGAAAATAAAAAAATATACATATTTTTGTAATCTGATGGAAGAGGAAACTGTCAAGTTACAAAAAAGGATGCACAAACTGATATGTGACGTCATCGCTATTAGGTTACGTAGATAGAGGGAACACCTCTCTATCTCTTTTTCCACCGCGCCCCCTATTCTCGTCCCAATATTCAAAATATTAATAATTTATTAATTGTATGCTGTTTTAAAAACCTTTTTTTTTGTCTCATTTCTTAAGTCGTATAAAATACTAGCTGTCTTTTGCCTACTTCTCCGCTCCGTGGGTCATAGCGAAATAGTAATAAAGTCTATAACCATCCTCGTTAAATGGGCTATCTAACTGTAAAGGATTTTCTCAAGTCGAACCAGTAGTTCCTGAGATTAGCACGACCAAACAAACAAACTCTTAATCTTTATGATATTACTAGCTTTTGAGTAGGTTTCTTCATACAAACTTGGAACCTTTGTTTCATTCATATTTTTTTTAATATTTTTTTATGGTAGGTAAAATCATCCAATGACAAATCTCGCCCTTGGGTGGGGCGGGAGAGGAGTAGAATTTTGGAAAGTCCTGTCTTAGTTCTCGCCTACGCCATTACCTACAGGAAACATTGTACGGAATTACACCTTCCTAGTACTAATAGTTGCGTCTTTGCGTTGATATGCCAATCTGTCATTTTCTCCTCTTATATAGTAGATAAAATATAGTGCAGATTTTACAAAAAAAAGGTACTTAAATACCTCGTTACATTTTCTTTCGTAATCCAAACAGACATTTACGAGTTGAAAAATGTTGTCTCCATCGCAATTCGGATTCACGCGACATTTGCATGTGCCGTGAACACTTTTCCTAGATTTCCTGTAACAATTGCGTCATCTTGCAAATGCTTGTGCATTATGAAATTAGCTTTTGTATTTCCAGTGTTTTATGATCACTTGTCGGTTTTTAACAAAGATTAACCTATTGTCGCGTTAATGAATATATTCATTGTAGAATTTCAACAATTCTAAATTCAGTGTAGCGTATTTTAAGTTGACTACAACATTATTTTTAGTATAGGCGAAATCCGAAACACGTGTTTAGTATTTCTAAGTAAAGAATATAATTATGAAAAATCTCTGCTCTGAGCTGTTTTGCTCTCGCACCCAGCTATGCACTGGCACCTAATGCCCGCTTTGACCTGCCGTGACCTGTTTTGTACGTAGTGTCTGTGGTCTCTAACTTGTGACCTTTTTAAAATATTTTTGGGAAAAATCTGACGTGTCAAAATTATTCAAACTATATTCAAGTTTCGCTTACTAAAAATAATGTTGTATGTAAATGTTGTTGCTAGGCGATATTTATCTCAGAAATCAGTGATAGATATAGTCGTGGTTAGTGTAGTAGGTGCCCTACATGGTTGCGTCATACGGTCGTAGGCGCCGGCGGCGGCGCTTGCGCATGTCGGTCACTGTGCCACGCGCACGCACCTAGTCACGCGCTCACTGATCCATATTACAGGGTGTCTTTTTCTATTTCAGTGGCTGATAGAAATTTCGAATGTTCTATAAGTTTCAGTTGTAAAATCAACAGTTCTTTTTTGTCAAGTTATGTAAAACTACTTACCACACAGCTAATTTAAACCGTAAGAGGTAGAAAGTTGACATTTTCACAGAAACTGTGTTATTGCTATTGCCTTTAAAACAGCAAATAAAAAAATTAAATCGGGCTTTCAATCATGAAATGTTATTTTGTCGGCATTTTTTTTGCTCGATTTTAATATTCTATTAGGTATGAAACCAATAATATAAATTTTTTTTATACTGCTCAGGAATAACCTCTTAGTAGTTGTTTATAGTCATGAAATACTGTCAATGGTGCTGCAAAATGCCACCTAGCAGCTTTGGGCTCGGTGGAAAGGCGTGTGAAAAGGTAGTTGGTGATCCAGATTTGGTTACGTCCAATCTTCAGATCCTTGAGCACAGGCGTAGGGTAGCCACCCTTTCGGTATTTTACGGGTTTCATTTTGGAGAGTGTGCGCAGGAATCGTATGACTTGATTTCGCTATCTCAATTTTACCATCGGACAACCCGTCAGACAAAGGCAATGAATGGAAGGGTAGGTTTTTAGTCAGTAAAAGTCTGATACTATTTGCCACCCCACCCAAGGGCGGGATTTGTCATTGGATGATTTTACATACCATAAAAAAAAAACCCTTACGTTATTGAAACCTCTAAGGTCTGGACTTACCGCCTATATCGAAGGACTGGAGCAATTTGCCTGCTGCGGTCTTCCTATCCGATTATTATTTGGGCGTCTTCAAGGCTAGAGTGAATAGGCTCTTAGTAAACTAGTCTGCCTCACCATCAACGATTGCATCACTGCTTACAATCAGGTGGGATCGCAGTCAAGCATTAGTTTTAATATATCAAATAAAAATGAATCAAAAAAACTATCTGTGGGTTCTTCCTGTCAATGAATCTCAAGGATTTCACACATAGTGACAGGTGATGGCTCGCTTTTCTTTATATCATTGTATGCTTTTATAACATTTTTATCGTTCAGAATTACTTTTGTAAATAAATTCCGTTTCCACACTTCCTCATTGTCGCTCGCAAGGTCGTACTGTGATTTTATTAACCACATATTTGTTATTTAAATTATTGCGGCTGAAACCTATTTCACGGCCTCTGAAATGAGTATTCTTAACTGCTATTTAATAAAACATTTTCATTAACTAACTTTACTATTTCTTTACAACGTGATTACTATTAAAAATGTCAAACAATAAATCAAAAATAATTTATTTCTAGTAATAGTAGACTCATTTTAGGTAGGTGCTTACTAAACATACTACTCAAATTATAATTTTTATTATTGCTGGGTCGTAGTGTCCCACTGCTGGGCAAAGGCCTCCCACCCTCCATTCATTCCAACAATCACGATTCCTAGCTTCATTCCAATTGTTAAGGAAGACATCTGTGTCTGTACTCAGGCACCAATCTTGTGTTTTACGTGTCCACAAGTCGTTAGACATGCGGTCGACATACCCAGACCAGTCCCTTTTAAATTATATTAAAATTAAATTAAATTGCATTTGATTATAATTGCATTATCAGTCATCAGTCATTCACTATCCAATTTTTTTCTACCGCCCTACACCAAATGACTAGACTAGTCAAAGATTTGTCTTGTTCAAAAAATCAGGAAGTTTTTTTAATAGGTTTTATCTATCCCTACTGTCCGTCTGCTCCATTCCTTTTTCCAATTATACGATCGCGAAGTTTTTATCAGTACGCCCCGATCAATTAGCTCTGATTATGTTTGCCAAGCTATCTCTGCAATTGGCTCCAATTGAATTTCGTCGCAGTAATATACAATTACGATTTTACAACCTGACAAAAGATTTGTAGCTTCTTTAGATAGAATAAAGTCTCTTTCCGCGTCTGTCTGTGAGTTTATCCGTGTTTGCTTTTGAGCCAGGAAATCATCTACTGGCTTCAGCCGCTCTAGGGCTGAGCGTGTCAGACTTTTACTGAACACCTATGTTCAGTTTTCCGTCTTTATCTGCTAACTCCTCCTTAACTTCGCTGCTGATTTTGGTGATATTAATAGAAAGAGCGATAAACGAATAAGGTTTGGTTTGTGTTCAGAGTTTGCACTCGTGCAAAACCGGGGCGGGTCGCTAGTGTTCGATAAACTTTGACGTTTATTTATTGGTACATGTAACTGAGAGAATTAAGTTTTCGTTTCATATGTTCCGATGATTATTTCATTTTTAAATGTCATTTTCATAACGTGTGAACGTTAGTGAGTCCTATGCTATTTGAAGGTGACTGGAGGTGCAGTATTACTTTTATTTTTGTATTAAGAAACTCATTTTTTTTATTTATGAAGTTACAGATTGGAGTTAAGCCAGTGTCATGTAATTTCCGATATAAAAAAAAATGTATGTGCAATACTGCATTATAAATTACCTATGGCAACTCACATGAATTCGCTGACAGGATTTTTATTTTTAAATTCCGAACAATTTCTAGGAAATAGATGATTCCATGCAGTTTTGTTTTAGAGAAAGATTTTGTATGATCAGTCTCTGTCAAATGCAGTCAGCTCGGATGCATTTAACTATAATTATAATTTATTACAGTTCGTTCATGTTTAATAGTCTAGAATCTTAGTCACTGCAGTTTTTCGCACTAGTTACGTAATTTCCTTGTAGTTATATCGGAGTTGGTTGAATATAAATGGCGTCCTCAGTTTTCGCGATAGGCCGTGGGTCAATATAGCTATTAGATGGCGCTGTGGCCGCCATGACAGACTGCCAAGGAGGGAGCGGTGTTGTGACCATGGTTCTAATGTATTGGGAATGATGACTTGCTACATCTGAGAATATTGTATGATAAAATTATGGCGAATTTGGCACGGTTCGTGTTTTGGATGAGTAGATAATGAAGGTCGTCGTTTTGTGGGTAAATATCGTTAATGCATCAGGCAGACGATAAATTGTAAATTGTATTACTCTAGTATTTGGTCTAAACCTGCCAGGGCTGCGTATTATACGATAGAGGCTCCAAGGCAACTGAAGGAACACACAGTTTTTTTTAATGATAATAATATCGATGATGTAGTCAGGTTTGCC
Source organism: Leucania comma (assembly GCA_958295575.1). Taxonomy (NCBI): domain Eukaryota; kingdom Metazoa; phylum Arthropoda; class Insecta; order Lepidoptera; family Noctuidae; genus Leucania; species Leucania comma. Next base: position 20,858,819 of record OY282478.1, on the reverse strand, counting down.
TAGAAGTACCTAACCTATTCACTCTTTACCTACATAAAGTCCACTTCATTGTAGCTACCAAGAACCACAGACTCCGTTGGAGAATTCCACTTAGCTGTACGCATAATAAATGTGTTCCGAAAACGCTTTGTTCGTATGGGTGGGATGTCCACCTTGTACCGGTGGCGTTTTGCCGTACGTCCCGGGTGTATGAGTTGTTTGGTGGTTTTCCACCTTAACAACTTGATTGTCCAAACACTGCAGTTTTCATTGATTACTTTAAAAGTTTAAACGATCATATTCGAACTAAAATGGACTGCAATAATTCTAGAAGGCATTCAATATATACAGTGATTATAATTATACAGTGCCGGAAAAATATAAGAACAAGTAAAGTATACGTTCTCATCGTCCATTTTTAGTTTGACTTTCCAACAACCTACGAGGTGCTGACGTGAATGTTAATTATCTGTCTTTGCTTCAAAAGATCTGACACTGTCGTCTAGCTGCTTTTTTTACCCTTATAAGAGGACTACACAAGGTAATAACAAGTTTATATTACACAAAACTTTATGATCCACTGTAGTTTTTAGGCTCACGCTTGACCACTATCTTACCTGATGAAAAGCTACCTATACATTCTTCACTTAAATACTTCCAGGTTGTAGTTTTCAGGAAATACAGACTGCGACAGGAAATTCCACTCCTTAGTTGTCCGAGCACTGAATGTGTTCCAAAAAGGTTTCGTGCGTATAGGAGGAAGGTTCACCATGTACCACCAGGTGGCGCATCGTTGCATGCCTGTACGTAATAAACTGAATCAAACAAATGTATGTTATTCTTCAGGATAAATGATAGATAAATAGTATGTTCAAAACATAACACAGCTAACTTAGTAGAATAGGAAATAATCCGAAGATACCTTTAAAAATTACTTTTATTGATTCAAAACCGTCGTTCGTAATCGTCCTAATTTTTTGTCATATTATTTACTATGCGTTCCAAATGAGAATAGGATCGATTGCCATGTTGTGACGTCACGCCGTGCTGTCAAATCGAAGAAATTTTGGCAAAATCGAAGATGAAGAATTCAGACATGAGTAAAATTGAAGAACTGGATTCTGATTAAACTGTTTTCGTTCACAGTTCGTAAATAAAATGAATTTTTCGTAAATAAATAAATTAAAATTTAAAAAATTCTTTACTCGATTTGACTTGACTTTGCGCTTTAGGTCTTGTAGTCCTCTTAAATACCGTCTGCTGCTGTTTTTAGATCAAGATCTAGGAATTTATTATATTTGGGTATTTTTCGGTTTCATCTTGTGTTTGTTTTTGACGTTCTTGTATTTCCCAGTCTTGGTCATACTTAACATGTGTGGGGCAGATGGTGTAGTTTCAAAACAATGTCCTTAACAAATATTTTTATTATATTGTCTACTTTGAATACGACTAGAAACCCGCCATAAAATTCTCAGCTTGACCGTTCATTGTTAGTCAAATGAAGTCTGTAATCATTGAAAAGGCTGCGATGAAAGACAACACATTTTTCACAGTAAAAGAAAGATTTTATTACCGGTATATAAACTTCCCTAATATTCCCATTTCCTAATGGTCACCCTTGGGTAGGGCGGGAGATAACACGACCAATTTGCAGATCTAATATCCCTGGTCCCAAATTATACTCGACCACGAAAAAGGGCATCATGAGTGATCCATATGGGCCGTTTCTATGACGTGTAGTGAATTCCCTTGCTTTTGTTATTAATATAGTTTATAGAGAAAAATGCTGTCTTCTATGACTTATCGTTGTGCTGAAATGATATTAATTTGTGGCATTGTGTGGGTGTGAATGTGGTGTTTTGTCTTATTTATGGTAGGCCGTGTATATGTCTGGATTGAAGTCTGTAGTGCAGTTTATTTTTGGGTCGGAGGCGGCTAAAGGTGGCTTCGCGCTTCCGTATCGTCATGCCAATTTTTGATGAGTCTAGACTTTTGAATAGTTGTAGTTATTTTACAGCTTTTTGCGACGCATTCCAATTGGACGAAATAACACAGAGATAAATCAATGTAGGTGAATTCAGATCGAATGTATGAGACACACAACGTACAGATTGTAATAGCTATTCTCCCGGATGCGCAACCTTTCAAAATAATCGTAATCGGAAATGTTTTGTGTAGGTTTCGAAACGATGATGGATTCTTGCCGTTTTCATTTTATATAGGCGTATCAACTGGTTCACTGCCTACGGGATAGATCCCACTCACTTTCGATGTCGAAGGTAGACTCGGACATGCGTAGGTTTGACACCAGAGATAGGGAAGCGCTTTATGTAATAATAATAATAAATAATAATAATAATAATAATTGAAAACTGAAAATGTTCTTCTTTGGCAAATAGTAAAACAAAAAATAATAATACTTGAACAGATACATCAAACACAGATCGCTTATTAGAGGGACATAACAGATATGGTAAATAAGCAAAATCATTTCACGCTGGGCTCATAACCGGTGTTTCAATTATAACAATCACCGCTTTTCAGTGAAACAAAGAATTCGACAGTTTATTCGTAAGTTCTTTATACATTCAGTATAATTGTATTCAAATAACAGCCAGCTTTATTTTGATATAAAACTAACCAAATGTTTACTAGAGAGATCAATGATGAACAGGCTGACGCCAACTATCAACACTCGAAGGCAGACTCACTGACTATGATGATAAATCACAATACCATAGAAATACTATTCTCATCCCTTTAATGCCCAAAAGTACATCGTTTTCTCCTCACAAAATATATATTTTAAACCGATAGCAATTTCGAATATAATCTGTATCGTATCGTCCGGTTCCCCACTGTCATTAGCAGTCGATACTGAGATACCTCCTTCTGATAAATCTACTACAAATTGCTTTATGTCATCGATAATACCCTTTAGTTAATGGTCGTAGACGTACACTAAATTATGTTTAGAAAATATTACTTTGACTGCATCTATGTCTGTATTTTATTGAATGGTACTCGGATTGTATTCGTTTTTTGGATATTTTTTACGCTCATCTTTTTGATCATATCTTTGTCATTACTTTATAAAGGTTGAAGATAAAAATTTTGTCTACAAGACTAGTGAGAGAATAAAAATAATCTGCCTTGCTTATAGTCGCACCGTCAACATTTGTAAAGTCTTTATCAATAAAATAAGTTTTCGAGTTTAATCACCATTTTCTTGCCATTGTCCCGTGTAATTTAGGGTTGCCGCAACACGTTTTTCTGTCCTGTCAATCGTCTCATCTCTAACGACTCTTTCTTTTATATTATACTCCTTACATAATCCATCCATCTTTTGTTTGGCCTCTTCATCCATCCACATGTATCCCGTGAGTTTAAAGTATTTTTCTGATGTGTTTCTAAATACCCTGTGTTGCAGGATCTAGTCTTTCTCGAGTTCGACACAACATAATTTAGTCTTTATCTGATAAACTAGGTCATTGTAATCAATACGGTTGTCGTATAAACCTAACATAATATTCTGTGTAACTTTCAGCTGAACTAGTGAATCACTTATTCCATAACGTTCAAGTTGCTAACTTACTTCGGTATCAATAACAGTATATTGGCTTTCTCTTAGTTCGTCAGGATCATATTCACCTATAGTAGGTATTCAGCTTATAGATTCTGCTTACTCATATACTCCAAAATCAACTGACGCAGGGTCGTCAATATCTTAACAGATGTCTTGAATAAATTCATGCAGTATTTATTTTTGCGATGAACAATTGTCAATGATGGAATTAGTATTTGCTTACCTTCATGGTTGATCATTATGACTCATCTGTTTCAAGTTTTTCATTGTTGAGATACATACCATACCATACCATAATCAGCTTTTTAATGTTCCCACTGTTGGGACTCAGGCCTCCTCTCTATAAGAGGGAATGGGCCGTAATCCACCATGCGGGCCCAGTGTGGGTTGGTGGATGTCACAGTCTTTGAATTTGTGGTTCTAGGACATGCCGGTTTGCTCACGATGTTTTCCTTCACGGTTTTGAGAGCAGCGGTTGAGGTACATACCTGCTTGTAATTGATCGGAAATATATGTAGATTACGTGTTGTATGTTCTCCTGCATTGAATCGTAATGGCAGTTATGGCGTGGCACTTTATCAACTAATTCCTTCCATTCTGCGTGGAGCGACAGGAGCATGCCAGATTTTTACTGATTGAAACCCACCTGCGCTCCTTGTGTTGCTTTTCGTTTCAGGGATAAGGTGACTCTTTAGAACTATCCCGCTGCATGATGGTATAGTACGCGGCAAATAAGTTGAAGCAAATGGCTATGGTTTTGCGTCCACTTCGATTGAGATCCGAAATTAGGTTGTAATACTCGTCATACAAGTTTAACTATCATGACGGACGACCTCGAATGCGCAGTATCGAAGTGGGGGGCTGCGTGTAACCATAGCAAATGGTTCAACTTATTTGCCGCATACTGACTCTTATATTAGTTTATCTCGTCCCTCTTTTATTTCTAAACATTTTTACGATAACCCACATTATTAAACGTGCTAGTTTTATTACATCACACAAATTGCAGTCAAGTGGAAACCAGATTTTAAAGTTATGTCAATGATTTCAGTTTTATGTCTGGCTCCATTACGATTCAGGCCCGCATCCAGTTGAAATATGTGGTCGAAGGACATTGGGTTTTAAATACACACTGCTGTGCTAATCGAACTAATTATAATTACTCATATGTTTGCTGTGCTGATGTGGTACTGACGCACAGTTCTGGTGAAACGCAAATCATACAGTTGGCAATAGATTTGCATATTGATAACGTTTGCAATTGTGATGTTATTTTTGTGTGTTAGGTTATGTGGGTGTGTAATTGGTAAATCTATGTTCATAACATGGTTATCTCCTCATCATCATCACTTCAGTCCTCCCTCATGTGTCATCACAACGACAGATCCTGTGCGTCTCGCATCCATCAGATTTCATCGACTGTCACCAGGTCGTCTACCTTGCTGAAGGCTTACTAACGCTGTCTTTCAGTACGCGGTTGTCACTCCAGAACCTTTCGGACCAATTGTTCAGCGACTTGCTCAGATGGTTTTCTGCCCGAGACGACCTACAGCTTAGTTCAATTTGCGTTTTTTTATTTTTATTTTGCCACCTACTATGAATTATTCTTGAATCGCAACTCATCGTGGGTGCGTTGTAAACATACAAGCATGTAAACATACAAAAGTCAGAACAAATATCTGTAGGTCATACTGAAATTTGTTTCGTACAGCAATCAATCTCGCTACACGTAGCATAGCAGCCGATCGCTTGTGTATCTGAGTTTACATGCTTGTGAACACACTCTCAATACAGGAGCAATCCCTAGTGTAGGAGAACGTCTAATTAAATAAAATCATGTAGTCGATTATATATTAAAGAAGAAGAAAGGCAACTCAATTACTCAAAAACAAACCGACCATATCACCCGCAATATTCCTTCGAAATAAACGCTTTAACAACTTTAAACATCCTGATCCGCATAACATCCGTTATAGCTTAACATAATATCCGAAAGTATCCGAAATCCCGAACTTAAAGCTTTATAATACCTATCGGTTCCTGTTACACTCCATCTTGTGTTCAGAACTTGATGTAACTTGAAGGGGTGGATCGTGAAGTTGTGGGCTCTGGGCTAATACTACTTGGGGGCCCACCTTTATCAAAGTACTTGGCATTTTACCGAAAATCAGTTTAATGTTTTTTCTGAAGTGCATCTTTTTGACAATGGTCGATCGAGCAAAAATGTAGTTATATAACCAGAGAATCCTTCAGCTTCTCTATCTTCAACTGGTCATGTGTTCTATAGCTAACTAGAAAAACACTAAAATAGTATACTTTAAACACAGGCAGAACTTGAACAACCAACGTTGAGCGTTTGTAAACCATTGACCCGCCATATTAGTAGCAATATCAATGACTGCTTCCATAATTAAACAGTACCTAGTAATTTAACAGTATTCGAAGGGCTGGAGCAGTTTGTCTGCTGCGGTCTCCCCGTACGATTATAATTAGGTGTCTTCAAGGCTAGAGTGAATAGGCTCTTAATAAACTAGTCCGCCTCATCACCAACGACAACCAACAATTTATATTCTTTATCTGAATTGGAGACAAGTGATGGTAAATAGTTTTTATGTTTCAGTCAATTTATTTAATTAGTAGTAGTAATTTATTTCTTTGTACATACTATTTAATTATGACATAAATATATCTAACGTCCATTTGACATAATAATATTAGTACAATTTATGCATGAAATTTAAAGACTATACCTATATAATTTTTTTTTTTTGTTTGACATCATATTTGTAATGTTAATGATTTGTATTCTTTTTTTTTTGTTATTATTATTGAATTATGATTATGATTATTGACTAGTATTTATTGAATTTTGATTAATATTATTGATTGATTTTAATTATTGATTTACTTAGTGTTAATTTACTGTTTTTATTTTATTTTTGAATGTAATAATCTAATTAATGAATGTAAGGAAAAGTTCAAACACAATGCAAATTGTTAAATGAATAAATAAATAAATAAATAAAACGATAGCATCACTGCTTACCATCATGTGGGGTCGCAGTCAAGCACTAGTTTATATAGATCAAATAGATTAAGTCGTATTGTAGATTATGTTTAATGATGTCTGGGGCCCCCTTATGTCCTTGGGGCCCTGGGCTGTAGCCCATTTAGCCAATAAATAAATCCCGCCATTGTAACTTGTCCTTGAAAGTTTCCTAATGCTGCCTTTTCTGTGGAGGAGAAATTGTTCCAAGAAGTTTGTATTGTCATTTGACTTTCTGTTAAAAGGTTTTTGAACGGTTGACGATTATTAATGGGGGTGATGTTTTTGCGCACTTTATTGGCCATGTTTGAGTTGTTTTTTTTTTTTTCAATTTAAAATGGCGTTGATGAAATCTGGTCAAAGGAAATTAACCGTCAGCTATTGCCAGTAAAATTTTAGCTTTTGAAAATAAGTAGTATCTCGCCATGGTAACGGGTGTGAATTATATAAAAAACTCTTCCTCGTTTATTGCTCTTTGTATCAGAGAAACCGCATCTGAATCTGTTGCGTGGTTTAGGAGGAGTAAGCGTTTGAACTAAGGTGGAACTTGGCCACTTTGTTTTATATGAACTGTTTATTAAATTGTTTTATTTTCTTTTTCTTTGTTTTATGTTTATTCTATTCTATTATGTAGAGATTACTAAGTAATTCGCAGTTTAAGAGCAAGCTTCTGGAAAACTTGATGCAATAGACTACATACGAAACTTCTTTATTGAATCTCCTTAGAACATAATCTATACAATGACATGTACACAAGAGTCTGTTTATTAAATAATATCCAAATAACATTTTTTCTAAATCCAAAAAAGCAAATAAAGTATATTCAATACCTATAACAAAAATGCATTACTTATTTAATAAAAAAAATGTAAGTTCATTTGTTCCGGCTAATCTCCGTAACGGGTGAATCGATTTGATGGGACGTTCACAGCTGATATTATAACAAGTAACCTAGGCTAATTTTATTTTGGTGAAAGAATTCATGGCATTGTAATATTATACAAGTTTGATGTGAACGAAGTCGCGGGACCTAGCTAGTTTAAAAGAGGTAAATGACCCAACCCGAACTGGCCGCCATAACCCATAATGCAGTTAAGAGTCTCCAACGATAGCACATACTCGGTAACGTTAGGGGACCAGGACAGACATATCCTCCCCTAATGGGAATGGGACAATTAATTGTCCTACAAGCAACCGGTCTAGACTTTTGGGGCACTTCGGGGACACTCGTCGATGGACGTAAACTTTGTCCCTCTTGAACTGTCTGCCCGTTCTTAGAGTTTTAGGTAATTAATATATTTCTTCTTAATGTAATTAGTGTTTTGAATATGTTTTTCTTTTTGTTTCAGGGTGAGTACATCTACGAAACTTTGGAGTGGATAACTTCCTTTTCTACATGATAAGGTATTCTTGATTTCGTAAGTGTTTTTATGGTAGGTAAAATCATCCAATGACAAAACCCGCCCTTGGGCGGAGCGGGAAGTAGTGTCAGACTCTTACTGACTGGTAGTAATAACAAGTATATGGGTTGTGGAGTTCTGACAGGCAGGGGCTCCATGTGAAATACTAATGAACATGTGTTCGTCTGTTTTCCTCTACTTGGCCTTGGGTTTTGGATAGGAAACCATCAAATAACTCTCAGACTTTTACCGACTAAAACCCATCCGTGTTCCTCCGTATCCTGAAATTTAAGATTGTGTGAGCGGAGTACCTTTTCATCTATTGTGACTTACACGTAATCTAAACTTCAGATAAAAAAGTGTAATCAGAAGTATATAAATGTATTTTTTTTTTTATTTGAATTTTAGATTACGTGTAAGTCACAATAGATAGCAAAAAAAAAAAAATAGCCATAGAAAATGTACTTTAAAAATATGATAAGTATTTTAAATCAGATTTACCTTATCGGTGGGCGGCCAATTTACATTGTCTATGCCACCGGGCAGTGCTTCCTTAGCGCGCTGCACACACGGTCAAGTTATCTCCGAAAAGCGGGACATTTAATTTTTATTTAAAAAAGAAAGTAAAAAAACTAAAACCCGACTACGACAAAAAAAGACGCTAAAAAAGTATGAAACAAGATTTTCAGGATGCTGAAATAAACAAAGTTCCTCGAGAAACAAGAAGTAAGTGCACAAAAAGTCGTAGTCACACGTTATTTTAATTACAGTTGGTACCTAGATATATAACGTGTGACTACGGCTTTTTTTTTTGTTTGTGGGCAACGCTGGTGTCCTGAATAAGTCAAATCCGATGTTTGTGTACGCACCCACAATAAAGTTACATAATTTCTACTGAGAGACAACTTAAAAAAAAAAGATAAAGAAAAATTGTACCTATGACCCTCGACGCAGAGTGCATTCACTCCCCAGAAACCCATTAATGTGTCCAATAATAACGGTTTACCTCACTCACATTATCTATGTATGGGAAACTCCAGTTTAGAGATACCGATACAGCATGCATTCTATGTTATAATTATGTTAATTCAATTAGGTCATGAAGTTTAATGTGTTTGTTTATATGTCTGTATGTTTACATCTATTGGCTGCATTAACAGAATTATTGTAACGGTCATTAGTCGTTGTCGGACTGAGATTCAGCAGATTCAATATCGTTTGTAAGGTGTAGGAAGGTTCATTTATTTGTGTTTTGAGCGTACATTTTATTATAACAAAGTTTATAACCAGTGATTTAACGCAAAATATATAGAAAGAGGGGCCAACCCGAGGTACATGTTCATACAACTGCTCTTACGTGATTATGAGGTTATTACACATCTTTCTCCAGATATTTCGGATATATTGATATCTTGTGGATATTATCTAGGCTTCTATATAAATAAAAACATACATTTCTGTAAAACTAATCTAGTAAAGTCCTCTGAAAATCTGTTATTTTACGTGAACTTTGACCCTCTATAATATACTCATATTAAAAAGTACTTCTATAGAAACCTTGCACATTTAATCGAGATTCTGAATGACGATAATGTTTCTCAAAAACTTTTAAGGGTTTTAAAAAAATACGTATTTTCAGAGGACGTTTTACGTTTTTTTTGGAACAAGTTTTGTAAAAGATTCGAGTAAATCACGGAATTACCGAATGCCAATAGACGGTTCAGGCGCTATCTCTCTTTTATCACGTTGCCTTTTCATCAAACATCGCGTTGGATTGCTTTAAATGAAGCAACTAGCTTTTAAACCATTGACGATAGGCGAGTTGGGAAGGCCTATCTTAAAATTATATTATCCGAATTCTCTATACTATATTGGACATATGCTTTCCGAGTGTCGCCATAACGATCAGTTCTGTGCTTCTCGCTTCTATTGGATTCTAGCGACTCTCACTAGGACGTCAGTCGACCTTGTAGGAGGTCTTTTCCTAAGCGACCGCCACTCCAGGATCTTTCGAACCAATCGACCATCAGTTCTGCTAGCAATGTGCCACTTAAGTTTGGGGATTCTTCGGGCTATATCGGTAACTTTAGTCCTACTGCGGATAGTTTCATTCCTGATTCGATACCAACCCTGCCGCACCACCAACTCTCTGGGCCTTCGTACTCCGCGTCACACTTCCAACCGCTATGATGGCTCCCTTCTCTGTAACTGCAGTGCGTCTTTGGAACTCTCTCCCACATTCCGTTCGTGACAGCCCATCTCTGGAGGTCTTCAAGAGGAGAGCTTTTCCTTTCACAACTGACATAATATTTTTATTTATTGGTTTTTACTAATATGTATGTATATTTTTATATATTAGACTTATTTATGTAGGTTTATATTGTACACTTGATTCTACTCTTGATTGTCATCTCTCTGTCACTCAAAGGTTTGCTGGCAGAAAACTCATTGTTGAGTTAAGCTCGCCTTTGTACATGAATTGTCAAACTACTGTGTACTGTATTGAATAAAGAAGGAAACTCTCGAGGATCTCTTTGGGTGACTTTTTGGCTTCATCGACTATCTGTTCTATGAGCAATATCCGCGGCCTATTGCATTTTCTTATATAAATAGATGTAGGTTTGTATACTATTTAAAGACAAGGTATATACATATACATACTCACGTGTTTTTCCTACAATGCGGTAGTATTTTACAAAGTCGTTAAATAAATATGTCTTTCGTCTATGAGCCGTTCCTATTTTAGCTGCGGCATAAGGTTAAAGCGTTGTTTTCAATTAATGTTTATTATATTATTTATTTATTGCCTATGTCGTAAAGAACTTTACTAGCTACTTAACTGTAGGTCAGTGTGGGTGGCGATGTAGGTCTGAAGTACTTCTGCGCACTGGTCGGACCGCAATCCGCGGGAAAGTAGATGTTATGTGACCCTATCGGCACGCGACAGGCCGTTCATAGCAAATGAAATGTATGACGACATAAAAGCCCGGGAAAAAGTACCGGTGTAAAAGCACACACACAGTTAGTAACACAATAGTAAATATTTTGAAACTGTTCAAAAGCATTTCAGATGAGAACTATTGACCCAGTTCTTTTTCTCTAATTTTTTATTCGCAAAGCTTTTCTGAATTGTTATTCGAATAAATTTCATCGGCGAAACAAAACGAGGGAAATATATTATGTGCGCAGACAAGCGTTTTGTCAGCAGTGTGGGAATATTATTATAAGACGATAGCCAGAGCAATAGTGAGCCGTTTACGAAATGCTCATATTGCTTCGTTCGTTAAATCAACACACAGTTGCTAGCTTTACGGTTAGTTAGTGTACAATTTACAAAAAAATCGTAAACAAAAGAGATTTTTTCGTCTTGAAACAATATTTCAATCAGTCGCTTCTAGCTCTTCACTTGAAATCTACGATCATTCAGGCCTTGACATGCAACTGTTCAGTGCAAAGCAAACATAACGGTACACACGCCTTCAATCTTATTTCTAGCAGGTGATGAGTCATATTTCCTTGTTTTTATGGTGATGGAATAGGCTAGTAATAACCCAAGTTTTGTGGAGCAAGTACAAATCATTCATGAAATGTGTTGAACTGTTTGATTTACAACCATTTGCCGTTTGTTTACTCAGCATTATTCTGCTCCAAGGTGTATTTGGATTGGATTTTTCCGCATACAGGATATCGTGGGTAGATACTGTACAGAAATGTTTCAAGTTCATTTATCTTTTCGTGGTTAAATGAATTTACGAGGCATTTTCTTAAGTAATTCTTTGAAATGTTACATCACATGTTAGTTAGTCTTAAGAATAATCAGAAGCCTTAAAATTTTCCCACTGCTGGGGCTCGCCCTCTTTTCTTTTAGAGAGAATGGGCCGTAAGCCACCACACTACGCGGTCCCAGTGCGATTTGTCTTATTTTATGCCAAACTAAAAATTCGCTAAGTATCGGTCTAACTGAAGGCTCACACGTGGTGCCGTTAGACGTTACCATGCTGATGTGTACAACAATCATTTAATTGTTGTCATACCCATGATAACGTCGCTGGGCCCTTGTTCAGACCAGGTCCGGCCTGGTCCCGAGCCAGAGTGTATGGACGGCGGTCGCTTCCTTCTGCGAAGCACTAACGCTTGGGAGGCGGCAGCACGCGTGAGGTAACAGTCATCCTCACGCTTCAGCTGCCGAAACCCCGACCCCGACTACTAGCCACCGTAGGCATGGGCCTATGAACGACGAGTAATGGGTAGCGTGCCGTCAGTCCGGTAAACGTCTGGAAGCTCAAGTCGTCAACGACATGTCAATGTCAGCAAAACCGTAGAAGCCCAGCAGGGCCGAAGTCTACTTACTAGGACCATGGGTCAATTTCTGAAAAGGTTATCCGTCCTAGGACGCAAAGGGCAACTAAAGGATATAGGGTTGATTTTAGTCAATAAAAGTCTATCATCCGCCCCGAGCTGGAGAAGTCACTAGAAGATTTCCCACCTTAAAAAAAAAACCATTTTGGCGTAAACTGGTACTCTGTAATATAATATATGCTGACCACATATCCGATCCCTATAACACCATAACTGATCCCTTTACTAAAGTAGACCCTGTTGATTCAACAACTGGCTACATGTGGATAAACATAACATATAGAAAATGGCCGGTCCGGTTAAATTTGCAAACTCCACCCTTTTAAAAGACCCTGCGTATGGTTGTGACTTCGTACATGAAATGGCGAAAAAACTTGAAACATTTGGTCAGTGGGATTCGAGGGATTAACTTTAGTTTCGGTGTCAATTTTCAGTGATATTTTTGCTTTTGTTTGAATGTTGTTTTAGGTAGATACCGTTAACTTGTTGATTCATAATGGGCCACCTATATGGCTTTGTCTGTGTTTGAAATATTATGAGACGAACAATACATCCTGTGGCTCGAAATCTAAAAAAATTGAGTCATGGTGTATTTCTGCATGTCATCGATCTCTTCTTCTTTGTCCAACCCTCTTCCCAGTTTAGCGGGTCAGGTCTCCTTGTACGTTTGCGCCAGAGAGATCTGTTCTGGCTTGTCTGTGCACTCAGACTCGCTTGCTGAATCTCTTCTGAACTTTATTATTGCTAATTTTCAAATTACATCTATGATGACCCATTTTTCTTTGAAGTGTGAAATTATCAAATGACTTCTCTCGCTCCCAACTGGAGCAAAAGGGCATACCAGACTGTTACTTAACTAAAACCCACCTGTATTTTTCACCATGTCTCACCTTTTGCTATCGTGGAAACTAGACTTACCGTGGCCCTAGAACCAATGGCAAATGGCCAATGTCGGTCCTGTTACATGGAATTCTTACACAATCCTAGCAAACGGATCTGCTTATTCAATTTTATACGGTTACCACAAAATACATGAGCAGTATCTTAAATGAAGCGGATCTTGGCAAAGGGTCGGCTCATAAGGATGAATAAGTAAAAGTAAGCGTGTGTCCTTCTTAGAGAAAGTAGCGATTTGTTACCTAGCGTCAGAAGTGGGGTTCTTGGCAGACCAGCTGTTATTGTTGCAACGGTTCTGGCTATCATTGGTCATTGCGCATGTCCAGAATTAATTGCCGGAACCACGTGTTTAGTTTAACTATTTGACGTTCGTGATGAAATTACGATGTAGTGATAAATGCTTTGTTTAATGCTGTATAGTCTTGCATTGTTTTAGTCTAATTTCATTATTTTGGTCGGACTGCTTCGTTTGTATTCAGTGGTTAATGGTTTATTAGCTTATCTGAAAATGGACAGGTCTTGCTTGAATAGGAAATCTGCAAGGATACTGTCCACAGAAGCCTAATTCAACAGCTTGATTGATCATCTTGTTAGGACTCGGGCTTTACCGTGACGTGTTGGTCAAGTGCTATACACCTTATACAGCCCCATTCCTTTAACAGTTCAGTTTAGGTTTCAAAATGGAGCGCTTTCTTAACTAAGTGACCTCAATCCACTACTACTGACCACATTTTCCTCAACATGCCCCAAATTGGCAGGCGATCGTTTCAAACAATATAGATTGTCGTTTGTTTACCACAAACATGGGTGTGATCCCACTGATCCAATCGCGATGGTTTACACACAGAGTTGACCCTGGTGAATAAGTAAAGTTTTGATTTTAAACCACCACGGGATCTCATGAAACTTGCAGTGTTGGCTTCCCCTTCATGTGCTCCGTATTGTAGGGTTTATCAATATTTGATTTGGACTTGGCAAGGGGTATTGAGAGCAATGGTTGCCCAGCATTTACAGTTCCGAGTTATGAGATTTACGCCATGCGGTCAAATTTAAAGCCAGGCTTTTTTTGTTTAATTCATTTCATCGCCACGGCATATCTTAGGACCAAAATTTGTAAGATATGCGACATCCGCCAACCCCTACTGGGCTCGACTGATTAGGTACGGCCCATTCCTTCTTTTAGACAAAAGACTTGAGAACCAGCAATGCGAGCATTAGAAGGCTGATTATGATTAGGTATGCTATTGGGAGTAGGTAGGTTGTAGAGTAGGGCTTCAGATAGAGATTTTAAAGTCGTAATATGCCATTCTAAGTTCATTCTCCTTAGACTAATTAGAGGTTGCGCAGAATATCATTGCGTTTTCTGCGTTCTGTGTCTTGTCATCTTCTCTACTCAATGGCAACGCTTCTAAGGTATAGTCAGAAGTATTCCCAATTGGAGCAAAACAAATTAATATCTAGGTCTTATAGCTAAGAGTAGAGTGGTAAGAGTATAGTAGAAGCAAGAGTAGAGTGGTTCTAGGGTAGCGACCGCGTACTAAAAGACACAGCGTTGGTACCTATGCCTCCCACATGGCGGGCCGATACTTGTGAGGGTCGCGAGAATCCGTTAGGTGCAAGACGGGATGCCTATGTCCAACGGTGGACGTCTTTTGGCAGAAATGAGAAAGCATCTTAGTTATCAGATATTTTGTCATACTGGTCTGCAGACTGCCGCCTATAAAAATAAACTGTACCTAAGCTACACTTTCATTATCTGACACCTATTCTACAGCCACTTATAAAACTAACCTTTGTTTCAATTAACTGACCACAAAGGTTCATATTAAAAGACAATGGGCTAAATATAAATAAAACAAAAACCACAGTGACGAGCGCAGTCGCAGGAAAATTGTCTACTTCCTTATAAAGTACCAGGGCTTAAGTACAATAAGTAGTTGAGTTGTGAGTGTATACATTCCTCTTGATACAGTCACACAGTGGTTATTGGTTTTATTTATAATATTATTAGCTACACTAGCGGCTTTCGTTGGTTTCACTCGCGTCCCAAAGGGATCTACCTACCCGTATAAAAATATTTCAATCGAATCGCTTTATTTATACAAACTGTTATTTAACTTGCAATGTTTGTGTATATGTTTGTTTAGTATCGAAGCTGCTAGCTGTGGTGGCCCAGTGGTCACTGGGCTGTAGATTTAAACGTAGCCAGGCCATTACTTTGTGTAATTTATTTCATCACCACTACTCTCAAAACTGAAGAAAAACATTGTAAGGAAATCGACGAAAATTAAGAACTGTCTTATGGCTCGCATTGTGGATTAAAATTCGCTCCTGAACCTTTAGTTTCCCATTGTGTTACAGTGCTGCGGTGACTATTTAGAATAATCATGGTGCATTATTTCAATTAGTTACGTTTAATTAAAGCTATTTAGTGGTTGGATGACTACGTCTGTCGCTGTACCTAGCTTAGGTGATTTTTGTGGTTGTGATGAGTCTATTGTGCCTATGTAAGATATTACGGTTAAGAAATACCTGTTTCTTTGTTTGTTTGTATTGCACCTGTTGTTTTTGTTCGATGTAACTTTGTTTTGATTATTTAAAAAAAAAACAAAATATCCAAAATGTTTTTATAAGGGCCCATGTAAGCCTAAGTTTGCTGGTACACGGTTCCAATTTGTCGTTTTCTATGGAATAGAATCAGTAAGAAACCTCGGTTACCTACTCTTTAAAGAATAGCCATGGAGTTTCTTACCGTACAATATGAATTCAAAGATTTACTACAATAAGTTGAAATTGATGAGGAATTTACTCTTATAATGCTAAACTATCTTGCAGAAGATGTTATAAATACTCTTCGTAAACGTTTTAAATAACAAATTAACGTAATAAAATTACATATTTATTTAGCTTCCATATCAACAGCTCAACTTGTTTAACATAAATAACGATTATAATCTTTTAAAACTTATAATTACCACCCGTTGTGTGTGCACGAAGATTATGAAGACGCCGTAAATATACATTATTAATATTTAAATGACGGCACAGAAATTATTGTAACAAATGCTCATACGCAACCGGCAATTATTCGTGGTTGTCATTAAAAAGTTTACAGTCGTAATATCGGGTATGACAATGGTAGACGGAGGTTCACACAGTTTTGTATAGTTTTCACGCGTGGCGGGCTCGGGACAAATTGCGGCAGATTGTCGCGTACCGTGGTGTAGGCACATTAATCATTTTAAACGTCAGGAAAATGGTATAATGGTTGATAAATCCACTACTTATCGGTGGACGGTTTGTCGGCGGCTGCTCTAGTTTGGTCCGGGGTAAGACAGGAGCGAAAGCGGGCGCGAGTGGCGTGAAATTGGATAAACTTCATTGACCTTCGGTGGTCATATTATATTCAATTTTTATAGGCAGGCTATGTTCGTGTCGACTCGGGAGACTAGAGGATGGCAGGTGGACTAGCAGGGTAACAAACTGGAAGGGTACATACGGCAAACAGATGGGTAGACGAAATAATAAAAATAGCTGGGCCGTGCTGGATCCAAAAAGCCCAGGATAGAGATAAATGGAATTCTTTAGAGGGCCTTCACCTTCGCCTGAGGAAGAGTTCTTGCAAATGAAATAGAATTTAATTTTGATTTATTCAATAACATTCTAGTTAACATTACCAGTAGCTTTTTCTTTTATTCCTATTTTTTTATATATTTGTAATGCAAGAGATAAAAGGCTTTTTTATTTTTTTGGGTGGCTTGTGTAATGTGCACATCAAAATACGTAGTTACATAACTTTTATACAAACTTAAATCTAGAATACGTTACCAGTAATATCCAACGAAATATCATAAATCAATCGTGCGTTAGGCGAAAGCGAACTATTACACATTATAATTGTTTTAACCCTAGTTAATACCTTACTATCTATGTGTAGTTCATAAAAGCAAACTGTGATATACTATATAAAGTAGTGCCGATTACGAATCCAAGATTATGCCACATAAATACATTAATATTAGTATTAAGTACCAATATAGTTATATTACAATTACATCATCTTTTATAAATTCTTGGATAATACAATGTGGCATACAGTAATAGAAGGTAATAAAAACTTAATACATTAGCGTTTATAAATGATCTGCCAGATAATGTAGATATATGCAGGCAAAAACAAAGCGTGGGATGTGCAAATTATGTAGAATAATATGGAGGAGACAAAGAATCAATAAAATTATATTTAGATAAGCTATGTTTAATAAAATGATGTTCTTATTGTTGTTATGTGAGTTGGTGTCAAAGAAAAAGGGTTATTATTATGAGTTATCTTGACGTCTCGTAATTTCGATGGTTTGTCTATCTTTAGTATTATTTTTAGGGCTACGTATGTAAGTACGCAAACGTACGCATATGAGGGAGACGAAAGCATTTAACATGCTTTCGTCTCTTCTATATTTTTTCAAGTAAGATTTCTGAAACCGCTATCTCCTATTACTCGCACCAAACACCATCATTCTTTATTCTAGTTGCGACCCTCAAAAGAGGACCAGTGACAAATGATGTACAATATTGGAAAAAAGGCACCCCAACCATTGTCGCCACGATCGAATAAGTATAACTTGTTTGTTCTTTAATAGTTTAACGGTTATTTTTGCGAACGAATGCAAAAAAATGCAGATATTGCTCTCATATTCGCCCCCATTTTAATACTGGCTAT
This sequence comes from Leucania comma, assembly GCA_958295575.1. NCBI lineage: Eukaryota > Metazoa > Arthropoda > Insecta > Lepidoptera > Noctuidae > Leucania > Leucania comma. Next base: position 20,840,832 of record OY282478.1, on the reverse strand, counting down.
GTTTTTTTTGCAATGCTGTGTAATGTGTACATAGTAAATTGAATTCGTAAATTAGTTTAGGACTTATATTGTTTTAGTATATGGTAGGCGCAGCGTTGTAAGGGCTCAAAATGGACCGTCGACCTGGTGAAAGTCGCGGGAATTTTGAGGGTGGAGAGAGTTCGCAGGTTTCTGCGATGCGGCGTCATATGTCGCATCGCAGTTTTGTTTAGTATGTGGTAGACGCAGCGTTGGAAGGCCTCACACAAAATGGACCGATGACCTGGTGAGAGTCACGGGAATTTTGAGGGTGGAGAGAGTTCGCAGGTTTCTGCGATGCGGCGTCATATATCGCATCGCAGTTTTGTTTAGTATGTGGTAGACGCAGCGTTGGAAGGCCTCACACAAAATGGACCGATGACCTGGTGAGAGTCACGGGAATTTTGAGGGTGGGGACAGTTCGTACGTCGTAGGTTTCTGCGATGCGGCGTCATATATCGCATCGCAGTTTTGTTTACTTAGTACGTGGTAAATGCAGCGTTAGAAGGCCTCACACAAAATTGACCGATGCTTTGGTGAGAGTCGCGGGAATTTTGAGGGAGGAGAGAGTTCGTAGGTTTCTGCGATAAGGCGTCATACTGTATCGTATAGTAGTTTTGTGTGGGAACCCTGCTTGATGTTTTCCTTCACCGTTTTGAGAGCAGTTATGATAAATTAAAAAAGTTAAACGGCTGTGAGTTTGAACCGTTACCACTGTCCCACCATTGCTCTCTACGGGTTGTTAAGCATGTTATTGTTAATAACTATGTAAATAAAGAATAAAGTCTATCCATTAATAAATGTCCCGTGAACTTTTTCCACGGGCATTGTGCGAAGAAAATAGCGATTCGTTCCATTTAAATCCTATTAATGTTATGAATTAATATTATAAATCCCATTTACACTATATTATATGTAATGAATGGTCTATTATGTCTGTTTTCTCACATATGAAAATAAATAATCTTTAACATTATCTTTACGTTATTAGACTGTCACTCGTAAGTAACTGTTGTTAGGTGAACACTCGTAGGAAAACTTCAATACTTACATTTTTTTTTAGGGATCTTAAACATAATGTGGGAATTTTTGAGTGGGAAATTACGTGATGATGACCTGGGGCTCAAGTCTGTTTTTTTCGTAAATTCAACATTCCAACACGATCCCATTGTCATTTTGCTAAAAGTTCTTAATCTGCTAAATCATTATGGTCGATCATAGGTCGGTCAGTGGTCTCGTAAACGAATGGTGGCAGAATGACTTCATTGTATTTAGACAAATCTAATATGGTAAGTCACTAATCAAAGCAACTGTCAAAATTTTAGCAGATTACCGCATACGTCAGACATTCATATATCATTATGTACGAGATTACCATTCTTTCAATGGTGTGTCAGTGATCGACTATTGGAAAGTCATAATGACGCCATCATATTAGTAGATTACCAAACTTGTCAAAATCAACAGTTATGAAATCAATGATGTCATGTCACGGGAGCCCAATGGATGCGAGACACACCGGACTGGCCGTTGTGGCGACAGTTGAGGAGACCTATAACATACAGTGGACCTCTTTCAGCTGGAATGATGATGATGCTTGTGAACTCTTCTCACTTCGGGTGGAGCGAAAGGTAGTCTTAGAGTTATACTGATTAAAATCCAGACATGTTCCTCTAGCGCTCTCTGCGTTCCAGGGCCATAGTCCGGACAATCCTGCAGCAAATGTGTCATATCTTATGACATTATTCGGTTGTGACATATCATAATAATAGCTTAATCAGCCTTTTCTCAGCACTGCTGAGACACAGGCTTCCTCTCTAGAAGAGGGAATGGGCTGTAATCCAATACGCGGGCACAGTGCGGGTTGGTGAATGTCACATGTTTTCGAATTTTTGGTTCTATGACATGCCGGTTTCCTCACGATGTTTTTCTTCACCGTTTTGAGAGCTGTGGTAATTAAATAAATTAGACAAAGTAATAATATAATAAGTCGGGGCCATTACCACTCGGCTACCACAGTTCTACACGGTTGTGACAATTTCTAATAATAATATAATTTATGAAATGGATGAAAATTGATGAAAACAAATTACTTTTCTAAATTGATATGGACGTTTTATTAAAAACATGTCGTTTCCGGGTCTTTCAATTCGATTGAAACATGACAAATCACTTTTGATGACATTAGGATTGTCAAAAAGGTCAGATGTGTAATGTGTGGGTCTCACAACGGGTGTGCGTGTATGACCAGGGGCTATAATGTCCTCGGAAGGCTAAAATCGGTAATAAAAAGTGATTTTTGAAAGAACAAGAGTTTTGTAGAATGTTTTCCGTCTTCATAATTACATAAATTTACAGCCCGAAGCTTCTTCGCCCGTTTAATATTGATAAAGAGTACCTTAACTCGACATACACTCAAGATTACTCATGTTACATTTCATTTTAGCAGCTAAGGCGTACTTTTTGTCTTGCTTACCCATCAGCGTCCGGAGGACACGGTGGAGCACACGGTAGAGGTGTGCCCCGCATGAGCAGAGCACCGCCGTGTCCTCGTGAGGGCGATCGGCGCCGGCGTTCTCTCGCGCCGGGCTTTGGTACAGGCCATCTTCCGAAGCGAGGATGAGTGGCAGGCGCACGCATACTTCTGCGAAACAGTAATGCCAGCAAAGGAGGAGGCCGCACACCCCAGCTACCGGCCACCCTAGACGTGGGCTTGTGGACGGCGAGCAATGGGTAGCTCGCCGTCCGACCATCCGGTAACCGTCCAGACTGAGTTCAAGTCGTCGACGGCGCGAATAGTTCCACGAGCGCCTCAAGGAAATGTCAGCAAACCGTAGGGTCCCAGGAGGGTCGAAGCCTACTGGGGCCAAAGATCGTTTTCCGAAAGGAACGTTCGGCCCCTGAATGAAAGCCAACGATGGAACAGGAGTGGGTTTTAGTCAGCAAAAGTCTGACACTATCTCCCGTCCCGCCCAAGGATGCCGAGATGTCATTGGATGATTTTTCCATCGAAAAACGGCTCGTTGTGTGGCGCTTTGAGCGGTTGTCGTACATAGCCATGTTTGTGTTTGCGCGTGCGATGACGCGGCTCGCTGCTGCAATGTACGACGATCGTCCAACGCGCCGCGTCTCCGTAAACACGCACTTAGTAGTCGGCGTCGCTTGTTGATAGTCTAAAATATTTTGAATTAACCACGTTAGGTACATTGCATACCCATCCTACCTTCCCCCGCACATCTCTCAAGGGACGTGGCTACTGTGCTACGTGCCTTCAGTTGTTCCGGGTTTGGTGTCCAGTGTATGCAAGTTTACATGTTCGTGAACGCAACGACTGTACAAAAATAATTCCTAGTGTAAAAAAAAACGGTTCATGCTAATCCCTTCCACATTTTAAAATCCTTGTCAAATCTTAACGATAACAATTGAATGTCACATTGACAATAGTCCCAGATGTATTAACGTGGACAAAGCAAAAAGGGTTTAAGTAAGTCGTGGAATTTTCCGTCTATGGTTTTAGACCAGCAAAAGCTATATGGGATAAGGCGTTAGTTTATATTTCTTTTTGTTTATAAGTCATTTCTTGGGGTCGGCGAAACACCTTTTTTTCTTCCATTTTGTCCTGTCACCCCTTTTCTTTCAACACAATCCATCCCTCTCTTCTTTGGCTCTTCCTCTTCAACCATCTACGTGTATACTCCTAACTTTATAAGTTTGTTTATGAAGACCTAAACATAAACAAACTTTGAATATAGTAGCTAATAACCACAGTACAAGATCTTAAGAATACACCAAAAACAAGTAAATCTTTACTCAACTTAGTCGAACGAACAAAAACCATTTTTGTTTAAAGATACATTCAGGAAATTCTTTTTGTAGTTTTGTTTAGAAGCCGAAATGAATTTATTATGAGAGGAGAGAGACCTTTTGTGTCCCTCATAGGCGTACAGAAAGACCGACAGTATTACCATACATATTGTCCCTTAGTTTTGTGATTAATAGTTGTTTTTCATACTGTGTGAGCTTGACGGGGCCTATCTTTGAAAATATGTACGGCAGCTATTTACTTATACAGCATTTGACATCATTAGCTGAAGCAACCGCCATGATTAACACGGCTTCTATGTTACCTGGCCCCGTTGTTTTTTTTTTGCCATAATTCAATAAGGGGTTTCTTCGACAATGATTTTCTTTCGTATACTTAGTTGGAGCAAAAAATTACAGTTACTGACTATTTAGTTATTTCAAAGGCGGTTAAGGAATCATTCAATAAAGGTAATGAATTGTTGTGTGTACCTATGTTATAAGACGATTACAAAATTTACCAATAGACATCCATAAAATCGGTAAAACATAAGTATAAACAGCCTTATAATGTCCTAGGATTCAGGCCTCCTTTCTAGGAGAGGGAATGGGTCATAAAAAAATCCACCCCGCGGGCCCAGTACAGGTTGGTGGATGTAACATGTCTTCGAATTTTTGGTTCTAGGACATGCTGATTTTCTCACGATGTTTTCCTTCGTTGTTTTTAGACCAGTGGTGATGAAATAAATTACACAAGCAATGCGCTTGGCTGAGTTCGAACTCGCGACCCACAAACTCCAGACCCTTACCACTTTGCCACCACAGTTCATATCAAAATATCATACTAACAATGATATTTTGTGTTAATGATAAATTTTAATTGTCGCCATTTACATTTACGTGCGGGGCCGTCAAATATAATTTAAAAATGTTATCTGACATCTCTCCCCCAGCCCCAATATAATGATATGAGCATGTTGGCAATTCGAGCCCACATTTTGCGGTCGCATGCAACGTACGCGCGTTGCCAATTTTGTCATAAGGGCCTTATTCCCTGACTCATATGTAATTGCGGCTGCCGCCTCAAATGATTTTTATAATGTCCAAAATTGAGGCAAGTACTAAGGCTAGCAATGAAGATGGTATCGTTTTAGCCAGGGGCGGACTGTGAGTTTGGGCTCTGGGCTTAGGTACTTGGGGGGCCCACCTCATTAATCAAACGAATTTTCCGTTCCATCAAAAACGGGTTTTCTTTTTTCGTAAAGTACGCCTCTTTGACAATGCTCGATTCAAAGATACTTCCATTATCTGGAATATATTAACTAGTCATGAGATCTAAACTTGAGAGTCTTAAAATATACTTTGAACACTAAAGTTGAAAATTTGTAAGCCATTGTAGCAATCCGCCATATTAGCACCGATTTCAAAGACTGTTTCCTATTAAAGAGCAACTAAGTTACTCCAACATCATATTCTCCCTTTCCCAACTAGCTTGGGGTCAACTTCAACTAATTTACTCCATTTCGTCTAAAAGTTTTGTCGAATCGATCAAGCCATATTGTCCATTGTTTTCAATGTGGTTTAGGGGCCCTTTATATCCACGTGGCCCTGACCTGCAGCCCATTTAACGATTAAGTAGATCCGGTCATGGTTTTAGGGTCGGTGTGTGATATGTTTTTGCGATGGTTTAAATTTAATGGTATCAGACGCGTACCTTATGGCATAGCCATGGTATTCCAAGTGGAACATCACATTCACGTTGTACGTTTTACTGCTTCACCCTTATCTTATAAACTACTGTTTAGACTTTAAATTATCTTACGGTGTTCACTATTTACAGCTTTTATCAAAGAGTTTACTGTAATAGTTCTGCGTATAAATCCTTTGGCGGCTTGATCGTAAAACATAAAAATATTCTTTACAGTTGTATCTTCATTGATAGATACGTTTTCGTTACTAGCTGTCTTTGTGACCGGTTTAGCAACCGACTCCTTCAGTTTATTTATATAATATGTGCGGAAGATAAGCGTTTTGACACTGTTTTCTTTCATTCCCTATTACTGGGGAAATATAGGTCGAGTTGTATTTACAGTGTTCCTTTAGTTTTCTTCTTCTATCGTTATCTTGGGCTTGAGTGGGTTTTCCGACTGATAGTTATCTAGTTTGCTTTTCTTTGGGTTTATGGTTAAGTAGTTTATTGTTCTTATGTCTTTCCAACTGGTTACCCTTCACATCTGCCATATATACGATTTCAAACCAATCACGTGCTGTGTGTAGATTATATGCTCCTGTTTCTGAGGTGAAATTTTAGTCTATGTTGTAAACGTTTTCAATAATATATTGATTGAAGCAGTGTCTATCGAATCTTAATAGTGACCTAACTCAACATCCTGTAATTTTTGATTATTTATTTATTTAAACTTCATGTACAATAGTGTTACGTAGGTGGACTTAATGCAACAAGGCATTCTCTACCAGTCAACACAAATCAAACAAAGACAACACTGTGGTAGGTGTCCTTGTTTGTAAGCCTACTCAAAAATTTTGTATTGAAAAGAGCCCGAATTAGGAGTAAAAAAGAAACACAGAAAAGATATCGACTGTCCCTGGGTAAACTATCGGAAGTTAAAAAGCTTACTTTACAGGAGAGCGATTTGAAGTTTATTTTCTGGAGAACGTTGTCATTAATGATTATGTCTGTATATAAATTTGGTTTCATATTGAGTTTAAGAATCATTAAACAAAAATATGTTTTATTATGCTAGCTACTTTTTATTAAGCTAAAAACAAAAACAAAAAAAGCAAATTTTCAGATTTGAGATTTTATCTAGGGACAGTTGATATTATTTTATTTAGAAACATCAATACTACGTTTTGAAGACTTTCTTACTAATTTCCTAGAACTTGCAATTTTTGAGTTTGGTACTTTGATTCTGTTTTTGAACATTTTTTAAGATATAGGTCTAAGGCTCTAAGGCCCTAGATTATTTTTTAGAGGAGACAAAATTTAAGAATTTTTCCAGCAAGTTTTATAATCTTTTCTATTTGAAGATATTGAGCGTTTACAAGCAAATCTACGTTACGTGCTGATTGTCACGTCAGCGTGTCACTTACTATTCATCCTGCATGTTACAACTATTAATAATAACTAACCCCTTTTCCCAACTTCCCATATGCAAGTGTAATTCATTTCCTGTTATATTCTCTCCGAATTTTAATAACATTACTCATGTCTGTCTAAGACACAAGATGGTCAGGTTACGCTAACTTGAAATCAACCTTCTCTAATAAAATCTGTATAATATATCTACCTCCGAGGGTTAGAACTAAGAGCATGTTCATTAACAGTTGATTTTATGGATTGTGAGAGTATTTAACTTCATAGTTAATGTAGCCATGCGGGTAGTTCAATACACATTTTAATATTATACTTTGTAAACAAAAAAAGTCGTATTCAATTGAAATTCTCGAATCCCGGACCAATACGGGATCATTTCAAACAGAATGAGTGGACGGTTGTTATTATTAAGTCATTAATATACACAGTAACGTATGTCTGTAAAATGGTACCCGCATAGGCGCACGCGTCGCTAATGAATTTTAGAATCGGACCCCATATTGTATTTTTTTTTTTCTGACGTTTGGAATTGACTGCGTGTGGGCACGTTTTGGGTACAGATTAACTGATGTTGCCATTGAATTCCTTTCTTAATTTTAAAAAGTCAGGAGTATTTATTTAGCGCTACACAAAATTGTTGATAAATAAACGTATTTTCTTTCTTTCTTGATGTTTTGCACCGTATTCTGCCAAGTTCCAAATAAAAATATCGTAATATTAGACACTAAATGAAAACGTTAACCTCTAATAAATGAGGAAATTATGCTACCGTAAATTCATTCGCTAATTTAATTTATAATTGACGTTTATTTTACATTAATGGTATTTATTCTATCAATATCAACATAAATTGACATAATATATATTCTGAAATGTTTATTTCTCAAGTGGACATGAATAGGTTCCCACTTCGAATCCATTCAGTATTATTTTTATCGCATCTTAAAACCCACCGAGAGTATTTCTAAAACGATACATTTCTTATACCAGACATTTATATGTTTTTTATTTCAACCATGGGGAATTTATGCCCCTCATGGGAATCACTCGTCGGGATCGTGCCAAAACGTTCCTGACGTATGTAAACAGACCCTAAAATGAAATAAAAAAAGTTAAACCGGAAACTATACTGCCAGTGTCAACACAGTCCTTCTGCGAAACTGCAATTAGCCAGACTGCAATAAAAAAAGTTTGACTTAAGTAAATAATCACTGTAAAATAAAATCCTGTGAAATGTTTGCCGCTTCTGGCAAGACCTTGTCTATTCAATTTTCAACTTTGTATTCCATGTCCTTAAGTTTGTTTTACTATAAAAAGAAATTTATTAGGACAGGCGCTTACTGTTATAAGATATCAATTGAATTTGAAAGTTGCCAGACTTAAAATAGGTTTTTTTTTTTACTTATTTCTTCTGTACAAAAGCTTTAGATTTCTAGGAAACCTCTTAAAAGCGTCTTTGTAAGATTTTATATTAGAGAAAGTCTAAAATGTCTAATTTAAATCGGTTCTGTTAACTTTAACTAAAGTTTTAAACGGTTACCGTTGAGAAACATTCCATTATCAAACTAAACACGTTTATCGAAAAAAACGCCATACGAAAGTGTTATGGAACTACCAACATGGAGTGCGGTGTTACAAAATTCAAATACTAATATTACTTTTTGTCACTCACATTCTTTTATGATAAGGATGAATTACGTAGCTTTCCGTTGCGGTCGCTGACGAAACGATGAGATGTCGCGACCTCCCATAGTTGTTATCATGACTGATAGCGTTATGTGACAACGACCGATAAGACCCCGACACTAGCGTCTCCATCACGATTTATGATTTTTAACGGTCCCACTCTAGGCGCCTTCCTCAAACTTTGGATGGCAAAAACTGTCTAGCTTTTTGTTGCGCAGGAATTCGATTTGTCTGGGACTGTGTTTTGTTGTGTTCGTTATTTTGAAAAGTCTTCCACATTGCTTCAGTTGTTCGGATAATTGCCTGACAACTGTTATTGAGCTTTTCATACAGATAGTCACAATGTCTAGCGGTTTTTTGCACTGCAGCGTTATTGAAATCGGTAAAGATCGTTTCTGGTTCTGAATACGTTTCAATTCATGTAGCATTTAATCAACAATCAAAGGCAAAAAATTGATAAGACAGAAAATCTATGGAATTTTTTACTGACATTAAAATGCTAACGTTACTTTCAAAAAAGAGCAATCGCCCATTAGGTACAAAAACAGGTAAATACAGGTGAGTTATTTGCAAAACTTCGGGCTCTCAGTAAGGCTTAATATTTAGATTTTATGGTCACTTATGGAGTTGTTAGAAAGAGTTCCGGAGCTCTGGAACCCTAAAGGCAAATAAAGGAACGTTGGTGGGTTTTAATTAGTAAAAGTCTGACATTCCCACTCGCTCCACCCAGAACGGAAGGAGAAATTTGAAGATTATCTAGAATGATATATATCATAAAAGATTGTCTCTCTGTTATGCTTCCACGGTTATACTACAGAACCGATTTTGATGAGATTTGGTAAAGAATAAGCTTGAACCTCAAGGATATAGGCTCCTTTTTATTTGTCTTCGACTTAGCGTCCGCAATAACCAGCATTAACGCGAATAAAATCGTGGACAAAAACTAGTAGTATTACAAAACCTTCCCAAAAAATAAAAAAATCGATCATCGTAGGACATGTTACTGTAATAAACGCTATGCATGACTTATTCAATGTTGCCACAGAAATATACATGACGTATGAGGGGCGCTTTATACAGCCACCATTTACGTGATTGACTTAGAGATAAAACAGAAAAAAATTATGAGCCTCGGTGGCTCACTGTAACAACCAATAAATTTATATTGCTTCTAATTTAGAAATGGATACCAGGAGCTTTATTCGCTATCTTTTTTGTAACAAGCCAGGCTTTTATAGGATTAGTGTTTTAGTACGAGTGGTCTATCAGGCTTTGCATATTCTCGCGTCCGAAGCCAGGCTTTATTATTTGCTATAATATCTTACCCCAGGCTCGTCCAGATGCCACGCTGTCATCGCTCTCACATTCAGCCTTTTATGAGCTATAAGGCCTAGCTTGTTACTTCGATGATATCCAGAAGATGTTGCCATGCCAAAACCTTGAGACGGTTAGTAATTGGTCAATTATAATATAATATTCCACAACTATCACACAACGCCATCTAGTCCCAAGCTAAGTAGAGCTTGTGTTATGAGTACTAGATAACTGATAAACATATTTATTATATATTTCTAAATACATACATATTATAGATAATTTACACCCAGACACACAACAAATGATCGTGCTCATCACAAAAACATTTGTCCTGGGTGCGAATCTAACCCACGGCCTCCGGCATAGCAGTCAGGGCAACTGACCACTAGACCAATAGGCCAGTCAAAATTACAAAGAACTTATATTTACTTTATTTACATTATGATCTCCAGAACAGTGACTAAAATTAATTTACTTAATAAGAAAGTATTTTCTGTTTTGTATAACGGGTAGGTCTTGCATAAAATGGCGGGCCTTATTAAATTTTCCAATTTTGAGATCAAAATGAGAGTCGCAAGAAACCTGTAAAAATATTTCATCAAGAGAATGTTTCAAGGCATTATTCATTCTGTGAATTTATTCAACTAAATTACGAAGATTTTGGAATGAAGCATCTTTCTTTGAATCTATTTCATTTGGCAGATTTAAGTATTTCAGCCGCTCCAATTCTCCGGACGGCTAGAAATGTGTAAATGGACGTGACACGTAAAGACTTCAAAAGATGACCGAACGAATGTCTTTTCAACAAATTGCGAGTACTTTCCTACATCACTACAGTCTGTTAAACAGTATAAAGTTCTTAAGAGCGCCCTACCCGAGATAAGTTTTCCATACAACCGCTCTTACGTGATTATGGCGTTATTATACCTCTTCATATCATACTTTGAAAACACAGGTATCTTGTGGGTATTATCTAGGCTTCTGTTAAAGTGTTAAACTAATCCAGTAAAGAACTCTTGAGAATCTGCTATTTTGCGTGAAATTTGATCCTTCATAACGTACTCATATATTAAAAATATAATAATAGAAACTTTCCACATTTAATTGATTGTTCCGAATGACGAATTTATTTCCAAAAACTTTAAAAGGTTTAAAAAAAAGCCAGGCCAGGCCAACAAAGCGTCCAAGCGTTATCCTTCTTTTTTCGCGTTGCCTCTTTATCAAAGTTTACGTTGGATGAACCAACAAGCTTTTAAACCATGCTCACGTTGACGATATACGAAAATCGGAAAACGCCCTCTTAATGTAACGAGACGAGGTTGGCAATCGAAGCGCTGACGACATCGCTAACAATTCCATGTTTCACCCAAGAGTGAATGAACTTGATAAGCAGCTAAAAGAACAGCTTATGACGTCACTAAAGAATAAACAGCGAGCCTCTAAATTGGGTACTTATCATTAATTTTAAAACATGTCTGGTACGTAATCCCGCGGTTCACAAACTGGCGTGTGTATGAGGTCTAACGAGCGAAGCGTTTGACGAACGATGAATACTACGGGCGAACAAGCTGTCATTTATTAACGGAATTGACCTGGCATTCTAAAGCGAGGGGCCGAATTTATGTTCAGTTTCCTTTCGACGGAAGAGTAATCACGATAAAGCAAAGAGATTTACATTGAACCTCTTTAGGATAAACCGTCCGTTTGTATGAGCCCTCTGATCTCTTAAATCTGCTAAATGAACAGGTTTGTCAGAAGTTGTCGGGTCGGAGCCAAGGGCAGGGCAGACAATGTCACTTCTACGTGCCTTTGAACCCAGAGAGGTAAATAAACTAAATACTCATCGTATTAAATAGAGTGCGGTTTCGTTACGTGTAAGAGCTTATTAATTAAAATGTCTGATGTTTTTTGGTTTTTTTTTTTTACACGAAAAATAACGGTTTGCGTGTGTAAACGTTGTTGTCGAAGTATGATTTTACACAAATTAAAAATTTACATATAATTTGATTCGTTGAAGCTTTTATTTTTCGAATTAATGTTTTTGTACAGCAAAATAAAAAAACAACACTAACTGCTGCCAGCGGATTGGCACGGGTAATAGAAAATTATCCCAATGAAACATACTCCCGAGATAAAAAGTATCCTATGTGCTGTTCCAGGACAAGGTCTACTCATGTACAAAGTTTAATCAAAATCCATTCAGCTGTTCAAGCGTAAAGAAGTAACAAACATACACACACACACACAAACATTCGCCTTTATAGCGTTAGTGTGATTTTGAATGGACTGGATTGGGATATTTTCGTTGTTGTGGCAATTTAGAGATGATGTCAAACTCTTCACGCTGAAAAAGCTGAAAGGATTTCGATGAAACTTGGTACATGAATAGACCATGTCCTGGAATAATATATAAGATGCCTATTTTTTATCTCGAGAACATTTACCCTTGGCATATTTTTCTATTATCACGCGACCGAAGTCGCTGACAGTAACTAGTAATATTTAAATATTTCGCAAGAAATCGAACGTTGTACGCACGATCTTGACATTGACATGATTCCGTTTGACACGTTCATCTGACACATGTATTGATGCTTCGTTACATAGTCATGTTCCCACAGCTCCCGGCTGCGTTGGGCGATCGTTGTAGATTGCCATATGTTTGTGTTCCCGCGTGCGATGATGCGGCCCGCTGCTGCAATGAACGACGAACGCCCAACGCGCCGCGCCTCCGTAAACACGATCTTTGTACACTGTCTAACAAGCCACATAAAACTGTCAATAGAAATGTAATTTGTTTCTGTTTGAGAGCTATATCAATGATCATTCAATTATCGAGGTGCGAGGCGACAAGGCTTACAACTGAGTTGAACCATAAACATTTTCATATTGTCAATTTTATCTGATTCTAGATGGTGCCCGCGACTTGTTCCGCGTCAGACTCATAAAACAGCATAATATCATTTGATCACAATTTCAAGAAGTTTTTTTAATGCAAAAAAAGAGCCCAAGTTACGAGTACTACCTGGGGCTCTGGGGAGGTAGGAAAATGCATACCAGGGCCCCGGATCCAAGGCAAGGAAGGAACAGGGTAGGTTTTTAGTCAGTAAGAGTCTGACACTATTTCCCGCTCCGCCCAAGGGCGGGATTTGTCATTGGATGATTTTACCTACCATAAAAAAAAAACCTTATCTACCAGTAAAAGTCCTGTCAAAATCGTTCAAGTTGTTTCGGTGATTAGCCGGAACAAACAGGCATTTGATTTTTTGTAATAGGTATATAGGAAATTACGAGTAGGTTTAGAATATACTTTCATAAGCATTTATAAAAAAAAAAGGTTTTGTTGTTACAAACAGACATTTCAATTTTATTTATAAGTACATTTAGACAGATTAATATACTAAATCATTAGTTTTAAAGTTGTCATATTCCTAATATTGTGTTCAAATTACACATTACTATTTATAGCCCAACTTACTGATTAGCAAGTCCATTGTTTGGCAAATCGCATCATTCAAATTCTTTGATCACGATGACCGGATGACAAGGTGAAGATGTAAAAATTTTAACCAAACGCCTGTGACGAAGCATACATAAATGATTTAGGATTGTTTAGCTTACTTTGGTAAGGAAATTATCGTGCAAAACATACGTTGACTCCGTGCGTCAATGCGTGAATATTTCGACGCCACAAAACATCTCCATTATTATTAAAATGCAAATGTAATTCAAGGTTAAACGGACGCACTTCGTTATGATTTTTGCCACTGATAAAACTAAGATTAATACTGACATACGTCGAATTAATCCGACAAGTATTTTCGTGTCCAATTCGCCAGGGTTTTATATTTACGACCAAATAGTCCCATCACATTTAACTCTTCAATTTCCATTGGTGACGGAAGAGCTGTCGACGGAGCATTTTGGTCGTAAATGTACGACCCTACCCTGGCGAAATCCGGGGCTTGGTTCACGCCATGCTCCGGAGCGAGGAGGAGTGGCAGGCAGTCGCCTCCTTTTGCGAAGCAGTAATGCTAACAAAGGAGGAGGCCGACCGCATCAGGCAACGGCGCACACGCCGCCGCCGCCGCGGCCGGGATTCCGATCCCGATTTCCGGCCACCGTAGGCGCGGGCTCGCGGATGGCGGGCAATGGGTAGCTCGCTGTCCGTCCGTCCGGTAACAGACCGGTCCGAGCTCAAGTCGTCTACGGCGCGCACTGTTCCCGCGCGCCTCAAGGAGTTGTCAGCAAACTGTAGAGGCCCAGCAGGGTCGAAGCCTACTGGGGCCAAAGGTTATGTGAAAATATCACTAAGGGCCCTGAGACAAAGGCAATGAATGGAACAGGGTAGGTTTTTAGTCAGTAAGAGTGTGACACTATTCCCGCTCCGCCCAAAGGCGGGATTTGTCATTGGATGATTTTATCTACCATAAAAAAAAACCTACCCTGGCGAAATGGACACTAAAATATTGGCGGATTAATCCGACGTAAGCAGTAAAAGGGTTATAAATGTTATAATACGAACAGCGCCTGGAGTGTCATGTAATTTTGCAACTAAGACGGCTATTTGCAATTTTGTAACCACTTGGTCGGATAACTGCAGCTGTACCGCCATAAAGTGACCTTCATTGGTGCCTTATCTCCTCCATAGTTTACTGTCAAGGTGCACCTCAACATTGTACTATATTTCCTACATTAATATTTATTACGTAAATTATTGTGTTTTGTTTTAGAGTTATAGTCGGGCACTTCAGGCAATGTTACTACTCGAAACGATTCTATTTCTGTGATTTTTTATTTAGTTGTGTTTACGAATCAAAAAATATTGTCCTTTCAAAACATTTCTAATTATAAGACTCTATAAATAATGTAAAGACCTAATTTAATGTAGTACGATTTGTTTATTCATTCCGTTCATTGAGATAAGTCGGTCTGATGAAAGATTTCATACTCGTCAAAACTGAAATCTGAGAATGTTATTAAGTTTAAATAAGAATTCTTGCGTAGCATTTGTATTAGTATCAACGATTTATATTTTTATATGAAAAATGTAATAAAAATAAATTCGTGCCGAAATATTTTCTTTATGCCTCCAGTCTAGCCAAGACACCATCGAAATCCACTTTGGGCGTAATTTTCTCACACTAATTTCAGCCACGCGAGCTTTGCCAAAATGCTTTTGTCTAGTTTTCTGAGAAAGTTCACTGCACTGTTCGTGTGCCCTCTGCGTAGAAAATTAGGTTTTTCAACTTTCTACACTGTTATAAATAAAGTGTCGGTTCGTGCATTCACCGCCGTTATGTTTTTTTTTTTTTTCGAATTGTCTGTTATTACACTTTGCATGCAACTTAGTTTTAACCTGTCGACTCTTTTGTATTTCTTTATTTTTTTAAATTTATCGTCTGTTGTTTTTAATTACGAAACTTCGAATTTAGGGAGTAGTGTAGAATAGATTGGGTGTGCTGATAATAATTTTTAATTAGTTTTCTAGAAGGTTTTGTACCTAGGTGTGTGCGATAGTCTCATTTGTTTGTAGAAATGGAAATAACGGCAGTGGTGTTAAGAACTTTTTTTTTTGTTTCGAAATCAACCAAATTAACACATTTTTCGTAAGGGTTTGTTCAAGTTCAGAATGTGAACCTTCTGAACCTACTTACAAAACACTAGTTGAAAAATCTCTTCTATATCAATATCTTCACAATATCTAATATAGCAATATCTTCTTATATATACGAGTATTATTATATATAAAGATAAAAGTAGAATTGATTGAAACCTCTTTTATATCAATAATGAAATTATTGTGATAATTAAACCTAAATCCAAACCAACTTAACACCCAAAAAAAAAAATATCGCAAATCTAACCCTCCAATACTAAAGGTAGCCCACGTAACCGTAAAAGCCCGCATTTGGCTAAAGATCTCGCCGCATTCTGCATTGCAGCTGTGGGTGGTTGGCCGCTGCAAAATTGTTGTTTATGCGCCACCAGCGCCTCCCCGCGGCCACCACTGAAATTATACCACGATGCATTACCGAAGCGATGCGATGTTGTTTACTGAAACGTTTACCTATAGGTTTTACGGTTCGACAGTTTTGTAGCTGCATTTGAGGGTTAGGTTTTTATCAATTTTGTTTTTAATTAGAAATTATGCCTGATTGACCACAGAATTTCATGTTAAGTGGAATGTAGTGACTGAAATATGGCGACAATGAGATCATAGAGGATATTTGAAATGAGATGATATTAAATAAGTTCTAAATAGGGGCAAAATTTTCAAATTAATTATGATGTCAACTGTAAATATTTTTAATATACTTCGCATGAGCTAAAAATGATAAGTAAACTTGGAAAATAAAATCCATAACGAGACAATCGATAGATCAACGACTCACGGACAAATATAATTTGTGTGTGCGAGTGACGTCGGAGGACACACCTAGTCTAGTCGTCTGACGCATACATGTGTTTGTGAATACACATTAGAAGAAAAACTAACAAAGGTCGTTACACTTATGCCATATTTTTTGTTTGTTCTCCTATGTTAATGAGCACTTACTCAAAATTATAATTTCCATACTAATTATTTATTTTTAATTACCCCTAAATCCTCACGTCCAATTAAGTCTTTAAAATCATGTCACACTTGACGGAAACCCGCGTTACGAAGTACACATGAGAAAACTAATTGAATAACTCGACAAAAAGCGTAATTGTATTTTGAACTTTAATTGATTAATTTAAAGTTGAATGTTGCATGTAATGCCGCGTCACAAAGTGTAATAGTAGGTGTTACTGTACACTGAATGTTTGCCCATCACTTGAGCGTTGATTTCGTAATTATCCTACTGGTGTAAGTTGACCTATTATTCTTCATGCAAATGTTTATTTTTAGTTATGGTAGGTGGGTCAGGTTGAGCTGGTGTTCAAATACGTGGAAACTTCGTCCATCCATCATGTCGGCATGAAACTGTGTGAACGGCTTATGTGAAGATAACGTATCGGTCGGTTACCGAACGGAATTTGAATGAACATTTTTTTTTTGTTGAATTTCGAACGTGATAATTCACAATGAAAATGTTTTTTGGTTTTAAAGTTAAATACATATTTAATTTTCTCTATGATTTCCTCATGTAACTAAGTAAAAAAAAAAAAAATTGCCTGAATGCGAGTCGGACGCGAAGGGTTCCGTATTACAATATTAAAATCGAGCAAAAGACGCCTATTAGTGTTTGTCGTATTGGAACCTACTTTAATTTTTTTAATTTATTTTAATTTAATTTTTTTGTAAAGGTTAGGTTAGGGATTACACATTGCGTGAAAACTTCCAACTTTTTAGGGTTTAGGAGGTCTAGCTCACTGACAGACGGACAGATGACTGGCCTGTTGGTCTAGTGTTTAGTGACCCTGACTGCTATGCCGGAGGTCGTGGGTTCGATTCCCAACCAGGACAAATATTTGTGTGATGAGCACGATCATTTGTCCTGTGTCTGGGTGTTATTTATCTATAATATGTATGTATTTAGAAATATATAAGTATGTTTATCAGCTGTCTGGTACCCATAACACAAGCTCTGCTTAGCTTGGGACTACACAGTGTTGTGTGATAGTTGTGGAAATATTATATTATTATTCTTATTATATTATTATAGATAGACAAATAGACGGACAGTGGAGGTCACCATTAGCACTCTTCGGGTACGGAATCCTAAAAATAAACCCGCGTAATATTACACAATATCAAATTATCATTGTTAGATCTTTCAAATTTTATTTAAATAAAACCATCAATTAATGGCTTTTTATAGCCTTTACGTTCACAGGTTTCTATAATTAATATAACCAGTCGTTAAATTTAACTAGTAAGGTATTATTTTAATGTTGGATAATAAATAATTGTCACTTATGAATAGTTATGAGCGATTTTTGGAATAAATTCCTGAACTGGGAACGTTCCCGTGGTTTCGGTATCCGAAACCAGAATTCCAAGTTTTTAATTACGCGTTTTGAATATTAAATTAGGGTACATTGTCAAGGTTTTATTTTCATGACCATTTTGTTTAATGATCCATCGACATGATAAAATCTGTGGTCGTTTTTTGCTTTTTGATCTACTTCTATTAGACAAATAAATTGATAAACCCACTTGTTATTACCGACCTTTGTAACGCCACAAATAGTGTTTTTTTTTTTAAATAATGTTGGATCTAACCGCCTTTATATGTTTAATGTTTTTTTAAACAAATATCGCCTTACATTATTATAATCAGAAAATAGTTTCAGTAATATCTATGGATGATTCTTTCCCTTGAGATGAGACATAAAGTAATGGTGATTATAAAATGCATATGAATATACCTATACGTAATTTTAACTTTTATTTATTTTGTTATTGTTAGGCTCCCGCTTGACCACTACCTCACCTGATGGTAAGCTATGATGTGGTTGACAAGGGAACCCGCTTGCCTAGAAGTAACCAATTCACACTTGACTGGAAAGATCCTTTCAGAAAACACACATACCTAAGAATACTTGAGTTATCCCAGTCTTGTCCCTAAATTAGATCTATTGGTAATTTTAATCCAACAGTCCATCAAAATAAAGATGGAGGTTTGAACAGAGATCCGACTAACTAAAACAATTTTCAGTAGTTTAGGTACTCAATTTCTATTTCAACGAAATGTCATCATCATCGTTTCAGCCAAAGGACGTCCACTTTTTGACATAGGCCTCCCCCAAGTGTTGCCACAACGAACGGTCCTGTGCGTCTCGCATTACCGCGACTCTCACCAGATCATCGGTCCACCTTGTGGGAGGCGAAACGACGAACGGAATGTTTCGCAATATTCTTCAAACCCTGCACTGAGTTCGCATGGTGCGTTACGGTCCGGTTCTCTTTGAGACGAGGCCTGAGTCCTAGCATTGCGAACATTACCTATAAGGCTGATTGCTCTTATGCTTATTCTTCAAATCACAGTGGGCCCTAACAGAATACTAGCGCTGCGTCGCCGGCGCCATTTTGGTCTCGCTCAGATTTTAACTTTCTTTTTTCTTCCCTATGTATTTTTAATTTATACGAATGTGTGTGGCACGAATGAACATTTTTTTTTCTTTCTTTTATAATGTCTTAAACTCAAAACATGATTTTTATGTCTGCAGCAATCCTCACGGTTACGGTTACCAAGCAGATAAGCCGCTCACTAACTATCCGTAATCGATCAGTAATATTCCATTTGGTTGTTTCAGATTCTACGAGTTCAATAGCCGATAAAGTTCCCTCGATAACATGTGAGTTTTTAACATATATTTCTGGCATATTGATAGTATTTTTTTTCAGACAGTCTGTTGCCATGCGGCTTGAGGAAGTCATAGCTAAAAGTTATCAACCACACTGCTTGATATTGAGAATTTCTGAAAGAGAAACCGGGAGACCGTGGTCTTGCAACGTAAAAGGGAAGGACACAAGTGTAGTTAGGTCAGTAAAAATCTGACAAAATCTCCCGTTCCATCCTATATTATCCACTCAAAAATAAAAACGGATTGATCTCGCATTATTATATATTAGAGAGTTGTCATTGTTTTATTGTTAGGTATGTATAACTCTTTTTCATTCTTTCTCTCAAAGTAAAGTAATGCTAGCAGTGTTCGATCCTTGGATTGGTGGCCATTCATCTGGTAACTCTCTGTGTCACAGAAAGAACGTTAAGCTGTTTGTCTCGTCTGCAAAACTGATGGGGCCCTCTAGTGTCAACATCTGCTAGGACTGCGAGCTTTACAACTTTCACAGTTTCACAAATCACCATGTAGTCCCAAGCTAAGCAGAGCTTGTGGTATGAGTATTAGACAACTTATAAACATACTTGTATATTTCTAACCAGTCACAGGATAAAATATGATCGTGCTCATCACACAACGGTTTATTCTGAAGAGCTATCGTAATCCTGGAATGCACAGGTCAACTTAAGGAATACAGGTACATAGGTTATGGTTGACACTCACTCTCACTCCAGAGTGGGAGGAATAATCTGATGATTTCCCAACTAAAGAAAGCTGTTGGTCCCGCCTGTCATTTGTAGAGCTTTAACTGGTAACCTAGTAACTGGGTTGTGGCGGTCAGATAGGCCGTCGTTCCATGCTTCTGGTTAAACTGGAAGCCCCAACGTATTGGATAAAGGCTAGTGTAGGGGCCAGTTAGGGCTGAAGCCTTCCAGGCTACGGATTGTTCGAAGGAGTCATGGCAAGAAAGGACTACCCATCGCCACAGTCGTTTACATTTCGGGGAGTGGGCGTTGGAATTGCACAATTTAATTGCACCAAGTCCGTTCCATCGGACATTCCACCCGTACGTACAAAGCATTTTAGGAACACACTCATTATGCGTACAGCTAAGGAGTGAAATTCCCTGCCGGAGTTAGTGTTTCCTGAAAGCTACAACCTAGGGGTCTTTAAGTCAAGCGTGAATAGGTTACTTCTAGGCAAGCGTGCTCCATCGTCGGCCACATCATCGCTTACCATCTGGTGAGATAGTGATCAAATGCGAGCCTACCAATAAAAAAAAATTAATGGGTGGGTTTTAGTCAATAAAAGTCTGAGATTCCCTACTGCTCCACCCAGAGCGGGAAGTAGTTATTTGATAATTTCCCTACGTAAAATGGCAGATTGTTATAGTTGCTATGCGGCTTGTGTTATTAATAGATTTGCGATTGCTAACGTTTGTTGAAACTTTTGCGTAACTATGCCTATTATTATGTTGTTGGCTGACCTATCCCACTCCTGGGAAGAGTTCAGTGCTCCTATATTTTTGGTCTTTTTACTATTTTCTACAGTTCCTGGCTATTTCGATTACGCGCTCGCTATCAACGGGATGGTACTGTTGTCGCAGTGGTCAAGAGATTAGCTGCTGCACTGCATGTCGTGGATTCGATTCCCGTACGGAACAAATATTTGTGTGGCCTACATATTTTAGTTCCAGGTCTGAGTGTTTTGTGTATGTAAGATTACATGTTTGGTAATGCACTCACGATACAGGAGTAATTTCTTTTGTATAGCAACATTTTTTAAAAAGAAAGAAAGAAGAAAGAAAATGGTTTACATTCAACAAGTTGTTCGATTGCTGCCTGACACCTGACCTGGTGATCAACCACTTCTAAAAATATACTTCTCAATGATTGTTACATACTTTCAAATGGATCATATTTTGTTCTTATTACTACCCAATTGATTAGGTATCTTTGTCATTCGAATTTGAAACAGACGGGAGTGCTATGAAACTAGTTTTTTTATGCCACTTCTGGGCAAGTCTATTGTTTTACCGCACTAATATAAGTTGGACAAAAATGGCGATCGACCTTCTATGCGCAGTAACAGATTTTCGGGTCGCAACCGAAGTGCGGCACAGCGGGGTGCTGCGCGTAACCATAGCAACGGCGGCCATTTTAGTTCAATTTTTTGCCGCATAATATACGCATCTAGATCTTCTCGCGACCTCTTTTTTGGCCGTCCTTGACGGCACTTTCCATTCGCAGGAAACCACTGAATGGAGACTTGCCCAGCGGTCACTCTTGATGGATCTAATTATTTTCCTTGAATTTTAGAGCATCGGACTATGTCCGCCTTATTCTAAAACGCGATCTAAAATAGTTCCGGGATTTTTACTAGGTTTAAACCTAGTAATAATCTCGAAAATTACATTTAGATCGCGTTTAATCTGTATTAAACCTAGTACTAGTCCCGGAACTATTTTAGATCGCGGTTTTGAATAAAGCGGTGTATGTCCAAGGATAAAATATTCCTTCCCCGGTAGCCATCTTGTTACTTCATCCATAATGATCGTATTTTTTGATACCTTCGTCTTTCTTCGTATTAGCCCTTGTCCGTATGAAAACGAAATTAGTAGAGTGTAGTATGTAATTTGATGCATAGTATGTTGTTGATGGTTAAAAAAACGTGTTATTAGTGCGACCATCCGTGACTGGAACTGTATTTAATTTTGTGTTTGTATCTAAAACGTAGCTGTCATCAGCCTCTTCAGTTAAGTAATTACACTAATATTATAGAGGCGAATATTTGTATGTTTGTTGCTTCTTTATGCTCAAACGGCCGAACGGATTCAGATGAGTGTTACACGGGAAGAACATGTCTGCGAAGTAAGACATAGGATAATTTTTACCCCGGGAGTATGTCCTTTGGGTCTATTTTCAGGGCAGAGCAGAGTTATGAGTATACATGTAGATAGATGAAGAGGGAGATAGAAAAGTTGGATAGATTGTGCGAGGAGTGATATGAGAGAAAAGAGAGTTTCTTTTACGTTTATTAAACAACGACATTATTACAATCATTTTAACGTAAATATAGCATCACAAACCATCGCGGGTTTAACAGCGGTATGTTAGAAGCGACAACTCGGCGCCAAAACATACTTTTAGGCGAAGAGTACATGTACAGTATGTCACCGAAAAATTTCAAACGCCGTAAGATTGTAAAATATCGCGAGAAATTGTAAACTATTTTCTCTAATTTTTTGTAATCTAAATTAGGGAGCTTGGTCACTGTAATGACAATGACGCTCCATCAAAGCCTTTGTTATAACTTTCTCTAATTAAGACACGGTTATGTTACAAACTAATTAATTTGGATGTGATTTATTGTGTACAAAACAATTTTTTCATTATAAATTGAGAAATCATAATTTAATAAAGTTTTATTACAATCATACGGAGACCGCAATTTTCCGGTGACATATATAATACATAGGTCATCATTCAAAAGATACTTTCTAGATCGTATTGCAATCTAGAAAGTATCCCTTCAACACTCTTAAGCAGTTTTTAACAGTTAGTGATAGCGTGACGGGTGACAGGACAGAGTGGAAGAAAAAATCGTGTTACGCAGACCCCAAGTAATATGAGACAAGGGTAGGAAGAACAAGAAAAAAATTTCAAGGCAGAGTCATTGGTAGAGGCTAGTGAGAGTTACATGGATCACTGTTCATTCCATTATTGCATTATTTTAACTAAAAACAACTTTAGATTTAAGGTGTAGGAAAAAGTTATTGTGTTTATTTTCAACTAAGTAATTTAAGAAGTTGAATGATCAGTGTTCATTCCATTAATGCTTTATTTTAACGAAAAACAACTTAAGATTTCAGGTGTTTTTTTTCTGTTAATTAGTTTACACACAAACCAAATAATTCGTTGTTGACTCATACATTTTTAGAAACATGATCAATGCCAACTGCGATACGAATATGTGGCCAAAAAATTTAAGTCGTCATTCCTAAAATATTTTTTTCTAAAACAATAAACATAACTAAAATAGTGTATAGACATGTAAACTGCCGTGGGAAATATAATATTGGGACGCATGCTAAAATCATAGTCAGGGTGTTAATTTCCGTTGGAGATAAGCTAATCTAAACTATGAATAATTAAATATAGGATAAAGTTACCAGAACGTTTCTGTGGGACTATTCCATAACTTGTTACCACGGTCGCCATGTTAATGTTCTTCTTTATAGGGTTTTAATTAAAATTTGAATTGTTTAATGTTAGACTTAGTTTTGTAGTTAGATAAACAGTATTGTTAAAAAAAAATACTGGTCAAGAGCGAGTCGGGCTCGCACACTGAGGGTACCGTACAAACTAAACTTAAGTCTATAGTTTAATTCCCAAATCGAGTCTCGAAAGATTTTTCCGAATCGATAAAGTTTTTTTTTGTGACGTAATTACAAATGAACAGTTTTCAGACTTATTTCTATATTTGTGCTAACATAACCTTGCCTCATGCCAAATTTCAAGATTCTAGGTCAACGGATAGTAGGTACCCTATGAATTTTGATTCCTTTGAGAGTGTCGAAATATACTGATGATTTCACACTCACACAGATATAAAGGTGAATGTTTGTGTGTCTGTATAATGCACATTCGTCTTCCCCTTGTGCGCTCCTTCGCATGTGCGCTTTCACACCTGAACTTATTTGGAAGAAATTTGTCATACGGATAGACCATGTCTTAGTAGCACATATAATTCGTTTTATTCCGGGGTATTTTCCCTTAGTAATGTTCTACTTACACGCAGGCGAAGCCGCTGTCAAAAGCATATGTAATATTTTATAATCTAATTACCCCTAACCTACCACAGTTACAAAATACTTTCACGTAAATTCCATAAAGCTGATTGGCATTATTGCCTTTTTCTTGGTAATAATAGTCCGATGGTATCTGGATCCGTTATCTCAGCATGCCATAAATCAGCCGACTGCAAATTTAGCCTTTCGCAGAACTGCCCATTGTGGTGCATGATGGATGACCACCGTGGGGCAAAATGGCGCAGAGTGGGGCCACAAGGAACTTACGCTGGGTTTTCCATTGCGAACATCTATTTGTATTGTACCTATATATGGTTGTTTTCTTGAGGAGTTGTTGACTTTGGTGATGTTTGGTGTAATCAATATTGTAATTTGTCTATTTTAATAGTAAACAATGAATGAATATTAATCAGTCGTAGGCTGGTGTACCGTTCGTAATTTATATTCTGATTCGTAATTCATTATATAGGCGTAGGAATGAATTTAGTCCCACGACAATCGCTATTTCGCACCAACATTGGTAAAATGTGACTTTTGCGACCTCACACATACTATATCACGCATTCTACATCGTAGGTTACAAAAATCAAAATCAAAATCAACTCTTTTATTTCAAATAGACCATTTACAGGCACTTTTGAATAGTCAAAATGTCGGTCAGTCAAAAAAAAAGTGAAGCTAAATTGCACGTTCCAAAGCGTAGATCTCTATGGAGAAGAACGTGCAAGAAACTCCATGGACACTCTTTTAAAATCATTTTAAGTG
The DNA here is from genome assembly GCA_958295575.1 of Leucania comma. Lineage (NCBI taxonomy): Eukaryota > Metazoa > Arthropoda > Insecta > Lepidoptera > Noctuidae > Leucania > Leucania comma. The sequence continues at coordinate 20,816,041 of OY282478.1, read as the reverse complement.
TTACAATAATCTTGGTTACATATTTCTTGTCGCTACAATTATGTGAGCACCATGTAGAAAAGTAGTGAGAAAAAAAAAACTACTGTGGTACTACTTACTGTGGTGTATATAGAAACAGAGTTATCAGAAATTAATGTTTAAATGAACCACTTGGAACACAAACTGCACTCACCCTCCGCAATCTAGCTAAAAAGTCAAACAATGCAGCAGATTTTATCTTCAACCACCCTATGCGGCGTGCCGTACCTAGCTGTGTCGGGGATAACGGCTCCTCGGTGGGGCAATATGGCTAGCGGCTAATAGCTGCGACATGACACCACCGCACGTTCTTCTTTGTGAACGTGCCAATTCATAAGGACTGTTCTATCGAGGGTGCGATGTTCTGTTGTTTCAGTAAGTGGGTTAACGGGCGGATTTTGAGTTTTTTTTTTTGGTGGTGTTGTCTTGCGGATTTTTTTGTTAATAGCTGCAGTTTTGGAAGCAACCGCTGTCTGTACATGCTCAAACTTTATTTATGCTTATAGCTACATGGCGTAGAGAATGTCTTGCTACACAAACCATTATCTACTAGTCAACCTTTGTGTACCATATACGCACTAAATATTTTAGGAACACTTTCATCTTGCGTACCTACACATAAGGATTAAAAAGTGAATAGGTTACTTCTAGGCAAGCGTGCCCCATCGTCGACCACATCGTCGCTTTCCATCAGCTGAGATAGTGGTCAAGCACGGGCCTATTAAAATTAAAAAAGAACCTTTCGGCCGCATCGACCATCTGAATTATGCTTTCTGTTCTATTAACCGAACTCTTAAAAGTTCTTCTTCTAAAACCAGAGGAATAGGAACTGAGTTAATCATAAACTTAAAATCAGTTCGTGGTTCTTCAGATATAATTCTATAAATTCTATAGACCTTTACTATACCGTCAAGTCGCGGTTATCCGGCCGGCACTAGGTGCGGCGTGCATGGGGAGGGGCGGAGATTCGTATCAGATGCATTGTTTCCCTTTCGAACTGTCACTTAGGGGTAGCACTAACGGTTTTTGCTCGATATTGCGAGCGTGTGTGCGAAATTTAGCAATATGGCGACTATATTGAGGAACTTTTTCATCACCATTCAATTCTTTCCAGGCATAGACACCGAATATTAAAGATCCTATCTTTGATGGATGTCAATTTCAAATAATTTTTATTCACGTAACTGTATAAAAATGTAAGGAACAGCTGATTTTTTTAAGTAGGTTAAAAGATGAAAAAGATGAAATTGATTCTTACCTTAGGGACTGGCCCGTAATGGTTGAAAACTGATGTGTATGAAAATGGGAGATGGAGGCCTTTGCACAGCAGTCGAACATATCTAGCCAATTACTGCTGGGATACTGCTAGAAAAATACAGTTTATATGAATATTCTTTCTTTGAGACGGTTCATTATAATGTCACCTTATTCCCGTATTGCCATCTTCTAGTTATTTTGTCATATGAATCCATTTCGACAGATTCCCAAGACAACAGAATTACGTGACTATGTTTTATATTACCGTTACGAACCTTCGAAGGCTCGCCTAACGACGTGAAGCGTGATATCATCACCAACTATTTGTAAAACATCATTGTCAGCACTATCCAAGATACCTTATTTTTCCTTGACAAGGTAATGAATAATGTATTCATTGATAATATGAAAGCTCATTGCTTATTTACTCGAGCTCACCCGCCTTCCGAGAATTCCTCGCGTCATCGCCCATAGTTTTAATTCGTATGTTTCCATTGATTGGAGACGTTGAGGCTATGAAGAAATTACAATATTGTGTCGATTATGTTTGTTTATTATTGTTGTTGATCGATCAGACTTTGTCAGCTTTGATAGATTAGTTAGACACTTAACTGACTGCTTGTGTTTCAAATTAAGTTCCTGCTGATTATAGTTTCAGTGTCTTAAGGTGCTTTCTTTTTTAAAGTCGCCGGCGGTATGTTGAACTCCGAACTAGTAAGTTTAATCCCGAACGCAGTGAGGGATTTTTTATAATTAACTCCCGAGCACCGCGAGGGGTAGAAAAGTAGAGTATCCAAGACGGGGACAGCGTTGTCCCCGTATTGGATGCTCTACTTTTTACACCTTCTCTGAGATATTTCACCTGGAGCAAACACATGTAACACTATATTCGATTGTATTGCATTTTGTTGATTCCACAGTGCCATAAGAAGCAATCAATGTGCTGTACGCCGCTGTATTAATTCGACATATTAATTTACAAAAAAAAAAAAAAAATAACTAGAAAAAATGATATTGTGTTATTAAGTTTCGCACTGTATGCTTGGTTCTTCTCCCTCACTGATGTAATGCTCGAGTCTGTAATATTACATTACAGGCAAATTCTCCATGTGATCCCAGCAAGTTTTAGTAAACCTATAGAGGTATCCAAAGCGTCCTGTAAAACTCCACTAAAAAGGGAGGATCCTCCGACGTGACGAGTGTTGTCTAGCCCAGTAGTCTCCATAGTAGCTTTCGGACTGTTGTATGTGTTCCTACCGTAATTTAAAATTTTTGAATTTTAGTTCTTATGTGGTGACATAGATGTCGCTACAACCCTAATATCTTTTCCCTAAACGAGAAAGGGGCTATATTTCAAACAAATTGACGAAAACACTTATTATGCCCACGATATCGATGGCTGATTGCTTTCATACATGATGTTTATTTGACAATTTATTGCACCACCAGAAGTCATATGGCCGCCAGCCCTATTGCAATTTACTTCAAGTACTTACAATTTTCCCCTTGTTCACTTTGTCGTTTGTGAATAGGAATGCGATCTCCTTCCATGGGGTGAATAAATTCCATACATCTTTGGCCAACGTACTTTTAACGGTTCTCTAAGTATTATTGCGTGTTTTTGTTATGAAAATGATGTGTATGAGTTATTTTTCTGGGTGAGCTTTTGAATTGTGTGGGCTAAGTTTTTTTTTTTGTGAAATATAATTGAGGCTTTCACTAGTTAAATGGGGAGGTTTATCGTTGTTTATTTATGTGACTTGAGTTTAAAATACAATGAGGTTTAAGTGGTAGTTCAAATGTATGTGGAACTAGTCTGATTTATAGTATACTCTGGTATCTGATTCACCAACCACATGGAAAGAAATAATGAAAAAGAAATGCATTTAAGTATTTGAGACTCGCACAGGACAAACTATAGAATAAAATAAGCATGTTAATAATCATTAAACTAACTTATAAACAAAAAAAAAACATTATGACAATACTTTTTTAAAAAGAGAAAAAAATGGCATGTACGTGGCCAAAAAGGCTCGTATCTCAACATAAACTGCGATATTTAAAAAAAGAACACTGCGCTTGTATTCTGATAGGGCCAGTGGTGCTGCGGACCAAGAACTTGGATATATTCTATCCGTATAAACTATCTAGATTATCGCTAAGTACGTAACACCTATGTTACCGGAACCCTTGTTCATTAGGGGCCATTAAATCGTCATATACATTACTATCAATACGTTCCTCATCTACTTTGATCTCGGCATGCGACGTGAGGGGTTCACTGATGGCTCGCATATATGTTGCGCTATTTTAGTACCCGATGAACTAACACGCCGATCAAAAAGTTTCTTCATTCCCCACTGGCCAGTACGATATAGTTATTTATTTACAAATGCCGTAGCCAGTAATAAAAACATCGTAAACATTCTAGCGTGTCTATTGTAAAAGCAATAGCACTGTTTTTACGTCTGCACGGAAACGTACACTCAGATCCATTAATATGTAAGATTTTGCTTGGCTATAAATCTGGTAAGCCGATATGTGGGCAATCTATAAACAACTGTTCAGTGAAGCACAGAGTATTTGACAACTGAACTCGTTTGATCTCTCTTCAGTTTTGTTTTTGTCCGTTTTCTTGCGCAAGTCTGCAGTATAATTAAGATTATGTTCGAACAGTGCGGTAATCTCGTTGTATTATTCAGTAATATCCATGCGAGCTTCAATCGGAATATTATTGAAATTTTAGTTTTTTTTTTAAATCGGTATATTACTTAGAAAAACATTGATTTCTGGCATTTCATGTAATGTACTTTTTGTTGTGTTAGAAGAATAGTATAAGGCGTGAAACACCATTGAGGTAATGACGCTTGGCTACCGTAGTAACCTTATCTATATTTACAAATACAAGAACATTGTTACCGTACTATAAACTACGTGTGTAAATCGGTTAGAAACACGTGTAGTTTAGAAATACTAGAACAATACTAGAGCCGGGTTGATTCAAAGCGTACTACTTACGTTACGTTCGTTAAAGTTTGACGATTGCGTCCGAAACGAATTGTGATTGTGTATGCCAACTTCTGTTCAGAGTATTACTTCACTTCTTGACTATACATTTTATGCCCTGATGTACTCGAGTCGTCGACGGTGTGTATTGGTCTACGCGCGCCTCAAAGAGTTATCATCAAACCGTAAGGGCCCAGCAGGGCCGATACCACAACACAACAACTACACAACCAACAAAACAACAAATCCTCCTCCTCTATTGATCCGGTATTCTACACAATACCTAGACAATGTATAAAATACGGTTTTAAGTAAGCCTTTTATTTTCAGGTGGTGATAAAAAAAAATAACCCAAACCTAACCTGTCCGTGTCGGAGTGCCATGACATCACCTCCTTCCCTGTTCTCGTCTTTTACACACATTACCGGCTGCGCATTCGGTATCGTATATTCGTCTGTCGTCTTAACCAATCGGTTACCGTCATTTTTAACGCGAACTCCCTAGCAACAGTTACATGATGCAAACGGGCTGCATTCACAAAGTACAAAACGACCATGACACACTACCGCCACGGTCATACCGGTCGTACTCGATAGTTTCGTTTAGTTTACAGCTCGTATATGTATGCCAATCAGTAAACTACTGGCTTTGTTTGTTATTTATGTGCTGATATTTTTCAGTCGGCGGTTATTACGCCCGGTTTAATATGCTTTGCGGTTGTAAATATCTGTTTTTGAGCTGCGCTAAATGAAGCTAAGTTTCTGTTCGTCTTTAGGGCGGTCTTTTCCACAAGAGATGAGCTAAGCTGTGTTGCTATCGCGCGTTTCGTAAACGCGCGCTAGTCGCATTTGCAACGTGCGATAGAAGAGATGAAAACGCGCTACAGTATCGCGACTGTATCGAGGTGAACGCGCTACAAAAAGTGGCCTCGGGGGGAGGGGCCTTAGACTTAGTTAATTATGTAAAGTGTATTTTGTTCACTGAATCATACTCTCGAATGTGATCTCAATCCTACTGGGGCCAGGGGTCTGTTTCTGAAAGAAAAGCTCGGCCCTGGTATGTAAGGCAACGAAGGAACGGGGTGGGTTTTTAGTCAGTAAGAGTCTGACACTATCTCCCGCTCCGTCCGAGCGCGGGAGATGTCATTGGATGATTTTACCCACCACAAAAAAATCTCTCAGTCACTCAAAAGTTTGCTGGTGAGTTTTCTCCCTGTTGAATATTAAGTTAAGCTCAAATAATTTAATTTGTCCAATCACTGTGTACTTTGGGGTAAGGCCTATGTCCAACAGTAGACATCTTTCAGCTGATGAATGATGATATTAACATTTTATTACCCAGTCTCCGGGAAATTGAGTTTTTCTCCCCTCGTGATCATTATTTGTTTTTATTGTTTGTCTTATGAAAAAAAATGCATTAAAATATGTTAATGTCTAGTACACTATGAATAAATGAATGTTTAATTCTTCGTCCTTAAGGTCGTTGGTTCGATTTCGTGCAGACAATAGGGAGGGGCGGAGAGGGGATCATGATTTATATCTGCAGCTTGGTGACAATGTCTTTGTTTTTTTTAGCCGATGTTTTTAATGATTTATATCTGCAGCTTGGTGACTGGTGGCAATGTCTTTGTTTTTTTTTTTTTACCGATGTTTTTAAAGGTCAGCGTGCATTGCATTTCCTTCGGTTTTGCACGCTCTTGATCACTTGCGTGTGAGCATGGTTTATTTTTGGTTTATTAATTAATAAATAAATAAAAATGTCAGTGTTACTTTTTTAAATATTTAATTCGGTTATGTTGAATTTAACGTTACGCCTGTGTTCTCTTATGGGTTAGGCAGTGTATCTAGAGTATTAGGTAAATAATATAAATAAATAATATTCCACAACTATCACACAATGCCGTCTAGGCCCAAGCTTAGCAGAGCTTGTGTTATGAGTAGGTACTAGACAACTGATAAACATACATACTTATATATATTTCTAAATACATACATTATAGCCTGGCTTCCTGCTAGCTGATTTGGCTAGGAGGCCTGAGTCCCAGCAGTGGGAACATTATAAGGCTGATGCAATGCAATGCAATACAATATTATATATTCTAGATAAATTACACCCAGACAGAACAAATGATCAACCCAATGGCCCAAACATTTGTTCTGGTTTTTTTTTATGGTAGGTAAAATCTTCCAATGACATCCCCCGCTCTTGGGCGGGGCGGGAGATAGTGTCAGTTTCGTGCTCTGTTGACAGCAATGGTTTCGCCCAATATTAAATAGGACTTACATGGGATTACTTAAGAATAGACTGGCTTGTTGGTCTAGTGGTTAGGTCGTGGGTTCGATTCCCAAGCCTACTCTAAGGCTCTGGGGAGGTATGAAAGTACCCTGGAACCAAGGCAAAGAAGGAACGGGGAAGGTTTTTAGTCAGTAAGAGTCTTACACTACTTCCCGCTCCGCCTAAGGGCGGGATTTGTCATTGAATGATTTTACCTACCATAAAAAAACACTATGTACCCATAGGGCTTTTTAAAAAAAAAAAAAAACATCGTAATCTTAAAAAAACATTGCGTACCTCGTAAGCAATGGAACTTAAGCACTTCCTGACGATGGTACTTGATATTAAGTGTGTCCGAAGTTGATCCTATCAGTCTCTTTTGTACGGAAAACTTAGTTTCGTGGTGATCGTGTCCTATCTGTTCTGAGGTTATATCATTTGTAGATACGTGGGATATCTCTGTGTGTAGCGTAAATAAATAATATTTTGTTTGTTATGGTCATTGGTAACTTTTGTTATATGATAACATTGAGCTTTTTGAAAAATGCAGAACTTCAAAGTTAACTGTTCACTTTCGTCTTGAAAATCCTCAGGTGATATCAAGAAATAAAGACTGAATTTCAATCGATAGCTACTTTTTAGGGTTCCGTACCTAAAAAGGAGAATCGGAACCCTTATAGGATCACTTTGTTGTCCGTCCGTCTGTCTGTCTGTCTGTCAAGACCCTGCCTAAACGCGTGGAGGTATCGAGCTGAAATTAAAACCGTGTACTGAGGTCTACGGTCCCTTGAAGCTGTGTAAAAATCAAACTTTTGAGTTAACCTAAAAATATATATATACTTACAGCCGTTTATGTTGCAAAAAATGTATAGACACTCTCAAGGGAATCAAAATTTATAGGGTAAGTAAGTACTTCCCGGTGAATCCTGAAATTTAGCATGAAGCAAGGTCTCATAACAAGTATAGGAAAAAAACTGCGTCGTAGTAGAAAGTAGTTGCGACACAAAAAAAAAACAAACTTATTTTGCGATTCGGAAAAATCTTCGTAACTCAATTCGGCAATTGAACTGTTTTCGTTAGTAAGTTTGCACGGAATCCTCAGCTGCGTTTTTTTATTATTAATAGGTTCGCGCTTGACCACTACCATCACTTGATGGTAAGCGACGATTAAGCATGCTTTTGACCTATTCACTTTTAAATTATAGACCCTCAAATTATAGCTATCAGGAAACATAGTCTCCGGCGGTGAATTCCACTCCTCAGAATGTTTTTGTGCGTAGTCATAAAAGGATCAGTTTGTGATACCTATGTAAAAAATGTATTACAAGTTTATTATCATTTTTCAATCTTGTAATGAATAAACTCATAAAACATACTCTTATTCCTAATTAAAACAGTTCAGTCCAGAATATGAATATTTCTCGCATGCATGCGTACAATAGTTACTCAGTACTCGCTGCCCTCAACATTAAGTTCTAAAAATAATCGGAATAAATTTGTTTAACATACATAATATGTTATTAAGTATGATTTCTGATTACCATTCTCATCTATTAGAGGCATCGCATCGCACATAATACCAGGTTCGAGGAGATGTACTAACATCAAGTTTAATTGTCGAAATAATTGAACAATTACGACGGAAAACTAAAGTGGGGTTCCGTATGTTTCGCCTGTTTATTTATTCTTTAAACATATTTTATAAAATTTTTAAATATTTCTTAAATAAAAAAACATTTAAAAATGTAAAAAATAGTGTCCCACTGGTATCGGGAACAGGGTTCAAGCTACCGGCGGTCAGGGCTCCAGAGACTCCTGACTATACGAGCCGTGTCCAGAAGTACCGCTTTCTGAATCAAGCCCTTGATCCAGCCGCCTAAAGAGAGCCTCTTAAGATGTTGGTTGAGGCTCTTGGCTATTAAGCCATTGGCTGAAACGACTATCGGTACAATGATCGCCGAATCCACTTCCCTTGTTGTCGACAACCTCTTAACTACTTAACTGTAATAATTACCTGCGGAAAATTCACTTGATAAGTAAAGTGACATGTAATGACATTGCTATATATTTTGTTCTCAGCGTTTAGCGGGAACGCTAACAGAGAATTGAGGTGTCTTCTAGGCTCGATTGAATAGGTTCTTTATTAGTGCAATCTTTGATAGTGAGGCTATCAAAGATTGCATCACTGCTTACCATCAGGTGGGACCGCAGTCAAGCACTAGTTTATAACAATTAAAAAAACTACATGACAGAATCTCGTAAGAGAAAACTCATTTGAGTAAACCTGCTAATCCGATATACCTACACTGTTTATTTCTTCATTAATCTCTGTGCCTCACTCTGCAACTGTGAACAAAGATTCCGAACAATATTTTCTTTAATTAATTACGCCTCCTTGTTTTGTTAGCTATAATTAACTCCCAGCAACTAATTAATCCATTAAGGCGGTGAGTTTCGACTTTAATAAAAGTCTTCGAATTGCAAAGGCTTCCGCATTAGCCCGCGTACCCCTAAAAATATTCGGCTCCAATACAAAGGGCGCACAAATTGTCATAATTGAAAGTTAGTGTGCGTTAACTGATGTAATTACAAGAATTGTTTATAATTAAAGGCGTTACTTTTTTTCACTAAAACAGGCACCGAATTATACAAAATTACTAGTTGGCATTAAGCTTCTGAAGTTATCATTATATCCGTTTTATGTCCCGGGAAATTGCTCCTGGAAAAATTTATCATCGTGCCCAATACAAAAACGTAGACAAATATGAACTTTACTTGTTAGATAATAAGGGTATTGCAATGCGATCGTAGATAAAAAGCGCATCAATTTTGATCAAAAAATAATTTCTAAACAAAATTGTTTTGCTCGTCCTGAACTTTGTGCGAGTCAAAACTGACTCTTATATCTATTTTGACAAGGTTGAAGATATAAGGTTTAGGTGGCAATAAACGTCTTGATCGACAGGTCAATTACCTAAGGGCACGCGCACACTGTGTACAAACAAAGCGAACTGTTTAAATTAGTGTACCGTGTTGGTCATTCGAGATCCGTTGGGTGATCGAATATTACTTTTTTATAAACTTTAGGAAAATACCTACTATAATTTTTTACACCTTACTTTTGTCGTAATTGTTTTGTAATGAAAGGAAACGTGTATGAGTGGGGTAATGATCTTAATTTGAACAAATGTACGGCTTGTGGAGACAGTGTGTCAGTTGTATTTTTTTATAATAATTACAAAAAGGGCTTCCTGAATTAAAAGTATTATACGATTCAAATAAAACGGGGTTATTTGATTTTGTACAACATGAATAGCTTTATAAGTTTCTGGGAATGAAAAATTACATCATTTATGTGGAGTAAATATCGCGTTTTAGGTATTTGTAGTGGTGAATATTTCTATTCTAAAATCATAAAGAGAAAAGATTCTTTTATATTTTTGGATTTTTGTGTTTTCATTTGTATGATGAATAAACTCAAAAACTCACGACTTTTACTGACTAAAAAAGCCATTTCTGTTTCTTCTTTGCCTTCGATCCATGGTCCCAGGGTTCACTTTCGCACAACCTGTGATGATGATGGGCTAGATCACCATTATCTTATCCTTGTCGCGTTTCATTTGGGTTCGTCGCCACGGATTTTTTCTTTCCTTCTGTCCTTCACCCATAACACTATTACTAACTCTCTTTTCTTTCATGCCTCCATCTTGCTTTCTATCCATCCACATGTATACTCATAATAGATAGTTACGTTAAAAATATCTCATCAAAAATCTGGCAACATCCACTATAAACGTGAATTGCTTCACAAGTCCAACACTATCACTACACATTTCAAACTAATCAGCATTAAAAATTATCAATAAAAATCTTTCAATTGATCGACAACATAACAACCGACGCACCTGCCGCTGATTTACTGCATACAAAAACACGAAATCGGGAAAAAAAAACTAACAATCGCAGGACCAACATTAAAAAGCCATCGGTAGGGATATTAACAAATGTTTAGGAGTTTTAAAGTCCTCATTACGGCGAAAGCGGGAAGTAGGGTGGGTTGGAAGGTCTCTGAGATAAACATCAACCAACCAAAAGGCACCTGTCACTAGAAAAAAAAACTGGACAAGTGCGAGACGGACGCGCGTACGAAGGGTCCTGTACCATTACCTATACAACATTACCTAGACATTAAAATAAACTTTATTTTAAATTTCACCTGTCCCAATGTTTGTTTGTTGAAAAATAATGCGTAAAATCTTTGTTTGTTAATAAACTGTGTGATTCACCATCAAGGATTGCATCACTGCTTACCATCAGATGGGATTGCAGTCATGCACTAGTTTATATAATTAAAAAAAAACACGTTAGTTGTAGGGGAGTCTGTTTTTAGTACACATTTGTTGTTATAACTGCAACAGAAATACATCATTGTGAAAATTTCAACTGTCAAACTATCACGGTTCATGAGATACAGCCTGGTGACAAACAGACGGACAGTGAAGTCTTAGTAATAGGGTCCCGTTTTTTCACTTTTGCTACGGAACCCTGAAAACAGCTATAAAAATCTAAAGGACAGTCAGAATTAAACTTATCAAGTTGTCTGGATGACTTTCTACACGAGTTATAGGATTGTATAGAAAAGGTGTATAAATACAGTATATCGTAGAAACGTTCGCATGTCGTGCGTATTTTTAGACAGCACATTGCAGTTTTATTGGTCGACAGTTTTACTTTTAAGTTGTATTGTCGATCGGCGAAAGGACAAAGTGCACTGCACTGTTGGAAATAAATAGCATAAGGGCAGATCTTGCAGGAGATATCGACACTTTTTAGGAGGAAAACTGTAAGCGACAGTTGTGTTTATTGTTTTTTAGGAATAATAGTAATGTTTTTTCAAATACACAATTACAAGTGACACTTATTTTGGCAGGCAGGGTCGAAGCCTACTGGGGCCAAGGGTTTGTTTCCGAAAGGAAAGCCCGGCCCTGGTATCTAAGGCCACGAAGGACCGGGGTGGGTTTTTAGTCAGTAAGAGTCTGACACTATCTCCCGCTCCGCCCAAGGGCGGGAGATGTCATTGGGTGATTTTACCCACCACCAAAAAAAAAAAAAAAAAAAGTGACACTTATTTTAGGGGACAATTGGCAAGGTACAAAATACTTAATCAATGGAATGGGTTTTCTCTTCCATAATTAAAAAGTATTTGGATGTATAATATCATTTTCAAGAAACTTTTTGTCCACTTATGCGAAGTTTTATAGACGCTTGTTGTACACTTGCTTACATACAATACCATGAAACTCCGTCGACGAAGCGGCAACGACGTGACGGCATAGCGTTGCCACTATGAAGCTATGCGTCCGTGGACAGCAAGTCTTACTTATCTGTACCATGTAAAAGGCACAGTCTTGACTTGCTCACTGAATGATCAACGCCTGATCCAAATCCTTGGACCTGAAACGCTGAAATTTTGCGAGAGGTTCCTTTTATGATTTGTACAAAAAATTATATTTGCTGAAATTGGGTGAATTTTAGAAAATCCTATTTTTGTATAAATCGTAAGAGGAAGGTATCTCTGTCTAAGGGAATAAAACGGGAGCCTTAAATTTTGTATGGAGAAACCTACGTATACTTTCTCGAGAGTACTTACGAGTTGTAGGTCGGTGGTTCAAACCCAGCCAGGCGTATGTTCCAACTGCTGGGACACAGCTATACTTTCTCGAGGGCGAAGTCGCTAGCAGAAGCTAGTTATTCATTAAGTACTGGTCTAATATAATAGTTTTCATCAACATATCCATATAAATAGTATAGAGATAAGCCTTTCCTGCAAAAACGCAAATTGTCGCTTACGATGTTTTTCTTAAAAAAAAATCGATTACTTCTGATATATTACATACGTACACTTATCAATGAATTCCTAGAACTAAATGTAGCTATAGAACAATCGAAACAGTACAGAATGCTTGCCTGTCTAATGTGGCCTAGTTTACAAACATTCGAACGACCCAAAAACCAGACACGCTTGGCCAAATTCCCACCTGTGATACATTCTCATGGATTCCTTTCATTCAGTACTAAAATACATTCTTGAACCAAAATATATGAGTATTATTATACTATTGAGAGTTTCAAAACTCGTCACCTTTGAAGATTTGTTAAGCCCACTAGAGATTGAAAGTAAGACTAAGCCTAATCGAAATACATAATTAAACGATGTCGGGGATTGGCTGAAACTGTTGAAACCAAATTCTCTAAACGTCTGCAAAGTTTCATCTAATTATCAACTGAAATAAGTTGGCGTTATACAGGCTGGTATTGTTTGTTTCACTGTCTCCTACACCGCTCAGGTTTATAGGAAGAGGGGAGTTACCATTGCCAACCCAATTGTTCCAGAAAAACTCTCCGTGTCTATATTTACTTCTATAATTAATATTGAAGATCTGAGAAACATCACATCATACAAAAACAATTTCACCATTAGCAAAATATACGTTATAATACCATTCAATTTAAAATGATATTCCGTAATACCAATACAATTTATCAATATCTCAAAAAACCCACCACTAATGAAGGGGTATTCGATTAAATTGTGCATTAGATACCCATAAACTGCGGACTTTAAAACCGTCCAAATTACCCAACACCGGATGCGAATCAATCGTTCAATTAAAAACACTAATTTGATATTGAGTCCACCGCAAGAAATGGACTCCCAAACACAAAGCGATAAAACTACGTAGGTAACGAGGAAATACGGAGCAGGTGATGGCAATTACCGATAGATACAGATGTAGGATGAAACAAAGCTCCATATTAAAGCGACCGGTGGGCCACCTTACCAACACCTTTACATTTCCAACGGGCCAGCTGCCATCATTAAAAAGGGAAGTGTCATAAACGACGCCTCGGATAATGTTTGTCTTACAATGGCCAATGACAAGACAATACTTGGGCCTTTCCTACAAAATGTACATTACACACAAAAATGAGCGCCGGTGCACCACCCATAGATTCCGATTCATAAGCAAGCACCATAAAAGACTCCATGACAATGGATTCAGTTCATCTTTTGTTGTCGAGGGTGGCTGGTGAAATGGTCGCGTCTTCCCGGTAAGAGGATTCGTTTTTGTTGTTACTGATGAATAAATTTTTATTTACCTCGCCGGGACAATGACTGCCCCGACAAAACTCAGCTTAGGGACGCCTCCAATGTGTTCTTACAATTGTTTTTCAAGTACCAACGGTCTTTTGAATGACCTTTTTTACGATAATTACTTAAGAACTATGGTTTTCCTCGTGCCAACAAATTGGCTAGCAATAAATGCCATAGAAACCGATCAGTTGGATATTTTAAGCGCTCCGACGAATGTTATTGAGAACACAAGAGAAAAATTCAAGGGCACGCAGCATCGTATTTCATAAATCCATATCAATTCGAAGGAATTCAAAAAGAAGCAGTATTGTACCAACAGTTAATAGGAACGAGTTCCTTCAATCTGATACCGCATCGCGCCAAATTTTTTTCCCTCCAAAAAAAAACTGAGGGCTTTAGGTAGGCGCCAAAAAGCCGCCAGTTCTCAGAACGAGAATGAATGAAAAAAGCCATAAACTAAAGTTGCGCCTCACCGACAAACGGCTTCACGTGCCGATGCACCGAAGACCAAAACCCTCCGATGCTAACAATTTAACGATAAACGAAGAATTGGCCCGTTTTTTTTGTGTGCCTTATCTGTGCGCCTGAGTGGATCAGTGTGGCGATTAGAAACTCTTTAATTACGGGGATGTCATGTTGCTTTGATGTTTGATTGCTTGGTTGGAAGTAAAGAATTCGCGAAGAAATTAAAGAGGGAGATAATCTGATAGCGGTCAGGCTATTTTGCCTATTTTGAAAAGGAACTGGCCTGGTGTTAGGATTAAACTTCCCATTGTCGTATAACAAAAGTTTGCAGATATTGCGGCATATCTTTATTTTGCTTAACTATTGTCTGTGATCCAAAGCTCTTATAACAAAATATTGATGACAAAACAACTATCTAAAGTTCCGGAAACAGCGCATCAACATCCAAACAAGTTTCAAAACAATTTACGCCATGATTATCAAGTCCACAATACATTTACGTGCACTCGGGGTCCGTTCTCATCTTCATCACATCATCCGGGCTCTCCTTTGGGACGTCTAAGATCATTTCGCCATTTCCTTTGTGGTCTACCGCGACGTCTCACGGTGTCTTGGGAATCCTTCTGTAATCTGTGGTAACTTATAAAGTAGAGGGTATATTATAACTATTGTTCTTATTGCTTTGTCGGTAGGCTTTGGGCTATGTTGATGGCGTTTTGGTTGATTTTCCGCTCTATAGAGTCCATGGATAAGTCTTTATGCAGCTTCGATTAGTTTAGGCCATAGGTACTAATTTTATGACAGTATTAACAATACTGTACGCATTGGATATACGATTTCCGAATTACTTATGTATCAAAACAAATAATAAAAAATCAAAACACCGCTCATCTGCTGAAAATTCTATTCTAATCTTTTTATAAACTTGATCCGTACTCTCCCACACTAAATTGGCTTTGTTCACATCGTTTGTACAATTATGAACACGTTGTTTTCATTTGTATTCATTCATTACTTTGATTAATAACTCACGAGTGTTGAACATTTTCAACAAGATTCTTTGATCGAAAATTGATTGCGAAATAATTGCACGGTGCAGAAATGAAGTACGAATTTTTGCCACCTGTGCACCTGGACATCATTTGTACAAGTCAATCTTCGGCACCTCAAAAAGGCTTCGATAATTACCGAAATATCATTATAAAGTTATTGGAGCTTTCTCTCAATGTGTCCATTACGAATATTGAGCTTTGACGTTTTTAATACAGAAAAAATATTCTGTATATCGTAAATATTCGTGTAGAACAGTGTTTATTAAATTCATTCGGACTGTTATTGGATTGCGTTCACTTTTCAATCATATTTTTTTTTATTTCGTTCAATTTCGAACACGCGAAGTGTTCTCATATTTATTTACTGTATAATTTCGGCCTCCGATTGTTATCCGTTCATCCCCTCAAGATATTTCGGTGAATGAAAAAATAACTTTTTAAAAACGATTATTACGCTGGTATAAAAATCGCGTGCCTTTTATCCAACGTTGGAACAATAAGATGATTAGCAACCCTTGGGCCAAGCTCGCTCCCTTTTTAAACGATAGAATTACTTCTCAGAACTTTGTTACGATGTTTTGATAGCCGAGGTCGTTATACGCTCAGAAATCTTACGTTTCAGCGCTCGCGATTTTTCGCTAAGTTTTTTTTATTGAGCGTATTAGTGGCAATTTAAAGTTAACTTACAATTTTTGCAATTTCTTAGCTTAACTTCCTAACAACTTTTTGTCTACTGTAAGTAATTTATGCTGTAATGCGGCATCGTTGAAGATAATATTAAAGATTAAAGAATCATTGAGAATTTTTTGAGTTTTTTTTTTGTCTGAATATAGTATGTTTCGGAATAGATGCGGGCCGTTGACACACACTCAAGCAATGCGGTTATATAGTTCCAAATTGACAGCAACATATTTCATTGCCAATGCAAAGGTCGGTCATTCACTGTCTGCGTTCTCGTTTAGATCGTGTCAAGGTGAAGTCGGGTTGCATTAATTAACTAATACATCTGAGAGGCCTTTTGCACAGATTAGGAGTCAAACCTGAAGGTTAATATGACAATTTAACAAGCAATGCGCGGAATTGGTTCGGGATCAATTAGACGATTTCACTATGATTGGGGTCGATTGCTTAGACATTAGTGAAGGGTAAATTATACTTGTTGATTCTAAAGGCCTGAGAAAGGTGGGAAAGCTTTTCAAAGGTAAAATCATACAGGGTTATGGGATTGTTTGAAAGAGGTGCCGTGGCTCTGGAACGCAAGGGTAACGGAGTACCGTTACTGCACTATCAGTAGATAGTGCACTATCAGTAGATAGTGCAGTGGTTGAGCGATACGTTGCGAGATTGTGTTTACATTTATGTGTATTTGATGTATTTACTTGTTTGTATAGTTACAGAGAGAGTTTGTAGACTTGAGAGCAGTGGTGGCCGATTGGTAACGGCCCCGACTTACGAGTTCTAGGTCACCGGTTCAAACCCAGCCAGGCGCATTGCTTTGTTTAATTTATTTCATCACCACTGCTCTCAAAACGGTGAAGAAAAACATCGTGAGGAAACCGGCATGTCCTAGAACCAAAAATTCGAAGACATCACCAACCCGCACTGCGCCCGCGTGGTGGATTCCGGCCCATTCTCTCTCTTAGAGAGGAGGCCTGAGTCCCAGCAGTGGGAACATGATGATGATGATGATAGTTACAGATAGTTGTCACAAGTCTGGGTGTCTTGTCTATGTGAGTTTACATCTTTGTGAACGAATCCGCGATACAGGAGTAATTCATAGAGTAGAGTAGTTTAAAACAAAAAGAAATACTGAAAGAATACGAGTGGATTTTTTAGTCAGTCTCTTGACATTTCAAGACAAGTTTTAATTGTTTCCAGCTCCAAAAAAAAAGGGTAAAACATGTTGTTAATGGGATGTCTGTTACAAATGAAGTACTAGGTGATCTACTAAACAAACATGACTGAAGTGTTACTGAATCAAATGATCGGAAAATAAAACAGTGTACCGAACATATTGCTCTATGTGATGACCTATTGAACTGATATCTTGCAAAGATTAAATATATCACTCATACCAACAAAGAGCTATGTCAACTGTAGACCCGGAACACAATTTCGAACGCAGTTAGCGAGTACTCATATACAGTTAGTTAATCTCAATATATTTCTTATCTATGATTGCATTCTCTAATTCGAAATACAAAGCAATTATGTAATGAAACAGGTTATGATAATGCGAAAGGTATTAGGGTTATCCATGATAGTCTTGACACCAACGGAGAGAAAGTCACTGCGGATGACATGGTTCTAATTGTGAAATGCTCTGTGAATGTTACTTGTTACTCTAGTCATGAATCATGGTGAATTGAGATTGTCGTTTCCTTGTGAGGATTGAGGGCTTTCTTCCTTGTTCGTTTACTCTTCTTTTGTGGTGTATTGGCTTGGGTTTTGAACTTTGACTGTAGCTGTCTAATGGTTAATGAAGTTGAAGCTTTAGTTAGCTTAACTTTAAATTTATTCATTATCATTATTATCAGAAGGCTTAAAATCACCCAGGGCAATGGAGAGAGCTGTGTTCAGAATTTCCTTACGTGATTGAATTAGATATGAATATATCCGCAAGAAAATCAAGTTTACTGACATTACCTAAAGAATTGTCAAATTTAAGCTTCATATGATACAGTGGACAGGGCATATTGCTTGAATATCAGATGGTTTATAAGGCCGAAAGGTTCTAGAGTGGCGACCGCGTACCGGAAGGTTGGAAGGCTTTCCAAAAGAATCGTAGGCTTCTGAGAATCTCTATATTCTGAGACGCATAGCACCAACCGGTGTGGCGACACTTGGGAGTCCTAGGTCCAGCAGTGTACGCCAGCTGACATAATGATGTTAAGTTACAAGACATTAGTATCTATTAGTATGAAAATGCAGCGTTACGACAGCAAATTTTAATATACTGATTTTTTAACAATGTTTCGAACGGAATCGGCATGGTACTCACTCGAGTAGTCGGACAGGACTCGGGGAAGACGACTGTTTATTTAGATAGGTACTATCAAATCTACAAGATCGTCAAGGGTGATAGAAATGTACATAATCAAAGGTCGCAACTACATAAACTTAAGAAACCGTTATCTAATGAGGTGAAACCAGCAAACAATTGATTAGCTAATAGACAGTAAAACAGGATGTTTTGACGTGTATGCATTACAGACGTATTTCCATTGGTTTACTCTGAAGTTGATATTCGGAAAAAAACAAACTCGTGCGGGCAATTTATCTCCCGGTACTAGTAGTCGGTCTCAATAAATCAGGTCAGTGTAAACGAACGGGTACTGTGCTGAACATCAATCCTCTTTCAGAGTTCCGCTTAGTAGTCAGACTCCTTTTGTTTTTAAAGAGTTATACGTCCTAGGGATGCCGATACTTCCTAAAGAAGATCGCTTTTTTATTCGCTTCGAATCGATGTATAACGAATTCGTGCAGTAATAAATAAGTTCTTAAGACCGGCCAACCCGAGGTACAGTCAGGTAGTCAAGAAATTTTACATACTTTAGTGTCGGTAGAGTGCAACTGCACTTTTGACCCCGGACTGTACATCTTCATACAACTGCACTTACGTGATTATGATGTTATTACACATCTTTCCCCAGATATTTTGGATACACAAATATCTTGTGGATATTATCTATAGAAATCAAAAGCATAACTTTGTTTAAACTAATCTACTAAAGACCTCTGAAAATCTGCTATGTTACGTGAACTTTGGCCCTCCATAATGTACTCGTATATTAAAAATATGAAAAAGTACTTACAAAGCCTTGCACATATAATCAAGATTTTAAAGAACCTATTTAAGAGTTAAAAGAAAACACGTGTTTTCAATCAAGTTTTGTGAAATATTCGAGTAAATCACAGAATTACTGAATGCCAACAGAGTTTTCAGGCGTTATATCTCTTTTTTCACGTTGCCTATCCATCAAACATCGCGTTGGATTGCTTTAGATGAAGAAACAAGCTTTTAAGCGAGTGGGAAAGGGCCACCTTAATATCGATTTCCTAAATCAGGTATTAATAAATCGTCCTAAAAGGCACGGCACAGATTGTCTTACAACGAATACTCGTATGTTTCATGACTTTTGCATAAGGTTTTTTTTTTATGGTAGGTAAAATCATCTAATGACAAATCCCGCCCTTGGGCGGAGCGGGAAGTAGTGTCAGACTCTTACTGACTAAAAACCTACCCCGTTCCTTCGTTGCCTATCGTGCCGGGGCCGGGCTTCTTAATAACAAGGAGTACAATATTCACATAATTTTCTGAAGGAAAATTGGTGCATTGAACGCTTTAAATAACAAGTTTCCAATTCTCTCTGAGATCGATTCACGGAATCGATTCATTGTTGAAAATCTATTTTTTTTATCTAGTTACAAAATTGATTCGTAGATTAATCGATCTCAGATCGCCATCCTATATGTCTTAAGGGCCCAGCAGGGTCGAAGCCTACTCTGGGGCTCTGGGGAGGTATGAAAGTGCATAACAGGCCCCTGGAACCAAGGACAAGAAAGAACGGGGTAGGTTTTTAGTCAGTAAGAGTCTGACACTATCTCCCGCTCCGCCCAAGGGCGGGGTATATCATTGGATGATTTTACCTACCAAACAGAAATCCTAATGTCTTATTTCAAATGTGAAAGTGCACAGGTACTCAATCTAGATTTTATTTAACAATAATATTCCACAGTCACAACTAAAAAACTTCATCTTTATTAATTATCAATTATAATTTACACTAAAGCTCCCATCACACCAAACTATAAATAAACCGAACTACTGAACCTTAAGCTGGCTTTCATCGTAAATCAACACAAGAAAATCCTCATATAACTCCTGCCTTAAAATTGATTCAAACGTATTCCCTCGGCGACAATGATTTACTTTGCTTCCGCGAGCTCGGGTTACGATCGGATGACATAACTTTCTACACCATATATGTCATGTGTAGACATTGTACCGGTGTCTATTACGGTGTGAGCGGAGGGTGTCGTGTGTCCAGAAATATCTGGCTATTTAGCGGCGGACGCAGTTACACCGACGCGTAATTTTAACGTATGTTTCTGTCGCCAGACATTGAAGAAATGGTTCAGCTATAGGATAAATTAACACAAAGACAACTAACTCTTAAAGTGATCCATTTGGCGACCTAAACTGAACCGTTTAAGGGATGGAGCTTTATAGGGTATATAAATATGTATGTAGCTTCATCTCTCACTCACCCCTCAGACGTAATGGTAAAGCCCCAGGTCTATTTTTATGCGACTTGTTGATCAAAACCGTCTTGAGTAAACCTATTTGGAAAATAAATATCATTCACCATTTATCAGTAGGCAAAAAATGAAAATTTATCAAGATATTCTTAAAAGAGACTGGAGGAAAAATATATTTCAAGTTAAAAAATAAAAATACTTAGCATACAAATCACCTCCGTTGTAAAACTTTAGCAGTAATTTTTAAATAAGAAAATGGTTAACAAACGATTAGAATTGTGAAAAGTGAAACCGTTTCCATTTACAATAATGACTTCTAAAATCGTTTGCTTACTTTTCGCGGCTTCTTTCTTCTTTGCTCGCTAAAACAAAGATTTGATCAAATCTACCTTTAAACTTTTTTGTTTTTGTTCCTGTAAACATTCTTTGCTTGTTTTATTTGGCAAATATTTAAGTGTAATATTGTATTTTCAAAACGTGGAAAATAGTATTGTCCTCGCGTGAGTTTATTTTTGGTACTAACGATAGCTTTTAAGTCCTATTTGTATGAACCGATGGACCATAATGGCCGAAAATAAAATTTGAATTTCAAATTAAAATTTTAAAAAATTGTACGTTGATTTTATTTTTGTATGCGCAGTTATTTATAAGATTGTTGTTTGGTTTATTCTATTTTTAACTTTTTTTTATTTGCGGTTATTACTCGCAAAATATTCTCCAGCGTTTGACGGTCTATTAAGAGTTCGCATGTGTTATTGGCAAAATTGTGGTGTCTCTTCCACAAATACCATTAATGAATAGTTGAAGTTGATTGTTGTTATTCAGTTTATTGTTTCAGTAAATGCAGTTAACTTATTTCATTTCAGTTCGGTGTGACAGTAGGTCACGTTAGTCGTTTAGGCGCGCCGGTTCCTATGTACTTTTTGTCCCGGGGACAATTCTAAATCGGGCCGGGTCGTTGCCGGTCTAATTCTGTACTGCCATACTATATACTACTGTGGACTTCCTATTGCGTAATGCCGATACAATTGATAGCGTTTAGCGAATATCAAACACAGACTGACACAGTGACGCGACACTGCATGCACCATGATGTTTAGCTAAGAGAGGGCTACGACACGATGCTCTAGTTGGAAAGTGGCATTAGTCATCTTGATAGACAAGAGTGGATGTTAATATTAGAGGATGTGGGTGTGTTTGTCTGACATGTGATAGCTCTTTTTGTAACACAGATTTAGAGATTAGATTCGGCGTGTAATTGTGACGATAGTGCCGACGGAGCCGCTTCCCGCTGGATGCGACTGCGTGAATACAAATTAAATATAATATAGGATGTGGACGAGCAACGACTGGACAACCATTAAGCGTTTTGAATGTTGTTTTATGACACTTGTGAATGGGCCCCGTACAGTCTTGTGTTCATCGCTTGAATTCTTAAAGCGTAATTAAAGCACAATGGTGTAGCGTAATTTATGGATACAATCGAACCAACGAAAAATAAAGTGAATTTAAAAACGTCTCTATCAGCTGCATTAACGCCTTGACAGCTAAAGTGGAATCTAAATCGACACAAAGTGCAACAACATGCTATAAATGCGCTACTAAAGTTTCCATTAAGTTAATTCCTTTGTGCCCACAATAGCTATCTGTAGCTACTCGAACCGTATCAAGACTAGAATAGTTGACAAGGAATGCCGGTCCGCCATGTTGGTTGGCGCACGCGCCGCTGAGCGCCAACTAATTAATACATGCCCTTCCAACTCTTCATTAGCGGGCAGACGCGTTTTTGTTGAGATCGGTGCGCAAGCGCAGGTTTTTCGCGTTCGCGCGTGCTGCGCGGGAAACGACTGCACACAGAGGAAATATAGTCGACAGATTAGATAGAGTTGAACGCTATCAAAAATAATTTAGAAATGTCAAATGGTTTTTATACAACAAGTAAGCTTAATATAAGATGGATGAGATAACTAACTTTTTTGTCCTAAACCGGTTTAGTTTTTCAATCTTTTGTTTTTAAGCATACATTTTTTGTTTGAAGTCGTCGACTCGAGAATTCTATAAATCCTCTCACACATTAAACTAAGAAGTTAATATCAATAAATCATAAATATAAGCTATAAATTCGCGAAGTATGAAACAACTCTATAATTAAAAATTGTATGATCAGTTTAATTAGGATTGGGTCTCTGCAGTGGCGTAGCTAAGTTACAAAGGGCCCCGGGGCAAAAAAAAAAATTGGGGCCCCTTTTTCTTGTGGAAATTGTGTAATTACTTCTCTTGCTCTGGGTTGAACTCAAAACTCAAGCTCAAAATCGTTTATTTTCACATAGGCCTACATGGGCACTTATAAAACGTCAGACGCTAGCGCACGGTTCCAATAGGTCGTTTCCTATGGAGAAAAATCGACATGAAACTCCATGGCTACTCTTTAAAAAAAGTGATTGTTTCTACAATAAGAGCGGGAGGGACTGCCAGACTTTTACTGACTAAAACGAGTTTCCATGATTGAAGTAGTGTTACAACCTATTTTATAAAATTTTCTAGTTTAAAAAGGATATTATCAATCTGGTTTGGGGGCCCCTCGATATCGGGGCCCCGGGGCACTGCTCCGCCTAGGCCTTCAGTAGTTACGGCAATGGATCTCTGGTGGGGTTTATAGTTATACCTTAAAATGCTCGCTAGCATAAGTTTTTTCGCCAGTTAAGAACTACACTTACCAATATTAAAATGGTGTTTTACGATTCCCTCCAGTGATATGTTTAAATGTCGGTTTTTATGCGGTTATGATATTACGTTTTTTTTTTATTGTTTCCGGTTTTCGAGACGCTGTTTTATCTTTATGTTCTATTTTATTATTGTCTTGTTGAAGCTTAGGTACGGTTTTTGTTAGACAAAGCAGTTTTTTGGGAAAACCTCGAATATAAAATTATCAGGTATGGTCGAAGTTTGTCATGCGAACTTTATGGTCGTGTTCGCTGAATGTCAGCTGTGAATTAATTCGGGTTTTTATGAAGCTTTATTTGAACGTTGAACACCCGTATTTATAGAGAAGTAATTACTTGTTACTAAGTAAAATCTTGTTAGGTCTTCACTTGACGTTTGAAATCTTCATTCAAAATTTATTTTTTTCTTAACTATAGTATTTAAATGATTACTTAAGTAGTTACTTTTACTCAAGTATTTAGTTTTATTTGTTTATAAATATGAGTGTTCATATCGCAAGTTATGGTGACCCAGGTGAAGGCGAGTTGTAGGTCGTGAGTTTAAACCCAGCCAGGCATATCACTATCATCATTTCAGCTGAAAGTTATCCACAGTTGGATAAATAGGCCTCCCCCAACTGCCACCATAACAATCAGTCCTTTGCGCCAGTCACATTACTTTGTTCAATTTATTGCATATCCATTGCTCTAAAAACGGTGAAGGAAAACATCGTGAGGAAACCGGCATGTCCTAGATCCAAAAATTCGTAGACATGTGACATTCACCAACTCGCACTGGGCCCGCGTGGTGGATTACGGCCCATTCCCTTAGAGAAGAGGGTTGATTCCCATGAATGGGAACATTATTAAGGCTGATTATGTTTATGCTATTGTAATTTAATACTACAAGAAATAAAATTTTCGTCTTTGATTTCTACGAAAACTTGAAAGCGTTCTGTAGATGAGTTTAAACCGAAAATCTCTACAAGAGCTTCTTACAACATTACTTGCGACAAAAAACGGAATGTTTTCAATTTTTCGGAAGCAATACTCGGTGAATGCACACTCCATTATACCTATAAAAAGCTCTTGATTAATATGGGTTTAGTGGCAAAAAGTTTGCCACGTGCAAAGTTTTGGCTATCAAAGCGGTGGCATTGACCTTTCCGATTGATTCGATAGATATCGGACGGACAATAAGAGCTTCGCTTCGGTCAGGGCTGCCACACTCTTGGCCGCAATATTAAATGAGTTGGGCAAACGTCCTATCCCTATTCGTCTCGTTTCACTAACACATTAAGGTATGTAGAAACAATTTGTTGGATATTTTCATGGTGTTAAAACATGGTTTGCAGCATTTAACTACTAGAATTTATTAATGAACTGTATTTTTTTTTTAATGATTTAAACTAGTCCTTAACTGCGATCCCATTTGATGTTAATAAGTGATGCAATCGTTGATAGTGAATTGCACTAGTTTAAGATCCTATTCACTTGCCTTTAGCCTTCTTCTTCTTCTTCTCGAATTGCTGGTTTCCATTTCCCTCAAAGTTTTGAGCCCAGTACGTTGCCACTTTTATAGCGGCGTCAGTGGCGTTTTGAAGATACCTAAATTATAATCGGACGGGAAGAACGCTGCAGGCAAATTGTTCCGTTCCTTCGATGTACGCGGTATAAACGATGATATGGTATCAAAGCGAAAAACCTTGTCAAACTTTTGTTTATATTCGTTTTTTTTTTTTTTGGATCATCAAATGACTTTCCCGCTCTAGGGTAGAGCAAGAGAGCGTCAGACTTTTATTGATTAAAATCCACCTATGTGTCCTCATTTGCCCTTTGCGTTCTAGGTCACGGTAAATCTTTCAAACGTTCCCGCAGCCCTAGCAGGCATCTCCTATACTGGGCCCTTTCAGTTTTTCTGACATATCTGAGGCTCACATGGAACACTATACGCAGTCCTTACCGGACGGTGAGCTACCCATTGCTCGTCGTCCTAGAACTGACCCTGCCACTCCAGACGCTTCGAGATTTTCCTGCATCCCTATTCACCCCGTTTGTAGGTATAGACATAATGTTGTCATAAAAAGTTGGAAAAGTTTGAAGATCGTTTAGACGATGGCTGTTGTGATCCGCGACCCCGTTTACTTACATGTTTAGTACCCCTGAAGATATGGCTGCTAAGTATCAAAGTATTATTTAACTTCGTTTGTGAGTCGTTCATAAAGATTGGTTTATGATAGCTTCGTAAGTTACGTACTTAACAATTTATTGCCGCTTTTAGTCTGGAGTTAGAAATAAAATGATTGAGGTGGAACGTGTAATAAAATGAAATTGTTTTTGTTCAAATAAGACGTTTATAAAATGTCTGTCTTCTGTTATATTTTGTGTCTTTACCTATTACATAATAATTTATTAACACGTTTTTAACTTTAACTATTTAAACATTATATATCGAGAGACTTATAAACAACAAAACTTAAGGAGTGCAATAAAGAAATAAATAAATAAATTTAATTCAGGTATTCTATACAATACCGAATGCGCAGCCGGTAATGTTTGTAAATGACGAGAACAGGGAAGGAGGTGATGTCATTTTAGGGCACTCCGACACGGATAGGTTAGGTTAGAGCTTTTTTTTATCACCATCTGAAAATAAAAGCTTTACTTTAATCCGTATTCTATATACCTGCAGATAGTAGTTCCAGGACTGAGTGTTTTTATGTAAAGTTTAAATGTTCGTAAGCTCAACTACGAAACAGGAATATTCCTAATGTGAGGAAATGCTTTTTATTTAATAAAAATATTGTTGCTGTCAAATATTTTTGATCTTGCCAGCCCTAGTAACGGGGCGAATGCAAAAACACGGCGGGCGGTCTGATGATACGATGTCGCTATGTTTGGCTCCTGCATCCGCCTGTCCGGACCCCGGAGTACCCCGGACTCTCCATTAAGACGAGAGTGTATTGTAAGATAATAATGACAGACCTCTTTAGATGTGTGAGTCAATATTGTTTGAGGCAGCCGCTGTACGATCAGGTTTTAGTGCATTTTCATAATCTTGTCTATTTAAGTTTTGATATGTTTGATGTGGCTCCAGAGAAGCGTGATTATCTAATATAAGCTTCTTCTTACGTATAAAAATATATATTTGGTTTAGTTTTGCTTTTATATAGGATAACTTTAAAAGTAAATAGTTGCCATATTTTAAATTGATTGAAAGATGTAAGTGGTGTAGGGTAAAATGTTACGTTATAATAGAAAATTATCCCAAAGCAACATACTTCAGGAATAAAAAGTATTTTAGAGGCTATTCCAGGACTTGGTCTAACCATAAACCAAGTTTCATCGAAATCCGTTCAGCCGATCGAGCGTGAAGGAGTGACAAACACACACATGCTCATAAAATTTTATCTTTATAATAATACCGTGATTCGAATAAAAATATACTTGAATTTACTGGTATCTAGAACAGTTTTTTTGCTTTAGTACCTATATTTGAGTTTCCGATTAAAAGTAATTTTTAGTTTTCGCTGATTCTTTTCCGTATTACAAAATATTGAGTAATTACGTTAATTACTTCTAATTATAATTTTCCTTGCTTTTATACAGCATTATAAAGTACTTATCCAAATGATTAGAAATAATTGGATAGCTGCTTAATTTATTTGAAAATTCAATGAACCATACTTACAGCGTTCGTGTGAAAATGTGTCAAGGCTTTGCAGTATTCAGTTAACCTTACTTGGGTCTAAATTATTTTATTAGTCTATTAGCGGTATACAAGTATAACAGTTTCTCCACAATCTTTATGATAGACATTACAGTAGGTCAGAGCTTAAGGGTATTTTTAATATCATACGGATTTCATCACGCATGCGGATTTGTTCCGCATGCAGAAAATTTCGAAAGGGAAAAACGCCCCCCGCGTGCGTATTGCACGCATTACAATAAATACTTGTATGAAAAGGACATTTGCGGAGGTTACACATGCGGAGCAAGTCCGCACGATATTAAAAACACCATAAGTCAGTAAGTTAATCCCTTTCGCTTCAATCGGAGCGAGAGAAGTCATTGGATGATTTTCCACGTAAAATTAAAGAGTTAATTTAGAATGACTCTTTCATAAACAGTACAATGCCTTGCCACACTTCGTATTTCGCAGTAGGACGCCTATTCGCCTAAACATGAAATTATCAAAATAATGCACGTTTCCCGTGCATGCCGGCCGCACAAAGGAGGTCGTTACATCCAGCCAGACTGGCAACTCCTACATAGTTCTACTGAGTTAGTCATAACTTCCGACATATCAAACACTTCACTATTACGTTAGGAAGTTAGTTTCCGTCCTCAAACGTACACGCATTAACTTTAACGTCCTTCACATAGAGGTCAAAATTGAATACAAAAGCGCAATGTTCGAAATACAAACTTAATTATACAGTTCGCAGCCGAAATCTTGCCGATCCTGGCTCTGTTCGAGTGATATTAGCATATCGGACGACGGCAAATATAATTTTGTGTGCTGGTACATTTGGCTTACCATAATGAGTGGTATATGGCGTACGATGTACGTGGGTAGACTGACACCAACTCAAGGTCACTCTGTACATCGTCCTGCGAAGGTCACAGGTCTGACTGAGACCCGGTTTGTCCTCCGAAGTTCTGCGAAAATTTTAGATGGTTATCCTTAGATGTTTGTGAAATTATTGTGCATTTGAGAATAATGGAGCACATTGATGGGTACGCGCAGTTGCTCCTGGAATAGTTCTGTGCATAATCATAATGGTACAGGTTCTTGAGATGCAGTCGTAACCTTGCCTTAAGACGATTTGGACGTAGCAAATCCAAAAAGTATTAAAGACTAAGTGCTCGATTACAGAGACGCGGCGCGTTGCGCAGCGCGTCGGCCGGTCCGTCGTACATTGCCTTAGGTTTGTGTTTGCGCGAGCGATGATGCGGCCCGCTGCTGCAATGTATGACGAAACACCCAACGCGCCGCGTCTCCTTAAACACGGCCTAAAACTTTTACTCATAAAACACGACATGATTGGCGAAGCAGTATAGCGACTGCACTTCTTGTCGCGGGCTTGATTCCTGCGTGGAACAAAATTTGTGTGGCCTACAGGTCGTTCCGGGTCTGGGTATCTTGTGTATGTAAGTTTACATGTTTGTGAATGCACTCACTATACAGGAGTAAATCCTAGTGTGTGGTAAACTTTATATACCAAAATCAACAGTGGTGAAAAAATAAAGCTCCACCAGCATAGGATAGTAGATCCAGTGTAATTTATTCCAGCATAAACTGTTCTGCTGTGCCTGCAGTGCGCAGGGCACAATGCTCGAAGAACAAATGTTCGATGGGACTAGACGGTTCGGAGGTGACAACCAAAAAGAATAGAATAGAAATACTTTTATTCGAGGTAGACACAGCACAACGGTTACAAACATGAAATAATAATAAAAAATTAAAAAAAAAAACACAAATGTACAGAGTACGCTGAGCGTGCCCGCACCGGGCGGGTGACCACCTCAGCATTTGCTGGGCGTCGGACACCCAGCCCTGGTTTCGAGGTGAGTACCACCTACCGGAAGACGTAGCATTCGGAAGGCCTGCCGCAAAATAGACCGATGACCTGGTGAGAGTCGCAGGAATCCTTTATTAAATGCAAGACGAAGAGTAAGTTAGGCTTTTTTGGCTAAAAAGATTATGATGATAATGATAAACCGTTCAAATTAACTCCAACCATCCACAAATCAAACACAAACTACAGGTTAGGTCGTATAAGAACAAATAATCCACAGAAAACAACCGAGTTCCAGTATATAATTTATGTTTTTAGTTATCAATGCACCATATAATTATGAGAACAAACCTCCATTTTGATATCGCGTTATAATTTGCAGGCAATTTTGTCACTACAATGTGGCTGCTTCTGATAAGCATCAGTGAAACATGATGATACCATTATGTCTTTATTGCACAACACGCCATAGAAAACTCACTGAGATATTATCTGGTTCATGTGTATGTCGTATGAATGCTATCTGTGAAGTGATATATGCAAAAAAGTTGGTTTATAGGCCCTTTTTTATCTTCCTTTAGTAGTTCTTTGGCTTTTGTAAGCCCTAAAAGTCGTCGGACCTACTAGGCCCCTTCAGTTCTGCCGTCATCATCTTCGACGACGCGAGCTTGGGCCTTACCGGAAGGCTAGATGGCGAGCTTATAGCTCGTCGTCAAGCCCATTGCTTAGGGACACTTACAAGCTCGTGACCTAGTAATGGCGTTTTTTTGAGGTGAGAACTCATCAAAAGGTAACTTCTCTCGCTCTGAGTGGAGTGAGCGATAGTGTCAAAGTCAAAGTCAGACTTTTAATGTCCACACACTTAGGACGTCAAAACATCCTGTTTTGTCGTCTACTAACTAATCAATTGTTTGCTAAAACAATGTCTTTTGTATCCCATTGAGTGGTTTTGACCTTTGAATATGTACATTTCCATCACTCTTCCTGGTCGCTCCATATGAAATACTGGTAGCTCATGCGGTTAGACCAGAAATCCACCCCAAAAGGCTATGTAGCTACTCATTCTAGTCACTCTTATAAGCGTTGTAAGGCGAAATAATGAGTCTAGTCCGGGTCATTTTCATCATTGTCGTCATGAGGTTGTTTTAGCTAGTTTCTGCTGGATCTACTTAGGTCTCTCTGACTACAAAGGACGTGGTTTTAAAGAGGAAAGACCGAGAACTTTTTAAGAAGATGTTTTCTTTGTTTAAGTCTTGTTTTTGAACGTGAACTGTACTCCATGTTTACACGTCTTACACAATGTCTTAAAAGCCAATTTGCAACTCACATTTTGACCCTAGACAGATTAAGTGAAACCTTAATCACAGAAGACTGACAATAGTTCACGCAATCCATTAATAACCTAATCAGTTCATTCAACTTTCTGCGGGAAACGAGGCAGCTGGTAATTATGCGGTGTTCCTTTATTGGCACACGATCCAAAAACAAGATCCCCTTTTCGCGTCGTAGCTTAACTAGCTGGTGCCCGCGACTTTGTCCGCAAAACTGCACGCTGACTTTAAGTTACAATATCAAGAAGATTTTTTTGCACCGATCACCATTTATATTTTAAGTTACTTCTTTTAACATCAGGTATCTACCAGTTAAAGTCCAGTCAAAATCGGATCAAACACTGACAAAAATGTTAAAAATTCATTTTTGTTTGTATAATTACATTATAAGTATTGAATATACTTTCATATGCACACAAAAAAAAAAATTGTTTTGATATTACAAACAGACACTTCAATTTTATCTATACGAGTATGTATAGAAGATATTCCTGTTCCCCTTGTATTTGAGCATCAAACCTGAACAGTAATTTATTAAAAAAAAATCGTTTCTTCATAACCCTTCTGGGGTATTGTCCCTTACTAAATTGATGATCGCAATAAGCTATCACAAAACACACCACTTTAATTCCGTGCAAAGTAATCCATCAATCTATTTTCACTGCGGCCTTGGTCGTGAAAAATGTTGTGTAGCTTCGGCGAGATCGATACCTATTATAAATGCGGTTATTATGCTACTGTATCGATCCCTCGGGGTTCAAGGTAGGCCGTACTCGCTTCCTCCGCCTTCTTTCCACTTATTCTTTGTGAATAATGATCGCTTTCATCGTTCTTAAAAAATATACGCGGGATTTCGTCCGGAAAATCTTCAAAATTTCCTTCTGTACCTGATGTTCTTCTCATAAACCTTTGTCATCGTTGATTGCTGGGTGTGCTCACTCATCAAGATTGCTATTTAGATATACTTTGCAGCCTTTTGATGGACAAATGTTTTATTCAATACTTTCCCGGTTAGGTTTTGATTTGATGTTCCTCGTAGACGTTGGTTGGAATAACATGGGATTGCTTTGTGTTTATTGTTCGTGAATTCCATTCTCTCAAGAGTTTCCCGACGTCTTTGAGTCTTTAAGGTTCACACGGTACTAATATTCATGAAAGACTTTCGGAGAAAGAAGCAATCAATGAACTAGTTACAATGGCCATCATAAAATTGTGGAATTCAAGTGCTGTGATCGGATAGTCGCCGGAAACAACTTGAATTTTTAGGCTCTGAATAATAAATCTTTGTAGGAAGACTGGTCATGCTTAAAATACTTTTAGGTATGTGATCGTTCTAATATCACACTAACTGCTACCAGCGACACCTTTCTGGCCTTGTCCCGTTTTATTTGAAGTCGGTGCAACATGTTTTTTCTTCCATTCTGTCCTATCACCCGTCACGGTATTGCTCTTCACGCAATCCATCTATCTTTTCTTTTTTCGACTCCCTCTACATCCAGTCATTCATAACTCTTTTTAGTAACATGCGTGGTAGTAAAAAATATCCCAAGGGTAATCCTGGATCAAAATTATCGTATGCGTTATTCCAGGACATGGCCTACCATGTACAAAATTTCATCCAAGCCCGTTCAGCCGTTCAATAGTGAAGAAGTAAAAAACATACACACTCACAAACTTTCTTAAATATAAGTGTGATTAAGATGAACCTGCTACATCCGTCATCACAGAAGCTGCTAGATTTGCATTAGCTATATTTGTTTCGCCATAACAACAATATCTGGAAAGTCCTACATTAATGCCTTGTATTTTTACATGTCTGCGTATATAATTCTTTAAGTACACTCGACCTTGGCGAGTTCATTGGCAAAACTAATACTTTACACGTTGGTAGTAAGGCCATCTTAGTTCACCGACACTAAGACGAAATGTGACGAGGGCTGGCTTCCGTCATGAAGGGAATTTCACAGCGGATTCTCTGCAAAATTCCTACGTCAAATAGAAATTCCTTGCCGGTTTATGGTGTACCAAAATAGGATCAAGTTGTACGAAAAACTTTTTAAGCAGGATTATAAACTTGGTTCTTAGCAAAGCTTTGATATGTCGTATTAAAATAAAATTCGTAATAAGTAGGTATACTAATCTTCTATTTCTATAAAAGCAAAACACCACTCACTGATTAATCTCAATCAACACCTACAAACTTAAAATTTGGCAGGTTGGTTCCTTATAGGGTGTAGACGTCCGCTAAGAACGGATTTTACGTTACGACTTTCAGGCGGAAGCCGCTGGCAGAAGCTAGCGCTTAATAAGTATACCATACTAATTAATATTAGGACTGTGTCTGCTCATGCAGCAGCCTGACATAGTTTTGGTGCCAGGACACATCGAAATATGGACACTGCGGACCGCGAAAAAGATGGCAGGACGTCTTAAAAGATATCTTCCTTAAAGGTGAAGCTAGAAGAAATAGATGGAGGATAATAGGGGTAATAATAATAGTGCTAATGCTTCTGGAACTTTCTGATGTATTTATTTATTTATTTATTATTTATATATTCTTTATTGTACACCGCATAAACAACAAAATTAGGACATGTTATTATAAATAAGGGTACAATGGGCGGTCTTATCGCACAGGGCAATTTCTTACAGACAACCTTTGGATGGACTGAGTGAAAGGAAATAGATTTAGGGTTGTCAGTGTACAAACATCAGAAATAATACTAATAAGACATAATAATCCGAATACATACATACAATACCAAATAATATACTAATAAATATCAAAAATATATAATTGAGTTAGGAGAAGAAAAATCAAAGTGAAAGGTAATGTTCCTTCACCAATTTTTTAAACGTTGGAAGCGTTTGAGCACGCCTCACTTCAATAGGCAACGCATTCCACAAACGTGCAGCTTGAATCGTGAATGATTTGTCCACGAAGGAAGTGGAATGCGCGCGAATACTTAATTTTAGATTTTCCGATGATCTCAAGGACCTACTATGTGTGTCACTAAGGAACTGAAAGCGTTCTTTAAGATAAAACGGGGTACAAGGATTAAATAGCACATTATATAGCAAAGAAAGTATATGGGCGTTCCGGCGAAGGCGAATAGGAAGCCATTTGAGCTTAGTACGAAATTCAGAAACGTGGTCATACTTGCGTAAGCCAAATATGAACCTGATACAGAGGTTTTGAAGTCGCTCAAGCTTATCCAATTGGTCTTGGTTGAGATCAAGATAGCTGGCAGCAGCATAGTCCAAGATTGGAAGAAGAAGAGATTGTGCTAACGCAATTTTAGTACTGATGGGAAGAAAATTTCGAAGACGTCTCATGGAGCCCGCTGAAGCAAACAGCTTACGACTTACTTCCTGCATTTGTTTTGTCCAGGAGAGAGTGCGGTCGATATAAATTCCCAAATTCTTCACAGTGTGACTTAAAGGAATTACGGTATTGTTAAAGAAAACCTGGGGAAGTTTCGACCAATCTATTTTAGACACAGTCCGGGAGCTACCAACTATAATCACTTGTGTCTTAGTTGGATTGATCTTCAACCCAAACTCAGTGCTCCAGTCACCTATTCGAGCCAGGTCTATGTTAACAGTATCAATGGCCTCAGATAACTTTCCGATAGGGGCTTGAGTATAAATTTGGAGATCATCAGCATACAGGTGGTAGAAAGAAGATAGTCGTTGAGTGATAGCATTTATAAAAAGTGCGAAGAGTAGAGGAGATAATACGCCACCCTGCGGCACACCGGCAGAAGAGTCGCACCAAGACGAGAAAGATTCTTCAATACAAATACGCTGCCGGCGGCCAAACAGGTAACTATGAAACCAGTCAATTACCAATGGAGATATGTTAAAGGAGTACAAGATGCCGAGTAAAATATCGAAGTCAACCGTATTGAAAGCATTGCTAAAGTCAAGTAGAGCAAGTACCGTTAACTTCCCCTCTTCCATACCCGACCTAATATCGTCCGTAATATGCACGAGTGCTGAGGTAGTGCTATGCCCAGGTCGAAAACCAGATTGAAATGGATTTAAAAGATTATGTTTGCTAAGGAACGTGCTTAGTTGTTGGTGGACAAGTTTTTCGAGGACTTTGGATAGGAATGGAAGAATAGAAATAGGACGATAATCAGTGAAGGATGCAGGATGAGATTTTTTAGGGAGAGGGATAACTTGGGCATCTTTCCAGGCTTGTGGAAAGACTTTACTGGAAACAGAGTAATTAAGGATGTGAAGGATGCTAGGAAGGATGATATCGAGGATGGGAATGATCATCTTACGGCTAACATAGTCACTACCCACAGCGTTAGACGTTATCGACATAATACTCCTTTTAACATCACAAGCAGTGAATTGACTAATGACGAAAGGGGAATAATCAGGTATCGAAAGGTTTGAAAGATGACTTAGCGTAGCAGTTTTAGTGGCCCTATCTAATAAGGGCGAAGTAGAAAAATGACTGTTAAGTAAGTTGAGGTCTAAGTCTTTAGGAAACGTGTCAAGAGACTTTTTTCCGATACCTAGTGTTTTGAGGAATTTCCAGACTTTGGCTGGATCACCATTTTGAACGGAACTGTGGATATATTGGCGGTTTGCGTTCCTACACACCTTGTTGCAGTGATTTCTAATAGAGATATATTTCTCCCTGTTACTGTCATTGGGCCGAATTTTGAACTTGAACTTTGCAGTCGCTTTTTTATGGAGCAATAGTTTAATGTCGTCAGTCAGCCATGGCGCTGGAAGATGTTTGACTTTCACAGCTCGAACAGGTGCATGTGTATCGTAAAGCTGGATCAAGGTCGAGGTCAAGAATTCAACCTGTTCATCGACAGACGTGGATGTAACCAAAGGCGACCAATCAATATTGTTGGCGTCCTCCCGAAGACGATCAATGTTCATCCCATCAAAATTGCGAAGCAGAAGAGTTTTAGACTTATGCTTAGGTGGACGAATTTTATAGGAAGTGTAAATTAGATCATGGTAGGAAAAGGCGTCAGCAGCACATTGACCATGTTTTGCGACGAGACCGGGAGATGAGACAAAAATAAGATCGAGAAGTGATGGGACAGCGTTTGGAAAATGGTGAGTGGCATCAAGGTCCAGAATAGAGAGATTGGAAGATTCAATAATGTTGCGAAGAATAGTACTGCGAGAGTCGTTTTTACGAAGACATGTGTTAAAGTCGCCCATGATGATACTGTGACTGTAAGAGGGAATTAAAGCTTCTAAAATACGCTCAAAAGAAGAAAAGTAATTAATTCGAAGAGAAGGGCAGTAGTAAACCCCTAGAAGAATCTTAGAATGGTGGAGTTCAACTTCTAGGAATAGATGTTCACCGGCGCTCGGTGGAGGCGACGATGTAATGCCTGACGTAAGAAGGATCTTTGTGTTATCTACTCGTAAGACATTAAAAATGGATACTGGGCTTTCTATAATGCTTGGCCTTGGTTTTTCAATTCTATCAGCCAGTCTTCTAAACAACTCTTAGTTTTTCAAGGCTCAATGGTTACGCAATGTTATCCCATTCCAATATTAGCTTGTTATCATTCAACAAAGTTATTAGTAAAACATTACCTCAGTTAAACGACCTTCCAATACCCATTATACTCGGAACAATATTACATAATGTCAGAAACCATCACTCCGTTCCGGTCTCTAATCCATCGCGTCTTCATGAGAAAATCCATGAAAAATGATCGTTTCTTCCGAAAGCGCCAGTTTATTGCGGATGCCTTGCCAACTGTCCATCATGCCGGTTCAAGGCCGGCCATGTCAAAACATTCAGCTGATGTAAGTACTTACGAATCTTCCCGATATTATAAATGCGAATGTTATGTAACTGTAGGCGGATTTAGATGGAGTATAGGAATTTGAACGTTGAATACATTTGAAGTATCTGGTGAGTGTCACGAGGATCTGATGGATGCGAGACGCGTGGAGGTCTATGTCCAGTCTTTCGCTTGAAATGATGCTATGAATACTAGCTGCTGCTATTAAACAAATGGACCATACTACCGAGACAAAAGTATTGTATGAGCTATTTCAGGACATGGTCTACTTGTGTACCAAGTTTTAGCGAAATCCGTTGAGCCGTTCGAGAATCAAGAAGCAATAGGTAGGGTCAAAGTCGGATCCTATTGGGGCCAAGGGTCTGCTTCTGAAAGGAAGACTCGGCCCCGTTATAAAAGGCAACGAAGGAACGGGGTGGGTTTTTTAGTCAGTAAAAGTCTGACACTATCTCCCGCTCTGCCCAAGGGCAGGAGACGTCATTGTATGATTTTCTCCACCGAAAAAAAAAGAATATTTTATATTTCTATTTGCTTCAAAAAAATTAGGATTGCAACCAAAAATCACTTCACTTCTAAAACAGGAAACAATTCTTTCATCATACACTTTATTATGTATGTATTTACATATTCTAAATACATACTTAAGAAAAATTCAAGTCAGTTTTCTAAATAATAAGAAAAATAACTCCTGAGATCTCTTTCGATATCACAATATCTATTACTAGGTACTAGCTGTTGTTGTTATTACCCGAAGGTACACCAAATTTCATCAAAATCAATGCAGCCATTACAGCGACAGCGTGAAGAAGTAACAAACATACACACATTCACACACTTTCGCCTTTATAATAATAAAGTGAGTGAGTGAGAGAAAATATTCAGTTTTCCGATATAAAACAACGCTTTGAACTGATACACAATACATTTGATCCCTGTTCCAAATTGTACCCACGCCCGTTCCGCCGTTAGGCTTGCCGGATTACTGCGTATCGTAAAAATTGATGCCAAAAATAACTAAACGCTGCAATCGTGCCGAGAGCAACGTATGTACTTCTAAAAGCTTGTTACGATTGCTTTATGCATCTGGAATTTGCTCTACTATTTTATGTATTCTGCACGACTCCTTTTGGTGATCTTTCAGATATACCAAACGAGTCTAGAAAAGTAATTTCGCTTTACCGTCGTACATTGCTGTTAGTGCGGACTTTTTGTTGTGAGTTTCCTTAATAGAACTGCAATGAACGGTATACATTTCGGAAATCTCATCGCGAATAACTTTAATCTTAGGATGGTAACCTGAGCATCATTTCATCTAATAATAATGCATACCGTAGCGAGCAGTGGACCGGGCGATGGCGGAGTTTCCTCTCGGAGTAGTTTACGTGTTGAATGTTAAATATTGTCGTCATGTCTGTCAGTGGCAGTGCACGTGTTCTCAGGTTCAAGGGCGGTCCGCCGGTCGTTACACTTCGCTTTTTGCGCGTTTGCGTAACTATAGCTCCCCAGACACATAGATTGATGACTGAACCATGTAAACATGACAGGACGGCTGTGACATGTTCGGAACGAATCTTAGCGTCCGGCTCGGACACAGACCGATTCTCGTGATTACACATTATTTATTTATTGTGGTTTGTTTTTTATAAGAACTAGACTAGCTGCTGCCAGCAGATTCGTCCGCGTAGAGAATTGTTCTACGGGAACATATTACTGGGATAAAAAATATATTTTATTTACGATTCCAGAATTTGATTTACGCACGCCTGTGCCAAATTTCATTCAAATCCCTTCAGCTGTTAGAGAATGAAGAAGTAACAAAGATACACACACAAACTTTCGTCTTTAGATTACAGTGTGTTGGGTTGTAATGTGAAGTGTGATGTGATGTGATTCTTAAATGTTTTGTCATATTCACAGACAGACAGGCACTTATTACTATTACTTTCTCACTTACACCGTTATAGAACTTAGTGACTTATTAGGACTTTCATAAATCTATCATCAATATTAAATTACTGCAAAAACTAAGTTTACAATACAAAAATACACACATATAATTGCACTAGTAAATTGCTTTATTAGCCGAGTGATGTCTTAGTAACGATTCAATTATTTAAACATGTGTAGCTACTGGAAAAACGTGGACGAAACTGGGTAGCCAATGTTTAATTCAATATATTGCCGACTCTATAAAGACATTGACTTTCTAAAACGGTCAATAAAATCTTTATAAACGTCTTATTTTACACTTATATAATTGTATACGTAGAATCGTTACTCAAAATAAAATTACTAGTTTTTTTTCCTGCGGTTTCGCTTCTTCATGGCCTCTCCTAAAGGAACTGTGTATTTTTTCAGGATAAAAAGTACCTCACTACACTCGGGAATAATGTGCCTTACTACTAGTGAATTAATTTATGAAATCAGTTTCGTAGTTTCGATGCATTCAAACATACAAATTTCGTCTCTTACCTAAATATTCAGCGTAGATGTAGATATAGGCGAGTACGTTCGTCGCATTATTTCGTCTAAACAGCTCGGCGACTACGTTTGTTATGTAGAATAAATATGCAATTTGTGTGTCCGCCTGTTTGTTCGCACCTTCGTTCCCGGCGCCCCCTGCTACGACAATGTTTATTTACTTCACAAACATGAGCAGGCTCCGAAGCTCCCGAATCCAATCGACTTTTGTAACCCGTTCCCGTGGTCTCGTCACATAGACATCCCAAAAAGAGAATTGAATAGACGTGCTCTAATTTAAAAAGCACAGTAGCATCTCTTTCATAATTTCTTTCACACCTTTTTGTAAAAGGATTCTCATGTTTTTTTCATTCTCATTGTTTTAAAACTCGATTAGGATTTGTAAGAAGTCTCTTTGCTTAACACTGTAGGTATTTCTTGTAGACGAATCTATTCTGATTAGTACAGTGAATTTATGTTGATTATATTCTACTCGTCAAGGTTGTAGCGTACGAAATTCGCTTGGAATATAAATCAGTCCAGTACCTACACGTATTATTTTATGGGCTCTCAAAACTACACAAAAAAAATCGAGGAAAAGAATATCGTAAATTTACTCACAGCTTAATTTAGATTCAATGACACAGCGTTTTGATGAAACACAAAAATTCTGACACGTAGAGTATCTAAATTTTCTGCATATTTGGTGAGGAGGTCCTAGCTACCAGGGTAGTAGGCGTGTGGTGTGAATCATTCAACTAGGAGTACATTGTCAAGGCCGTCTCAAGACCTACGCGGCAATCAAAATTTTATGGAGCTACGTAGTCGTACTTCTAAATATAGTTAATGATCATGGTGAGCGAAGCCATTTTAGGTGTTTTATTTGGTCGTCTTTTAAATATTTATTGTTTGCGAAATTGAATTAGGTAGACTAGATTTTGCTGCACCAAGTCAATGGACCTACTTCAATACATTTCATAATACTGGCGGCTTTACATTATTGATAAATAATAATGATGTATGCTTTGAAAATAGATGATTAAATATATAACACTATTATACATAAATTTGATGAGGCCAGTGTTTCCTAGCTGACTACGCGGAGAAGCAACACTGAAATAAACTCAATATCTCTATTAAAGTCCATACAGTAAATATGTAATGGTCAAATCATATGAGAACCATGTAGATAAGTGTCTGAGATGTTCTTTTGCAGGATGAACCATATACCTAGATTTGAGTGGACCTGTCCAGTCAATGCCAGCAATTGTCATTATTCGTGTACATCAACTCATCATTTTGAATTAAAGAGCAATGGAAATGAGTTAGAAAGCACCTTATTTGACAAATCCTGTGTGGGTTGTAAATATACGCTTGGTGCCTATACACATAACAAGCATGTATGTATATCTTTTAAGCAAGATAAATTGCCCCCCACTTAAGCCCCATATATTCGACTAGCTAATTCACAAACCGCGCATTCATGGCGATTTCCTGCGATAAAGAATCTATAACGATACAGTAACAGATGACAAAAAGCGAGAACATACAAAAATCCAAGATCACATCATCATTCATGAATGCAGATCAACTGTTTGCAAATGAATCATAAACTCAACTGCTTTATGCTTACATCCTTTCTGCGAACTCGGGGACTCGAACATCCGTAGCGTTTTGTGTGCCTTGAGTCAGGGTTCGAAGGTCGGCATAGCCAAGTAGTGTATCTACCACGCTTGCCTCGCTGCGGAAGCAAGGGTCACGGGTTCAAATCGGTTTACGAAAACTATGCCGACGACCGAAGACGGCCGAAATTGAATAAGAAGGCGTTCTGTCACGAATTATGATCTTGATTGCTTGATGTATGAGCAGTTTACCAATTGGTTTTTAATTACATGTGTGTAATTATTCTTCTGGTACGTTGACCTGTGTAAGATTGGAAGGTGACCTTAACAAGATAGTTAATCCTGGCTGAAAGTGGGTTCTTGTTGAGTCTTGAAAGAGACCTTGCTTTTCAACACCTTCTAGTATTTTTTTCGCTATAAAAGGTAGCCTATTTCCATTCTCAAGCTTTAATCTATCGTTGTACCAAATTTCATCAAAATCAGTTGCGCGGTTTAAGCGTCAAAGCGTAATAAATAAACAGACAGATAGTTACTTTTGCATTTATAATATTAGTATGGATTTTTGCCTGTCTGTCTGTGTGGGACTTTTATTGATGGATGTTCGAGGGAGGTTCCTCATCTGCGAAATAGTTTTTTTTTTTTACGGTTGCCACAAAAATGGACATTAATATCCTTACACTCCACGCGAACTAAGTAGTAAGTAACAGCTAGTAGAAAACAAAGTCCAGACAGTTTACAAGATCCAACAAAACTCCGGCTTCACAATACAAAATCAGCTGTTATTAAGTGCTGTTTTACGAAGCAGGAAGAGATGCCTTTTATATTTCTTTGAGTCTTTCCGACTTTTTCCTGATATATTAATTAAACAGCCAGTTTACTCTCGATCGGCCCTGACCTCCCGACTTCCGTTCCGCTTTACAATCTTTGCCGTTTTCTTTCACTTGATAGACTAATTGGCACGGTTAGGAAATTCGTTTTTTTCTCCCTAATCGCCACTAGAACCATGGGGGGTCCGAGAGCTTATTGAGTTGTCCGAGATTTTTGCATACAGCGGCGGGCCTAAAAACGTCACATGAGCAATTCATCTAGAGCAAATCATATTCCGAATTCCTAGCAGATCATAAGCATTTCTTCTAATGTTCGTAAAATGGTTGCACAAATTAGTCGAATCATACTCAATTCACTGCATATCAGAATCATATTCCTTGTAAATATTGCCGTATAAAAAAAGATTCTACAAAAGTGGCCTTTTTAGACTTGCTGGTCGACTCTTCACGTGACCTGGCTGGGCTTTTCTTTGGCTAAAGATGACATTGCATTGCTACCAGTGTTCTGGGCAATTTTCCCATTGAAAGCGACGAGGTTTATCCACGATTTTTGAATGCTCAATGAGATCTTGTTACATGTACTTTATTAGTTTAATCTTGAAGTTCGAATCGTAATTTCTCTATTTGCGTAGAACTTGTTTTATTCCATTTAAAAGCGGTTTTCAAGTACCATTGATGACTAAGTTAGATGCCTCGTTCGTGCCTTGGTCGTAAGCGGAAGGAATTTTGAATGTATACCAGATTTAAGGTCGGACTTAAAGATAGTTTTAATACCCATA
The DNA here is from genome assembly GCA_958295575.1 of Leucania comma. Classification (NCBI taxonomy): domain Eukaryota; kingdom Metazoa; phylum Arthropoda; class Insecta; order Lepidoptera; family Noctuidae; genus Leucania; species Leucania comma. The sequence continues at coordinate 20,774,507 of OY282478.1, read as the reverse complement.
TTTCGGTTTATTTTTGTTCTAGAATTAACCCTTTGACCATACGCGCCGGATTAGTCCGACGAATGTTTTTGTGTCCTATTCGCCAGTGTCGTGTGTTTGGGACTGGATGCTATATCACGTTTAGCTCTTCAATCCCCATAGGTGACAGAATAGCAGACGAAATAGAGTATTTGGTCGTGGATATGCGACCCTGACGGAATAAACGCGGGAATGCCGCCTCAAGCAAAAAAGTTAATAAAAACATAAATTAAAAGGTAATAAATTTATTTGTTTATTCAAGCATTTAATTAGCTTCAACATATGAGTTGCATTGTCTAATAAATTATCTTGGTACAAACAAGCTAATTTTAATGAGTTAGCAGTATATTGCATATGGCGCACTCGTATTATTGCACATGTGCGATTCGCTGAATCAACTAGTTTAGTTATTTGTTTAAGTAGTTGATGTTTTTAATCATCTAATGACTTCTTCCGCTCGAGGGCGGAGCAAGAGGGCCTATCCGACTTTTACTGGCTTAAATCGTACCTTTGTTCCATCAGTCGTCCTTTGCGTTCTTTCCTTTTAGAAGTCGACTCATGTCTTCAGTAGACTTCGGCCCTGCTGGGCACCTACGTACAGGTTATATAGGTCTTTATCAAGCTTTACTGACATTTTTTGAGGCGTGCCTGGAACTCTATGCGCCGTGCTGTCGACGCGTCGGGCTAGTTCCTCACAGTTACCGGACGGCTGGACAGCGAGCTACCCATTGCTCGTCATCCGCAAGCCTACGGTACTTGATATAGTACATGCTTAAGCTAGCTCAAAAATGTGGCTACCTAAATAATTTTTAAATATTTTTCCTCAATAAGTACCAAAGTCAAGGAGACTAGGTAACATATCAGCTTTAACATTTGTAATCATATGTTGTCCTGCATGATTAGTTTTCCATGAAACAATATTAATATAGATTCGGTTGGAACCAAACCCTGACTCATTGGCTAGCCATTCATACTAACGGGCGCTTAGAATGTGACTCAATTCAATAACACTTGGACGCTGATACTAATTGATAACAATAATTGAGTTATTTTTAACTATGATAAGATTGTATGACACATTTTATTCAGTATTAATTCATGATCTTTTGATCTCAGTTTCGTCTTAAATGGTCAATAAATGGTAGTTGTTAGTATTTTTTTCATTATTTAGGTATCATAACGTGTAGAAGGTACAAGAAATGTGTACCCAACATTTAAGTAAGTCATGGTATGATTTAAGTGTCCATGGAGTTTCTTGCACGTTCTTCTTCATAGAGATTTACGCTTTGGAACGTGCAATTTAGCTTCGTTTTTTTTTGGACTGACCAATATGTTTACCTTTCAGTGTCTGGTGCATTCAAGTCTGTATTTGGTCTATTTGAAATAAACGCTTCTGATTTCTAAACTTTATTGTTTCCTAAGATACTTATATAAGTATAGTTTTATAAATAAATAGCTTATGTGGTCATGGTTAACTAATCAGTTTCATAGTTGCATATTTAATGGAGATAATGAATAATGATCGCAATTATCTAAGCGAGAACATTATCATAAGGGATATTTTTATTCTTTCCGGGTGGTCATCCTCTATTATAAACACCTTATCTCTTTAGGGTTCCGTACGGAAAGAGTAAAAAACGGGACCCTAGAATTAAGACTCCACTGTGGTCTGTTTGTCACCAGGCTGTATCTCGTGAACAGTGATAGCTAGATAGTTGAAATGTTGACAGACTGATAATGTATTTCTGTTGCCACTATAGCAACAAAAATTAAAAACAGAATAATATAAATTTGAATAAAAATGTTTTATGATAATGGTACAGAACCCTTTGTGTGCTTGTCCGATTCGCACTTGGCCGGTTTTTTTTTTAATCAAAATCTGGATTTTTTGAGGACTGTGGCAGACAAGAACCAGTCTCATGTGAAGTCTTAAAACCAGTTTCTCGATCAGTCAGTAAAAAAGAAATGAAGAAGTATACAATGATGGACGATGCCTAATTAGTGCTAATTACATACAGTATGGCGATAATTTTTGAATAATGTTATAATAGGATGCTTTGCTTCAGAAGTGAGCTATTCCAATGACAAGGTTTTTAATTTCAGTGATATAGTATCAACATCTGAATTCGTTTGATCTGAACATCACAGAATGGGCGAAAATTTGTTGAACAAATTAGAATTTATTGTCGTTACGTATTCATATTAGCATTAGAATGCCATTTAGATGTTTCGTGTTATCATATATATTTGATATACCCAGTTTGGACATGATAATAAATTGGAAGTGTGTATATATTACCGATTAGTGATGCTGCAGATCATTGATCGCTTATTTTTTTTCTATTTTTTTGGCAATAGCCCAGTATATCAACATTGACGTCTATAAAAGGATCGTGTGCTGTCTGGCAATCATTTTTATATTATGTATCTCTTAATTGCTCGTACATAATATGGGTTTTATATCTATACTTCGTGAGAACCGTCGGTGATGGGCTGATGGCATTTCTGTATATTATTTTACGATTGTGTTTTATGAGCGTTGCAACGATTTAGCTTGAAGTTTCATTAATTCGAACGTTCCTATGATTATAGTTATAGTTAGTGTGGCTGTCTGTAATTGTTACCTGCGACTAGTGATCTTGCGGTGTTTCTCTTTGGGCTACATGTTTTTATTATGATGAAAGTTTCGTTTTGATCCTGTTGTTGTACTTCTACGGCTTGCAAGTCATGCATTTTTTGTCAAGTTTATCATCTGCATTGCATTCAATAAAAACCATTTCTAAATCTTCTCTTGCATCTTTAAAGTTGTTGATTCCTGTTGGCCCTGTTGCTGTTTTGTTTCGTATAACTTTACTGCTTGCAAAGTATTCATTTTTAACAAGTTTAATATATGCAATGCATTCAATAAAAAACATTTCTAAATCTTCTCTTGTATCTTCAAAGTTATTAATTTCTTTAGCTCCTGTTGCTGTTTTCTTTCGTATAGCTTCAATGGCTTGCTTGATTTTTGCGTCAATTTTATCTGCTGCAATGCATTCAATATAAACCATTTCTAAATCTTCTTTTGCATCTTCAAAGTTGTTCATTTCTTTACTTTTATTTTATGTTAGTATTATTATTTTCTTGATTTAGTTTATCTACAGACATACGACTATATTTTGTCTTAATAAAAAAACCGGTGTAAACTAGTTTGCCTCATCGGTGATGATGACCGGCATCACGTTGGAACAAACATAGCTAGTTATATCGTTACGCTACGGTAGCAAGGCGGTGAACTGTGGACACGGTGAAATGAAAAAATATGGTCATCTACGAACCGTATGAAATGTTTAGGGTTCTTCTTGATATCGCAAAGCCAATAGGAGAATACTAAAATTGTAAAGAATCTGGTAAAGATTTTAAATATTAATTGTTTAACTTCGAGCTTAAATTAGCTTCGATTTTGACTATAACCATACACTAACTCTCTCAAGGCTCTAGTCTGAGCTTTCCTGCATAAACATATACATAATAAGCCTTTTAATGTTCCCTCTGCTGAGACTCGGGCCTCCTCTCTAGGACAGGGAATAGGCCGTAACCCACATGACATGTCTTCGAATGTTTGGTAACATGCAGGTTTTATCATGATATTTTCCTCCACCGTTTTGAGTACAGTGGTAATGAAATAAATTACCCAAAGTAAACCGCTTACCTGGGTCTGAAATCACGACGTCTAATAACTAGCTGTTCTTAAAATCTCTTACAAATATTAATATCATCAACAATATTATGCTAGCAGTGTTTCAAGAAATTATGCTTTCGCGTCATTTGAACTACATACAACAGGGTTTTACTCTCATCACACTGAACTCTAAAACGCCGACACTTCATTATCCCTTAATTTGAAATCATGTTTGTTTTTGGTTCCAGATGAGGTTGACGGCGGCCCCTTCATAGCACCCATCGTGAGTAGTGTTTTTATTACAATTTGTGCGTTTATTTACCTTTCTGTTCATGTCATCGTCACTGTTCTCATGTGTATTATCTTTACATACTCGTAGATGTATAGGAATCAAACCGTCTGTTAATTCGCTTAACTCCTTCTAAATCAACTAACGGATTTTGAAGCAGTTTTCTTTAACAAAAATAGAAATAAAGGTAAATGTACGTATAGAGCCCGTGCGAAACCGAGGCGGGTCACCAGTGTTGACTATACAAAAGAAGTTGTACTGCAAATTAAGTTAGGTTTTACGTCTATCAACAAATTGCTTTATACCGAGTTGATTGATTAGGTTATTGATCGAATAGTAGTTTTTATTTGCTATTAAGTACCTACACTCTGTTAGCAATCAAGTTAATACTGTGAATAGCGTTAACTGCTTTATCATATTCAGCATTTACAATAACGCTAATTATTTTCATTTGTGTGCCAATTACGGGTTCATAAGTGTTGTTAAATCGTACTTTTCCTGTTCTCAAATATATGTCTTTTCGGAGAATTTAAGCGAGGTTTTTTGTGCTTGACTTAAACTTCAAATTGAAGTTTATTTTCGCTAAAAGCGCTGCGAGATGGCTGGCGACAAATTTATATTGGCAATTAAATAACGGTTGTTGATTCATTCACGATTTTGAATTTGACGCCGCGGCGTTTGTGTGAAGTTGCTTTGTTGGTGTTTTTAAAAGCTTTTGCGGAAATTGGTAAAGGTATTTATTTATTCTGTTCCGTGCAGTAGTACCGATGATCAAAGAATTCAATTTTGAGGAAGGGTAAACAGTTGCATCGGCCTTAGGTTTACCATTATTTCTCATTACGAAATTGTTTATAAACCATCTGTGTTTTTTGTTGTTTATATTGCATAATCGCAGTATCAGCCTTATAATGTTCTCACTGCTGGGAGTCAGACCTCCTCCCCAGGAGAGGGAATATGCCGTAATGCACTACGCGGGCCCAGTGCGGTCGGTGGATGTCACATGTCTTCGACTTTCTTTTTTTTTTGCCTGGGTGTTTTTTTTCCACGTTTTTAGAACAGTGGTGATAAAATAAATTAAACTAAATTATGGGTCTGGCTGGGTTGTTACTAAAGGGCTACCACGTTACCAATTTTTTGGTTAATTAATCATATTTGGAAGTTATGATCTTAACTTCCGTATTGTTAACTTCTTGCTTCCAATAAGTCAACTCCGTGTCAAGTATAATTTATATTATGCTACAGTTACATGTGGGCCCAGCCTCGGCCAATAGCCATTGTGTTGACGGGGTTTCCCTGTTTGTAAAATAGCTACACTATAACGATTGGCCGAAGCTGGGCCCACATTTAAACGTAGCATTAGATAATTCTTCGAATTTCTCTTCATATGATTGCAGATAGATACTTCTGATCCACAATAAAACATCCAAAACTTTTGCTATAACAAGAATTCAGCGAACACGGACATTCTCGTTGTCATTACGTTTTGCGGTTTCAGTCGTTGAAATGAAAGCCTTGGGACCGATCTAAATGGTGAAGGGGTCCTATTTAAAGTAATTAATTCTTTTTGTATTGATAATTGTATCCGAATGTTTCGCAGTAACATCAGCTGTGTCGAGTGAAATGTTTCGTTTTACTGAAAGGATTGCTCGTAAGATATATATATATATATATTTGTATTATGTATTGTATTCTACATATTCAATTCTCTTCTGTATTACAGTAATCTATTAATATATATAAAAGAAAGTCGTGTTAGTTACACTATTTATAACTCAAGAATGGCTGAAGCGGTTTGGCTGAAAATTATTGAGAAGGTAGCTTAGAACCAGGAGAAGGACTTAGGATAGGAATTTTTATCCCGTTAAATAAATATAAAACCAAAACCTGTTCATTTATTGGTTTAACCTGTTGAATACCGTAATTAGAGACACAATAGAAAGACAATAGATGTGCGGACGCCGGCGTCCTCTTGGGAAATAATGAAATAAGGTAGGGTAGAGTAGGGTAGGGTAGAGTAGGGTTTTTTTTTTTTTATGGTAGGTAAAATCATCCAATGACAAATCCCGCCCTTGGGCGGAGCGGGAAGTAGTGTCAGACTCTTACTGACTAAAAACCTACCCCGTTCCTTCGTAGCCTGTCGTGCCGGGGTCGAGCATTCCTTTCGGAACTAACCCATGACCCCAGTAGGCTTCGACCCTGCCTGCCTGCAGTTAGCAGGCTGGGCCTCTTCGGTGTGCTGACAGCTCCTTGAGGCGCGCGGGAACAGAACGCGCCGTCGACGACTTGGGCTCGGTCCGGTCGGTTACCGGACGATCGGACAGCGTGCTAGGGTAGAGTAGGGTAAGAGCGGGAACGATGCCGCAGGCAAAAGCTAGTATTTTTTATAAAAGCGTTGTTGTTACTTCTTTACGTTCAAACGGGTGAACAGATTTAGATGAAATTTGGTACACGGGTAGGACATATATTAATTGAGACCACACAGCCTGCTGCGCTGCATGTCACGGGTTCGATTCCCGCATGAAACAAATATTTGTATGGCCTGTTCCGAGTATCTTGTATATGTGAGATTACGTTTGCAGCAGAGAAATGTTTAAAAAAAAAGCCTTTTAATTCCAGGAGTAAATAAAATAAAAAAATAAATAAAATGTTTATTTCAATTACAATTTTATAGTATGTTATTGGAATAATTTTGTACATTCACGCAGGCGAAACTGCTGCCGGTGCTTAGTTATTCACATCGTTTTCGTTGCTACTGACTTTAATCACGTCATTTTTCCTGTTAGAAACACGTCACCTTCACAAAATTTAGTCCATTTAAGATGCAATTCCTTTTAAGGACTTAAACGACTTATAAAACCGGTTTCTAACGTCCTTATGATCCAGTTCCATTGAAACACTTTTATTTATTGTCGCGTTTTGTTCTGAGATCTTATACTGGTTCTCAAAATCTGTATGATTACCTCAGACCATTGTTATTTAGTAGGTGGGAGTCTAAAGGGTTCGCAACCATTTCATTGCTCGTCTTGTTCTCAATTGAACTGCAAATAAACTTAAAGACAGTGCGTGGGTGGATGTAAGGTTTGGTTTCAAATGGTGCTATGACAGTAGACAGCTTCTGCCACTGTCTGCCTCGTTGGACTGCTGAATCTGAGGTCTTCGTTTCGGTTAGTTAGGGCAAAGTTTCCATAAGGAATTTCTTCAGTTTTGCTCAGCTCGGAGTTTGGAAGTGGTGTGATATCCTCCTGCTTCGGAAAGCCATTAGTCCTTCTACATAGTAGAGGTTTAGAGAGAGTTTTAGAGTCACAGGGAATTTATGAAAAGGAAACCTGTAGTCTTAGTACACAAAGACAACTAAAACAGGCACAGGTGTAGTTTTTGTCAGTTAGTCAACACGTAATCTTGCTCCACTCAAGAGCGAGATAACTCTTAGGATGATTTTTAGTAATCTTCTTAGTGGACGTCCCCCTATTACGTTTGCCATCTCTAGGATACCATTCTGTTACTGCCTTACACCACTTTTCTTTGGTGTCTCGCATCATATGGCCTGTGCAACGCCATTTTTGTTGATCTATCTTAGCCAGAATATCTGCAAGCTTCGTTCTGGAGCGAAAATCACTATTCCTTATTTTGTCTTGCCTTTTAGTACCGGTTATCCTTCTCTCCATGGCTCGTTGACATTTAGCAAGCTTTATTGACTGGCCTGCTGGTCTAGTGGTTAGTGGCCCTGACTGCTATGCCGGAGGTCGAGGGTTCAATTCCCACCCAGGACAAATGTTTGTGTGATAAGCACGATCATTTGTTCTGTATCTGGGTGTTACTTATCTATAATATGTATGTATTTAGAAATATATATAAGTATGTTTATCAGCTGTCTGGTACCCATAACACAAGCTCTGCTTAGCTTGGGACTAGACGGTGTTGGGTGATAGTTGTGGAAATATTATATTTTCTGAGCGATCTAGTGAGGGCCTATGTCTCACACTTAGGATGATTTACCACCGCAAAAAAAAAGCTGTGCAGTTACCACTACACAAACAGAGTTAGGTCGCCCGCTTGCTCGCGCTGTGTAACCTAGCCTTTATAGCAACGAATGTTTAGAGGACAAAACGAGAGGTTTATCACCGCCCCAATTGTACGTACATTCATTCGATCTTTGTAACTGATCTGAGAGTCTGGGAAGAACGGTTTGTGAATCGCTTTGCTGCTGGCTTAACGGCTTATTCAATGGGTTGTAAAGTGTGAATCTTCATTACTCTTTCAGCAGATAAATTAGACATTTGATACTGTAAACGTTTATTTCTATTTTATTGACACATCGTCACGGCTGCGTTTCTCTAGCTAACGGGTGACATTAATGGCCAGTTATGTCTGTACGGTTAGGTATTTATTTATTTTAACTTTATGTACAGTAGTGGTATTTAGGCGGACTTAATTCAACAGGGCATTCTCTACCAGATAATCAATGGATTCAAAAAGATTATTATATTAAGTAGTTGTTGTGCACAATAAATCATATTTGAAATAAAATGAAGTTTATTAAGGTAAGTTACTATAAACTAATAAATATTAATAAATACCATTTTTTTTATTGTTTTTAGTTTTAGTTTATTATAAGTAAGAGAACTCATTCGTTTTTTTTTTCTATATTTGCGGGAAAATTTGAAAGAGCGACCATTACCCTAGAATACAGAGGGCAACTGTAGAAGCAGAGGTGAGGTATTTAGTAAGTAATAGTCTTACTCGCTCTCTCACTACACCCTAAAGTCAGAGAAGTCATTGGTGATTACCTACTTCGAAAAAAAGTGTTCAGTAGATTTTATATTTCGACTTTTCATCACTCGCTGTCTCTTAGAGAATTTTACTATATCAGAGCCTAAGAACTATAGATAATATTTCCTTTAAATAAATGTTTACAAAACAGTCTGTGACAAATTCTAACCAATCTCCCTTTTATAATTTACATGTAAACTCGTCATGGAATCCTCAGAAATCCCTCGTCATGATTGGTTTATCTCAAAGTCGGAGCTCGTACCGATAACCCTGGTTTCCACGAAGGGCGACCCCTCGATAACTGCCGATAAGCATGTGAATAGATAGCGACATTTGGTGAATGAATCCCAATAAACCGACAGACCAGAGGATGTCACTTCATAAATATGTATCTGCGTCTGTACCGTTTTGTATCGTTCGTTGGGATTTTTTCGACGATTTCTGTTGATGGGTTTACGACATTTGTCCGTGTAAAGGTGAGTAGGGATCGAAGGTCTGTGACTTGTTTACCGAGGTTTATTTCACCTTTAAATCGTTTGACAAGCATTACAATAATGTTTCGAAAAGGTTTAAATAAATAAAAATCATTTAAAATCAGATTGAGTGCATACCAGGTACAGCGGATTTGCTCCACATGCAGAAATTTTCAAAAGACAAAAGAACGCCCCCCGCGTGCGTATTGTCGTGCTGTATCAAATTCGTCAGTCATATTGTGTGAGCCAGCCGAAAATCCAAGTTTAACACAGACTGTGACGTCACAGTTTGTGGAAATTGGCTATAAGATACTTACGGGGCTGCTTACCAAAATATTACTGCTGATATTAGTCATCTATAGCAAATCCAGGTCTTATTGTTTACCGTCCGATATCACAGCCCGCATTCCGCGTGCGTATCCCATGTATGCGGAGCAAATCCGCATACGTGAAGAAATCCGCACGATATTAAAATCTTGTGAGTTGTTCATCATAAGATCAGCCTAGTCTATACTCAAGATGATTTCTATGGTTGTGAGATAACAGTACCCCTCAGTCTGACCTATTCGAAATCAAAGGTTAACAATACGTTACATATGTGTATTTTAGAATAATTACCCTCGACAACAACGGGATCTCCTGCGGTTCTAAGGCGAGGTATGCGAGTGGCGTTCGACATGAGAGTTAGCAACATTGTATCAAGAGTTAAAGGTTGCAGTAAAGTACCAGTAATATGCTAGGTAGATGCCATTCCTCCTTTTTAGAGCTCATGAATTTAAATGAGAAAGTAATGGTTATTGTTTACATTCCTTTACTCTAAGCAGGGTTTGAAGCCAGTCTTATAAGAAATTTGAAACCTTGTTCTGGATTCTAGTTTTAAATAATTGGCAAGGTATTGAATTAGATCGAATAAAATAGAAAGACGGGAAGGAGTGATCGAATCAGCAATCAGGATATCCATAAAAGAACTAAAGTTACCGGCATAGCCCGAAGAATCGCCGAACGGGCAGGGCAATTTGCTCCCAGAACAGATGGTGGCAGAGCTTAAAGGTTCTGTAATGGCTACTGCGTGCTGGAAGATGCAGCTTTGGAAAGCTTCTCACAAGGTAGACCGAGACGCGCAGGACCTTGGGAGAAGCCTATATCTATCAGTGGAGGTCTTTCTTCGGCTAAAATGTTGATGACGATGTTGAATATGACGTGAGTTGTCAAGCCATCTTCACTTGACCTAAAGAGGGTGTTCAGGAAAATTCACACCATGATTTTACCTACCATAAAAAAAAACCACCAGATGGCGCCACTTAGTCAAAGGTCTTTTTGTTTGAAAACGCGTGAATGACGTTGACGTCTAAAGTTTGACGTTGACGTTAATGTCTAACTAATGTCATTATCATACGCGTTTTGACAGGTGCCTGGACCTCAGGCCACAGTGCTGCCTCATTTTAGAACACCCTCATTATGCATATTGCAATGTTGACAGACCGTACTTCCGATATTGTTATCAAGCAGCTGAGAACAAGTTTCCTTGCCGCTGCATCCAAAACTAACGTAATTTTGATATCAATTTGAGTATAACTTTCAATCCAATTCACTTGAAACTCATCATCCACCTGATGTAGTAGCCACAACCCGTATTCCCACCTTTTTTTTTATCAATCATAACATCACTTCCTCGGTTTCGATAACAGTCGAGTCATCCATTTTTTCAACCTGACCCTGCTGTCGCTTGATCCCAAATAAATTAAAAAGTCGTCAAAGTACTCCAGTTTTTGTTTACAAGCCTCGTAATGGTAACCGGGTGATAGATTTTTTTTTTAATTTTCTTTTTTTTTTTCTAAACAACTTGGAACCAGTCGTTTTGTCTCGACAGATTGCGTTGCGTGATTGTAATTAGGGATGATTAGCTCCAAATGGGCGGTCGTTAAAGCAATGATAAATACATTAACTGTTGGTTAATATTGTTTTAGAAATAAGTTGGGGTTGATTAAGTTTAGATTTGTTTATAACTAGCTGTTGCTAGCGGTTTCGCCTGCTTGAGAGTGGAAAATTGTCGCAAGGAAACTTAGTCCCGGGGTAAATAGTAACCTATATGCTATTCCAGGTCTACTTCTGTGCCAAATGCCATCCAAATGCGTTCGAGCGTAAAGAAGTAATAAATACATACTCATAAACTTTCGCCTCCATAATATTATTTTCTTTTGTCCCCATCTTCAGCAGCCATTCTTTAAAAGCTCCTTGAGTGAATTTTGTCCTTAGATCATACAATACAGCCTGATTATTGATCACCTTTCTAAATACAACTAAATAAAGAAAAAAAAAAACCGGCCAGCTATTCAAAACATTTTTGATCGTATATACACTACCGTCCAAAAGTTTGGAAGCACACCCGATTTCAAACAAAACAAAAGATTGCCGACTCCCTGCGGTAAATAATAGCAATAAAATAAAGTTTTATGACCTTTTGTGATTTTTTAACACAAAACAAAAGGATTACTAGTGCATATTCCTTGAGTTTTAACAAATTCCTGGATTTTGACGAAACACGTGTTTTATTACTTCATCCGCCGGGGACTTTCTTTCATGCATTGATGCGGTTTTATTGAAAATATTTTGTAGTTTTATCTTTTTTGGACCTTATTTAGTCACACTTGAGCATTAGAACGCGAAGGTTGTGATATTAACATCGTCTGTATTCAAAAGATTTCGACTACTTCCTTGACCGTCTTTTTTTATTGAAAATGGCAAAACGCAAGCAAATCACACTTGAACAGCGAAGCGCTATTTGTACTCTGCGTGAGGAAGGCTACAGTGAACGCCAAATCGCAAAAAAACTCGGAATTTATTGTAAAGGTGTCCACTACACCCTCGCTAGAAAAAAAGAAACTGGCAAAAATGAAGATAGAAAAAGGTCTGGTAGGCCCAAATCCACTACAAGTCAAGAGGATAACTTCATCAGAGTTCTTTCTAAACGGAATCGTCGCTTAACTGCACCACAAATTACCGCATCTCTGAATGAAACGCGAGGAACACCCGTGTCAATAACAACAGTTAAAAGACGACTACTGTCTGCGGGGCTAAGAGGTTGTGTTGCAGTTAAAAAACCAAAACTAACAATTCGGCATAAGAAAAACAGACTAGAATGGGCAAAGGAACATAAAAACTGGACAATAAACCAATGGAAAAAAGTTCTTTGGAGTGACGAATCGAAGTTTCAGATTTTCGGGTCCAATAGACGTGTTTTTGTGCGCCGATCTAAAGGAGAGAGAGCTTCAGAAGCTTGTACAGTGCCTACTATCAAACATGGTGGTGGTAATGTCATGGTTTGGGGGTGTTTCGGCAACAATAAACTTGGAAGTCTTGTGAGGATAACCGAAAAACTAAACAAGGAACGCTATTTGAAAATTCTTAAGGATTTCGCCATACCCAGTGGACTGAATCTTATTGGTCCTGGGTTCGTTTTTCAGCAAGATAACGACCCGAAACATTCGTCCAAACTGTGCCAGAACTTTTTAAGGAAGAAAAAAGATGTGAAAATCATGCAGTGGCCGTCTCAATCACCTGAACTTTCTCCCATTGAACTTGTTTGGGATGAACTAGATAGAAGGGTGAAAAATCAATCTCCTACGAGCTCAGAACATTTGTGGCAACTATTACAGAGCGAATGGAAGAAGTTAGATGAACAGTATTTTATGAAATTAATTAGTAGGATGCCTAGAATATGCGAGAAGGTAATTAAAGAGAGGGGTGGACACTTCGATGAAGCTAAAATTTAATTTAATTTTTATATTACTTATTTAATTTCATTGTTGTAGAAGTGTTTTGTCTATTTTTTTAATTCTGTATCAAAAAAAAAATTTAAGATGGCTTACTTTTATTTTATTTGATTTTATCTTGTTGCTTCCAAACTTTTGGACGGTAGTGTATATATATATATATTTAATAGTACACGGTAAACAAATTGAACCATAGGCTGTGGTTGCGCGCGGCCGCCACTCACAACACACACACACAACAAAATCAGTTACTACGCACTAAAGGTCGACCGCCATTGTGGTTCAACTTGTGTGACGACGATTATAACCGATTTTCGGCTCTCAGTCGAGGTAGCTGCATGGTGGATGGTTCAACTTATTTGCCACGCAGGTTTTCTTTCATAGTTGAAGTAGGTACTTATTGATTGGTAATAATAGCACTATCGTCCATTTAGTTTATATTTGGTGTTCGTGGAATTGTGAATCATCGTGATAAGTATGTATGTTTAGCCAGTCCGCAGCTGATGTATAATTGGATTGTGGTAGCGATAAAGGGCATGACCTATGACTGGACAATTCCTGGGAGGCTCAAAATTGGGCAACATGATGAAAAATAATTTTCAGCAAACCATAGAGGCTCAGCAGGGTCGAAGCCTACTGGGGATATAAGTTCGCTTCTGAATGAGAAATTCGGCCCTGTAATTCAAGGCAACGAAGGAACTAAGAGTGGGTTTTATTCAGTAAAATTCTGACATCTCGCTCCGCCCAAGTGTGGGATATGTCATTAGATGATAGACCTTAAAAATTTAGTTTTTTTTCAAGACCAATATGAGCCAAAACGGACCAGCCGTTCTCGAGTTTTAGCGAGACTAACGAATAGATATTCATTTTTATATATGAGAAGATTATTACCATGGACAGACATGGACAAAGTAACATGACAATAAATAAATGCTATTGGGCCCCTAAATGATCTTGTTTAGTTTAAATCCTCAGTGATAAAAGCTTCTACCTAACTCGATTCGTGATCGAGCGCCAAGATAAGGTAGACTTTGGAACCCAATAAAAACTGTGGTATCTTTATCAAAATAAAATACAGCTGTATCAAATTCGTGAGTCATATTGTGTGAGCCAGCCGAAAATCCAAGTTATACACAGACTGTGACGTCACAGTTTGTGGAAATTGGCTATAAGCTGCTTAAGGTTGCTTACCAAAATATTACTGCTGATATTAGTCATCTAAAGAAAATCTAGGTCTTATTGTTGACCGTCCGATATCATAGCCCGCATTCCGCATGCGCATTCCACGCATTACAATAAATACTTGTATGAAAAGGATATTTGTGGGGGCTACGCGTGCGGAGCCATCCCGCATGCGTGATGAAATCCGCACGATATTAAAAACACCTTTATAATAACAGTTTTACTTGTTTATTACAATTTTACTTGTTTATAAATACGGGTGAAAATATCCTATATATTTTCACCCGTATTTATAAACAAATAAAACTAATTACTTGAGTAAAAGTAACTACTTATGTAACAGTTTGAATTCTATAGTACAGAAAAATTTAAATTGAATATTTCGACCGTCAAGTAATGACTTAATAAGAAATTACTTAGCAAAGCGAGTGATTACTTCTTAATAAATACGGGTGTAAAGTATCTCGGAAATATATTCTTTTGGGACAAAAATTTTACTTTCACCTGAGCGAAGGCCATTGGCAGCATTTAGTGTTGCAGTAAAAACAACAGATCCTTTTATATCAATAAAAACAACTTTAATCCATTAATAAATTGATCCTGCCATTCAAGTTTCAATAAGTTCAACGATCAGTATTCAGCAATAACCCTCTACTACTCTTGTTCGTAATAATTATTTATTTTTATGCCATAAAACCACATGGCCATTTCCACTGACGATTACACTTGCGGCCTGACATTTACTTTTAGTCTTTTAGAATTCAGTTTTTTTTTTCCAATTATTATAGTTAATATTTTAAGGGATATTGTGACCTTAACCCATGCGATGCCGCGTTATTATCTTGCTATAGAGTTTATTATGACATTTACATCGAGAAACGAATAAATAGGTACCTTTTTAGTAGGGTTCCGTACTTTATGGGAAACAACAGGACCCTAATGTTAAGACTCCTCAGCCTGCTAGCTGCAGGCAGGCAGGGACGAAGCCTGCTGGGGTCATGGGTCAGCTTCCGAAAGGAATACCCGGCCCCGGCACGATAGGCTACGAAGGAACGGGGTAGGTTTTTAGTCAGTAAGAGTCTGACACTACTTCTCGCTCCGCCCAAGGGCAAGATTTGTCATTGGATGATTGGATGACCATAAAAAAAGGACTTCGCTGTTCATATGTCACCAGGCTGTATCTCATGAACCGTGTTAGCTAGACAGTTGAATTTTTCACAGATTATGTATTTCTGTTGCCGCTTTTTAATTTAATTAATACTAAAAACCTCAACTGGCTTCATCTAGTTTAAACTGACGAAAAAATTGACGTGTAAAACTATTTCGTCTTTGCGAGTTTAAGACCTAAGAGGTCGTCTCTTGTGTAATTTTTGGCCAAACCACTTTATAACCCTGCCTTTTAGACATTTTGAAGCTCTATGGAATGCAAAAACTCTCATGTGTATAGGATGATTTAATCGTCATCATCCTATACAAATGACAGTTTTTGGTCAAAAAACTCTCAAGTGTATATTTGTTTTGGGGTAAAAAAGTGGTGTTGCCAATAATGACACAGAGGTCTTAAAGTCGCAACGACGATTTGCAAAATGAATATCATTTATCAAACAGAATGAATCAATTTGTCTGAAAAAGAAGTTGTTACGGAACACGTCGTGCGCGAGTCCGACTCGCACTTGACCGGTTTTTTCATTCTTTTTTTCGTCGTCGAAATATTGATTAAAGGATATTCGATGAAAGGATATTGTTTATCGTTTTCTTGGGTTATCGAAAGTGGGACATGAATGGCTTTCTTTTATTTATTGTTGATCGGTTTCTTGTCTTTTAAAGCAGATGTTGTCTGTCGAGCACAAAGGATGAAGAAATATCGTAGCAGGTTGACTTTTACTTTAGTTTGTGATGCTATCGCAGTTTGGACAATTATTTATCGCAGTGGAATAGAAGAATTATTAACGTTAAAGGTCAAAAAAACTTTCAAATTTAAGTCGCAATATTATCTATGCGATGTTAAAGGAACTTTTGATAAATAGCTAATAAGATACGAACGCGAGCGATCCTTAAGAATACGAGAACGGCCCCTCTTACCATGACATGTTATACCTAATGGCAGTCGTGCAAGCGAAAAGAGGGATAGACTGTACACGATATATAGCTCTATCCCTTTCACAGGGGTCGTGTTAAGAGCTCGTAGTATCCTGGCTCTTATCACGCTTCAACTCAAGGATTTCTTTATCCTTCTACCCGTCCTGCAAAAATAGAAGGAAATGATAAAAGTCCCTTGAAATAGAGCCTCCATTACATTCCTACAGAGCCTCCTATCGCGTCTGTCGTGTGATATATGGTTATATTCGTCTGCGTGTGCGCAAGGTCGGCGCGGCATCTGCTGTACCGGCCCGACCGGACGCCGGCTGTGCCGCGCACGAGACGTTTACATGACGGCCACAATAATTTGGTTAAAATAATTCTAAATAAGTGCTGACATAATGCAACGAATGGTTTTTGTCGTAAGTGACCTACGAGAGAAACAAGCGTTTACGTAGGTATCCTTCATGGTATCAGCTGTATCGTATAGGTCAATAACTCAATAACATCTTCCAATAACTAGAACTTCCGGAAAAACTGGTTGGGTGTCACCCCTCGAATTGGGAACTTTTATGAAAAAGAACTGCCACTGCACTCTCCATTCAAAGAAATCCAGTAGCTTTTACTAAGACAAGTTTGACAATAAATTGCTAAAGAACCGGAATTTAGAAGTAGGAAGTGTCAATGACTCCTCTACAATACAGTGGAGTGCAAATCCATGTCAAATACCTGGCACTTGACCTATAAGTACTTCTATCGTATTTGTTACAAGAGGTACGCCACATTATCTGTCTACATTCTACAATAACTGGTTGCCAAGGCGCTGGCTGCTCATTGCGGCAATGCCCATCAATCAAAGTTATCACCCAGCGAACCATGTTTGTGCAAATATCTCAACCGGCGCAGTCAGCCAGAGACTAATGAGCCGTCATACCAATAGATAATAAACGAATGATGCCTGGATTTTATGCTCGCTCATCGCAGGATTCTAGGCCAGCTTCTCTTACGTCATGGAGTGAGTAAGGAAGTTACAAGTATATGTCTGAAAGGCGATACGTGTTCGTTCGTGTGGTGAAGCCAATAAATTCCGCGTCATGTAAGACGCAGCTTAGCGCGCGCGCGGCGACGCTGCGTGCGAACCGGGTCACCGAGGGCTGTGACTCACAGCCCAGTCCCCAGACTCTACCTTGTGCTGCAGGGGTGATTGCTCTCTCAGCCGCCCAGTCGCCCAGTCGCCGCACACCATCCGACACCTTTGTACCACAACTATGCAAAAAATACACGCACAATGCAGGTGCGCTAAATCAACATTCATTGTGCAAATTACAGGAACCAAGAACCGACGTCCAAAGTCAAGGAGAAATTCTAGAAATCCGTCCCATCCAAACAATAATTCATACATTTGCCATCCCTGGGTGTCGCTATTGAATGCAGCTGCATTATTCGAGAGATATGAAAACAAAATCTCGTCCTCACAGTCGGATGGACGCATTGATCGCTGAACAAGTTCGAACATGCTTTTGTGAATGTAGAAAGGCGCGATTTTCTCCGGTGCATATCGGTAAAGCGCAACGTTTCTGTTTGGGCCCATAAATCAGTAGTTTGCTATTTACAGAGCCACCGCAGGTGTCCGCGCAGTATCATTTCGTCGAGACTGCATTGTGAGCGTGGCGCGATTGTGCCATTTCATTCACCTGCGATTTGTCCAGCCCTTATTAGTCAGTCTATCGCGACCGTCTCCTTGTGTCCTGTATTCGTCGCCGCATCATCTCAAACGACAGAACAATTTAGTATCTGTCATTGTCGTGATAAGATCGAGTCTTGCGTGTCACGGTGGCAGCGTTAGACCGGATGGGAAGCCGAGATGCTGTAATTTGGCCGCGCAATAATAATCGCAGCCGTTCGTAACTGCGACGACATCCGTTGTACGAGATGTACATACTCGTACATGTGCACTCCGTGTGAAAGTTCGAAAGGGCCACTCGTTGCCGGACCGAGTTGTGTTATCAGAACCAGTTTTACGCATTTTAGATATATCGGCTTTCTTTACCGCTCGACACTCCAGATAGCTCGTGCACGCGAGAATTTTATTGCTTTTAAATTGTCAAGAACTTTTTGTAGTTTCATGTTCGTTTACTTAATAAGGGATTAGGCGTCGTTTCACACCTAATACGGCCGCTGATAAAAAAAAAACAATGTGTCACGATGACAATGGAGGTCCTACCACAACATACGGTTGATTTGGTCCGACTCCGACTGGGCCGATTAATGCTTTTGTCGCTTTTTAGGAGCGGAAGTTCCATTGTCGCGCCTGTCGTGTGGTCACTGACGGATTTGATTTGTCTGCGTGTTTTGACAATCGCTGTTAGATAAATTCTCTTTTCTCCATTCAGTTACTGCTACTTCCGGCGCAAGAGCAATGAGGAAGTATTCCTGTTTCGGCACCAATTTTTTCCGCACCAAAAGTTTCGGCACTCAAGCTATTCCTCTTTCTGCACCAATAGGTATGTTAGCTTGGTGCCAAATCTGGAAACAACATACCAAAATTACCTATTGGTACCGAAAGAGGAATAGCTTGGGTGCCGTAACTTTTGGTGCCGATAAAATTGGTGCCGAAACAGAAATACTTCCCAATGAGGATTCCACTAACGTGACCACGAAAGATTCCTTTCTTTCCGAAACCGTTTGCGCAAACCTCAGGTAGAAGTGGAAGTATTTTTATCACAAAAAATCTATTGTTAACGTAGCTCGATTCGATAAGATCGGTTTCCGACTGTCGACGCTCTTCAACAGACAAATGTAACATGGGCTTTAATTTTGTAATGTTATCTATAAAAAATATTTTACTTTCATGCGTTGTGGGCGTGGGACCCATGGATCGATTAAAAAAAAACCGGATATCCTGTAGTGTTAGTATTAATGTATACTTTACGTATAATGTTATGGAAATAAATACCCTTTATCCTTTTAATTGAATGGGATTAAAAGATACTGTATAATTTGTACGATCTAGCTTTTTTATTCTGTGCCACCCCTCTTTACGAGTCTCAGTTTTCGTGTTATTGAATTTTAAAGGGTAGATATTTTTTCTATTATTTTGTGAGAGCATCTTTGGAAACAAGTATCGGAAATAAGATAGACTCTTACATTTTATGTTAAAATGTTTTCGTAAATAAAAACTGTTGGCAGTCAGTTTTTGAGGGCAAGGAGTCGTGTTGGCCTTAAGTGTTTAAGGCACCTTCTCATGCATGAGGTATATTAACATTATTCATATTGTACTTTTTTAAGTTTAAATAGAACATTACTGACACCCCGTGCCTCGGTAAACAAGTAAAGCCGTTGGTCCCGGTTGTATTCGTAGATCTTTTCACTGCCTTTACAGGTTTTTTTTATGGTAGGTAAAATCATCCAATGACAGATCCCGCCCTTGGGCGGAGCAGGAATTAGTGTCAGATTCTTACAAACTAAAAACCTACTCTGTTCCTTCCCTGCCTTGGTTCCAGGGCCCTGGTGTGCATTTTCATACCTCCCCAGAGCCCCAGACTAGGCCTCGACCCTACTAGGCCCCTACAGTTTGCTGACAACTCCTTGAGGCGCGCGGGAAACAGTGCGCGCCGTAAACGACTTGGGCTCGTCCGGTCTGTTACTGGACAAACGGACAGCAAGCTACCCATTGCCCGCCGCCTACGGTGGCCGGAAATTAGGATCGGAATTACGGCGGCAGCTGCGGCGTGAGCGCCGTAGCCTGATGCGGTCGGCCTCCTCCTTTGCTAGCATTACTGCTTCGCAGAAGGAGGCGACCGATTGCCTTTAAAGGTAACGACACCAGAAAGTCTGATCATCAGTCTAGCCAAGGAGTGTTGCCCAGTAACTGGGTTGTGGAGGTCTGATAGGTTAGACTGGAAGCCGACCTCAAAAGCTAGTTGGGAAAAGACTAGAGATGTTTTTTATGGGTAAAAAAGTTTGAATGTCTCACGACTTTTTTACACTCACCGAATTGATTTAAACACGCGCTTACATCAAGTATTAAATAGTTTCTCTTGTTAACAAGAACGAAACCACCGTTCTATCAACACGAATATTGATCTATGAGCCATCACATTCAATGGAACACACATCACACATCACGAACACATCACAATCAATGGAAATCTACCTCACATTCATCAACTCCAAATCAATTGTCATAATCCGTTACTCCACAAACATGATCAGACGGAACCCTGCTTTGGTTTCTACTATAGAGCATTAAAAAAAAACTAAAGCCTTCATAAGACTATAAAAACTATTAAGTAACTATACATCTATCTATGTCTGCCTTAGATGAAAGATTCAATCACGATGAGAGACGTTTCGTGGAAGCCGGGCTTTTTTTTTCGCTAAAGTTCAATAGTTTTTGGGGTTCCGTATGTTTTGTAATAAAACGACAATCGTAAACTCTATACCTATCTTGAAGATTTTTTCTTGTGATTGTATTAATTTTATTCAAGTTTTTATAGTTGTTAAACACATCTACATGGATTACCTAACTGTTGATAACAGCATCTTTCTAATAAAGTTGTACGATTAATAGGCCACATAAGAGTCTTTATAAGCGCTTCTTATATTCCCCTAATCTTTATTAGCAGCCCGGAGATGCATTTTCTTTTTCCCTAATCAACGTCACTTAATTTTAATCCGAAACACAGTCCCAATTAAATACTGAGCATACCAATAATTCTTTGGTACGACTTTGTGAATGTCGTTGAATATTCATTCGGTGATTACGGAACCCGTTGTGATATCGCTTTCTGTCTTGCTCGATTTTTTCTTAGCCACCATCAAATCACTCGGGAGTCGTGAGTTGAGTTTTTTCAACCAGACCCGTTAGTGACCTGCACACTACCCTCCTCCATCACGGATCACTACAAACATTAAAAGTTTACACTACATCTATCCTTTATAAGGAAACATCTTCGAATTAACACCTACAAACTCAGCAATGAATGCTGAACGTTACAATATTTCATGTCTCCGTTTCGTTCGCTACATTTTCTTGTACGTTTATACTTTTATGAATGTATAAAGTGCTAAGTGAATTTTTTTAGCTTGAACGAGATTTATTTGAGTTTTTTCGGACCACCTCGCAGATGACAGTTTGATGATTAAGGGTGCCGCAGACGAGCATGTGTTGGGAATTGGGGTACTGTGTCGTGGGAATGTTACTTTTTTTTTTTGTAAAATCTTCACTATTACTACAAGCAATTTGTTATGAAGATTGTGCTGGCAAGAGTTTTTGAACTATTTTCTATTAACTAGCAAGAAGATGCGTTAACGCTATTACATAAGGCCATATACTATTAATTAGCAAAATATCAAATATTTAATGATATTATTATACAAAGAAATATTTTCAATTAATAAACAACAAAAGAAAACATCGTGAGGAAACCGGCATGTCCTAGAACCAAAAATTTGAAGACATGTGACATTCACCAATTCGCACTAGGCTCTATTGTGGATTACAGCCCATTCCTTCTCCTAGAAAGGAGGCCTGAGTCCTAGCAGTGGAAACATTAAAAGCCTTACTACAGTTACTACCCCAATACTTAGTGTCATTTGACTCTGTATAATCTGCACAATTTTATTAAACTCCGATGATAATAATCAAAGCCTTATAAATCCATTTTCAAGCAATGAAAAGGTGTCGATAAAATAATCGAAAAGTATTATAAAACAAGAGAAAATGCCATCAAGAATGTAGATCACTCGAGAAATGAATGTCAAACCGAATAAAATTGATCTTAAAACATGGAATTTATAAAATTATTCCATTGCCTGTGTAAGTGACTTTCGATTTAATTCTTTACACCGCTTGCTTTTTCCTTTTTAAGTGTAAAATTAACACGATCATAATATTTGCGGTTCAATAAAAATTTTACGTTTTTGTTACGATTTACGTTAAATATGTCAAAAAAATTTACAATAACTGTTCAATTTCTGTTTATATTGTTCGTAAAGAAGTAGATAATGACTTTGTCACTTCTTGTCGAATGTATGATATTGGTCATTATTTTTAATGTTTTTTTTTTTGTCAATCTCGCACGTGGTTATGATCTTTTTTTAATTAAATGTTTTTTTCATGTAAGTGTTTTAAAACAAATTATGTTGAGACCAATTTCAACACTTTCAATTTAACCGAAAAATATGAGATATTGTTTATTGAAAAAGGTAAAATGTTGAAACTCAATTGATTTCGTTAAACTGTTTTTCCCTTTAAAAACCTGCCAAGTGCGAAGGGGACTCGCGCACGAACGGGTTCGTATTCTATTATCTATCTATGTAACTGATTTTTATACAATTTATTTTATTGTTTTTAGTATTCGTTGTGTTAGTGGCTACACAAATACACCATCTGTGACAATTTGAACTGTCTAGCTATCACGATTCATAAGTTACAGCCTAGTTACAGAAAGACTACTACCTAACTCGCCCGGTTTGCGGGCGAAAATCGCAACCGTGACGGCTGCGTAACCGCACGTGCGGTGGCGTGAGTTTAGAAATAAGTAGCGGGCGCGGGTGAAAACCGCTTCGTGAGTTCTTAGCCTTAGTAAAAGGGTTCTGTTTTTACCCTTTGGTTCTGAAGTTTTTTTTTTTTAATTACTGCTAGCTTTGGCCCGCGGCTGAGCTCCCGCTCTACCCTTCTCTGACCAACTCTACCTTATACCAATAAATGAGCAGGTTTTGGAGTTTTTTTTTTATAATTATTTAACGGGATAAAAATTCCTACCTTCCCATAAATTTTCAGCTAAATCGGTTCAGCCGTTCTTGAGTTATAAATTGTGTAACTAACACGACTTTTTTAACACAGTTTTGCCACCAACTGATGTATTGTTTAATCAAAAAACTGCCGTATAAATAATATTGATTATAACTCTAAAACTAAAATATAATCTTGGGACATGGGTGTCATTGACCTTCAATTCCCTTCACTCATAAACTAAACATATAATACAACTCAAACCCATTATTATTTGTATTTGCTAAATGAATAAATAACTATGTATGTGAACGACCAATGGAAACTAACAACTAAATGATGTGTTATTAATTAAGGATCGGTCCTGAACGCCCTTAAAATAAACATGGCGGACAAAATTGCCTTATTATGTGTATATGTTACTGTAAAAGCTTGAATTTAGTTGAATCGTAAGATTTTCTGTCGCTAGTTAAAGTCCGAATAGTTTGTTATAATCTGTAAATTCGGAATAGGGCGTTTGAAGCGGACTGACACTACTAAAAGAGACTAAATATGTGGATGGATGGAAAGGGAGCCCAAATAAAAGATACATGGATTGTGTGAGGAGTGATATGAAAGAAAAGGGAGTTAGTGATAGCTTGACGGGTGACAGGACAGAATGGAAGAAGGAAACGTGTTGCGCCGACCACAAATAACACGGGACAAGAGCAGGAAAATGATACCTAAATAGTTAAATTCGGATTTTAGCTAGCACTCACTCGGTATATCTTAGATAAGTATTGGGCGCCTTCAAATTAGCAACGAAAGAAAAAAAGCGACGCAGCGCTGAAAAATAGTTATGTGTATTACCTATGACACCTAAGAATCCTTTGTCTTTTTTATGAGGGAAATCTTCAAATTACTACTCCCGCTTTGGGTGGAGCGGGACGGAGTGACTTTTATTGACTTTAACATACAGTCTTTCTTCTGTTACCCTTTGTGAGGGCCACGACAAAGCTTTTGACCAGGCATCGGCCTTATAGACCCACGTCAATCTTGCTGACATAGAAATATTAAATGCTGAGAAACAAATGAATGGAATGCCTGGATGATTAGCTAAATCAAAGCAAGTATGCTTTCAACCAAAATTTTGTTTCTTTTTACATTTTTTTTCATCAATAAATAAAGTTTTTCTTTTACCAGTAAGACTTGGTACCTAAATCTTAAGTTCTACCGGCTAGGGTCATGGCCATACGGATGGTGCGGGGATACCGCACGGTTTCCTGCAAAGCGGCGAGCCTCCTTGCTGGCCTACCACCATGGGATCTGGAGGCAACAGTCCTTGCACACATGCACGATAAGCGCACGGAGATGCAACGCCGGGGTGAAAGTCCCCTTGCCACGACAAGTCGAGGTATTGCGGAAAGAGTTCCGGCGGGATCTCATGGTGAAATGGCCACTGCGACTGTCGCAACTCAGTGCTGGGCACGCCTTAATTATGGCGGTAAGGCCCCTCTTTGAGGCGTGGCTGGAAAGACCTCACGGCGTCCTAACCTTCCGCATCACCCAGGTTCTCACCGGACACGGTAAGTTCGGGAGGTTCCTGTTCCGGATTCGTGCGGAACCGACGCCCGGGTGCCACCACTGCGTGGACTGCCCGGAGGACACGGTGGAGCACACGGTCGAAGTGTGCCCCGCTTGGGCAGAGCATCGCCGTGTTCTCGTGAGAGCGATCGGCAGCGGCGATCTCTCGCGCCAGGCCCTGGTACGGGCCATGGTCCGGAGCGAGGAGGAATGGCAGGCGGTCGCCTCCTTCTGCGAAGCAGTAATGCTAGCAAAGGAGGAGGCCGCACGCGAGAGGCAACGGCCCTCACGGCCCAGCCGCCGCGTGGGTTCCGATTCCGATCCTGATTTCCAGCCAACGTAGGTGCGGGCTTGCAGACGACGAGCTATGGGTAGCTCGCTATCTGACCGTCAGGTAACCATCCAGACCAAGCCCAGGTCGTCAACGGCGCGCACTGTTCCCGCGCGCCTCAAAGAGTTTTCAGCAAACCGTAGAGACCCAGCTACCTGCAGGCAGGCAGGGTCGAAGCCTACTGGGGCCAAGGGTTTGTTTCCGAAAGGAAAGCGCGGCCCTGGTATCTAAGGCCACAAAGGAACGGGGTGGGTTTTTAGTCAGTAAGAGTCTAACACTATCTCCCGCTCCGCCCAAGGGCGGGAGATGTCATTGGATGATTTTACCCACAACCAAAAAAAAAAAAGTTCTACCGGCAATTCTAAACTTTTACCATACTTCGTACTTTCGCACTAACATACCTATATAAAAAAGAATATATAATAATGTCAACAACACATATTATTCCGATCATGGCTCCGTGACGTTGCTGTTGGTGTCGGTTAAGTAGGTATTATGTGTTTGTGCTTATTGTTAGTGATGGAAAAGGGATACTGTACTTAAAAGAGTTGAAGCCGTGACGCGGTGTGATAGTAGTGATTGGCGTGTACTTAATGGAATTGTGTGGCGAAGTTATCTTGAGATTTTTGCACTGTTTTTATGTGGATAGAGATCGTGATTAAAGCAATAACAGCCACACAGGTTGATCTTCGTGGGGGCCTAGTACCCTGCTAGAGCTACTGGGGCCATGGGTTAACTTCCTGAAGAGAAACCCGTGATCCTGGAACGCAAGACAAAGAGAGCATGGATGATATTTTAAGCCAGAACTACACTGTGCGGGAGGGACGTCCGCCACAGACGCTGATGTGAGTGCGTCCGTCTCGATACATTTTATACGGAAACTAAACTCTTAGAACTACATTTGACGGACGCCCCGGTGCGTTTAGTTCTAGCTTTAGTCAGTAAAAGTCTAACACGCCTTCTCGCTTAGCCTTAGAGCAGAAGTCATTAGATGATTTCTTAGCCTAAGAAAAGAAAAACGAACTCAACTGCATCTGGCCACCTCCAATATTGATACAAGTACAGGAATTCTCCTGTACTTGTATCAATATTGGGGGTCAGGTAATCATCCGATAATGACAGCAATTTTGGAGCAGCAATTGGCTGCTACGAAGGTTCAACGGCTTGCAGATAGTTGTTTTAAATCTGCCTGTCTTGTGTATGTCAGTTTAGGTACATGTTTGTGAATGAACCTACGATACAGGAGTAATTCCTGATCTGATGTAAAGAAAACTAGATCGCATGAACATGCGATTCTTCAATAGGACATTCAGTAGAACACAGTTTTTTGAACGCATCATCACACGAGCGATGGCAATAGGACGGCGCACATAGATATCAGGGCGCCTAAAGGAGGGTTTACGCTAGTGGAGCCGAGCACGAGCTGAGTACAAGCCGAGCCGCTCAACTAGCAGTATGAACGAAGTGTGGATGGTAACGAACCTCCAACGATCACTATCCTCGAACGTGATGCGAGGCTCTTGACGTTCTTCAAAAAACTGACAATACGCGAAGCAAATTCGAGCACGAACGAAACGCTCTAAGCGAGCTCGTTCGAGGCTTGAAGTCGGTCCACAATACACGAATTTATGCTCGTGCTCGGCTCGTCTAGCGTAGACCCACCTTAAAATCTACCTGTGTTCCTTTAGTTGCTCTTTGCGTTCTAGAGCCTTGGTATGACTCTCCCGAACAATCTCATAGTAGATTTATTAACCTCATGGTCATATTTACCCTAATCTGCCTAAAAAATGAAGACAAATCGATCATTCCAGCGCAGATATGTCAGGATAACATTGCAATTTGTTAAGTAAACCAGTCGTACAAGGAAAACGATTATCCGAAGGTTTAGTACGCGGAAGATTGACGCCAGATAATACGTTCTTAAGTTATAAATAAACGACTAATGATTGTCCACGTTGAATGGTGCAGTGTTAGAATTGTTGACGTTTGTTTCATATGATATAATAACTCTGTTTTTGTAGATTTATTTATATTACCCGTGAACATACATGATCAGTTAAAATGCCAGTCGTGGGAGCGAGAAAATGGGATGAAGTTATATATCCTATAGATCAGTTAGGTCGTCAAAGGGAGCAGGTTGAGAGCTCGGGATAGGGTCCTAGATCGTCACATCACCTTTGCAATGAACGGCCTTAATGACGTCGTCCATCCTTAGCATGTCCAGAGACCGCCTAAGACAGTGATTTAGAAGAAAAAGAAGATGAAGGCCTTTGCCCAGAAATAGGGACACTACATAGGCTAGTAAAAAAAAAATGATTTGCGGGTTGTTAGGTATTGAAGTTTGAAAGTGGCGCCAATGACTAGAGAAATTTAAAGAGAATCGTTTATCCTGGTATAGTCATGTGATGAGGAAGTATGGAACGCATTTTTACTAAAAGAGTTATGAGCATACTTGTGGATGGATGAAGAGGGAGTGGGCCCCTAAAGAAAAGATGGAAGAATTGTGTGAAGAGTGTGATAGGTCGGAAAGAAAAAAAGTGTTACTCTGATCCCAAATAACACGTGACAAGGGCAGGAAGATAATGATGAGGTATATGCTAGTTTTTACCCTCAGCTTTGCTCCCGTCTTTATCTAAGTAGTTTAAAAGTAGCCTATAGTATGTGCTATTCCAGGACATAGTCTACCCGTGTGCCAAATTTCATCCAAATGCGTTCAGAAGGTTGAGCGTGAAGGAGTAACAAACATAGACACACACACACACTTCCATACACACAAACAATCGCCCGTTAGATATTATTGTGACAAACAATTTGTAACTACATATTTGTATATTTGTTAAAGGCTAATGATCGTCAACAGTGCAGGATGTAGAACTTATTCCAACTATTCAATAATTGATGATATTGTTTGTTTCAATAATGACTCTATCTGTTATAATTGATTGATTGATATGGAGGTATCTAATTAGTGAGTTCTGTTACGTATTTTGTGGACCTCGTGTATTTTATTTATGTCATTTATTTATGTGTCTTCAAGGCTAACACGCCTTTACAATACTTCCATATTGCAATGTTAATAGATATGAGAGCATTGGTGACCCAGTGGTAACAGCTCCGAGTTACAAGTAGTAGGTCGCGGGTTCAAACTCAGCTAGGCGCATTACTTTTTAAAATTTATTTTATGATCACTGCTCTCAAAACGGTGAAGGAAAACAACGTGAGGAAACCAGGATGTCCTAGAATAAAAATGCACTTGGTTCGCGTGGTGGATAACGGCCCATTCTCTATTCTAGAGAGGTTTTTTTTTTAATTGATATAAACTAGTGCTTGACTGCAATCCCACCTGATGTTAAGCAGTGATGTAATCGTTGATGATGAGGCGCACTAGTTTATTAAGAGCCTATTCACTCGAGCCTTAAAGACACCTAAATTATAATCGGACGGGAAGACCGCAGCAGGCAAACTGTTCCAGTCCCTGGATGTACGCGGTATAAACAACGAGGCAAAACGCTTAATCCGTACCGTAGAAGTTTCAACAACATAAGGGTGGATATTCGCCGTGCGTCGAATTGCTTGAGTCCCAGCAATGGGAATGTTTATTAGGCTTATTATACTTTGCGCATGAGCGGACATTGTAGACCAGTTAATATTGTACCCAAACAAACTCAAACTTCTATTTTCTACATAATCTACTAAGTAAATTCACTGCTACAGCTTCTTATCTGTTCAGAATCATAGTCGGGGAGATGACGTACACAGAGCAGTCGTTATCAGTGTCACAATGCGACGATAGCGCCGCACTGCGCACTCATACCGCATCGCTGACTCCCCGACTATAATATTTAAGGCTCCCGGTGGACTGAACGATACATTTTTTATCATTTTGCCTTTATTTTAAGTTTTATCTACTGCAGTGGTAAATGAAATCTGTGTGGAGATGTGAATGTCGATCTACGAGATTAAAGTTTTGTTAGTGTTTTAAACTGTTTAAATAGTGTACTTAATTATTAGAAAGTAGTAATAGTTAGCCTATTATGTTCCACTGCTGGGCGAAGGCTTCCCTTTCCCTTTTCCACATACGTCAGTCCTCAGCCATTGCGGGCCAGCTTCTGTCAAGCTTGTCTCCAGCTTCGCCTTGGTTTGCCTTATCTCTTATATCGCCTTGCGTTTAATGGGACCCAATGAGTAGCTATTTTAACTCACAGCTCATCTGACATGCGGCAAACACAGTCCAATCCCAATTTAGAGTAGCAGCTTTTTGGGTAACATCTTTTATCTTAGTATTAGAAAGAGGTGATTTAAAAAAATTACTCCGGTATTGTGAGTGCATTCACAAATGTATAAATTCACATACATAAGACACCCAGATCCGGCTCGCCGGCACAAGGGTGTTACAAATCTTTGAAATTCTTGAAAATCCGTTTAGTAGTTTTTGATTTTATCGCGTTACTATACAGACAGATACAGACAGAGATACGCGGTCGGGGTAGTTAGTTTTATAATAATGTAACAATACTTTTTTAAATATTAAAAAAAATATATGTATTTAGAAATATATAAAATAGCAGCCCACCAGTATCGGGGACTCCGGAGCGAGGAGGAGTGGCAGGCGGTCGCCTCCTTCTGCGAAGCAGTAATGCTAGCAAAGGAGGAGGCTGACCGTATCAGGCAACGGCGCTCACGCCGCAGCCGCCGCCGTAATTCCGATCCAAATTTCCGGCCACCGTAGGCGCGGACTTGCGGACGGCGGGCAATGGGTAGCTCGCTGTCCGTTTGTCCGGTAACAGACCGGACCGAGCCCAAGTCGTTTACGGCACGCACAGTTCCCGTGCGCCTCAAGGAGTTGTCAGCAAACCGTAGGGGCCCAGTAGGGTCGAGGCCTAGTCTGGGGCTCTGGGAAGGTATGAAAATGCATACCAGGGTCCTGGAACCAAGGCAGGGAAGGAACAGGGTAGGTTTTTAGTCAGTAAGAGTCTGACACTACTTCCCGCACCGCCCAAGGGCGGGATTTGTCATTGGATGATTTTACCTACCATAAAAAAAAAACCAGTATCGTGGACAGGATCCATTTTATTACCACATTATTATTATTAAACTAACTTCTGCCAGCGGCTTTACTCGCGTGAAGGTAGGTTTCTCCATACAAACTTTGGACCTCGTTTCTCCCATTAGGTGGTGAATTTTGAAAAATTCTCTGCTCGCCTAGTAAACCTAGGCAAAATTTCACGATCCTAGGCCTTGTAGTTTCGGATTTGCATTGAAATTTCAGTCAGTCAGTTTCTTCTTTTATACGTACATCGTTAAATTTTGGTCGTTTTAATCCCGCGGAGGGTCGATTCGATACATGAAATACTGTCGGTTTGTTAAGAGAAAATTAAATAATAAAGTACTTTTTTTTAACTATAATTTACGCATGTAGGAAATTAATTTCTTTAAGTAAACGTCAGCTGAGCGAGGTCAATAAACTGTAGATAGTTAGTACGCAACGGCCGACAACTACCTACAAGGTCATTAACTCGTTTACTTAAAGAAATTAATTTCCTACATGCGTATATTATTAATAGGAGTTTTTGAAAAAAAAAAGAAAGATTTTTTTCTTTACAAATCGATAGTATAATTTCACTTACCGAATCAACCCTCCGCGGGATTAAAACGACAAATATTTCACGGTGTATATTTGTAAATAATTGACTTCTTGTTGAAAAGATACAACAAAAATCACACACTACTTATTCTTATCAGCTAACTGTGTGGTCGAATTCCCAGGAAGCATATCCACTATCAAGCTTCCTGATACTATAGGCAGAAATACAAAGCGGTGCCTATGATCAACGGAAGCTGGCTGATAATGAACGGCCATATTATTTTGACCTAACAATATTGCTCAATTAGTTAGTCTGGTGGTCGGTGCGGTGTATCGTCACCGGGGTTTGCGGTCATCAGCCCGCTGGGGCTCTGCCAGTGGTGATGCCATCCGCCATGTTTGGGGGAACGGCGTACAGACTAGCGTACCTACGTAGTCATTAATTAATTAACTCTCGCTCATCTGAATAAAGTGTCTGTTTATGTACCTACATAATTTATTATAACGTAGATGTTCTTTTGCAAAGGTATTATAAATATGAAATATGATGCCTTACTATTACGTTTTAAATTATCAAACGTGCAAGCGAGAAAAAGGGATGGAGTTATACACCGTTAAATTTTGGTCGTTTTAATCCCGTGGAGGATCGATTCAGTCGGTACATGAAACACTATCAGAATCAGAATCAGAATCAAAATAGTTTATTTCAAATAGACCAATTACAGGCACTTTTGAATTGTCAAAATGTCGGTCAGTCCAAAAAAAGTGAAGCTAAATTGCACGTTCCAAAGCGTAGATCTCTATGGAGAAAAACGTGCAAGAAACACCATGGACACTCTTTTAAATCATATTATGAGTTACATAATCTATTTATAAAGATAAAATTAAAAAATAAAGTACTGTTTTTCTAAAACTCGAATTAATATATGTATGGACGAAATTAATTTCTTTAAGTAAACGAGTCAATGACCTTGTAGTTAGCTGTCGGTCGTTGCGTACTAACTACCTACAGTTCATTGGCCTCGATCAGCTGACGTTTACTTAAAGAAACCAATTTCGCACATGCGTAAATTAATTCGAGTTTAAAAAAAAGTACTTTATTTTTAATTTTTATCTTTACAAATCGATAGGGTTTCACGTACTGAATCGACCCTCCGCAGGATTAAACGACCAAAATTTAACGGTGTATACCCACTAGCTTCTGCCAGCGGTTTCGCCCGCGTGAAAGTCTGTTTCTTTATACAAACTTCTAACCGTTTTACCCCCTTAGGGGCGGAGTTTCGTAAAATCCGTTCTAAGCGGATGTCTACACCCTATAAGGAACCTACCTGCCAAATTTTAAGTTTGTAGGTGTTATAGTTTCTGAGATTTCGTGATTTATCAGTGAGTAGTATTTCGCTTTTCCTCCTCCTTGCGTCGTATTCCTCAATGCTGAGGGTCGTGACCTCCCTGCTTCATCACATTCATTCGCATGACGTTTCTCCATCTGTTTCTGTCTCTGGCGGTGCATTTCGCTTTTATGTATATATATATTGGGTGACTGGTCAGTACATTTTTGTTCGCCTAACTGGTCAAAATGTACTGAACTTGGCTGACTTTTTTCGCGATTTCAGGTTTGGTCCCATCGTAAAAGTTGTTTGTTATCATGACTACAATCACGTGTTTAAGTATCATTCACTAATTACCAGTCATCCTTTATAGGTTGAGTATGCCTTAACGCCACGGGCAAGTAATTCCATAACCATACTGCTTGAACTATAAAAGATGTGTCGCAGAAGCAGGTGAAATACTTTGGCCGCATCTCTATTGTCAAGTTAAGGAAACACGCCTCCAGTGTTTAGTAACCGTTTAAGCACGACCAAGCCGTAATCTTTACAGAAAACGATCAAAAAGCAGTAAATTCCAGTGCGGGTAATCTCCATAAACCGATATGTTAATCGATTAACCTGAACGACCCATAATATTACAAAGCCACAAAACTTCTTAGCACTGCTCATGAAGACAGTGAACAACAGCACTCAGAGACCTGCACAAACCAATTAGCAAGTGCTTGAGAAACAAAATATCGTAAAACCAGTCAACCATCACCACCAAGCAATCACTGACGTAAAACAACTACTTCTACAATTTTAATCTCCGTTATCTAGATTGCCTTGTTGTACACGTTAAAGGGTTGACTAGACGGTTGCAAACCAACGTCGTAACCAAGGCGACCTTGCTAGTTCCAATTCGTGTAGACAGCAGTTATAAACCGTGACCTTCAACGCCATTGGTGGGAGGCGCGTTTTCCTAATCGCAGTGACTGATTTGCGAACTTGTTGGCGCGTGGTTTACATCTATGTAGCCGCAACACAAACTAAGCTTCAACCAAGGTCACCTTGGTTAACGCTAGATTGCAACCGTCTGGTCCACCTCTAAACATGGATCACACGAATGTAATCTAGCGTCCCAACGGAGGCGACCTTGGTTGTTGCAATCCGTGCAAACCACAGATTTAATTCAAATTTTGATATGACCTTCAACGTAAGGAAGTTGAAGGTCATATCAAAATTTGGATTAAATTTGGAAAACGAGCCAATCAAGGGATTGGCTGGTTTTCCAACCGCAGTTTTAACCGTAGTGACTGATATGCGAACGTGTTGGCGCGTGGATTAGTTCTGAGTAGCCGCAACACCAAACCAAGCTTCCACCAAGGTGTTCTCTAACGCTGGCTTCAATCCGTGTGGCCTATACTTTAAAGTTACATAAAGCATGCACCAGGCAATTACAATCCGACTGACCTTGCTAGTTTCAATCCATGTATTCAGCAGATGTAATCCAAACCGACAGTCAGTCAGACAATGGTTGGCTTGCTTAGTTCCCACCAAGGTGATCTCTCTCAGTACGCTGGATTACATACGTCTGGTCCATGCTTTGGAACTGCCTATTAAAGATGGCGGTGTCGAGACGGATCGGGCTGATGTCCTGAGAAGTTATGAAGGGCGTGAGGTGACGTCGGCAGTTTGCCCAGACATCTTGTAGTACGCACACGCTTCACACATAGTTATGACTCTCGAGATTGCATGTCAAGATTCATCACGTTTGCGCGCTCCAGCCGGCTTGACGCTTTCCACTCGAACAGGATTATATTGTTCTCGAGGCTACGTACTATTGTTTATTAACATTCCTAACGGGGTCTGAAGTCTAGCGACTACGGGCTATCTCATAAAATAAACTTATACCCGCTTGCAGTAAACTTAGGCATCGGAAAGATTATACTTTAACGGTACCATGTTTTGCAACAAAATCTGTTTTAAATTCTTCAATTTTGCTTGAGTGGTCGTGGTTATCACGAAGTTAGCTTTCCGGAAGCTATCAGGGTACGCACCAAGACTTCCCGTCACTTTTACCTACTGGCAATCATCCGGGCGCACTCGTTCAATGGGTCACCAACAGTCGCTTTGATCTGGTCAGTCCATCGCATCAGTGATTTGCCACGCGGCCTCGTCCCATCCACCTTTCCTTGCATAATAAGGCGTTCGATGGAGTCACTTCCACATCGACAAATATGATTTCTTTTTGAGTTCGAAAGTCATCAAATAAGGTCGACCAAGAGGTAGTGTCAGACTTTTACTGAGTTTCTTCAACAGCCCTTTACATTTTAGATCCGCGGTAACTCTTTCAAACAATACCAGAATCCGATTCAAATTAAGCAATAGCAATTACTTGCATTGATCCAACGTTCGAGTTTCTTCTAACAAAACAAAGAAATAATCACAGTTTAATCATGTAATTTCTACAAGTTCCCTGCTCATTTGAATGTTGGCCTCGCATATATCATTTAGAGGCAACGACTTAATGGCATAGTGTGTCTCTTCAATTGTCATATATTTGTTCACAATGCTAACGGATATCATTAGTGCAACAAGTAGGGCGAACCGTATTTGTGTCATAGAAAGGACAATTTTCAATATTATTTTTATGACGACTGTGAACGGGACAAAGGTTTATTGTATTGCTTCTAGGTCTAGGTTGCGGACAAACGACTATGCTTGAAATTTTGTTTTCTTGCTACGAATGTGTTTTCAGTACAAAGTGGATTGGATTATTTCAAGTGAAACTGATTGGTGTTTTAGAGTATACGACAAAGAACACTGATAACTTGCTACTTTATGTAATTAATAACGCTAACGTAGATGCGTTTTTTTTTCGTTTCGGTTAGGCTCGCTCGTGACCACTATCTTACCTGATTTAAAGTGACGATAGAGCATGTCTGCCTAGTACTAACCTACTCACTCTTGACCCCCCTAGGTTATAGCTATCAGGACACAAATATCGGCAGAGAATTCCATTCCTTAGCTGTACCTACGCACAATGAATGTTTTCTCAAAACGTATTTAAGCGTATGGGTGAAATGTCTTTTAGATTTGATACGGGTGGAGAGAAGAGAAATTTCATAAGGAGAATAAAGAAATTGAAAACAATATTTTTGGCGGTAACTTATTTATCTATGAAACGGTAAAGGGAAACATCGTGAGGACACCGGTATGTTCTAGAACCAAAAAGATATGTGACTGCCACTACCCGCACTGGGCCCACATGTTGGATAGCCCATTCGCTCTTAAAGAGAAAGCCTGAGTCCGAGCTGTGGGACCATTATAAAGCTAATTATTATAACTTATCGACACGAACAATTATAACCCTTTCGATATTAAACTGCAATTTCGTGTGACACGCTCAATATGCGCATGTCCCATGTCCAGCATCTGACATTTCATACGTTATAATGACAGAATCCCATATTATTTATATCCCAATTTATACATCTTGACCATGGATAAAAATCGAATCTCCATAATAATCTTTTAACCCATTCGACTGCTTGAAGCGAGACAAATTAAACGTTTATATAATCAACGTGTATGATTCAAATCGATTCCGTTTTTCGTGTTATTTTTAATGGCACAGGTATTTTACTGTGTTACCGTGAGCAGTAATATGTTAATGTCCCGCGGTTTGTCGAGGCCACAGCAAATCGGAAAATTCTTGTGTTGGCAGACGCTTAATATTTCAATATTTGTATTAGAAGTTGCCCTGTGGCCAGTGGAATTAATAGACCGTCTGTGGCCGTGGGTGTAGCAAGAGAAACAACGGTTATTTCAGAAGATTGAACACCAGATGCAGATCTATCTCCACCGTACCACAAATTGCTATGGAAAGCAGGTTTCAATGAATACTATGTTCATAACATTATGCTGATAGCAAACGAGACACGTCCCCTGCTGGACAAAAGCCTTTCAATAGATTCCCACCACGATCTGATATGTTCTCTCAGTCCACGTGATTCCATGTAATATTATAATCAAATGGTATCCGTTCCCCGTAATATCAGAAATGTATCAATTCGATATTACAGAGATACAGAACTAGCCAAACGCTCTTCCTCAGCGCTCACTCCAGTTGATAGATTAAAACGGTACCTTGGATAAAGGAAATTCCATCGCCACATTTCCATGATAAATTTTCGTGAGAAATTATTCAATAGGTGCTTGTAACTAAGGATTGAATAAAAACAGTGCGAACTGAGTGCTTATCTTTCCGCACAATTTGTAGCTATAATGGAGGGAAAAGCAAAAACTTGACGTCGGTAAACGGTGCGCTAACAACCCATCATTATTTATGCACTATTGCAATTTTAAGAGCTTCGGACTTGACATGAATATGTAGTGTTGCGCCATTCTCCCATGGGTGTTGGGAGAAGTGGTGCCCAATTAGGACCTGGGATATAATTTCACTTATTTTTGGATTGATGTTATCGCAGTTTTTGAGAATAATCGCTCCTTGTAGTAGGCTGTTGCGTTTTCTAGGATGCACTTTTCTTGTGTCTTTTCCGTTTTATATTCTTTAGTTGACACTGTTACTTTTTAATTTAAAAAAAAAAGAGTCGCCCCACACTAGGAATTACTTCTGTATCGTCGATGTGATCACAAATGTTTAGAGTAGATAATTGAAATATCTGTTCCGTTCGAGAATTGAAATCGCTTCAGTGCAACTGCTTCTGCGCAACGGCGCAGAAGCTGATCGCCTAGCCATTGGGTTAATATCAGTGCCGCATCAGTTTGGGGTCAATTTTTCTTCAGCAACGCCTTTTGTCCGTACACTGCATGGACAAAAGGCAAGGGAATGATATGGGTCGAAAGGTTTAATACCACCTTTCGACCCACATCTTCTATCAGCCAATCCATACAAAATAGATGGATCGTATGACCTCGTGCGCATAAATCGGCTAATAGATCAAGATGTATTGAAATACATAGAGTAAACAAAATCCTTGGTTTTCTATGTTAACAAAATATTTTCTTAACTAGCATATCAGTAAGTTGTACGATAATGATCGCGTATCTTTGTCATCGTGCGGCGCTTGCGCAACCTCGGTGATTACGGGTTATCGAATGTAGGCCGATGTGTTCGTAACCTTACGTTGTTTTCATTGATACGTATTATTATTGACGATATATAAGTCTGTTGTAATTTTCCTTGCATATATAAAGATTTTAAGCAAGTAAGTACCTACATATCAAATTGGACAGCTAAAAGAGGCATCATCTTCTTCCTGTTTTTGTGCAGTGTTATTTGCATCAGCGCAATACTTTTGTTTCCTTCCATTCTACCCTGCAAAGTCACGCTCTCACTAACTCCATTTTCATTTATATCACTCCTCATCTCTATCTATATTTTCTTTGGCCTCTTTCTACTACTCCTTCTCCATTAATATAGTTTACTCAAAACTCTTTTAGTATCATGCATTTTATCCTTCCTCTTCCTGTGACCGTATCAAACGATTCCATTTCAACTTTTCAGTCACTGACGCCACTTTCAAACTTACTCTTCTGTACTTATTTCTCACTACATCCATTCTCTCTAAATATTCCCACTGTACTTGCAGTCATTTTTCATCTGTCTTTTACACAGCTGAAGAAAAGACGGATGCAGTGGCTAATAGGGATGTCAGTCAATCTGCTGGATCTTCCTTCCCTTCCTTCCTTCCCAAATGTTGGGTTCGACTTCCATTCAATCCGGATGCAGCTTTTACATGGAGTGACCGCCTATCTGACCTTCACTCAGACGATAACTCTTGGCAAGACTGTTTTCCTGGCATCTGATTATTATTATTAGCAACATCTGTCGAACCAACAACTTAGCGTACTTTCCGAGGCACGGAGGAATCTCGGTAAGTTAAGATGGTCACCCATCCACAAACCGATCTCACCAAGTGCCCCTTAACCTTGGTGGTTGATTTTTTCTTTTCTCTTTACTGACAGTGATATAAATAATAAAACGGTTATTGGGCCTTTTAAAATGGGATACGAGAGTATGATGCATGCTAAGAATATTCTTTAACGATTGTGAAGTATTTCTTTGAATGTCTCACTGGAATTTATTATTTTATCAGAAGATCTTGGTTAACGCTCTCGTACGGTATTGATACAGTAAGTGTTAAGATACCGCTTGATAACTGCAAAGGTACGAGGTGGTGAATTTGTGTAGGTACTAAGCCTAGGCTAGAAACTGACCTAATCTTCCGAAAATATGCTCATTTACATTACTAACACTACCAAAACACTTCTCACGAAGCTATTTCTGTAAATAACACAAAAAATATCTCTGACGACTGTATTTTATTCTTCTTGAATTAAAAAAATCGAGACAAACAGCCATTTTTCTCAAGCACTTTGCGTGAAACGTCCACACGCAATACAATAGAATGGACCTAACAAAAATGAGCCGCTAACTCGTACAACTTCATCGAGGAGTCGTCTAACCACTACATAAACAATCGATTAAACTGAAACCAACCGTCGATGGCACAACTTCACAACTGTCGAGTCTCCCTGCACCCATTAACTGCATCGAGCGCTAAACTTAATCGCTATCTATAAATAGATACGTCTGACTCCGCAGACGTCTCACTACCACCACTAACCGACACAAACGTCCTATCTACAAACTTTACCACAATCGATACTCAACCTTATCTCTCGTACTCAAAGTTGACTCTCAACTAGTTGCAGTTGATTGTAAAATATAAAATACGGTTTTCATAGGAGAGATGTTGCTATGCGATTTTGCATCGATGTGCAAACGTCACAAGGTTGGGTTTACGTTGCTGGGGAGGACTGGCGCTCGGATACGTAGGCTGCAAGTTAGGTCGGAAAATGAAGCGCCGTTTATAGTACTCATTATAGTACTATCGTAGTATTGTGTGAGTGTGTGCGCGGTGGCTGGTGTAGGACGCTTTGAACGCTGCAATCCGCTGCAGCGGTTGCTAGTGTGCGTGTGCTTCGCTTATACTCAATGGAGATTGTATTTATGTTTCCCAGTCTGAGGTCGGACTGCTGGCTTATTGATTTTTTTTTCATTACTCTCGCGTCGGATGCAAGGGAATGGGGAAATAGTAATGGAGTAGTACTTGCCTGTCAGTTTGACGTATACTTTTTTATTACGTTTTAGTGGGCTGCATTAGTGGAGGGAAAATGGGGGTTATAGAATGAATTGCGGTTGTGTGTTGCCAGTTTGTATGTGTGGGTTTTCATCGCGTAGTATTTAGAGTAGTCGGAGTTGCGCGTAGTTTTTTAATGAGTTCTAGGTTTATAAATAGATTGGGATCGTTAATGTTTTGGGATTTTGACTGCACTTCCATGGACATGCTGACTTTCTGAGCGTCAT
The DNA here is from genome assembly GCA_958295575.1 of Leucania comma. Taxonomy (NCBI): domain Eukaryota; kingdom Metazoa; phylum Arthropoda; class Insecta; order Lepidoptera; family Noctuidae; genus Leucania; species Leucania comma. The sequence continues at coordinate 20,735,339 of OY282478.1, read as the reverse complement.
TTAGTTATTGTCTGGTGCGGAAAAACAATATCTGACACATTGTCTTTTTTTGGGGTTGGAAATTAACAAATAATTCCTCCCGCTCTGGGTGGAGTGAGTGGGAGTGTCATTCTTTTACTGACTGAAACCCACAAATATTTTTTCAGGGCCACGGTAACTCTTTCGAACAATGCCAAAGCCATTCATTTGCTAAAATTAACATGAAATTCATTTATACATCTTCGTCTATCAATTCTTCTAAATGAAAATTATATTCGATATTTTCCCAATTAAAATTAACGTTATTAATGTTTTTGTGTAATGTTTGTAGGTTTAAGTGTATATATAGTTATAAAAATTAACACATTTTTACTATTTACAGGTACCTACGAAACGCCGCCAGACACCACTTGCAGCAACGGTAATTTATTTTACAAATTTTAATATTAATATTACTCACCATATTTTAAGTTATAAATAAACTCGATAATTAGTAAGTGTTGACACACGTTCGAACTTGGGTGGACGGATTTGGTCTGTCCGTACCAAGCGCGACCGTAAGCCAGCATAATTAGTATTAAAAGACACTCGAATTTGGTACGACGGCGACGGGTCAAATTCATGGTGTTTGACGTTCGATCTTGGTACGGACAGACCAAATCAATCGGACCAAGTTCTAACGTATGTTAATACTATTAGTAACATAACAATATCACGACCAATAATCGTGATTATTGTGGGTAAGTACTAATTATACACAGATAGTGATGTGACATCACTATTCATCATTATTAATTTTATCAATAGGTTTTATTTACATTAGTAAAATTATTATATTTATAATAAAACACGTTATCAGTGGCCTTAGTAACGTTACATTCAAGATTTTATTAAATTAGGCACGTGTAGTTTACGATTTTATTTCATTTTCTTTGACCGTAACGAAATAATATAAATAAAATTATTGATTTTGAGGTTATAATTGCATCGACCTAGAATTATATTAATAATACGTAGTGTAATTCTAAGTCAAACTAGGTAGAAAGATCTAGATTAAACTAACTGGATTTACCTATTGTTATCAGAAATGAGGAAATTACTGCGTTCAGTAATTTGTATGTAATTTATGTGCATAAGTAACATATTACTTACTTTTTTAATATTTAACCTTTTGAATACCGTAATTAGAGACACAATAGAAAGACAATAGGTGGCGGACACCGGTGTCCTCTTGGGGCTTCACAGTTAATGAAAAACAAATCAAATAATAGCATATTATCATCTTCAGGTAATGCGGGTTAACCTTACATGTTATAAAACAAAAGACCCTAACATGTCTGTCTGTCCGTTATAATCTCAAAAACTACTAAATGGATTTTAATACTATTGTCATCAAGTTTGTTTTTAATATCGTGCGGATTTCATCACGCATGTGGATTTGCTCCGCATGCGTAACCTCCGCAAATAGCCTTTAGTATATAAGTATTCATTGTAATTCGTGCAATACGCACGCGGGACGCGTTTATTGCCTTTTGAAATTTTCTGTTGGGGGCAAATCCGCAAGCGTGATAAAATCCGCATGATATTTAAAACATCTTAAAAGACCGAGTGATTTATGAGGAAAGTTTAGGTGTATAATACATGCGTAATAGAGTAGAGAAAAACCGATAACTACAAAGATTTCTAACATCCGTGAGAAGCTGGGGCGAATCATCGTTTTGGTCATCACCATTTCAGCCGAAAGACGTTCACTTTTGGATATAGGCCTCCCCCAAGCGTCGCCACAATGATCGGTCCTTTGAGTCTCGCATCCATCAGATTAGAGCGACCCCGACCAGGTCATCAGTCCACCTTGTGGGCCTTCCAACGCTGCGTCTTCCGGTACGCGGTCGCCACTCCAGATCCTTTCGGCCCCATCGGCCAGCTGTGAGGCGGATCGATGAGTCAATAAAAACCTACTCGTTAGATAACACTGCAGGCCAATTCAAACAGGTCATTAAAAGCTTTATTAACAATATTACACTAAACACGGTATTAATTCCTAATCCAAAAACCCCACGATTGACACGTACTCTGAAATAAATCTTTTATCTTATCGACCAATGAGCTGTCCAGCGCAGGCGATTATCGATAATTTTCCCCGGCCTTCAATTTTGTCGATGTGGTCCCCATTTATCGACAGATAAGGTATCGATAAAAGAGGCCCAGTAGCTTCAGTTAAACAATTACTGTGAATGTATTACATAATGAAATACTTATTGTAGTGTAAATATTTACTATTGGGGATACTTACAACTTGGAGGTTTCAAACCAAAGTGCATTACTTTGTGTAATTTATTTCACCAAGACTGCTCTCAAAACTGTGAAGGAAACCGGCCGATATGTGACATCCACCAACCCGCACTGGGCCTGCGTGGGTTACGCCTTGTTCACACGTACCGAGTAAAAGGACGAGTAAGTAAACTGTAGCTCGGCCGTGACCCAAACAAGTTGCAGAGATAAGCGCTCGGGCAAGCACTCCACCACCACCAATATATTTTATTTTTTTTGTGTTGTTTAGTCATAATTTTTTTTTATTTTTTTATTTTTTTTACTAACACTAGTTTGTAAGCTCGCATTGTACTAACGAATATGGATGTAATCGCAAGATGAATCTGAAATAAATAATTTATTATTATTATTATTATTATACGTACCGAGTAAACGGTCTCGCCCCTTTTGCTCGGTACGTATGATCAAGGCTATAAGGCCCATTCCCTCTCCTAGAGAGGATGCTTGTTTTGCTTGTTTGGCTGTGGGTACATTATAAAGCTGATTATGCTTTTTTACTAGTGAATTAGTAGTTTTACAGTCTAGCGAAGCTAGCTGCGAATTAATGACGTTACCAAGAATCGATAAGATCAGTCCCGTCACTAAGTAATCATTTCTATTTGCAGAACACTTTTTCTGTTACATAGTTTTAAAGTTTCATTAGATCTCAATTTCATGGTTTCAGCAATGAAAGGGCCAATAAGTGAGCAAGAAAAAAACCTGGCCTTAAAGACAGTTTCTTGCAAATGAATAAATAAGGAAAATCGAGTCATCTTACAATGATAGAGCATATTTTTTTTAAGTATTAAATAGGTACTTAAGAATTTTAAAGACTACAATTGCACAATGTTATGTTAAAACGAAGACTTTTTTACGTGATGTCATTTGTTTCTTATAGCAGTATCAAAATAGTTTTAGAGAGAAGTCACGCCAATTAGGAGATAATAATTTGAACCAATATTAAAAAGAGTTAGGATAATCTCTGGAATTACCTAATAGTTTTTTTTTTAAGTAGGACATTATTTACCTTTCAACCGCCTTAGTGCTCGATGACGGAGACGCGGCGCGTTGGGCGGTTCGTCGTACATTACATATGATGCGGCACGCTGCTGCAATGTACGTCGAACGCCCTACGCGCCGCGCAACGCGCCGCCTCTCCGTAAAGAAGCCCTAAGGGTGTTTTTATTAACGGAATTTTATTGCGGTATTACCCCGCCCCGCATGCGTCTCGCGAACTTATTCTCCGCATTACAATATATACTTGTATGAATATAATATAAGCATGCGGAGCATGATTATAAGAACATCCTAAATCGGATATATCCGAAAAACTCTCACCAGAGTCACTAGATTCTCCACTAGAGTCACACCATCCACGACTAAATACTCCATCTCTTCAGCTCTTCTGTCACCTGAAAGGATTGAAGAGCTAAATGAGATGGAGTACCCAGTCGCAAACATACGACTCTAGCGAATAGGACACGAAAATTCTCTTCGGAACAATCCGAAGCAAGCGGTTATAGGGTTAAATAACTTCTCCTGCTCTAGATAAAGCGAGATGGCTTATACTCGTATATGTTCTTCAGTTGTCTTGCGTCTCTGGGCCACGGTAAAGCTAGAACTACATTAGACCGACGCACACGTGTAACACGCCTGATTTGTACGTAGAACGACGTCGCGTGGCTTGGGTCAAGTGTAGATCTACAAGTCTAGTTGCCATATAAAATGTGTGGAGAGCGATGCGCCCAGATCGGTGTGTGTGGCTCACGTGTGCGTAGTGTAGTTCTTACCTTTACTCTTGCTAACAAGCCCTAGCAGTCATCGACGTCTCTTTAAGGAGTTAAGACAAATGTTTGTGTGATGAGCATGATCATTTGTTCTGTGTCGGAATGGACGAGTAATTCATATATAAGTATGTTTACTAACTGTTTAATACACATAGCACAAGCTCTGCTTAGTTTGGAACTAGATGGCGTTGTGTAAAAGATAAAAAAAAAAAATGCATAAAATGACCACTGCAGAAAATAAAAAGCAAGAGAGCAACTTCCTGTCTCTGATTGTTTTATTTAATTAATAAAATTAATAATATAATAATAATATTCCACAACTATCACACAACGGTATCTAGTCCCAAGCTAAGCAGAGCTTGTGTTATGGGTACTAGACAACTGATAAACATACTTATATATTTCTAAATACATACATATTATAGATAAATTACACCCAGACACAGAACAAATGACGTGCTCATCACACAAACATTTGTCCTGGGTGGGAATCGAACCCACGACCTCCGGCATAGCAGTCAGGGCCACTAACTACTAGACCAACAGGCCAGTCGAAAAAATTGTGACATTAACCACGTAATCATTATCTACACTTCTACAAATATGATAATGCACTCACGTGCGTATTACATGAGTTCTTAGCACGTGAGACGGTAGATCTTAGTGCACTAATAATAAAACTGATAAGGAATTCATGCCTGAATTTTTTTTTTCGCAATATACGGTATCTGCAGTGCGCTGTTACGTGACCTCGGCAGATAGCACAGTGCAAGGGCAACAGAGAGATCATTTGAAAAAATATTATAAAAAAGATGCGATCTCAAATAGTTAATCGTTTTACGAAAATTAAATAAGCTTCTAGAAGTTTTCAGTACCTACTTGAGTTAAAGTATAGTCTAATGTAATAAAAAATGTGGGCAACTGTGAGTCGGACTTACAAAGTAGTTCAATTCTTGAATCGATGATTTTTCCAAATTCAAAAAAGTTTTTTTTTTTTTACAAAACAGTTTTCAGATTTATTCCTATACTTGTGCTATAAGACCTTGCTTCATGCCACATTTCAAGGTTTTAGGTCTACGGGAAGAACGTACCCTATGAGTTTTCATTCCCTTGAGAGTGTCAAAATATACGTTTTTTTGCGACATAAACGGCTGTATCTTTTTTTTTTCCACTAACTTAAAAGTTTGATTTTTTCACAGTCGCAAGGGGCCGCAGACCTGAGTATATGGTTTTAATTTCAACTCGATACCTCCACGCGTTTCCCAGATATAGAGAATCTTGACAGACAGACGGCCAACAAAGTGATCCTATATAGGGTTCCGTTTTTTCATTTTGAGGTACATAACCCTAAAAAAATGCGAACTCAAATAGTTAATCGTTTTGTACATATTTGTGTGTTTATTTTTTTTGTTTGTTGAAGATATGAAAATCAAGAGTTAATAGGTTATTTTTGAGCAAACGTGATCCATAATCGCAGATGGGATAATATTAATAATTTAATAATATTCCACAACTAAAGATGATGATGACAGAGGTCAAGTGTGAGCCTATCAATATAAACAAATAATAAAAATAATCAAAATTAGAGGTTATTAATTTTGTCTTGTGTGTTTTAACGGCCTGGTTTATCCCGATTGATAATTGAATATTACCTACATAATATTCAATTATCAATCGGGATAAACCATTTTGGCCTAGTCTTCTGTTGGTCTACTGCAAGGCGGGATGGTATTCAATCGATCAACAGTTATTCGATATAGTGTTTTGTAGAGACGAGGTAAACTCCATGAGTTTAGGGTTCTTCGGGCTACTTACTTAAGATTCTATGTCCCCTAGCTGGGGCATAGGGCGTCGACAGTAGTCACCCATTGTGACCGGACTTGAGCTCTACGCTTTACCTCGCTCCATGTCAAGTCCAATGGCCATCGCTTCTGCCAACACGATGCGTCGCCAGGTTTGTCGAGGACGTCGGCGTTTCTTTTTCCCTTGAGGATTCCAGTCCAATGTCTGTTTAGGTATATGATCAGAATCCTTTCTGAGCGTGTCACCAATCCATCTCCACTTACAACGTTTGATTTGGTGGTCAATCGGGCGTTCGTGGCGTTTCTCCAACAGCTCTACGTTAGAGATGGTCTCAGGCCAGTAAATCCCGAGGATGTGACGAAGTCATCGGTTTATGAAAACCTTGATTCCTAATTTCTCCAGTCTACTGCAGGTCGAAAAAAATATCTGTCGGGATTGCGTTTCCCAGGATTTTGTCTCTCAGAATTACTTGGCCATACTTGAAGTATGGCCAACTAGTAATAGCCTTGTTCTAGAGCTTTGGCCACTTTCAAAAGGCTAACTTCGACTCTGAAATGCAAAGTCGCCGTGTTGTAGCTAACCTAAAGGAACACGGCTGAGTTGTACGTAAAAGTCTGACGTTCTCTCTCGCTGCAACCGGAGCGGGCGAAGCTATTTGTCGATGATCCACCCTCAAATTAAAGCATTTAGGTAGCTTACTAAGACGCTAGTGGTGGCGCGACCAGTTTCCTTGCAGACAAGACTTTTTTTTGGGTGGGATTTCATCCAGTGTCTTCTCCGCGGCCTTAGGCGGGGTGGGAGATAGTGTCAGACTTTTACTGACTAAAAATTCACTCCTGTTCCTTCTTTACCTTCGTTCCAGGGCCCCGGGTTTCATTTTCACATTCCCCATGACTCCGGTAGGCTTCGACCCTGCTGAGCCCCTACGATTTGCTGACATCTCCTTGAGGCGCGTGGAACGTTACGCGTCGTCGACAACTTGGGTCCGGTCCAGACGGACGGACGGCGAGCTACCCATTACTCGCCGTCCGCAAGCCCGCACCTACGGTGGCCGGAAATCGGGATCGGAATCCCGGCAGCGACTGGAGCGTGAGCGCCGAGTACACTCCATAGATTGCTCTGCTACTAGTGCCCTAGTAAAATATACATAGGATTTCAAGTGTGAACAAAAGTACATAAAAGTGAATTGAACTTTAACACTTAACATTCCACCTCGGATATCGGTGTTATAATAAGAATTATTTGCGTCACAATCGCCCGAACTCGTACGGAAAGGTTTTATACAAGCATTGTAAGCGATTTGTTCAGCTGCGCGCTGTTGCCACGGCACCTATTGTTTCTACAATGAAATCCACTCAATGTATGAATGTATGTCAACGGGTCAGCTTCTATGGATTATAATTAAGACTACGATTGTGAAATGACGTCAATTACTCGATTATTCCGTTTTCATGTGTACATCTTCTAAAATTACACTTTTTTTATTTTCACAACTATCACATAACGCTGTCTAGTCTCAAGCTAAGCAGAGCTTGTGTTATGAGTACTAGGCAACTAATATATTTCTAAATACATAGGGGCCGTTCAAGTATTACGTTAGCAGATTTTTTCCAAATATTAACCCTCCCCTCCCCAAAAAGCAGCAAAAGTAAGCAAAGCTTTCTATAAGTCTAGAAATAAGGAATTGGCTTGAAATAGAGGGTGACTCTAGGTATTCAAGGACATTGGATCTTTCAGTTGCTTTCGTGTGTTTTTGGAACATCGATATTGTTCACTTAAAAAATTAACAAAATATACTGCTTACGTAATCACCATCCAGACCGCCCCGTCGCCATGTCATCAAAAATAAGCAAAGAAAAGACCCCCCACCCCCCTATAATAATACTTGAATGGCCCCATACTTATTATAGATACATTACACCCAGACACAGAACAAATAATCGTGCTCGTCACACAAACATTTGTCCTGGGTGGAAACCGAACACAGGACCTCGGGCATAGTAGTCAGGGCCACTAACCAACCAACAGGCCAGTCACTTTATCGACTTTTTCGTCATTCGAATTCACGTAATTTTGACAACGTAAAGTGTTTTTTTTTTTTTTTTTTTTTTTATGGTAGGTAAAATCATCCAATGACAGATCCCGCCCTTGGGCGGAGCGGGAAATAGTGTCAGACTCGTACTGACTAAAAACCTACCCCGTTCCCTCGTTGCCTATAGTGCCGGGGCTGAGCCTTCCTCTCAGAAAACGGCCCTTGACCCCAGCAGGCTTCGACCCTGCCTGCCTGCAGTTAGCAGGCTGGGCCTCTACGGTTTGCTGACAGCTCCTTGAGGCGCGCGGGAACAGAACGCGCCGTCGACGACTTGGGCTTGGTCCGGCCGGTTACCGGACGATCGGACAGCGTGCTACCCATTGCACGCCGTCCGCAAGCCCGCGCCTACGGTGGCCGGAAATCGGGATCGGAATCCCGGCGGCGGCTGGGGCGAGCGCCCCGTTGCCTCTGCCTGATGCGGTCGGCCTCCTCCTTTGCTAGCATTACTGCTTCGCAGAAGGAGGCGACCGCCTGCCATCCCTCCTCACTACGGACCATGGCCTGAACCAAGGCCCGGCGAGAGAGATCGCTGCCGCCGATCACCCCCACGAGGACACGGCGATGCTCCGCCCAGGCGGGGCACACCTCTACAGTGTGCTCCACCGTGTCCTCCGGGTGTTCCGCACAGTGGCGACACCCGGGCGAATCCTCCGCACGAATCCGGAACAGGTACTTAGCGAACTTTCCGTGTTCTGTAAGTACCTGCGTCGTGCGGAAGCTGAGAGCACCGTGAGGTCTTTCCAGCCACGCCTCAAAGATGGGCCTTATTGCCCCAATTGTGGCGCGCCCCGAACGAGGTTGCGATAGTCGCTGACGCCATTTTGCCATGAGATCCCGCCGGAGCTCTGTCCGCCATGCCTCGACTTGTCGTGGCAGCGGAATTTCGCCCCGGCGTTGCATCTCCATGCGCTTGTCGTGCATGTGTGCAAGGACTGTTGCCTCCAGATCCCATGGCGGTTGGCCAGCAAGGAGGGTCGCCGCCTCGCGGGAGATCGTTCGGTACCCTCGCACCATGCGTATTGCCATGACCCTCTGGCACGCATTCAGCTGGGCCCTCGGTTGCTGTTGCAACGTCGGTGCCCACACCGGAGCCCCGTAGAGGGCCATGGACCGAACGATTCCCGCGTAGAGCTTCCGGCAGGAGGCGTCTGGTCCCCTGAGGTTGGGCAGGAGCCGCCCGAGAGCAGCCCCAGTCCGATTCAGTTTGGGAGCCAGACGTCGGAAGTGCTCCTTGAAGTTCCACCAGCTGTCGAGGACGAGTCCCAGGTACTTCATCGTCGACCCGACGCTGATGTGAACCCCTCCTACCGTTAGCTGGGAACCCGGTGGTGGCGCACCCCGAGGGCCGTGAAAGCACATGGCCTCGGACTTGTGCAGTGCCACCTCGAGTCCCAACTGCTGGATCCTTTCAACCACTATCGCAACCCCGCGTGTCGCTAGCTCGACCGCCGTCCGGTACGACTCTCCCCGCGCTAGGACCAACGTGTCGTCCGCGTAGCAGACCACGCTGACCCCGTCGGGGAAGTCGCCGCGCAGCACGTAGTCGTACCCGATGTTCCACAAGGGTGGTCCTAGTACCGATCCCTGCGGAACACCGCACGACATCTCTCGACGTTTCCACTCTCCCTGGTGACCGGGGTAGATAATATACCTCTCCGAAAGGTAGGCCTCGATCACACGACAGAGGTAGTCGGGCACCCGGTGGTACCGGAGTGCCGTTCCAATGCTACTCCAGGGCAGGGAATTAAAAGCGTTGGCAATGTCCAAGGACACTGCCACGACACACCTGCCCCGGGACACCGCATCCCCCGTCGTGAGGGCTCGCACGCGCATGATGGCGTCCACCGTGGAGCGCATCCTGCGAAAGCCGAACTGTCCGTCCGAAAGGTCCGGCCCCACCCGTGATAGGCGCGCGACGAGGCGGTTTGCAATGACTCTTTCAAAGAGCTTGCCCACCTCGTCGAGCAGCACAATGGGCCGGTACGCGGACGGAGAGTCTGCAGGGCGCCCCGGCTTCGCAATGAGGACCAGTTTTCCCGTCTTCCAGCGAAGTGGGAACTGGCCCCTCTCCAAGCATGCGCTAAAGAGCCCCCTCAATCGAGGCCCGAGAGCCTCCATGGCCAGGACCCAGACTTTTCCAGGCAGGCCGTCAGGTCCTGGGGCGGTATTCTTGGCACTCAGCCGTTGTACCGCCACTCTCATCTCTACCTCGGTCACCTCTGGAACATCGTCGTCGTCGTGGTCCGCGTCAGGTACTGCCGGTGGTGGCGGAGCCATGGGCGGGGGGGAGTGTACCCCCCGCGTAGGGAACAGAGTGCCGACCACACCCTCCACGAGCTCGGGCCGGAGACTCTGAGTCAGCGGGGGAGCCCATGGGCGGAGTTTCTCCCGCACCATCTTGTATGGGCGTCCCCACGGGTCTGCATTCAGAGACCCCAGCCAGACGTTGCGGGCCTCCAGTTTGGCCCGCTTAATCTCCGCTCGGAGGGTGCGCTTCGCCACCCTGTAACCCTCGTATAGCTCCGCCTCTATAGCATCCGCATCCGGCGGGCGGTTGCGGCGCCTGCAGTACCTGGCGTACCGGCGCCGCGCGTGATTGCATGCATTGCGCAATGCCGCAATCTCCGGCGACCACCAGTACACCTGGCGCTTGGCACGTCCTGGACGGACTCGGGGCATTGCCGCGTCGCAAATTTGCGACATGCCCTCCCGGAACCACTCTGCCTCGACGTCGATGTCGACAGGCCTGTCCGGTGCTTGCACCCAGGCCTGTACCGTCGCGGCTTCCAGGAGGAACTCCCGGTCCATCTGCCTCAGCGACCACCGCGGACCACAAGGGCTCTGCCGGACCGGCGCGGTCGAGGTTTGGGCGGAGACGTCAAACCGGATGTACCGGTGGTCTGAGAACGTCTCCACCCCCTCCATAACGCGCCAGTCAACGACACGTGGCGCCAGACCAGGGCTGGCGAACGATAGGTCTACCACTGATTCGCCCCGCATCCGCACACACGTGGAGACAGAGCCCCGGTTTAGGACGACCAGGCCGGACTCCTCAGCCCAGGCCTCTACCGACCGACCCCGCCCGTTCGTGTACCGGGAACCCCAAGCCTCGTTCCAGGCATTGAAGTCCCCGCAAACGACCACGGGGAGGTCCCTAAACCCAACGACGACGTTTTTCAGCTCCATCAGGGAGATTTGGAGATCGCCGAGAGATCTGTTCGGGGACAGGTAGACGCCTACCACTGCAATGTCCCCGAACCGTGCTGCCACGCAACCCCGTCCCCTCGTGATGCGCTCTAGGGGCGGGGTACCGGCGGCGGTCGATCTAATTAAAGTCACCAAGCCGTCCAGGTCCTGAACCCAGTCTCCACTGGGCAGGACGTAATACGGCTCGGAGACTACAGCGATGTTGATCGACCACTGCGCCATGCTCTGGAGCAACAGATCCTGAGCAGGGGCGCAGTGGTTGATGTTCGCCTGGAGGAGACGTAATGGTGCCGTTATTGACAGTCCATTACAGTCTCCTCCGGAACAACGTAAAGTGTTGGTTTTTCGCTGTTCATTCATTAGAAAAATTCGCCATATCGACAAAATTCCTGCAAAATGACGCTGTATTGTTGCAATCGCTCCGATATGCAAAGGAAATATGTTTTTAATTAATATAATCATTATTCAGTTCATTAATTTTAATTGCTGAATGTTTTTAATAACTTAAACCTTTTAAAAAAAAAAATAATTAGACCGGTTTTACTTATAATCAACTTGTATGTAATAAGGGTTTTAAATGCCAATAGCATATAATTTTCACGGACGAAATTATGAATGAAAAAACTACGAAGCCTAAAATGTTAAATTAAATTATTATAGTGCTCAGAAACCGTTACGAAATACTAATACACAGATTGTGTAACTAAATTAACTTCTGTCTGGTTCGAAGATATAAAATATAATTCCAATTCAACTGTCTGTCGGTTTTGGCATACGATCTCTATTTACTAATAGAACGAGTAGGTAGTAAATGTAATCAAATATAATAGGAACAGCACCAGGTATATAGGAAATATACTTGCAAAATTTTGATCGTTGTACTCCCGCGGAAGGTCGGTACATGAAACACTATCGATTTGTAAAGATAAAAATAAAAAAGTACTTTTTTTCTAAAACTCGAATTAATAAACGCATGTACAAAATTAATTTCTTTAAGTAAACATCAGCTGAACGAGTCGGTCGTAAGTAAGTTATCGGTAGTTACGTACTAACTAGCTACAGTTCATTGGTCTCGCTCAGCTGACGTTTAGTTAAAGAAATGAATTTCGTACATGCGTATATTAACTCAAGTTTTAGAAAAAAAGTACTTGATTTTTTAGTTTTATATGTACAAATCGATAGTGTTTCATGAACTAAATCGACCCTCCGCGGGATTAAAACGACCAAAATTTAACGGTTTATACCTCCTCTGTCGCTGAGAGCTTTTTTAATCCTAAAATAAAATTCGTGGTGCCTACGTCATAAGGCCACCGGAGCGAAGCCACAAAAAAAGCTAGTTAACAATTAAATGGCTCATTAATAATAATAGAAATAGAGAAAAATATAGAATATAGTACTCATTGATCTGGGACACGACCTACACTTAGTTAGAATTGATAAAAAATAATCAGAACTGATTTGTTTTGGTTTTATCTGAACAAATTGGACGGAACATTTGTTGATGCTTAGAACAAAAATGAAATAAAGTCTTGACCAAATCTTTTCTGAAAGTGATAGAATTGTCGTTTTGTAAACCATTTATATTATAATTAAATAAATAGAAGGACTGAAACAATTTGCCTGCTGCGGTCTTCCCGTCCGATTATTATTATTTAGGTGTCTTCAAGGCTAGACTGAATAGATTTTTAGTAAATTTTTGTGCCTCACAGTCAAGCACTACATTATATCATTAAAAAAAAGATAGCAGAAAAATTAAATAGAAAATTAGTAAAGAAAACGACATTTAAAAAGGATAATCGAAAGCGTTCATTTGTTTCTTCTCTAAAAGAGGAGGAAAACTGTTCCCACTGTCTATAAAGTCAATGAATTTTTATAGTCAATAACATTACTGGTCCCCTCCACAATGCTAATTCACACTAATTATGGTTGACCATCCGTTGAAGTTTAATTCACCGCGATTATGACGATGATAACGACATTTCCATGCCTCCACCAAGACAGTATTCAAGAAACGCTCAATAGAATTACCATACAGATAAAATCAGAAGTATTTATTATGGTAACAGCTACACTATTTATAAATATTATCGACCATTGAGGGCACATGCGATAATCAGAGTCTAACTCAATGGGAGCCGTAATCAGAATGAGGGATATTCTGAGCAAGCTCTCTATCAGAACCAACGCCAATGACACCGTTTGTAAAACATCTTCCAATAATAAGAAGCTCTCTCCTAACTGGTTGCAGTAGCAAATTAACGTGATCCATAGCTTTGTATATATTCTTATTGTGCACGGATCAGGTTAGTTTGGAGGCAATGTAGGATTAAAGAAACGGGGTAAATAGTCGAGATTACGACGGGGCGTGGGCGGAATCGAGGCCATGACGAAACTCTGATTGATAACGTTCCACCATACGTATTCTGATAAACGTTCCTTGTTGCTATGCGAGACATTTTTTTTGATCATTGTAATCTTACGTTAAAATAGGTCGCACGAGACTTTGTCTATGTGCCCACACCGCTTGTGGGTGGATCTGTTAAAACTGTTGTTTCTTGCTGGCAAATACGATGACGGCTCGCCATCACAAAGACTGCATCAGATAGTAATACACAATTTTTACATACAAAAATTCTTGGCCCGAAATAATATAGAACAGAAAGAAAAGCTTCATATGGATTGGGTATTATTTCGTAACAACAGAACATGACTAAGTCTACATCATTCGATAAAAATATTTAATTTCTTTTTCATAGAACACGTAAATAAATTGTCATGAATGAAAAGCGGTTCCAAATCGTTCAGAACGAAATTTTTCCAACGTGTCAACGGCTTCCCGCCATCTATTCCTGGTACAAAATTATCTCGTCTTCTAAATAATGTCACACATATCTTCGACGGAAACGTGACGACTAACTCAGCTGACACTAAAAACTATAAATTATATCTGAAGCAGTTAACTCTTTCATAAATGTTCTAACAAATTGAATAAATAGCAAAAAAAATTAATAAATTTTCTAGAATTGACACGGCTGGAATATATCTGTAATAATTCCGAAGTTAAATTCTGTAACAAGCAGACCTACAGATTGTCCGGTTCTTGCATCACCTCCCAGCTACAAAACATAATGTCAACATCATTGAACATAAAATAAGACATGCAAAATATTTCTAGGCTATTCATTGGACTCGGGGTGCACTTATTGATCCAAAAAGTTCACTAAACGCTGACTCATGCAGTCTATATTAATCTTTCTTCACCCCTTCCTGGATTTATTACTGGATTCGTCACAGTGTAATGCAACCAATTTAAAATGGCAACGCATTTAACCATATCGCAAAACTTTTGTTAGTATCAATAACAATGGTTTATGGATTATTAAGTTTAATAGTTTGTGATTCGTCATCATTTTCGTTTGAAGCTCAAGGGTGTGGATTGAAGATGTCGTTCCAGTGACTTTCAATTTTGCATCTTCATTTTAATTGACTACTTTGACATGGGGTTACATTATTTTCTTTCGTTGAGCGTTGCAGATGGCTCGCTTTTATTAACATGGTCCCGAAGGACCTCATTATTGTAGACTTTTGGATCGTTGTCAACTATTGTGCATTCGATATTGAGTAACATGAGCGTAACTTCACTTTGAGTGTAATCCTCTTGTGATTTTATTATTCCTTATTTCTTTCTCATAATTATTTTTATGTTTATTATTCGTTTTCTCTTTTTATACTCTTTCTTTATTTTACGTTTATAATTTTTTTAACAAACAATTTTTTTTGTTTCAGATCTAACGCGCCCTGCCGAGAACCGAGACTCAGTGTTCCATCTAGCGTTTAGTTTATATTGGTCCACCACTATATTAGACTCTTTATGTTACAATCATATTGTTAAAATTATTTAATTCTACAATCCTATTTTCATCTGGAATATTACGAAATGTGCAGTCAACGCTCATCACCGGTCTTGTTGTATTGTTCATATCCACTGTAATACGTGATAGTGCTTCACTACACTTTCGTAAATTCTTAGGAATCGTTGATTTAACATTTTGTAGTCCAATATTACGTAAAGCGTAGTAAATTTACCATACGTTATGGTAAAATCGCGGAGGAAAATGCAAAAATGGGCCTTTAGTTTATAAGTTTTATGACTTGAAACATTATTGTGATCTTTATCACGTTTTTCCGTTTTCCTCCGCGATCCTCAAAGTTCGCGCATTTTCATTGTTTTATTTCTCAATTCTATGTTTTGTGTTGTGTATACTTGTTTTGAATTATATTGACTAACAAATACTAAACAATTCTAACGCATGACTTCTTATTTTTTTACGATATCAACTCGCGAGTGTGCATGACTTCAAATAATCTCGTTTTAATATTTAATTATTTTAGTTTTATAGTCGTTTTGTTAATTATTTAGACAACCTGCTGCTCTGACATGTTATTATTATGTTTTAAATTATGTGATTGTTTAAATTTATCGATGTGTTTACTTCAACAATTTGTTAATTCAAATGGATTCAATTATCAATATGGGATCAATGTTACGCAGTCGTGAGCCCTGCTACATAAAACTTGATTTTAGGTTAAATTCTGATCACTTAAATTCGAGTTTTAGTTCTTGCATGGCAATACCCGGGGTTGCTATCCAGTTTTTTTATTTAGAAAAATTTGATTATGCAATCTATTAATTAAATGAATCAGTCAATTATACATTAAGAAAGTTATTGTTTTATTTTGTATTGATTTAAAATCGGATTAAATAAACGTTTCGGCATGAATGTTGGTTTCATTGATGTTCCATGTGGCGTCTTTTCCCACAGTTATTTCGTATGTCTTGTGAGCGTTGAATGGCACGTTTGAAGGTCAGACATAAAGTCATTTTTCAATTAATCCAATGTCATCAGGACGACGCGACCTCTGCACCGAACTGACTAAGTACCTATATTTGGTATACAATTCCTTTACGAAACTAAACTTTATAGGTATAATATTAATGACGAATTCCCCTTCTTTACACACGAAATTAATATAGACTTATAGTCAGTTTGTACAGTTGTTTCCTTACAATGGTGAATTTTTGTCACAAGTCAAATAATGAGTATGGGGATCATGGAAGGGATGGCGGTGTTACGGAAATAATCGTGCATTGCTCAGGAGATCAGTGGCTGAAGTATTTCTGTTCTAAATAGGTCACTCTTGGTATGTCAGTAGCTCACAGCCGCAGCTGATTTACTCACTGTTTATACGAGTACTTCGATAAACCAATTCTTTCGTAAAATATATTTCCATTGTGGTTCTATACGAATGTTTAAATTCAGGTGGTAAATGAATTTTCATATTTGTAAGTATCTCCCCCGTATACTGAATAAATCTTCTATGTTTTGATAGAGTTTATGATTTATGAGTTTGACGCGTGCATTTATAGTTTTATTACTGTTATGAGATTTGAAAGAAATATAAACTGCTTATGACGTGTTTAAATATTTTATTTCGGGGATCAAACAAAGATTGTGGAATCTTAGGACACACGCTAGCTATAATTTATTACAAATGAGGTAAAAGCATTGAATATTTCAACTAAAATAGTCAAGCCATGTTTGTTTATAATTTCAGAGTTTAATTACATTAATGACGCAAAGGTCACTGACAATAATAAAACTAGATTGTCAGCAAATACTGTCACGTATACACAAGTATTTGTTTGTTCAGAAAAATTTAATTATTTACATTGAGTTGCCATTTTTTTGTTAGCGGATAGAAACCTTCAAAAGCCGCCTGGAGTTTTGGGTAAAAGACCAGGGTGTGTGGGATTTTTACTTCACTGGAACCAACCTTATCAGCACATAGAAGGGGGCCGCTGTGACTTATAGATCACCCTGGAACGGATGTCCGTGCAAATCGGTTTGTATATCTTGTCCATGGAGACTATAAAGAGGTAGGCCTCGCTGTGCACGGCAGCACGTAATCATTATGCTACCGTCTCTTTGCTGGGTTCATTCAGTGGGTAGACGTAGAGTTCCCACTTTGATGGTAGATGTACCTACCTACCTGCCTATGTCATCAAAAATAAGCCAATAACAACTAGGAAAATTGGTGTGTCAGCCTTTCAAAAACAATAATAAATATGTAGGTTGTTAAAAATGTTTGTTCAATATTGGAAACAGTGCAAAATTCGTGAAAGATTGCTTAGTAAGCACTTAACACTACCATCTTTCTAATAGGCCTCGATAAACAATAGGATATTAACCCGAGTACAGTCAAAAAGAAAGACCAATACGTTTATACTGCTAACATAGAAGTCCTGGAACAATTTGCCTGCTGGGGTCTTCCCGGCCGATAATAATTTAGGTGTCTTCAAGGCTAGAGTGAATAGGCTCTTAATAAACTAGTATGCTTCACCATCAACGATTGCATCACTGCTTACCATCAGGTGGGATCGCATTAAGCATTTTGTAAACGGATCCAAAAATATTCATGCTCTAAATCCTCGCGATAATTGCCATAAAATAAGATTTGTTTTCTAATACAGAAATATCAAATATTCTAAAATCAGAAAAAATCTTTCAAAGACATTATAATTGGTGAAAAATTTTAACGAAGCGGCTAATGTAACGATGAGTGAAAATTAATTCCATGTAATCTTGAATCGGATCTTATCGAGGCAATCTACGGACAATGACCGCGGTCTAGCCCACTCAACTCGAGAGACGAGTGGGTATCTTTGAAAAGGATGACTAATCTTTAGTGCTCGATTACGGAGACGCGGTGCGTTGCGCGGCGCGTCGGGCGGTCGTACATTGCCATATGTTTGTGTTTGCGCGAGCGATGAAGCGGCCCGCTGCTGCAATGTACGACGAAACGCCCAACGCGCCGCGTCTCCGTAAACACGGCCTTAGAGCAATTAATCGCGATGTCAGTGTAAAGGCTTTTTATCCACTCTAAATTAAGGTGTCAAACTGAAGATATGTTAATTGAAATAATATTTAGGCAGTCGTTTAAGTTTCCTTTCCTTTTTACATCGGTCAGCTTTATTGTAGTTTGCCGATTAGCAATCGTGCAGTAAGTTCTTTGCTCCGTGATTTGGCGATATCCTGCGTCATCAACGGCACGCCTGGCCAATGGTTGAGTGATTGACTGCTGCACTGCGTGTCGCGGGTTCGATTCTCGCACGGAACGAATATTTGTATGGTCTATTTTTTTTTTTTATTGATAGGCTAGCGATTGACCACTATCTCACCTGATGGTAAGCGATGATGTGGCGACGATGAAGCACGCTTGCCTAGAAGTAACCTATTCACTCTTGACTTAAAGACCCCTAGGTTGTAGGTAGCTATCAGGAAACACTGACTCCGGCAGATAATTCCATTCCTTAGCTGTACGCATAATGAATGTGTTCCCAAAACGCTTTATACGGTGGGATGTCCACAATGTACTGATGGCGCAATACCGTACGTCAAGGGTCTATATGGGTCTGGGTTTCTTGTGTATACGCGTTTGTGAATGCACCCACGGCACAGGAGAAAAAATATTGTTTTCGAGTCGAGTTATCTTCAAATACGAGTAGCTCCTTATTGTTTTTCACTGGGTTGGGCGAGTGTCAGACAATAACTGACTAAAACTTTGTCCCTTCAGTTGCCCAAGACTGCAATAACTTTCGAACAATCCCGCAAATCCTGTTTCATCACGGATGGCTCTTTTCCCCTGAGCTATCTAAATAAACGCAGCACGATTTTATCAACAGAACGTTCCACACTACTTCTTAACAAGATTTCCTCGACTTATCACTGACGACATCAGGAGAACGCAGTTAAATCTTCACAGATAATGGTAAGTATGGCAAACAAGCAGGACAAGTATCATTGCCACCTAATAACGCAACTCTTTAAGGCGACAGAACGTGAAATTGCAGGAAGTAACAAGCAGACCACTAATTGCAGAACTGACTTAATCACTATTATTATATAAATATTATGACATGTCAGCAAAGACACCACACCCTCTAGAAAAGATTTCGCC
The DNA here is from genome assembly GCA_958295575.1 of Leucania comma. Classification (NCBI taxonomy): domain Eukaryota; kingdom Metazoa; phylum Arthropoda; class Insecta; order Lepidoptera; family Noctuidae; genus Leucania; species Leucania comma. The sequence goes on along the minus strand of OY282478.1, from coordinate 20,716,142 downwards.
AACTGACCCGCTGGACAGAACCGCAGAAGTGACATTTTACACATACAGCTGCAAATGGCCGACGAAAGTTTAATGCCAATGAATAAAAGTTGTCCCGCTAGTGACTTTCATGCTTACGAAATTTGCTCACTTAATTGGGTTGCTTGTCAGTTATGGAATGTTAGATTTTCGTCCAGTAAAACGCGAGGCGATGATAAGATTTTGCTATAAAACGGTAGGTTCTTACGAGTATTTTAGACTGACATGCAGATTGTGGTGTTAAGGTCATACCTTAAGGTTCCGCAAAAGTCTTGACACCACAACGATACCAAATATATAATAACGCGATTTTGCGTCATAGCTTTGTCAATTACCTTCTTAGCCTTTTCCCAACTACTTTGAGGCCGGTTTCCAGTCTAAAGTTTGAATAAGTATTAACAGGTGTGTTTTATTTGGAGAGACTGCTTTTCAACCCTCCACAACCTAGTTACTGTACAACATGATACTTTCTAGCCTGTTGATCAGACTTTTTGGCATCTGACTACCTGTAACGACTGTCCAAGATCTACCAACCAACGGTTTTGCACGTTTTCTGAGGCACGGGTGTCAGTGATGTCTTTGATAGGACCGAGTTAATTCACTTATCTGGTATTATTCACGAATTCAAGCGTTTTAAAGGGGTGCGGGGGGTTTCTAGGGGTCTTTAAGTCAAGGGTGATTAGGTTACTTCTAGGCAAGCGTGCTTCATCGTTGGCCACATTATCTCTTACCATCAAGTGAGATAGTGGTCAAACGCGAGCCTATCAATAATAATAAAAAAAAACTTTTAGTATGAAACACAGTAATGAAAGCAGCTGGTCGAAATAAAAGCATAATATTTCACCTGATCGCTTCTACAGCATAGCTTCAACTACAGCACCTCCCTAACCATCGAACTTCTCGGCAGTCGAGTGATGTGTTTTTTCGTGAAGATAAATGTACTTACGATTTAACGATTACATTGTAATGCTCAGGTCAACGTCTATATTAAGTTACTGTTGTTTTTGTTGAAAAAGAAAAAAACATTCTTTATATTATTGCCTTTGTTTTGAGCTAAGATGTTGAAATACTTGGTCTGAAAGCAGGTGGTAATGTCGTAAAGATGGTGAATGCTGCAACCGCAATGCAGATGGACTACGGGCTACTGAGGATTTTAGAGGAATGAGGTCGACTGCATACTTACCTATAGAAATAGGGGATGGAATGGTTCTTCAGTAAGCTATTTCGACTTAATTGTGATGTCGGGGTTTATGTTTGCAGTAGTTTTGCCAGCACGTGAAATTTTAGGTTTATTTCTGTTTGTTCTATATAAATTTATACATAATAATAGATACACATTAATAAAATCGAAGTCTCTGCTTATAATATTTTTACTTATTGCATATGAAAGGATATTGTATATATAACCAAATTGCATTTTTTTTTTAATTTTTGTGTGTCTGTCGGTCTGTATGTTTGTTCAGGCTAATCTCCGATTGCAGCTGATGTTATAAGGAGTAACTTAGGCTACTTCTAGTTTTAAATAAAGAATTAGAGTCCCGCGCAAAACAATCTTCTTGTAATTGCGCCAATGAGTAAAGGTCTAACACTTCCTCTCGCTCTAATCAGAGCGCGACGAGCTGTCTGATAATTCATCATAATCATCTTCATCATTTCAGCCGAAAGATGTCCACTGCTGGACGTAGACCTCCCCCAAGTGTCGTAACGACCGGTCCTGTGCGTCTCGCATCCATCAGATTCCCGTGATTCTCACCAGGTCATCGGTCTACCTTGTGAGAGGCCTTCCAACACTGCGTCTTCTGGTACACGGTATCTTAACACCCCCCAGAAAAAATAGAAGCTTCCAAAAAAATTCAATATAAGGTTCGTTATTACGCGACAGTGAGTGGTAACTACCCGACATACAAGTTGTTCGCGGGTTCAAACCCAGCCACGCGCGTTACTTTGTGTAATTTATTTCATCACCACTGCTCTAAAAACGGTGAAGGAAAACGTGAGAAAACCGGCATGATCTAGCACAAAAAATTCGAAGACATGGTGACATCCACCAACCCGCACTGGGCCCGTGTAGTTGATGCCTCTTACCTACCATATAAGGCTGATTTATTATTTCGCAACACGTAAATCATAAATGAAGTGACTAGCCTCAATATACTGGAACCTGCTGGTACTCGAACTATAATTTACAACTTTTCACTCATCGTTTATCCTTCAATCAACGTGTCAATTAAGATACGCATTTTGGTGATGTGAACTTGTTGCTTGTTGCATCCTTCTGTCGCAAGTCGTGATTGTGGATGAAAACTTAAATAGTAAGATCTCAAGAAGCATCATCAATCATTACGTCAAGACATTCTGACTTCTTGATGATAGACTTTTACTGACTTCCACGAAATGAGCTCGGTCCGGTTGATTGCCGGACGACCCATTGCAATCCGCAAGCCCGCGTCTATCGTGGCTGGTAGTCAGGGTCGAGGACTCGGCGGCTGGGGCATCAGAACGTTCTCTCACGCGTTTGGCCATATCCTTCGCTAGCATAACTGTTTCGCAGAAGAAGGCGCCTGCCTGCCAGTCCTCCTCTCTCCGGACCGTGGCCTGTACCAGGGCCTCACGAGAACACGGCAGTGATTCTGAATAGGGCTACGAGATTGCTTGAAAATGTTACCGTGGTGAAATGTTAAAAGGCAATTAAAGAAACACGGGTGGGTTCAAAAAACCTGATATTCCCCTACCCATAGCGGGAGGAATAATGATAAGGTTTCCCCACTTCAAAAAAAAAAAAAAAAAATCAAAATGAAGTTGAAAATAACTTAATGGAATGTATTCACTTAAAAAAACTACTTATTAGCACTAAAACAGTACTAGCTGATACAAAGGTTTATGAACTTGACACTTGTAGAATTTCAAGCTACAATTACGATTTGTTAGCAATTAACGTAAGGCATTGAAGAAACTGCCATTTTGTAAACAATTTTACCTTTCGTGGTAATTAACTATTGTTTAAAATGAGTTGAAGGCTATATCTAACTCTCACTTAATAACGTATTAAACAACCTTATTTTCAGTATATGCGAAATCCCAAACACGGGTCTAGTATTTTTATGCAAAGAATCTATTTACAAAATTTCATAATTGTATCATGAAAAATCACACAGTTAAAGCTTGTTATGTGACCTGCTGGTCCACACAAACACATGGTCACCGGGCCATCCGGGCCACTGAAGGGTTGTTTTGCTCCCGCACTGTGTGCTGGTGTCTAATGCGCGCTATGACCTGCCGTGACCTGTATTGTACTTAGTCTCGGTGGTGCTGAACTTGTGACCTTTTTAAATAGGCATGTTTTGGAAAAAAATATAACATGGTGTAAAAATCTTTGGAATCGATTTAGTTACTGATTCTGAACAAAATTTATTCAGGTTCCGCATATACTAAAAATAATGTTGTGAAGGCGAAAGTATAACACCCGTATTAATAAAGAAGTAATTACTTGTTGCTAAGTAATTTCTTATTACTAAAGGTTATTTTTTTTTAGGTATCTTCATTAAAACTGTCAACACATAGGTCACTTTTAAAATGGTTACCTATTCGCCAGCGTAGGGCATTGAGGGCTTTGACAACCCTGTTTTCTCTTCTAGATAAGCCTTCTTCTCCTTCTTAACTGAGCTCAGAAATTCAACTTCTTTGCTCTGCGCACAGTAAAAATCTGCGATCTACAAATAATCGTCTTCTACGATGTCCCTCACACCGCTCAGGATTTGTCCATTCCTCTTTCTTTGTCCAGGCGATCTCCCTTTGGAATGCGCTCCCTCTGAATATCAGGACGGCAACCAGTCGGTTGTCCTTTAAAGTAAAAGCACCAGATCACATTCACAAGAAGTTGGTAGAATCATCACACTCTTGATTTGTTGTATTCGTTTCTTCATTCTGTCTGTCTTCTTTTAAGTTGCACCTGCCATGTTATGTCTCTGCACCACCCTAAGGTCGACTGGTAGAAAATGCCTAAGGCATTAAGTCCGCCTTTGTACACTGTTAGTGCATAAAGTTTTAAATAAATAATAAATAAAGTAACTACTTTAGTAACAATTTATAAAAGTAACTACTTTTACTCAAGAAATTAGTTTTACTTGTTTATAAATAGGTACGGGTGTTAAAGTTTGTAAGTTCGTTACTTCTTCACGCTCGAAACAAGTATTTCTATGGACTACAAATAATTCTTTGAGTCTTGGTGTCTTGTGTATGTGTGTTTACATGTTTGTGAACGCATCCACAAAACAGGAGCCAACTTGGGCCACAGGGGAATTTCTGAAAAGGAGACCCGTGGTCCTAAATCGAAAAGGGCGCAAAGACTAACTGAAAGAATATAGTTACGTTTTAGTCGGTAAAAGTCTGGATCGGCATCGCGCTCCACCCTAGAACGCGAGAAGATTGAAGACCTGATTTCTCACCTCCCAATGAAGCCTCAAGGATATGTCAGCAAACCATAGGGGCCTACAGGGTCAAAGCCTACTGGGGCCAAGGGCTTTCTCTGCTTCTGAAAGGAAGATTCTGACACTATCTCCCGCTCCACCCAAGAGATGTCGTTAGATGGTTTTCCTACCTAAAAAAAGCCCACAATACAGGAGTGTTCAAAGTTCTAAACAAAACAAAAAATTGAACCGGAACCAATCAATCTAAAAACGAAACAGCGTTACATATATTTAAGCTCATACTGGTTCCAAAGCCTTGCAGACATGACGCATAGCAGCAAGAGAAAGTGCAGCCGACATGCGGACAATGCGTGCCAATAATTATATCGCCTAGCTTTGATTGGATGAGAGCCTGACAGCTGATCAGCTGCTATTAGCGTCAGGTATCGCAAGACAATGGTTTGGTAACTCAAACTGAAAGTTCATGATGAAATACTGAATTAAAAATCATCTTTTGCTAGTTGATAATAGGGATGGCGATCTGAAATCGATTAATCGGACAATCGAATTATTGTGTGCAATAAAGTATATAATAATAATAATAATAATAATCGATTTATTTATCGATCTTAAACAATGGATCGATTCTGTGAATCGATAACGGAGATTTGAAATTGATATTTGATTTGTTTTCTTGTGGAATGCAACCATATTAATATTATTTAAAACGTTCATAATACCTATTTTGTTCAAGCTAATTTTTATGCTAATGTTCTATAATATCTCTCCATTCATAATTTCATAATAAGTACATATCTGCTTTGTAGAATCATCTGTACTCTGTTTTTAAGATTCAAAACTCAGCACGGATAGATCTGTAAGTAATCGATTTTTTAGAACTCGATATATTACTGAATCGATTCTTAACATCCGTGTTTATAAACAAGTAAAAATAATTACTTGAGTAAAAGTAACTACTTATATAATACAAATTCTTACTTATTTGATTAAGAAAAATTTTAAATTCTAGCCTCAAGTAATGAGTTAATAAGAAATTAGTAATTACTTCTTTATAAATACGGATGTTAGACTGACTCAAAAGTCGATTTTTTTAGGAAGAATCGCCATCTGTAGTCCTTACTTTATAAAAGCAATAAATTCATAAAGTACTGAACAGATTTTCATGTAATTTTAACTAATAGACAGAGTGGTTCATGACGGAGGTTTAGGTGTATAATACATGCATATTATAGTGGAGGAAAGCCGACAATTTCCAAAAATAGTAGGTAACACCCTTCGAAGCTGAGGCGGCTCATTACTTCTCACTATACTCGTTAATATTTATTTATTTTATAATTCACGTACACACAAATATACAAAGGAAGATGCAATATTATAAAAAAATGTACTAAGGTACTGCTTATTTCAAAGAAAAATTTCTTCCAGCAGATCTGCGAAATATTATTTTATTTGTAGAGTAATTTTGGAACAATTTCCGTGAAAATATATTGTCGCATTCACACGATGCACCTTTCATAGTCACTTTTAATTATTGTCTAAAGATAAAAACAAATAGGAAACCAATATTTATACACTTGTGCTAAGAACTTGTAGTACAATAAAATAAACTTACAGGTTACGCAAATGTTACGAAAATTTACATCCTTCAATAAATAATTATCACCATTGTACTTAATTACTCTTGCAATTAACGATAATTTATTGCTGCAAGTAATTAAAATTTTGTGATGGCCCAGTAGTTAAAGTACCCACCTCTCATGCAAGAGGTTTCAGGTTCGAAACTGGGTAAGTACTAATGTGAATTTTTAAATTCATAGAATATAATAAACTTTATTGTTACCTATACCAAAAAAACTGGGCAAGTGCGAGTCGGACTTGCGCGCTGAGGGTTTCGTACAAACTACCTATGAAAACAACTAAAAACACCACCCCGTTCCGTCATTGCCTTCGTGCCAGGGCCCTGGTGTACATTTTCACATTTACCTAAGGCCTCAGTAGGCTTCAAGTCTCCTGGGCTAGCCTTGCTAACGACTCCAGGTAGTCAGATGTCAGAAGGTCTAACCAAGGAGAGTATCGTATTGCCCATGGCTAAATATCAGTGTTTTGTTGATATTTAGCCACATTCTGTTAACACAGGAAAAAGCCAAGCCTTTTTCCTGTGTTAAGGTCGGAGTCTATGATGATATTGCTGCAAGTATTTTTTTTTTAATTATGGGTAGGCTCGCGTTTAATCTCACCTGATGGTAAGCGATGATGTGGCCGACGATGGAGAACGTTAACCTAGTACTATCTTATTCACTCTTAAGGCCAGGTTCTACACATTTTGAACTTGTTTAAACCTCTGGAAATCCACAAATATAAAAGAGAACATCATAAACAATTATTTTATTAAAAATTACTACATGACCAAGCGCCGGGCAAAAATCGAAACATGATATAAATTAGTTGCCTGGATAAAAAAAAATCGCGAATCTGACCTTAATTTACAATTTCAAACGTGTATATCTACGGGATTACGTCACGGAAATATTTGAAAGTTATAAAAAAATAAAGCTTGTTTTCTAAAAGCGCCTCGCAAAAACAAAAATCTTGAATAGTTTTGGTTTTTTTTTAAATAGAACCGCTGTTTCGGGGCCGTAAAGTCGACATACACCCGAACGGAGTTCATACAAAATGCTCAGTGACTACAACTGGCCCTTAAAGAGCGCTAAGTTGTAGCTATCAGGAAACACAGACCAGGGGAATTCCACTCCTTACTGTACTCACAATCGAATTTCTCTCCTGACTTCGCGAACGAGCTGCGGCTGTTTAAAGAGGAACTGCGGGGGGAGTTCCACTTGATGCATCGGGAATTCCAGCAGTTGCGCTCGGAAATGGCTCAGCTCAAAGATTCGCTTAAAGCATCGGACCAGCGCATGAAGACATTGGAGGTACGAGTGTGCTCCCTCGAGCAAAAGCTGGAACAGAATTTCCAACCGGACAGGAATCTATTGGAAAATACCATTGGCGAGCTGAGGTGTCAATTGAACGACCGCGATCAGGAACTGCTGCTCAACGACATCGAGGTGACGGGAATTCCTGAACGCAAAGATGAGAGCGCCCTACACATAGTTAAGGTTCTCGGGGCAAAGCTCGGCGTCATCATTGACGAGAGGGACGTCGTTCTCGTCGAGCGAGTCGGATCCACACGCCGCAATCATGTGCTTCCCAATAACTCCAACTCTGCCGACCCCACTGGACAACGGCCACGAAGTATATCTGTGCGATTCGCTAGGCGAGCTACGCGCGACGCACTACTGCGGGCGGCTCGAGTACGGCGCGGAATAACTTCGAATGACCTTGAAATGAATGGGCCAGCGCACCGTGTTTATTTGAACGAGCGATTGACACGGACAAATCGCCAGTTATTTTATAACGCCCGTCAGGCGGGCAGCCAACATAAGTGGAAGTATGTATGGACAAGGGATGGTAGGATTTTTGCACGCAGGGAAGACAGCCTAAGGGCTGAACGAATCAGATGTGAAGCTGATATTTGCAGGATTTTTGGGTAGTGACCAGTTTGTCCTGCATCCGAAGTCAGTATATTATCATATTCAATCTAATAATTGTTCCTCGGGATGCTCTAGCTCACTTTTTAGTTTGTTTCGCTAGTCGCAAAGTTTTATTTTGTAAATTAATTTGTTTTGTTTTTGTTTACACACTGATTATTGCCATGGGGTGGTGTGTGTTTCCTGTGGTGCCGAGTAGGTGCTACTCCGAATTGCGTGACCTGACATTATTTTGCCTTCGGCGATACTGGTCAACACTAAGCAAACATCATTATGTGAATGTTGTTCTTTTTGGCAAATTATGGACAGAATCGATGGTGGTGATTTATTTTTTACTCAATCCTGATACAAAGTTAATAAATTTTTCATGCATAGATTATTTTAAAACTACTATTATTTACATGGTGAATATTTACAACTATAATACACGTATTTATTATCTTAACTTGATGGTTATGAAAGCTAGTCTGCAATTGTTACATATAAAAACTTATACACAATTATTTTATACACTAACATATATACAATTATTATTTACAAATGGTCTTGTTGACATATTTTTTGCCATTCATATAACATTATTAATTTCAATCCATTTTAATAAATTAGTATTTACAATTTTTATTATTTACATTACAGTTATCCTGTTTATACCTTTTCCCACATTTACTTCTTCTTCAGCCTTTAATTATAATTACTGTTGTCATTGGCACTACCTTCATGTGGTTAAACTTAGCAATTTTATTTTGTGTATGACAATTTCAGAATTTCATGCCCACGAAAGTAGATTTCTGTACTTTTGTGTAGGTATTATAATTCAATATGCTTGAAAAATACCTTAAACTTGGTTTGTTAAATGTGGGTTCCCTTAACACTAATCAAGATGATTTTATAGCAGCAGTTGAAAGGCATTCCTTCGATTTGATGGCGGTCAACGAGACATGGTTACGGGCCGGAGAGGAGGGGCGTGCTCCCACTGTGCCAGGGTACCGCTTCCGTCATACGCCGCGACCGCTGTCTGTGCATGGGGGTCGCGGAGGTGGTATAGGGTTTTATCTTAAACGTGGCCTCACCGTTCGTACCTGGTCCACTCCAGCTGACCCTAGATATGAGACGATTGAACAAATGTGGATTACTCTAACACTAAATGGTAATAAAATTGCAATAGGTACTGCGTATCGCCCTCCGCGCTCTGACTTGGACCTTTTTCTTGACGCTATAACTGACACCATTAGTTCATTAGTAAAATGTGACCACTATATCTTGCTCGGCGATTTCAATGTGAATTTATTAAATGCTGATGGACAAACTAAGAAAGTATGCGAGTTTTTGAATAGCCTGAGCCTAAAACAATTGGTAAGTTCACCCACTCATTTCACTGATCACAGCGGAACATTGATTGACCTTGTTTGCACTAATGTCAACCACAGAGGAGTGTCAGTTGAGCCTTATGGATCGATTAATGGTCACTCGCTTATCGTATGTGAATTTGATATTAGGCGCAGTAAATACAAACCTCACACAGTAACGTACAGACCTATTAATAAAATAAATAGAGAAATACTAGAGAGTGACTTATCTCTTATAAACTGGGACAACATATGTAATTTTTTGAATGTAAATGACATGGTTGATGAACTAAATAAAAATATTTTAAGAATTTACGATATGCACGCTCCGATTAGGACACGTTTAATTAAAGAACCATCGTACCCCTGGATCACCGAGACCATTAAATTAATGATGCATTTACGAAATGACGCCTTGACCAAATATCGTAAGACGAAGTCTGACTCAAAACGGGCATACTACAAGCAACTGAAATCTCTAGTGACAAGTTCCATATTCAGGGAAAAAGTGGCATACTTTCAGTTCAATATCAATAACAAAATTAAAGACCCTAAAACCTTATGGAGCAATTTAAAAGACGTTGTACTCCCTAATAAACAATCTGAGGACCTTCCCACACACTGTAGAGACCCAGACCGATTAAATGACCATTTTTTGAATGTTCCTGGTAACCCTGACTGCAATATCACGCAACGTAATTTCTTTGAATCTCATCGTTTCGGGGATGACAGTTTCAAGTTCAAGTTACAACCAGTAACCCCAAGTCAAGTTTTGAGATACTTTCGTGAACTGAAATCTAACGCTGAAGGTTGTGACAGGGTGACCCTAAATATGCTTTTGCTCACCCTCCCCCACACACTAAAAGCCATCACCAATATTATAAATAGTTCAATCCACTCTGCAACATTCCCTGACAATTGGAAAATTGCAATAGTTAGACCGTTGCCGAAAGTATCTAATCCAACAGACCTAAAGGATCTCCGCCCCATTAGCATTCTGCCTTGTTTATCCAAGATTGTCGAGAAGGCTGTGTGCGAGCAATTAACAAAATATTTAGAAGAAAAAAATATACTGCCTGAGCTACAGTCCGGTTTTCGTAAACGGCGCAGTACCGCTACGGCTCTCCTAGACGTCACAGATAATATTTTGGCAGCACAGGATAAGGGTCTATGTACGTTGCTCGTTCTACTTGATTTTTCGAGGGCCTTTGACTGTTTAAATATTGATTTATTTCTTTCAAAGCTGAACTATTATGGTTTCGATCAGGACACGATACAGTGGTTTCATAGTTATCTCACTAACCGACAGCAGCGTGTGGAAATCCGTTTGAGCAATGGCAAATCACTTATTTCGTCACTCACCCCTGTTAGTAGGGGAGTTCCACAAGGCTCTATATTGGGCCCTATAATCTTTATTTTGTATTGTGCGGACATTGTAAATTCTTTGAAGCGATGTAGATATCATATTTATGCCGATGATGTGCAGGTATATATCTCTTTTAAGCCAAGTGAATATGTTAACGCGTTAAAGGACCTAAACGATGATCTCAGTAGAATAGCATGTTGGGCTGAGAACAACGGTTTAGTTTTAAACCCTACTAAAACTAAATACATGGTGTTTGGAACCAATTGTCAGATCAGTGCAGTGCCTGCAACACTCAATGTTACCCTATTGGGTGAGTCGGTCAGTCGAGTCAGTGAGGCACGTAATTTGGGTCTGAATATGGACGTTGGCTTAAGATACGAAGCACATGTGGCAGCCGCAGTTCGTACGTGCTTCTACCGGCTAAAGGTCCTTTATAAAATAAGGCCATATTTGTCGGAGGAGTTGCGAATCCAGCTTGTGGAGTCGCTTGTGCTTTCAAATCTAAATTATGCAGATACCGTTATCGGCCCTCGACTACTGGCAAGAACTGATCGACTGATCCAGAGGGTGCAAAACGCCTGTGCTCGATTTTGTTTCAACGTCCCTGCAAGAACTCACATAACGCCATTTCTAAACAAGCACTCAATTCTCAGGATGAAGTCGCGTCGCAAGCTGCACTTGGCTTGCCTACTGTTTGGGGTGATACGGTACAAGCAGCCAACTTACCTCTACAATAAATTGAGCTGGATCGCTAGCAAAAGGGAATGTGCCAGCAGACAGTGCTCGCAACAACTGTCCACTCCATCGCACAAGACAGCTGCTTTCAGAGGCAGTTTTCGGTACGCAGCATCCAAATGCTGGAATAACATTCCTCCGCCCATAAGGAATGTAAAATGTCTTAACACATTCAGGACACGGCTACGACAATTTCTTATAACCTCACAGAAAAAACGTGGTATGTTTATTTTGAACACGTCCATCATATAGCTTGCCTGCGTGTTCTTTATATCTGGAACGGTCAGCTGGGCGTACCTACATTCACTGTTTGGCGGCTTGAACTTTATAATTGAGTGCTTATGAAATTACTGTTTAAGACCACTATTGTTTTATTATTACTTTTTTTTTTCCAAATTATGAACACATTATTTTAATACACATTATTCACTTTGTCAACATTATTATAATATATATATCACCACCTACTAAATTCACTACGCACATAAAACTTCTCTCACAAAACCATCTGGTCGTCCGTATGTCATCACAAGGATCCAGCAGAAAATCAGCGTCAGGTACATTTGCCTGACATATGCTGAGCTGGACTCCCATTTGGTGCAACACTGAGATGCACACCGCACTATGGCTCCCATCTTTGTATTTTTCTTTTTTTCTTTTTCTAATTACCTACATGTGTTTATTATATTTTTCTTTGTTGATACTGTTTATATTTATATATGTGCTTAGTTTTTCTAATTTAATTTAATTGTGCTTTCGTGTATGTTCTGTGTTGTAACAAATAAAAGGTTTATCTATCTATCTATCTATCTATCAATGAATGTATTCCCGAAACACTTTGCATTGCATTTTACAGAATAATATTTTCGGATCAAACACCCACAACTTGTCACTACATGATTAATTATACCTACTTAACCGATAAGTTACTCAGAATTGCCAGACCTGACCTCAGATCAGTGTAATTATCTCAGCCTTCACATTTAGGCATAGCCTTGATTCTGGATTAGCAGTCTAGAGCTCAGACTTCTAAGAAATGTCTACCTAACCTCCTTACAGTAGCGTAGCTAGACGGGGGTGATGTGGGCCTCACCAACGGCTTCACACCCAAAGGGGCCTTGCGCAAGCAAGTTGTCTTTGGACCACTTTTTTACCTGAAAGTAAGTGACGATGTGGTCGAAAGCTAGGTTGCGACAGTGGCTGTCCCGTTTTCGAATTTATGAAAGAACTAGGCCTCGCTGATGCGCCTTCGTCCATATCTAAACTAGTCCACAGTACGCCTCTGCCTCCTTAATCAGGTTTGCGTAAATGCCGACTGGTATTTCAGTCTGGGCAAAACTTCTTTTGTTTATATTATCTGTTCTATAAGTTACGAGTAGGTATACATGTGGATGGTTGGAGAGTGAGAGGGAGGCCAAAGAAAAGATAGATGGATTACGTGATAAGTGATATGAAAGAAAAGGGAGTAAGTGGCAGCGTGGTGGGGACAGGACAGAATGGAAGAAAAAAACATGTTGCGCTGACCCCAAGTAATATCTTGAACACACGTACCGAGTAAAAGGGCGAGACAGTAAAATGTTACTCGGCCGAGACAGTACGTAAGCGAGTAGTAGAGATAAGCGCTTGGGCGCGCACTCGGCGCTGTGTTTATACATACCGAGTATTCGGTTGAGAGCGCTGTCCCTTGATCACACGTATCGAATGCTCGGTACGTGTGATCAAGGGACAAGGTCAGGAAGAAGAAATTAAACTGTTCTACGGCCCTAGAATTTGGCTAATGCAATTTAGAATAATATATTTATTTATTGACTCACGTTTGACCGCTATCTTTTCGGATTGGTAACCAATGATATTGACAATGGAGTACACACATTCCCATTGAAAACTTTTACTATAATTTTAATATAAATTAATTTAAATACCTCCCTGATTCAACGTATGCCAACGATATTCAACGCGCTCTTGGAGACCAATCCTGTATTGGGCTTGTTTGCTGATAGGATAGACGATATTGTTAGAAAGTTTGCGGTTCAGTCAGAAGACAGAGTGAAAGGGTAAAGTAACTTGCAAAGTATAAAATGAAGTCCCCCACCGCACTGGTCTAAGCTGTCTCTATAAACTCAAAAACTACGTAAAGGAATTTCAAGTAATTTTTAACAATACAAAGAGTAATTCACGAAAGAATTTTAAGTGTATAATTCATGCATACTCGTATTATAGTAGAAAAAAGCTGAGAATTTCAAATATTACTAACACCCGAGCGAAGCTGGGACGGGACGCTAGTAATACCTAAATAGATATACAAATATATTTTATGCTGAGTCTTAAGAAAAAGATTTGGGTACGACAGATGACAGGCTGGCTGACTCATCGACTCAACTAAAGTACCAGGAAACCCGAATTTCAAGGAGGAGCGACCTTCATACTTCGCGGAAGATTTCCGCGCATGACGTCACCGAACTACCCCTGACGTCACAATGCAGCTGCTCGATACACAGCCTCATCCATCCTTTGACGTAAGCCAATACTATCGCCTGACCATGTCAACAATCCATATATTCGAGTTTCCTTCTGCCAAGAATAGCCATCAATTGAGCGATCCAAGGCAAGTAAATGCTCTTGTTATCTGTACCGCGTATGGTAATCAATCTCGCGAATGGCGCGATGCAGCCGGCCGTTGACCCGCGCCCCTCCAAAATGGTGATCAGGTGATATATCGCAAGAGTAATCGCAACTTGACGATAACTCCGTTGATGTGATTGCAAGTTAATGTGGAATTTGGGGTATTATTGTACTCTGAGAGACATGTTTATGATTATTATGATTGTTTACGGACTTACCCACGTTGTTATTTTGGGATCGTTTTTGTAATATCGTCATCAGATCGTCTCAGGAACAGACACGTCCGAAAATAATTGGGTAATACCGATCTGTGAATTCGTAAACAATGACACATGATCGAAAAATTAGATCTACTTAAAGTAAATGTTACATTGTCCAGCGAAATTCAAATTTTTAATTCATCATCATCATAATTTCAGCCGAAAGACGTCCACTGTTGGACATAGGCCTCCCCCAATTGTCGCCACAATGAAGGACTATTCATGTGTCTCGTATCATCGGATTCCCGCGACCCTCATCAGGTCATCGGTCCACCTTGTGGGAGGCCTTCCAACGCTGCGTCTTCCGGTACTCGGGCGCCACTTCGGAACCTTTCGGCCCCAACAGCCATCTATTCTGTGAGCAATGTGCCCTGCCCACTACAAGTTTAGCGATTGTTCCATTGATAAAGGAAGTTACGCGCTAACATCGTAATCCGAAAACCTGGACTCGAAACTCACACATTTATGATCAGTGTCGTAGAATGTGTTGAAAAGCTTTTACTAGATTATGCCTCCTGAATATTTCAGAATTCAACGGTAAAACAATTTTTTTGTTTTATACTTTGGCGCACACTCCTGTAGCATGGGTGCGTTCACAAACTGTAAGTAGGCCACCATACAAGTATTTGTTCGGTGCGGGAATCGAAACCATGACTCGCAACTCAGCAGTCAATCGCTCAACCATTGCGCAAACTGTACCGTCAAAACATTTCATGAAATATTTAAGATTTCATGAAATACGCCGAATTTCATGAAATGTGCCGAAATGTTAGTTTCAAAAATTTTCCTCTCCAAAAGCGAGGCACGAACCAACTGCTTTAAAATAAACAGTTACAGATTGCTCCAATCGTATTCAAATCACAATTCCGTTCAATCAAAATCAGAGCAACTCATTAATAGGAAAAAACCCATTGTCTGTCCAACTCATGAATGAAACTGGCCAACATTCGATCACCACTCATTCCCATCGATCAAGAACTGAGTCACCAACCATACATACTGCCTATGCGTACACAGACATACAGACACTAGATACGGTTAACAGCTTTTTGCACTCACATAAGGCTTGATTGACACCGCCAGATGGTGAAAACTTACCATTTTTGGATAGACAGTTTGAAAATACGATACTAAAAAACTGATCAAGTGTGAATTGGACTGGTATGCGAAGGTACGTACTAAAATATTAAAATCACGCAAAAAATGCAAAAACCACGTCCCTTTAATTTTTATTTTTTATTTCAGCTGATGGAAAGCGATTCGACGACGGAGCACGCTTGCCTAGAAGTAACCTATTCACTCTTGACTGTAGTTCTAGGTTGTAGATATCAGGAAACAGATATACTGGCAAATAATTCAACTCTATATCTTTACAGACAATGGATGAGTTCCTAAAACGTTTTGTGCGTATAGATAGGATGTCCGAACGTCTGTTGGTCTGAAGATGGAACGGGCACTTGAAATTTGGTTTTAATTTTATTATTTTTTATTGTAGCGGCAATAGAAATACGTATTCTGTGAAAATTTCAACTCTCTATCTCTTACGGTTTATGAGATACAGTCCGCTGACAGACGGCCAGACGGACAGCGGGTCGCGATCCTCCTTCGAGTAAAGAACCTTAAAAACAGACAATTTTATGTTTTTATTATTAACGTTTTTAATGTTGTGTTTACAACATTCCTATCGACTGGTGAAGCTCTTAACTTAGAATCGACTTTCTTCTCTTAAAGTGGTGCTATCTCTTGGCGGCAAACTAAGCTTTAATTATCGTGCTTCTGTAAGTATTTACTAAGCTGTCTCATTAAACAAGTCTTCGAGAAGACATTACTTGTTCAACTATCAAAGGTCAATATTTGTTCGCAGTGGACATCGGAAACTGGAGAACAAGTACCGTATAAAATGGTTTAAGTCGAGAAATTCGTTTTATGACTCGTTTTTTAATGCATCAAATTGTTTTGGTATGTATAAGACTATAAGTGTTAAATAATCGATGTGTTTTTCACGTATTTGGGGTTAAGAAGACTACAGCACTTAAAGTGCGCTCACTCTGAGTCAGTACAAAAAACAAAGAGTTGTGCAAAGATACAATGCTTGCAAATATGAAGCAATTTGCTAAAAATCTACTGATTTGATTATAAAATTAAAACGCTATGACAGTAAAACTTTGCTTCTAGAATAACTGACAAACAATCAGAATTACTGCGTGCATTTTCGTGCTTTTTTTTTCGTGATTCTTTTTTCTATCGTTCCAAATTAGTACAATAAAATAGTAACAAATTCACAGAAATTTAAATGTATGGGTACAATGGCGTTCTTATCGCTGACAGCGATATCTACTACAAAACCTTAGGATAGAATACCTGGACTATACAGATTGCCGGTAACATATATATAACCAGGGGTTGGTTGGCGACACCGCACAATATGTCGCACTGCCTTGAAACGGCGACAAAATATAAATAATATTTAGTATCTTATTATTATATCCGATATTGTCTTGTCGAAGGCATTAGTCTAAATGTAATTTACAGTCAATTTGATGTACTTCCCGAAAAGGTTATCTCACGCTTCCTATTTGTTTTCGTAATTTTGCGATTTGGAGGTGACCTTGAACCTTCTGCTAGTTTTAGACTTTAGACTTCTCTTATCAGCACACTATCATGTAGTTTGACAAATCTGGCTCAATTTTTTGACTGCCACGTCAAGAAAATAAAAGCGTGCTCTGCTCCTTGCTTTGATTTCATCCTTCAATCTGTCATGCAGTCGCGACGTTGGCGTGCTGGACACATATGCTTCGTCGTGTATACAAAACTGTGGCGGATCCAACAATTAATTGTCGTATTATTAAATGATATTTATCTCGATAAATGGTTTTAAACTAAAGCCTATGTTTATAGCTTCGCAAGAAAATAATATTTTATACCAAATTGAGGTTATTACAAGGTAGACCGGATGACATGATGAGGGTCGTGGAAATCCGATGGATTCGAGACGCACAGGACCGGTCATCATGGCGACACTTGGGGAAGGCCTATGTCCAACAGTAGACGTCATTCGGCTGAAAAGATGATGATGACGAGTTTCTTTTGTACATCCTAACTCCTTCCAGTATATCAACATCTTGGTGAATGAATGTAAAATATTCGATTAATCGTCCGTGTCGATCGAATGCTCTAATTGGGCCTCAGATCGATGCGTGTGGAAAACAATGAGCCCCGATTAGCGTACAAAATGCCGAGCTCGCGGCCCCCAAAGTTATGGACAGCGTTAGATGGGCAGATTTCGCAGGTAATTTACACACGTATAGTAAAGCCTTTTTTATGATCTGTGGTGAACAAGCTTTGAAGCATTAAATAAATAATGCTATACAAAGAAATTTTAATGGATATCTTGCAATTGCCTAAACTAATTTGACAGCTGGACGACTATGTAGTTTTAAGGATCTCAAAAATACGACACACACTACTTTATTCTTCCACGTTTTGTATAGCCTTACATTGGACTCGACAAAAACTCTCTTTCTAAAAGAAATAGACACTGTAACATAGCAACCACGTCCCACAAATTTCTATTTATTACTAGCTTTTGCCCGCGGATTCGCTCCCGCTCTACCCTACTCTATCCTACTCCACCCTACGCTACTCTACTCTACTCTACTCTATCCTACTTCAACTTACTCTAGCCTATAGGTACCAATAAATGAGCAGGTTTTGGATTTTACCAGAAGGTTTTTTTTAACTGAATAAAAATTATCCTATGTCCGTCTCCAGTACCTCTACCATGAGTTTTAAGCAATAGTATTCGTCGCTACTCGATATCGACGCCGTAAATATTTTGTATGACAAATTTTGGTTCTGCAAGTGACCGCTAGAGGCGCTGCAAAATTTGCCATACAAAATATTTACGGCGTCGATATCGAGTAGCGACGAATACTATTGTTTAAAACTCATGGTAGAGGTACTGTTTCTAAGCTCCTACCAATTTTCAGCTAAATCGGTTCAGCCGTTCTTGAGTTATATAGAGTGTAACTAACACGACTTTCTTTTATATATAGATTTATTATATCTAGCCTGTATTCTCCCACATATCTGGGCAGAGATTTCCATTCTTTCCGGATTGTGCCACCAATTTCTACGGAAAATATCTAAACCTATCCGTTATGTCTTTCAAAGTCGCGATTCTGTCGTGCGATTTCTGAGCAAATATTTTGTGCTTTACGGACCCACCACTCTATACGGCAGACATATCCATTCAAGTCCTGTTTAAGCTCAACAGCCTTCTGAGCTTTTACATATAAAAACATTATAATAGCTACTTCTGCTGGCGACGGTAATTGAGAACCGCTCCCCGCGCATTCAAGAAAACATTTATAAGTCCAACTTACATGTTCACTTTTTTAATAATATGAGTATCTGCCTTTAGTTACCCACTTGTGAATGTAAGCAAAAGCAGTTCATCCTAATCGATCTTCAGCTACTCTTATCTAACAGCGATTGTGGTCTCACCATCGATTTCTGACCATTTGACAAGCTCTAGCCTGAAAACTGTCAAACATTTTGACACAAACGTTTGACACTTTCTTCAACTCCAAGTTCTCAATTAAATAAAAAACAGTACCTTGTTTGTTCTCTGCCCGACGACCTAAACTGAATTGTTAAAGGGAGTTTTATAGGGTGTGTAGCTCCATCCTTTTTTCTCCTTTCTCGGTCGTATGCCTATTCGCGTCATGATAAGGCCCCTCGCTTGTACCTGTCACTATCTAAGCTAAAAAGAAAGTTCACTGCGTCAGTTAATTAGTTCTCTTTACAGATTAAATCTTCCGTTGCAACCTTGTCTAGGCTACCTAGTTCTCGGTGTTACAGGCTATATCTAGATGACCTTTCAAATCCTTTCACTAAGATTAGTACCAAACTCTACTACTGAAGACTATCTCCATTTTACAGAACTAGAATATTCCCGCCATTAAAGAGATTGTTTAAAAAAGTTGCCGTAGCTCTGGAACGCAAAACTGAAGCATGGGTTTCAATAAAAGTCTGAAATTCCTTTTCATTCTTAGGCAAAGCTGGAGTTTTTTGCTTATTGACCACCTTAATAAAATAGGCCTAAAACCAAAAGCTTGGTTTCGCTATTAAATTCACAAGACCAACCAAGACTAAAACCGAATGCAAACAAAAAAAAATGGCAGCGCATCTCTCTTCATCCCGTGCGATGTATGACAGTTCTTACGTAGCGTAATAAATTCTTTGATTCATTAGCTATCCAGCGGTGTAATTGAATTTTAGATAGCAATGATAGATATGAAGCTGCAACACCAAACTGTATCCCCCGATTTTGTTATCAGTTGTATTTTTGAATCGGCCTCCTCTCTAGGAAAGGGAATGAGCCGTAATCAAACACGCGGGCCACTCTACACTACTTACTCCTCGAACCACATCTCAGAAACCGATAAACCAATCTCAATGAAACTTTCCTGCTATGACTGGACCAGATTCTTCTTACCTGCAAAAAAACTATATCAAAATTGACCCAGTATTTCAATACTTATAGTCTCATGCTCTCCTTCTACGAATCTAAAACCGGTTGGGTGACAGAATGCGTCAGATCTTATGAAGCTTTTAGCCTTTAGATTTGATATCTATATTGTGAAATAAAGTTTCACTTGCATTACTCATTTGTTTTCTTTATCATATTAAATGTCATTTGTTTTTAGTTGGTTTGCTAATAGCTGGTAGTGAAAGGATTGCGGGGGATGAAGTTAGCGTTCAATACAGAACTTGTCAATACGTTGAAGTGATTGGATATAAGTCTAGATATCCGGATCTATAAAAGCTTGTAGGTCTATCATCTGGCATCTCTGAGATTATTTGTTTCACATTATACCAAATATTGGCTCAACTCAACTCTCAGAACTAAACGTTTTGCCTCGTCGTTTATACCGCATACATCGAAGGACTAGATCAATTGGTCTGCTTCTAAAAGGAAGACTCGACCCTGGTATGATAGGCAACGAAGGAACAGGAGTGGGTTACACACTCTCGAGCTCCGCCTAAGGGCGGGATATGTCATTGGATGATTTTCCCATCTAAAAAAATAGTTTTCCTTTAGATACTTTTACAAGGGCTACGGTAAATCTTTCGAAGAATCCCTCAACCCTGGTAGGTCCTAATCATCTGTCAATCAGCGATCATACTGACATCTCTTTGAGACGCCCAGGTAGGCCCTAATGGGCGATCATGCTGACAACGCGCTGTCAACCCGGGCTTGGACCTTACCGGATGGTGAGTTACCAATTGCTTACCGTCCGCAAGCTCAGGATTTCGCTCTGCGACTTCTGACGCCCGGAGCGTTTTCAACATGTGGTGGAACCTGAACTAAGATCCACCTCTGTGCTGTCTTCTAAAATAAAATATAACAGGAAACGACACAACCTAAAAATAATATCAGTTAATTTATCCTTACAAGGAAAGAGCTTTTTATTTTGATACGAGTATTTAATTAAAACTAAACATGAAAGAAATTATTTTCGTTCTTATTACACATTTTAATCTAGTTACTGTCCTTGTCTATATATAAATACAGTTTGATCTCAAATATTATTTCTGCTCTACTTTTCCAAATAGTAAAACATGAATTAATTTCAGTCAGACGCCTATAACATGAATTTTGACATTTGTTGAACATTGATTTATAACCTTTAAAACGGCTTTAATATATAAATAGAGTTGGTGTATTGTGAAATGTCTACATAGACATTTTAATTTGCTCAACTCAACTAATTAGAGTGTCTGTTACCAGCAATCTCTTTAATCCGATATTAATTTTTTGTCAGATTCGTTTAGGTATTCTATGCAATGTAGAATATTCTGCAGGCAATGTTTTAAAAACAGTCGCAAGTAAATTAAGTCGAAGGAGCGGGAGCTCCACAATCTGTCCTAACCTAACCTAAAACGAGAGGGATGACGATGTCCATGTTACTTTGAACCTAAATTGTCTGTTTCTGGGTATCCTAAGAGCTTGCTTCATCACTCCTAAACTAATTAGTTTAGAAGCTGCATTCCACATTTCAAAAAAGACGTTTTAGCTATCCTTAATTATATATTTTGCTTGATACCCTCGTGGCATTCTATACTTATAAAATACCTAGGTATTATATACATTGACAAGGCAGGCTACATAAAAATAACAAGTAGATATAACATTATATGGATGAGCATTATATGGATCGACTAGGCATACTACCACACAATAGGCTTACTGGTTTCCAGACAGCTATACAAAATGAGCAGTATACTCCATTATGAAGACATGTAGGTGATATTTGACATTATAAGGCTCTCACACTTCCCATACGTAACATCCTTAAGAAACCATAAGTGTTTTATATTTTTTTTTTTATGGACAATTAACATATTTAGGGGCTTTCATATGTTTTAAAATCTGATTAACCATATTCAAAACTAACAATATGTAGAACAATTCAGTGAGAGTAGATCGCCTACAGATCATTGTGGAGCCCAATGAGTCACTTTCAATAGCAACCGGTCACAAGGCATGCCTCCCTGGTACCTAAGCGAACCGCGCACTGGAACCAATCGGGAATTTTTACGCTCTACAACAGTTTAATTATTTATTAGTCCAGTTATTATTATATTTTATGGATTTACTGTCGAATAATAGAAAGAGAAAGTCGGTTGGGATAATGATTTGTTTGCAATGAAAAAAGTCGGATATATTAAAATTTGTTTGTGTATCTTCGGATGGGAGACGTTTGTTGTTGAGTCCATTGATTGTTAGAATGACTAGACAAATTGTATGAACTGTGCGCCTGGTAGCGGGGACCATGCTATACCACTTCCACACAATAGGTATCACAGACAGTCCCCTGTGCAGAGCATGCTTGGAGAAGAAGGAGACAATAGCTCATGTGCTTCTTGACCGCACAGGTGTCACTGATACACACATGAGAACCTTAGGATCCCTGAATTCCCCTACAGACGCTCTGAAAGACCTGGGAAGCCTATCAGTTTTTGGAGAGAAGTGGGCTGGTTGGAATAAGTCTACCAAAGTAGAAATAGAATGGTCCGCTTAGGACTTAAGTGCTATGATTTTGGAGTTTCTTTTTTTTCAATCTAAATTAGGAAGCTTTGTTTCGCTAGAACACTGTTGCAGATACCGATATCTAACAAATTTCTCCTGAGGCGTTCGCCCCGCTCACACTCCACAAGAATATGATGTACGTCCTCGATAATTTCGCATTTTTCGAAGTTAGGCAAAGATGTGATGCCCATAAGGGACGTAAACTTCCTCGATGGAATGTGACCAGAGCGAAGCCTCATGGCAGTAACAATGTCTTTTCTATTTTAATTTTCTATCCAGGGTATTGTTAAAGGTTCTGGTTGGATGGTGTTGTACCAGGATTTTGGAGTTTATTTGTTAATTAAAATATCCATTATCCTAAGGTTAGGATAGGTCAACTACTAGGTTTCATTGAAAAATATCGGCCTCCCAAAACACACTTGAAAGAACAGTTACAGATTTATACTGGATCATTAATCAATATACTTAAAACCGGTTACTATAGGTATAAGTGATAGCGACCGAACACATATCAATAAAAAAATCCTAACTGACAGAAGACCACAGCCTCGTTATGAGCAGACAGCAGGACGCTATCCTTCTACAAAATGGCCGCCAAGCCTAAATGTTGTAATTGAATGATGGTCCGGTTGTGGTTTCGTTCATCGTTATTTATTACTCCACTTCTGTAAGTGATTTATACTGTATTTCGTGTTTGGCCTATGAAATTGTAGAAAACAGAAGTGATTACAGTAATCAACCATGGTAAGTATTAGTGATTCATTGAGAGAACAGCTGTTGTTTTGTAGTAGATTTTAAAAGAAGACAGAGAAAAGAAGAAACGTTTTGCAATTTTATAAATTGACAAGGGGTTTCTTAACCCCCGACGGAAAAGAGGGGTGTTATAAGTTTGACCTGTCTGTCTGTCTGTGTGTCTGTTCGTGGCATCGTAGCGCCCAAACGAATGGACCGATTTTGATGCGTTTTTTTTTGTTTGAAAGCTGGCTTAATCGAGATGGTTCAATTACAATTTAGGTTGGTTACAATTTATGAAGATCTCTAGATGTTTAAGGTCACCAGCTCGTTTGTTAACTGCGGTAGGGTTTTTAAACATTTAATAGGTAACTTTATTTGAAACATATTTGTGAAATAATATTTGAAATACTCATTTACAATTTGGTGCTATTGAGCTGGTCTGATGATGGAGCTCGAAGGTAAAAACCCTGGATAGCCTATTAACATAGTAAACCTATCAAGTTTGGGCTCATTAGATTCATCTTGACCAGTTCTATACTTTTCTCATGATGACAAGGACTGTCGGGAGTTTTATAAAAATTTTAATTTTAGATTATTAACAGATGTCTTTAGATATTTTTTTAGAAAGAAATAGAGTTTATTCGCCACAGACTTCAAAACCAAACTTGAAACTTCTACGGTCCGAACTAAGCGTTTTGCCTCGTCGTTTATACCGCGTACATCGAGGGACTGGAATAGTTTGCCTACTGCGGTTTTCTCGTCCGATTATAATTTGGGTGTTTTCAAAGCTAGAGTGAATAGGCTCTTAATAAACTAGTGCGCCTCAACATCAACGCTTGTATCACTGCTTAACATCAGGTTGTATTGCAGTCAAGCACTGGTTTGTAACAATTAAAAGAAGAACATGGCGCATACCTAAAAATCACAAGACAAAACAGCACAGAACACACAAAAAATCACAGACAAAACAACACACACAAACAAGACAAACACAGTCAAGACAAGATAGTCGATGGAGCCGAAATATTTCTGGAGTGGCGACCATGTACCGGAATACGCAACGTTGGATGGTCTTCCATATGGTGAACCTGCTGAGGGTCGCTATTGCGGGTCCGGGTGAGGGGGGCGCGGTGCTGAGGGGCGAGACCCATAAGACGGGTTATTGTAGCGACACTTGAGAAAGACCTATGTCCAAC
This sequence comes from Leucania comma, assembly GCA_958295575.1. Classification (NCBI taxonomy): domain Eukaryota; kingdom Metazoa; phylum Arthropoda; class Insecta; order Lepidoptera; family Noctuidae; genus Leucania; species Leucania comma. The sequence continues at coordinate 20,691,788 of OY282478.1, read as the reverse complement.
TGTGGACATCTTCCAGCTCTTTATGACTTTAACCGTGATAACTAAAGTGTTTCAGGCCAGTACTCCGATATATCAAAGCTTAACAACTTAACACCAAGCAATTCATAAACGATATTTACGACTAATTGGCCATAAATCTCAAACCAATCATACATTAAAAAAAAACAATTACAAGTATGATATATTAGAGATCACTAACCATCGCGTTGACGTAGCAACAATCGTGATATCGCTTCATTTTTTATAACAGAGACTGACTAATCGGAAAATAACCGAGAAAGTAATAACATGTGTGAGTGTACGCCGCGCCGACGCGTAGGTGCGCCCGCGCAGTGAAATGTGAACGAAACAAGCGCTAAAATCAATATAAAGGTTGGTTCAGAAGTTCTGTTGCTTAGATTTTCAATAGTTAAGACCAAATAAATCTGATGCATGATTTTTTTAAAGTTCCCGTGCACCTGGATAGTAAAGGATTACTGAAAGAATACCGGTGGGGTTTAACCCACCCGTTACTGAGAAAAAGGGTATATTATACCTAAGGGAAGATACGTTACGCGCTAGCATCGCAATCAGAAAACCTGGACTCGAATCTCACACGTCTACGCTCCCTGTAGTCACTGATAGACAAGGACAGAGATATGAGCCGGCGCTGTGGTGCGAGCGAAATAGCGTTAGCCACCGAATGCGTGTGATCGTCGCGACCGCTGTGATATCGTGCCAATTGGTACAATTTCAACGGAAATAAGGACTAACTATCGAGATTTCGGAGGTCCAGGCGATAGAAGCAAGTCACTTATCTACCGCTTTTTTGATTATATCAATGGTTAACGTAGAACTATATTGCGTACAGGTGGGCCATGTACGCCGATCTGGGCGCGTCGGTCTCCATACATTTTATATGGCAACTAGACTTGTAGAGCTACATTAGATCCACGCCACGCGACGCGACTCTAAGTACAAATCAGGCGTGGATCACGTGTGCGTCGCAAGTCTAATGTAGTTCCAGTTTAATCCGATAAGGGTCTTTTTCTATTTATTATAGTATGTAAAATCATCCAATGACAGATCCCGCCCTTGGGTGGAGCGGGAAATAGTGTCAGACTCTTACTGACTAAAAACCTACCTCGTTCTTTCGTTGCCTATCATACCGGAGCTGAGCCTTCCTTCCAGAAGCCGACCCATGACCCCAGTAGGCTTCGACCCTGCCTGCCTGTAGCTAGCAGGCTGGGCCTCTACGGTTCACTGACAGCTCCTTGAGGCGCGCGGGAACAGTACGCACGACGACTTGGGCTCGGTCCGGTCGGGTTTCTGTATGGGTTCTGTTTTTCCAGCTGTGGTACTTAACCTTAAAAATACGTGGCATCTTCTTGAGGTGACATGGGACAAAGATGATGGTATATCATGAGGTGTAAAATAGCATATTAGCTGACCACACAAGCTAGTGAAGCTTCTGCAATATCTTTTTTTTTTTGTCAATAGCTAATGTGGTTTTGATCAGTGGGAGGGTATTTTAACATTTTCTTGATTGACGTTAGTTGACTGTATTTACTTTATACTTCGGGGGCAACGGTCGGATTTTGGCAGTTGTATGATGAAGTAATCATACTGTGTATTTATGTTTTAAAGTCTTGATTATATGAGTATTTTTGTTCATAGAAAATTACGAGTATACTTATGCAATATGCTGAGTATTTTGATCCACATTTATAACTAAAATGTTACAGAAATAACGTCTCTTTAATTTAAAGTCCGTTTTAGTCCAGGGAAAGCAACGGGCAACTGTAGGAACACAGGTGCGTTTTAGTCAGTAAAAGTCTGACACTCTCTCTTGCCTCACCCGTAGCGTGAGAAGTCATTTGATGATTTCTCACTTAAAAATCTAAAGAAATCTGGAAGTAATAGTGTTACACACACATGGACTTGGTATGACACACCAAACTTACGCAGAGTCACGCTCGACATTCGTACGGACGGACGGACCAAATCCGCTGTACCAACTTCTAGTTGGCGCAGCGGTTGAACGATCGACTACTGCGCTGCGGGTCGTGGATTTGATTCTATCACCGAGGAAATATTTGTATGGCCTCCAGATTCCGGGTCTGGGTGTCTTGTGTATGTGACTTTTTATGTGTGAAAGCACCCACGAAGGGCGGGATTTGTCATTGGATGATTTTACCTACCATAAAAAAACCCATGATGCAGGAGAAATTCCTAGTATGAAAGCGTTTAACAAAAAAAAAAATATAGAGGAACTCAAAGATTCGTAATTAAAAGAATCCAAGTAGGTTTTCCAAGATTTCCTGGACAGGAGCAAACGTAATTAAAATGAGGGTAGTAAAAGAACCTTTTATATGCAGTCACAGGGGCGCCCATGGTCATGATTGTTGATTTTTTCCGTCCGTCTCCCTCCCTTTGTGCCTCCGTAATTAGTGAGCTTATCCGATGACTGGAGATGTCAGCTACCTTCATATAATCACTCCATAAGGGTTCTGTGAAGCCACTTTGATCTTTTTACCGTTTTTCAGAAGGCTATTGTTAGGGTGAACGATGTTCATTCCGGGGTTATTGCGGAATGCAAAGGAATGTAACTTTTTAATATTTTGTTTTGGGATTTGAGTCCAAAGTTAAGGTAGCAAGCTAGGAAACTCGGCGTGCTTGCAGATATTCACATCGGGACAGCTTCTAATGTTATACTAAGCGCAAGTCCGATCGTGTGTGAAGTATTGCAGCCACTTATGTGCTGGTGCTGCAAAATGCCACCTAGCAGCTTTTGAATCGGTGGAAAGGCGTGCGAAGAGGCTAATTGGTGATCTAGATTTGGTTAAGTCCAATCTGCATGAAACAAATTTTTTAACAATGTCCATGGTTCACTGCAGTGTCGGATTAGCCTGATAACAGGAGTATCAAATGCCAAGGGCGCATCAGAGGCCCCGCTTAAATGTACAAAAAGAAATCCAGGTCTACCTATGCCATATGAAATCTAATCGATTCTGGATTATACGAAGACAATGTGAAACATAGTGCGGAAACCGGCATATCCTAAAATCAAAAATTTGAAGACATGTGGCATCCACCAACCCGCACTGGGCCCGCGTGATGGTTTACGGCCTATTCCCTCTCCTAGAGAGGAGGTCTGAGTCCCAGCAGCGCGAACATTATAAGGCTGATGGAATGCTACAAAGACAACGTATGCAACCACCTATAGGGTTATCGCTACTTAGATTCCTGAAGCCTTTGCAAAAATAATTTGAAAGAGTTCTAATTCGTTATTATTTTACAAACTTAGTGAGGGGCTCATTAATTTTATTAATTATTGGAATTAATAATTTAGAATTTGCTACAGGCTCCGCGCTGGCTTCTACTGGTTCACTAGGAACATCTTTCAGATTCTGAGAGACTTATACTTAAACAAAAGGAGGTTAAAATCAGACCAAAAACGCGACGACCTCAAGGCTAGACCACCAGCAACTATATTTTATAATATTGTTAATAGTGTTCTGACATGTCCGCTCTGTGCTCGGAGTTTTTCGGCAAAAGTGGGACATGAGACAGAGCAGCACATCTGAGCTCACAGCCACCATCAGGAGCCAAGGAATGCGGTCGATGTTGCCGAAATCGGCTAGATGGCATCATCATCATCATACTTGATCAGATCTTTACTTCCTTTGCCTCGCTTCTTCTCAATATTTGGACATAGGTTTCCTTGTCCATTCTTCATCAAAAGTATCTGTGCTGAGTCGGCGAGACATCGAATATTGAATGCAGTTTTCAGTCAAGACACAACTCACTTATCTACTCCTTTTTTGAGGTGTGAAATACTTCTCCCGCTCTAGAATGAAGCGAAAGGGCGTGTCAGACTTTGACCCTCTAAAACCACACTGTGTTCTTCAGTTGCTCTTTGCGTTCTAGGACCAGGGTCTCCTTTAAAGAAATTCCCCTTGGACATTTAGAGCGGGTTTCTGAATTGAGTATTTTGAGTTAAGAGCGTCTCAAACCATGCTTATATGCCAAATTTTGACAGGTTTGGAGGGTAAAGTAGAGTTTGAGTAATTCTCAACTTCAAATGCTTAAATCAGAAATCGGGGGTTAGCCTAATAACGTAATAATTATTATATTAGACTAGCGACCTGCCCGAGCTTCGCACAGGTGCAATGGTGATATTTAAAATATATATTATGCATGTATTATACATAATAAACCTTCCTCTTAAATTCTCTCTATATATTAAAAAAAACCGCATCAAAATCCGTTGCGTAGTTTTAAAGATACATAGGAACAGACAGCGGGAAGCGACTTTGTTTTATACAAGTACTATGTAGTGATGTTATCGGTGAAAGAATTTTCGAAATCCTATCGGTTCCAAAGATAAGCTTTAAGAAACTAATAAACAATTTGACCACAATACAATAGCTGTTCGTTGGATCTAAACCTCATTGTTCGCAAAAGGATACCTAGTTAGCCATTTTGGATTTTCAAAACCATAAACTCGAGCAAAATGGCGGGATCTTTTAGACAGATCCGCTGTTATATCCCAATGCTAACAATTTGCTTCTTTCAAAAGAATGAAGACAGATCGTGAATGATCAAGCGATAGATAAGTCGATTCCAATTTATATAGCAGACTATTTGGTGGCCGCGACTCTGCCTGCGTCACATTCGTAAAACAGCACAATTTGTTTTACTTTTTTTTTTGCACGAATCCCTAATAAATTCTTTTTCTAAAATAAAAGCAGCCTTAGTTACTCTTTAGACTATCGGCTATCTACCAGTGAAAGTACTGACAAAATTGGTCCAGCCGTTTCAGAGATTAGACGAAACATAAAGACAACTTTTTTTGGTTAATCATCGAATATACTTCCTTCTTAGCCTTCCCATCTAGACGTGTCTTGAATGAAGCGACTGCCCATCAGACCTCCACAACCCAGTTACTGGGCAACACGATACTCCTTGTATAGACTGATGGTCAGACTTTCTGGCGTCTACCTGGGGCCCCAAGTCTGCTATTTTTATGAATTCGTCATTCCAACACGATTCCATTGCTATTTTGCTAAAACTTCGTAATCTGCAAATCCGATCATTGGTCGGTCTGTGGTTTTTAGCTGTCAAAGTCATAGTGACATTACTGATTACTGTTTATTTAGAGCGGCCGCCGGTCGGCGTTTTCAGTGTTTTGTTGTTGTTAATGTATCAGTGTTTGGTTTTTGTTATGATATAAGACAAACATTCATTTGTCATTATGTAGGTAAGTACGAGATTACCTACCATTCTGTGCAATTTCTCTCAATGGAGTGTCGGTGGTGGATTATTGGAATCGCCACTATATTAGTAGATTACCAAACTTGTCAAAATCAACAATTATGAAATCAATGATAGACCTTTCTGACACTATTGTAATAGCAGACTTGAGGCCCTGTAACGACTATGAAAGATCTACGAATGACAATACTTTCTTAAGCATTTAGTAAAGAAAATTTTTTGATAAAACAAACAGACACTTCAATTTCATTTATATGTATGGATAATTCGTTTGAACCACTTTAAACGCACTCCTAAGTGTTTTAAGCACTCTTGCTCCGTAAACATTTGTATTTTTTGCCCGAATCCGATCTCGGATCTAGAATTATATCGTTGTAATAACTGCGGAGTGGCGAGGTCCAACGCTCCCGATGGCTTGTATTACCTATTCAAATAATAGACGATTCATCATTAACAAGAAATGAACAACAAAAAATTTCGTAAGAATAGTCCGTGCGCAAAGTAATGGTTCCGTCAATTATTTTGAGGCTTTATTATGTACTGTTATGATAGAAACAGTATTTTGATTCTTGAAATCAAAGTCAATGTTATGAAGGACACATTTTGTAAGCGTTAATTGGATCGAGTCTGGTCTACTTATGACTAAGTAACTCCGAAAGTCTATACTCATTTGCCAACGAGAAATGGATCACATTATACGAAAACATCGAAAGTTCGAAACATTATACCTAATGCGTTTCAAAACCAGGATCACAGATGAGGCTCAAAAGGCTGCACTACTAAAATAGTACTGGGCAGGACATGTCTGCCGCATACCCGGCAAACTGTGGGCCAAAGTAGGACAAAAGTAGTGTTCTGAGAGAGTGAGACGGGGTCATGGTAGACCACGAAGGAGAGGACAGTGGCGGGATAAACTAGACCAGATTTTGCTAGAACTGGAAGAAGGAAGTGCAGGCCCGCGAAAGATGGAAGGAGTGAAGGGAGGTCTTTGCATAAGAATGGGGCAGGCTAACAAGAAAAACTAGAGCTATAAAATTGACTAAGGGACATCGTGTAATCCAGTAGGATGTGGAGATCAGATAGATAGTTTCTTCTTGTGAAATACTCGACCTCAACACAGCGAAAGTAATTTATTTATTTATTTTAGAATTCATGTATACACAAAAAAAAAAAACAGAAAAAGACAAAACATAAAAAAAGACAATAGTACAAAGGTACCGCTTATTTCCAAAGAAATTTCTTTTAGTAGGCCTGCGAAATGAGAAATTAAAAGAAATGTAAACAATAGTGTGTAGGAAACAAGAGAAGAAGAAAGCCAAAAAAGTAATGTAAAGAATTGTAAAAAGAAAAAGCAAAAAAAAAATGAAAGCAATGTGAAGTGCATAATCCTAATATTTACTAACAAAATGTTATATTTAATTTATGTTTAAGTTAGTCTGTACGGTATATTTAGGTATGATTTAAAATTAGGTAGATTGAGCTGTATTTAGATTTAAACAGGATTTATTCAAGGTTTAATCTGATCGCTTAATTTTTTGAATATCTTAATTAGAGACACACTAGAAAGACAATAGGTGTGCGAACACCGGCGTTCGCTTGGGGCTTGAGTAATTAAGTTAACAAGTTTAAATTCTTGTAAACCCCAGTAATTCTGTATGTGTATCACGTTTTTTTCCTAAAAAAACAGCCAAGTCGGAACTGGCAACGGTGGCTTCTTTTTCTGTAAATTGTAAAGTCAACTGAAATGGCTTCCTCGGCGCTGCAGGCAAGGAGCCAAACTCTTGTTTTTGCGACCGCAGTAAATTCTACATTTAAGACATGCACGCGGTACTTTTTGCACAATTTGGTCGTACATTTGTTTTGATAGTGAAGTAACTTGAGAAAAGCAGACTCGGCCTTTCGAATGTAGATAAAAGTGCCAAGGTAGTCTAAGAAATTCAATTTTTTTTTTTTAAGTTTTTTTGCATTTTGCAAGACAGTGTCAAATTATATGTTGATTGAACCATATTGGCGGCCGTATCACTTATGACATAGGCTTTCCACGGTCCTGTGCATCTTGCATCCATCGAATTCCCGCAGGAGAACTAAGGATATGCTAAGCACGAAGAATTGCCAAACTTATGTGCCAATGGGCAGGGCATATTGCTTGCAGGACTGATGGCCGTTGGGGCTGAAAGGTTCTGGAGTGGTGACTGCGTACCAGAAGACGTAGTCTTGGACGGCCTTCTACAAGGTGTACCGACCCTATTGAATGTCTAATTCATGAAACTCATTTAATAGAAATAGCTTAAACAGATTTAAAAGGAATTAAAAAATGCTAAAATCTTTATACTACACATATCGAAAAATTAATTATTTTTTACATGTTTCTATTTAGTTTCATCTGTCCCGATGTTTGTCTGTAATCTAATCTTGTAAATTAAATTTGATCCGACCGGGAAATGCCCGGTTAACGATGAAGCTGAAATGTTGCATGCATGTGCAAAATTATGACATGTAGCTGATATGATGATTGAACGGGAAGGTGACCATAGGAACTCGGTAATTAAACGTGGAACAGATGAGGCAGACTATTGTGGTGGGGCGGGAGATAGTGTCTGACTTTTACTAACTAAAAGCCCACTCCTTTCCTTCTTTGCCTTCGTTCCAGGGCCCTGGGTAACGTTTTCACGTTGCCCCATGGCCCCAGTAGGCTTCGACCCAGCTGGGCCCCCTACGGTTTGTTGACGAACCCTTAAGACGCGCGTGGATCCTTCCTTCAGTTAACAATCATACAACCCTACCAAAAAACAAGTACTTTATATACTACATTTATTTACGTAAAATGACGACTTCCAACAAACACGAATTCGGAAGAATCGCCAAAAAAAAACTCTTTCCGCGACGGTTTCCGTTCGAACGGAACTCTAAAAAAGAAAATATAACTCAATGTATCAGTGTGGGAGTGTGGTTCCTTGAACTGTTCCAAATGACACATTCGACTGACACTAATTTACACTCCATTGGGTAAAGAATAAGGTTTATATTCGCGTGGCAGACCACGACCACCTGCGCGTCAAAGGCCTGTCTTGCTAATATCTGTTTCACTAGTAAAGTTTTTGAGCTAGTCATCTAGATTTTTTTGTTTTATTACAAGATTAGATCTTTGTATCTTATTATTTTGCGCGGCGAGTTAGCGCGCTGTTTTATGTATTGTTAGGTTGCAAACAGTACCTAAGTCCCATTTGCTAGATTGCGGTTGGAATGTCGTAATCGATTTGCATTGTTGTGGTACAAATTCTTTCGAGGAAGTAACGGTATTTCGTTTTAGTACTAAGTTTTGTTTTGTCGCGTGAATTGAAGAGCATAAAGGCCCAATTGAATCTCAAATCAGTAACTGCATTTAATGCTAAACGAATCGTTGTTTTTTTTTTGTTTGCTAGTCTTAAAGATTTGAAGGTCGCAGAAGTAGATTTGATGTTTTTATTATATCACATACACAAGATACCCAGCCTTGAATAACTATTTTGTAGGCCGTACAAATAATTATAATAGGTCTTTATTAATTAAATTGCCGTTTTTTTAATCATTTGCATACCGTAATTAGAGACAGAATACAAAGACGATGTATGCTTAGATCTTTAAAACTACACAACGGATTTTGATGCGGTTTTTTAAATAGATAGAATTATTCAAGAGGAAGGTTTATATGTAGGTATAATACATGCATAACATATTTAATATCACCATTGCACCCGTGCGAAGCTGGGCGTGTCGCTAGTTGCATATATAGGGTGACTGGTAATTAGTGAACGATACTTAAACACGTGATTGTAGTCATGATAACAACTTTTACTATGGGACGAAACCTGAAATCGCGAAAAAAATTAGACAAATTCAGTACATTTTGACCACTTAGGTGAACACAAATGTACTGACCAGCAGATTTTTTTTCGCGATTTCAGGTTTGTTGCCATAGTAAAAGTTGTTTGTTATCATGACTATAATCACGTGTTTAAGTATCCTTCACTAATCACAGGTCACCCTATATAACCCGCAGAAACACAAATTGCCAGACAAACGTTAAAATTACTGAAAAGAAAAGAGAACAAAAAAGTAATCTACATAGTTCAAGTCCAACAAAATGGACCCCACAATTTCACCCAACCAGGTTATCTCTCAATCTAGTCCAGTTTCCAGCGTCATCACGCCATGTAATCGAATATGGGTGTGGCAGCCGTGGAGCCTGTGGCGGTGCGTCAAAATGAGCCGCCGAGACATACGGTTGCCAGGCAGAGCGAAAACTTGTATGAATGTTGTATAGGTAGAATAAGAGGCGGTGTTTGTCTGTGTGTTCAGTATTTTTATATAGTTTTGATTGTAGTTTATATAGTGAACGTACAAGCAATAAATTGATAGAGGTCACGTTTCGATGATTCTTCTTCGATCTTTAATTATATTTGAGATGTTTGAGATTAGGAGCTTAGGGAGAAGCTTGAGCCAAATCTCATGATATCTCACTATGGGAGGAAAGGGGTCCTCTTAGCGTGTCAACAGCGAGAGGCTCTGATGAAATATCAAGAAGTTTAAGCATCTCCCGCTAAAGATCGCATCTTTCCGAGGAGGAGTTACCACGAGATGGACACTGCTTCCGAAAAAAAAAAAAAGTTTTTTCTGTTACACAAAGTTTTGAGATTTTGGTGCACTATAAAGAATGCCAGGAATCTTGTGATTTGATTCAGAAACCGATTCATTTGATTGTGTATAAGTATATCTCAGAACCGTGAGGTCCTGGACCTTTGGAAGGCGTACGAGGAGCCGAAACCAACTCGCAGAGGCCCTTTAGATACTTTTAATGGAACGTGATGCCAACCGACGATTATCCTTGTATGCGTTCTATGGTAGGTAAAACCATCCAATGACAAATCCCGCCCTTGGGCGGGGCGGGAAATAGTGTCAGAAACCTACCCCGTTCCTTCGTTGCCTATCATTATTTTTTTTATTGACAAATCAAGTTTTGGTTTTTTAGGTTATTTTTTTTTTCTTGTAATACTGTATTGAAAGCGGTTTAATTTCATGATTTCAAGTTACGCTTTCTATAATAAACAAAAAAATAAATAATAGTAGATTATTGCTCACAAATCGCGTTTTACGAGTATATTATTTATTAGCAAAAAAATATCGTTTTAATGCAACTTTTATAGCCATGGAATATTTATGTTTTTGCTCAACACCTACTTCACATATTCAAGGTATCTATATCGAAATGAAACACTAAAAAATCTTAAGCCAATTAACGACGTTGCGCGAGCGAAATAGCGGCAAAAACTTGTATATTATACATTTTGTCTGCTGCATTAGCGTCCCTTTCTTTTACCTTTTAAATTGGAGCAATTTTAAATATCAAATATTTGTTCAGCATTATTATTTGAGAGTTTATTTTATCAAAGACTACCTAATGCTACATAATAGCAAAAAATGTGTAGATGATTTAATTAATTTACGTTTTCATCCGTAGTTACTATATTAAAGGGGGAGATTTGTATTACAAATTCTAATGAATAAACTAAAAAATATACTGGATAGATTTTAAAAATCCTTGCACTAGTAGAATGCCACTTTATTACTGAGTGATATAGGCTATATATTTTCTACTATCAAAAAATCGCTCTTTTTTTGAGGTAAATCATCAAATGATATTTTTCTTCTCCCGCTCTAGGGTCTTTTTAAGGGTGGAAATCGCTCTGGGCGGAGCGGGAAGGCGTGTCAGACTTTTACGGACTAAAACCACACCTGAGTCCTTCAAATGCCCTTTGTGTTCTAGGATTGCGGGTTTCATCGGCCCTGCTGGGCCCCTACGTTTGCTGACATCGTGCTGTTGACAACTGGGCCCGGTCCGGTTATTTACCAGACGGCAGTCCCGCTCTAGGGTTGAGAAGGTACAAGGGACAGTTAGACTTTTACTTCCTAAAAATCCATCTACCTTCATAAGGGTTTTCAGGCAGTAAAAGCTTATCTATCTCTTGCTCAAGCTTCCGAGCTCAAGTCGTTTACGGCGCGCACTGTTCCCGCGCGCCTCAAGGAGTTGTCAGCAAACTATAGGGGTCCAGTAAGGCCGAAGCCTACTGGGGCCAAAGGTTATGTGAAAATGAAACCCGGGGCCCTGGGACGAAGGCAATGAAAAGAGCAGGGTAGGTTTTTAGTCATTCAGAGTCTGACACTATCTTCCGCCCCACTCAAGGACGGGATTTGTCATTTGATGATTTTACCTACCATAAAAAAAAAACCTTCATTAATTTGCTCGATGCGTTCTAGGGCTACGTTAACTCTTTCAAACATTACCACAACCAAAGCCACTAGCAGAAATTAGTATAAGAATATAAATTAAACAATATTTGTTAACGATTAATTCAACAATATACAAGCAAGTTTCCACTTACATCACCTAGAAACCTATAAAATTACATCAATTCCACAAACGCCAAGAAATATGAATCCTATGAATTCGCTAAAACGCAAAACGAACGGAAACAAAGTATCAAAGTATGGTAATGTAACAAAAATCGCAGTTTTACGGGCCGCGTTTGCAATTTGACACGTACGTACGTACGTATCGCCTCACAGTCGCATTATCGAAATACTTGCTCCGGTTATTGAACTCGACCGTGGGCCTAAAAACTGGACCTGTCGCTTTTCAGAAACTTTAAAGCACCCACGTCAAGTTGACGTGTGAACTGAATCCACTTTGTTTTCGACTGTACATAAGTATGACTACCTATAAAGGTGGCTAAATGTCACTTTTTTAGGGTGGAAAATCTTCAAGTAACTTATACCGCTATGGATGAAGCGAGAGGGAGTTCAGCACGATAGAGGGAGTACAAGTGTACGCGGAAAATTAGTTGAACCCGAAGCTATGGTTACGCCCCGCCACCCTATTGAGACCCGAAAATCTGTTACTGCGCTTTCAAGGTTGATCGCCATTGTGGTTCAACTTGTAGGTCGCGTATTGTAACCATGGTGTTTCTTTCCAGTTTTCCCCTATAGAACACAACTGTCGTTTTATAAGTGCCGTTTTATAAAAAGATTTTGAAAATTTTGATGTCCTTCACCTGTGTTTCTTTATTTGCCCGTTCATGTTAATTGTGTGAGAGAGACTTAAATATTTATTTTATTCTGTTTTTAGTATTTGTTGTTATAGCGGCAACAGAAATACATCATCTGTTAAAATTTCAACTGTCTATCACGGTTCATGAGATATAGCTTGGTGACAGACGGACAGACAGACAGACGGACAAGAGTCTTCGTAATAGGGTCCCGTTTTTACCTTTTGGGTATGAAACCCTAAAAACATCTAAGGAGATCTGAAACTTAAACCTTTTTATTCGCGAGACAGAAGTGTGAAAGATTGAAATAAACAGGGTATTTCATTAAGTTCTCACTAGTTCATGTCCCCACTAATCAATATGACTACATGAGAACCAAGATTACCAACATAGCCCAAAGAATCGAAAAACTTAAGTGGCAATGGTCAGCGCGTATTGCTCGCAGGACAGTTTATTTATTTATTTTACACTTCATGCACATAAAGGTACAGAGGCGGACTTAATGCCTTAGAACAAAATGGTGGCAGGTGCAATAAAAGAGAGGAGAAAGAAAAAAAAATTGAATTTAAAAAGATATACAAATGAATTGTAGATAAAATAAAATTATATAATATATACACAATTTAATAAACTAAATAAATACATTTATCATTACTCCAAATCGGCTAACAGAGAAATATTGACAGTTGGTCGATAGGGACGAAAGGTTCTATAGTGGCGGCTGTGGACGCTGCGTTGGAACCCTTAGAAGATAGACCGATGACCTGGTGAGTGTCAAAGGGAAACCGATGGGTATGAGACGCATAGGGTCGTTTGTTGTGGCGACACTTGGGGGAGGCTTGTGTTCAACAGTGGACGTCTTCCAGCTGAAATGATGATGATGACGAGTTTCTGTCTTAGGCCGCGTTAATGTTAAAAAAATATCTAAAGGGAATGTTATGCCTCAGGTTAAAAAATATCCTATATCCCATTACTGAACAGGGTCAACCTGTGTGCTATTCAGCACAATTCGATCAGCTGTTTAGGCGTGAAGGAGTAACAAACATACACACATACAAGTTAGTCTAATAATTTATTATGATAATACATAATTACAAAAACCACGTGTTAAACAATAAAATAAATAACGAAACATCGTGCTTGACGCTGCCATATATTTATTTATATTTTTCCTTCCGAGCATCACGTTGCGGAAAACCATTGGGTACAAATATGTAGGCATATGTACCGGTATGTGACCACATATCTACAAGTCACAATAGATATGAATAATATGAGGAAAACCGAGGTAAAAAACAATGGTTGCTTAATGAAATTTAATCTGCCCTTTAGTCATTTTTGCAGACAGGAAACTGCTTTTTTGCTGTCAAGCTTGTATTTATTGTTCTTAATTCTCATAGCCCAAAGTATCGCCGAACTTAAGTGGCAGTGGGCAGGGCACATTGCTCGTAGAAAATATGATTGATAGGACAGCATGTGTAGCCAAATTAATTAGCGTTCAAGTTCTGTCCTCACTGATATGACCGCAGAAGAACCAAGATTTCCGACATAGCCCGAATAATCGCCAAACTTAAGTGGCAGTGGGGAGGGCTATATTATTATTTTATTATTGGCTATATTGCTCGCAAAACAGACGGCCGATGCGGACGAAAGGTTCAATAGTGGCGACCACGTACCAGAAGACGCAGTGTTGGAAGGCCTCCTACAAGGTGGACCGATGACCTGGCAAGAGTTGCGGGAATCCGACGGATGCGAGACGCAGAGGACCGGTCGTCATGGCGACGTTTGGGGGAGGGCTCTGTCCAACAGATCGTCTTTCGGCTGAAATGATTATGAATTCTCGAATATTAAAGCAGAAAAATTGTAATATCATTGGTAATTATGTAATTATAAAAGAGATAAATAAATCAAGTACATCTTGATAAAATCCTAGACTAAGGCTAAACATAGCGATAATAGGAAAAACATTGTTCACCTAATCTTTTTTAGTACCTATAACAAAAGCAGATTAAGTTAGAATCACTACTTTAGGTACATACGATCATTTGTTCTGTGTCTGGGTGTAATTTATCTATAATATGTATGTATTTAGAAATATATAAGTATGTTTATCAGTTGTCTAGTACCCATAACACAAGCTCTGCTTAGCTTGGGACTAGACGACGTTGTGTGGTAGTTGTGGAAAAAAAAAGTACACAAATTAATTAGACTCGATAAATGAAAATATGTTGCAAGAACTAACGATGAATAGAAAGTCGTCACTAAACAGAAATGAATTAATCTCATATTACGCTAACAGACTAGCTTTTGCCAGCGATTTCCCCCACGTAAAAATATTTCTTTCCATACAAACTTTGGGAATCCCGTTTTATCTCTGAAAAAGGTGAATTTTGGGAAACAGTGCTCGCCTACGTCATAAAAAAAAACTTGTGACAACATTTCAAACTCCTAGTCTTAGTAATTTCGGCTTTGTGTTAATACGAGTATGTCAGCTTTTTTGTATTCTTTAATGTACCTACACATAATTTATAAAAACAATAAATAAATAGGACAGTCAGTTTGTATTTTTATATAGTTTTTATTTTTATTTTTTTTATTTATGGTTGGTAAAATCTATTTTTATATAGTTAACAATTTACCGGCTGCGGTCTTCCCGTCCGATTATAATTAAGGCTTCTTCAGGGCTGGAGTGAATAGGCTCTTAATAAAGTAGTGTGCCGATCAACGATTGCATCACTGCTTACCATCAGGTGGGATCGCAGTCAAGTGCTGGTTAATATGATCAAAAAAAAGATAAATGACCTGCGGGATTGTTCTAAAGAGTCATTGCGGTCCTCGAACGTAAAGGGCAACCGAAGGAACACAGGTGGGTTTAGTCATTAAAAGTCTGATACTCTCTCTCGCTCCACCTAGAGCGAAGAAGCTATTTAAAGATTCCCTACAAAAAAAAACTGGCCAAGTCCGAGTCTGGACTGACATACGAAGGGAATATTAAAATCCAGCAAAAAAAGCAAAAACACCTCTCTACTCTCTTTCTTACGGTTTATGCGATGCAGTCCGGTGACAGACGAATGGATGGATTGACAGCTGAAGTTTAGTAATAGTCCAGTTGATACTCAACGGGTTCGGAAACTTAAAAAGTAAAAATACAGGTGTGGTTTTATAAAATTAACAATAACAGTGCAAATTCCACACTTTCACAATTCAGTACTAGCCAAATAAAATTGGACAATGAACAAAATGACAAGATTTCTGTAACAGCTACTCCATGACAGTTACAGACAATGCTGACAGACATTATATTTCTGTAGTACCTACATGCGTAATGATGGGTCAATGAAATCTTGGCTGGACTTGAGTTCAGCTAATTTTGTTAGGAAAAATGTGAGCACACAAATAGATTGGTAAAAGGGCTCGTCTAGACGACTCCGAATAGTTTTTATTGTGGTACTGGCTCGATGAAATGACAGTTATTGACGTAATAAACATGTTTCGGGAGTTTTCCGACAGAACTGGACTGGTCGTCAATTGTTTTTAGGGTTACGTACCTCAAAAGGGAAAAACAGAACCCTTATAGGGTCACTTTGTTATCTGTCTGTCTGTCAAGACCCTTTATTTCGGAACGCGTGGAGGTATCGAGTTGAAATTAAAACCGTATACTTAGATATGCGGTTCCTTGAAGCTGTGAAAAAATGAAACTTCTAACTTAATGAAAAAAAAATGATACAGCCGTTTATGTCGCAATATCTGTTATTTATTTATTGTGCATACCTACCACAGTTTTGTCTTTTTAACCCAATGGTTGACTGGTAGAGTGATGCCTTATTGCATTAAGTTCGCCTATGTACCACTATTGTACATGAAGATTAAATAAATAAATAAATAAAAACCGTTTATTTCGACACTCTCAAAGGAATCAAAATTCATAGAGTACATACTTCCCGTTGACCTAGAATCCTGAAATTTGACATGAGGCAAGGTTTCATTGTATAAATATAGGAAAAAATGTGAAAACTGTAAATTTGTATTTACGTCACCAAAAAAATAATTTTTTTGCTACTCTGAAAAATCATCGAGACTCGATTCGGGAATGAACTGTTTACATACGAGTATGTAATTTTGTCCAGAGCCTTCAGAGCGCGAATTTGACTCGCACTTGCCTGGTGTTTTTATTTGTGGTGTGTGCAATTTATTTATTTTATTTAGTACAGCAAAATAGCCATTAATACTAAATTAAATTAAATTTTTCCATCTGTCTTCTCACAGAACCGTAAACTTTCTAATAATATCATCTTCCAATCATCATCAAACAAATCCAATCCAGGGTTGGTCTCCACGAGCGCGTTGAGCATCGTTAGCAATGCTCAGCAAAGTGTCACTTCTTCATCATTCCTAGCCTTTTGCCTACTAGCTTCAGATCGGCTTCCAGTCTAACCAGAAGCGGCTGAATACCTGTGATCTACATGGAACTGCCTAGCAGACCTCCACAACCCAGTTACTGAACAACACGATACTCCTTGAATAAGCTGATGGTCAGACTTTCTGATATCTGACTACCTGTAACAACTGTCAAAGATCTACGAATGACGGAGTGTCACTTCTTCTTATGTCAAAACATTTATTTGCAACTCACACAAAAAATAAAAGTAAACAATATTTAAAGATTAAGAAGACTTGTGCGAGGCCAAAAAAGCTCCTATCTCAGCATATGCTGCGATATTTTAACAAAAAACTAAAATAACGCAGCGCTGGTATTCTGATAGGGCCTGGTGATGCTCGGACACACTCACGGAACACAGGCTAATAGAGTCATTGAGTCGGCGAATTCGTCTTCAGCTAACTTTTGGACCTTTAATTCAGGGTTTATGATCAGCTCCAACTGATGGCCATTGCATTTCGGGGAGTGTGCGTCGGAATTACATAACCAAATTGAGCTTAGGGCGTTTCTTCATCGGACAACCAGACAACCAACTGAAATGTTTTGGGTGCGTACAGTTAAGATTAATTGATCTAGCAGTGACGCAGTGTTAGAACGTGCCTCCTACAAGGTGACTTGGCTAGGGTTGCGTTAATCCGATGGATGCGAGATGCTCAGGATCGTTCATTGTGACGACACTTGGGGAAAGCCTATGTCCATCAGTGGACGTCTTTCGGCTGATATGATGATGATGATGATGAATTCAGTAAATAAATAAGTGTTACGGCCGCCAATATGGTTCAATCGACATATAATTTGAAATCTGTCTTACAAAATGCAAAAGACTTAAAATACAATGAATTTCTTACTCCCGTATTTATAAACAAGTAAAACGAAATACTTGAGTAAAAGTAACTACTTAAGTAATAATTTGTATTCTATATTTAAGAAAAATTTAAATTTTGAATGAAGATTTCAAACAACCTGTGTGCTTTTCATCCCAATGCGATCAGCTGTTTAGGAGTAACAAACATATACACATACAAGTAATGCCGGAGCTAGGAAGCCTATGTCTATCAGCGGATAGATTGGATCTTATATTCTGATGATGGTGATGACAGTTAAGGAGTGAGTCTTTTGGCACGTCGCTTTGTTACTGCAGCCCTCGGCTCCATAACGAATTCCGTCTCGGTCACAATGACAAACTTTCTGCACTTGTATCAAAATGTACTATTCTCGTTCCGTACTGAACATGTTAATTTCCTCTTGAAGACATTCAAAATGATAAATACTAAAGACAAGTCGAACTCCTCTGTGTCAGTTGATCGCTGTCCAGGTTTTGTCGTTGTCTGGTTGGCAACAGAATCGGTGTTTCGACGATATTATTATTACTAGACAATATGACCGTTCGTTTTGGTCACGTGACTTAAATTCGCGACACTAGAAGGTGTTTCCTGACGACTGACTGTGTATTTCGGTGTTGGACAAAGAGCATCGTCCTATCTTCCCGCTCGCGTCATGTCGTTTGCTACGCGGATTAGGAAATACTTTGAGTGGGAACACTAAAACTGTGGAGCGGTTAAAACAAAGATAGTTACATTTTTTTTTTTGTTTTTACTGTTTATAGGCTCTGCTTGACCGTTATGTCATTGATGGAAATTGTCAATGGGGTCGAAGATGGGACACGCTTGAAAGTGGCACTCTTGAAATGGTGGAAGATATCAAAATTGTTGAGTGCATTAGTTTACTGTTTAAATCATGGTAGGATATACATCGTTAAATTTTGGTTGTTTTAATCTCGCGGAGGGTCGATTCGGTACATGAAACACTATCGATTTGTAAAGAGAAAATTAAAAAACAAAGTACTTTTTTTAATACTCGAATTAATTAACGCATGTACGAAATTAATTTCTTTAAGTAAACGTCAGCTGAACAAGTTCAATGAACTGTAGGTAGTTAGTACGCAACGACCGACAACTACCTTCAAGGTCATTATCAAAAAAGAGCATTTTTTTTAAAATTTTATCTTTACAAATCGATAGTGTTTCATGTATCCGATCGACCCTCCACGGGATTAAAACGATCAAAATTCAATGGTGTATAGAAGATAATGTTAATTATTCTTGGGTTGATGTAGACGGTGGTGAATTGTACGTACTTAAAATGTGTAAAATAGCAAAGCCTAAAAGGGCGTTACCGTACATACTCCAAATTAGTACGACAGTTTTGGTTCGTTCGTACCAAGGTCGAGCGTGTGTTCACACAAAAGCCGACATTGTTTTGACATTAAAATAAATTTTAGGAAAAAATAATTTAAAAAAAAACCGGAATACGGGTACATAGATTACTTCCCATTGACCTAGAACCCTAGAAATTGCATACTCATACTCATATTTTTACATTTTCCAAATTAATAAATTGGCGCTTCCTGCCGCCCTTTCGTGTGCTGCCTGGGGCCATGACCTCCACTATGCTACGCCACTGATTCATGCGCACACCGCTATGAAAACATAAAAGCACGGTGACAAAAATGTCACGGGCTTGTCCGCTCCATGGTCGGCGTACAAAAATGTCACCCAGTTGTCACGTCGTAACGTGCGCTCACCTCTATACATATCCATGGACTTGATAAGGGTGACAAAAAAGTCACGGTGACGAAAGTAACCAGTGCGCGCATTGCTTAAATATCTTTTACAATTCATTAACTCGCTTTTATCCTTTCCGTATTAGGCACACATTTAACTGTTCTCGGTATTAGTGCGGAAAAGCATTGTAAGTATTTAATATGTGTGAAACAGTAAAACCTTATAGTGTTAAAACACGAACTTAGTATGACAGTTTTGGTTCGTCCGTACCAAGGTCGAACGTGACTAAGCGTAAGTTTGGTCCGTCGAACCAAATTTGAGCGTGTGTTAACACTATGAAGCCGACATTGCTTTGCAAAAAGGGTCTAACAGATCTCATAATACATATTAAAAATATATAATGTTTTATTTATGCAGTAAATAAATAGAAATGTTGTTATTTGAATTACACACAGAACACAATACAATTGTTATATTCTTATGTGTAACATTGAGATTGTTCTACCCACGCCAATGAATGCGCAAGAGCTCATTAAGGAAAAGGCCAAAGTTTAAATGTATTGTTGTTATTACGAAGGTTTTGTTAACTTTCCCTGTTACGTATTTAAATGATTTTTGGTTTAAATTGAACTAAAGATTACTTGGGTTAAGGTATCTTTCTGTCAGCCAGTGCCGTAACTATATCATCTGTGGCCCGTGGCAAATTCATTGGATGGGGCCCCCAGAAAAATTGTCAGGTTATCACTTAAACTTATTAAATTTTGTAAAATGGTTTGGGTTACTTCTTATGAGCTCGCGGCCTCTCGAACTGAGGGTCCCATCGGACCGGGGGCCCGTGGCCCCGTGGTGACTCGCCTCTAGCGTGGACCACTGAAATCAGATCCATCACCTAATTGCGGCTAACGCGATTTCACTCGCACGACAACCCCTCATCGCTGTCCTTGTCTATCAGTGACTGTAGGTTTGTGACTGTGAGGACACTGATCATAGATGTGTGAGTTTCGAGTCCAGGTTTTCTGATTGCAATGTTAGCGCGTAACGTAACACTACTTATAATTTATCAACGGTTAAAACATTAGATATTTTTTGCTTAGTTTATAACCGTCCTTTTGTCGCTGTCCCATGACATTTCTCTATGAAACATGAAGATTAATAGAACTTATAAAATTCCTGACCTTTTATCATTTATTCTTGACAAACCTACTAGCGGTAGTGTCACAGACTAACCAATTCTGAAGTTCTGGGGACTTACTATGATATTTTAAAATGTTAGTCGCGCGATCGAGAGAGAGGGATGGACTTTACACCCTATATAAGGTGACTGGTAATTAGTGAACGATACTTAAACACGTAATTGTAGTCATGATAACAAACAACTTTTACTATGGGACCAAACCTGACATCAGAAACAGAAATCTGCTGGTCAGTATATTTATGTTGTTGTTCGTCTAACTGGTCAAAATGTACTGAACATAGCTGATTTTTTTCTGGTTTGGTCCCATAGTAAAAGTTGTTTGTTATCATGACTACAATCACGTGTTTAAGTATCGTTCACTAATTACCAGTCACCCTATATAGCTCCATCCCTTTTACAGTTCAGTTTAGGCCTTAAAATAGATCTCTTCAGGAGCTCGTGGTTGCACTGCAAATTAATAGTCGCTCTATGTAAAAAACTAGTATTCAGTTGCATCAGGTTAGCCCAGAGGCCAACCCAAACCAAAATCGCACCATATCGCATCGTATTGTGCAGCGTATGTGCGGGCTTGCGGACGGCGAGCAATGGGTAGCTCGCCGTCTGGCCGTCCGGTGACTGACTGGACTGAACCCAGTCGTTAGCTGCGCGTAGTGATCCACACGTTCCTCAAAGGGATGCCAGCAAACCAAAGGGGCGCAGCAGGGGCGATGCCCGCTAGCAAGGATTGCGGGGAATCTCTGAAAAGATGAGCCGTAGTCCTAACACGCAAAGGCCCAGAACGGGAGAAGGGAGAAGTCACTGGATGATTTCCAACCTCAAAAAAAAACAACCAAAATGTAAGTACCACAAATAAATTCGTATCAGACCCCTACTGTTTCCAGAACATGAAAACAAAATCTTCAAACAACAATATGTTCCAAGTCACTACTGCCAGTGGTGGTACTAACAACTAAAGTAGCAACCACCCACGGCTGACGGGTGAAAGAACTCGCCAGTTCGCATTACACAAACTCACGGCTCTGATCTCATCTCCAGGATTTGGACACGGCTTGAAGAAACTGTTGAATTACCTCTAGCATAAGCATAATTGGCCTTATATTGTTGCTGAGACTCAAAGGCCTTCTGTTTAAGAAAGGCAATGAGCCATTGTTCACTTCGCGGGAATAGTGTGGGTTGGTGAGTGTCTTTGAATTTTTGAGGCGATCGCTTGCCACTCCTCCTCGCTCCGGAGCATGGCCTGTACCAAGGCCCGGCGCGAGGCTTTCTCTCCTGATGGTAAGGGATGATGTGGCAAACAGTGGAGCACGCTTGCCTAGGAGTAGCTATTCACCAACCCGCACTGGGCATGCGTGGTCAATTACGGCCCAGTCCCTCTCCTAGAGAGGAGGCTGGAGGAGGTGGGTACATTATTTATTTATTTATTTAATCTTCATGTACAATAGTGGTACATAGGCGGACTTAATGCAACAAGGCAAAACACCTTTTTTTAGGGGTCGAGGGGCCGAGAGTGGACTAAACCGCTGTGTTTACGCAGTTACAAGATGTCTTCTTATTTGCCACTATGACGACGTGTCAATTCCAAAAATGTCAAAAAGAGGTGTTGATATTCGTCCTTTCCATCACAACTGAATCCTGATAGCATTGATACGTCGAACTAGCTAGTCGGACAAGTTATACATAGATAAGTTGATGAGGTACTACGCAGAACTGTTTAGAAAGAAAGAAAGAAAAACATTTATTTGAGACTCGCACAGGACAAAAAATATATACACCCCTATTTTTTAATTAGTGCACAAAAAATGGGGCTCAATCCCCAAAAACCCGTTCTTGATCATATTTATGTAGTCAAAAGTACAAAAAACAAAATTCCAAAATTGTCCACGAAAATTTGTCATTATTGGTAAATTCATAATTGAATCATTATTCATAACAATTACTACTAGAAAATACTAAGCGCTGTGTTTTTCCATTTTTATTGACATTCTTTCATTCATAAGCAATAACCTGTACAATGTTTTCAGAAATTGAGTGAGATTTTGGGATCTATACAAACGGTCATAACTTTGCTGTTTATGAATATTATGAATATATTGAGACTTTACTTAAATAATAACAAGACCTTTTCTAATAAGCCCTTTAAGTATTTGTCATAATTAAAAAATAGTGGTGTATACAACAACAATACAAAAACTATAAATAGGTTTTACAACATAAAAAAAAAATTACAATAAATAAAAGATTACATGAAACAGGAGTACATTACGCGGCATATAAGTTGAACCAAAATGGCGATCGACCTTCAATGCGCAGTAACAGATTTTCGGGTCTCAATCGAAGTGCGGGTAACCATAGCAACGACGGCCATTTTAATTTAACTAATCTGCCGTGTACTTTAATAGAATTTTGGACAAAATCAACACTGGAATGGCTCACCAAACTTACTTACTGCTTTTTTTTCTAAGCGCGATGTGTCTGTGACAAATGACTGAATGTGTCGAGACTGTTCGATTCTTGTTGCTATAAAACTTTCATTTAGCTTTCAAAGAATGTGACCTAAGGCACCCACACTGCATCCGGGTATTGGCATCCAATCAGTCTTCATGCTGAAAGTAGTTTATTGCGCGCACAATCATGCGCACACGCAAATGCCCTGAATAAATATACCATAACTATAACTGGTAAAAAAAGCACTGTAATAAATGGGCCATCGTCTGGTCAAAAGCACGGCACTCGCACTGGGTGTCGGAGGGATCTACAATAATCACATGTCTCCAAATAATTTCTGGATAAGGAGTTTTTGGATATTCGGCTGCAGCTGAAAATCAGCGTCACATTGTGTTGTTGACATTATGCTGAATTGAGGCCTTTTTGGCATTAATCAATGCATTTTTTGTTGTGCTTAATTTTACGGTGTTTATTATTTTTAAAGCTGTTTGTTATAATGCCAATAAATGTAATTTTCTTTCTTTATCTTTTAATAATTAATAATAATAATTTATTTAAAAAGACAACAATATGGTTCACTTTTTTAGTAAACTTTTAAAATTATTGCTACCTAGTGATTTATTTTTATTTTTTTTCTTCTTTTTCCTTTTCTATATTATTTTTTTTTTTTATAAAATTTTGTTAGAAAGTTAAACTGTAACACTAACGGTTTTCATCTTAATTTTTAAGTCAGCTGCTAACTAAACAATAGACGGCACGGTTGGCGCAGTGGTTTAGATATTGGCTTCCGCGCTGCGTATTACGAGTTTAATTCCAGCACAGAACAAATATTTGCTCAGCCTACAGATAGCGTTCCGTTGCTGGGTGTCTTGTATTTGTGATGGCACCCGCGATACAGAACAAATTCCTAGTAGGTGACATTTTAACGAAAAGCAACAAAAAATTGGCTATAGGAAGCCATCAATCTTGCTGCTCCACAGCGATTGTATGTATATCATCAGCCTCTTATGTTAATTAGATGATAGTCATCAGAGGGGTATTAGTGTCAATTTACACTCCATAGCAGAGGCGTAGCGTGGACTAGTTAAGACGTGGGCGAAGGCGCTTCAACGAGGCCTTTTTCTTTCATAAATTCGAAAATGAAACAGACACTGTCTCAACCCAGCGTTCGGCCACATCGTCGCTTACCATGAGGTGGAAAAATAGTCAAAAGAGAATCTATCTATTATAAAAAAAAAACCGGGCAAGTGCGAGTCGGACTCGCGCACAAAGGGTTCCGTACACCTATGATAATACATATTTATTTCAATTCCCAAATCGAGTCTCGAAGATTTCGAATAAAAAAAAGTTTTGTTTTTTGGTGACGTTACAACAAATTTACAGTTTTCAGATTTGTACCTATATTTGTGCTATGAGACCTTGCTTCATGCCAAATTTCAGGATTCTAGGTTAATGCGAAGTACCCTATGAATTTTTATTCTTTTGAGGGGTCGAAATGTATTTTTTTTTTGCGACATAAATGTTCGTTTCAGTTTTTTCCGTTAACTTAGAAGTTTTACTGTTTTTAGAGCTACAAGGTATCACAGATTTGACTATTCTGTTTTAATTTCAATCGATACCTCCACGCGTTCCCAAGATAAAGGGTCTTGACAGTACTTAAAGAAGAGAGAGCTTGCGCGAGGCTTCTTTGGGTGCTAGGCCGTGGGACGTGTGGCCCACGTCGTCCACGCCTTGTTACGCTACTGCTCCATAGTGTAGGTTGGGACATTACGAATCTGACTTTAGTATTTTTTTTGGAGTCTATTTGAATTGTATAGGTTGTATTGACAGTTAGTGATTTGATTTGATCTCCTTTAGGACGGAATACTTTGTCACGTATAATTTGATATATTACCTCGTATGATCTAAACGAGGTAATATATACGAGCTAATACAATGAGCCTATCAGACAAGGGCTTTTTTTGAGGTGAAATGAGAAATCATTAATTACTATCCATATAAATATATGTATGTATTAATTACTATCCATATAAATATAAATTTAAAAAAATACTCATAGGAATTAACTAAAAGTAATGTAAAGTAAAGCGTCAAAAAACTTCCGCATCGCTGTCGACTGGTAAAGTACCCAAAAGGCTAGCAGCGTTGCCACGCTGTATGTATATTCCCATACATACAGCGTGGCAATGCTGCTAGCCTTATTCTCTACCCAAGGTAAAAGCTAGCCAGTAAAATGTCAAGCTGAGCGAGGCCAATGAACTGTAGGTAGTTAGTACGCAAAGACCGACAACTACCTACAAGGTCATTGACTCATTTACTTAAAGAAATTAATTTCGTACATGCGTATATTAATCCAAGTTTTAAAAAAGTACTTTATTTTTTAAATTCTCTTTACAAATCGGTAGTATTTCATGAACAGAATCGACCGTCCGCGCGATTAAAACGACTAAAATTTAACGGTGTATTATACGAATTATGCGGTCTTCTATCTTCATTATATCATATTATTATGATATAATGAAGATAGAAGACCGCTAATGACAGAATGAACAAAAAACAAAAAAAAAATGTATTAGTTTATTATTTTGTAAAATTATGTTGTCTATTTTATCTATGGGCCTTAGTTGCCTGATAATAAAAAAATACTATTATTGTTTCACTTATTTTATTTATGTAGGTACAATATTAATTACATTTATGAATAATTAAAAAAATATATAAAAAAGTAGCCCACCGGCTTTGGGAACACGGTTCAAGCTAGCGGTGGTAAAGACTCCTGACAGAGTAATCTCTTCCACCTTATTAATAACATTATAAATACTAAGGTACTAAGCGCGGAACTACCAACATACGAGCGCTACATATGCCCGGATACTATGGCATAATAAATCTGCCTTTGTACACTAGTGCATAAAGCTATACTAAATTAAATAAATCATCGATATTCAAACAGGTTAATACAAAATCACGTAAGCTAATGTTAGTTTTAAAAATTGCATGGTAACAGTGTGCCGGTCCAACTGTCAAGTTATTAACCTCGAAATTGGCACGGACTCATAAGCAGCTGATTTCATTCACCAAGCATTTCTCTTTTACTCCGTCAAATATAAAAAGAACCTGACCATACTGTAACACTGAAATATTTGCTCTGTAATAAAAACATAATTTTAATTGTGCTTTCTCTTTTCAAAGATATCTGTTCAGCTCCTTGACTCCTTGAGTAGCGGAACATATCAGGATTTAACATTCTATTATATGCATGTTTTATTTTATCACTTTACTCATCATATTTTATAGTAATTAATGCATGGCAATCGGCAAAAAGAGCTTTCGATCGCTTCGAACGGTATTTCGAATTCACGCCAATCATGACGGATGCAAAACTGCCAGTTTTTAAACGAAACGCTCGGATTTATCGTCATCTCACTCACACACTGTTTAAGACGAAAGAGAAAGGTAGATTTTTACGCGTCGAAAGTTTTTGCTCAAAACTTGAGTAGGTAAAGGCGCTGGAATGCAATATTCAGTTGAATATAAAAAATAAAGTGGGGCGAATTGTGGCGATCCTATCGGGCCGGTGCGGGCCAATTATTTGATCCGACTCTGTTGCCATGGCAACGGACGCTTGTTTCAAACTTCCGACGCAAACGCCAATCGATTTTTCGGTTATTAAATAAGTTAGTGGCATACTTTTTATGAAATGCTCATAAAATTGAGTTACGTGATACCTGGGGAATTTGGGCTATCAAGGTTTTGATGTTATGTAAATATTTAATAGAGCTTTTGTGGAATGGAGATGTTTATTTCTTTATGTTTCAACGACCCGCCCTAGCGTTCACGGGTGGTACAAATATTTCAAATTCTCGAATTATTCTCTCTTACAATATGCATCTAAACCTTGCTTGAGGGGACGGACATCCTCAAACCCAGACCCCCCCCCCCCCTCCCCCGACCTCGACTACCAGCCATCGTAGGCGCGAGTTTGCGGACGTCGAGAACTAAGTAGCTCGCCGTCAGGCTGTCCGGTGACCGTCTGGACCGAGCCCGAGTAGTCCCTCAAAGAGATGTCGAAAGAAAAGCATACCATTAACAAGAAACTACTTTTTTTTTTCAATTCATAATCTATAGCGTGTGCACATATTAACACAAATAGTTTCCAATGATAGTGCATAGAACTGATGAACCGAGGAGAAAGCGTGGCGGGGGTGATAAAAAGCTCACCCACTATGTACAGACAGAGAAAAAACGCAAAAAATATATATTCATTACGCTGCCTGTGAGTCTGTGAGACATGCCGACCGTAGCGTCAGCAGAAAAAATAAAAACTTTAATATGCAATTTTTTTAGAAACATAACAATAACAACAGACATATGACAGAGGATTATCACTCACTCGACGCCTGAGGGAGGTCGACGCCGTCAAGGTTGATCGCGGCGAAGGTGTTGTGACAATCTGGTCATTAATGATCGCAAGGCAAATTGGCCCCAGATCGCCCTAGACCTGGACAGAGGGGTTTGCAGGACAAAGGGACCCCTGCTGCTGGTCTTTGCCCAGCAGCAGGGGACACAATAGACTATAAACAAAATAACAAACAGAGTTACTTTTCATCATCATCCTTTTAATGTTCCCACTGCTGGGACTCAGGCCTCCTCTCAAAGAGAGGGAATGGGCCGTAATCCACCACGCGGGCCCAGTGCAGGTTGGTGAATGTCACATGTCTTCGAATTTTTGGATCTAGGACATGCCGGTTTCCTCACGATGTTTTCCTTCACCGTTTTGAGAGCAGTGGTGATGTAATAAATAACACAAAGTAATGCGGCCGGGTTTGAACCCGCGACCTACAACTCGTAAGTCGGGGCCGTTACCACTCGGCCACCACTGTTATACTTACTGAACGCGAGTTACTTTTGCAATAATAAAATTAGTATAAATAAATAGCATATAATAAATAGGTCTTAACCTTAAATACAAAACACAAGGAAACCAATAACAAACTAATTTAGAAAAAGGAATAACGTACCTTTAATATAAAGTTTATTTGAACTTATAATTCCGAGTCAATCCAAAGATAATAAAACTTCAATTTCATAAGTAAAAACCTATTATATATATGTATTAGTATGGATTCACAAAGACATCAGCGGAGCATCGGGTTTACTCATTAATTTACAAAAAAAAAACAACAAAGTTTTTTTTGTAATTCAATAGATTTACTACATAACGGCAGTAATTGACGTAAGTTCCATGAGTAGCATTTTGATTGCATTTGATATTATCCTTATTGTTGTTATCAAACTAGATTAGGTTATCGGTCAATTGGCATTTCCTGTGATTGTAGCAACGCAGTCATTCATGTTTTACTTCATTAATAGGTTTCATAATAAGCCTGTTGGAACATTGTAAAGTTAGAGCTGAGTTTTCCTTTAGGCTTAATACCATCTGAAATTAAAATATTCTCTTGTGATCTTTCGTAAATGGTATATGATTCGTGTAAAGATAAATTAGGAGCAATACCATGTCATACCAGAAGATACCTCCTCATAATATGAAGAGAGTTGATAGTAGAAACAATTAAGAGATTTTTACTATGAGATTTTTTTCGGATAAAATATATATACCATGGAGTTACGAGTATACATCTAGATATAATAATATTCCACAACTATCACACAACGCCGTATAGTCCTAAGCTAAGCAGAGCTTGTGTTATGAGTACCAGACAACTGATAAATATACTTAAATATTTCTAAATACATACATATTATAGAGAAATTACACCCAGACACAAAACAAATGATCGTGCTCATCACACAAACATTTGTTCTGGGTGGGGATCAGCATAGCAGTCAGTACCACTAACCACTGGACCAACAGGCCAGTCAATAGATGGATGTAGAGAGAGTAGGAGACCAAAGAAAAGAATGGATTGTATGAGGAGTGAAAGAAAAGAAAGCTAGTGAAAGAATGGGAGAAAATAAACGTAATGCGTCAACCCCGAGTGCAGGAAAATGGTGATGGTACATTATTGCTTAGTGTCATTGGCTACCTAATACTCTGGATTTATGGGGATTTCTTTGAGAGTAAACACAAAAAACTAATTTAAAAACTAACATGATAATTTTTCTGCTATCCGTACAACTCGCCTGGCCAGTGGCCACTCGAGCAAAGCGCGTGGCTACAGTCCTCACAGGAAGTTGATTTTTACGTAATTACATTTTTTGTCTCCGTCAAAATACACCTTCATAAGTTTACTTATAGCATAGTATGTGGTAGGTCTCTCTCGGTTTTTGTGAACTAGTGTTTTGTAGCCTACCGTAGAGACGGGATTTGTGGAAGGCGAGCAATGGGTAGCTCGCTGTCCGACCTTAACTGTCCGGACCGAGCCCAAGTCGTCGTCGGTGCGTACTGTTCCCGCGCGCCTCAAGGATTTGTCAGCAAACTGTAGAGGCCCAGCAGAGTCGAAGCCTACTCTGGGGCCTTAGTCAAATATGAAAGTATACACCAGGGCCCTGGTACGAAGGCAATGAAGGAACAGGGTGGGTTTTTAGTCAGTAAGAGTCTGACTCTATATCCCCCTCCGCCCACTGGCGGGAGATGTCATTGGATGATTTTACCCACCATAAAAAAAAACCGCGGAGAAGATTTTTTTGAGTCAAAAATGGGTCTCATCACCATTCACCCCACCAAGATAGGAACTAAATTGTTGAATCAGGAATGACGATATCCGCGGATATATAGGCCGAAGAATCACTAAACTTATAGCAGTGGGCAGGGCACATTGCTTGCAGAAGACATGATCGATGGGGCTGAAAGTTGAAAGGTGACTGAGTACAGAAGGAAGCAATAGTTTTATGTCCAGCAGTGGACGTATACAATACTAGTACTTAGGAAGAAAATCTAAATATGTAATTTTTAAGAAGAGAAATACGTAAGTTTTCTCATCTACTGATAACATTGATATATTATAAGGGAAGCTAAGTTACGCGCTAACATTCCAATCAGAAAACCTGGACTCCAAACTCACACATCTATGATCAGTGTCATCACAGATAAACCTATAGTCACTGATAGACAAGGACAGAGATAAGAGCCGGCGCTGTCGTGCGAGCGAAATGGCATTAGCCGCTAGCCGCCAAATCAAAAAAAATGTGTGTCATTGTCGCGATCGCTGTGAAATCGTGCCATATAGGCACAATTTTAGCAATCCATGCGCTAGAGACGAGAAACCTATCTTCTGCTATTTTGATTTAATCTAAAACTGATAAAGATAAAACTGCAGATTTCAGTCCGCGATCAATATATTCCTCTATACAACAAAGTGTGTTGCCCAAAGGTATGCCAATAGATGGTGAATAGGATTTAATTTGCTACGGACCTGATGGACCAAGGTGTGCCATTATTACACAAGTATCGCTACCAGATCTAAAACCAAGTGTGACCTAATTAAAACATTTTTTCTCCACACAAAGAACCGTTCAGCGGCTGTCACAGGTATCTGCGGTAGTCAGTCATGTGTGACGCAGATAGCATCGAATTCTGTCAAACATCTGGTGGAGATAACATCTCATAATAATTAGACGCAGTTTCTAAGGTATAAGGACCCCGGTTTTTGTGGTACATACAGTACAAGAAAGACATGAGCTTAAAGATTTACTGTGGCAGCCGAAAATGCTACTACAATAACCAAAAACTAACTTATGTGTTGCTGGACAAGGTTCAAAATTCTTTGACTGCTATTGAATGTACTGTCAATCGGATATGTGGATCTTGTTGTACTGTATTTATGACAGTACTTTAAATAATCTGTGGTAGAAAACTTGTCAAGTGTGAGTCGATGTGCTATCGAGGGTTCCGTACAAAGTTACTTATGTAAATAGTTCCGAGACCCAAATTGAGGTTCGAAGACAAGATTAAGAAGAGAAAATTATCTTGTACTATGAGATTTTGCTTTTTGCCGAATTTAATGATTATAAGCCATCGAGAAGTCCCCTGTAAAAAAAAAAGTTTTTTTTTATTATTGATATGCTCGCTTTTGATCACTATCTCACCTGATGGTAAGCAATGATGTGGCCGGCGATGGAGCATGCTTGCCAAGAAGTAACCTATTCACTCTTAAAGATCCCCAGGTTGTACTATCAGGAAAAACAGACTCCGGTAGGGAATTCGACTTCTTAGCTGTACGCATAATGAATGTGTTCCCAAAACACTTTGTACGGAAGAGTGGGATGCCTACCAAGTATCAATGGCGCAACCTGTTCAACGCCGTACGTCTAGTGGTCCGATGAGCAGCAAAATATGCGTCTTAAAGGGAGCATAAACGGCTTTATCTTTAAATTGTATTGATTTAGAAGTTTGAAGAATTTTTCCACTCCTCCAAGTTTTAGCAGACCTGGGTGTTTAATATTAATATCAGCTCGATATATCGATTTGTGACAGACGGACAAAAAGGTTTAAATTATACAAGGGTTTTTTTTATCGTAAGTAAAATACTCCAATGACAAATCCCACCCTTGGGCGGAGCGAGAAGTAGTTTCAGACTCTTACTGACCTAAAAACCTACCCCGTTCCTACGTTGTCTATCATGCCGGGGCTGAGCCTTCCTCTCAGAAAACGGCCCTTGACCCCAGCAGGCTTCGACCCTGCCTGCCTAGCAGGCTGGGCCTCTACGATTATACAAGGGTTTCGTTTTTGCCGACTTAGCTATGGAATCCTAAAAATGGCGGATCTAACAATTGCGTGCGATAAAAAATGAGTTGATGGAAACGTTTGTTCTAGTTCGATGGCATGATGGATTCGTATCAGATCGCATAATGGTTGATACTGGTGCGTAGGTCAGTTTAGTTTTTATTGTGGTGTAAAAAAAGCATTACTTGAGTGAGCCACAGCTGTTTAAGAAGGTGTCAATCAACTCGTAGGGCCGGTTTGAATTGAATATCGTGCCCTAATATATTGGCAAAATTGGTCAAGCTTTTTTATTATTGACTAAGTATTAGCGACGATAGCTTGTAGGTGAAAATAAAGCACGAGCGGACTGTATATAACGTTATAATATGCTAAAAGGGACTGTTACAATTACAAAATAATTACTATGCGAATACGTATATAAAGCTAGAAAGCGCGAGCGCGGGCGTACGTCGTCGCGTCTCACAGCTGACTGGTGGTGACGGGCGCGCGGGGCGGGAGGAACTCGCCGCTCGCGCAGTAGCCGGTCGCTTCCCGATGGACGATGCTCGCAGCGCGCAGCCGTCGCCGGTGGCTCCCTCCAGCGCGCAGCGGAGATATTGAGTGCGTGACTCAACACTAAGGTACTCCGCCCCGGCTTCGTACGGGTAAAAAATGCAATATACTAACTGCTGCCAGAGGCGACACCCGCATGATAGTAGATGCTATTTCTAACCCTAAAAGGGTTAGAAATCGATGAGAAAATCGAACGGATCACATTTTGTTGTCAGCATGTCTGTCTGTCAAGACCCTTTATTTCGAGAACGCATGGAGGTGTTGTGTTGAAATTAAAGCCTTATACTTATGTCTGCGATCCCTTGAAGCTGTGAAAAAATCAAACTTCTATGTTAACGGGAAAAAAAGACATGGCCGTTTATGTCACAAAAAACGTATATTTCGAAACTCTCAAGGGAATCAAAATTCGTAGGGCACTTCCCGTTGATCTAGAATCCTAAAATATGGCATGAAGCAAGGTCTCACAGCACAAGTATAGGAAAAAATCTGAAAATTATAAATTTGTAGTAACGTCACAAAAAAGAACTTTTTTTGCGATTCGGAAAAATCTTCGTAACTCAATTTGGGAATTGAACTGTTTTCATAAGTAGCTTTTACGGAACCCTCAGTGTGCGAGTTCGACTCGCACTTGCCCGAGTTTTATTTATTATATTTTATATAAGTGAAGTAATAAAATAAAGTTATAAAAGTGGAGAATGAGAGAGAAAAAAAACAAAATAAAAAAATGAAAGCTCCTTATGCTATTTCTATTATGATGTGGAAATATTATAACATATTTTTAATTAAAGGATTATATGGATTTTCTTGCCGGTTCTTCGCCTTATAAAACGGTCGAATGAAACCGTGAACTAGCTTCTGACGGTTTTATAAGTGCCCACGTGGGCCCTTGTGAAATAAATACATTTTGATTTTGATTCATTGTGATTTTTATTACAGAGGATGGCTTAGCCTTGTATCATCGAAATCTGTTCAGCTGTTCGAGCTTGACAAAGTAGCTAATATACAAACACACAAACGCTTTATAATATTAGTATGATACATAAACCTTTCTCGATTATTGCCCTTTCTTTTAGGGTGTTTTTAATATCGTGCGGATTTGCTCCGCATGCGTAACCTCCGCAAATGTCCTTTTCATACAAGTATTTATTAGATCACGTTTTTATGCCTTTTGAAATTTTCTGCATGAGGACCAAATCCGCATGCGTGATGAAATCTGCATGATAATAAAAACACCCTTGGGCCGTGTTTATGGAGACGCAGAGCGTTGTGCGGCGCGTTGGGCGTTTCGTCGTGCATTGCAGCAGCGGGCCGCGTCATTGCTCGCGCAAACACAAACATATGCAATGTGGCATGGTAATGTACGACGGACCGCCCGACGCGCCGCGTCACCGTAATCGAGCACTTAGTGAAAACATCAAAGTCCGTTGCATGGTTTAGGAGTTAGCAGATACACACACAGACCTACCAGCTTACTTGGAAATAAATTCAAGGTTCACCTCGCGTAAATGAACAAATCGTGCGTTTACCATTGATTTTCAATTTAAACCGAATTCGTTACCTTTAAAATCAGGCCGAGAATTCACTTGTATCTAGTGATTGACCTAATGAGAACAAAAATCGTGATTTCGCATTTTAAGCCTTACAGGATATGAACTCAGAATCAGTGTAAGGTTAAGTAGCGGAACTGAGCAGACGTGATGGGTTAAGCTCTGAACGCAATAAAAAACAAAAAAAAAACATCATACTAAACTTTTTAGGGTTCCCTGATTCAAAAGGAAAAAATGGAACCATTATCACTTTGTAATCCGTCTGTCTGTCAATAACCTTTATCTCGGAAACGCGTGGATGTATCGAGTTGAAACTAAAACCATATATTTAAGTCTGCGGGCCCTTGAAACCGTGAAAAAAATTATTTCGCAAAAAAACGGATATTTCGACACTCACAAGGGAATCAAAACTTGATGCATGTAGCGAGGTCGTATAGGAAAAAATCTGAAAACAGAAAATTTGTAGATACCAAAGTATGAGTAACTTAATTCAGAAATTGAACTGTTTACATAAGTAGTTTTTACGGAACCCTCAGTGCGCGAATCCGGCTCGCACTTATTTGAACTAAACGGGATAGAGTAACCAGTCGCAAATACACGACCCTGGCGAATAGGACACGAAAAGACGGTTAAAGGTTGAAGCAGTAGTATCTACTTTGTACTATATTTGTCATGGTGTATATCAAAGATTTTTCTATTGTTTTCCATAATATAATTTGTGATATCATTTGCATACTGCTAATGAGTTCCACGCATGATTGGAATGAGGAAGCGCAATCCTTACACCATAGAAATGGCGGAATAGGCCTCATTATGCAAAACAGCGCTATTTGTTTATAGGGAAACAGACTGAGTCGTATTTGAAGCAAAGTTTAATTACTTTTCTTGATTGTATGCTTATACGTCTTTAGACACGTCATTTGTTGATCTTTGACAGGCATGAAGGGTTGTCAGAAGTCAGAAAATCTGACGCCACGGGTGCTGAGAGTCACTGGGCAGTTTCTGGATACCGTAGCCGCGGGTTTGCGGACGACGAGCAATGGGTAGCTTGTCGTCCACCCGTCCGCTGAGCACCAGGCCCGAGGCGACGTCACATAGTGTTCTACACGCTCCTCAAAGAGATGTTAACAAAACAGAAGGGGAACAGATTTTCTTTAATAAAATTTATAAGGCAGAGCAACCTTTACCTGGTCAGCTAATAAAACTATATAGGAGACAGTAACCCAGAACGTATACGAAATTCATTTCTTTAAGTAAAAGAGTCAAAGACCTTGTAGGTAGTTGTCGGTCGTTGCGGACTAACTACCTACAGGTCATTTAACTCGTCCAGCTGACGTTTACTTAAAGATATTAATTTTATACATGCGTAGGTATATTAATTCGGGTTTTGGAAAAAAGGTCTTTATTTTTTTATTTTATCTTTACAAATTGATAGTGTTTCAGGTAACGGATCGACTCTCCACGGGATTAAAACGATCAAAATTTAACTGTGTTTATTAACATAAGCATAGTCATTAATTAAGAATTTTTCCATAAGTTTGCATTGTACGTTACACAGACAGAACACGCTAATTTCGTGAGCATTTTTTATCCTAATTTAAGTATGCAATAACGAAAATTCATTAAGTTAAAAAACTCGGCGCCAAGTAACTACACGAGTTTTTTTTACGTGTAACCTTTACATTTGCCGGGTGCTTACTAACTATGAAATTAAAATGCTAAAGTATGGTAACCAGGGTTCTAAATTACCATACGGATTAGCTCACAGGAAATCGTATATTTAAAGTCACGCTATAAACTCCTCTGGATAAGCAGACCCTTTTAGGGTTCCGTATTCAAAGTGGAAAAAGGGATCCTATTAATAATAATAAAAATCATCTTTATTCGGGCAATTTACACCTAGTGCAACACATCACAACATATTTTTTAACTAGTTTACCAAACATATTTGAAATTAAATAACACTGCCTTAAAAAATTAAATTAATTAATTAAAAAAAAATATTACAGTAATTTACAAAAATATTAAATAAATAAATCGTCATTATTTATTAATCACCAACATTTAACTAACTACATTATATGTATTATTAAATTCAATAACAGTAGTGTCAAAGTGCTTTTTGTACTGCTATATACTGCCGGCCACTACAATTCCTGAGGATATAGCAGTCCATTCTTGCAGCAAACATCGCCAGTTTGGCGTTGTTGCTACTCCTCACCCTGCGCAGCATAGACGCGGCACGCTTTTTATTGATAAGACTCCACTGTCCGTCTGTTTGTCAATAGGCTGTATCTCATGAAACGTGACAGCTAGACAGTTGAAATTTTCACAGATGATGTATTTCTGTTGCAAATAATGAAAACAGAATAAAATTAATATTTAAGTGGGGTACCCATAAAACAAACTTTTTTTGCCATTTTTTATTACTCGATATCAATAACGGCAACAGGTAGACCCTTGAAACATTTCCAGAATATTTTGTTGTATATTCACTTTGAAAATATCAAATATTTCAGAGAGGGTTTTTTTGTGGTCGGTAAAATCATCCAATGACATCTCCCGCCCTTGGGCGGAGCGGGAGATAGTATCATACTCTTACTGACTAAAAACTTACCCCGATCCTTCGTTACCTTTCATACCAGGGCCTTTCATATGATTTAAAAGAGTTCTTGCGCGTTCTTCTCCCTAAAGATCTACGCTTTGGAGTTTCAGTTTTTTTGACTGACCCATATTTCAACAATTCAAAAATGCTTGTAAATGGTCTATTTGAAATAAATGCGTTTGATTTTATTTAATTTGCTCCCATACAACAAACGTGTTTTTATGCCTGTGTATAGTTGTATAGATAATGATACGGAACCGAGTCCGAATCGCACTTGACTAGTTTTTTTTCCTAGACCCTCCACAGCAAGACTTCTTTGTAGATGTCAATTGGGCAATGGAGCGCAAAGAAACGATATATTGACGTGAATGCCATTGGATTAAAAACTTATGTAAATGTGATAATCGACACACTCGATAGGAGAGCAAAATGGCGGTTTTTAGTAGGTTTGTGTTTATTTATACATTGTATAAACACGCAGCATTGCTCTGCATGCGTGAAAATTTAACTGAAATATGCCACGTCCTAATCTACGTATTATTAGCTGACCTGCCAAACGTTATTCTGCTGTATAGATTGAAGATAATACAGGAAAAATTTTTAACCACTGCGTAATTTTTTTTTGGTGGCTCAGTGTAAGCAATAGAACACATTTCCATTTTTAGTTTATGACTTTTTTTTTTCTCATTTTTCCACTTTGTCCCAATTTGAAATAAGCAAGACATGGATATAATTTAATAGTAATACTATGAATGAGCATGAATGAAAACGCGAAGGCCGCCGGCCGCTGGACCACGCCCAGCGCACGAGACGGGGGTGCGGGGGCATGCGGCGCCGGCGTTTGATAAACAAAACGCATGCACATGCAGTACGTCACTTACGGAAGCGGAGGACGGACGTTCGCGCCGTTCGCCGTCCCTGCGCGTGTGCCGCGTACTAGACTAGCGTAGTGACAATGTCTCATTTTACTCACCGCGAGTATTATGAAATGGTGCGAGTGTATTTGTTAAACAATGAAAATTTACGAGCAGCACGAAGAAGATACGAAAGGGAGAGCGTACCTCGTATGCGAGCCCAAGGGATCCTCAATCCTACGGTCCCTAATGAGAGGACAATTTTAGCAGCTAACCAAAGGCTGCTTGATCACGGCCAGTTCAGAACACCGAGCCACGCACAAGGGTCTGGCAGACCTCGACTGGCAGTCGAAGCCGATTTTTTTTAACGCAATCCAAGAGCCACCACCTATGACGCAGAACGACGTTTGGTGTTAGCCAAAGCGCAGTATGGAAGCTGCTAAATACAGCCGGATTCCATCCATACCACTTTCAGCCGGTACAACAACTCCATGACCCAGACCCAGCACCACGTCGAGCCTTTTAAGTCACACCACAATTTTTTAAATACGCCAAAATGCAATTGTTTCAATCTAAATTGTACCATGTCTAAATACCTATCATACCTAAATGTTTTATTTTGAATGGATTAAAACGTATTACCTACTTTCTTACTTATTTATTATGATTTATTTTCTGCATTTTGATGGTCCTAAGCCCATGAAAGTATGAAGGATAAATTGGAATTACGTTTACAAATAACTTTACACAGTCTAAACTTAAAAAAATGTATCGCTAAACTGGGGTCAATAATCGCACCGCGTTAGTAGGTACCGTCGCATAGAGCGAGCGCGCGTGAGTACTTCTGATACCAGCTGGCGCGTGAGGCGAGCGGTCGACGCGCGGCGTGAATCGGGCGACCAGTCGACGGACTGGCAAGCGACGTCCATAAAATAAATTTCTGAGTAAACAAGTCTCGTAAGCGTTAACTTAATTTTTTACTATTGAAACATATCAAAATAAAAAATACGTGTTTATTAAAATATATTCAAGTTTATTATGTCAAAATTTGCGCACTGGTTAAAAACTTTTCCTGTATAAAAAAAAATGGAAATAGCGTTAGGAGGGCGCAAAATCTTTTACAACCTACCAAAAATTAAAAAAAAAGATGGTCAAATCACATAAGAACTATGCAGATTTGTCTGAGATGGTCTTTTGAAGAAAGGACCGTACAGATTTGAGTGGACCTGTCCAGTCAGTGCAAGCATTTGTCAGTATTCGTAAAGCTCAACTCAGGACTACTAAGGAGCTCAGAAACTTGACGAACAATACCAAAGAAAGGACATTTGGATAGGCCGCATAAAATAATCAAATTGCCAGACATACATGCATTAAAACTACTTAAAAAAAAAGCAATCCACATATCCCACCTATGAACTTACAATCCGAGGTTAACCAGAATATGCTATATGTTTCTGAAAATTTCGTGTTGGAACAAAATGTCTAAAAGTAATACCTACTCCAATATGCGCGTGTATCGATTTTGTGACATGTAATTTGGTTAATTTTTTCCGTCATTGGATCACCTACATAAATCGTTTTTGGATGACACCAGCTTTATTTTGATTCATAACGGAACCAAGCTGACGAGCCTCCCGGAAATTTCGTGACATGAATTTTGTGATTTTTGAACGTGACGTAATATTATGGAAGTCCCATTACAATGGTTTTAATTTTCACAAAAAGGAGAGCTTCCCATTTTGCAGTGTTGCAACAGTTAAAGGGCAATTACCCAGATTGTTGCCTGATCACAAATGGGAAAAAATTGTGCCCTTAGTAACAAGAACTTTAAGAATCTTAAAAAAGAGATTAAGGGTGTTTTTAATATCGTGTGGATTTCATTACGCATGCGGGACTGTTCCGAACGCGTAGCCCCCCCAAATGTCCTTTTCACACAAGTATTTACTGTTGTGTGGAATATGCACGCGATATGCGGGGCGTGACATCGGGCAGCAGCCCCAAATGCGGAATAAATCCGCATGCGTATTAAAAACACTCTTAGGGCTTGTTTACGGAGACGCGGCGCGTTGGGCGGTCCGTCGTACATTGCCATATATTTGTGTTTGCGCGAGCGAGGACGCGGCCAGCTACTGCAATGTACGACGAACGCCCAACGCGCCGCGCAATGCTCCGCGTCTCCGTAATCATGGCCTTAGTTTGTTTTCGTTATACTCGAACGTCTGGATGGGCACATGGAGAGATCATGCTCTAGAACAGCACAAAGGGTCATTTTTACCCGGGGAGTAAGTTCGCTGAGGACAATTTACTACTTTTAAACGGGCGATGCCGCTGGCAACAGCTAATATTATTATAAAGACGAAAGTTCGTGCGCATGTTTGTATGTTTCTTATTCCTTCACGTTGTAACTGCTGAAGGAATTTGGGTGGTAGACTATGTCCTGGAACAGAGCATAGGGTACTTTTTTCTCGGTAGAATGTTCGATTAGGGCAAATTTCTATTATCACGTGGCTGAAGCCGTAACTAATACTTACAAGTAGCTCGCCGTCCGCCCGTCCGGTAACCGTCCAGACCGATCCTCAAAGAGTAGTCAGCAAATCGTAGGGGTGCAACGAGGTCGAAACCTACTGGGGCCAAGGTCGATTTCTAAAAGAAAGCTCGGCCGTGGTATGGAAGACAACGAAGGAACAGTAGTGGGTGTTTAGTCAGTCAAAGTCTGACACTGTCTCCCTCCCCGCCCAAGGGCGTGGAGATAACGTTGGATAATTTTCTCACCGAAAAAAAAGCTAATACTAACAATATAAACCTATCAAAACCCGTCAAACAATGCCATACAATTAATTTTGCGGTCAAGGAATTTGTTTCCGGATCCAAAGCCTGGCAGATTCCGATCGAACCAAACCTGTTCTAGAATTACTAACGGTCTGTCTAGGATCTTTACAATATTCATATCTTTTTGATCAGCACTGCCTTTCACAGGTAAAAAAATACTAGCAGAACTTCTAACACGGTAAAATCAACCATAATCCCAACGGCATACAGTCCCCATCAACTGCTTTATCATCTTGGTTGGTAATACACCTTAAACATTTCGTCAATATAAGACAAGTATTGATTAATACAGTTGAAAGCGGTGTGTTTAGATCTCTCTCAAATGTTATCAATTTATTTTGATTTAATGCTGCTTGCTGAGAGCTGAATGCTTGGGAGCAGCCATCGGCAGGTGGCTGATGGATGATCCTTTTGCACTTGGGTGAACTACCGGAGGCGGTATAGTCTATCTAGATTTAGTTGAATTGTTAGATCACTTACTACAGTTACAGTCTTTGGAATAGTGGTTTAG
Organism: Leucania comma; assembly: GCA_958295575.1. Classification (NCBI taxonomy): domain Eukaryota; kingdom Metazoa; phylum Arthropoda; class Insecta; order Lepidoptera; family Noctuidae; genus Leucania; species Leucania comma. The sequence continues at coordinate 20,651,224 of OY282478.1, read as the reverse complement.
ATAGAAAACGTCACTACAGAAAATACTTTATCAATACACTTACTCGAAAACCCGCTCTTATGCAATGGACTGTTTCCTGCACTAGTGCGGAAAAATCGCGTGTTCGCCTCCGCCACAATTTTATTATAATAAAACCCCACGAGGCGCGGAAAAATCTTCAAGACTCCATGTGAGACTGCAGAACCCTCAGTGTAAAGTCCGACTCGCACTTGGGTTTTATTATTATTACAGATAGGTTTGCGCTTGACCACTATATCACCTGATGCTAAGTGATGATGTGGCCGACGATGGAGCTTGCTTGCCTAGAAGTAACCTATTCACTCTTGATTTAAAGACCTTTATAGCTGTATATAGCAGGAAACACAGACTCCGACAGGGAATTCTATTCCGAGAGACCTACGCTTCGGAACGTGTAATTTAACTTCACTTTTTTAACTGACCGACATTTTGACAATTCAAAATGGTTTATTTTTAATAAATGTTTTTGTTTTTTAATCCTTTTTGAATTCCCTCTTAAGCAGTGGTAGCCGAGTGGTAGCGGTCCCGACTTACGAGTTGTAGGTCGCGGGTTCAAACCCAGCCAGGCACATTACTTTGTGTAATTTATTTCATCATCACTGCTCTCAAAACGGTTAAGGAAAACATCGTGAGGAAACCGGCATGTCCTAGGATCAAAAATACGAAGACATGTGACATTCACCAAGCAGCACTGGGCCCGCGTGGTGAAATACGGCCCATTCCCTCTCTTAGAGAGGAGGCCTGTGTCCCAGCAGTGGGAACATTAAAAGGATGATGATGATACAAGCAATTTTAAAGATGTATTCATGTCAAACGATAGATATCTAACTGTACATATGCTATCTTTTTGTCTCCGAATATTCTCTGATGGTTTGTATTTTTTGCATCTTGACATAATCTTTTATTTCGCTGAAAGCGCTAGTGTTGTGCTTTGTTGGTTTAGAAGGTGTGAAATATCTTCGACACATCGTTAAAACTTACAAGTTCCAACATTAGCTATTACATGTCATATCTTCACGCATTGTCCTCAAGGTACCCATCAAATAAATATTTCACAGAATCCGTCAAAGTAGGACAAGCGAAACTCGTTTTATTCGAGGGAAGCAGGATTTGGTAGAAATTTGCATATAAATTGGATTTCAAAAGCCTTACCTTTAGGCAAATCTTAGATTCGTTGCGGAAAATCGCGACTAATCGGAGTACCTCCTTATCCACTGCCGTTATATTCCAAGGCAAGGTGTCGAGGAAATACATTTTTTTTCTGACTAAAACCCACATTAGATTTTTTTTTGGTGGGAAAATCATCCAATGGCGTCTCCCGCCCTTGGGTGGAGCGGGAGATAGTGTCAGACTTTTGGTTGACTAAAAACCCACTCCTGTTCCTTCGTTGCTTTTCATACTAGTGCTAAATCTTCCTTGTAGGAGCAGACCCCAGTAGGCTTCTACGCTGCTGGGCCCCTACGGTTTGCTGACAACTCCTTGAGGCCCGCGTGGAACAATACGCGCCGTCGACGACTTGATCTTGGTCCGGACGGTTACCGGACGGTCGACAGCGAGCTACCAATTGCTCGCTGTCCACAAGACCGCGCCTGCCGCGGCGTGAGGGTCATTACCTTACGCGTGCGGCTTCCTTCTTTGCTAGCATTACTGCTTCGCAGAAGAAGGCGACCGCCTGCCACTCTTCCTCACTTCGGACCATGGCCTACAACTAACGCGCGCGCGCGCGCTACGCGTTAATCTGTAAGAAAACATGTTCATTCTAAACTAGTTGGCCCCTGCGGCTTCGCCCGCATAATATTAGAAAATAATACCAAGAGAACATAATCCCAGGATAAAAAGTATCCTATATGCTATTCCAGGACATGATCTACCCGTGTACCAAGTTTCATCGAAATCAATTCAGTAGTTTTTGCGTGAACTATTGCATTAATAATATTAGTAAAAACCTATTTATTGTTTCTGAAACCGATACCTATAATATTGTTCTTACATCCGTATTCAGATTAAAAATCTTTATAATATTCCTGATTCAAAATTGCAAGCCGAAAATGCACGATGTAACCAGCACATTTGTCAACAGTAAATCATCTCCACGCATCATTATCTCCTCGAAAAGCAATTCATAAATCCAGAGCATCGACATTTTTCATCTTTTCCTGCTTTCACAGTAATTTCAAAACAAACTGTAACTCTTAATTACCTTACAAGCTCTTTGGGCTCTTCGGAGAGCTTATTAGCAAATTATAGTTCACAGCTTGAACCTGTATTTCTGTTAGCATTACCGATGGCGGATCATTCAAAGAGTTTTTTCGCCCCGATATTTTTTTCTGACAAAAAGTCTGGACAGCTTTTTCGTCCGACGAAATAATATAGGACTAATGGAGTACCTGAGGCCGGTAGGCGGCACAGCACTGATGAGTTACTTCGATTAAAATATTATGACAGTTCATCTTGACCGGTATTTTTGATAATTCTTACATGTTGTACATTGCCTTTTTTTAGCGAATTTCAAGGTTTTAGACAAGTATTTTTTGTACCTACATCTTGGTGTTTATAAAGCGCTATAGGTATTATAGTAATCTCCAGATACGTTTTTAGCATATCTTCACTCTAGATTTCAAGTTAAAAGTTAGCTATAAAAAACTAAAACCAAATAAACCATTAATGATCTCAGCTTTATATCACTAAAAGGACTTAATAACAACGGTGTGGTCAGCAATTATTTAACAACATACCGCAACAAAATCTGCCATTAAAATTAAAAGTAACGACCATTCAATTATAAATTAACAGCCAAAAACGAACGAAAACCGCAGTCATCACAAGCCGACCGCAAACAAAACGGAATCAAAGAAAATAGAGAACGAAATAACTAAACCAATACCTAAATAACTTAATTGGTCAATCGTGCAAAGTGCATAACTGTTGTGCAATAAAAAATGATCATAATATGGTGCATGTGAACACCGTGGTCCGTGGCAACTCTTTACTACAGGGCAAAAGGAGCAAAAAGATGCCTTCGGGCCGAAGCGAAGTCATTAAGCTAATATAAACGAAACGACGGCCGAATGCCGCCGAGTTTCGAAGAAATACAACACATCCACAGAGTAGAGGGAACCAGTGAGATGAAGCGATCTGGACTGGATGCGGTGGTGCGGAAATCAGGAGTATTGATTGGGACTTACGAGCAAACTTGAAAGGGACTACTATCCATCCCACGGCTATATATCCAGCACATCAAGTGGCCAATGCCAAGTTTACTCAGAGAATCGGTTTGTGAGTTTTATCAGGAGATTGAAGTCTCATTTTGTAAATCCTAAATCTTACTGCAATATTTGAAATAAGCATTTATAAATTTGTTGGTATGTCCTGCAAAAAATCATCGAAAATTTCCCTTGTCACTCTGTTTCACCTATACTGTGTCACTGTCCCACTACGGTGGTACTCCAGATTTATAACCCGACAAAATTAAATCAACTTATAACGTATGTTGTGGCCATATCTCTATTGACCAACGCGTTTCGGCGGCGAACAAATTGACAAGTTTATCCGGATATACTGGGAGGACATTGAAAGCACTGCCGGTGATATACGACCGAGTATTTTTGATTTATTCGGGCTATAAACTTGAATGCGTTTTTGGGGTCCCACATTGACAGGAATCCGGAAATATAAGGAGTGATTTAGTTAGATCATTTTGAAGGAGTTGTGAATTCTCTAAGAATTGTCGTAAATCTTAAAACGGACTTGAGATATAGATTTTAACCATGGTTTAAACAATTATTATTTGCATATAACATAATCAGTTCTCACAGTTGGCCTGAGTCCCAACTGTGGGAACATCTTCTTATCTAGAAGAGGGAATGAGCCGTACTTCACCACGCGGGTCCAGTGCGGATTGGTGGGTGTCACATGTCTTCGAATTTTTGGTTCTAGGACATGCCGGTTTCCTCACAATATTTCCATCACCGTTTGAGAACAGTGGTAATGAAATAACTTTCACAAAGTAATGCACCTGGCTGAGTTCGAATCCGCGACCAAATACTCATAAGTCGGAGCTGTGACCACTTGCTCACAAACGATTATTAACTTTTAATTAACAACGAACTATAAAAGAACCTAAACATAAGCGGTTGGTTAGTACTCTATTTTATAGTTTGACTGAACTCTCATGGGAAAGAGAATGAATGTTGTAAAACATTTACACTCAGAGCCTCGGACAAAACCAGTATTAAACTTAAGAATTTTATGACGAGTATGACCCCTCCGCCTCAACTGACGACAATGGCAAACATAAAATCTATCTCCTTCCCCACGGAACCCTGAGACACAGCTCGGTCCTGGCAGTGCCTTAACGATTTCCATCATTGGACAAGTCGGTGATCCAATTAATAATAATAATGGTGAGGGCAAAAACAACGTTACGATGTGCGATTTTGGAGCCGAAATCAGCCCAAATACCACAGCCTCCGGCGTCTGAGGTCAATGCTCGGGAACTGGTTCAGAATTATTTGCCCAAAAAAGCCCTTGATCGTGGGACGGCAGGGTTAGGCAGTGCAGCCAGATTTTTGCAAGTTCCTTAGCATTTTTGCTTTATACCCTCTCATAGTATATGTCGAGTGGTTGCGTTCCGAGAAATCTGAGCTGCTTGATTTTGCTTCATGGTGATGTGGTATTCGAATGCCCTTAAGCAGAAAGGAATTATTTAATACAGTTCAGTTACAATTTACTTTTAAATTGCCCAAATGAGGCGGGAGTGTTTAATCACCGCGTGCGCACAATAAACGCTACGGACCGTGTCGGTCTGTCTGTTTGTATTAATATCCAAATTTAATAAGCTTACCACAAGCTTTTAAAAAGGTTTTTAGTGATTAATTATTTTTATAACGATTGCCGATTTGGTGCATTAATTACATTTTATGGAATTCTACCTGTAGGGACTTTGTTTGCTGGAAGATACAGTCCCACTTAAATTTTATATGGTCATTTTTCAAGATGCTTATCATCTAAAGATTAATAAATATATACGTTTATTACTCTAGTGAACGCAAAGGGCAACTGAAGGAAGACACACATGCACACAGGTGTTAGTCAGTATATTCTGAAACTCCCTCTCTCTTCAAAAAGATCGTGAGCAATTGACTGATCTGTTAGTTTAGTGGTTAGTGGCCCTGACTGCTAAGCTGGAGGTCGTGGGTGCGATTCTCATCCAAGACAAACGTTTGAGTGATGAGCAGGATCATTTGTTCTGTGTCTGGATGTAATTTATCTATAATATGTATTAAGAAATGTATAAGTATGTTTATCAGTTATCTAGTACTCATAACACAAGCTCTACTTAGTTTGAGACTAGATGGCGTGTTGTGAAAGTTGTGGAATATATTATTAATAAATAAAAAACTCTTGAGGGTCATTTTCCTTTACATTCCTGCTTATTACCACCACAGCCACCGCAGTACCACCCAGAGCGTTTACCAAATTGTTTGGTTACCATAAACGGAGATTAAATATGATATAATTATGACTTAAACATTAAAACGTCGTGAACAGACCTGTGATATGTTACATGTTGGTTTTATATCGGTAAGATCGAAATTTTGATACTGTGATGATCGGAATTCTTCCGATAAATTGTATTTTAGAATGATATGGTTCTAAATTTAGATTGGATAAAACCGTTAACGATGTTTTTGTAAAGAAAATTTGGCTTCTAGAGTAGTCCTTGGTTTTCATACTGTTAACTATGAAAGATGGAATGTATAGAAGGAATGTCTACTCATCATCATCATCACTTCAGGTCAAAAGACGTCTACTAGTACGTAGACATAGGACACCCCTTGTGTTTTATTTTTCTAAAACATAAGTCATGTACCAATACCAAACCCAGCTTCCTCTCGCTGAGAGGAGAGCTGCACCTGCAGCCCTCTGCAACAATCATCATCATCATCATTTCAGTCAACAGTCGTCCACTGCTGGAGCCACAGCCTCCCCAAGTGTCGCCACAACGAACGCTCCTGTGTGTCGCGCATCCAATGAATTCCTGTGACCTTCACCTGGTCATGGGTCCACTTTGTAGGCGGCCTTCCCACGTTGCGTCTTCTGGTACGTCATCCACCATCTATTTTCCGAGTAATGTGCCCTGCGTTTTCTAAATAAATATATTCTTGTATTGTTTTTCTTTATTCTAGTAAATAAACCGGGTCAATCTACCACTTACTCGTATCCCCGCTTGGGAAGAGCATCGCCGTGTCCTCGTGGGGGCAATCGGCGGCGATCTCTCGCGCCGGGGCTTGGTTCAAGCCATGCTCCGGAGCGAGGAGGAGTGGCAGGCGGTGGCCTCCTTCTGCGAAGCAGTAATGCTAGCAAAGGAGGAGGCTGACCGTATCAGGCAACGGCGCTCACGCCGCAGCCGCCGCCGTAATTCCGATCCAAATTTCCGGCCACCGTAGGCGCGGGCTTGCGGACGGCGGGCAATGGGTAGCTCGCTGTCCGTTTGTCCGGTAACAGACCGGACCGAGCCCAAGTCGTTTACGGCACGCACTGTTCCCGTGCGCCTCAAGGAGTTGTCAGCAAACCGTAGGGGCCCAGTAGGGTCGAGGCCTAGTCTGGGGCTCTGGGAAGGTATGAAAATGCATACCAGGGTCCTGGAACCAAGGCAGGGAAGGAACAGGGTAGGTTTTTAGTCAGTTAGAGTCTGACACTATTTCCCGCTCCGCCCAAGGGCGGGATTTGTCATTGGATGATTTTTTTGGCGGTCGACTCCTTCTGCGAAGCAGTAATGCTAGCAAAAGAAGGAGGCTGACCGCATCAGGCAAAGGCAGCTGAGCGCTCGCTCCAGCCGCCGCCGAGATTCCGATCCCGATTTCCGGCCACCGTAGGCGCGGGCTTACGGACGGCGTGCAATGGGTAGCACGCTGTCCGATTGTTCGGTAACCGACCGGACCGAGCCCAAGTCGTCGACAGCGCGTACTGTCCCCGCGCGCCTCAAGGAGCTGTCAGCGAACCGTAGAGGCCCAGCCTGCTAGCTGTAGGCAGGCAGGGTCGAAGCATGCTGGGATCAAGGGCCATTTTCTGAGAGGAAGGCTCAGTCCCGGTATGATAGGCAACGAAGGAACGGGGTAGGGTTTTAGTCAGTAAGAGTCTGACACTTACCCCGCTCCGCCCAAGGGCGGGATTTGTCGTTGGATGATTTTACCTACCATAAAAACTGATAGTGGAGAAGTGTATGAAAAAAGTCCTTGTGCAGCGGCTAAGTTATCTAGATAAAGTTGTTTGCTAGAATTTTACGACACTTAGCTCTGCGACTCGGTGCTTAGCGAGTTATTATTGCAACTATGGAAGCGAAGTACCCAGTTAAATGTCAACTTTACATTGTATTTTAGTGCTCACACTAAGAAACTTGGAATTACATGCTTGAAAAGCTTACGAAGCCGAGAAATCAATAGTGAAATCGTGTTTTTTTCACTTTCGTATTTCTTAGGTGCGTGAACTTTCCAGTTCAATATGTTCTTGGTATTTCTCAATAGGAGAAACGCTAGTCCAGTCAATGTGGCGACATTTGACAGGGTCCAGCTGTGAACGTCAAATGACTTTAAAAAAATATTAATGATAGGCTCGCTCTGAACCAGTCTCATTTGATGGTAAGCGATGATGAGTCGACGGTGGACGGGAAGTAACATATTCACTATTGATTTTGATCCCTAGATTGTATCATGAAACACAGAATCCAGCAGGAACTTCCACTCCTTACCTGACGGCACAATAAATGTGTTCCCAAAACATTCTGTGCGTATGGGTGAGATGTCCATCATGTACCGGTGGCGCATCGCCTTACGTCTGGTGGTCCGGTGATAGAATGGACGCGGCGGAATTCTGACGCACACTCCCCGAAATGCAACCGGTAGAATCCGACAGGCTAGCAACTCAGTGTCGATGCTCAAGACTTTGAAGCTTCGACTCGTCAAGTGCATGATCAACGATCCTTTTGGCTCGTTTTTCAATATTTATTTTCCTTTAGCTACTCGTTCTAGGTCCATAGGGGAGGCCCACAATCTGTAGTAGATCGTCTGCGGGCTGTCAGGTTCTATGCTGGTCGGATAATAAACCATGGCGGTATAAGGAAACACTTGGATTCATATTTATGGAAATTAGGCACACTTTTAGCTGGGGGAAAACTTTTTACCGTATACTGTCCGACATTTTGCGTAAAAATGTTAATAAAGTGGGAAATACGGGTTCCTGTTTTAGATAATATGGTTTTTTATTATGGTTTTTCTTCCGGACACTGATTAGGTACTGCAAAATTAGAAGGTGTCTCAAGAACTTAAAGAGCCAGCATCTATTTAAATGCAATACTATTTTTTTCCCGCGTCTGGACTCTCGTGGCCCGTTGTGGAGAAAACATGTTTTTTTATAATCTTCTTCCACACTCTATATCATTTTATATGGAATATGCTCTGCTGATTTTGTGACGCTAGGTTAGTCTGTTTTGGTTTCTCGGTCGGGCAGTTCTTCTGATAGGAGTTTCCTCATACTAGTCCACTGCGTACTTAGCAGGACGTCGTCTATCAACGAAGTCGTCAGCAACGTTTCTTTCACTACACAACTAATTATTATAATTCTTCATTGTTTGCATTAATAAGGTGTTTACGTCAGGATACTTAAATCTATATCTATCTAAATAAAAGCGAAATATCAGTCATTCCCTCTCCTAGAGAGGAGGCCTGAGTCCCAGCAGTGGGAACATTAAAAGGCTGATGCAATGCATCACTGCACACATACTGATTAATCACGAAACTCAGAGAAACTGTAACAGCTACAAATTTAAAATTTGTTCGTTAGGTTCCTTATAGGGTGTAGACATCCGCTAAGAACGGATTTTACGAAACTCCACCTCTAGTAGGTAAAACGGGGATAGGAGTTTGTATGGAGAAATGGACTGTTACGCGGGCGAAGCCGCTGACAGAAGCTAGTAAATAATAAAAGTCTGACACTCTCCCAACCAGGAAAAGTTCCTCCTCCACCATGACCGGAGAAAGTTATTTGGCTATTTCGAATCCCAAAAATAACTACAAAACTAAAAATTTAAAAAACCCCTGACAGTCCTTGTCATCAATATAATAAAACTAATAAAACTATAATATAATAGAACTAGGCAAGACGAATCTAATGAGCCCGATGGGTTTACTAGTAGGCATTCCAAAATTCCATCAGCCACCTCCCAGTTCTAGCATCAGGTCCTTGTCATCATGAGAAATGTATAGCACTGGTTAAGATGAATCTAATGAGCCCAAACTCGATAGGTTTACTATGTTAATAAGCAATCCAGTGTTCTTACTTTCGAGCTCCATCATCAGACCAGCTCAATGGCACCAGATTGTACACGGGTGTTTCAAATATTAGGTTACACATATATTTAAAATAAAGTCCCATTAAGTGTTTAAAAACCCTACCGCAGTTAACAAACGAGCTGGTGATCTTAAACACCTGGACAGATCTTCATAAATTGTAGGTAAGAACCATCTCGATTAAGCCAACATCAAACAAAAAAAATGCTTCAAAATCGGTTGATTCGTTTAGGCGCTACGATGCCACGGACAGACAGACAGGTCAAACTTATAACACCCCTCTTTTGCGTCGGGGGTTAAAAAAGATACTTACATGTTCTTTACTGCAATCTCGGTATCCTAATAACCTCTGTGCTTACTAATATATATTATTTTCTATCATCTGGTATAGTCCATGCGCTACAAAAAGTGTCAAATGACAGTTTGTTTATACCCTCACTATATACAATCGAGTATTTACTGATAAATCGAGTGGATTGCATGGCGTGTAGCGGCGCGGCCACAAACCGCAGCGGCTAGCTGTACGCGTGAGAACCGCTCGTTGCGTATGCGCAGCCTGCATCGCATGGTGATATGATAGCGTTTCCTCATCGTCCTTTATTGTTTTGATATGCTCGTACTTGTTTTCCTTGTCTTTCGGTCCTAAATATCCAATTCCCGGAGTCTTTGTTTCCTGATAGCTACAGCTTTGGGGATTTAAAGCAATAGTGAATAGGTTACTTCTAGGCAAGCGTGCTCCATCGTCGGCCATATCATTGCTTACCAATACGTAAGATGGTAGTCTAGCTTTCTCCTTAACACACCAAGGTTTTAACCTAGGACAGCGACTTGTAAGTCGATTTCTACTGGGCTTTCGGTGTATATTTTTTTGGTACCTATACCTGTTTCTGTTATTGTATCCTGAAGATACAGAGAGACAAATAAAGGTGAAAACATAAAAGACACTTATGAAGTAATTTCGACGAAATGGTTTTTGAAATGGCCCATTTTATTAAAATTTACGGTGAAATATTGAAATGTTATTATAATTTATAAGACCGTTAAATTCAAGTAACAACAGCAAACATTAAATACTTTATTTACAGTGCTAAATTCACATTTATGAGTTCTTCGAATTCTGTAAAGTGACATGTCGAAAATCATGTAATCGAAAAATTGGAAAAGTCAAACGAAAAGCAATAATAGTTTCCGAAATCACAATAACTTACGAATGTTACTGCGCAAAACGATCAACATCTTATCTGAATGCAATCCTTAGGTATTGAAAAGTCGCGTCAAATTGCAATATACGTGCCAAGAGACCATAATGTCGATACAAAATCAAAATTTCGATATCGAAAATCGACAACCCTGCTTTTATAAAATAAAATTCGGTATTAAAATTTCACCTGTCTCCGTCAGGAGGGGTAATGAGTAGGTATGTGTTCATATGGTATCGATATCCGAACCTGTTCTTGATTTTGCATCAATGAGTGGCTTCGGCGCGAGGAACAGTTCACTGCATCGCCACTGATTTCGAACGTAAATTTCTTTTGCATTAAACACGTTATTAAAAAGCAATGTAAGCACAGAGTAGTTTGGGACAGAGGTGGACGCAAAATCTTGACAACTTTGAGCTCCAAGAGTTTATTATTGCCTACTATTTCACCTGATGGGAAGCAATAATGTGGCCGACGATAGAGCACGCTTGCCTAGAAGTAACCTATTCACTCTTGACTTATAGACCCCTAAGTTGTTTAAGAGTTATTACGCAACGCAAAGCAACAGAACAATAAACACATACATTATGCGTACAGCTATGGAGTGGAATTCCTTGCCGGAGTCTGTGTTTCCCGATAGCTACAACCTAGGGGCCTCTAAGTCAAGAGTGATCAAGTTATTTTTCGGCAAGCGTTCTCCAGAGTCGATCACATCATCACTTACCATCAGGTGAGATAGTGATCAAGCGCAAGGCTATCAATAATAAAAAAAAACACTATATTCAAGAGTATTTCAGCATAGAGCTGCGGGATTCTTTCAAAGAATCACTGTGATCCTGGTATGACTAGATTTTAGTCAGAAAAAGTCTGGCACTTTTTCTTGGTCCACTTAGAGCGAACCAAAAAAACAAGTGTTTAAATTTTGACAGAACAAGTTTAACATTTAAGAATTTTTTTATGTTATACTGTTCTAAATCTCCTACACTTACAAACAGCATTAAAAATCATCTTTGAAACTGCAGCACTGCAGTACTCTTCTCTAAATCAAGCTGTATCTGTGCCCGCCTACTCTGATGCCCTTAGGAGGATCTCATTTGATCTGGAGCGCGTCTTGTACTTTTTGCAGACCCTCGTGCATGTTTCGGCAGTCACTTACAGCGGGGGTCGGGCCGGCACTGCAACGAAGATACACTACGTGTAGAAGTGATATGTTACTTTGGGACTTGATGTTGAAGGAAGGGTTGAAAAGCTGCCACATATTGTTTTACATTATTGAGCGATTTTCAAAAAAAAAATACTATTGAAGGTAGCTGATGCTATCGGCTTCACTCCCATAGCATGGTATTGCATTGGCCTTAAAATGTTCTCAATGCTGGGACTCAGGCCTCCTCACTCGCATGATTGTGAACAATTATCCCAGAGGAAAACGCTCCCAGATAAAGTATCCTATGTTTTATTCCAGGACATAGTCTACTCAAAAATGGCTAAATAATACATCAACAACACAACAATAAACAACCAACAACAATCAAGGTTATCAATATAGCCCGAAGAATCTTCAAACTTAAGTGGTAGTGAGCCGGCCAAATTGCTCGCAAAACAGATCGATGGGCCGAAAGCTTCTGGAGTGGCAACCACGTACTAGAAGAGGCAGGAAAGGCTCCCACAAGATGAGCCAATGACCTGGTAAGGGTCGCTTGAATCCAATGGATGCGAGACGCACAGGTCCGGTAGTTGTGGCCACACCTTAGAAGAGGCGTATTTCTGTTGGCATCTTTGATTATTATGTTGTTTTTCCTTCTACGTTCCTAGCACGGTCATGCTATGATCATAGTATGGTGTGTTACAACGGGCAGGCAAGCTGCTACATCTATAGCAATTTCTGCTGATATAATTTAAAACAACAGTTCAAGCAGACACATCCAGTCCCCCAGTTCCGTGTGGCCACCACCTACATTATACACTTCGCAATTTTGTGGTGCACGTAATTGCATAGCGTTTTCGACTCAAATTTTTATGTTAAGTAGTTAATGTTTTCTTAAAATAATGAGTAGTTCGTCGTAATTGGACGGCGGGCTCGGCGGCGCGGGCGAACGGGAAATCGGTCGATTTTTATCGCCAAGCTTACGCTTTGGTATGTTGGTTCTTTAGGTACTGTATACGTTGTTTTTTCCAGAAATCTGTAGTTCAATAGTGCAGTCTTTGAATGTTATATCTTTCAACCTACACGACAAAATATCGTGGTGGGGTTTTATTCAGTAAAAGTCTGACACCCCCCTCTCTGCACTCGGGAGAAATTATTCGATACTTTCCACCTCAAAAAAATAATTCGTGTCAAGTTCCTGCTGGGGTCAAGGGCCGTTTTCTGAAAACCTTCTTTTCAGAAAACGGCCCTCAGCCCCAGTATGATAGGCAACAAAGGAACGGGGTAGGTTTTTAGTCAGTAAGAGTCTGACACTATTTCCAGCCTCCGCCCAAGGGTGGGATCTGTCATTGGATGATTTTACCTACTATTAAAAAAAGAATACGTTTCAAGTTGTATATTGATATTTACGAAATTATGGTCATCAAAATACCACAAAACCATTCACACCCGTCCACAGACCTATCAATTCGTCAAACTTTATTGAATGGATATTTCATGAAAGTCATTCAATAGTAGGTATTATTACATACTACATTATAAATACGTGTAAAACTTAAGAAAATTTCTAATTTCGTGGAGGCTACCCTAGAGCCATACACCTTCATAATTGTTCATAATAATCAATTACCTATATATGAAGGTAATCTAGAATTATCATACGAAAACCGAGTTACTTCGTATAGTCAACTTCTCCACCAACGAAGGTGGTCTGACAAGTTCCCGAGCTTAACGCGTCAATAAAAGCTAGTGAATATAGTTTTTTGACAGTCGCTAGTCATTTGAGTCGATGTGAGATGCAGAAAAAGAAAACCCTCTTTCACCAAGAGTACGCACCATCTCACACTTCAGCGGTTGCCATGGCGAAAATCCACGAATAACAGTTTCAACTGCTTGACCATCCGGCACCCACTCCGCACCGCTTCGCCTCCTTAAAGAAAGAAAAACAGTTTATTTACACGGAATGACGCAACTAAAAACTAGACAAACATAACATTTGCGAACAGAACATTTGAGAAAGATATGCGTCGGCTAGTACTCTTTATGGACTTCTATGGGTATGAGCACAGTACATCAACTTACAACCGAGGCGATCCGGTGAACTACGGAGTGGATGTAATGAGCTCATGCCCATATAAGTCCATAAAGAATACTAGCAGCAGGAGGCGAGCCGGTGCGGAGTGGGTGCCGGGTGGCTCTAATGAGCTGTGAACTTAACTCACCAGTACCTCTACCATGAGTTTTAAGCAATAGTATTCGTCGCTACTCGATATCGACGCCGTAAATATTTTGAATGGCAAATTTTGGTTCTACAAGTGACCGCTAGAGGCGCTGCAAAATTTGCCATACAAAATATTTACGGCGTCGATATCGAGTAGCGACGAATACTATTGCTTAAAACTCATGGTAGAGGTACTGGTCCCGCTCCAAGCGACTGTTTTTTGTTCTCTCATTTAAAAATTGCGTTTGGAAGACGGAGATTGTCGTCAAATGCAAACACTTTCGTGAATAATTATTTTGCATAGAAAAAGGCCGACTACTATTTGGACGGGTTAGAGAGATGGGAGCATCGCTGGGAGAAGTGTAGTCCATCATCATCATTATTTCCCACAGCCACTTAAGTTTGGTGATTCTTCGGGTTTTGTCGGCGTCGTTCGTTCTCCTGCGGATATCTTCATTCCTGATGAGATCATGCACGGAAACTCCGAAACACCCTTTCCAATGCACTTTGGGTGATTTTGTTTTTTGATGCCCTTGAGGCCCATGGTAAGCGACCACATTTTAGTACCATATGTCATCACTGGCAACACGCACTGGTCATAGACTGTCTTCTTGAGACACTATGGTATGTTGGATGAAGAGAAAAGTGTACAGTTATAAGGAGACTGGGTTCTGCCAGCGGTTTCGCTTGTGTGAAAGAACGGTTTCTCCATTCGAACTTCCAACCCCCGTTTTACCCCCTTAGGGATGAAGTTTCGTAAAATCCGTTCTTAGCGGATGTCTACACCCTATAAGGAACCTACCTGGCAAATTTTAAGTTTGTATGTGTTATAGTTTCTGAGATTTCGTGAATAATCAGTGAGTGGTATTTAGCTTTTATTTAGATTTAATTTAAATTCATGTAGCGAAAGAAACATTGCTATTGCCTGAACAGAAGATAGGTGATAGACGACTTCCAGAATCGCAGTGGACCAGCATGAGGAAACTCCAATCAGAAGAACCATCCGACCTAGCAACCCAGAACAGCTGTCCTAGCGCCCCAAAATCAGGAGAACACACTCCATATAAAATGATATTATAATAATATTCCACAACTATCACACATCTAGTCACAAGCTAAGCAGAGCTTGTGTTATGATTACCAGACAACTGATAAACATACTTATATATTTCTAAATACATAATATTATGGATAAATTGCACCCAGACACAGAACAAATGATCGTGCTCATCACACAAACATTTGTTCTTGGTGGCAATCAAACCCACGACTTCTGCCATAGCATTCAGGGCCATTGACCACTAGACCACCATTGTTTGTTTATTTCGCTTTTTTAAATAAGATAATATAGAAAAATAAATTGTAAGAAAAAATTTCTAGTATCTTTGTTAGGTCGAAATCTTTTCAAACCACCTGTGTAAATTACTCACAATCGAACTAATAACAAGTAAAGTAAATTTCTTCCGCTCAATCAACAGGTTATCGATAATCTGACAAAAACCACTCGATCGACCTTAATGTATTTCTTGTGATATTTAAAACACTAATTAATATAGCAAATAAATCTCCTTAATCGAGTCGAAAAAGTCGATTCAGACAGCTTTGTCCGATTACAGACTGAACTGGAATGCGAATCGTTTTACTTTTTTTTTCAATTAGCACAGGTCGTTGGCAAATAAGAAACTCTTTTTTAAGGCGTTTGTTTTATCAAATGATTATTAAGTTGTTTATTTTTAAAACAGATGTTGGATATTTTTCTTCATCTAATGACTTCTCCCGCTCTAGGGTGGAGCACGAGGTCAGAGTGTTAGTGACAAAAACAGCCTGACAGGTTTTAGAAACACGATTTTCCTTTTTAGAAATTCGCCGTGGCCCTGGCGGGTAAGCCTTTACGACTTTGCTGATATCTTTGAGGCGCGTGTGGGACACTACGCGCCGTCAACGACTCGTGCTCGGTCCGGACAGCTATGCGACGGCCAAACGGCGAGCTATCCATTGCTTGTCGTACGCAAGTTCGCATCTATGGTGGTTAAGTATCGCCCTGCGAAAATGTTGGGATTTTATTGAATGTTTTTGTTCAAGAGAAATTAGAATTAGTACTTTGATTATAGAAAAGAGAAAATTAAAAGGAATGAGTTTTCAATGCTGGTCAATTACACTATACAACAAAAAAATAAAAATAAAATACGTCCATCACCTTATCTTTCTAGAACAAAGGATAAAAAGAACCCTTCTAGGAATCACATCGTTGTTCGTCTATCTGTTATGACCCTTTCTCACGAATGAATGGAAGTATTAAGCTGAAATTAATCTCAAATATTTAAAAACCAATATCCGAAGAATGTGAGATGCACAGGACTGGTCGTTATGGCGACTCTTGGGAGAGGCCTATGGCCAACAGTGGGCGTCTTGCGACTGAAATGATGGTGATGATGAGTGTCAAATTCTGAAGCCAATTCCTTAAAGCTATGAACAAATTAAACTTCTGAATCAAGGCAATCAACAGATTTCGATCGACGTTCGACCCATATTTTTGACAGTCGCAAATAATTTAAAACCTAAGTGCTTTTAATCCAAAGCGTGGCTGCAGGCGTCGCGCGGCATATTTTTTTTTGTCGGTGGTAAAATCATCCATTGACATCTCCACGCCCTTGGGCGGGAGATAATGACTTTTACTGACTAAATCCTCACTCCTGTTCCTTCAGTACCTTTCATACCGAGGTCAAATCTTCCTTTCAGAAATCAATCCTTAGCCTCAGTAAGCTTTGAACCTGCTGAGCTTCTACGGTTTGCTGACAACTCCTTGAGGCGCGTGGAATAAAACGCCCCGTCGACGACTTGGGCGCGATTCTTACGGTTACCAGACGGTGAGCTACCCATTGCTCGCTGTCCGCAAGCCCACGGTGGCCGAAAATCGGGATCGGAGTTCCGGCGGCGGCTGAGACGTGGGGCCGTTGCCTCATGCATGCGGTCTCCTCCTTTGCTAGCATTTTCGGGTAATTTGAAGGCGCCCAAAGAGGCGTTCGCCAGACTTTGTAAAAAAATCAGCATTGTTTTTAGTGTCATTTTAAGTAGATTTTTTAGAAACTAACTGTCGCTTGCGTTTTTCAAATTGAAATGTTAAAATCATGATCTTTTACCCTTTTCCCAACTAGCTTGAATAATAACTATTCAAGATTTTTGTTTTTGCGAGGCCCTTTTAAAAAACAAACTTTATTATTTTTTGTAACTTTCAAATAATTCCGTGACGTGATCTCGTCGACACGTTTGAAGTC
The DNA here is from genome assembly GCA_958295575.1 of Leucania comma. NCBI lineage: Eukaryota > Metazoa > Arthropoda > Insecta > Lepidoptera > Noctuidae > Leucania > Leucania comma. Next base: position 20,634,020 of record OY282478.1, on the reverse strand, counting down.
GTAAGTTAGGGTCAGACTCGCGATTTTTTTTATCGACCCATCTAATTTGAATACTATCTCTCTGCGGTTAGATATTTTTTTATGCACATTGGCGGAATTCGAGAGGGGACACTGAGTGTGTTGTCATCTGTGTAATCTGTGCCGGTCCTCCAAGGCGCTACCAACACTGATCTGTTCAGTCTGTCGGTGGCGTCTCTGATTGCGGCTATATTGCGACTACATTTGTTACATTGGGTACGCCTGTTAAAGCAATTGTATGTGTTAATAGATAAATAAATAAATAAATTTTATATCTTGTTTTCCAGAAGTCCATTTTAACAAAATATTTTTTCATGGTGTTCTCTTTTGTATTCGTGGATTTCCAGGGGTTAAAAAAAGTTCAAAATGAGTAGAACCTGGCCATCAAGATTTGCTTTCCGAGGCACGGTATGTCAGTAATGTAATAGATCAACTTAGAAATATACATGTGAATTGATAATGTTAAGATATTTTTTTTTTCTTTTTATTAGTGGCCTCAGGTATAGCTCATTAATATTGCCTACACTTAACATGTGATCCAAATAATGTAGCACAGACTACTGCCTACATGCCAACCCACATTAAGTATATTATGTGCTGCTTATTATTACAATTATCAATGTCCTCCCATGAACCTCAACGTATAAATCATTGACTCCTAATCTGATTAAAAATAACTTGTTACGTAAGTAAAAGATTTTTAAATCAAGTATTTACAGAAGTCGCTAACCTCTAGAAAAAGTGGCATTCGAACATCGAATTTTGAGATTACCATTATGATTATTTTTCTTTTTCTTTTTCGTTTTCTTTTTCTTTTTCTTTTTCTTTTTATTTTTCTTTTTCTTTTTCTTTTTCTTTTTCTTTTTCTTTTTCTTTTTCTTTTTCTTTTTCTTTTTCTTTTTCTTTTTCTTTTTCTTTTTCTTTTTCTTTTTCTTTTTCTTTTTCTTTTTCTTTTTCTTTTTCTTTTTCTTTTTCTTTTTCTTTTTCTTTTTCTTTTTCTTTTTCTTTTTCTTTTTCTTTTTCTTTTTCTTTTTCTTTTTCTTTTTCTTTTTCTTTTTCTTTTCTTTTTCATTTTCTTTTTTTTTCTTTTTCTTTTTCTTTTCCTTTTTTTCTGTTCTTTGTTTTTTTTTTTTATCTTTTTTTATTTTTTTAATTTTCTTGTTTTTATTCTTTTTCATTCTTTATTATTTTTCTTTAATTAGTTGACGAGGCCCGTACACACGCATGACGTGTGGTCTCCTTGATTCCTGCTATAATGAATAAGCTATAAAACATAAAAGCAAATCCACATAATAAGCTTTTTTAGGTGTGTCAAAATATTGGAGGAAATGCCCTTTCCGTGTTTCGTTTTAATTCGAGGGGCAATAACTGGCAACCACTAGGGTATTGCCTCGGATAATTGCCTGCCATCAAAAGTACCGTATACAGTTTCATTTCCTTCATTTTCAAGTAATTTGCACTTACATACTTCCACAAAAGTGTCGATTAAGCAATTTAAAATTCAATTATGCTGATTTTTATAATACAAAAATGGCTCGTAATTTACATGTCAGATGTCAATCATTTGTCGAATTTATAGTTTTCATGTTAATTATCTGGTTTACGTGGGAAGTAGTATAAATCTACACATAAACATGCATATAAATAATATTAAAGTGTCTGTTTGTAACATCAAAATATTTTATTACTATTATTTCATACGATACCATGAAAAGAATAAAAGAAAATATGTTTATTTTGCCCAAATAGATGCACAAAATATAATAAACCTCCAGCCATGTGTGAACCGGGCATTACTGTGTTGCACCATAGACAATAGGCAGAACACAGTTGCCTTGGTCTGAGTTGAAAGTTATTTCTTGTCTATGGCACCTGGCTTAGACCGACACAACATGGCGACATGCGATAAAAAAATCAGCGAAAACAACAAAAAAAAATCAAAACAGCGTGTAAAATATATAGAAATTGATAAAAGAAAACAAATACAATCTAAATAAATTCAAGTTGTGAAACCCAAAATGATATTTTTTTTGTCTGTCTGTTTATTTCGGCTACTCTTTGAAACGACTGGGCCAATTTTGACAAGGCGTTCACTAGTAGATAACTGATGTTATAAGAAGTAATTTAGGCTTAGTTTTATTTCAGAAAAAGAATTAGAGTTCCGCGTCAAGAAACTTTTTAAAATATGAAAAAATGATACTGCGTTGTTTTATAAATCTAACGCGAACAAAATCACGGGCAAGAGCTAGTATTGAAATATTCATCATCAAGTCTTCTTTGTCAATTATCCAATGAATTATTATAAACTTTTACTCATGCTTTCACGCTTTCACTTTTGAAGGAATCTTAAACATGAAGTTACCAATAAATAATAACTGGTAAATGACAAACTTGTACATAATAACGGAATGCACGGTTGGCGCAGTGGTTGAGCGATTGACAGCTACGCTGCGGGTCGTAGGTTCGATACCCGCACGGCACAAATATTTGTGGAGCCTACAGATAAGTTTTCGGCGAGCAATGAGCCCTGCCCACTGCCATTGTGTTTGGCGATTCTTCAGTTTAAGTCGGTGACTTTGGTTCTCTTACGGATAGCGTCACTCCTGCCCACATAGCCAAGTCACAATCGTTTCATTACGCGCGAACGCTTGGAGTTGGCTACGCCCCCAATTTCTTTATTGTATCGACATCTTAACGCTCAGTCACGTGGTCAGAACAAAGGTATTGGGGGCGTGGCCAACTCCAAGCGTTCACGCTTAACGAAACGACCGTAATTTAGCTAGGGGGGCTGATCAGTTTACCTATACTTAAAGGTAATTTAAATTGCCAATACACAAACTACCATAAATAACATTAAATAAGAAAGTGAGATTAGGTTTGGATGCCGCACATAGCACGCCATTGCGTCAAGAGGGGCCTCAGCAGAATGATAATGATATTATAATTGGTAGATTTGAATAGGAATGCGTAATCGATGGTCATCATCACGAAATTCTCTGGTTTTCCTCTATAGCTGTTACCAAGATAGGCATCATTATTTGCCTGCACCTTTGAGTCTAATATACTCGTAGTTATCTAAAAACTATATGAATAAATAATCTAAGAAATGTTGGGGATGAGATGAATAATACTCAAACCAACTTGTTGATAATTATAATATATTAATAAATGTTTAAATGATACGGCACTTTGTACAAATATGGTGGACGGTCGCGACATTTATAACGCGTGTACTCGCCGTCCTGTCACGGTCGCCAACTTACTTGCTTTTTTTTAGTGGCAAAATCATCCAGTGACATCTTCACGTCTTTGGGCGGGGCGGGAGATAATATCAAACTTTGATGACGAATAACTCACTCCTGTTCCTTCTTTGCCTTAGTTCCAGGACCCCGGGTTACACTTTCACATTTCCCATGGCCCCAGTAGGCTTCGACCCAGCTAGGCCCCTGCGGTTTGCTGATATCTCCTTGAGGCGCGCGTGGAACGATATGCGCCGTCGAGGACTTGGGCTCGGTCCGAACGGTTACCGAACGGCGACTTACCTATTGCTCGCCGTCCGCAAGCCCGCGATGGTTAATATAGTTATTTAAAAACTATATTTATAATCTACTAGCTACGTCCAGCGGCATCGCCCGCGTGAAAATAAAAATTATCCCATGTGATCATACTCCCGGGACAAAAAGTACCTATCTATGTACTTTATCAAGATATGGTCTACCCGTGTGCCAAATTTCATCCAAACCTGTGCAGCCGTTTGAATTTGAAGAAGTAACAAACATAATATATTAAACACATAAACTCGCCTTTATAATATTAGTATGCTCAAACACCGTTAGTTTATAATAAATCGTGTAAAATTGTGAATTTTCAATAAGATATACCTACCTTGTAAATTATCGAATAGGTAAAACTGTAGTTTTTTTTTTTATGGTTGGTAAAATCATCCAATGACAAATCCCGCCCTTGGGCGGAGCGGGAAGTAGTGTCAGACTCTTACTGACTAAAAACCTACCCCGTTCCTTCGTAGCCTATCGTGCCGGGGCCGAGCACTCCTTTCGGAAATAAACCCATGACCCCAGTAGGCTTCGACCCTGCCTGCCTGCAGTTAGCAGGCTGGGCCTCTTCGGTGTGCTGACAGCTCTTTGAGGCGCGCGAGAACAGAACGCGCCGTCGACGACTTGGGCTCGGTCCGGTCGGTTACCGGACGATCGGATAGCGTGCTACCCATTGCACGCCGTCCGCAAGCCCGCGCCTACGGTGGCCGGAAATCGGGATCGGAATCCCGGCGGCGGCTGGGGCGAGCGCCCCGTTGCCTCTGCCTGATGCGGTCGGCCTCCTCCTTTGCTAGCATTACTGCTTCGCAGAAGGAGGCGACCGCCTGCCATCCCTCCTCACTACGGACCATGGCCTGAACCAAGGCCCGGCGAGAGAGATCGCTGCCGCCGATCGCCCCCACGAGGACACGGCGATGCTCCGCGCAGGCGGGGCACACCTCTACAGTGTGCTCCACCGTGTCCTCCGGATGTTCCGCACAGTGGCGACACCCGGGCGAATCTTCCGCACGAATCCGGAACAGGTACTTAGCGAACTTTCCGTGTTCGGTAAGCACCTGCGTCGTGCGGAAGTTGAGAACGCCGTGAGGTCTTTCCAGCCACGTCTCAAGGATGGGCCTTATCGCCCCAATTGTGGCGCGCCCGGTAAAACTGTAGTAATTTTTTTATGGTTGTAAATAATCAACTGCTGAACTTGTCTCGCTCGCCGTCTGAGTGGAGTGTCAGACTTATACTAACTAAAACCTACACGTGTTGCTACAGTTGCCCTTTCTATTTTAGGACCACTGTAACTGATTCCAACAAACCCTGAGCTCTATATTGAAGTACCCTAGAATAAGGACTATGCTGGAATAATTTTATGCTTTCACTTTTGTCATGACACACGAAGAATCGGGCTGACGAAACGGTTAAGCTGAAGCCATTTATCAAACGTGGCCATTTTGGTTCACAGGTGGTCACTGCCCTTTCTTTGACATAATCCCCTAATCGTCACTTACGACACCCACCGGCTAGGAGCGACGACAACTGTCTGAAACTCATGGCTATGAATAAAGCTCTTTTTCTATTCCAAGAAACAGAAACATATCTATTCATAGTCAAGACCACCATGATGTGAGATAAAAACTTTTTACAGCGTACCAAAGAGAATAGAATCTCATTAATCTATGTATGACGTCATTCTAAATTCAAAATTACTGTTTATTAACGGCCAGTTTTTTTGTTTAATATTTAACTGTAACGCATAACTATTCACTTTGACAGATTGGCGACGAACGCCCCAAGCTAAACGTGAGCGTAGACACGTGAGTAAGACGAAATTCATTGTGTCGTTAACGTAGCCCTTCCGTCTAGAAAAATAAGCTCTATTACCCCTTGATTTATCTGAAAAACTATCTTGGTCGAACTTTCCAGTTGACAGAGGTCTTTAATTTCGATGGATGGTAAAAGGGATGGGGTTCAAGTAAGTCTGGTGATGGTAAGTGATAATGTTCGCCCATCCCTAAATCGGATGTTCTTAATCACGTTGGTTTTGTTTTACGATCGGTCGTGAACTGTCGCGACTTGCGACTAATCGCATTGTACAAGTTTCTCAGTGACTGTGGGTGTGTGATTATATTTATATATTATTACGGTAGAATAGAATATAATAGAAATAGTAATGTAACTTGTACAAAAACTTAAATCTATGCGTACAATGGCGGTCTTATCGCTGACAGCGATATCTGATAAACACTAAGGTATTGTCTTAGAAGGAAATATTTGAAAATAAAAGAAATTAAAATAAAAAATATTTTTTTTTTGTTTCCTTTGAGAATCCTTTGTAATAATCAGAGAAGGGTATTACAGAAAAAAATATTAAAGTATAGGTACAATAAAAGAGAACAAAAAAGGCGTATAAAAATAAAAGATATTCTAAGAAAAGGAAAGAAGTTATTTTCTACTATCATCATCCATTCATCATCGAACCACCAGTAGTAGGGCGATGCGTCACCATACGCACAAATCGTTTTGGGAACAATTCATTCATAGTACAAGCAAATTCATAAACCTAGGGATTGGAATTCCCCGCAGGGTCGGTGTTTTCTGATAGCTACTACCTAGAAGGTCTTTAATTCTAGAGTGAATAGGTATTAGACAAGTGCGCTCCATCGTCAACTACATCATCGCTTACCATTATGGTAGCCACACACGTTACAGTATACTTGCGCAAGTTAAGACTTGCACAAGTATACTGAAACGTGTGTTGGAAGATACTTGCGCAAGTATACTGAAACGTGTGTGGCTACCATTAGGTGAGACAGTGGTCATTTACGCGAGCCTGACATTAATATTAGGTTAACATTATTTATTTATTTTTAGACACATTATTTACACCATTATTTATTTATTTTTACACAAAAACTACAGAGGCGGACTTGTTCATGTAGTTTAAATAAATACTAAATATTTAAAAATCATTTTTTTTTCTTTTTTTCTCTTTGCCCTTTTTTGTTTGTTTTTTTTTTTTTTTTGTTGTATTGGGAAGAAAGGTTTCGCAATGTCTGTGTGAGTAAGCATTAAATGATATATTGTAACGCATTCGTCGAGTTATCAGTTCACATTATCAGCATTGGCAATCAACCTACTGTTTTCTGTCAGCCTTAGCTCAACAATCAATGCAACAACGAGCCACAACTTAAGAAATACTAAAACAATATCTCATTAAGTGCCAAAGTACAGGATCTAGTACATTAAACACTAAGTGGGCTTATGAAACACTAAGATACCAAAACTGTCAGCATCGAGAGTTGATGTCGACAACGAAACAAGGCGACGTGGTCGACTGGCTTAGACTGATTGAGGTCCTAAGTGAACCTGGACACCATACAAGGCTGAAACAGAAGGTTAACTTTGACCAAAAATACCATCTCGTCAATATTGCTCAATCCTGAGTCCGTATGTTGGTCAGCAAGCTGTATTTCATGAATCGTAAAAGTAAGAAAGGTCAAGGGCGATGGGGTCGAATAGTTCTGGAGGGGCGACCGTGCACCGGAAGACGCAGCATTGGAAGGCCTCCCACACACCTGGTGAGAGTCGTGGGAATGCGATGGATGCGAGACGCACAGGACCGTTCGTTGTGGCGACAATTGGGGAGGCCTATGTCCAACAGTGGACGTCTTTCGGCTGTTATGATGAGGATGATGAAAAGTAAGAGTGTGTTTTGATTGCTGCAATTGAAGAGACATAAGTACTTACAAAAAACATCAATTTTGCAGTTGGCACAATACCCAAGCAAGTTTAAGTCGCATTTGTCCCATTTTTACAAGGTTTCACCTGTCCCGATGTTTGTCTGTGATCAAATCTTGTAAATTAAATTTGATCCACTTCCCAGTTACGTATAGAACGGTTAATGCATGTGTAAATCAGATGACAATGCAAAATTATTATGACGTGGAGTTGATCTGATGATGAAACCGGAAGATGGTCATAGGAACTCGGTAATTAAACGACACAACCCCATCGAGTTTGGGCTCGTGTGACTCGTCTTGATGAGTATTTTTGTGCTAGTAGATGGTTATTAGGGTCTGATAATGGAACTGGAAGATGGCCATAGAAACTTGACAATAAACGCAATAAGATAATCCAATCGTGTTTGAACTTTTCGGAATAGTCTGGATGTGTATTAACTATATATACTAAAAATATTTTAATTAAAAACTTTTAATAGACTGTTAAATTGGTAACCTGAAATGACATGACGGGGTCACGGCATACCACGAGGGAGATGACGGGATAACTTAGAAAATCTTAAGAATTGTCAGAAAGTGGTTCAGAGCCGAGAACAATTGAATGAATGGAGGGAGGCCTTAGCTCGTCAGTGAAACAGCATGGGTTGGATATAATGCTAAGCTTTAGAAATCTGATCCTGCCTAATACACAGCTCTTGGAAGAGCCCCAATAAAACATACCAAAGGATGTCGATTAAATAGATTTTCTAAAATTTTATAAACTGTCAAATGAACAACGATCTCTTTGTCAAAAGTTTACTTGTTTATAACGTAGTTAGCCTTCTGCCTCTACCCACCAGTTAAATTTTATTCGTTATCGGTTCATAGTTCGTTGAAGAATAATTGCGTTAGTTACCAGGTTACCAACCAACACCGGCCTAACGAGGCAATGGCGGACTTCAGCCTTGTTACTACATCATTGTTACATTTATTGAGAGTGACTGCGGAGGTAAAGCCCTCACAACGTACCAGGATCTTTGCACGACTGTATAGTACGTACAAATAAGTTAAACTAAAATGGCCGTCTTTGCTGTGGATACGCGCAGCCCCCCGCTATGCCGCACTTCGATTGAGACCCAAAAATCTGTTCGCCATTTTAGTTCAATTTATATGCCGCGTATTAGAATTACTAGTTATGTGTCAACGGGAGTTTTAAAATAAACCGAAATCAGACGTGGAGTCGGTCTACGAGAGATCTACACTTTGGAATGTGGAATTAGAATTAATTTTCTAACCGACTGACTTTTTTTTATATGTTCCTGTAAATGATTTATTTGAAATAAATGCTTTGATTGACAGATAAGTTTTATCACTTTCCGGTATGTACAGTTACGAGCTATAAGGTGTTTCATTGTAACATTTTCAATTTAAAAATAAATACCAAACTTCTGTTATTAAAAAATACAATGTGTAGATACGACAATTGGTTCCAAATCACTGATTTGATGGTTCGGCAATTAAGGCCAGGTTCTACTCCTTTTGAACTTTTTGAACCTCTGTAAATTCACAAATATAAAAAAAGAACAGAGTGAAAAATTATTTGATTAAAATTGACCATATGGCCGCAAGCGCTCGGCAAAAATAAAGACGTGACATAAATTAGTCGGCTCGATAAAAAAAAATCCCGAATCTGACCATAACTTACGACTTCAATCGTGTATGTCTACGATATTATGTCACGGAAATATTTTTTAAAAGGGCCTCGCAAAAACCAAAGTCTTGAATAGGTAGTTATTGTTTTTTTTTTAATAAAAATAAAACCGCCGTTTCAGGGCCGCGAAGTCGATATAGACCCGGGTGGAGTTCATACAAAATACTCAGTGACTGCAACCGGCTCTAACTGTTTGTCGTACACTTATTTCTTGAATAATACGATAGCATCTTATTAAAAGAAAACATGGCTATTTAACACATAGACACAGACTTCTATCTTATTGCTCGTGAAAAGTTCTGAAGTTTTAAAACTTTTCCGTAACTATCAAACCACTATAAATACTCCGTCACGTGGTTAAGCACCCGTTGCCCGTAGGTCGGCCGTCGGTGCGTGAGGTAGCAACCATAGAAAGTGGTCAACGTATTCATGTCAGTTGCCAATTGGCATCAGTCCGCCTATTTCTTAGAAATGGCAACACCGTGACGTCATCTTTATTACCTAGTATGGTGCTAGGATTGTCAGAAGTTTACCTATTATTGTGTGATGATGGGAGCTACAAACTAGGGTTTATTTTTGGAAATTCTTACGTATTTACACATAGTCCCTTACTGCGTCTGTCTGAATGAACGCGTTAAACTCAAAAACGAATGCATGGATTTTCGATTACATTTCACCAATAGACGTTGTGATTCATGAGGAAGGTGAGAAAAGGCCGATAATTTCAATTATTCCTAACACCATTGGTCTAGATTGCATCACTGCTTAGAGTGCTTACCTACCATCAGGTAAGATTGCAGTCAAACACAGTTTATATCATTAAGAAAAAACTCACGTGCGAAATCGTAGTAGTGGATATTTGATATATATGTGTTAGTCTTGAAAAGATAGATTTTTATTTAGACGGTTTTTTTAATTAATATTCTTAGGGGACCTTTAGATCTTACAGAGAAAATAGACAATTAATAAAGTCAGAAAAGGCTGGGTACATTTGCGTTAAATCTATTTGTACCTACTACATTACGCATTTCAAAGCTCAGGGTTTTACTGACTAAAAACTTCGAATTCCAAGGATGTAGTATTTTTTTGTGGGTAAAAATCATCCAATTACATCTCCCGCCCTTGGGTGGAGCGGGAGATAGTGTCAGACTTACTGACTAAAACCATACCTATGTTCCTTCTTTACGCTTTGCGTTCTATGACCACGAGTGCTATATTACAGAGACGCGTTGCGCAGCGCGTTGGGCGGTCCGTCGTACATTGCTAATTATAATTATGTTTGTATTTGCGCGTGCAATGACGCGGACTGCTGCTGCAATGTACACAAGGCCTTACCCTTTCGGAAGTAAACCTATGGCCGGCTCAACGCAGTAAACCTTGCTTAAGAGCGCCCAACCTGAGGTATAAAAATTTATACAACCGCTCTTACGTGATTATGATGTTATTACACATATTTCTTCAGATATTTTGGATACACAGATAGCTTGTGGATATTCAGAAATCAGAAATCAGAAGCGTTTATTTGAAATAGACCAATTACAGGCACTTTTGAATTGTCAAAATGTCGGTCAGTCCAAAAAAAAAAAGTGAAGCTAAATTGCACGTTCCAAAGCGTAGATCTCTATGGAGAAGAACGTGCAGGAAACTCCATGGATACTCTTTTAAATCATATTATTAGTTACATAATTCTTGGTTACATATTTCATGTCGCTTCTATTATGTGAGCACAATGTAGATAAATAATGAAAGAAAATACTAAATTTAAACAGAAATTGAAATAAGCCACTGGCAGCTAAGAGATGACCAGTCTCAACTGACGGCGCCCGTCTCATCTGGGCTTCTATAGAAATCAAAACATATATTTGTGTAAAACTAATCCAGTAAAGACCTCTGAAAATAAGATATTTTACGTAATGTACTTATATATTAAAAATATAAAAAAGTACTTCTATAGAAGCCTTGCACATTTAATCTAGATTCTAAATGATGACAATTTTCCTCAAAAACTTTTAACGATTAAAAATAAACAAGTTCTGTGAAATACTCGAGTAAATCACGGAATTACCGAATGCCAACAGAGTTTTCAGGCGTTATCTCTCTTTTATCGCGTTGCCTCTCCATCAAATATCGCGTTGGATTGCTTTATATAAAGCGACAAGCTTTTAAAACATGTTTGACGTTGACGTTAGGCGAGTGAGGAAAGGGCCTCCTTAACCTTGTTCGAAGGTTGTTATTCCTCACCCACGGGTCATTGACCCTCTATAATTAATCACCATCTCACTTAATCACCAGTGTTGAGTTAATTATTCAATATATCACCAGTAAAAACTCAATTTGAGCTCGGCGTGGGATCGTTTATCAATTTTTTTTTGATACGCCCTTTCGAACTTATTGATTATATTTTTGTTATTGTTTAGATATACTTTTGTTTTGTTTACTTTGTGACTTGACCTCAGGAAGTTAGATTAGATAGCAATAAATATGCCGCGGTCATCCCGTCCGATTATAATTTAGATGTCTTCAAGGCTAGAGTGAATAGGCTGTTAATAAACTAGCGCCCTTTAACATCAACGATTGCATCACTGCTAACCATCAGGTGGGATTGAAACTCGATGGGTTCCAAAGTTCCATCAGCCACCTCCCAGTTCTAGCATCAGGTTCTTGTCATCATGAGAAATGTATAGCACTAGTTAAGGTGAATCTAATGAGCCCAAACTCGATAGGTTTACTACCTTCATAAGCACTCCAGGGTTCTTATCTTCGAGCTCCATCATCAGACCAGCTAAATGGCACCAGATTGTATACGAGTATTTCAAATATTAGGTCACACATATGTTTAAAATAAAGTAAACACCCATTAAGTGTTTAAAATCCCTACCGCAGTCAACAAACGAGCTGATGACCTTGAGTTGTTGCATAAATCTTCATAAATTGTAGCTAAGAACTATCTCGATTAAGCTAGCTTTCAAACAAAAAAAACCGCATCAACATCGGTCCATTAGTTTGGGCGCTACGATGCCACGGACAGACACACAGACAGACAGATCAAACTTATAACACCCCTCTTTTTCATCGGGGGTTAAAAATAAAAATAATGCTTTAAATAAGCTACTGTAGCGTCGGTAACTTGGACTCTGTTCCCGATACCGGTGGGCTACTACTTTTTGTATATTTTTTTTGTGTAATTTATATCTGTACACAATAAATTAAGGTAATAAATATAAATAATATTCTACAACTTCCACACATCGCTATCTAATCCCAAACTAAGCAGAGCTTGTGCTATGAGTATTAGACAACTGATAAACTTACTTATTTTTTTTTCTAAATACGAGTATACATAAATTACACTCGGACACAGAACAAATGATCGTGCTCATCACACAACCATTTGTCTTACGTCCCTGCTGGGCCCCTACGGTTTGCTGACATCTCTTTGAGGTTCACGTGGAACACTACAAGCTGTCGAAGACTTTGGCTTGGTCCGAACGATTATCGGACGGCCGGCCGGAGAGCTACCCATTGCTCGTAGTCCGCAAGACCGCGCCTACCGTGACTGGTAGTCGGGGTTGGGATCTCAGCAGCTGGGGTGTAAGGAAGTCTATTTCCTCACGCGTGCGGCCATCTGTTACGCTAGCATTACTGCTTCGCAGAAGGAGGCGACTGCCAGCCATTCCTCCTCGCTCTGGACCAAGGCCTGTACCAAAGCCCGCGCGCGAAAGTATATCATGATAATGAAAATCACTAGTTAGGGAAAACCTAGTAAGGTTTGTGATATAAAAATCTCTACTTTTAGATCCTCATTTATTTCGGTGGGAAATCTCCAAATAGTTCCTTCTGCTCTGGGTGGAATGAGAGGGAGTGTCAGACTTTTACTGAATAATACCTACGTATGTATCCTACCTACAGGTCATTGGACTCACTCAGCTGATGTTTACTTAAAGAAATTAATTACGTACATGCGTATATTAATTCGACTTTTAGGAAAAAAGAACTTTATGTGTTAATTTTATCTTTACGAATCGATAGTGTTTTATGGACTGCATCGAACCGGGACTTGTCATTGGATGATTTTACCTACCATAAAAAAACCCCCACGGGTTTAAAACGATCAAAATTTTGCCATGTATAAATAAAATACTTACTTGTATAGTAATTATCTAGTAACAATTTTCATAAATACAGAATTTAGTTTTAACGAGTATCTATAAACTAATTCAACATATTAAAACTATATTTTCTCTTATACAGACTCATACAGACGACGTGACAATTCTTGCTTCTTAATTGAAAAAAGATTGAAATGTCTCGACCCAGGAACAGTATGGCGACAACCCCGTTCTTAATAGCCTTTATGTATGCAAATAGGTGTTTCACGTTACACGATAATTATAGCTTTCACATACTTGTAAGTATATATGGACTAGTAAGGCGAACCGCCCATAGTTTCAACATACGACGACGTGATAACAAATACATTATTAAGTCTAGTTTTTGTAGTATCGTACCATGGTAGTCTTAGTAGGTACTCTTTGAGTAATTCGACAGATATTCGAGTGATTCGATATACATCGTTAAATTAAATAAAATAAAGGTAAAATTAAAAAATAAAGTACTTTTTTCTAAAACTCAGCTGAGCGTGTTCAACGACCTGTAGTGTGTAGGTAGTTAGAACTACCTACAGGTCATTGAACACGCTCAGTTGATGTTTAATTAAATTAATTAATTTCGTACATTCGTATATTATTTCGAGTTTTAGAAAAAAAGTAATTTATTTTTTAATTTTAACTTTACAAATCTATAGTGAAACATTTACCGGATCTACCCTCCACGGGATTAAAACGATCAAAATTTAGACGTGTATATTTGAGTGATTCGACTGATGTCGTAGATGGCCAATATTTGGTTCATACCTTAAATATTTATTTAATGAATCATTAATTTTGTTTGGAATTTTTATGTCTTCTTTAAAATCTATTGTTAATTTTGTAGCCAGTATTTTTTTTCGCCAAGATCTTCAGGTCAAACCAATTGTCCACAGCGGACATGACCATCTACTCAACGGAGGAACTTTTATAAGACCAATGACGACAGCTTTCCTCCGTGACTGAGGAAATGGCGAAGACAGCTAGAGATTAACACCTTGATTCCAAAAATGGTCACTATGCTGATGAATGATATATGGAAGTTAATTTTGGTGAGACTGATGACTGATGCTTATAAAAGGATATTACAACGCTTCTATGTAGATCATTTGCTACCTAATAACAGGATTGTGAAGATCTGTGGAAACAAGATCTGTGGGCGGGTGATCATCACCAGCATCTTGCTTGCAGCCCCTTACCTACTTTATTAGGGGCCTTGTTTCATACACGACTCTACACGATATCTGGCAAATGCTTACCTTGTCTGGACATGTCCATTCAAATCTGTGCGGTTCGTTACTCAAAATACCACCTGGACTTTAAAAGAAATTGTCAAAGTTTATTTTCGAGTTTGTTTCGGGGCTTCATTTTCAGGGTAGTCGGCTAGGAAACACAGGCTTCAATCAACGAGAAAAATTGACACGTAAAAGCGACTAGTTATTTATAAGCAACTAGTGACGCGCCAACGCTTCGCTCGGATTCAAATTTTACATGTAAACCTACCTTGTTTATTGTTCTTTCTATTACTAAAAACTGCATCAAATTCCGTTAAGTGGTTTAGGAAGCGAATAAACATACGAATGCGGATAGCGACTTTGTTTTTTTTATACGGTATAAAAACACAAAGAAAATGAAGTTTTTCAATAATGCATGTTACTTTATTCATCATCATCATCATTTCAGTCTAAAGAGATCCACGGCTGCTGGACATAGGCCTCCCCTAAGTGTCACCTTGATGAAAGTTCCTGTGCGCCTCGCATCCATCGGATTCCCGCGGCCCTCCGCAGGGCATCGATCCACCTTGTGGGAGGCCTTCCAGCGCTGTCTTCTATCTCTATTCACCGTAATTTAATTAGTCACTACCTATTTAGGTTTGTTAGATATCTATGATTAAAATAACATACTGATCTAAATGGGATGAGGGACGTGTGACATTTACAACATTTTTTGGCGATTCTAAAGTTAGTTTTGGCTCAAAAACGAGACGAGACCACCGGAGTATAAAGAGTTTAATTCTGAATTTATGACTAATCTTAAATATTAAATGAATGACGCAATAACATTTAAGATCATCAACACTGTCAGCGTTTATCATTCTGTTAAAGTCGACAAAGAATTTTTTAAATTTAGGGTTTATAAATCGTGTTGTACATACGTTTGTCATAATTATGCTTCTTCATCATCCTCGTCATTTCAACCGGAAGATGTCCACCGCTAGACATAGGCCTCTCCCTCGAAGGCCGATTGTACACGTTTGTACAACTTGAATAACCTTGAAAATCGTTAAATACGAGTAACTTACTGTTCACACAAATATACGAAATTCATTTTTTTTGAAAATTTTTGTTACTATAACGTTATTTTTCGTGAAAAAAAACCGGAAAAAGTTTATTTTTAATTATTTTTATTTTTTTATATGATTTTCTAAAAAGGGGGCTATTACGTAATAATCATACCCCCTGTCATGTGAGGTGTTCAGTGGTCTTTGTGGTCTTGGTAATTGTATATATAGGTATTGTTGTTATTTTATTATGTGTTTGTGTGTGTTTATTCACTGTTGGTTCGAAATAAATCTCTAATTTTTTTTTTAAACATTTAGTAGATATATAAGACACTTTGTATGAGACCGTTGATTTCATTTTTTATAACTATGATAATCGGAAGTTTTGCCTATGGGATCGTTTTGCGAATGGGACATTCTGCAAATGGGACGTTTTGCAAATGGGACGATTTGCAAATGGGACGTTCTGCGAATGGGACGTTCTGCGTCAGATCCGTTCTATCGGGTACACTAATACCATTTTTGTTTTGCCTCATCTCCTTGAAGCATACTTGTCTGAAAATCATTTTGGTATTACCAATTTTACCGTTACACGAAACAACAATGATTTCTCGACAAGCAAATAAAAACAAGAATACTAAACAGAAAAAGTCTTAAACACTTGGAAACTCTCAGTATCTATTTAAACAGCACAACATTAGCTTTCGCCACAATTTTAAACCGAGCGAAGTCACCGATTTTTCTAGTCTCGTTGGGTCACTGACCTGAAAATGGAAAAAGAACTATTTGGCATCCGTTTGAGTCGATGTTACGTGACGTTCCTTTCATGTTGCTTTTAGGGTTCCGTGGAGAAAGTTAGCGTTTTCATGAAAGCAACTGTTATTTAATAACGAGGTAAGAGTATTATCGAAAGGTTATGTTTTAGTAATTGAATGTTCTATTGTTGTGACTATTCACGACCTCTCGTAATCATCAATTTTACTACATAAATTATCATCTATATTGTCAAGAGTCAGGTGTAAATCAAAACTATGAAGTGTAATGCAGGTTCAAAAGATCGATTTCGTGCTAATACATAATTTTGATCGTAATTTCTTCTTCACAATCACTTGAAGAGAAAGCTACAGATTAGATTTAGTACCAAAGTTGGCAGCAATACCTATAAAATGTGGCTATTGACTGGCCTGTTGGTCTAGTTGTGAGTGGCCCTGACTGCTATACCGCAGGGCGTGGGTTCAATTCCCACCGAGAACAAATGTTTGTTTGATGAGCACGATCATTTGTTCTGTGTCTGGATATAATCTATATATGTACTCGTATGTATTTAGAAATATATAAGTATGTTTATCAGTTGTCAAGTATTCATAGCACAAACTCATCTTAGTTTTTTTTATGGTAGGTAAGATCATCCAATGACAAATCCCGCCCTTGGGCGGAGCGGGAAGTAATGTCAGACTCTTACTGACTAAAAACCTACCCCGTTCCTTCGTTGTCTATCGTGCCGGGGCCGGGTATTGCTTTCGGAAGCTGACCCTATTGTGCCTATATGGCACGTTTTCACATCTGTCGCGATGATCACATTCGGCGGCTAACGCTATTTTGCTCGCATGCCTCTTATCTCAGTCCTTGTCTCAGTACTACCTTGTATCAGTTACTGTAGATGTGTGAGTTTCGAGTCCAGGTTTTCTGATTGCCTTATAATATATCAATGTTCATAATACTCATCTACGGAACTTATTAGAGAAATAGACAGCTCTCACTTGTCCATTTATTTTTACGTTCAAACTGGATGTTGGATGTGATATTTGAGAATGTTGGCAGCCTGATTGATTGTAGACGTTTTGAAATAAAATATTCTCTATATACCCACCGTTTTATGAATGAAAACTATTAACGATTTAGTTTTTAAAAAACTTTTTTCCCAGCCTAGAAATATGAGAAGTTGGTCACACGTTATTAGGTATGCCTAATTTAGTTTATGTATTATGTTTACAGGTTTTAAGAAAAAAAATTCTGTGAAAAACTTCTGGACCGAAACTGTTAGTTGAGATTAGAATGAGCCCAAACTAGATGGGTTTACTAGTAGGCATTCCAAAGTTCTATCAGCCACCTCCCAGTTCTATCATCAGGGCCTTATCATCATCTGAAATGTATAGAGCTACTCAAGACGAATCTAATGCGCCCAAACTCGATAGGTTTACTAGTAGGCATTCCAAAGTTCTATCAGCTACCTCCCATTTCTAGCATCAGGTCCTTGTCATCATGAGAAATGTACAGCACTGGTTAAGGCGAATCTAATGAGCCCAAACTCGATAGGTTTACTGTGTTAATAAGCAATCCAGGGTTCTTACCTTCGAGTTCCATCATCAGACCAGCTTAATGGCACCAAATTGTATACAAGTATTTCAAATATTAGGTCACACATTTGTTTAAAATAAAGTAAATACCCATTAAATGTTTAAAAACCCTACCGCAGTTAACAAACAAGCTGATGACCTTAAACACCTGCACTGATCTTCACAAATTGTAGCTAAGAACCATCTCGATTAAGCCAGCTTTTAAACAAAAAAAAACCGCATCAAAATCGGTCCATTCGTTTGGGCGCTACGATGCCACGTACAGACACACAGACAGACAGACAGGTCAAACTTATAACACTCTTCTCTTCCGCCGGGGGTTAAAAACACAGGTAGGTACTATTTAGGATGTTCGATACGACATAGAAGATCGCAAGTCTTTTGTTTCTCACCATCTAAAAATAACCAAGATCTCGTTCGTATGGCGTGACGAATTTTTTTCCAGTCGGCCTCATATAATTATCGCCTAAATTATCTTGCGTAATGTCTAAACATACGTCATTTGAGTTAACAGACCTAATAGTGACGCTTGACGGGCCAATACCCTCATCTAGTGATTCGGTAGATGGGGTTAATACCCTACATCTTCTTCAAGGCCTTGTGAGTTAGGTCTTTCTTTCAATCCATCATGTGTGAGCGGTTGGCATCAGAAGGTTTGCTGGCCTAGTTCCTAAAATTAACATTCGTTATCTTTACACATTTGGTTTCCCCTTATACCAGTGGTTCTTAACCGGTGGTCCGCGGACCACTAGTGGTCCTTGAAAGCATCCCAAGTGGTCCGCGAAGCCATCCACTGCCGATATCTGTTTGGCTTTGAGTAGTACTGAGACAAGGATTCAGAAGTAAAGAGTATGCAATCACAAAAATCACATTAAAATCTGTAACTGTAACGGTAAAGAAAATTAAAATACTGCTGAGGGCTTTAAATCATTTTATACGTTGTTTATTTATATATGCATTGGAACCATCTTCCGTTTATTTACATTTAGATATTTAATATTAACTACAAACTAATTAACCAACTTGGTGGTCATAGCAAGACAAAAAATTGTCAAATGGTCCCTCATGACTATAAGGTTAAGAACCACTGCCTTATACAGACATAGCAAAACCCTTCTTCTCATATTATAAAAAACCCCTGTTCTCAGAACATTTGAAAATAAATTGTGATAAAGGTTTTTAAATATTTTATTATTTACTAACAACAACACTCAGGCCTCAGGCCTCCTCTCTAGGAGAGGGAATGGGCCGTAATCTACCACGAGGGCCCAGTGCAGATTGGTCACATTTCTTCGAATTTTTGGTTCTAGGACATGTCGGTTTCCTCACGATCTTTTCCTTCACCGTTTTTGACAGCAGTGGTGATGAAATAAATTACGCAAAGTACAATAATGCTAAATAATAATGTGCTGTAAATTGTCCTAATGGAGTTGCCGCTGCCCTGGAATGCTCACTTTCCGTATACAGTATTCCTTAACTCTTCACAAACAAAACAAATATTCGCACTGATGCGAAACAATACAAACATTTGTCTCGAAGTGTGAATGCGAAACTGCTGACTGACCAAAGAAACCTCAAAATGAGAATCTTTATTCACATACATTCTGAAATCAACGACTCTGTTCCAAGAATTTTCACTCAAACGCAACATACTGATTGTGTTCTGACACTGAGTATTTATTTATTATTAAGGCACTGGGTACCTCAAAATGTTTTCATTATAATGTTTATTAATTTACACATTTTCTTGTGTTACAAAAGCAAAAAATATTATGATTACTAAATTATATTAATTAATATTCGAAATCAAATAATCTTACATTTTACACCATGAACAAACGGACGTAGTTAAGCAGAAAGGACTGAGTCCTTTCCTTGATTAATTTTTATTTCTTAACTAGCTGACCCGGCAAACTTCGTACCGCCTAATGTCGATTTTATTTTTCATGATTTTTTTCTATTTTTTCTCACCGTTTAAACCTTACCTGGATTATCACGAATATTTCAAGACCAAAATTAGCCAAATTGGTCCAGCCGTTCTCGAGTTTTAGCGAGACTAACGAACAGCTATTCATTTTTATGTCTAAGAAGAAAATATATTAAATGAAATGCCATAGTTTTGATTTGTTATATTTTTTACTTAGTTTTTTAGAGGCTTTGAATTAATAGTCGAAAAAGGTTTATTGTATTAATTAAAAAATCTCTTGCACGAGGCTTAAATTTCGAATTTCCGACCGAAATGTACAGAGATGAAAGATACACAGTGCCTTAAATAAAAAACTTCAAAAACCATGTTTGTAAGTGGTGTAACGAAATGTACGGGGGATTGCAGCTCATGGGCCGGTCGGCAAATGAGGCCCATTCATTACACGGATAGACAGTCTTAAGTTTTATTTGCTACAACTAAGTGTGAAGGAATAGCATCCTGTGTAGGATGCGACAGCAAATTAAGTGTGCGATTAATTTGTCGCATCTTTGCAATTGATTTATTGCTTGTCTCAAGTTTATGTAGGGTTTACTTAGTGGCTTACTGGTAGCATAACAATTAAGTTTTTATAAAGAATTCTATGATGGATAGTTTAGATGATAACTAATTATGATCCTATATTACTGTGTGGTTCTTTCTTCAAAAGACCATCCCAGACACTAATCTGCATGGTTCTCATATGTTTTGACCATTACATGTTTGCTGTATGGACTTTAAAAGAGACTTTGACCCCTGAGTTTGTTTCGGTGTTTCTTCTCAGGGTAGTCTGCTAGGAAACACGCCTCATCTAGTTAAAATTGACGAAAAAAAAAAAATGACGTGTAAAAGTGTTTTTGAGAACCTATTTGCTAAATAAAATATCATTTATCATCATTTATCATTTATCATCATATCTCATGGTTTATTTCAATTTTTTTAATAAATAAATATACATTCATTTATTAAAATTTATATATTTAATAGTAGTACAGTATAAATATTAGTTCAGACTGTCAGGCTAAACTACTATTTTAAATAGTAAAATTATTTATTTATACTTGTATTTGTAACTATTTTTTGTAGATACATTAGGAAATATAATAAAGCATATGTCACTCAGTGTACTATTCTAGAACGCTACTTTATGTACTTTACCCGGGGCACCCGGGGCCCTGGGACCAAGGCGAAGAATGGAACGGGGTAGGTTTTTAGTCAGTAAGAGTCTGACACTACTTCCCGCTCCACCCAAGGGCGGGATTTGTCATTGGATGATTTTACCTACCATAAAAAAAAACTTTATGTACTTTATGTAGCGTTCTATAGGTGAAAGAATTTTTAAAATGGGTTCAGTAATTTTTTTATTATAGTTTTTAGAATGCGTGCGGAAACTTCATGACTCGATTTCGCCATTGCCTTTCTACCATCGCACAACACAACATATGACAAGTGTCCACATTAACATTGTTGACACCTCTTCGGTCCGGAATGAAGCTAGAACTACATTAGGTAGACCGACGCACACGTGTGACATGAAGAACTACGTCGCGTGGCGTGGATCAAGTGTAGCTCTACAAGTCAAGTTTCCATATAAAATGTATGGAGACCGGCGCGCCCAGATCAGCGTGTGTGGCATAAGTGTGCGCAGTGTAGTTCTGTTTCCTTAACTGTATCGTCTCGTCGTTTACAATGGGCACATCGAAGGACTCGAACAATTGGCCTACAGCAGTCTTCCCGCCCAATTACAATTTAGATATCTTCAATACTAGAGTGAATATTACTTAATACTAGACTCACTGTCAACGCGCCGCACTATTTAATAAACTCTTTACAACATGATTATAGATGAGTAATATCTGAACGTACTAAAGGTGAAACAAAGAAAAAATGAAAAAAAAAAATGCGCTTTTTTTGTAGCATGGGCCAAAGGAGCGAAAACTCAAAACACCACGGATATCGAAACACGATAGTTTTAACATAAATCAGGACGCTACATACTACTACTACTACATAACATTGTCTACATCTTAAATTCTACAAAATCATTAAAAACAAAGTTTTTTCTTTCAGAAAAATATCAACAAAACATAAAAAAGAAAAGCATTTTGTCAGTTTGCCTAGTGTGTCAGGAATGCATTATTTTCTATGACAAGACGACTAATATTTTTAGCCGTAGCTTCTTCAGAAGTTTGTTGTCTTAAATATTTAGGTTAAACGGCTCATTTTGAAATGTAGTCAACAATATTTGTCACGATTCATTGCCCCTTGCATCGCTATTATTTATTTGTTTGTTTATTTGACGTTTCTTTTATAATCTTTTCCTGATGATGCAAGATGGTAGTTAGTTGGCAACACTTTAATAACCCGTTATAGAAATATTAGCCACATTATAAATATTATACTGTGTTTTAGTATTGTATTGTATTTCGGGCTGCAGTCTGCAACTCCACGCCTAAGGATGTTTGTAATACAATGCGGATTTCATCACGCATGCGGTTTGCTCCGCATGCGGTTTGCTCCGCATGCGGTTTGCTCTGCATACGTCTTGCAAATGTCTTTTTCATACAGGTATTTATTGCAATGCGTGCAATACGCACGTGTTACACGTTTCTTAGAGCAGTGGTGGCCGAGTGGTAACGGCCCCGACTTACGATTAGTAAGGTCGCGAGTTCAAGCCCGGCCAGGCGCATTACTTGGTCTAAAAAATCGTTACTAAAATGATCCCTAACTAACCAATTTAGCCAATAAAGTGTTGTAACCAATAAAAGCTTTATCTATCTTTCTATATATCTATCAATTAATTTCCATAATATAACTTACTAGCTTTTGTATTAAAGTAAAAAATTCATAGCCTATATACTCGTACATATCACTTAGTGATACAAATCGCTCTATTTTTTTTTTTAGTTTATTCATTATAAACAAAAATACAACAAATCTTTTCTCTTAAGACTATTCATACGGATATAAATCTTGTATGCTGACCGTACTCAGTTATAATGTGTGGGAAACCAGGCGGGCGTCATCGCTAATTTAGTGCAAACATGCAGATGCGCGCGCGTCGTTTTGTTCGCCCGTCCCGTCCTGTTTGTTTCGGTGGTGCTTTGCGGATCGTGCAAGTACATGGGCCATTCTGCTAGAATTTTGTGACGAAAAAAAAACATTTATTTTGTAATTATTAATTAATAATTAATTGATTAATTTGCCTGTCAACATTTTCTAGCAGCAGCCGTAACCAGAGACGCGGTAGGTCTAGAAGGAGATAGCGTGACGATTTTAACTCCTAAAAGATTGCCCAAAAGTAGCTGACGACAGAGAAGAATGGAAGGGCTTTGCTCTGCAGTGGGACACAACAGGCTCAAAATAATAATAACATTTTTTAGCGTCGTCATCACCATTTCCACTGCTGGACATATCCAACCAGGACATGGTCTATCTATGTACCATGTTTCATCCAAATTATTTCAGCCATTTGAAGCCGTAAAAGAGTAACAAATATACGCATTCATACGCTGTGATACACGTATGTGTATTAGTGTGTTGTAATACAAAATACGTCAAACTATCTTGTTTATTCTGCAGACAAAACTTATCTGACGGTTACAAAATCAGTTATATCATTAATGAAATTATTATAGTATAAATTGCGAGCGAATTAATTTATTTAGGATCGTTGCACATGGAGCAACTTAAGTTGAGGGAGTTGCCTCTTACTTTACTTTTGAAAAGTAGTTACTTATCAACTTTTTACTCAAGCCCCAAGCGGACACCGGTGTGTCATATCTATTGTCTTTCTGTTGTGTCTCTAATTACGATATTCAACGGGTTAAAAGTTTCCTGTAATAATTTGATAGTTGCTATAACGTTTACGGTTGGTGCAATTTATGGCAATCTGTGAGCAACTTTCGTAGCGAAACTGGCATTACCAGGCACAGAAATCGCCCGACGCGTTGCGATTGACGGTTGAGGAAACCGGCAACTTTAAAAACCGGTATAATATTAACAGTTGCTAGTGGCGGCAATTAGGAACTAACTTATTCATCGATTATAGCAACTAAAAACTGTTGACGTTCACCGGAACTCGAAACTCGAGTTGCTATGTGTGCGCAGTCCAATTGAAATATATGTAAATAGCTAGTTGCCAGTTGTTCCATGTGCAAAGCGCCTTAATGTAATAAATAGATATGCTTAGAAAATAAAAAAAATCTTCTTCGTTAATGCAGTCGTTTCTTCGTACTTGCAAATTGTCAGTTGGATAGTAGAATGACCCACATTACAAGTTATGCAATCATCCGGTGCAAGCGTTCCTTAATTGTCTGACTAATGAATTGTAATTATGTTTCTGTTTGAAGTAATTTTTTTTTTTTGTCAAAAACGTTGTTTGCCATCGATGACTATTAAAATTATCGAAACATATTAATGGTTTCGATAATTTTAACAGTCATTTTAATAGTCTCTTACGCAACTTGAGAGAACACCGATTCCGATAGTGCACGTTAACCCAGTTTCAGAATCAGGGGCTTAATTTTAAGTGGAGTCCAATTCCGGCCATTTTCATCCATTCATTCACTACATTAAAAAACCGGCCAAGTGCGAGTCGGACTCGCGCACTGGGTACCGTACAAACTTACCAATGAAAACAGTTCAGTTCCCGAATTGAATTATGACTTAAGTAGAAATTTACAGTTTTCAGACTTTTTCCTATACTTGTGCTATGAGACCTT
Source organism: Leucania comma (assembly GCA_958295575.1). Classification (NCBI taxonomy): domain Eukaryota; kingdom Metazoa; phylum Arthropoda; class Insecta; order Lepidoptera; family Noctuidae; genus Leucania; species Leucania comma. The sequence goes on along the minus strand of OY282478.1, from coordinate 20,609,560 downwards.
GCTTTATGTCAAATTTCAGGATTCTAGGTCAACGGGAAGTACCCAGTGAATTTTAATTCCTTTGAGCCGGCCGTATCTGTTTTTCTCGTTAGCTTAAAAATATGATTTTTTCACAGCTTTAAATTTCAACTTATTACCTCCATGCGTTCTCGAGATAAAGGGTCTTGACAGACAGACAGACAGACGGACAAAAAAGTGAACATAATAGCTATAAGGTTTTTTTTTATGGTAAAACCACCACCAATGACAAATCCCGCCCTTGGGCGGAGCGGGAAGTAGTGTCAGACTCTTACTGACTAAAAACCTACCCCGTTCCTTCGTAGCCTATCGTGCTGGGGCCGGGTGTTCCTTTCGGAAGTTAACCCATGACCCCAGTGGGCTTCGACCCTGCCTGCCATACCTATAAGGGTTCCGTTTTTTCTTTTGAGGTACGGAGCCCTAAATAGACGAAAGTTTGTTTGTATGCTTGTTATTTCCTCACACTCGAATGGCTGAACGGATTCAAAAGTTTCGGGAATGGGTAGCGCATGTCCTGGAATATAACATAGGACACGGTTTACCCCGGGAGTATGTTCCCTTGGGGCAACTTTCTACTTACACGCGGGCGAAACCGCTGATAGCAGGTAGTTATGTAATAAATAAATAAACTGCGCTTATGATTGACAAGACATGTCCATTTGACAGACATGCGCAGTTTTTGTTTTTATTTTATAGAAACTTCTTTTTCTAATGCATTAATAAGTTTATTTTAGTACTCAAATTTATTTGAGTTCTTTTACTCTCAAATCCCTCTCAAACAATTATATACTAATTAAATATGCTTACTCATTCAATTACGACAATGTCTGTTATACGAACCCCACGAGACGTCTTATTTCCACCCACAACTTCCGTATCAAATCTCCGAAAATCACAAGGTAAACGCAAATATATGAAACTTTAACTTAACAATCTCTCGGAAGACTCGACCGTTGTTCAAGTATCACTTTACTTAGCTCCAACTTGAGCTAGACCATAGACCAGCGAAACTCCTTGCTGGGCAACACTGTCGACCGAATTTCGCCCATGGCGGTCATCGGGCCATCAGACGTACGACAATGCGCCACCGATACATGGTGGACACCCCATGCATACGCATAATAAATGTGTTGAATTTTTTCCCTGCCGGAGTCTGTTTCCTGATAGCTACAATATGAGGTCTATAAGTCAAGTATCAATAGGTTACTTCTAGGCAAGCGTGCTCCATCGTCGACCACATCGTCGTTTAATTACCATCAGATGAGATAGCGCTCAAGTACAAGCCAATCAATAATATAAGTGGGAGATATTCAATCCAATATAACCGGAGAGAGATCAAGCGCAAGACAAAAGAGTTAACCGAAAATGCCAAGATGGTCTTTGATGGAACGAGCGAGCACATAAGACGTTTGCTGAGTCTTGATTTGAAAGCTGATGCTAGCAAAAGGTTGATTCCACACTGTGGCTGTGGACATAATACAATGTGGATTTTAGTATTTTATGTGGCCTGAGGCGTCCTAATAGCACGATTTGTTTTGGTAAGACTGTGGTTTATTTTTTTATTGCTTCTGATTACCTTAATGACTAGCAAAGATTTGTAAGTAACAACAACGATGGATGCGAGACGCACAGGATAAGCCTATGTCCAACAATGGACGTCTTTTGGCCTTAAAAGATGACATTTAGCCACAAGATCCTGGCAATGTGACTAGTCCGTATTTTTAGTAATGGCGTCTCTAATGATTCCCTGCTCTGTGAGCTAGACGGTGCAAATAAGTTATTTAGCTACACAAACCTGCCGCGCTGCCGTTCAGTTAGTTCACTATTGTGTTAGTTTGTCAATTAAAATTTGTATTGTTGCTCATTCAGACGGTTCGTCTGGGACGGCTGGCATGGAGAAAAATTGATTTTGCATAAGATTCTGACTTGTATTTTGAGAAATACGTCAGTTTTGGAAACGCACTCGTAATTGGCTTAAGACTGACTTGATTTACAGAAATGTGATGTATCGTCGTTAAAACCTGTCGTAGTCTGTGATACCCATAATTATTTGACTATTATTTCGGTAAATAACTATCCAAAAACACTATCTAAGTGCATATTTAAGTAAAATTTTAGAGCTTGAATTATAATTTGTAGTCTAAATTTTCTGATATGCATGTCTTAGTTAAGTGGGCCACGTTACTGACTGAGGCACGTACCTATGCCTGGTTTACCCTAAAGTTGAGCATTATTCCAGTTGCATGTTCTATATTTTTTTATTCAGATTGCACCTTGTCGACAAAATAAAAGTGTCAAATACATCAAAACAGAAAATTGCAGCAATAGCACTAATATAGATGACGACAAACGATTAAATATTAATTAGTATTAAAATACAGTTGCCAAGTTTTATTTCAAAAATTCAAATAGGTACTGGTATTTTTATTTCACATAGGCCTAAAACGAATGAAACGAACAAAACGTCAGAAGCTAGTGCTTCTGACGTTTTACGAGTATAAGAGCCCATATTCCAAATTATTCCAAATTGGTCGTTTTATTGATTATAAAACAAATATAGACGTATACTGCAGATTTTTTACTACAAATTCATAATAAGGATTATTCTTAATTAATTCATAATTAGGACCGTTCTCTGTGCGTCTAGCGAAAGATGTAACTTTGCCGGAGAAAGAAAAACCTAAGCCCTGTAAAATTTCCCTGCAAGTTTTTAGTATCTAATATCAGTACCTACGTTTTCAAATGCACTTAAGCGAAGTATTTATTTTTATTTATGTTATTATCATAAAGACATCAAATGCTACTTTCGGGTTTTGCGTGAATATTTAATTGTTACGATTCGAGGTTCTCATGAACTATCATTGACGGCGTTACAGGTTTCAGGTATTTTACTTGAAATCCGCGAATAATAAAAAAATATAGGACGTGAAATTCTTTCTGAAATTGCAACAAATATAAATTATCAACACTGCATTTCCGAGCTTTCGTTCTAAGTCGACAGGAGGTCCGTTACATAAATTAAAAAAAAGAAATCAACCAATCACTTCAACCGTTAACCAAGCGAATCTCAAACTTGGAACGAACTAAAAATCTCCGCCATCAACCGTTCTATATTTAAAAGGGTTCGATCTTAAAAGGTAAGATAATAAATCAAATTTTGTACTCCCGCCATTCCTCGGGGAGAGCGGTGCAACGGTCCTGCGTCACGCATTGCGTGTGTGGCGTCCTTTACTACGTTTACTACTTGACATAAATAGGGATGGGAATGGGAAAAAGTATCGATACATTAATTTATAAAAATAGTACATTTTGATACAAGTGGAGAAAGTTTGTCATTACGACCGAGTGGAAATTCGTCCGAGCTGTAGGCGAGAGTGTTATGGAGTCGAAGGCTGCAATGACAAATTTCTGTGTGTAGGTATGAAACGACGTTTTTCAATATAGTTACGAAGATATAAATTCTAGATCTAGAGATCTGGGGTCTAGCCTGATAAATGAAATAAATTGTGACAGGGGCGAGCTCGCACACTTTTCCACAGTAGTGTGAAAAACAATAAATTACGTGCCTAAAAACAGAAAACATAAGAGTAAATCAAGTGAGTGTATTGAAAAAACTATGCTTAATAGATATAGACACTGCCTGTGTATACTGTTTTGAATCCCAAATATGCTGTATCTCAAACTCGGTATTTTTATGGTAAAATAAGAGATTTAATCCTAGACATAGGAATGTTTTCACTGTGTGTTTAATGAGTATTAGTGGTATGGGTAGTTTATAAATTAACATTTAAGTAATATAATGATTTATTTATTTGTTTACCCGAGGGTAATTAAATAATGAGTACTTAATGTCCCTGTGACCAACGTCAGCTGATGATTGAAAACAAATTTTTATAGAGTGACAGGTAATTAGTGACCGATACTCAAACACGTGATTGTAGTCATGATAACAATCAAGTTTTACTATGGGACCAAACCTCAAATTGCGAAAAAAACTGCTAAAATTGGTTTGTTATCATGTCACATTGGTTTGGACCCTGTATATCAGTATTAGAATGAAGATGTTTTACATCTAGGTACGGTAGGTATTCGAGCTTAGATTAGTGCACCTACCAGTACATCAGTAATGAAAACAATATCGATACTAACTTTAAAATTGATATCACATCCCTACCTATAAAACCCTGTGACATTACTCCGTAGTACGTACATCGGCATCGTGCATGTAAGGGGTGTTTAACACGGGATGATGGTACATAATGCTTGGATATTAGTTCATTTGAATCAAACTGGTCGGCGCACGCGACTGCTGGCGTTTAATGAGCGCAATAGTCATGAAAACTATGGTGATTTGTACTTGATATTATACTTTTATCAGAATCAGAAGGAAAGACCGTAGCGGGCAAATTTTTCCATTCCCTCGATGTACGACGACGCATACACGACGTTTTTTTTTTATGGTAGGTAAAATCATCCAATGACAAATCCCGCCCTTGGGTGGAGCGGGAAGTAGTATCAGACTCTTACTGACTAAAAACCTACCCCGTTCCTTCGTTGCCTATAGTCTGAGCCTTCCTCTCAGAAAACGGCCCCAGCAGGCTTCGACCCTGCCTGCCTGCAGTTAGCAGGCTGGGTCTCTTTGGTGTGCTGACAGCTCCTTGAAGCGCGCGGGAACAGAATGCGCCGTCGACGACTTGGGCTCGGTCCGGTCGGTTACCGGACGATCGGACAGCGTGCTACCCATTGCACGCCGTCCGCAAGCCCGCGCCTACGGTGGCCGGAAATCGGGATCGGAATCCCGGCGGCGGCTGGGGCGAGCGCCCCGTTGCCTCTGCCTGATGCGGTCGGCCTCCTCCTTTGCTAGCATTACTGCTTCGCAGAAGGAGGCGACCGCCTGCCATCCCTCCTCACTACGGACCATGGCCTGAACCAAGGCCCGGCGAGAGAGATCGCTGCCGCCGATCGCCCCCACGAGGACACGGCGATGCTCCGCCCAGGCGGGGCACACCTCTACAGTGTGCTCCACCGTGTCCTCCGGGTGTTCCGCTCAGTGGCGACACCCGGGCGAATCGTCCGCACGAATCCGGAACAGGTACTTAGCGAACTTTCCGTGTTCGGTAAGCACCTGCGTCGTGCGGAAGTTGAGAACGCCGTGAGGTCTTTCCAACCACGCCTCAAGGATGGGCCTTATCACCCCAATTGTGGTGCGCCCCGAACGAGGTTGCGATAGTCGCTGACGCCATTTCGCCATGAGATCCCGCCAGAGTTCTGTCCGCCATGCCTCGACTTGTCGTGGCAGCGGAATTTCGCCCCAGCGTTGCATCTCCATGCGCTTGTCGTGCATGTGTGCAAGGACTGTTGCCTCTAGATCCCATGGCGGTTGGCCAGCAAGGAGGGTCGCCGCCTCGCGGGAAATCGTTCGGTACCCTCGCACCATGCGTATTGCCATGACCCTCTGGCACGCATTCAGCTGGGCCCTCGGTTGCTGTGTCAACGTCGGTGCCCACACCGGGGCCTCGACGCATACACGACGTGGCAAAACGCTTAGTCCGGACCGTTCCGACAACCTATTCGCCGTACGTCGGGTTGTCCGATAGTAAAAAGGAGGTGTGCAGAATCAAATAGTGCAATTCCCGCGCACACTTTCCAAAATGCATCCTATAAATTTTTTTTAAAAGTTTGGTTTCCAAAAGGATATAAAAAATAACGAATTTAATACTAATTCGTATATATATAAAGAGAAATAAAAAAAAAATAGTTTTAAAGAAAAAATAAAAAAAATAAAAATACATAATTAGAATTTAGGTTAAAATTAAGCCATGTCGTAAGTGTTTAAAATGAAAAAAATATACATTTAATTTCTTAAGTGGGATAAAAATGAAATAAAATGACCACGCTTATCTTCAACACAATATGGACCAACAACCTAATGAACCTCTAAAAAAACCTATTTTTAGTTTTAGATTAAAAAAAATCAAAAACCTACTTCTGATTAGGGACCACAAACCACAAAGTTATCCGTTCACACACATTTGCAGTTCGCAGATAAACGCTCTACAATTGGTTGTTTATCTCCTAATTTTTGCGCACAATCTGAATTGTTACATAATTCTAAATGTAGGGTGACCAACTCTCTATGTACAACTTTATTTTCCACCATTAAGATGACCCTTACCTTACTCGCTTACCTTCAGGTGAGATAGTGGTCAAACGCTAGCCTATGTATAACACAAAAATAAACTATCGAATGACTTTTTCATGATTTCCATTAAATAGGGTTAGACGAACCAAGTAACTATATTGATAATTTTATTAATCATAATTCTGTAAATAAATCAGTCGCAAATCATATTTTAATAAAACATAAAACACTGACTTGCAAAATTGAAAAAAAAAACCCGAAAAAAATTGCTGGCTACCCCGATATTTTCACTAAACTAAGGCCTGAAAGGCGTGTTTACTTTTTGTTAAGTAAACACGCCAAATTGTACTTAAAATCGTAAGGAACCAATTACAATTTTTAACAATTTAAATTTAACAATTTTTTTTTTATGTCAAGTGCAAGGGAACTTATCAAATAATTTCTCCCGCTCTAGGTGGAGAGAGAGAGGGAATGTCAGACTATGACAACGATAGAAACTCATCAGATTAGACAGATCCTGATTTTTTCTGTGATGCTACATAATAATCTATGCTTTGGAACGTGCAATTTAGCTTTACTTTTTTTGACTGACCGAAATTTTGACAGTTCAAAAGTGCCTGTAATTGGTCTATTTGAAATAAACGATTCTGATTTCTAAAATGGGACGTAATAGACATTCTTGTCAAAATATGTCTTCATTCTAATCAAAATTATATACACCCGAATTGGCCACCCTGTATTTATTTACAGTCATAATTACTTTGTTGATACGGGTTATCACCGTGTTGCCGAGGTCATGATTCAGGAAATAGTCCACTTATCACTAATTATTACGCCTCATTTAGTTTTGACACTTTTTCGGCTCTTTTCTTTTAATGCGGACATTACACAGAGATTTGTGAGGTGCTTGTCACGAACTAGTTGAAATGGGTTCATTAAAATGGCATTTCCTTGGTCATATTTTCACTCCTAATCATAGATCTGTTACTTAGCTAATAACACTTATAAATTGAAGGTAAAGCCATTTAATCCTCACGCCCCAGTCGCCCCGAGAGACACCCCAAACATCGGAAGTCACAAGGGTGATTCCCGGCCACTACAGGCGGCTGGATGGCGAGCAGTAGATAGCTCACCGTCCGAGCCCGGATCGACGGCTCGTAAAATTCCACGCTCGGCTTAAATCACCACCACTAAATGTCAGCAGGATTGGTAGAGGTCATCTGTGGACCTAAAATGCAAAGGGCATATAAAAGAACACAGGTGTGTTTCAGTCAGTAAAAGTCTGTTTTTAATTCTTTAACTGAGTCCTTGGAGTAAACGCTTTAGAAATATCTTCTTCAGTATTTTATTTCAAAATCCTAGTAGACGCCCAAACATACCATAGGGGACCAGCCTGCCAGCAGGCAGGGTCGAAGCCTACTGGGGCCAAGGGTCCGCTACTGAAAGGAAGGCTCGGCCCTGGTATGAAAAACAACGAAGGAACGGGGTGGGTTTTTTAGTCAGTTAAAAAGCTGACACTATTTCCCGCTCAGCCCAAGAGCGGGAGATGTTATTGGATATTTATGACCCACGATACAGGAGTCATTCCTAATGTGGGGCACTGTTTTTTTAAAGAAAAAAAAATCCCACCGAAAGAAAAAAAAAAAAACTCTCTCGATCCACCTAGAGTGGGAGTGATGATTTTATCAGTAAAAAAAAAACAATGCTAGCTTAATAATAAATCAGAGGCCGCGGCATTTTATATTTCAACAATTCTGCATAAGTATATAACAGTTTATTTCCCACACTTTCTATTTTAATTATTATAATATTCTATTTTAATTATAATAATAAACAAAGTAGGCACGAATTTATTTATGTTGGTAGATAAGCGATTTTCTTACATTATAATACCTACCATCTGTGCTGTTACTTTCATTTCACACACATAACTAATCTTAAACTAGTTTATTTACTTCATCTTATTGTATAAATATAGACACAACATCCACTAAAGAAAAACCTACTTTATACTCTTACAAATAAAGTTGATATCACAATAGCTAGCGAGATTATCAAGTCAGTCTTATCATGAAACTGTGATTAACCTACTTAACTATATGTGGGTATAATGTTTAGCAAATATTTGTGAAGGAATCACTCAAAACTGAAAATCTGTGTTGAGCTTTTGTTTTGTGTAAACTTTTCATAGTTCCATTGCGAAATGGTTGAGTAAGAGTTAAAGCTAATATTTTGTGTGTTTAAACTTTATACAACTGAAACTGTTCTAAACCCTCAGCTAACGGTATAGTCGAAAGGTTTATCGCGAGCCTGAAACGCAAAAGCCTTCGTACGTGCGTCACGTGTGGTGCCAGCTGAAAACCAACGCTGGGTGTCTGACGTCCAGCAAATGTGGTCGTGAAAGAGTCTGACGTCCAGCAAAGGTGGTCGCCCTTTCGGTGCGGGCACAATCGGTACATTCTGTAGTTTTTTTTTTGTTTTCGCTAGGGTGGGTCAAATCTTCCAATGACATCTCCCGCTCTTGAGCGGACCGGGAGACGTATCAGACTTTTACTGACTAAAACAACACCTATATTCCCTCTTTGCCCTATGCATTTCAGGCCCTTCTAAGCCCCTACGGTTTTGCTGAGATCTCATAAGGGGCGCGTGGAACATTACGCCGGCCGGACCGGCCGGACGACAAGTCACCCGTTGCTCGTTGACCGTAAGCCCACGCCTACGGTAGCTAAAAATCGGGGTCGGGAAGTTTATTTGAATTTATAGTTCCCTTCAAGCTCACTTCGACTAAAAGCTGTTTTTAACCAAAAAAGTAACAATTATGTAATCTCACTTTACATTTATTGATTTAAAATAAATACACAAGATTATCAGCCCATATGACTGATATCTTCGAAACAATTGTAGTTCTTCCTTCATTTAGCAAGGCCAGAGATATTGTATCAGATATGAAACTTCAGCTTAATATATCAAGGTTTTCGTAATCCCACACTGGATCGAAGGTTTCTCCTGTATCGAATTGTTTACATAAATGGTGTTTTTTTTTTTTCAAGAGTATATTTTCTACTACTTGTCTTAAAGTTCACTTTCATACTTAGTTTGGTCTTCGTCATAATTACCTGTTTTATTTGAAATTCTTTTAATTACAGCGATTTGATATTTATCATAGTATTTAGTAGTTTATCATTATAGCTAATTAATATATATTTATTTTTAATTTTAAGTACCTAATTTCAATGAGAGAATATATTCTATTTCAAATATCAATTATTTATTGTACATATCTACCACAGTGTAGTCCTATTTAACCCGAAAGTTGACTGGTAGAAAATAATTTGTTGCATTATATTCGCCATTAATTCACAGAGTGATAAATAAAAATAATTTAATTCCCGTAATTTAAAAAAAAATATATTTTCGACTCGATAAATAACAATAATAAGTTAACAGCTTTAATATATTATTTATTTATTTTGACACTAACGACTTAATTTACTAAGATGGTTACTTAAACCTTAGTCATACTGTTTTATATAACGTTTACTTGTAATGTAAATAAATTATCTAATTGAATTTAATTGTTTATTCGATAAGAACATTGTTATGTTTAACTCATTTTACATTTACACGTAAGTACTATGTAAATTCACGCCTTTTTGTATTGGGTCTATTTTATTTTTCTATTGGTGTTGCATTTTTTTTTTTAAATATGACAGCATAAGCTGAGGATATGCACTTTTTTAGCCCTACATAGACTTTCAATCATATTTTTTAAATATGTATATTGCTATTATAGTTTCTTTCTTTTCATTCAAAATCAAAATTGATTTAACAAATACAGCGATAATGAATTTTAAGAGTCTAAACGTATCTAAACAAAAGGTATAAAAAATGTGTTACATAATAATGTTTAGCACGCTTCAAACGACTGACTTAGATATTTAAGAAATGTTCATATAACCCGAAAAACTAAATTCCTGAAGCGAAAAAATAACACCATGTATTAATTTCACCTATTTCAATTATGATTGTAAAGTCAGGAAACTGTTTAAAAAATTAAAAGTAGCACTAAATGTAGAATTAATATCATAAAAAAACTGACTAAAGATAATATTTTTATATGATTTCAAATACCTATTACACAACGTCGGCGGCGCAGTAGTCAAAGATAAATCAGCTGGTAATAAAATATAATAATGTTTATATTATATTATAAAAATGTCACATTATGTATGTTTACACAACATTAAAAGATAGACGATGAGCTTCGTTTAATTTAATGATTTTTATGAAGTTAGAGTATAGATTTGCGTACACATCTATAACTATTAACCTGGGCCTCCGAAGGCCTCCAAATGACCTTTCCAATAAATCCTCAAATGCTATTATAATATCTAAAATTGGAACCAGGAACTCAGTTGATCTTCTTTTCGAATCGATGGTTTTCTTTCCACCAAGGTATTTGGGTTCAATATTTAGCCACGTTTATATAAATAGCGACGTCAGCGGAGTTTTAAAGGTCCCCAAAGTGCAGATGTAGGGACATTTTGGGCACTCTAGTAATTCGGCCATCGTCTGGTCAGAAGTACCACGGTCGCACTGTCAGGTGAGTCTATTATCCCCCATTTTGCCAGGTTGTGTTTGCATCAGCCTACCTGAGCTTTTAATCATGATATATAAATGCACTCATCGTGCCATCTCCTTCGTGGTCTTCCGTGACCCCGTTGCAAATTTTAGGGCACAAATTTTGTGCTCCTTTGTCCCACAGTGTCGGGCATGCGGCAGACAGGACCTGCGCAGTCCCATTTCAGTTGGGCAGCCTTTTGAGCCACATCAACTATTATTTTCAGCCACATCAACTATTATTTTGAGCCACATCAACTATTCTTTTGAGTCACATCGACTATTCTTTTGAGCCACATCAACTATTCTATAGATTTAAAATCAAATTTTTCACTGCTTTATTAGTGTTGATCTATATTTTTACGCTAAACATCAACATCATGGAAATCCTCCATTGTTTCTTTTACCCTGAAGTAATTTCAGTCAGTTTTTTACTACTAAAGGCAACAGAGACAAAAACCAACACACAAGCCAAATACACTTCCGCGTAAATATTTACGTCAGAATTCACTCAATTTCATTTCAGATGTTCACGATTTCGATGTGGCTGAATTTAGATACACCTTTACCTTGAACGAACACACATCACTAGGCAAATCAAAAATCAATCTGAGGTCCACTTCTAGGTTAAACGAATGTTCTCGTTTTACTGTTTTAGCTGTTACAAGCTTAGATTAAATCAAAACAGCAGAAGATAGGTGACTCGCGAAATTGTGCTAATTGGCACGATTTTACATCGGTCGCGACGGTCACACACATTCGGCGGCTAACGCTATTTCGCTTGCACGATAGCTTCGGCTCTTATCTCTGTCCTTGTCTATCAGTGACTACAGGTCGAGTCGATGTGTGAGTTTTGAGTCTAGGTTTTCTGATTACGATGTTAGCACGTAACGTATCTTGCATTAAATCGGTAGTTACAAGACTCAAAACTGGTACAGATTGTCTGGTTTTTGACCTTTGCCGAAAGACGTCCACTGCTGCTGCTTTCCATAGCCCCCAAATCGTCGCCACAAGGACCGATTTTGTGTGTCTCGCATCCATCGGATTTCACGACCCCCATTAGGTCAACGTTTCATTTTGTGGGAGGACATCCAACTCTGTGTCTTTCAATACGTGGTCGCCACTTCAGAAATTTTCAGCACCATCGATCATCTCTTGCAAGCATTTTGCCGTATCCAGTTTTTTTTTAGATGGAAAAATCATCCAATGACGTCTTCTGCCCTTGGGCGGAGCGAAAGATAGTGTCGGACATTTACTGACTAAAAACACACTCCTGTTCCTTCGTTACCTTTCATACCAAGGCTGAGTTTTCCTTTCAGAAGCAAACCCTTGGCCCCAGTAGGTTTCGACCCTGCTGAGTCCCTACGGTTTGCTAACACTCCTTGAGGCGCGCGAGGAACAGCGCATAGGCCTTCTCCTTTGCTAGCAGAAGGAGGCGACCGCCTGACACTCCTCCTCGCTTCGGACCATGGCCTGTACCAGCCCGGCGTGAGAGATCGCTGCCGCCGATGTACCCTTCACTGACGTTTCTTCGGGCATTGTTGGTAACTTTGGTTCTTCTGCGGATATCTTTATTCCTGAATCAATCACGTAAGAAAACTCTAAACGCAGCCCTCTCCATTACTTTTTTGGTCTACCCTTAGCAACTGTCAAAGATTTTATTAATAACGTGAGATACATGTTACTCCTTAGCATGACAGTTATCAGAGTTACACACATCACTATATTTACCATAAACAAGGTAAAGTACCTCTGGGTTTTTCCGTTTTCCACAGGTGTGACAACCCTAGCTCCCACGCTGATACCATCAATAAATAGCTCTATATAATAAGTACATTGAATTTCATTGAGATATCACTATCCCAGTGGATTAGCAAATATTTGTCTTATCAGTTACACTGGCGCCGTGTTTCTTTGACAAAAATCGCTTTAACATAATCAAATTCTTTTGGGTTGGCTATGTTCATATGTATTATATATATCTTCTATACAACATTATTATTAGTATATGCGAAAGCTCGATATAGTGTGTTCAGAATCAGTAACTAAAACGATTCCAAATATTTTTGAAAAAAGGTCACAAGTTTGACACCATGACACTAATTACAACACAGGTCATAGCGGGCATTGGGTGCCAGCGCATAGCTGGGTGTGGTGACCCCCTCAGTCGCCCGAATGGCCCGGTGACTATGTATTTGTGCGGACAACCAGGTAACATAACATGATTATAGCTTTGTGTTTTTTCATGACGCAGGTACAGCATTAGAGGAAAATTCGAAATATATATTTTTTTTTAGGTAGCGTGGTAGAGGGCTAGTGTCAAATTTATACTGACTAAAAGCCACTTGTGTTCCTTCAGCAGCTAGCGTTCCAAGACTTCCAAGGTCACGATAAAATCTTTCCAAAATTCCTGCAACCGTACAGATACAAGCAAGGATCTTGAGCGCTGACTTCCACTTGCGCTGAAATGAAATATCGGGTCTCTTTGGTGGTATGAAGCGAGAGGCGGGGGCGGGGAGTGCAAACCATGTACAGTGATTGGCTCGCCGATGTGTACGATGCGCAAAGCGATCTCTTTCACCAAGCGCTCAAGGTTCGTGCCCGTATCTGTAACAGGCTATATTACGCGAAACATAAGTTAGACCCGTTGCTATAGTTACGCACAACCCCCACTTTGCTTGAGACCCGAAAATCTGTTACTGCGCATTTACATTTTAGTTCAACTTATATGCCGCGTATAATATTGCGCATTGAACGTCGACTGCCATTTTGTTTCAAATGCTATGCCGCGTATTGGCTATAGGAAACACGCAAATGCAAATTGCAAATGTATAAATAACAATGACTAATGATTTAATGATGTATTACACTTAATACAGCTAAAAAATCATCAGGATTACCACGTAAATTATCGTTATCAGCCGCTGCGCAGGCGCCGTCGAGCCGCGCGCCTTATCGTGATTTCCTAGATACGAACACGTGCCGCGGTGATCGCTTATCGCTGAAATGTATGTGTGTGTGCGTTAGAAATGCAATGGATTTTGGTTCATTGTCAGGAGTATAAAAGGATCACAGCAGGTCCATCTATACCTAGTTTCTGCAAACCCTCAATAGCCCTACGACTAAATAACACTCGTAATTGTAACACCACGTCATGAGCCCAGCCCCGTCCAAGGCAAGCCAAGCCAAAGCCAAAGCCATGCCATACCAAGGCAACGCCATCTTACGACAATTTGGAGCCAAAGCCATAACCAAATTGTCAGTCAAGCCAGCCAGCCAGTTCCTGCCAGCCCGTGCCTGTTGGAGAAGCCTCATCCAACGACCAAAGAGTATATAGGTACTTGGATCGCACAGTTTTGTTCTCTCACTCTGCTGTGACATATACTTGACAGATAAGAACGCTGAAAAATCATAAAACGAGTTATTTCGACGAAACGAATTATTTCATTCCCGTTTCATAATAGTAAAATAAGCCTTCGTGCTAGCGACCATTTTTGGGGGCCAATTTATTGAGTGTGCAAGTCACCCCCCGCCTTTTTATCGATGGATATTAATAACATTGTTCAAGCAGGGGCTATTATCATAGTCCCTTGTAACCAGTCCACTTAAGACTCCAAAAACCATAGCCCTATTATTTTTGCTTTCCATTATCTCGCAATAGATTTTCACCAACCGGGGGTTGTCCTTGGGTGCACTGGCATAGCGCATCCTCATGCGAATAATCGTCGGTTGGTACCACGTCCATTAAAAGTGTTTAAAGTGCCTTTGCGAGTTGGTTTTGGCTCCTCGTACGCCTTCCAAAGGTCCAGGACCTCAACAACTGGTCACACAATCTGCAGAGCCTGAATGGAGGCTGCAGCACTTTTAAGCTGCCCAGGGGATTCAAAGTCTTGAGTATCGATACCGTGTTGCTAGCCTGTCAGTTTTGTACCGGTTGTATTTCGAGGAGTGCTTTCGGAACTGCATAATTTAATTCTGCCAAGCCCGATCAACGGACTAATAGACGTACGGCATCCCCACCCATACGCACAAAATGTTTTGGGAACAAATTAATCGGGCGGACAGCTAAGGAGTGGAATTGCCTGCCGGAGTCTGTGTTTTCTGATAGCTACTACGTCTTTAAGTCAAGAGTGAATAGGTTACTTCTAGGTAAGTGTGTTCCATCGTCGACCACATCGTCACTTTCATATTCTTTCTTCTTTCTTGTCTGGTTAAGCGCGAGCCTAATAATAAAAAACCTGCCAGTCTTATGCAATCTCCAGCCCGTGACCCGTGACCGTACGAGATCGTCATACTAATTGGATTAGTTAATTACTTCATTCAATTGCTGCGGCGCTTAAAAGCACTATCAACTAATAAAAACTATTCAGAATACAACTTTGTAGTGAAATAACGCATCAATGGACCACTTATTGCCCCATTAAGTATGTTGTACTAGTTACAGTATCACATTTACATTGTATGAAACCTGAAGAATGGACTGACCATTCTCTATATGGAGAAAACGGTAAGAAAAGTAGGAGAGAGATAAGTTATCGTGCGTGTTTTTTTTATTATTGATAGGCTAGCACTAGAAAAACAGTGAACACTATCAGCGAAACGATCGTAACTTGGCTAGGGTTGTGTATAGTTGTGTTTGGCTAAAATTCTGATTGGGTTATGTCACAAGCTTGTGACCGTCGTCACTGAAATAGTTAGTCAATTTGTATCTTTTAAAAAAAATTACAAATCGAGAGAATTTAAACTCGACCAAAATTAAAAAAAAATTTGAAAACCTTTGAAATTTTCAATGCTGTTTTCAGAAAGAGATTTATTTTTTAGTGTTATTCATTGTTTAATTTATTTTGTTCAAAGATACAATAAAGTATCCAATTTTGAGTATCGGATCAGTCCATTCTCTATGTCAAAGTATAAAACTACTGTTTGTCGCCAACATAACCGGAGGAAGTCGACAATAATCTTTTATTTACTCAAGCATTAAAACCGACATGTATATTCAAACCATTTAGATAAAAAAAACCTGCCAAGTGCGAATCGGACTCGCGCACTAAGTGTTCCGTACCGTTACCTCCACCACATTGGACGCTATATTATAATCTTTAAAAAAAATCTGTTTTAGTATTTGTTGTTATAACGGCAACTGAAATTCATCATCTGTGAAAATTTCAACTGTTTAACTGTCATGGTTCATGACATACAGCCAAAGCCTCAAGTCTGCTATTACAATAGTGTCAGAATCGTCTATCATTGATTTCATCATGGTTGATTTTGACAAGTTTGGTTATCTACTAATATAATGGCGTCACTATGACTTTCCAACAGTCAATCACTAAAGCACCATTGAAAGAAATGGTAATCTCGTACATAATGACAAATGAATTTCTGACTTATGGGGTAATCTGCTAAAATTTTGTCAGTTCCTTTGATTAGTGACTTACCAATAGATTTGTCTGAATACGACGAAGTTATTCTACCACCATTCGTTTACGAGACCAATAACCGACCAATGATCGACCATTATGATTTAGCAGATTAAGAACGTTTACTAAAATGATAATGGGATTGTGTTGGAATGTCGAATTTACAAAAATAGCAGACTTGGGCCCCTGGTGATAGACAGACAAACGGAAAGTGGACAGCTTCATACGTAGACACGTATGTAAGCCTGCGTGAAGCTTACATAAGTACATTATAATGTTTATGGACGCATAGTTTTTGATGTAAACTTAGGCCTTAGTAATATGGTCTCATTTTTACTTTATGAATACGGAACCCTAAAAAATTAACATTATTACGACTTTATTTAAACTTGTTATAAATAGAATAGGAGGAAGGCTTTAACAATTTCAATGTCAAGAAGTAAGTATATACTAAGTAACGTAAACGATGATATTATAATTAGTTTGTAATCATTAATTTATGTTTATTAGTGTTAAAGTTTCGAATTGGCGTCGCGCCAAATTGTACGGCGCAATCTGTAGATACATGACGGAAAATCATGAATTACTATCCAACCAGTGTATGTTGTTAGGTTGGGGAATATAGAATAGCACAGCACAGCATCAGTCTTATAATGTTCCCACTGCTGGGATTCAGGCCTCCTCTCTAGGAGGGAATAGGCTGTAATCCACCACACACGTAACACACCACATGTCTTCGAGAATATACTGGTTTCCTCACGAATATGGAAACATAGAATCGAATTCGAATATAGAATGAACATAATTATTGATCACCTAACAGTTAATGAATGTATTGACCGAATGATGGAATGATCGAGTTGAGACATACGTATATTTGATAGTTGCTGTAATTTTTCGCTGAATTTTTAAATTATTTTTCTGAATATTTTTTTAAATTATTTTTCTTTACGTGAATTTTCCCTATATTTTAATAGTTATTCTGCTATTTGGGGTGGAGACGAATCCAACAAAGCAAAGATCATTAAAATCGGTTCAGTCGTTTTTGAGTTATAAATTGTGTAACTAACACGACTCTGTTCTATACAAATGTAGCGAAATTGACACTACATTGATATTTGCCTTTACAACTAGCGCCATTTATAATCTTCAAGACTTATTCAATCTGAGGATGTACTATTAATTAGTGTAATACTTGGAAAACCGGTTCTATTGGCTTTTTCTATTCAGCCTCAAATCCAAATAGTTTGGGACTGGCTCACCATCTTCATTCCTGGATAGAATATTATTTTCTCTGAACTGTTTTGAAAACACAATAACAAAAACACATTCGGGGAAAAATATACAACTACCCATTCATATTAAAAGCTGTATAAACAGGCAAACAACATACCTGGCGCCAACACTATGAAGGAAAACCTATATAGAAAATAACGACACACCTATCACAATTCCGCATAACATTATCTATCAAATCGCGAATCGATAAAAACAGCAATTATATCGAGCATTCAGTATTCACAGAATTTAATGTAGCGTCTTGTTGATGCAATTCGGTTTTATCGTTCTCGGAATATCGTCGGCAAACAGTATGCATCGCGATTTTCTGTTGACAGTCACCACACTAGTGACGTCAATTTACTTTTAATTTGCAGTTTGAATCTAGAATGTTCCTTTTTTTCAATGCTTACCGAGGTTGGTGCGTGTTTGGCTTAAAGCACTTTGAGCCGTTGATCCCAACTGTCATTTATAAATCTTTGATAGTCGTTAAGGGTAGTCAGATCTGCAACAGTCTTGCCAGTAAAATACTGAGATTCAGCTGCATCAGGTTAAACTGGAAGCCGATTCTTGTATAGAAAAATTGAGGCATATTAGATTCGGATAAGGCTTTTGCAGGACAAGTAGCGTAGACCTATGATCGGTTAGAGTAGTGCGTACAGAGAGTAAAACGTACCGAGGACACCTCTAAACAAAATAACTTGAGGGTAAACTGGATCGTGTGTGCTTCAGTCTTCACGGCCTTTAGATAAAGGGAGGGTGGACCACAGCGGTCGCCAATAAGTGACTCTAGATAGCAAAATAATATCTAGGAGGGGCAATGAGTCATAACTCACCATGAGGACCCAGGGGGGATTGGTGGATGCCGGTTTCTTCATGATATTTTCTTCGTTTCGATAGCAGTGGTGATGAAATAAATTACATAAAGTAAGGGCTGGGTTAGAAACTGGGACCTACAACTCGTTATTCGGGACGGTTTCCATTGAGCTACCATTGTTCTAGATAGTTAGAGATATCATCTCTCTATCTCTAGATATCATTTCTTGCTATCTACCTCAGCGTGGAGTACTTAGTAATGTCATTAATTGCAGTTTTTAGATAAGACAGAGCAGGTGGTGTTATAATTTTTATCATGATTATATAATTGGTATGACTATCTTAACCAACTGTTCATATGGGTAGGTCTTAATTACACAAATAAATTCTTTGTAAACGATTTATTATTTTTTGCAAATACCATCCACAGACATTTACCTATTCAAGGGCTTAGCCTTTTGAATACCGTAATTAGAGACTCAATAGAAAGACAATAGTTGGCGGACACCGGTTTAGTAATCTAGATTGTAATCAAAATTTTGTCTTTTTTAGGTTTTTCTTGGGGTGTTAATATCTAATGACTTCTCCTGCAATTGGACCGGAATAGAAGAAGAAGGCATGTCAGACTTTTACTGACTAAAACCAGGCCTATGTACCCTCTGTTGCCCTTTGCTTTCTGGGACCACTTTTCAGAAGTCATCCCATAGTCTCAATAGGCATCGGCCCTGGTGGGTCCCTAGGTTTTACAGGAAGGCTGGACGGCGAGCTACCAATTGCTCGTCGTCCAAAAGCCCGCTCCTACACCAACCCGGGCCTATTTGGTTTTATAATGATCCCTAGTCGTATGTATTTTATTAGTTATGTATTGTATATATGTAAATAGTACACCATAAACTACCTGAGTATCTTTTTCTCCTTCTTTGTAATCCATCCAAAGGTTGTCTGTAAGAGATCGCTTTTAGCGATAAGACCGCCCATTGTGACACCCTATTAATTTTAAATTCTTTATGTAATTTTATTTTTTGGTGTACAATAAAGAATACATCTATCTATCTAGTCGAACCGTGTCCCATCACTGTGTCATAAATTCTCACTATCTCTTTTCTCAATGTCTTTACTAAGAAACGAACCAAAACGTTGACTGCATCATACTCCTGTCGAAAAACAACCTTCCTTTTGCAACCATCCATCAGCAGTCGTTCATAGCCTATAATACATTTGACATTTACGGTCTAGTACAAGAGTCCCTTATTCCGGACAGGGCGGACTATTCTTCGCCCTGTCTCCGTCTCCTATACATCACTGTAGCGTATATTTGATCTACAGTGGCGTAGACGATGTGGGCCCTCGTCATGTCTTCGCACCTAAACCACATCGCGCAAGCCCTTTAATAACGGGATAATAGATAAGCTTAATAGATATAATAGATAGGCTCTCTTTTAACCAATTTTTCATCTGATGGTAAGCGACGATGTCGTCAAACGCTGGGTTATGACAATGGCTGTCTCGTTTTCGAATTTATGAAAGACAAAGGTCTCGTTAATTCGCCTTCGCCCATGTCTAAACTAGTCCACAGTACGTCTCTGTTGGTCTGGTATTAGTCTGATGATCGTTTGGCAGCTGTTGTATCCGCATGCGTGTATACGCCCTACAGACACGCGTCTTCAGGCCGTTAAACTCGAGAGCTATTTATTGTTACCCTTTTTTTGGACGTTAGACGATGTCTTTTAGCTAGTTCTATTGACAGACTTATTTTAGATTGTTATCATAAAATGTAATTAAATTTAGTAATTTACTTTTAAAATTAAATAAAACACAAGAACAAGTTGTAGGTCGCGAGTTCAAACCAAGCCAGACGAATTAATTTGTGTAATTTATTTCATCACCACTGCTCTCAAAACGGTGAGAAAACATCGTAAACCAACAAATCGAAGATATGTGACATACACCAACCCGCTCCGGGCCCGCATGGTTGATTACGGCACAGTCCTCTTCTAGAGAGCAGGCCTGAGTCCCAGCAGTGGGAATATTACAAGAATTAAAATTAGTACTGCATAATAATCAGATCACGTTTGACCACGATCTCACCTGAAAGTAAGTAGTGATGCAATCGTTGATGTTGAACCGGACTAGTATATTAACCTGTTGAATACCGTAATTAGAGACACAATAGAAAGACAATAGGTGTGCGGACGCCGGCGTCCTCTCGGGGAATAATGAATTAAGAGCCTATTTAGCCTTGAAAACGCCTAAATTATAATCGGATGGGAACAAAAATCTAAATTATTATTGTTAATATACTTTGATTTTTAACAAAATTGCGAATGTCACAGTTATTGTACAGGTGAAATAAGACATTAGAAACACCAAAATAGCACGAGACAAAAGTATATTTTAACTAAGACAAACATTGCCGATAAAACGCACGTTTTATGGGTGTGTCGTAAAAATAATTTTCCTGGAACGATTTTGGCAAACGGCGCACCGCCTATGTACCTATGTGATATTTTTAATTCATGAATCAAAACAGTGGCTGTATGCGTCGGCTGCACTCGTTTTGAAAGGAGTGAGAGAAAAAAAAAACACGTTTCCGGACGGTTAACAAATTTTTGCAGCAAAAACGTGAGGAGAATGACAAACAAATTTAATTTGCGTAAGTTTTAGGTTTGTTGCCCTTTCTGCCTCATCAGGTACCGGCAGAAAGGTTTTTAATTCAGAATTGTACACACGTCCTTAGCAAGGGTTAACAAACGAAGTAACCCTTGAAATTCTCTCGTACTTTTAAAGAACTTAATTAAATTCTTAATGTCATAAAAAAATTCCGTAAGGTAGGGTCCGTAGGTTTGCAGACGACGAGCAGTATATAGCACGCCATCCGCTTGTTCGGTAACCGTTCGGACCGAGCCCAAGTCGTCGTCGCGCGTCGGCGCGTAGTGTTCGTAGGGGCCCAGCAGAGTTGAACTTGAAGCCTACTGGGGCCACGGGTTAAGTGAAAATGAACGCCCAGGGCCCTGGAACGCAAGGCAAACGGAACAAACGGGTTGGTTTTAGTCAATAAAAGTCTGACATGTTTTCTCGCTCCGTCCAAGAGCGGGAGAAGTCATTGGATGATATACCGCCTTAAAAAAAAATTGTAACAATTTTAGAAACCGAAGAGCTCTTTGGACAGTGGACTATGATGACTGAACTGGGACATCATCATCATCATCATATCAACTATGCCACAACGAACGGTCCTGTGCATCTCGCATCCATCGCATTCCCGCGACCCTCACCAGGTCATCGGTCTACCTTGTGGCTGGCCTTCCAACGCTGCATCTTCCGGTGCGCAGTCGCCTATACGATGAACTGGGATACGCTTTTGCACAATCTTCTTCTCAATCGTGCACTCCTGGTGGAGTGGTCGTGGTCATGGATCGTCTGGTAGGTTGGTAGCGGCTTTAGCGAGAATTCTCCATCTCTCTCTATTTATGGTACTTCGTGTACACTCAGTTAGGCAATACTTTGAGGATGACTTAAGGTCTGTCCATCTGCTAGGTGATCGGCCGCGAGAACCTTGGCCCTCTACTCTTCCTTGTACCACTAAACGTTCCAAAGAGTGTTTCTTTGCGTATGATATGTCCAAACACCTTAAATATTCGCTGTTGCATAATCGACAAAAGTCTTTGTTCGACGTGAAGCTTCTTTAGAATGAAAACGTTAGTGCGGTGAGCAGTCCATTTTATCCTTAGTAGACGCCACCAGCACCACATCTCAAGAAAGTCAATATTTTTACGGTGCTTTTGTTGGATCGTCCACATTATTGCACAATATTGGATGAGAAAATGAAGACTATCCACTAAAGTGGAGAGGAGAGGAAACGAGAGAAGATGTGTTTGAATAAACCAATCCGATTTAAGCACATCATCAGCTCATCGCTCTAAGCATTGAGGCCACAGCTTTATGCTGAGCGTTCGGCCGTTTTGCGTGAATGTGACGCATATCTTCCTTATATATAGTATTTGTGTTTGTCAAGTAGTTTTAAGTTTTGCGTCATTTCACGCGAATAAACTGTTTTTCTTTCTTTCTTTTCTTTCTTCTCCGCTTAGCTTTGGTGGAAATGGATCAAGCGAAGAGGAGAGGAGATGTCTCATTTTTCTTTAGAATTTTGTGCGACGAGCAAGCAAGCGGTGCGGCAGAGCGGAGAAGTGTCTAGTCGGGCGGCCCGGCGGCGCACGCACTCGCGCACCTCACATCCCGTTGCCTTCTCCCTGCGTCTCTTCTCTTACAGCTCACATCTCTGCTACACAAAGCTCACATCTCCTCTCTGCTACATTTCTCCTCTCCGGTTTGGTGGAAATAACCTGCCAGCTTCGCAGCATATCTCCTCTCGTCTCGTCTCCTCTCCGCTCTTGGTGGAAACAGGGCTTTATATTGAAGTATAGTTTACAGCTATTTAATCCGCTTGCAAAACTCGATAAATCGCCTCACATTCATCAATTTTCCGTGTGTCGATATGGTTTTTTCCTTAGAAGTTTTTATCGAAATATCTTCAACAAGGTGTGTTCTTAATATCAACAAACTTATCGGCTTATGTAAAATAACCATTAGATTTCGCAATATTTCACAATCTGCACCACTAGATTTGAATTGAGAATTTGAAATTATTTCTAATTTTGAAACAAAATAAAACATTTTGATACAAGTGGAGAAAATTTGTCATTGCGTTCGAGGTGGAATTTGCCCGAGCCGTAAGCAAGGATGTGGTGGAGCCGAGTGCTGTGGTGACTTCACGTGTATCAAAGATAAGAAGATATAAATCGCGACTCCTGGGAGTCGTTTAGCGTCCAGCCTAGTACGATAAATGTAATCATTGTTGCGGGGGCGAGCTCGCGCACTTTTCTGCTCTTGTGCAGAAAACAGTTAAATGCGTGCTTAAAAGCGATAGGGATAAGAACGGGTTTTCGAGTTAGCTTATTAAATATTTCTTTGCAATATTGTAACAATTTTCAAATTACATTACGTTAACTCCCGTTTAAAATCAACTTAGTAAAATATAAAACTAGAGTCGAAATAAACACAAACCATAAACATAGATTCTACTTTTTAATTCCCTTATTTATCTCATGTCTGACCTGAAATCCTATCATTATGTATTAGGCCATCCGTCTTACAATGATTTGTCGAACTAAATGAGTTTATTTGGGGAAAACTGTCCGTCATCGGTGTCATTTGTCATCATGGTTACCTACGTCAATGACGACTGACGTAGAATTTTGAAGCATAACAACAACTGAAGGGTTTATTAAACTCTTATAGGATGATCCCAGGGTGTCTATGAAATCAGGGCCCACCTTCCAATAGAAAGGAAGAAGAAGAAAAAAGTTAATAGGACACCAAGTTTCAAATCTTAACACAACAAAATTGTACAATTTAATTTGAAGCAGTTCCAACTAAATATCCTCTTCGGACATCTGACTAAAACAAGCGGAAACATACATTTAAATTATAAACGCTAGAAAGTATATTTCCTCGAAAATCAGTTAGAAGGTATCGGCACTCCACCGTAGATATGTAACTTGTACCAAATGCTAATATATCACGATGACAACATACCACTAAGCAACTAAACATAAATACAAACATTTTTATCGCTAAGACCTACAAGTATCCACATCAAATGATAAACAAATTATAGTAAACACTCTACAGACGGTCATTGACTGTTAATATTGATAAAACAATTTTCTAGACTTTCACCAGATAAGAAATATGCCTATCACAAATCCAGTCCAAAATTATGCCTATCTAATCACAAAGAATTTAGATCAGTATAACTTAAAACCGTAGAATCGCCAAATTTAAATGGCAGTCAACAGGGTTCATTGTTCGCAGAACAGAGTCGATGGGGCCGAAAGATTCTGGAGTGACGACCACATACCGTAAGACGTAGCGTCCGAAGGCTTCCCACAAGGTGGACCGAAGACCAGGTGAGGGTCGAGGGAGTGCGATGGAAGCAAGACGCGCAGGACCGTTCGTCGATGATGATGATAACTTAGGGTTGAAACAATAGGAGCGCGTGCCGGTTATTTGTAAACTCTTTGTCAGTCATTACGGATAGAGTCAGAAGGCAGGAAATCTGACACTAGTCTTGCCAAGGGATATTGTATCATCCAGTTACTGAGTAAAGAGGTGCATTGTATTGGAAGGTGAGCCCAACAAAAGCTAGGTTCATATGTTAATCTTTGACTAAAAGATATGCAGAACTCAACTGAAAGGAACAGCGCTTTTTACTAATAGTTGCGACCGTGACTAGTCAAGATATACAAGGGCCGTAACAGGTGACACATTTTGGGCATATAATCACAGATGCTGTCAAATCTGTATCAGAATATGTCATTGAATCGATCACAGTAATCCGATCTCTCGATGATAAAGTTTTAAGGACAATTGATATCGGCTCTGATGTCGCTATGAGTCAAATACTTAACGATGGTTAAAATAGAGAAGATAGTGTTTTCCGCATGCTTTAGTAAATTTTCTCTACACGTGGTAGATGGTTTACTTTATGATATTTCATAAAACAGCACTGTTCTCAAAACGATGAAGGCAAACATCGAGAGGAAACCGACAAGCCTTAGAAGACTTTGAATACATTTATGACATCCATCAAGCCACACTGACTCCGCCTGGTAGATTACTACACATTCCCTTTCATAGAGACGAAGTCTGAGCCTCAGCACTAAAATTATTATAAGGCTGATTATGCTATGTTTCTGATTACAACCTTTACCTTGGCTCAGTCCTATTAGGGTCTTCAACTTCCTTACTCATATTCTACAGCCAGTACAAGTCAAAGTCCTTCGAAAAACTCTCCCACCACAACTCAAGAATCATCGATAACAATATAAGAACATCGATTACATCTTATATCGAGAAATCATTGTCCAGATTTGGACATTGCGAATGCTTTGTAACAATGCCTGATCGAATATTCATGGGTAGGAGATGGCGGATTTCCTCCTGATTCACGTCCTGCCTCGGCGGGCATCTGTGGTGCAATGACACGTTCTACGTGATCTGCTCGAACAAAACTAATGGGTGTATTTTTTTTTTTTTATAGTGATGTGTGTATTATTTCGGTTAGGTTGTTTTACTTTGTGGTAGAGTATTGTTTTGATGTTTATTTGTAAGTTTTGGACTTAGATGCGCTTTTTTATTTTAGATAAGATTCGCGAGCGAGAAGTGGCTTTTGTTCTTTTACACATTGAAGTCCAAAATTCGTTTTGGTTCTAAAAATGAACTTAAAGTACATGTTCACAATCATCCAAAGGTCGACTGGTAGAAAATGCCTAATGTATTAAATACGCCTTTCTTCAGTGCTTTTTTTTTACTATCGTATTTTATAAAGTTTTAATACAAAAGAAAAATATTTTATTTAAAAAGCCTCCAGAAATTGTAACTCGAACCAATTTTTCAAGGTCTTTATGGTAAACTGAGAAATTGTGCAGAAAATTTATTAGGAAAGGTGATTTTGAAATGTCTTTTGACTTTTATTTTAAAGGTTTCAGTTAAATAAACGAGTCAATGACCTTGCAGGGAGTTGTCGGTCGTTGCGTACTAATTACCTACGGTTCATTGACCTCCACGTTTACTTAAAGAAAACAATTTCTTACATGCGTAAATTAATTTGAGTTTAAAAAAAGTACTTTATTTTTCATTTTTATCTTTACAAATCGATAGGGTTTCATGTACCGAATCGACCCGACCCGCGGGATTAAAACGACCAAAATTTAACGGTGTATAGATTAGTGCTCGACTGCGATCCCACCTGATGGTAAGTAGTGACGCAATCGTTTTTATTATATAGTATCTAACAGAAAAAAGGTATTGTTTTTCACTTAAAAACTTTAATGAAATAAAACAGCGTTTATCTTTATCTTCTACATTAACTCGAAAGCTCTTCGTGTCAGCGATTACTTTACTCCATTACCAGATAAAAAAGGAAATTTCCTTTTACAACCATCTATAGAACTTCTCGCAGAATTCTTGTTTCACAGTAAATGTCTTTGGAATGCTTTGACATGATACTCTTTTAGAGGTGATAATACGTGTACCTCCTTCTATGGGATATATCCCCTGCATACCGAAGGAATGGTGGCATGGACTGTTGTCAGACTATCGAGTATACAAAGCAATTATTTTTATTTATCAGCACTTTTGAATTGTCAGAGTTCCAAAATCATTCATCGTTAATTTTTTTTACATAATTTCTTTGTTTGTCTTGTAGATAAATTGAGTAGTTTACTCAATTTATATTTAAGTTTATACAGAACCCTCAGAGCCCGAGTCTGACTCATACTTGCCCGATTTTTTCAGGGGGTAAATCATTCAATGACTTCTCATACTCTTGGGTGGAGCGGGAGCGAGAGGGCAGGGCTTGTCAGAGTTTTACTGACTAAAACTCACTCTGTGTTCCTGCTTTGCCTTCATTCCAGGACCCCGTTCCAGTCTGATCTAGGATGTCCTGGAGGGGGCTATCCCCAGTAGGCTTCGACCCTGCTGGGCCCCTACAGTTTGTTGACATTTCTTTGAAGCGCGCGTGGAACACTTCGCGGCGTCACTGACTTGAGCTCGATCCGGACTACTCTGTGGTCCGGACGGTTACCGGACGGCCCGACGGCGAGCTACCCCTTGCTCGCCGACCGCAAGCCTACGCCTACGGTGGCTGAAAATCGGGGTCAGGGTCCCAGCGGCTGAGGCGTGAGGACCATTCCCAAGCAAACAAACTGCATTACATTCATTATGCATACATTTATTTGTTTATACATTCATTAAACAAATTAAGAATAATGCAAACAATAATTATAACACTACACAAGAACTTAATCGGTATCATTGTAATAAATTCAATATAGAATTATAATTATAAACGTATTATCAGTTAAGATGACAACAGATGATAACGAAGGAAGGTGAATAGAACGGAGTGACTCATAGGTAAATTATATACTTATACATGTGTATATGTCGTGGCAAGATCATAGAAATTGATCACTTTATGATATGGCCAACTGAAACTGGCGAGATCGTTTTAAACGTTAAAGTTTGTTGATATTTGAATCCTTGTTTGACCTGTAGTCCATCTCTTTAGGTAGCCCCACGGCGTCGTTACCTTCCGCTTGGCGCAGGTGCTAACCGAACACGGCAAGTTCGCGAAGTACCTGTACAAGATTCGTGCGGAGACGACGCCCGGGTGTCGCCACTGTACGAAGCGCCCGGAGGACATGGTGGAGCACACAGTCGAAGTGTGCCCCGCTTGGGAAGAGCATCGCCGTGTCCTTGTGGGAGCGATCGGCGGCGGCGATCTCTCGCGCCGGGTCTTGGTTCTGGCCATGCTCCGGAGCGAGGAGGAGTGGAAGGAAAGGAGGAGGCTAACTGCATCAGGCAACGGCGCACTAGCCGCCGCCGCCGCTGGGATTCCGAACAGATTTCCGGCCACCGTAGGCGCGGGTTTGCACACGGCGCGCAATGGGTAGCTCCCTGTCCGTCCGTCCGTTAACAGACCGGTCCGAGCTCAAGTCGTTTACGGCGCGCACTGTTTCCGCGCACCTCAAGGAGTTGTCAGCAAACTGTAGGGGCCCAGCAGGGCCGAAGCCTACTGGGGCCAAAGGTTACATGAAAATGTCACCCGGGGCCCTGGGACGAAGGCAATGAATGGAACAGGGTAGGTTTTTAGTCAGTAAGAGTCTGACACTATTTCCCGCCCCACCCAAGGGCGGGATTTGTCATTGGATGATTCTACAATAAATAAAATCTCTTTAGGTAGTAGCTAACTAAACGTAAACAATCTTGTGTATTTTTATGTATTTTTATTTAAAAAAAAATCGTATAGAAGATATACAAAGATTATTTAAATTTAGTTAATTATCTACAATCGGTTTAGGTAAATAGCTACCTAATTGTAAACATTTTTAGATAAAAGACATGTGAAGATTGACTTACTACTACTAAAAAGTAGACAGATGAAGTATACTTTCTTCAGACCTTTAATTACCAAAGAAGTCCTACGTCAATGATATGGCCAAACCAGGATTGACATATCATCAAATGTTAACGATCTGGCCAATTTTAGTTGGTCATATAATAAAAGTGATCTTTGTCTATGATCTGGCCACGAAATATACACAAATGTGATAACAAGAATGCAGCTTTAAGAAAGACAAGAGTGTAAAAGAAAGAAAGCAAGATGGGGAAGATATGACACATTACAACGGCGTTGGTATGATGAACGAATGTTAAAAAAAATACGTACCTACCTACTCATTCGACATTTCTCAAGCATCGATATTTAACTTAAAAATAATCGCGTGCCAGTAACAAGCATCTTTACCCGACTCCCATAAAAACAATCGCCATGGTTTCCTCCACCACTAAAGAGGGAGATACAGAAGAACCACTGATAAATAGATATACACTGTACATTTGTGGTATTTGTTTTTTTTTTTTAATCATTATTTCATGTTTGTAACCGTTGTGCTGTGTCTGTCTTGAATAAAAGTATTTCTATTCTATTCTATATTATTGATATTATTCTGTATTGTTTATCTATAGTATTTATTACTGGTATGTACCTACGTATTTACGTACATCTAAACAAAGAGACGAGATTGATGCAGGGGGCCAACGTTCGACACCCACAATACGGTCAGATCGCTTTAGATCGTTTAAGAAGTGTTCCGTTGTACCTACATACTTGTACATGTGTGTGTGTTTTTATTATTTAAGTTGGGAAATTATCAAATGTCTTGTCACGCTCTAGGGCCAAGCGAGAGGGAGCGTCAACAGTTTTGGCAACAATTTTTGCCATTTCGCTGTCTCGTCTCCTGCCCACAGAATAGCGACAGTGGCACGACTGTTTCGAAAAAATTTGCTGCCAATAGACGGAGCGATAGTTGCGTTGCCGGCCTATCGCCAATCCAGCGGACAAAAATGTCTACCAGCACTGTGACACGCGCGCTCCATGCACGCACTGACATACAATCCCGTAGACTTGATGTGATAAACAAATTAGTACGGAGGACGAACAAAAGTTACTCGTACGCACTATCTCTAAAATAGCTGTAATGTGATGTGTTCCTTATAAAATCAAAAGTTATCCTTTATAAGGTTACGAACCCAAAAGGGGAAAATACGGTACCCTTATAGGCACATTCATATTTTCCATCTGTCTGTCTGTCAAGACCCTTTATCTAGTGGTATCGATTTGAAATAAAAACCATATATTCCAGTCTGCGGTTGATTGAAGCTCCTCAAGATTCCATTCAGGATTTGAACTTTTACATAAGTAAATTTGTACCACTTTGTACACTTGCCCAGTTTTTTTCTACTAATTCACCTGATGGTACGAAATTATCAAGTTCTACTTCAAGGATAAAGCACGTTTACCTTGAAGGACACCATTCTCTTTTGACTTAAAAACCACCAGGCCATAAGATACGTTGGCATTTCTGTATTCTCCTTTTATGTGGTTCTACCGCATTGGCGATGAGGTGCGAATTTCGCACAAATTATTTTAAAGTCCTCGTTATGGCACCAACGTGTTTTTGTTTAATATTACCATAGTACCCGGTATTGTAATCATGGGAAACGAGGGAATCCTTGAACACGACGCTTTTGGGACTTGTGAACTTTTTAAAATTACACTTTGAACTTTTCATTAAATTTAAAACGACCGAAGAATTTTAAGGAATTCCATTCATTTTATTACTAAAGGCAAATTATATCAAAATTGTGCAATAAAATATTCCAATATAAAAGCGAAATACCACTCACTGATTCATCACGAAATCTCACAAACTATAACAGCTACAAATTTAAAATTTGGTAGGTAGGTTCCTTATAGGGTGTAGACGTCCGCTAAGAACGGATTTAAAGAAAGAAAGAAAAACACATTTATTTGGCACAAAAAGTACACACAATGAAATTACAAATATACAAACTTAACTGCTTAAAACTTAAATACATCATCGTGTGTATGACGGCTGCGCCAAATAGGTCCAGTTCAGCATAATGCCAGGCCACTACGTGGTAGTTGCCTGACGCTGGTTTTCAACGTTTTTGGTTTTTACGAAACTTCACCTCTAAAGGGGTCCGTAAGGACCCTGCAGTAAGGTCGAAGCCTACTGGAGCCAAAGGTCGGCTTTTGAAAAGAAGGCCCAGTCCCTGTATGATGGGCAAAGAAAGAACGGTGTGGGTTTTTTAGTCAGTAAGAGTCTGAAACTATCTCCTGCTCCGCCCAAGGGCAGGGGATGTCATTGGATGATTTTCACCCACCGTAAAAAAAAAGAAAAAGACATCTATACAGGTAAACCGACTTTCATGGGGGCGAAGCCGCTAGCAGAAGCTAGTTATACGCATTTAGAAGTTAGAACACCTTAATATCTACCTAATGGAAATAGGAACATGGCAGCGTTTGAAGGCCTCTCACAAGGTGGCCTGATGCCCTGGTGACGGTCACCAGATTCTGCTGGATCCGAGACGCACATACCCGGTCGTTATGGCGACACTTGAGAGAAGCCTGTATCTAAAAATTAACGTTTTTCGGCTGGAATGTTGATGATGACAGGAACTTAATTTAACTAGAAACACTTAATACATTATAAAAAACTATCAGTAAAGGTATACTATTACCAGATTGAAGTAATTTCCTGTCAAACCCCATGAGGAGTGCCTGAAACTATAAAACAAAAGCTATGTCGTAAAAAGACTAATGTATAAAGTTTCCATGAGCCATTGGAATGCCGTATTAGATTCAGTGAGAGACCGACTATGATAAAGCAGGGTTTTAATCGATTTACGAAATGAAACATCAGAACACAGAGCTCAGAAGCTACTAGAGATGGCAGTGTCGAAACTTCCCATCGAGTGTCACCGTTTAAGGGGCAGTTATGTGATTTTTGATGATTTAAAATCCAACATCTCATCTAAACGGCGAGTTCGTAGTTTTTTTTTGTATTAATAACTATATTTACATCTAATCTAACAAATATTACAACTTAACATGTGTATAAACAAACTAAAAATAATAATATGTACAAACGGTTAGAACACAGGGCTCATAGGGCATCAAAAAATTCATCCGCATTGATGTCAATGGGACAAGTGCCCAGAACGCTGGCAGCATTGCCACGTTGAAGGGCAATGCTGAAAGATCACCTAAATTATTTTTTTGTGTAAAAAGTTTTTTCTCCGAGTACTTCTATAAATCAATATGAAAAAAATAACGTGTCAAATTTGTGGTATTAGATTGCAAAGACTATGCATCAACCCAGATGCATACTCTTTGCGAATGACGCTTTCAGATGTGTGAGGTGCGGGGCGCGTGAGTGCGCGCGCCGCACACCGCTCGACCGACCGACTAGACACGTCTCCGCTCGGCCGCCGGCACTTCTCCGCTCTGCCGCTGACTCGCTCGCCGCACAAAATTCTATAGAAAAACAAAAGAATGGAGAAACATCTCCTCTCCTCTCCGCTTGATCCATTTCCACCAAAGCTTAGCGGAGAATAGATAGTGGAAATAACGAAATGTGATTGGTTTATTCAAACACATCTCCTCTCGTCTCCTCTCCTCTCCGCTTTGGTGGAAACCGGGCCTTATTGCCGCCTTAAGATTATGATCCACCAAAGGTGTGCGAAAAAGCCAGGCAGCGCGAAGAAGCATAGCGTAGTTGGAAATAGGTGTGTAACTGAGTGATGCTAAGGTCCGTAGCGGACTCGTGGCTAGCACACATTTCTCGCATTTCGTGCTTAAAAAGAATAGAGCTAGGTAACTCTGCCTGCCCTTTTTCTACCCGAGCCTAGGTAGAAAAAATATATTATTTGGCCATTAGGATATAGACGCTGCCAAGATCTAATTTGGAAACCATAAACCAAGGTCTCTTTGTTTTTAGGTGATAAATCATCAAATAACTCCCCCGCTTTGGGTGGAACGAGACGAATTGTCAGACTTTAACTGACTAAAACCCACTTGTGTTCCTTAAGACGTTTGTGTTCCTGGTTCGTGGTGGCTCTTTTAAACAGTCTCCAATTTTGGGGATCACTTGATGTCCCATTTATATAATACACAACATGCTAGAGACATTCATTTAATGTTAAATATGACGAAAATGCTTGTAGCAATAAAAAGTACAATATTTTTTTATTATTTAGTGAATATCTTTTCTCGCACACCATTTTGCTGCTTCACACAGCTTTGGTGAAAAAGCACTGTAAATCTTAGCAGCCTTTGACACTTCTGACTATGACTATGATACTCGAAAATGCTCCGCTAATATCAAGCACGAATATATTTATATAAATAATACTGTCATCACTGAAAAATTTAAAGGGAATCTTCTCTCTTGGTATGGTCATGTGAAGAGGTTGTGACGTTTATTACTAAAAGAGATATAAGGTGAATGGTCATTAGTGAACGATACTTAAACACGTGATTGTAGTCATGTTAACAAACTACTTTTATTATGGGACCACACCTGAAATCGCAAAAAAAAACTGCTGGTCCGTACATTTGTGTTCGCGACTAACTGGTCAAAATGTACTGAACCTGGCTGATTTTTTTCGCAATTTCAGGTTTGGTCCCATAGTAAAAGCTGTTTGTTATCATGACTACAGTTACATGTTTAAGTATCGTTCACTAATTACCAGTAACCCTATATATGTGGATGGTTGGAAAGGGAGAGGGAGGCCAAAGAAAAGTTGGATAGATTGTGTAAGGAGTAACATGAAAGAAAAGGGGGTTAGTGTTATTGTGACGGGTGACAGAACAGAATGGAAGAGAAAATCATGTTGCGCCGACTACAAATAAAACGGGACAAGTAGGAAGATGATGATTAGTACCGTCATCACCAGTACTGCCCGCTCTTTGCGATTCAGTGCTCTATGCTTCGGACCATTTAATGAAGTGATGATCAGAAAAGTTTCGTTAAACACCTCATCGCTGTCTCGCTTTCGCAAGAAATAAAACGCAATGCCTAACAGTGAACTGTGCTAGAAACATAAACTTTTATTCAGACTTCAGACATATTGTGTTTTAAACTTCTAATAAGCAACAAATATTTCTAGTAATCGGTTTGCATTATGAAAAACAAACGACAAGAAACATTACAATCATTTCGTAAATGTACATCATCCATTGTGTGATATCTTCAACACAAGCGCTTGACCATCTTGAAGGTGCTGTACAAAAAACGCAACGGAACGAAAAGCTATAAGACGATGATGAGCTGCACGTTCGTTAGTTATAATTAAACTATTTGAAATGACAACTATATAAGAGAACAATAAAAGCGACAGCTTCCTTTCTCTTCGTGTTGTCTACATACAGACATACATATAGCAAGTAATATTACTACGAGTATTCTAATTTTAGCACATCCGTGTCTGTGACTACATATTGGTGTTTATTCATGTCAGCGCTGTCTGAAAGCAGTGTATACAGAAGATTTGAACTAGATTTTCTAATAGTTTCAATCTCCATTTTGGGGTCACCCTTCAATCCTTGATGCAGTGTATCCAAGTATATTGATGCAGTGACTTTCCAAATAACTACTCATTTGATCAAGATATTGTTTTCCAAAGTTAGGTCGAATTGAAAATCTTTTAGGTTTTTTTACTCCGCTGCTGTCTGCAGGAGAATCAAGGTTAACTAGGCTCGAGGTCAATCTTGTGAAGCAGAAGGTAGGATACCTTTTTCATAGATGGAGCCTGCGTGCCAGAAGGCACAGTGTTCGTAAGCCTCCCATAAGAATCGTGAGCGTGGGAATCTGCCACGAGAAGTTTAGGACGCAGTGGCAACTGTTGTGAAGGTAGATTTTCTACAATAAACAATTTCCGGCCGAAAGAAACTTCTAAATTTGACTCAATCTCTCTCTTCCCTTTATCTATCTCTTTTCTTTTTCTTCTTCTTGTTCTTTTATTTCTTCTTTTTCTATTTGACTTTTAGTGGTTTCAGTATTTTGAGTTTCAACTGCCTTGTTTATTTGCAATACGATTATATTACGTATACTGTACCTATTCGGTAATATGTCTATTGTAGCTAGTACAATGGTTGTACGTAAATCTATTATTAGTTTCTCAATCGACAATTAAAACCTCTTTTATTGGAACATTTGTTGAATTTCATGATCATCGTTCAGCTGTGACCTTAACGTTATTTGGTTTGTCATTTGCGTATGTTGAATGTTGACTGATGAATAAATCATAATGGTGAATGATCACATTGGTAACGCAAGGATCATCTTGGAACCGGGTTTTGGGCTCAACAGGTGGCAGTAGAGTATACTAGCTGGTGTATCTCTTTTACTTGGGTTTATCTCTCTCTATCTTTTTACCCGACTGCGCCAGAAGGAGGGTTATGTTTTTTATCACAACATATACCTTGTCTACTGCTCAGGTTTTTTCTTTTTACAGAAAAAACAAAATACTTTTTTTAGACTCGGATCAATTTACGCATGTACGAAATTAATTTATCTAAATAAACATCAGCTGGGTGAATTCAATGACCTATAGGTACTTAGTACGTAACGACCGACAACTACCTACAAGTTCATTGACTCGTTTACTTAAAGAAATTAATTTCGTACATGCGAATATTAATTCGAGTTTTTGAAAAAAAGTACTTAATTTTTTTATTTTGTCTTTACAAATCGATAGCGTTTCATGTCCCAGATCGACCCTCCACGGGATCAAAACGATCAAAATTTAACAGTGTATATAGATGATAACAAAATGTACAAGCAGAGTTGCATTGACTTTCGTGTAATCGCATTGTTCTGACCAATAACTTCAGTGGTTTAAGGTAGCAATTACATTAACCTTTAACATAACATTTATTGTCTCTACTTAGCGTCAATTCACAACTTCAATTGGAACCGCCTTTATAGTACAAAGTGGGGAACAAATTAGAGCAGATAGGTATGCAGTAATGCGAGAGAATTACAGTGTTTAATATTCTTATTATCCTTGAATATATTGATATATATAGGGTAACTGGTAATTAGTGAATGATACTTAAACAAGTGATTGTAGTCATGATAACAAAACAACTTTTACTATGGGACCAAACTTCAAATCGAGACTCACGTGTTTAAGTATCGTTCACTAATTACCAGTCACCCTATATATTGTGTATTACTTTCCTTTTTCTCTTTCTATCAAGGAAGCTCTTCATACTTAGTTAATTAAATGCGAAAACATGTCATTGGTTTCTAGTTGCGTAATTTGTTGTTACTGTTTTCCTATTACAATAAAATAAAGAAAATAAAATATTGCTAGGTCCCAGAATAGCGCCTTGGAGAATACTTTGTCAATTGTAGAAACTATTATTATCTATATTAAAACCACCTGCTTATAGATTACTAGCTGCTGCTGGATGAAAGTAGAAAATTGCCCCAAGGGAACATACTTCGAGAATAAAAATAATTCCATGTGCTACTCCAGGACATGGTCTTAACGTGTGACAAATTTCGTCCAAATCTGGTACACTGTTCGAGCGTGTAATAGTAACGACACACACTCAGACACACCATCACACACTCACAAACTTTCGACTTTATAATATTATTTTATACACCGTTAAATTTTGGCCGTTTTAATCCCGTGGAGGATCGATTCAGTACATGAAACACTATCGATTTATAAAGATAAAAATAAAATACTTGTTTTCTAAAACTCGAATTAATATACGCATGTACGAAATTAATTTCTTTAAGTAAACGAGTCAATGACCTTGTAGGGAGTTGTCGGCCGTTGCGTACTAACTACCTACAGTTCAGTGGCCTCGATCAGCTGACGTTTACTATACGAAATCAATCAAAATTTAACGGTGTTTATTATATATTATATTGACTCAATACCGAGAATACTGGAAGGAATGGAGGAAGGCCTTTGCCCAGCAGTGGGACAGTCTATGCTAGATATAATCTAAATTGTATTATATATTATAGTGTGACAAAGCTGAAGAGTTTGTTTGTTTGAATGCGCTAAATAAAATTGGATAGCTCATTTATCGCTGAAAGCGATAGGCTATATAACATCACGCTACGACCCAAGGAAGCGAAGCAGTAAGCATAGACACAGGTGAAACCGCGGGAGACAGTTAGTACACAATATTAAGTATGCATTTACGAACAAATTACTGTGGAACATTTCGTGAATTTTAGAAACCAAATTATTACCAGAGCAGACTATTCTTGGGAGCGAAAAATCCATTCTAAGATCATTGGCTGCCATTCAGTACACGACCAGTATTAATACTAAACTAATAATAATAAAGTAAATCCTAATTTGACACTAAAACATTATACGTAGCACGTTGACCCTTTGTCAGGAGATATTACAATTAGGCGATCAGAGCCAGAGGCCCTACCAAAATCTCTTATCACGATCCAATTGACGACCTACGGAACCGACCGAGAATACAGCTATATATGGTACATTATTAGCACTGTTCCTAAAAAATGTAACATTTGTAAATTTTTGGAAAATTAAAGATTTATTATTATTTTTTACCTACATCCTGTTTTTAGGTGGGGAAATCATCAAATGATATCTCCCGCTCTTGGGTGGAGCGAGAGAGTGTTAGACTTTTATAGATTAAAAACCCACTCCTGTTCCTTCTTTGCCTTCGTTCCAAGGCCTCAGCAAGAGCCCCTACTGTTTGCTGACATCTTGAGGCGCGCATAGAACATACAAGGATTCTGTAAAATACTAAACCCGTGTTTCAGGTTTCGCATATACTAAAAATAAGATTGTATAGCTCCATTTAACAGTTCAGTTTAGGTCGTAAAATGAATCGCATTGAGAGCTCGTAGTAGGGCAAGTAACAAACTTTACGCTGATCGTAAACTGAATATCTATAATCGTTGTGTGGACACGTTTTGAGGGTGCAGACCGTTTGAGGACTAATTTGAAATTATATCTTTTATATTGTATGTTTTTTATTTTTGGCTGAGCTTAGATTCGTTGATGAAGGAAGCGAAAATTTTCTAAATGGTTTGGTTTTTGTAGTTAAGATCGTGCTGAATTAAGCCAGAAATAAATTATATGTTCTTGCATTTAGAGGTATTGCCTTGTGATATTGAAAATGGGCATTAATTTCATATTTCATTTCTGACAAACAAAATCATATGTCAAACTTTACACAAAAGTGTTGTTTCCTAAAAGTTTATTTCTATAAATAAACTTTAAAAATATTTTTATAAACTTAACACTACGCACGGCGGCTTGATAACCTAAATAATTTTGCAAAGTAGCAAAAAATTTTGACTATGTATTAAATTTTTCTTAACTTAATGTAATTTTCCCACATTTTTTTTTAATTTAAATTTTGGCTATATGATTAAAATTTTGAAACTACTTTATGTGTTACTTACCTACTACTATTAAAACGTATAATGTAAATGGAAGAATTAAATAGCTACTAAAATACAGGCACCTTACCTATCTCAAGAGTCAGAGTTTCAATTTATGGTTTACTGTAGCTAAAAGTAATAATCGCAAAAAAAACTGCTGAAGAAGCATTTTGGTGTATTTCTTGCAAAGTAAATATTGCTATCGATTTTCAGCTATCTACCGAATGATATAGGCATTAGTTTTAACAGTTATAGCGTTACGCAGTTAGTTCATGGTCACCATGGCGCTACCTAAACCTGATAACGACTGTATCGATACTGATTACGATTATTATTAATAATAACTGCTATTACTAAGCCAGGGATTTGTAATAATAATAATTTTATTAGGTGTTTCATGTTCTTGAATTTTGCCAGCTTGATAAAGGAATTATTTCCTTGACATGTTAATAAAAAATAATATCTTCTTAAATCTTTATGTCAAGGGAAGATAGGTTACTTCTAGGCAAGCGCGCTCCATCGTCGACCACATCATCACATAGTGGTCAAGCGCGATCCTATCAAAAATAAAAAAAGAAATTTGGAAATTTCCAAAAAATTATATATTCTCGAGATAAAAAATATCTCATCTGTTATTCTAGGACATGATGTAACCGTGTACCAAATTTGACCAAAATAAATTCAGCCATTCGAGCGTGAAGAAGTAATAAACATACACACAGACACACACAAACTTTCGCCTTAATAAATTTAGTGTGATTAGTCAACTCCTAATTTAATCGACAAGTAGGCTTATCAAATAAATGTCTTAACGCATTATGCATTATAATGTTAAGCATTGAAAGTGAAAATAAATAATTTTGCAATATTATTATTTTCCGAAGGAGACAGGTTTTTGTCCGTCAAAAAGTGGAATGGCCCGAAAACATGTTTTTTTTTTGGAAAATACCTTTTTTTTCAACCACGAAGGGTGCCACCAGGACCCTATTACTAAGTCTCCCATGTCCGTTTGTCTGTCTGTCAGCGGGCTGTAACCCATTAACCGTAAGTGGTAGAGAGTCGAAATTTTCACAAAATGTGTATTTCTAGTGCTGGTACAACAACAAATAATAAAATAAAGTTTTAAATGAAAGGAGCCGGGTCCCATTAATTTACAAGAGATGAGTTTTTGCTCGATTTTAATATTGTAGTATGGAAACATTCGTGTGCGAGTTTGTCTTGCACTTGACCAGTTTTTTTTCCAATCTCACTGACATTCTTGAAGACTTATCCAATGTTTTCGATTCTAAGATTCTGAACAATTTAGATAAAGTAAAGCGTTAAAGACAATTTAAATTCGTTTATGTTTATTAACAATTTGGTAGTGAGAATAAAGGACGTCCTAACTGATCGAATCGTCACCGAATTGTTGCCAGTTAATACTTCGGGTGTATTTTATTAATTTTTATTAATTTTTTACGATATGCCTTCTGTTATTACGGTTTTACTTCGAATTAAATAAGTTGCAGGTAGCTTAAAGTGGGCAGATATAAAATTCCTACCCAGACGGTAAGTACGTCATCGAATGTTATCGTTTATTTATTTTCTTAAAATAAGGTTGAGTAGTTTCAATTTCGGTAACATCAGAAAAATATTTCCTTAGAATAGAATAAATTTGACTGCACCCATCGCCGTCCGCAAGCCCACGTCTATGGTGGAAGGAAATCGGGATCGGAATCCCGGCGGCGGCTGGAGAATGAGTGCCGTTGCATCACGCGTGCGGCCTCCGCCTTTGCTAGCTTTACTGCTTCGCAGAAGGAAATGACGATACATAAGATAAAACACACCGTTAAATTTTGATCGTTTTAATCCCGTGGAGGGTCGATCCGGTACATGAAACACTATCGATTTGTAAAGATAAAATAAAAAAGTACTTTTTTTTAAACTCGAATTAATTTACGCATGTAAGAAATTAATTTCTTTAAGTAACAATCACACAAGCGAAGTTATTGGCAACAGCTATTAAAAAATAAAAACTAGGAACAGTTCGACAAAATAAATCTACGGACCAGAATTGATTGCTAAGTACATTGATGCTCCATGAGTGCTCAAAGCGATACCAGCAAAACCTGAGGGCCCAAGAGGAGCAAAACCTACTGGGGCCATGGGTTGACTTCTGCAAGGGAAACTCGTGGTCCTAGAACTCAAAGAACAACTGAAGGAACATAGGTGTGGTTTTAGTCAATAAAAGTCTGATCTTAGTCCGCCCTAGAGCGAAAAAAGTCATCAAATAACCTCCCAACTTTAAAACATATTAATGCTTGAAAATCTAAATGTACGTAACATCTGACACCCAAAAAGACACCTAGTCATTACTGACCCAGCCTGCTAGCTGCAAGCAGGCAGGGTCGAAGCCTACTGGGGTCATGGGTTAATTTCCGAAAGGAATACCCGGCCCCGGCACGATAGGCTACGAAGGAACGGGGTAGGTTTTTAGTCAGTAAGAGTCTGACACTACTTCCCGCTCCGCCCAAGGGCGGGATTTGTCATTGGATGATTTTACCTACCATAAAAAAAAAACCTAGTCATTACTAGTTTTTGAACCGAATACGTAGTACAATCATTTTATTGTTCAAATCAAACAATAATAGTAGTATTTCTTCAACCAAATCTAAGTTCGGCGCAAAAACAATATGTTTTAGGCGATTCCCATGCGCAGGCGCCACCAGCTCCCACGGCCTCTCTCGAAGGCTGGACCAAGTGACATATTGTCTCTATTGGCTAATTAAGGTCAAAACCGCTTAGCAGATTAGGTTTTGTCGAAGATTTCATGGGTGGGAAGGCGGATTGATTTGTTTGAATTATAATCGGACGGGAAGGAAGTGGGCAAATTGTTCCAATCCTTCGATATACGCTGACCGTAGAGGTGTCTACAACGTAAAAGTTTTTTTTTTCCACCCTTGGGTGGGGCGGGAAATAGTGTCAGGCTCTTATTGACTAAAAACCTGCCCTGTTCCATTCATTGCCTTCGTCCCAGGGCCCTGGGTGACATTTTCACATAACCTTTGGGCCCAGTAGGCTTCGGCCCTGCTGGGCAGCGGCGGCGGCGTGTATGCTGATGCCTGATGCGGTCGGCTTTCTCCTTTGCTAGCATTACTGCTTCGCAGAAAGAGGCGACCGCCTGCCACTCCTCCTCGCTCTGGAGCGTGGCCTGTACCAAGGCCCGACGCGAGAGATCGCCGCCACGAGGACACGGCAATGCTCTTCCCAAGTGGGACACACCTCGACTGTGTGCTCCACCGTGTCCACCGGGCGGTCCGCACAGTGCCGACACCCGAGCGTCGTCTCCGCTCGAATCTTGTACAGATACTTCGCGAACTTGCCGTGTTCGGTTAGCACCTACGCCAAGCGGAAGGTGACGACGCTTTTCCAGCCACGCCTCAAAGAAGGGCCTTACCGCCTCGATGATGGCGTGCGAAACAACGAAAGGGTTGATACTCGCCGTACGTCGGGTTATCACATAATATGCTAACAATAAAATTACTTAGTTATGTATTACAATAATTTATTAAGCCGTGTGCTGTGGCGGCCATACTGCGCCTTGCCATTTTTAAAATACTAGGATGATCGCGCGCGATATCAGCGCGTCTGAAAACGACGATATCTTCGAAATTACATTAGTTATATCATTCGAATTGTTAACGAAATCACTTTTTAAATAAAATGCGTCCGTCATTATGGAGGACCGTGCTACACTGCCAAAGATTGACCAATATTTCCAAATTAATATTGGATATTTGTCTTTAAGTCTTAATTAACCTATTTAAATATAATTATTATTAGATTTTGATTTTCATTGCAGTTTTTCTTTACCTCTACGCCATACGACTTTTTCTTCAATTCTCCTCTGTCAGCCGTCACCTGACCATTTTTTAACTACTCTTTGAAGACTACTATCAAACAATTGGACAGTTACTTTAGCCTTATTAGTGCCAAAGACAATGCATTTGATTTTGAACAAAGCCTCGAACGGCAAGTATTTGATTCTCGTAAAGTTGCTAGTAAAAAAAAAACAAATAACAATGTAAGACATCATCGCCATTCAAATGCAAAAACGGTTGTCTATTATAATATCAATGATCATGAAATTAATTAACTAGTAACGGGTCTTCCCACAGAATTATGTGACTAGATTATTTTTTGTTTTTGCTTTGAATTTTGTGCAATTAAACACTGTCAGGTTTAGAAAGTATATTAAACAGCAGATATTCACTTTGTTTCCCATTAACATGAGGATGTAACGCATTCTAATATTTTTGTAGATTTTGCTAACAAAAGTATCGAACGTGGTCGTTCATAATGGGCGTCATCAACAGGCTTAAAGTTACCCAAAGGGCCATGGAAAGGGCTATGCTCGGAGTTATCTTGCGTAA
The DNA here is from genome assembly GCA_958295575.1 of Leucania comma. Lineage (NCBI taxonomy): Eukaryota > Metazoa > Arthropoda > Insecta > Lepidoptera > Noctuidae > Leucania > Leucania comma. The sequence goes on along the minus strand of OY282478.1, from coordinate 20,567,463 downwards.
TCGTATCAGAAATAAAGATATCCGCAAGAGAACCAAGGTTGTCGACATATCACGAATCGCCAAATTTAAGTGGCAATGGGCAGGGTACACTGCTCGCAGAAAAAATGGCCATTGAAACCGAAAAGTTCTGAAGTGGTGACCTCATATCGGACGACAGTTTTGGAAGGCCTCCTTCAAGGTGGACCGATGATCTGGCAAGAGTTGCGGGAATGCGATAGATGCGAGATGCACAGGACCGTTCATTGTGGCGACGCCTGGGGTAGGCCTATGTCCAACAATGGACTTATTTCGGCTGAAATGATGATGTAGTGAGCCAATCTTCTCGGCAACTTTCGCTGAGGTACTACAGTAAAATTGTCAGCTCCATTTTACCGAGATCGCGCCTGTTTGAATGATTTTATGAAATTTTTATTTGCGTAGACGCTTGAGAAGTTAACTACATGATAATATCAACTAGCAAACAATTTGCAAAAAATTAAAACAGCAATTGAACTTCAGTAGAAAAATCTTGCCCAAAAAACTGAGCTTGTATAAGCATTTTATAAACGAATATGTGGAACCGCGGAGGAGCAGAAAATGAATGAACGTATCAAATAGTAGAACTCCATGTCGGATTTCTAGACTTAGAAATAATAGTAACAAAATATTATGAAATGTATAATGTCTGTAAATGGATGAGGAGGGAGAGGGAGGCCAAAGAAAACATGGAAGGATTATGAGGTTTGAGAAAGTTTATTCCCATAAGAATGACATAAATTCACGTACATGAGAATTATAAAACTAAACATAAATCGATTTAGTTGGACGTATTACAAAACTAGACATCGACTATAACATGTTTTGAGGGTAGATTAAAAAAAAATGCAAAAAGTTTGTTCGATACATCGGTTCACGAGTCAAAGTTTAAACAAAGATAAACGGATATAAGCGTAGCTGGATGTGGCTCTTTACTGTGTTAGGGACAGTGAGTGTTTCAATAGAAAGTGTTTGAGTAACTTTTTAAAATAGTTTTTAGATTATGTGAGAAGTGATATGAAAGAAGAGTGATAGCGTGACTGCTGACAGGATTGTATGGAAGAAAAAAACGTGTTGCGCTGACTACAATCATTCAATTAAGACCAAAAGATTCCAGCTCTGGGGAGCACAGACGCTCGCAATGATTTTCAGTAAATGAATTCTAGATGGAACTAAAGTTTTCAACAAAGGCTGCATTTTACAAGTTTACCTATACAAACTTTTTCGAATTCCCATAATATCCTTTCCAAGTGAATCTATTACATGCCGGTGTCAAGGAAGTCCAAATTATAATAATGGCGCCCTTTAATTGTGATGACGTCACGCGAGGTGACATAATTGTCGCTCTGCCAGGGCTGGCAGTAATTGCACCAATTAAATAAACTGGTTGTATCCTAAACTTGTGTCCCTGTGAGGTCCCGGTGCCAATAACCTATATCCTTCGGTGTTTGAGTATAGTGAACTCAGCAACAAGTTTTCATGTAAGTATGTTACCTCTTTTCTGGTAGTTACAGTTTTTTATTTTATTTTCCTTTTTTCTTTGTTAATGCTTGTCATATAAGCTGACAGATAAAAAAATGTTATGATTTTGGCGGGATTTTTTCGAGTGAAGGTCACTAAAAATTATGTGAAGAAAGAAAACTGAATTGATTGGGTTTTGTCTGATTTTAATAAATATTATGCAACGGATTTCGGAAATAACCTCCCAAACAACAAACCTACTTCAGAAAACAATTAGAAAAGAGAATGATAGATGGTTACTTGTTGAACAAAATTAAATTATATCTTTCTGTCTTGATTGACTTATTTTGTCTATAAATCCATGTCTAAACAATTAAATGTCGATTGCAACAAGCCTTTTAATTTTGCTTGCATAGAAGGATAAAAGGATTCTTGGGATTTGCAAAGGTCATAACATAAAAACTTTAGATGCACATCCTTATTATCTACCTGACCTATGACTCAACGAAAATATGCCAGAAGGTACAAAGAGATATGATCTCTTACAACAAATACCAACTTACCTAAATCCTAAACAACTAATGGAAATTTTTCAAGTTCAATCTCCTTAGTAACAACCGTATCTAAAGCTAACAACGACGATCTCTAAATTATGTAACATACTGTATTGTGTACACACAAATTCTCCGCAACAGCTGCCCAATCAATTTCAAGAGCTGTTAATCTTCTGTACGAGACCTCCCACAAACCAGACCAAGAAATGGTAGCCATTCTAACAGAAGAATCCGTTGTTGTAACCAAATTTCCATCTATAGACAACAAATTTTAAAGTGTTAACTGTGCTGCGACTGCGACCCTATGGTTCGAAGACGCTAATAAGAAATGTCAACAAGTGTAGGAACAGCCTTCTTAGCGACCTCGACGACAGTAGATGCCATCAGATGGTCCATGGCTGTTTACCTATCGATGAACTTGAGTGTTATTGTCTCAGCAGCTCGTGCTAATGTATTTGCTGCCATTCTTGTAGTATCAATAGGAAGTTGTGTGTCGTTTCTTCCGTTATTATGCTCGTTTTTTTTATATTAATGGAAAAGTTTGAAGAGCTCTTGATAGTTTTACATTTGGTTTTATTTTTTTCATCTAGCATTTTTTTTAATTTGGTATTTTAGCCACCTTTTAACTCGAGGCACTGACTTGTGCCTTGGCCTTGTGGTCGCAAACGTTGCTGCTAAACTTGATATTCTGGGTTAAAGTCCTCGATTTCTCATTATTGTTCTAGGTAACAACCTGAGTCTAGATTTACTGAGGTTAGAGTTTTTTTTTGAGAGGGAAAATAATAAAATAATTTCTTCCGTTTTGAGTATCATTCTTTTACTGACTAAAACCCAACGCTGTTCCTACAATATCCGTTTTCGTTCAAGGTCCGCGGCGACTCTATCGAACAATCCTCTCCTATATTCCTTGCCCCGGGTGTATATATATGATACACGCATATTTTTACGTTATGTAGGTCAAGTACCTTTAATATTTTCATCGACAACTAAAATACCCATGATGCCAATTAGCACCTAAGTACCAGAAAACTCAACAGCTTCCTAAAAAACAAGTATTTCATACATATTTCACATATATACCTATTTACTAGTAACAACACTAGTAGTAGTAAAATCATTGTCATTTTCCCACTATCTAACACCTGTACTGATAGGCTTTGACATCGTAACGATCAAATCTTATCTGATCGCCTTGTTCTTACCGAAAAAGGAAGTAGCTGCCTACTGCTCCCACATATTTTACAAGTTATCATGATCAGACTAAATGCCAGCTGATATGCCTAGACATATTTTAATGGACACTAAATACTAAGTTTGACGTGGTGTAGTTTAAGCAGAAGTTGAACGAATTCTGAATTTAGGCTCTATGGGCCAAAATGCCTAATAATATATAATTTATTATAACATTATAAATACAAAAACAAAAGGACAGTTAATTCGCAAAGGCGAGTTTAACCCAGAATTTGATCACGATGTTGTAGCAAATAATAATTTGCAAAACCATAATCACAATCCTATACAGTTTAGTACACTAATGTTAGAATCTAATGATTCTGAAAAAAACGTAAAGATAAAAGAAGCACACAGCTCACGGGGATAAAGAAAACATATACAAAACAACAAAAACAGGTTTAATTGAAAAATCTGGACCGTAAAAAGACAAATGAATATATTCGTGGTAACAAATGCTACATTTACATAATCGCGATAGGTGCGAGAGGCCGGTGTCTGTCTGTTTGTACAAGAGTCTGCTTGTTACATAATCTTGGGCGTGAACCATCGTGATATTTAAAATGATTCACAGCTTTTATTACAGTTTATTGTGAGTACTATTGTGTAAAATAATCCTTGGAATTTATGATAGTTCTTCTGAAAAAATCGTTTAATACATCATCTTTGTCTTCCTTGCCAACTAGCTTAGGGTCAGAGGTTTTACATAGATTGACTGGCTACCAGACCTCCACAACCCAGTTACTGAGTATCATCATTAGTTTTACCGAACAACGTCCATAGCTGGACATGGGTATCTCTTAAAAGTCGTCTCAAGATAGAACAATTAGAACAACTGAAAGATGTTCACCTGTGAATAAAGGTTTCGTCTATCTTGTTCAAATATTTGTACTTAGTACAACCTGCCTGCTTGCTTGCTGATTGACCTGGATTAATTTGCCTGCTCTGGTCTTCCCGTCCAATTATAATTTAGGTGACTTCAAGGCTAGAGTGAATAGGCTCTTAATAAACTAATGTGCCTCACCATCAACGATTGCACTACTGCTTACCATCAGGTGGATCGCAGTCAAGCTTGTGCTTGACCACTGTATTGTTGTATGATATAAACTAGTGTTCATATCAATTTAAAAAAAAAACACTTTAAAATGTTCTCTTTTGGACATAGGCTTCCCCAAAGCGTCGTCAAATTCGTTTTTTTTTTCATATTCGTCGTTGTCTAGATTTATCTCTTGTACTTTGATCGATGATTGTACTCATAAATTCATTATTATTCACCAAGACACAGTTTATTATGACTGGCTTCCTAAAACTCATATCCAGACAATTTTATAGCTCATATGACGCCGGCCCATTCACGGGACCCATAAAATGCATGTATTCACTCAATTATGCGACAAATAAGTTCATTCACTTGATATTTAAAAGCAGACATTGCCGAAAGCACTTCCTTTACGTGTATAGAATTGAACCGATTGTTGAAATGTTCAGATGATGTCCAGAATTATGATGCTACTCGAATCGAGCCGTTTGTGACCTGTTGTTTAGAATTTGCATCTTTTTTAGGGTTAACAGTTCTATCTTTAGTTTCATATATTCCGTTTTTGTTTTGAGTTGGCAAATCATCAAATATCTCCTCACGCTCTAGGAAGAGTGAGAAGGAGTTTTGTCTTTTACCTCCTATATTCCTTAAGCCCTTTGCATTCCAGAGTCGCGATGACTCTTTCGAATAATCCTTATATTCTGTTCTGAGACGAAGTAATTAGGTAGTCGTTATCCCCAACTATTAAATTAACATATAAATGGCCATTGAATTTAAAATTTAAGGAATGTTAATCGTTTTTCTATTCACACTACATGGTGTTTTAATGGTTTCATCTTTATTCAATTTCAATAAGATGGCACGAGCTTCATTAAATTCCTTATTTACAAACCTGTTAAAATTATCAAAGTCACAAAAATGCTGGAATGATGCAATCCTCCTACAAGCCTATGATGTGTTCAATTTATATTGCTTGGGTTAAATCAACTCACGTTATACGTGCAATGTATGATACCCATGCAAATATAATAATCTTTATCGCTAATTTAAAAAAAAAGTCACCTTATTCTGCTAAAACTAACGTTCAGTAGTAAAACCATTATTTATTTAGTGCCAGATATCATTCTTTATCAGTAGGATTTGACAAGCGTACGCAGTGACATTGTTTCAAGGTAATTCGTATTTGATAGCAAAAACTACACATCTTTAAGATGATTCAGAACTGCCTGCCTCGAAGCCTTTTGTTTCTTGATAAGAGATGTTCATGTTATTTGATAAATAGGTTGGGAATCCCAGTTGTATTATCTTTATAGACTTTGTGTTTCCATTTTCTTCAAGTCTTTAAATTTTTCGATGTTGGCTCTTAACTTTTGAATCAATTAATACATTTTACATATTTGAACAATTTTTTTCAGGGTCTCCTTTGCAGCTGTACTTTCAATGCCATCTCTTGTCATCACTGAATTAATTAACCTACTGTAAAAATACAAGGTCAGCTGTAGCAGCAAAAGCAAACACCACATTATTTTCTTTATCAAAATTTCTTGTTAATCGTTTAAAAAGAATCCTATCATTACGCAAATCCTCTCCATTGATTTTAACCTCTTCCAATTCATGAAACATTTCATGTAAGTTATGTCCTACCCTATAGGATTTTATCAAAATTTGTCATTAATCGTTTAAAAATTATATTTGCCGATGAAACACTAAAAAGATTCCCATCGGTAAGCAAATCCTCTCTATCGATTTTAACCTCTTCAATTTTATGAAACATTTCATATAAGTTGCGTAACTCATATAAAAATTCATCACCTAGCAACCATCTACCTTTGTCAGTCTAAATTATCTTGATAAGTGACATCCTCACTTCGTCACTCATACCTTACTAACCCAATTCCGCTCAGCTGATGAACACTGGCGTTACAGATAAAAAGATAAGAGGTTGATACACTCTGTTTGCTTTAGATTCCTAGATCAATAAGTGGAAGATAACATAATTGTTACTAATTGGCAGATTGGCTGGCGAGTTGACTAGAGCATCATTAATTTTGTTCTTGATACTAACTGCTTCGTTTATAGTAATTTTAGAAGGATTAATAAAATTCTTGTCAGTTTTAAAGATGTTTTTTGCATGCACGGTTTCTTTGTCTGTTATTAATCTGGATATACCTACTTGGAGCTAAGACGCTATGTCTTCTTCCACATAACTCTTGGTTTCACTGTCTATCTCACTAATATTAAAATTATAATAAATTTTTGTGGGTTTATTTGTATACACATTTATACTCTTCTACAGATTCGATTTTTTATTTACCCATTGGGGGCCCTCTTTATAACGTAATCATTATTAATCTATGATAACTTCTCCACGTGTTTCTTTTTATCAGTGGTCGAGGCTATAGTGCGCACGTAAAACTTAGATCTTTTACAAAAACTATTTTATTGCCACTATCAACCGAGATAAGTACAAGGTAATAGTTCTCTAACAGTTCATTTTTATCAGAGACAAAGCGATATACAATCACCAGTCTACAATTAGATAATACTTTATGAGTAGCTACTGTAATAATCAATTTGCGACCTAATTCTGTCGTGGACGCAATAATACAGTGACCTATATCTTCAAACTCGATGTTAAATCTCATTTTAAGTGCAAAGACATCTATTCTAATACAATTAACCCTTTTTATTGCGAATAAAGTGAATTTAACGAGTTGTGTCACATTTGTTTTTCAGAGATAAATTTTCGTCGTAACACGATAGCCATCATAATAGTCTCGCCATCCTATTTTGAAATTGTGCAACAAACTGACCTATTTTCGCGCCAGCCCTGGTTGCCGTTCGAAAATGGCGGAAAGGGCGTTCGAAAATGGCGCTTACGTTCGTCTGGGCGACGTCTGCGCCGCGCGTATTCCGTTCGCATCCAGCCTTTCCGCCGGCGCGGCGCAATGTCAACAAACTCGCGAGTCAGCTCGCGCACAGGAATGCAACGACCACGCCGCCAGTACCGTGAAATGAAAACAGAAGGTCCATGGAAACATCGAGAAATAACCTGTTCACTCACACATAGTAGTATGAATACTTATAGTTTCTATCCATAAGGTTCCAAAGCGAACCCCGCCGCTTATTGGACTGTTTGGAAAATCCAATGAACTTTTTTTCACTTTATAATTATATAAAAAAGCGATCGACTCTAAATGCGAAGACTATAAACGACATGCTATTATATCTAAATCGCTTAATTTATTATAATTAGAATCGAGGCCAAAATCATTACAAAAAAAAGGTTCCAGAGCTTTAATCTGTTTTTTTTTTTCAAATTATAATTATCGATTCAAATCCTATGTTGCAAATTTTGCAAATCAGTACTTTAAAAGTCTCTCTTTTACCTCCTTTTACCTCTTTTTTACAAGTATAGACTGGTCTATACTGGTAAAAATATTTTTTTTTATATCTATAGAGATATATAAAAAAAGTATTTTATTTGGAAAAACAAATAATTTTACAATATGTCTCATAACACCTTAACCTACATCTAATAAAACCTTAAAATAGGCTAGCGTACAATTCACAATGTTTCTACATATTACTTACTTTAGAAGAAAATTAAATAAAGTGAACATGTTTAGGACTATATCTACTATTTTTATTATAAATTATTTAAATATCAAGCCAACACTTTAAAACTCTTATTTTAACAAAGCTTTTCTTATATTCAATCTATTTCTCCTTCACTCACAAACAGCTGATCGTATTTGGATAAAAGCATACACATGGGGCCATATCCAGGAATGGCAGTATACACGGCTACGACACAACAACCGACAACTTCCTACAGGTCATTGGACTCGCTCAGTTGATGTTTACATAAAGAAATTAATTTCGTACATGCGCACCTATATAAGGTGACTGGTAATTATTGACCAGTTAGGCGAACGTAAATATACTGAACTTGGCAAACTTTTTCGCAATTTCAGGTTTGGTCCCATAGTAAAAGTTGTTTGTTATCATGACTACAATCACGTGCTTAAGTATCGTTCACTAATTACCAGTCACCCTATATAAATTCGAGTTTTGGAAAAAGTACTATTTTTTTATTTTATCTTTACAAATCGATAATGTTTCATGTAGCGGATCGACCCTCCACGGGATTAAAACGATCAAAATTTTGCCGTGTATTTCCTTGGGATAATTTTCTTCTTTAAGGCAGGCGAAGCACCTAGCAGAAGTTACCAGGTACTAAATATAATAAAACCAGAAACATCTTCTTAAGAATCTTCTGAAGAATACATCTTCTTAAGAATCTTTACCTTCTTCAAAAACCTAGTCTTCTGTATCTTCTTATGTATCGTGTAAAGACAGTGCATTGTGCGCCTGCGCTTGTCGCGTTACAAAATATGGAATATAAATAGGATGTACCCTTTTAAGTAGTTCCTTTAATTACGTCATTATAGATTTGATTGCTATCATTTTGTTGAACTTCCTACTTGACATCCAAGATTGACTGATTATATTGTCAAGCAAATGTGATTTCAATCTTGAGAAAATATTTGTGGTCTAACACTTATCGGTTTAAGGTGTCAAAAATGGTCATGATATTGATGTCTTTGTAGCTCGTGCTTATTTGAAGATGTTATTTGATCTGTGGTAAATCCTGTTGTTGGTTTTAATCCAATCTGTGGAATTGTTTGAGAGAGTTACTATAGCAATCTCAAAATGGGAGAAATAATTTGATGATTTCTCAAGCAAATACCTTTTCAATACACTTACTCGAAAACCCGCTCTTATCTCACCGCTTTTAGGCACGTAATTGGATTGTTTTCCGCACTAGTGCGGAAAGGTGCGACACAATTTTTTTATGTGTATTTCTTGTGTTTATCGTACCGGGCTGGGCGCGCGCTGACCCCCACGAGACTCGGATCAACCCCCATGAGTCGTAAGTGTATTGAAAAACGTGATTTGACACATGTGCAAAGTTACTGCAGCCCTTGTCTCCATAACACACACGCCTACGGCTCGTATGAATTTTGCCTCAGTCGCAATGAAAAACTTTCTGCACTTGTATCAAAATGTACATTTTTTTACTAGGAATACAATATTTTTATAGGATCCAACAAGACTTGTGTCGGGTTAGTATTTCGTTGACAAGATACTATATTCACTAAAAGCTTTTTGCTGTCAATGTAAAATTAGGTACATATTTTTGCACCATTCTCATAAATTTATTGCAATAAAATAAAGATGAAAGCTTTTTTTACAAGCCATCTAGATTCTATAATCTATTCTACGAAGGCTGCTGGAATTCGTTTCAAATTAATGCAATTAAGTCATAAAATAAAAACTTTAATATTAAATCATAAAAATGACCAAATAGAAAAAAAATACTCATGCAGCCCACATAAATTCGACAGCATAAAAACTATTCAATTTAAAATGGCTCGAGATAGATTTAAAAAGAACTGGATCTATAAAATTCGTAGCGGGTTGTTCAACTAATAACAATATTTGGTAAATGGTAACGCAACTGTAGCCGATTTAAAAATAGAAATGATGTGCAAGCCAGAAGCGAAAGTTGTGAGATGCAATCATTTTGATTTTTTAGAGCTTCAGATATTTAATCAGTCAATGAATCAATCAAATAAATCAACTACCAATCAGCCTTTCACGGTCTCAACCAATCAAATCCTTTCATGGTTTTACCGGTAATGTTTGGACCGTTATGCCACTGTACATTATTTAAAAAATGAATATTGTTCCATTTTCAAATATTTGTGGCGGCAACATCGCCAGAGCATTAACTAATTCCATGCCACAAATTACTTTTCCTTTTGGATTAGTCATGTTGACGGCTCAAGAGGAGAGCTTTTTTCATGGCATATTATAATACTATAGTATAGGAGTTGGATCCTGCCGTATTTGCATCTTTATCTGATTTCCTTATCATCATCGTAGAGTAGGGAAGGCACACTCTCAAATATTCATAGATTATTTTTGCCTAGATTATGTCCTGCTAGGCAAAGTTTTATGCTTGCTCACTTCGAGTCAACGGTGGCAAAGATAGCGTGACAATCTGATCTTTTTTGCGGGACAAGCTTCACCAAAGATTGCACAACATGGAGAGGTATTTTATTAACCACAGAAAATATTATGTAGAAGTGGGCTAGAGAGATAAATAAATAATGATTTAGTGTGTTTCTCATAATGGTTCTACCTATTTTTGATTTCGTGATTAATCAGTGAGTCATATTTCGCTTTTTTATATATAGATTTATCTATGACTGTTTCATTGTACATAAATAAATAATAAAATAATTATCCGCACCAGCCTGATAAAGCAAGAAAAATAGCAACATACTACATAAGGTAAGTTATCGCGTTATATGATTATAACACGTTTAATTTCGCCGGTAAACTGTTGCACAAACCTAACTAACCAAAGAATAACTAGCAACCATGTAACCCACATAAAAAAAAAAAATTAACTACCTACCAGACACTACACAATATCTCAGTCAAATATTTGAACTGATCAATACTTATCACACTCACACTTGATCAAACATTATTTGAACAATGCTTAAATCATTAATTCTTTTTCACACAAACTTTTTGAAAACGTCAAATTATGTGGAATAAATAGAAGAATATATTTGAAAAAAAATTATTTGGATCAGACACAGCGCAACGGTTATAAACACAAAGTGAAAGAGAACGTAGAAGCCCAGCCTGCCAGCAGGCAGGGTCGCAGCGTGCTGGGGTCAAGGGTCTGCTTCTGAAAGGAAGGCTCGGCCCTTGTATGAAACGCAGCGAAGGAACGGAGTGAGTTTTTTAGTCAGTAAAAGTCTGACACTATCTACCGCTCCGCTCTAGGGCGGGAGATGTTATTGGATGATTTCAGATAGAGAAGAAAACTACAATAATTAAAAAAATAATATCATAATTTTAATGACGCCAAGCGTGCTCATACACGCTTGGCGCCTTCTGTACGTTCTCGAAGGTTTCTCTCTCGAAGGGGTTACCAGCACAGCATCTGGCTTACTGACGATTCGGACAGAATATATTCGGACACAGCGTCCGAATTGCCACATTTTATTTTCAATATTTTCACTGTCGAATCAGACACCACCAAATTGATTGAAGCTGTTGAATATAGTCAGATAAAAAAAGGCCTTAAAATATTATAAAGAAATTTATTACGCGAAGTTGCCGCCTTCAATCAAGCTTAAAATAGTTTTGCTAACAATTTCTTTCCTCCATATTATATTATACACCGTTAAATTTTATTCCGCGGAGAGTCGGTTCGGTATATGAAATACTATCGATTTGTAAAGATAAAATTAAAAAATAAAGTAGGTACTTTTTTCAAAAACTCGAGTTAATGTTCGCATGTACAAAATTAATTTCTTTAAGTAAACGAGTCAATGAACTTGTAAGTAGTTGCCGGTCGTTGCGTACTAACTACCTACAGTTCATTGGCCTCGCTCAGCTGACGTTTACTTGAGGAAATTAATTTCATACATGCGTAAATTAATTCGAGTTAAAAATATTTTTTAATTTTCTCTTCACAAATCGATAGTATTTCATGTACCGAATCGACTCTCCGCGGGATTAAAACGACTAAAATTTAACGGTGTATATTAAAAATGTTTTATCTTATTTTACTACAAACTTTATTTCATACAAACTAATAAAGGTAGAATTTAAAATTAAAAAAAAAAGAATTTCCATTTTCAAAATAAACAAAACATAATTTATATCTACGCATTTTTCTATAGTTTGCTCCCAGTGCAATGCTTGATAGCGTTATCTCGAAGTAGGTATTGTAAACGCTTATCAATGCATCGATAAACGATAAGGTACATACATAAGAAAATTTATCGGTATTACGTTTTGACAGATTTAGACGAAAAGATGAAGGATTGTTGTAGAATTTGGGTCAAACGTGCCAATTTTTGTTTCAACTCTACTGGCTGTCTAGAATATTTAAATTACGAACACTTTGCTTTTAAGAGCATTTGTCAATCATCACACTTATAAATATAAAGACGAAAGTTTGTAGGTATCTACAAAGATACATACAAACTTTCAAACTCAAACTCTTTTCAAACTTTTACAATTTTTTTTTTCTTAACAACCATAAGTACTCAAACCTCTATGGTCCGCGTCCATCGAAAGATTGGAACAATTTGTCTGTTGCGGTCTTCCCGTCCGATTACAACGTAGGTGTCTTCAAGGCCAGAGTGAATAGGCTCGTAATATACTAATGCGCTTCACTATCAACAATTGCACCAATGCTTACAGTAAGGTGGGATCGCAGTAATGCACTACTTTATGTAACTTAAAAAAAAGAAATACTAAATCCACGCAGGTGATCTCGTTGACAGAAGCTAATTAAAAAAAAAACATTAAAAGTAAATGTTTGTTTTTCTTATTTGTAAACAGAAATACTTTGTTGTCTTTTATTTTCTATATACTACAGAAAATTAACAACTGGCTTAGATAGATGGATCTGGTTAAAAAATAACCTCAATTGATTCGAGTTATCATAGTTTGAAGCTAACTACAAAAGCACGAGCCATAGTTGGCGTTGTCTTCTAAAATCAGTTAACACGAAGTCGTTAATAACATTAGAACTGTCAGAAATTGCATCCGTTGCACGCTTTTCGAATTTCATTGAGATTTCGAACAAGAAAATATTTGAATATTCAAACTTAGAATTCAGCAAATTTTGTTACTTGATTTTACTACTTTCTACACAGAGCATTATTTTTTTTTACTAATATTTAAACATTACGTTATTATTAGGCATGGAATTATTAAGTACTTACTACAGAGTATTTTGTTTTTCTTGCATAGATACGATTAAACCTCAAAATACTCTAGGTATTCTTTGGTTTCGACAGTATCTATAATCTTAATTGTTAGGAACATCCGAATACTGGTGTATTTCATCATCATTACTGCAGCCTAAAGACATCTTCGTGACCCTCACCTTGAGGCAGACCTTCCAACGCTTTGTCACTCCAAAATCTTTCGGTCCCTTCGACAAATCCGTTCTTAGCAATGTGCCCTGTTAATAGGCACTTACATAAGTTTGGTGAATCTATGGACTATGTCGGTAATAAAGTTAATTATTTCTTAATTTCGACAGCAGGAAGGATATCGACTTATTTACGACACATAAAATAAGCATAATAAGGTAAAAGTTAGTTGCTAGCTATCCAGATTGTTCACGTACATCATTTCATTGTGTATCTTCAGTTATAATCTTAATTAAGCCTCGGTCACGGTGTAATAATACGATTAATGATAACTTCCACATTTCTGAGCGGTTTGTTGCCTCGTTGGTTTTTAAAAGTTGGCGCCACTGTCGCGCCATAAGGCTGAGGCATAGAGAATGATTGCAACTGTAACCATAAATAATGTCAATTAAAACTAGTTAACACTATTAAAGAAAATTAAATTATAGTTTGCTTATTTTTTTAAACCGGTTGGAAAGACCATTGTTTAAGTAAGTATTCTGACGAAATATCAGTTTTTTTTTTTTATATAAACCAATGCTTGACTGCGATCCCACTAGTTTTTAAAAGCGTATTCGCTTTAGCCTTAAAGACACCTAAATTATAATCGGACGAGAAGACCGCAGCAGGCAAATTGATGATAGTACTTTTTGTATAAATTTATCTTAAAATATCTTGATCTGTGAGTTTTTGAAGTCTTTGATCATCTTACAAAAGAAAGGCGCGACAATGAAATACATTATTAAACAAAGTTGCGAAAAAATTTAAATGAAAAAAATATCGTAGCCGCAATTTAAATACCTCCCTCCCTGCGTTGTACTCCTCAATGCTGAGGGTCATGAACTCTTGATCACCTGTTTCACCCAGCACTGTCACTGTTCCATCTGTTCCTGTCTTTGCAGTTGGCAGTGTGAAGGGCATTGTAAATCGTAGAGCCAAGTGCGGTGCGGATCTGTACCGCTACCATGAGTTTTAAGCAATAGTATTCGTCGCTACTCGATATCGACGTCATAAATATTTTGTATGGCAAATTTTGGTTCTGCAAGTGACCGCTAGAGGCGCTGCAAAATTTTCCCATGTACCTTGCCGGTCACAATAAGCCTTTCAAGGTTGCTACCGTCTTTCCTTGCAGTTTAAATAAAAGAGACATTCACCTCTAATTTTTTCGGTGTTATTAGGGTAATTAATTAGAAAACACTTGGCCTCACTTCCAACATTTTTTTTTTTGATTTTGTATCGTGGATGCGTCCAAAAATGTAAAAAAAAAATTGGCAGGAAAGATTGTCGTGTAAAAGTAACTAACTAGTTGTTTTTTTAATAGCCATCATTTATTATAAAAAATATTCAGTTTTTTAGAGCTGAGCTTAGCCTGCCTCCGATGTACACCCGCCCCAATCCGAGTGCAATGCGCGCGCGCACGCGATCCGACAATATTGAAACATCAAGAGCTTGCCCTTCCGAACAGTCGTTACTAGATATTTATACTTACTTCAGGGCCAGTACACTCAACAGCACATCCAACAACGAAAATCTTACTTTGATGATGATAATATAGACACGACTAAATTTTGATCTTTTTAATCCCGTGGAGGGTCGATTCGGTACATGATACACTATCGATTTGTATAGATAAAATTAAAAAATAAGGAACGTTTTTTTTCTATAACTCGAATTAATATACGCATTTACGAAATTAATTTCCTTAAGTAAACATCAGCTGGTCAAGTCCAATGACCTGTGGGTAGTTGTCGGTCGTTGCGTACTAACTACCTACAGGTCATCGCACTCGATGATATGCAGTAATACAATCGTTGATGGTGAAACGCACTAGTTTATTAAGAGGCTATTCACTCTAGCCTTGAAGACACCAATTTTTGGGCTATAAATAATCGAACGAGACCAAATTGAACCGTAGCATGCAAATTGTTCCAGTCCTTGGATACAAGTACGTTGTATAAACGATGAGGCGAAAGGCTTAGTACTGACTGTAGAGATGTCAACAGCTTCTGAATGCAAATTGTGGCGGGGGCGAGCTAACACACTTTTCCACACTAGTGCAGAAAAAATGTAAATTGCGTGCCTAAAACCGGTGGGGATAAGAGCGGGTTTTCGAGTTAGTGTATCCAACAATTTTCACATTTAACGTGCACTTGACTGTACTGAGGTTCGTTAAATTGACATCACCTGCATAAATCATTACTATTAGCGAGCAGTAGATCATTTGGAGCAGTTTTTATTAGTTTATCTTGTTCATTGTAATACTTACTTTACAAAAGCTTACAGTCATAAGCTAAAATGGCGTCTTTAAGGTGAATGCACCAAGGTAACTCGCGAAATACAAATTTTTCTAAGTACTTTAAAAAAATCGATTCGAATCGTGAAAAAAAATCATTAATCGTAAAGAAAACTCAATTAAATGATAGGAATTAAAATGTTTAATCATTGCTAGATGAAGCTATGGACTATGGCAGAGAGCAAAGGGAAACGTGACGATACGGAAATTCGAAGAATTCCTGTTTTGGCACCAATTTTTTCCGCACCCAAGCTATTCCTCTTTCCGCACCAATAGGTATGTTAGCTTGGTGGAAACAACATTCCAAAAATACCTATTGGTGCCGAAAATGTCGGTGCCGAAACAGGAATACTGTAGAAATTCGAAAAAATCTTACACATATAGGTAATAGAAACATTAATTATTGCATTATTGATTTACTAATTCACACAAAAAGGTAAACTTTTTAGCGAAATAACTAATATTAACGCCAGGTTCTACTCATGTTGAACTTTTTTAAACCTCTGGAAATCCTCAAATATAAAAGAGAACATCATGAAAATTTATTTTATTAAAATTCTATATGACCTTGGCAAAAATGAAAACATGGTATAATTGGTATTGGCTTGACAAAAAAAAATCGCGAATCTGACCCTAATTTACGATTTTAAACGTATTTATCTACGAGATTACGTTACGGAAATATTTGAAAGTTACAAAAAAAAAAATTACTTGTTATTGAAAAGCGCTTCATAAAAACAAAGATCAGGAATAATTTTTGTTTTTTTTTTTTATTTATAAAAAATACCGCTGTTTTGGGGCCGCGAAGTCGACATAGTCCCGAGCGGAGTTCATACAAAATACTCAATGACTACAACCGGCCCTTAAAATAGAAAACACACAACTGGTTTACACAAAAACAAAATTAAATATGGCGTCCATAAGTCCCGCTAATGCATTCAAACGTATCAGTTTATGCGCCTGTCATAACTGTATCTCGGATCTGTCAAAACACAATCTGTGTATCCACACCTTTATTACGAAACAATTAGGTAGGTCAGCTCACCGCCCTATTTTCATAAACTAGGAAACGTTTAACGACTATTACACAATTCTGAACAGACAAAACAATCAGAACTTCTAAAATTAGATCGCGATGGCGTAAAAATTCCACTGTTACATCTCTCGTTGCGACATACACTGATGGCTTTCTATAATTCGAAAATTTCATCTCACTTGTTGTCTACGCAATGGATGGCGTGAACAGCAATAATTTGTGTGTTGTGGTAGACGGTATTAAAGACATTATGGCCTAGTTGGCACCGTGTCCACGCCTACATCGTCGCGAGGGATCACAGAAATTTTGTATTTTGTCGCCTCAGAAATATACTAGCGCTGTTAATGTTTATACGTTATGCCGGAATTGCAAATAACAGTATTTTTTTTAGTTGAATTTATGCGTGAAAATGCAGAGAAAATAATTACTCGATACACGTGTAACACAAATTTTAATAGAAGACGGATAAACTTATGTACTAAACAACAGGCAGTCGTTTAGATAATGGGAGACAATAATAAAAACACGGATTAGAATTCAGAAAACTTTGAAAAAGTTTGAAAGTTAATCCATGTCATTCATTAGGTTATTTATTTAAGTACTAGCTGTGCCCGCAACCGCGTTCGCGTGAACGACGAAACTTATCAATGAGTTTTTTGTGGAAAATGCTATTTGTGTAGAACGTTATCTATCGAGGATACCTACCGGTATTAATACTCTCTCGGCGCGGGCCCTTTGTGGCTAATTACAATAGAAACGGGTGACGTAACCTGCGACAAACTTATTATTTGCGGTTGGTACAGTAATCGCGCTAAGGGATCGAACCGCAAAATTAAGTTTGTTTTTTATTGTATATACTTTTCCGGGATAAAAAGTACCCAGTGTAGTGCCCAGGATATTTAAGAATAATTATGCCAAGTTTCATCGTAATCGAACTGGTAGTTTTTGCGTGATCCCTGAACAAATAGACAGACAGACAGACAAAAAATTTTTTAATCACATTTTTGGGTTCGGTGTCGGTCAAGTAATTTATTTTTTTGAAGTTTTCAATGTACAGAATTTTAACTTCTACAGATTTATTATAAGTATAAATTATGGAAGACTTACAGAATATATACTAAAAAGACTTCAAACAAGAACAGTATTTTATTATTATATTTATTTATTTATTAAAACTTCTTGCAACTTGCAACACAAAAGTACAAAGGCGGACTTGATGCCTTAGACATTTTCTACCAGTCAACCAAGAGTAGTGTAGTACAAAAGTATGTAAAATAAACATACATACAAAACAAAAATCCACCACCTTTATATTATATTACGAGTATATTATTATTATATTATATACCTCTTAGACCTTGAACGCTCATGGGTAATGTGGAACTAAGGCAAAGAAGGAACAAGAGTAGGTTTTTAGTCAGTAAAAGTCTGCCACTATCTCCCGCCCCACCCAGGGGCGTGTAGATGTTATTGGATGATTTTCCTACCTAAAAAAAAAGACCTAAGAATGCTGTACTCAGATATTCCTTTTTATGATTTATACAAAATCAACCCCTAAGGAGAAGTTCAAGGAGCTGTCAGCGAACCGTAGAGGCCCAGCATGCTAGCTGCAGGCAGGCAGGGTCGAAGCCTGCAGGGGTCAAGGGCCGTTTTCTGAGAGGAAGGCTCAGCCCCAGCATGATAGGCAACGAAGGAACGGGGTAGGTTATTAGCCAGTAAGAGTCTGACACTATTTCCCGCTCCGCCCAAGGGCGGGATTTGTCATTGGATGATTTTACCTACCATAAAATAAACCCCTAAGGAGATGTTATAGGGGTTCAAAATTTTTATGTGGAATTGGAATCCTTCTTGCCGGTGAGCAAAGCCGTTGGCAGAAGCTATAGTTACTATCATCATCATTTCAGCCGAAAGACGTCCAATGTTGGACATAAATCTCCCCCAAGTGTCGCCGCAACGACCGGTCCTGTGCGTCTCGCATCCATCGAATTCTCGCGACCCAGGTTATCGGTCCACCTTGTGGGAGGCCTTCCAACTAGTTACTTACTATCCACACACAAAAATATTTTAGTCAATATACATACACTTTGAGTCACACTCACATTCTGCCACACAGTTAGACTCAATTAATCATCATTACGATTAATAATGTAATGTAATAAGTATATTTAGGTACAATTAATATTTACTGATTGAACTCTGAAGATAAGCAAACGTTGAAAATTCCAGGGGTTTTGTTTTCTCATTATCGTCATAATTATCTTGGTTTATCGAATTTTCTTTGACGTGGGAAATACCTCTGGTATGCGCAGTTATAAAGCATCATTCACACCAAACGTATTATCCACCGCCGAATGTGAGTATGCTTACTGTCAGCCCCAGTGTGAACGTAGACTCAGTGTGGAGTATGCGTTCTCACCAAGCCGACAATACGCTATAGATTAGAATGCGTTACTAGTGTGAACAAAAGAGTAGGTTTGCCGGTACAATAAATAAGCCGTCGAGAGTTAGCGGCAATGCACAACGTAATAGCGTAAAGTCGGTTCGGTGTGAACGAAAACCACATATGGAAAAGCTATAAACTGCATAACGCGAGCTCACAGTCAGCGGCCGACAATACGTTAGGTGTGAACGATGGCTTAGTTGGTTACTATCTTAGTCAGCTACATAAATTATTGTTTTAATAAGTGATTTGTCATAAGTTATTTCATATGTTTTCCTCATGAATGTTTACCTACAGAACACAGTAGTACAACTTTAAAGCCAAAAAGAGAGATTTTTATTATCTGTGACTGTGTGTGTGTGACACACAGTTGAAACTACTTTTGTTTTTATTTGATATAAACTAGTGCTTGACTAACTATGACAGTTCTATAGGATTATATTAATGGGCTTCGGACGCATCGCCGATGCCTTTAGCTGCTTGATCATTTGGCTGTTTGCTTTGATGCTTCGGCGACGATATTTGTATGTTTACAAATACGTAAAAAAAATTCTATATTAATTACTACAATATTGTATAAGAATTACTAAAAAATATAAAAAAATATTCAGAGTAAGCTTTGACAAGATGATATTATTTTTTTATTTCATGCGATCCCACCTGATGGTAAGGAGTTTAGAAGCGTGAAATTTTGCCCAAGGCTTCCTTTCATGACGTAGTCGAGCACTAAGAAGAGCGGAATATTCACCAAAAATAATAATTTTGCTATGTCATTAGTTAATTAATAATAATGTGAGCATTAAATGAGTTTAGTGGCACTCATTACCAAACATTTTTGTTAAAATGCGTTTATTGCAGTGGATTGAAATATTGTTACCATTTAGATTTATTGTTAATTTTTTTTAATACCGTAATTAGAGACACAATATAAAGACAATAGGTGTGCGAAGCCGGCGTTCGCTTATCGCTTGAGTAATTAAGCACTGTACGAGTATATCAAAAAGTAAAGAGAAAAAAAGAAAGAAAAACATATCTAATAATAATATAATAAAAATAAATAATGTAACATTAAAAACATAATAAAAGCCCCATTCGAGGCCAAAAGGCAGAATTTGCAATATTGTGGCTATTAATTCACCCTAAACAAAAAAAGCAATAATATAAATATAATCAACCGATACTTGGTCTTCTGACCAAACTGACTTTAATTCCGTATATTTATGTCATTCCTACTGATTTTCCACGACAATAAAGCTCAGTTTCCCGTAGCATTAGCTCACAGACTCCCGTCAATAATTTATCTCATCTATTCCTGTTCTACAAGCGATCGATGCGGCACTAATGCACTTGTCGACCTGTTTGGTGACTGTTTGTCAGTCACAGGCACTTTGGGTACCACCAAGTAATTTAGAGATTAGTAGTGGTGCGTAAATGATATGTTGAAAATGGCATCCCTCTCTATCATATCGTATACACCGTTAAATTTTGGTCGCTTTAATCCCGCGGAGGGTCGTTTCGGTACATGAAACACTATCGATTTGTAAATTTAAAATGAAATATAAAGTACTTTTTTTTCAACTCGAATTAATTTACAAGTCAGCAAGTTCAGTACCTACATTTTGACCAGTTTGGTGAACATAGATGCAGATTTTTTTCGCGATTTCAGGTTTGATCATAGCAAAAGTTGTTTGTTATCATGACTACAATCACGTGTTTAAGTATGGATCACTAATTACCAGTCACCCTATATATCATATCGACTCTTTTTAAGACATAATTTATCAGATTTTAATGACTATAATTCCATGGGTATCCACATTCACTATGTTTCCGAACTAATGGTGCTCCGCGTATCTGCAACCGCTTCGATGAAGACGGTACGCACATCTCCATAAAGTTAAAACTACATTGCACAGTGCACAGACGCTGCGCATGGACGCCGATCTGGGCACGACGGTCTCCATACATTGTATATGGCAACTAGACTTGTAGAGCCACATTAGATCCACGCCACGCGACGCGACTCTAGTACAAATCAGGCGTGATCCACATGTGCGTCGGTCTAATGTAGTTCTAGCTTTAGAAACACGTATGATCGACAGTCTCCTTGCGAACATTTTTTATCGTACGCCCAAAAACCGCCACCGATTGGAGCGCTGAGCGCGGAGCGCACCGTTTGACGCTACAGAAGCAGTCAAGCGCGAGGTATCCACTATGTGGAGTAGTTCCAGGAGTAGGGACTGCAAGAGATTCGCGAACATAGTCGATACCCAGCTTTACGGCGGCCAATCATCATTTAATCAATATACTACTTGACACTGACCAGCAAAATGCTAAAAACTTAAGAAAATTTGAATTTTTCTGACTACCCTCGAGCTTTCGCCTTTAAGGATTTATTACCCAACAGGAAACATCTATCTTCATATTCTGCTGAGAGATTCCTATACATACTTAATGATTCTTATAATGTTTCCACAGCTGGGACTTAGGCCTTCTCTCTAGATGAGGGAATAGGACAGGTCCACTCAAATCTGTGTGGTTCTTTCTTCAAAAGACCATCTCAGAGAAATCTGCATAGTTCTCATGTGATTTGACCATTACAAATTTACTGTATGGACTTTAAAAGAGACTGTGACCCCTGAGTTTGTTTCGGTGTTTCTTCTCAGGGTAGTCACCAAGGAAACACCAGCCTCATCTAGTTTAAACTGACGACTTTAAAAATATTGACGTGTAAAAGTGTTTTTTAAAATCTATTTGCAAAATAAATATCATTTATCATAGGCCGTAATCCACCACGCGGGCCCAGTGCGGGTAAGTGAATGTCATATGTCTTGTCTTCGAATTTTTGGTTCTAAGATATGCCCGTTTCCTCACGATGTTTTCCTTCACCGTTATGAGAGTAGTGAACAAGATTCCTGCATGATATTAATACTATAAGCTTGTGTCTGAATGGACTGCATTGACTAAGTAGTGTCAAAGCCAAGCTTTCATCCTGAAAACCCTTCGTTGAGACGAGAAAATTATTTCAAACGCGTCGCGAATAATCTTGCATTCCTGCAGCCAGTGGTGTCACAAAGCAGGTGTCTGCGGAAGCAGTGAACGAACAATTGAACGAGTGTACTAGTGAATGAATGAAGGAACATAACCTATTTGTTAGGGCATCTGCGTCAACAGCATACCTTTAATAAAGACGTGTGCTTGTGCCTTTAACGTCTCTTTAAATGGACTTTAAAGACATAGATTAGGTGGAAGGTCAGAAAAAAATGAATGTAATAAAATCCCCATTCAAATGCCCATGTATGCAACTTTCAAAGCATGAAAAAGCATGCAGATTACATTGCCCAGAAGAGGTATTTAATTATACTATCAGGATTTCAAAATTCTCTCAGTTATGTGAGAGTGGCCATTTTATCCTGAAAATTAAAGTTCGGTTCCTGTATCAGGCCATTAGAGAGAAATCACGGGAAATTGTACTATACAATATAGAGAAGTGTCCTTAGAATTTCTTGTACATTCTTCTTCAAAGAGATCAACGCTTTGAAACGTGCAATAAGTATATCATTTTTCTCATTGACTTCTTCGTAATTCAAAAGTAAATGTCCTATTTGAAATAAACGATTTTGATTTGAATAGAAAAATAATTGTATTTGTTTGTGATAAATTGCGGTCCTTCCATATTCTCTCGAGTGACAACATGGCGCCCTTATACATTCCAACGCTATCAGAGAGTAACTAAATATTGGTACCTAAAACCATTATTTAGATCCAAAGTTCTCCACTTACATGTATTGTCTGCTAGTCTCATATCAAAGTAAATAAAACATAATGTCTATGACAACTCGTCTACATATTTCCTTAATCTATGGTTCATATAACCCTTAGTGTACACAAGTGGACACTACACAAATGTTTGTTATCTCTCCCGCCAGAGAATCAACATAACTTTATTTGGGCAATGCTAGTGTATTCTTGTCCTTATTGCATTATCAAAATATTGTTGCGGCATGACATTTATGCATGCGTTATGATAATGTTTTTCTTAAATGGGAGATATTACTTAATGTTTTGTTTGTGAATATTTGTTGTGATGAGACCAGTCAACTATGATGAAATATGGTCTCAATGACTAATGTCTTTATTTAGCAAGCTGTAATTTGTTTTTCCACTTCCTCGAAAACCCGTTCTTATCGTTCACACAATTTACTGTTTTTCTGTACTAGTGCGAAAAAGTGCTGGCTCCTAGCTGTCTCGTTTATTTAATGAAATTAATTTCGTACATGCTTAAATTAATTCGAGTTTTAGAATAATGTAGTTTATTTTTTAATTTAATCTTTACAAAACGATAGTGTTTCTTGTACCGAATTGACCCTCCATGGGATTAAAACGATCAAATTTAACGGTGTATAGGAATGAGCAAAACAATTCTAAAGAAAAGATACAAACGAAATAAAAAAATATATCTAATCATAAAAATAATGTTCAAGCAATAACACCAAGAAACGTAAGTTAATTTTACTTCGGAGGATAAGAAAAGCCACAAAAATGTACTTTTTCTAAAATCGTCAATTTTAGAAAAAGTCAAACATCCTATTTCTGTACGTAAGCTTTTCCTACTCAGTACATTTATAATTAAGATGTGTTGAGCCATTTTCCTAAATATTCAGTTAAAATTTCATTTAATGCAAAAACTGATTTGTTTTCTGTTTATGGTGTGGAATCTTTAGTCAGCAAGTCCGTCTCGCACTTTAATGAGTTTTCCTTAAAAAAATAATAATACCCAAATCAGTAGGTATAGCTATTTGAACTTTATAATACTTGAGAGAAATCTTTGGTCTACTAATCGTCTTGTAGAATGTTCCACACACCGCTCTGGCTTTATCCACACCTCCTTTTTCGTCCAGGCAATATCACTTCGGAATGCGCTCCCACTAAATATCAGGATGGTGACCAGCCGATTTTCCTTTGAGGTGAAGGCACGTGAGGACATTGGCAAGAAGTTGGCAAAATAATCACAGCACTGATTGGTTGGATTTTTTTTTTCACAATAACATTACTTATTTATGTGCATGTATTTATATCTTTTTTTTGCACCTTTCTCTGTTTTTTGCACCTTCTTTGTTATGTTTCTGCACCACCCTAAGGTCTACTGGTAGACATTGTTGTACAGTGTTATGTGCAAAAGTTTATAGGAATAAATAAATTTATATTTTGATTTATATAAATTTTAATGATCCTGACGTCAATTATGTACATACATGTCATGGCAACTGGCAGCTTATTTCCCATAATATTTGGGCCAGATAGATAAGGTACCGATATCTTTTTCAATTCGAAGAAAAGACAAGATATCATAAATCAGCCTTTAAATTAAGCGATACGGAAACGTTAAGATTGTAATTATGATTAGGAAAACCAAAAAAATTACAATTATTTAATAATATAACTATCCTTTTAATATTTATTTATTATTTAAAACTTCATGCAACACACACACACACACACATGAACGGTACACAGGCGAACTTAATGCCTATGTATTAAATTAAATAAATAACAGAAATTTAAAAAAAACTGTTATGAACTAATTAAAAGTAATATAATCTAATTTATAGTATAATTTGTTTTTTTAAATGCTTAGTATATAATAAAAATAATAACTTGACACTTGAAATATTATTTAATAAACAATACGTTAGTAAAATTAGGACGGCATAAGGCTGTATTCTGATTAGAAATTAAAAAAATATCACTGTGCGCAACCTTCACATTTTTTTGCTACAGCGACAATCTCGAGAGAGAGACTTAGCCTAAATACTAATTCCTTTATTAAAAAACGGAAAATTTCTTCAAAAAGTCACCTTATCGTATAATAGTCGCTGCTATCTTGCTTAACCCAATTACCTATAAATTACAAGTATTATTTTATCAACAATAAATTATCGATATGAAATATTCTGGAATTGGGCCGACTTATCGTGCGCCATATGATTGAACATATAAAAATGTTTCGTTGATAAACACTAGTATACGAAGATAGTCGTCAAGGAAATACTTTAGTATCTAAAGATAAAGAATGACGGAACGGTATAATCCTTTACTTAAATATGTATCATGCGACTTTTTTAGCAATCAGGGTGCAACCCTTAGTTAAATGTCATGTACAGGAGTACTAACACGAACTGTTAAGGCGATTCATTTTACGGTTTTAAGAAACTAAGAAACAAACATGAACACCTTTATCTTGCTTAGATGCAACAATAAATATTGCATTACATATGGCATGAGAACATACACATACTTACTGCCAAAAATAATAAACGATCTTCCTGTTGACATACAAAATAAATACCTCAGCAACCCTAATAAATCAAAAAGTGTATTAAAAAAGCATTTTTTGCAAATTACACCTTTAAATATAAAACTTAAAAGTTCACTTAATAACTACTACTACTTTCTTAATATTGTAAACGGATTTTTCTATATTTTCTCATCGTTTAAACCTTCCCTGGAGTATCACGAATATTTCATATATATCTCCAAATCGGTCCAGCCGTTCTCGAGTTTTAGCGTGACTAACGAACAGCTATTAATTTTTATATAAGAAGGAGATTTAAAGTTATCCGATCTCACTAGCCATATGGTTTGTAGAGTAAAAATATGATGTATACTGCGATATTGAACATAGCGTAGCATAGCATCAGCCTTATAATGTTCCCACTGCTGGGACTCTGCCTCCTCTTTAGGAGAGGGAATGGGCCGTAATCCACCATGCGGATCCAGTTGAACATAAATGAATAAAAAAGACCTAAACTGAACTGTTAAAGGACTTTGAACACGTCATGGTAAGGCCCCTGGGCTCATATTTTTAAATAGTCATGCATTTTTACTTTGCCAAAAATCATGTTTCGCATTTATTTAAATAATTTTTGTAACTGAATATAATTTACGTGTAGCACAGTTATCTTTTTGACATGAATCATATTTTCCTTAGAAATTTATTTTCTAGGCCGGACTTAGGTGTCAGCCTAGTAACATAATGATATTTCAGAACTCTTGACTTTAATTTTGCATGGAATATATTAGATTGCTCGTTTAGAAATAGACCGACGGACAGTGAAGGGTTAACTACAGGGACCCGTTTTAACCCTATTGGTACGGATCCCTAAAATGTACGTATTTTTTAACATTTTTCCGTATTTACCAAAAAACTTCGAAAACAAACAGGAGTATAAAAATTCCTGGGTTTGTTTCGGTGTTTCTTCTCGGCGTACTTAGTCAGCTAGGAAACACCGGCCTCATCTTGTTAAAATTGCAAAATAAATATCATTTATCAAAAAACTGTTGACGTAATTCGTATAACGGCTGAAGTATGACGTGTATCATTATTCATTACGTAAGGATGTATAAGTTGAGTGTATGTAGTCGGTGATACCGCTCCTTATCTATGGGTTTTTGCGAACTGCCAAATTGTTGCTGGTATTTGGGTTCCACTATTTTACAATGTTCATTTTCATTTAGTTTTGCATACTTTATTTCTGATACATAATTACAATAATCTGAATCCAAAATCCTAATTTAGCGAAACAAAAAGATACAGCAGTAGGTATATGCCGCAGAAAATATACACATACCTACATATTTCGACATTCTCAAAGGAATCAAAATTCAAAGAGTTTCCGTTGACCCAGAATCCTGAAATTTGGTACTAAGCAAGGTTTTATAGCAAAGATATAGGAATAAATCTGAAAACAGCAAAATTCAAGTGTTACGTCAAAAAAAAAAACTTTTTTCGATTTAGAAAAATCTTGAGATTCGATTCGAGAATCGAACTATACATAGGTAATTTTGAACGGAACCCTCGGTGAAGTCGGGTGCAAAATTAAGCGGATTTTTGGTAGCATAGCATAGCATCAGCCTTATAATGTTCCCACTGACAGGACTCAGGCCTCTTCTCTAGGAGAAGGAATGGGCCGCCAACCGCACTGCGTGGTGGACGCAGTGCGATTGATGGATGATCACATGTCTTCGATTTTTTGGTCCTAGGAAGTGCCGGTTTCCTCACGATGTTGTCCTTCACCATTTTGGAGTAGCGATGATGAAATAAATTACACAAAGTAATACGCCTGGCTGGGTTAGAACACGGGACAAACAACTCGTAACTCGACCACCACTGATTTCAGATTGTTTTGTAATAAATATAAAAGAAAAGAAAATTGAGAAAGCCATTTTTATATTACTTTTTCGAGGAGACACAAGGCAAAGAAACTATCGATATTAAGAACATCTCATTTAAGTTTAATATTTAATATTATTATGTACATTTCAAAACTATGATAAAGTTACTGGAACAGTTTGCCTGCTGCAGTCTTCCCGTCCGATTATAATTTAGGTGTCTTCAAGGCTAGAGTGAATAGGCTCTTATTAAACTAGTGCGCCTCACCATCAACGATTGCTTCGCTACTTACCATTAGGTGGGATTGCAGTCAAGTACTAGTTTATATAAATTTAAAAAAAAATAGTATGTTTATCTACGTAACCACTACCAATAAAACTTACTTATCTGCTCAGTAGGTAGAACCTCGGGCCTGTTTGGGCACGCCTTCGATTTCCGGCTTAAGCAAATAATGTATGCCTTATCGATCATGTTAGTGAAGCAGTAGATACTTTAAACTAATAGTTAATAGTTACACAAGTGACATACCTAGTTTTACAAACAGGTCCCCTGATTATACGAGGATAATATCAAAATATTTATGACTAGATTCAGTCGGCGATTTCGCTGTCTTTAAATAGAACATTATCCTAAATAAACATACTCCCGGGATAAAAAAAGTATCCTATATCCTGTTCCAGGTCATGGTCTATCCCCTTTGCCAAATTTCAGCCAAATCCGTTCAGCCGTTTAAGAGGGAAGGAGTAACAAACATACACACTTACGTTCGCTTTTAGTGCGATGTGATGCCCCGAAAAACGAGTTATTGGCTAAATTTTGTATCAATATCTGCAATCTGCGGTGGAAAGGCGTGCGAAGAGACTAATTGGTGACCGAGATATGGTTGAGTACAATCTTCAAAGCCTTGAGCTCAGGCGTAAGGTAGCCTGCCTTTCGGTATTTTATAGGATGCATTTTGGAGAGTGTGCACGGGAATTGCATGACTTGATTCCGCCATCTTAATTCTGCCATCGGACAACCCGACGTACGGCGAGTATCCACCCTTACGTTGTTGAAACATCTACGGTCCGGACTAGGCGTTTCGCCTCGTCGTTCATACCGCGTACGTCGAGGGACTGGAACAGTTTGCCTGCTGCGGTCTTCCCATCCGATTATAATTTGGGGGTCTTCAAGGCTAGAGTGGATAGGCTCTTAATAAACCAGTGCGCCTCACCATCAACGATTGCATCACTGCTTACCATGAGGACCATCAGTTGGGATCGAAGTCAAGCACTAGTTTATATCAATTAAAAAAAAACTACATGCACGTTACAAAATCGCTATAGAATCATGTTATAATGACAAAACGATATATTAATTAGACGATAAATAATAATAAACCTATTATTCGTTAAGAAATCCTTTTGACCGATCGTTTAGGTACTAAATTAACCGTAAATAATCTTATAACCGATGAGAGAAACGCTCAGAAAATTGTTTGTTATTATTATATTGAATTTTCCTCAAGATAATATAATACAAATAAGAAAAGTTACTGTAATATTTTCTTTTATCGTAATATAAAAACCAGTAATTTCTTATTTACAGTAGCTACTAGTTTTTCCTCAGTCTTTCCTAAAGGGGCTATTACACCTTTCTAAATTCAGATTCCGATATTTAGGCACGCCTAAATTTAGGGAAGTATAATTGCATTTAGGTAGGAAGGATCCTACTTAGGCTCCGATTTAGGAATAAAGTGGATCGCCCTTGGCGACTGACATATTATTACAAAGTACTCTGTGGCGACTGATTCAGTAACCTGAATCAGTGAACGTGTAATCAAGAGCTCCGGCGACTGACTTTCTTTTTCTAAATCGGCCCCTGAATATCGGAACCTGAATTTAGAAAGGAGTAAATAGACTCTTTAGTCTTATTTGTACCCAACTGCTGGACACAGGCTTCCTCTTTCTTCTCTCAATCCTCTCTATCTAGCGCGATCTCTGGTCAAGCATGACCCACCAGAGATTGAGGACCTACCACAAGCTCATTTGCCATGAGGAGTGGCTAGTAGTCGCCTCCTTCTGCGAAGACGCTATCAAAGGAGGAGGCTGACCGCATCAGACAAAGGGAACGGCGCTCACGCCCCAGCCACCGTCGGGATTCCGATCACGATTTCCAGCACCCACGGTAACCGTGCGGACTGAGCCCAAGTCGTCGACGGCGCGTACTGCTCCCGCGCGCCTCAAGGAGTTGTCAGCAAACCGTAGGGGCCCAACCGGGTCGAAGCCTATTGGGGCCATTGCTAATGTGAAACAACACCAGGGCGTTGGAACTAAGGCAAAGAAAGAACGAGGTGGGTTTTTTTGTCAGCAAAAGTTTGACACTAACTCCCGCTCCACCAAAGGGCGGGAATTGTCATTGATGATTTTTACCCACCAAAAAGAAAACGAGCTTATTTGATAACCTGAACTGAATTGTTAAAGGAATGGATCTCTGTAGGGTGTACTGCCACATCCCTCTTTCTCGCTATCACGCTTGAAGCTTTAATACGTCATGGTAAGCGCCAGATCGTCACACCAACTTCATTGTGATGGCGACACTTGGTCCCCCAAGCCTCCCGGCTTATGTCCGTTGTATCACAGTGTACATCTTTCGGCTAAAATTATGATGACTGTGATAATGATGACCAAATTAGTTTAAAATAAAACACGAAATATTATTAGATATTTAATTTATTTATCAAAACGGAACGCTGTATAAATGCGGAGGTAGCCAATTTTTGCAAAACAATTGCAACTAGTAAACCCAAACCAGAAATATCAAGAAATTTTACAATTTATAACCTCTAGAGATAGTATAACAGTACTAAACCTGTAATAGCGAATTTTCTCAAGCGATTAACTTTTTAATTACTTATACTATTATATATATATTACTTATACTTTAGAAATATTACGGCCTTGTCTGCTTTAAGATTGAACATTCGCTATTCCACATTATGTGCAAAGAGGTTTAATGCCTCAGGAATTTTCTACCAGTCAACGTCATTTTATCAATAAGATCATATTGGCTTGGTTCATAGATAACGTGGGTTTTTTGCGTTAAATCGATTAACCTGAATACATAGTCTGCATAATTATGAATTAATCCGTTAAGTATAATTATTATTTGATAAGTGCTTAACACAAATTATATCTTATTAAGTCAGCTAAGTTTGAAGGTGATTTATCAGTGAATAGGTATTATAATTATATTTATATCCGAAATAAAAAAAATATTTCTAACTGAAACCCAAAAAAAAAAACATTGTTTTGGACCAAAGTGACAAGTTACGAAAAAAAAAATGAAATAAAAGTAAAATCTTGTGGTTTATATTTTACCTGCATAATTTTAAAATTTTCTATATCCGTAACCGGAATCTTATCGTATACCCCGTGGGGTGGCTGTTAGTCAGTACAAATCTGATATTCCCTCTCGATCCACCCAAAGAGGGGGTATATATTTGATTATTCCCAATAAAAAAGCTGATAAAAAAATAAAAAAAAGACTAGAATTCCTTTATTTCTTCCTATAATGACTCGACACATAAAAAGATACAATACATGGTGCGACTATAACATACACAACCAAAATAAAAAAAATAAGGAACTATAATGTATTTAGACGGAATGTTTCGACGGGCAAACTAATTAATAGCACTATAAATGAAAAAAATATACTATGGAGATAACAGAGACGGCAATCTCATTCATAAAACAAGATGTCACTGTCAAACCGATGACGTTTGACGCGTATCATCTAAAAATGGGTGTAGTCCAGATAAGGGCGGAAACACACAAGGCCGCAGGGCCATATCGCGCCAGTCAGTGGGATCAAGGCCTTACGAATAATTCTATTTTCCTGGTTGCATGACCTCTGTCAAAAGGAATTTATAATTTTATGGTAGAGCAAAGAGTTTATTTAGCTTTTTTTTTTCATTTGTTGATTTATTTATCTAGGCATAAAAAGAGAGACTGTCTGATGTATCAACGAACAGCCAGTACTGGGACTAGAAGAGTTCTTTCGGCTTCCTTTAATGACGTAGGTAAGCATTAAAAGAGCATTTTACAAAATTCACCTGCGAAGCAGTAATTCCTTCTGCGAAGCAGTAATGCTAGCAAAGGAGGAGGCCGACCGCATAAGGCAACGGCGCTCACGCCGCAGCCGCCGCCGTAAATCCGATCCAAATTTCCGGCCACCGTAGGCGCGGGCTTGCGGACGGCGGGCAATGTGTAGGTCGCTGTCCGTTTGTCCGGTAACAGACCGGACCGAGTCCAAGGCGTTTACGGCGCGCACTGTTCCCGTGCGCCTCAAGGAGTTGTCAGCAAACCGTAGGGGCCCAGTAGGGTCGAGGCCTAGTCTGGGGCTTTGGGGAGGTATGAAAATGCATACCAGGGCCCCGGATCCAAGGCAGGGAAGGAACAGGTCTGACACTATTTCCCGCCCCACCCAAGGACGGGATTTGTCATTGAATGATTTTACCTACCATAAAAAACCCCCTAAGAGGATAAAACGGGTGTCCAAAGTGTGTATGGAGAAACCTACTTTCCCGCAGACGAAGCCGCTGCCAGAAGCTAGTTTTAGTAAAACATTTCACTAATCATTATTATCTTACTTAACTAATTAAAACTGAGTTAATCATGGTACTTAACTAATGAATAGGTACTTAAATAATAATATTAATTTATTGTCATTTTACAATGAGGTTCAATTAACTTTACTTTCCCCATGTTACTAATGATGTTCTTAGAAAATAATAATAATATGTTAATAACTGGTAAGGTAATTAACTCGCTTACTGTTTACCCGATAGTTTGGGTTCTTTATTTGTATGATACCTACACCTACGTTTCGCCTGTGTGAATAGAGATCCATATTATTGTCAGGGAAACATAATGTTACAAACGAAAGTGTACCTACATAAAATAGATCCTGGATGTATGTCCCAATTCAGGGCAGAGTTAATCTATTGGTCTAGAAAGAAGAAGAAAATACTTGTGCACGTAATCAACAATTACTATTACATTGCTTGAGGAAATCGTTTACTAATTAACAAAACAACTTATCAAATGAAGACTAAAGACTAACATTACATTTTTATGGTATTAAGAAATTTACAGTTTTGCCGCCATATAGTCTTTCATTTCTTTCACACTTTTTTTTTTCTACCATAGACATTTTTAAAGTGACACTTTTTTTCAATCTATTTTGTTTTGCTCTATTTTATTGTTTGAATGAAATTATATATAGAGCTTCATAAAAATTTTATGGCCAGCTATTAAGAAAGAAAATAAGTTAACGCCGTCCGAAAAGTTGTATGGGTCTTCTATTCATTTGTATTTCTAGGAATATTTAGACAATAGACTAGACAACAATTGTTTTGCATATCTGTGATTCATTGGTTCAAAAAAAAAGATACCAATGGCGATAATTTCTTTCTTTAGAGTTATTATCTACTTTTATTACCAGTCGAAAATACGCTTTAGAGTACCGTAATCGCATGCTATTTGTAGCAAAACCTTTAGGCAATAAACTTGAAATTACCTATTTTATACCGACTACGAAAAGGAGGAGGTTTTATGTTGGGCTGTATGTATTTTTTCCTAAATATGCTACAGGCAGTCTTTAATATCTGGCCGAAGTATAGCCAGCTCTTGAGTCAAGCGAAGTGTGTAAGCGTTTGGATAAAAAAACAACAGTATTCTACCGGTATTTTAGTAATAAAATATGTAATTTGAATATTTCATTGAACATTGGAATATATACCTACTATTTGAATAAACACTTACCGATTTTCTGTTATAGCAACTTAAAAATAATTTCCTCTTTTTACTCTTCTTTTAATTCTTGAGTCGGATTGGTCAGTCGAGTGTTTTGGTGTCTTAATCGCCAGGGTCGTGTGTTTGTGACTGGGTACTCCATCTCGTTTAGCTCTTCAATCCCTATAGGTGACAGAAGAGCTGACGAGATGGAGTACTTAGTCGTAGATGTGCGACCCTGGCGGAATAAACGTTTTTGCCGGAAATATCCGACGTAGGCAGTAATCGTCATCATCATCAGCAGCCTTTTTTAATGTTCCCACTGCTGGGACTCAGGCCTCCTCTCTAAGAGAGGGAATGGGCCGTAATCCACCACACGGGCCCAGTGCGGGTTGGTGGATGTCACATGTCTTCGAATTTTTGGTTCTAGGACATGCCGGTTTCCTCAAGATGTTTTCCTTCACCGTTTTGAGAGCAGTGGTGATGAAATAAATTACACAAAGTAATAATAATATCACACACACTATCACACAACTTCGTCTAGTCCCAAGTTAAGCAGAGCTTGTGTTGTGGGTACTAAACAATTGATAAAAAATACTTATATAATTCTAAATACATACATATTATAGATAAATTACACTCAGACACAAAACAAATGATTGTGCTCATCACACAAACATTTGTCTTGGGTGGCAATCGAACCCACGACCTGCGGCATAGCCAACAGGCCAAACGCACCTGGTAATGCACCTGGCCGGGTTTGAACCCGCGACCTACAACTCGTAAGTCGGGGCCGTTACCACTCGGCCTCGGCTCGGTAAAAAATTCTTAGCTTTAATCATGAAGTCAATTAACACAGAAAAAATGTTATCAGACAAGTTTCCTGTTCACGCATTATTATTGAAAACGTAATATAACACAGCTACATTTGCGAGGTTTTAATTACGCTCGACGGAATCTCGGTTACAATATAGAAATACATTTTCCTTAACGAGAACATCTCGGTAATTAAGGGTATTTTTATTTTTATCGACTCAGTATTTTCCGTAAAGTTCTGAAACATTAATTAACGCCTACAACTTGTTTTTTTAGGTAAGACATCATCATCTTCCTGCCCTTTGCCAATGTTATTTTTTTTTATTATTGATAGGTTAGCGCTTGACCGCTATCTCATCTGATGGAAAGCGACGATGCGGTCGACGATGGAGCGCGCTTACCTAGAAGAAACCTATTCACTGTTGACTTATAGATGCTAGGTTGTAGCTATCGGGAAACAGACTCCGGCCGGGAATTTCACTACGTACGTTCAATTGCATTGCATTGCATCAGCCATATAATGTTCCCACTGCTGGGACTCAGGCCTCCTCTCTAGGAGAGGGAATGGGCCGTAATCCACCACGCGGGCCCAGTGCGGATTGGTGGATGTCACATGTCTTCGAATTTTTGGTTCTAGGACATGCCGGTTTCCTCACGATGTTTTCCTTCACCGTTTTTGAGAGCAGTGGTGATGAAATAAATTACACAAAGTAATGCGCTTGGCTGGGTTTGAACCCGCGATCTACAACTCGTAAGTCGGGGCCGTTACCTCTCGGCCACCACTGCTCTACGATCAATGCAAAACGTTTTTTGCGTTGTGTTGTTATAGGTTGTCGTTCGCGTAAACTACGAAGCTGCCTTCCAGCCTTTCCCAAATATACCGTAGGGGCCCAGCAGGGCCGAAGCATACTGGGGTCACAGGTTGTACGAAAGTGAACCCAGTGATTCCCAGGTTGTTGCCGGGTTGTGTTAATCGGTATTAAACCTAGTAATAATCCCGGAACTATTTTAGATCGCGTTTTGGAATAAGGCGGGTAAAGTACAACTTGAGGTAAGTACTTCTCCTTATAACCTAATCTTTTACGAAAGGTTTGAAAAATAATCAGATTTCTCGGTAAAGTTTTAGGTAAGCTAAGTCATAGAAATGTGAGAACAAAAAACAATACAATTTATTTTCACCTCTTTTGGCTTGGGGTTTTTTTCTGTGAAGTTTATATTTCAAATGCTTTATGGTATTGTATTGTTAGTACATTTCGCCAAGAAAGTACAAAAAATAGAACAAAAGTGAGTTAAGCCGTAGAAATGGTTACTTTTTTTGTGTTCGGGTAAATCTGAGATAGTTTTTGCGAAGGCTCGTTTTACAACGATGATTTATAATAAAAAATAAAGCTCTGTACTTAAACAATAAACACCACAATTACATTTCTCGTACTAGAAAACGTACAAATTTAAGCCGCCGTAACATTAACATAATAGCGATAAAATTATCAAAAACTACAAAAAATTTAAGAAATTCACACTGCGTGCACTAGGCTCTGCCGTTCTATTAGTGCCCATGTAGGCCCTATGTGAAATAAAAAGAATTTGAATTATGACTTTTTTTGAACATAAGATATTGTAAATCGAAAGTTTACGAGTATGTGTACACACACGCACAAAAAGTGCCATAGGTAAGTATGTATAAACATATATGTACGGTCAGGGGTCAAAAGTGCAGTTGCACTCTAACAATGCTAAACTGTCTAAAATTTCTTTGTAGTAGGATTCCAGAGTTCTGCAACTAGTTTATTCAATATTTTAGATTCTATGCTACAAACTAAATCGATTATGATCCATTGACCCTCTTTTAAAAAGAAATTTACATACTTTAGTATCAGTAGAGTGCAACTACACTTTTGAGCCCTGACTGTACGTGAGTTACTTCTTCACGATCGTGGGACAGAAGGGATTTGGATGAAATTTGGCACACGGGTAGACCATGTCTGGAACAACACATATGATAGTTTTTATCTCGGAAATATTTTCCCTTGGGACTTTCACGCGGGCACTGGCAGCAGCTAGTAAAAGACATCCTTAATAAAAAATATATAATAGGCGTTTACATACGAAATTGCTATTTTTCAAAACGGGTTGCTTTGAAGTTTTATATATCTTTGTATTAACTTGGAATTATAAGTTAAAATAAACTTTAATAATAATAAAAAAAAAACATATTTACCTAATTTCGAAAAAAGAATAACGTACCTTTAATATAAAGTTATTTGAACTTATAATTCCGAGTCAATCCAAACATATAACACTTCAACGCAACCCGTTTTAAAATACGATAAATTCATAGGTAAAGACCTACTATTTAGAAAAGATTATATTTGCGATGTTTTTTTTTTAAATGCCATGTTTTTACCATAAACATAAAATGTCACGTTGACGGGACATACATAATTATATGATGTACATAGTTTTTTTTTTTTGGAAAACCAATATTATTACGTTACTTAATAATATAACTTCCTATTCACGCCACATATCACGCAACCTATCATTATCATTGTCTGATAATGATAAGCTAATTCAATTAAATAATCATCCTGATAGCATATAATTAGTCATTTTCTAAACCTTGCCTCGCCCCTTAACGAGCCTAAAACCGATAAAGTTATTAACTCCAGGAAGTTCAATTGTATTTAGCTAAAATTGCAATTCCACATATTTTTGTTACCCAGGTAAACGTCTTTTCAATGTTATCAGTTTTTATGTACAGAAACAATGTGTTCACCATCTTTTCTTCCAACGTTCCTTATCTCATTTAGCAAAATTCTGGGAATAGTCGGGTACCTACCCTAATTACTGTAACAATACAACAATAGTCTCAGAGGAATAGTAACAAAAAAACATAAGTCATAACCATAACCGTCAGTCCCTTTGCCGCCATATTGTTTTTTTTTTTTGCTTCGCACTGTTTGTGCATTTTGCCATTGGTCAAGTTTTAAAAGTATTTAGTTTTTGATACAGCCAGCATAAGTCACTTTGTGGATGTAACACATTCTAATGTTTTTACAGTATTTGGCAGCAAAATATTGAGTTTTCAGCAATTTTCGCTGAGGTAGTCAATCGATACTTAGGTACCTATTAATAGTAATATTTGGTATGGTTTCTTGAACACGATAATCACAGGAACTACTAGATAGATTTTTTTTTTTAATCTTTTAATATCAAATAGGCCATTATATTGAGGAAGGTTATAGGCTACATAACATCACGCTACGACTAGAGGAGCGGAGCAGTAACAATAGGCGAGCATCTACTAGGTACTAAGTACAATAAAATTGTCGGTTTTTTTTACTGAGATCGCGACTGTTTCAATGTTTTCACATACTATTCAGTTTTGTAGACACTTAGGATGCAAAAATACAGTAATTTTTACATCACAATGGGGATCAATTTTCGAATAATTAAAACAGCCACTGAAAATCTCTCGAGAATATCCCGCCAAAAACGCCCGCATAAAGTCTTCTAACAACGCATAATGTTCCAATTTCAAAACAATAAAAATAAATGCTGTTTCAATTTACATTGCCAGTATTTGCTAGTGTACTTTGAACAGCCTAGTGTACATTTGGATAAATACTCTTTTATTGTCATGGCAATGTTATTTTTTTGACATAATTTACCTGATTGTACAGAAATTGCAGCTGCGAACACCCGAGTCGTTTATAAAAGCACCGATATTTGTAATTTAAGATATCTATCCCGTCACATAGTGTTATCGTGGGAATAAGCGCAAGGTGTATTTTGTGCGTCCCAAAACTTGAAGGGTTTAAAACGGAAATATTGATTTAATATTCTTACAAATAACACGTTTGAAAGTACGGTTTATCTACCTGTAGATGGTGGAAATGGTACCTATTGAAAAAAGCAGTATTTATGAATTAGGTAGTCGATCATATGATGAAGACATTTGTGAACGTAGATATTATTGCATTATAAGTTGGTACAATACCAAGTTGGTAAAAATACTAACTTGGTTTTTAACTGTACGTATTTTTTGTTTTCGAGCTTTAATCAAGTGTACTCAGACAAACTTTTTTGCTTCTGCATGTAAATAAAAATGCTACCAATTGACATAGATTATCACAATCACACTCTTCACTTGGCCGCACATTAAAAACGACGTAACAATTATTTATGCATGTTTACATTTTATTATTATCGGTCAATCGTAAACCATAAACAAAACTTCCCACTTACGGTTGAGCGATGGCTGCACATCACGAATATGCATTAGGGATAATGTTTAACCAAATAAAAAGGGGATTAACGACACTTTCTAACATAATGAGGATAATCTCTCTTCCCGTTGTGACAAATAGCCCGTTACCACCCTGCGCATACGCACGACGCATGAAACCGTTTATTAGGGATGACATTTCTATTGTATTAAGGATTTTGTATTTTTAATGACATGTGACAAGAAGGAATAATTTTATTTGATTTTTTCACACCCTTGGTAATCTTTTTTAACAAATTCCGATCGACATGAATATGTTTAAGTATTTCTAATAAATTCGATGATTCATTATAGTTATCGTATTTTAATACTAGTAATTAACAACATAGAACTAATTATATGCAGTACCTACACTGATTTTGCATGTTTACGATTATACTTAATAACTAATATTTATCGCCGCGAAATCATTTAATATAATTTTTATTATACAGTAGGTACCTACTGTCGATAATATAATAGGTACCTACTTAGTGCAGAATGTTATTAATAATTATGCAGTTCTCTCTATTAGGCATTAATTTTAAATAAATATGAACGTATAATATTTAAGTGAGCATTTGAGTTTTGATACGCTTTGCGTTTTTGTTTTACACATGACAAAAACATTTTGTTTATAACTCATTATTCATAAATACATTTTACTAAAACAACATGATACGCGTAATCGAGTCCACCCCTAACATATTCAGAAGTAACTTGCAGCAAGTTAATAAAACATTTGAATCTAACCTGCCGTACACTTTGATCACCGGTACTGTCTCACTTGTCAAAATAATGAAGTGACATGTCGTAAAAACGTGACAGTTACCGACCGTAGACAAATGAGTTTGACTGAGGCCCGGATTATATCGGGTTTTGATGTTACCCCTTTCAAATTCCGCATTCAAAGGGTCAAAAAAGTTCAAATCTATTCCGACGACTACAGAGCGCAAATTTAAATAATTTTTTTTTCATTTACGCGAGGGAAATTGTAAAATTGTGGGTTAAGTGGCATTGTTTGACAACCCTAGCTTACGTTCGGAAGTAGGTACACGTTCTATACTTCCTGCTTGTCTATTTTTTACAAGAAAGGGAGGACTGAATGTGAAATTAATTGAAGGGATGTACGTGTAAAGGGTTAGTTGTTGGGGCGCGCTTGATCTATTTTTTTTCCTTCTTTAATCCAAAAAAAATATTCAGACGTCATTGAAATCAAAGTCAATAAGACTATTTTTGTAACGGTGGCCTTATCTGTATGCAGTTCGCATTCAAGATCAAGATACCACTATAAATATAATTAATATTTACAAAACTGTCATGACAAAAAGCTACATTCAATAAATATCACACTTATTAAGCTCTTAAAATTTATTTTCAATTAATTTATTAATTAAACAACCGTTCACTTTAGTATTGTATTTTATTTATAGTTTAACGTGTGTGGGTATTAAATATTGAGTACTACAATTTCTGAGTGACGGATGAGCCGATCGAGAAATGGCTATAAAATCACACGAAATTACATAGTGTGCCTAATTCATAAACGAAAGAGAAAGAATGAATTTTATTAGTCGTAAGAATTGCAAAGTCGATGCGGATTTTATTTGTACGGGAATGCAACGCCAGGAATGCGGGGTCGTTGAACTCCGTTGCGGGAACTAGGGGTTGGTTCTGCGGGATTACCTATTTGTTCCTAACCTTACGTATAATAATAACAATGCGAATAACAGAACGTATTCACGACCCTTGTTAGTGGAACGGAACCCTAAAATTATTTTAAAATATGAATTTTCATACGTTGGCCATTTTGACAAGCGTCACGCCGATGTGACAATACCTACCCTTTTGTTGCTATGTAAGAAAATGCTAATTGCCATTAAATGTTCATTCCGTGTATTCAGGTGATATGATTAAATTGGCATTGGCAGCTTTGTGCCAATTATACAATTGATAATTTTATTTAACTCGAACGTTTTTCCTGGTAACAATGCTTAATATTTGTTAATACTGTATTATTATACTTACAGTACTATTTATTGACATAGTATTGTAAGTATAATATTTAATTTTAATTAAGGCTAGGATCGGTCCCTACTTTAGCCTCAGGTAGCACTTTAGTCATTAAAAGTTACTGTCGTACTTTTTTCTGGACCTAGTTTACCGACTCAAAATCGTGTTCCATAGTTTTATTGCAATGTCTGCATAGGTAACTACAGGATCATAACATTTATTATAGGTACTTTCGCAGAATAATAAATACAAACGAAACCTATAAAAGGGCTCGTTATACAGCGATCTGGGTAGGTACCCCAGACTGGGGTTAAGGCCTTCATCTCGGTTAAGCTACACCTGTAGTTACAGCTGCGGACCTCACAAACGCTAATTGTTTGCTGTGTAGACGTCCAGTAAATAATACGCGGCAATTCATCAGAATCGCTCAGGTATTTCTGCTTCGCGCCATAATCCGTCGCCTCTGGAATGTTGACCGTCTGGCTTCGATATCCACAGCTGCTAAAAAACAAAGCGACACAATCTCCCCGTAGCAAGGCCGGCAGGCGAGTGAGCTGTGAGGACTGAGTGAGGTAGAGGTAGCGTATCTAGCCGGTGTTGTTTCGCCTTCTCGATATTCAACTCGACGCGCCAAGCACACATTCGCAAAACAGCCACACACACATCCCTACTTTCGTGTTCTTTGAATGCCGCTGCGCTGATTTCCTTCTTCGAGCGACCCCTCCACCCTCCACCCCTCGAGACAATCGCGGTTACCAAAATTCTTCTGCAAAATTCGACTTCAAATTCAACGCATTCGTCCAGGAATAGTTGTCATTTATACTCTTTAGTAAGTTAAGCCTCCGCTTAGATAATATTCAGCTAGGATATGTGCGTATTTTCAGAGAATTTCGTGAATGACATCGAATTAGCCGGGACGCGGCGGAGCGCGGGGGGCGCCGCGTCACCGCGCCGCTCCGAACGCCGGCGACCGGTGTCGACCGCTAGTCGCTACTCGCCGCGCGCTTCGTACAATACGTTCATCTAGCTTGTAGTCGTGTCCACGGCGCCCATCGAATCGCACGCGCGGCTCTCCTTAGCACCGGCCGGCTCCCGAATAATGTTTCAGTGTTTGACAAACTCAATCGGAGGTCTCGGAAGAAGTATCGTATTTAATAATTTACACTGTATAACCGATCGCATATTCTCAGTGAGTGTTACGCAGTGTGTACGGAAAAAACTTTGTCGAAGATTCTGAAGAATCTTGTGTAAAATTGTGTAATACACCGGCCGCTGCCGGATTGCGTTTTGCACAAAACTTTTTGGTGAGTGTTTGATTGAATGTAATTATTTAGATAGTTCATCTAGTGAGCAGTGTTAGATTGAATTTTGGATATAATAAGTGTGGGTACTAAATACTTGCGCGCGGGGCGTTGCCGGTTGCCGGCTAACTCCGACCTATACTATAGGTTTAATGAGTTTTTCTGCGAATTGGCAGCGCCCAAATTCTTTACCTTATTGTTGAGGCTATGTTACTTTCACTAGGATCGCAGCAATAGGCTAGGAGTGAATTATAATTTTCTAAGAATCTTTTTCGTGTG
This sequence comes from Leucania comma, assembly GCA_958295575.1. Classification (NCBI taxonomy): domain Eukaryota; kingdom Metazoa; phylum Arthropoda; class Insecta; order Lepidoptera; family Noctuidae; genus Leucania; species Leucania comma. The sequence continues at coordinate 20,525,749 of OY282478.1, read as the reverse complement.
AACTTAAAAAAAGTAAATACAACTTGTAGGTAGGTTTCCACTTCATTTGTGAGAAACTTAATAGTTTTTATTAATTTTACTACCTATTGCTTTTGGTAATTTCTGTTTTTATTTAGCCATTATTTTTTTTGACTACCAAATTTTTTAGGGTACCTACCTATTTAAGTAGTTATGTTCTTTTTATTAAATCAGTTTGAACGAAATATCTAAGTTGTAATTTTGAACGAAGATAAAGATGTTATGTGATATTACATCTACCTTCATAATACTTATGTGTACTTAGATAACACATATTTTCTGTTAGTATTGATAATGAATTTTGTCAGATTGCTTTAATTGTGCAATATTTATGAAATTGTATTTACAAACATTAACAAAGTATTTCACAACTGCATTTACCAAGAAATAAATTAAGTTTTGATTTTTTGTGCGATAATTATGTAAAACTTTGATATATGTTATAAATATACTTAGATTTTTCAGTAAACAATTAAAAACCGAAACAGCAAAATTCTGCAAGTACATAAAAATATTTTAAAATAGGTACATAACATTGTTGCAAAGTTACTAAAACTTATTATAAAACCTACCCACTTGTCAAAATTATTACAAAGAGTTTACAGTTCAATTTTATCTTCCAAAAATTGCACACGGTATTTCAGTGTAATTTCAAAAATGATGCAGATCTATATACCTACCTTTTTTATTGTCCTCCTAAAAATAATATAATTTTCAAAAGATAAGGTTTCCAAAAAAAAATTCAACCTCTTTTATTAAAGGTAAAATTATGTTATCGCTATTTTATTCTCGACTTACCGCATATTTTTAGAAGTAGACAGGTACCTAATATACATCATGTTCAAAAATGTGTAATTATCAAATTGAATTATTATAACGCTAATACTAAAATAACTCCAAGGTAGGTATATCGCGCATTGCACTGGCCGCGTAAATTAGCGGGAAAAAGACTCGTTCATTTGCTTTATTATTAGTAAACACTCATTTCGCGCCATTCTGCGCTTGTAAACAAAAACAGTTTTACGGAAATCTTTACCTGGTTCTACGATGCAAAAACTTGGCGGGATGCGCCCGCTCTATTTCAGGTAAAGAGATCCCGGAGAAAAAAACTCGCGGGGGAGGTAGTCAGGACAATGACTAATTGTATTTCTTTAAAGTGGGATAGGGCCCAAGGCCAATGTACTCTTTAAAATTGTCCGGTCTCGTATCCAGAGTTCAGTCTGGTTTCTGGCACCGTAGTGGACACTTCCTTCTTGTCGACAGTTGACTTGTGTCGTGTGCAGTATCGATTCGCGATTGTTTGTAAATAATAGGGGTTATTATCCTAAAGTGCTTAAATTCTTTTTTAATTATTTTATATATATAAAATAATTATTTTTTGAACTCTACGATAAATACAGTGAAATACTTTGGTGATTTGTGGACTTGTGCAAATTTTTTGGAATACAATACCTACTACAACATTGATATTTTATATCAATATGAGGTATCTATCTATCAGTATATGGTTATTGAACGTTAAATATCTTACATAATAATTGCAATTAAGTACATCATTATTTTATAAAGCGGTCATATTTTAGGAGTTTGTTGACTTAAAACTTTTCGCACAATTGTAAACTTTTTAATTACGCATCGTCTTCATTTAATTTTAAGTCGCTTGAATTTTTAAGTCAAGCCTATGGTTACCAACTAGTTATTCTCAATATTGATACTAGTTTATTTTTCATTGTTGCAGACTGCGTGCGTTGTACCCATCGCGCGCATCTTCCCTGTGATAAGAGGGTCCTGTGATATCGACGAGTTCGACTTAGCTTTAAAACTAGTTAGTCTTTAGGTATATAGAATTAAAAATGTCGCTCGATGCGTTCGTTCAGTTTGACATTTGGGAAGCCTTGGACGAAGACTCCCTGAGGTTGACACAAACTTCCGAATTTTGGACTCAAGTTCAATATGAAGCAGAGAGATTGGATGTAGTCCCGCCCGCCAACTTTTCGGACCCCCTGCAGGACAGTGATGAAGACTGGAGAATAGTTGACGCACCGGAGGAACCACATAAAGAAAACATCGTACACCATGATTGTATGTGGGCTGGCAATTGTGTGGATTCAGTGCATCCAGGCAACACATTTGTACCGACCGATCCAACAACAACACCGACAACACCCGGACAGAGTCTGCTTCGACGAGATATGTCACCTTCAAGACCAGAGACTCCACCATCAATAGATGGCGATGAGCCGCCTCAGTTCCGTCACTCGGTCGATGTCGCTGGAACAGCTCTCCGCCTCCTGAGAGACTCTGCCGTGGTAGCAGCCGACCATTCGTACACACTGGCCAGGCGGCACTTAGACTACCTCGGCGTGCAGACACCCTCTGACTCATGTGAATCAGGTCAGTACTTACTCTTTCTTATCTGTAATTTACAGTACCTATACATATTTATGAATTAGTTTATCATTTTCGCCACTTCTAAGCTACAAGAAATTAATGTTTAATTTCGGGAAAGCCGCAAATCTAAATTGTCAGTGTTGAAGTTAAGTTTCAACAAGATCATTTAAATATTTTCGTAAAGTGTTGTCGTTTTGATTTGAAATTCAAATGGATGATATAAGGGCCTCTTTGGCTTATACGAAAACCGCTGATACCGGTGACGATCCGTGACCTTAATCATGAATTCAAAGAGGTATTTTTTTTATTTCTCACATTTACAAAGAATTTGTTTTATTTTTGTATTCACAATGCGAATTTAAATTACTCCAACCAATAAGTACCTGCATATAGCTGTTCATTGAATTTCATCAAAGGTTCAATGTACCCTATGAAAGATAAATACAGAGTACTTAATAAAATTATTTTGCGCGCATCAGATTTAGGTCTCAAAGATTTTGCTTATTGCTTAGTCATAAGATGTTTCTCTAAGTATTCATCAAGTGGGCTGACCGGGAATGTCGTGAGGACGCAGGCGCAGACTGGAGCGCGGGAAACTGCGCATATCGACCGCCATCCCGCGTCCCCCGCCGCGTCTAGACGCACCCGCTTTTCCGCTCTTCCGGAACCTTCGCGTATTGCGACCTTGAACGCCTCAACCTTCCTTAATGTCAGATTGCGCAACGTTAGTACGAAGCTCTCATCTCTCAAGATTGGCATGGTTAATTAGAATGCGAATTAAAGTTGTATGCAAACTAAGTAAAAGGTCTCGCCGCGTGTCACGGGTTTAGACGGAACTAAGGTCATAAGTACGTCGACCGAGACGTTCCGACCTTGATGCATCCTCCAATTGCAACCGGCGCTTCCCGCCGCCGGCGGCAGGGTTATCATCCTCTCGTATTCATTGAAATGTCTACAAAATTCATCCAAGCATATTTTGTTCGAGTGCTTAGCACTTTTAAAATCGAGTTTTAGATCGGGCTGGATTTTAGAGAATACCCATTTAAAAAGGTACTTTTAGTTAGAAAATTTAGATCCGCTAACAATTAAGTATTATGTTAAATATTGCTCTGATTTGAATGTTATTGTTGTTATGAAAATTATAGACTTGTGACTTGTCATAAAGCTTGTACCGTGACTATGACATGGCGTGTGACCTCAAATAGACACCACCGATTATGCGCAACTAGGTACAATGTTTATTATACGTAGTAGCAATTTAGCTATCGTCGATTGCAGTGGGTAAGGTCGCGATGGGCATGTGTTTGTTTCGAGCGGCCAAGAACGTTTGTTTAAATGTTCTTACTTGTTGCGCAGCTTTCAGTTGAAAATAAATATATAGTCGGAAATTGTAATCTAATTAAAAGCCAGCGAAGTACAAAATAAATTGAGCAGGCTAGGCGGCTGCTTCGCACTCGGCACTCTCGTGTTTAGCCCGTTACTTGTGTAAGAATGCAGTGGAATGAAATGGAATCTCATTGAAGTGGAGCTTGCTCGACCCGCTGGACCGGTTTGAAACGCGGAGCTCCCATGTCCAGCTTAGCCGGATGACAATTTGATAGACAGCACCTCAATGATTGTGATCGACAGCAAGCACCTCTATCAGATAAATAACATATTTGTGTACCCTACTTAATTGCAATTACTGCTCACCGACAAAAAAAGAAAAAAGAAAAGTCATTTTGCATTCGTTTCTTGAAGTCGACAAAAACACTGTATGTTATGGGTACTATGGCACATCACTAGTGAACGCGGTGGATGCAAAGAATTTACGATGCATGCGCGCTTTTATCGCTTCGTACAGTCCGTACGCCACGCAGCTAACCGTACGCCGCGCCGTAGTTGTCACATTTTCGCGCCAATTTAGTTCGTAACAACGTTACAATAATTTTATTTTAAAATACGTTCCATTTTTAAACACCTGCAACATGCCGATGACTTATTTCTTTGTACTGTTTCCAATCCTAAAAAAACTATAGCATTTGCTGCACATCGAACTATTCTAGCTACTTAATTTAATTATATTTATCTTGTCGAGATAGCAAAGTTTAAATAGGGCTTTATTTTTAACCTGATGCTACTATCTTGACAGATTGCAGTCTTCATTAAAAGTATTTACTCAAATGTAGGCCACTAGTTTAACTATAAATTCTTCTAAGGAGCAATTTAGGGCACCAAGATCCGGTTTGTTAGGTGCCCTAAACATTTTAGTATCAATCAGTGAGCCAAGGCTACGTACTAGTTTCTAAGAGGCTGTGTATGTGTACATAAATGTATTTTATAACGATCTATACATACGTTTACGTATAATGTCACAACTTGATAGCAACTCTGATTCTAAATCAGAGTTGCTTGTAAATGAAATCGCATGATAAAAATATAACTTGTAATTCGTATTCGTTTTGCATCATCCTGTATATTGTACACTTATAGTATGATAGTGATGTCCGCCATTTCACAGATCTGTCATAATTTCGCGCCATTTTATTTCAAGTCAGTCATTCATTCTTATCGGAAATTCGCGTGCAATATTGAGTTACCATCTTTCCAGACTTATAAGAAACATTAATCGTGTCGTCAAGCGTGATAATAATAATTCAAAAGGCCTCGAACGCGTAGTAAAGCAATTTGCGCGGTTAATACTATACACATATATGTTTAAGACACAGTTATACATATGTATAGCTTCACGTTCTTCACGCTGTTGTGAAGGGTTGGCATCTGCAACTGTACCTGGAGTCTGACAATCGGGTTTCTTAATTAATGATAGGAGACCGAAGCATCCGCCTGCCAACAGTGCCAACCCAGCCATTCTATAATTGATTAATTTGAAATAGTAATTTGCGCGCGAATTTGCATTCTCTTTAGAGGGACAAAAGAAAAATTCCAAATATGAAAACCATACTTTTAAACGAACGTTCGAATTCTGTCGGCATGTCCGCAGACTTTACCGAAGTGATAGTTGACACGTTGTCCTAAATAGTATGGCCGGTAGTTTAGCAGATATTTAGTCTAAACTAGCCTTGCACCGCCTAGTCACCGGGCCTGGCCCACATTCGATCTTAATAACTTAACATAAGTAGGTACTTGCTCGTATGATTTATTTACAGTACCAATGGTTACGAGTAAATCAAATGCTGTGACAGTTAGCATGTACATAACTACAAGAATGTCATAATTAATTTTAATCGTACTAAGTTTGTAATGATTCATTAGTAATACGAAATCGAAAGCGGCGTAGACAACTATAACAACATGTATAGTACCTACGTACTCATGATAAGAGATTTAGAAACTCAAGTTCAAGCTACTTCAAGTAAAAGCACATTAACAAGTGTTTAATAAGGTAAACAAACAAATCGAGTCAGTCTCATCAGCTATCACAAAAGATAGAGAAAGTTTTTTGTTTGTAAATACATATTACAGTGCGAATGGCAACACTAGGCTAGTAGGGCAGTGTAACGAAAAAATATTAAATGGCGCTTTATCAACCACCGATAAAAGGAATTTCATTGGTCGATCGGCATGCAGTACATGTATAGTGGAAAGGACCTTGGGCCTTATCGCCACAGAATATGCACTTAGATATTTAAACAATCGTATGAATGTGTTGATACGCTCACATCGCGATCGCGCGCCATCTTGGCCTCCGCGCGACCGCCGCATTATCAATGCCGATAACAATAGTACTTATTACAACGTGACACCCTAACATACATTTGTATTGTCTTATCACGAAATAAAACTAAAGCCACGCTGACGGCTGATAAACGACATCGCAACAAGATAGCGTTTTTTTATTACTGTTTGATCTCGTAACATCACAAAATATTTAAATGAGGAATGTTGTATGTACTTATATTTGCTTAGTCGAGTGCGTATAAAGTCCGGTTTCAAATGACACGCGCCACAAGTTCGAGACGACACTACAAAACGAGCGCTTATCGAAATGCGAAAATGACCCCTAAAATTTGTTTGATAACACGTGATATTCTTGGAACACACGTGATAACATACGCTATCAATTGAAAAAGAATTCTCATGTTTCATTAAGATTCTGTAGCGCGCAATAATCAAGGTATAATTGCGTACTTAATGGCTCGCGGTTTGCCAAATTCGTCACAATCTCATTACAAAGTCTATGAAAATTATAGTCATTGTAATACAATTGAAGGGTGTCTTTACTATGGCAAGGTAAATTAAGTACCAATTCCGTCTCACCAAAACTAGGTCTCTTAGATAATATATGTTTGTAAGTTTTACGTACTTTTTTTTCTATGTGATATCTATATATGTATATATATTGCAATGGAACTAAACCAGTGGCGTAGCTAAAATCAAAGGGGCCCCGTATAAAAAACACAAGTGATGAGATAAAATTGGAACTTCCAATCATTATAGTCATTACTTATTCACTTCCTTATCACTATTGGCCTCTTATCAATAAAAGAATTTAAGGTTTTGGATAATTTACGGTTACGAATTTTTGCACACGTTGCGTTCCCATATCGTTGATACAGCGCTAAGCCAGAGACACATCGAGGAATTCGTGTTCACTAGATAGAACAACTAATAACACAGCTGAGACCGGAATCCGTGTGACTTCTCAGACACATCTAGTAATAATTATGGTCCGGTTTCTTATTCCGTCGCGTCGTTCTATGGGCGTGGTAGCACCCGGCAACACGAACTACTCGAAGTGACGTAATGAAACTGCCCATTTGAATGTTGTACACTAAGGAAGTGTCATCTATGTAGCTTCGTATGACTTATTGTAGGTAGGATTTGTTATGACATCTTTTATGCTTATTTTAGATCATAAAATTGAGTGAAGTATTAGTAGTAGGTTGTCTGACAAGTCAAAGATTGTCGGCTAGTTGTTTTATTGTCTTCCTACTAGTGTTATTTTCATTTAATTATAAATTTATTGATATGTGTGTGTAAGGTACCTTATGTTGCGTACCTTCGTGCAACTTTGTTGCACAGCTGACACACCTTTATTAAAACGGATTAAAACATTTTCCTTCATAGAAAGTTTTGACTTACTAATCACAGTTTCACGCCCATAGTTCAGTTTAATTCGCTTAGGAATTCGCGTGTTTAATGTTAATGAGTCTCCATACACAGTATGTCTCATTAATTGGGTAATAAAAAAATGGTTGCGTCACATTTTTGTAAGCATATGTACCGTCCGTGAACTTCCGTCGGTGCGAACACTGCCCAAGGTCACTCGACGATATGGTGGATCGATGTGCCATACGATAAATTACGGCCCGTCTATTTTAACCGACTACGAGTCGTTACCAGTATACCAGATGACCGACTTTTCTTAGTTACGTAACACTACAGAAATACTCAACTATCTGTCTGTATATTGATGAATACGCACGATTATTTGATACCCACGCCGTATCGGCTTATCAGTGATAATAGCGTACGATTTTTTGTTTCGTAGGTATGTGTAGGTGGTTATTTTTGTTTGTGATTTTCCCGCGTTTTGTGGAAATGGTAGCGTCATCATTTTGCTTTTGATAAGCGACTTACTTTAGTCAAAGATATCGTGCTGGCTATTTTAAATTGCCTCTACTAGTGCCTTCATGAAACTAGCAGTTTCATGAAGGCACTCTAAAATTATCGCTTTGGATTAATAGGTTAATTTATGTTAACGCGTTTAATAGTCAAAATTCGCGACTAGGAGACCGCGACATAAAAAAAAGCAAGAAAAAATTGTTTCAAAAGTCCATCGCGTTCTATGAAAAAAGGTTTTATTTATTTTTTAATTAGGCCGGCATTACGGGCAAGCAGTATTATAAGATGGCGTGCGCCGAGTGCGCGTCACGATAATTTTTAATTATCGTGCTCAAATGCCAGTGAACTTGGCCTCAAGTCGTGGCCAGCGGAGCGTGGCCCCTCACCAGGTCATACTTGACGACACCATTGTGGATTGCATTCCGTTTTCAAACGTACACATAGACACTTGTTTGTTTTGACATCTGTCAAAAACAAACCGTTTGAAACCTTTTCCAATTTCGAACTTTGAAATCCCGATATTAATGGCCAGTGTTAAGAATGATTGCATCTGTCAACATTTTGAATAAAGTTATTAAATCTCCACAATTTCTCCAATAAAACATAACAAACAGATGTTTTCCTTTCTATGTTTTCTATCACTTTAATCGTGGCAATTATATTATTGAGAATTAACTTTAATGCCGACAAGAAACGTGAAGCTGACAAAGTTAAAGGGAAAATGCTTCGAACGTTTTATGGTCGGGGAAATGTTGTACCGGTTTAACATAACTGTCTACAAAGATCGCCGGCGATTAATAAGTTAGTCTGTTAAGTCTCCGGATCTATGACTCATTGTTTTCTCACGGTAAGGCTTAGCCTACCTAGAAATTGTGACTAATCAGGCGCGCTGCAAGTATCATAGCATAGCTAACAATGCTTACTCATTGTTTACCATCGATAATAAAAATTTAGCAAAGTTTTTATTAAAGTCCCAAGTCTGGCCGCATCTAGACTTGGAAACATATGGGCAACTATAAGAGAGAGCTGGCGATTTTTTACCCCACCACTCGTATACCGGTCGCTCGAACAATAAAAAGCGGATTATCTCTGGTATAAAATTGGAACGACGGCGGATCTGAGAATCGCGTCTCGAGTGATGGAGATATAATAGATATGCACTAGACCGGATCCGGCGGGCGGCGCACCGCGACAATACCGGCGGATCGCCTTACACGCGGACCTGAAACAAATACTCTCTCGGCGACCGTTAATCGCGTTGGCGCCACGGAGAAAATCGTCACGTGAAAATTGACTCGGGCACAATGCTGCCCACGCCTACTGTCTACACTATGTTTTTACGCCTCTCACCCTGCGGTACTGCCTCTCGATTACAAACTCTAATCTGTATTTTATTACACTCGCTAATTTTGTCACTAAAGTACGACCTTCGATATTTTATACGTATCACTCAGAATTTATCGTCCGTTAAATGCGATTAACACCTTTCTAGACAGCCCTCAAAACTGCTCCCAAATATGGGAATAGAAGCCGTAGAGCTAGTATACTAATAGGTAGGGTGTGTCTATGTGGCTCGATATAGCGCCAGCAGTCTTACCCACGCCTAGATTTAGACGTAAGCGAAGCGTGTTTGACGACAGGCGCCGCGCCGATCCTCGAATTAGATCGACGCGTAAGCGATAAGCGAGCGCGTAACTATGCGGAAATGTAGTAAAAAGATCGCGTTCGTGTATAAATTTATCGTCGCGCTGTTCGATAAATGTGTCTGATGCGCATTTTTTTTTCGCTCAAAACTGCGCTATCTAATGAACCTATTTAGCCGCGTCCCTGACTCGCCGTTTCGTAATCGAATCGGCCAGCTGCCCACGTAACTTGTTTCTATTTCTAGTGCTTAAGCACTGGAGATTTAAACGGAAACTCTCGTCCTTGTTGGGGACGTAAATAGCACTGCAAGCAACACGTTTAGCGCGTAGCCGGTAACCTTTAATCACAATGAACCGCTGACATAATTATTTGTTGGTGTAACCGGATAGTACGGCGAACGGATTCCGCGAAACATGCACTACGGCGTAAACACGAGACGGACAATCGTCCACATCCGCACTTAGGTGCAATGCGATCGTGAAATGGACGCCCGCAGCCCGCACCTACATAGCTCATTCATAGAAGTCGACAATGCACTCTCAGCACGAGTATCGCTGCATAGCTGCACCGGACGGAATTTAGGCCGTTTCCGCAACGGCATTAATCGTGCCTCAATAACTTTACGTATAACTAAGTTAGCCATACTATTGATTTCTAAAATAGGGTTTTCCTGTTCATTTGGGAGCCGTATTGCCCTATGGTGGCGGTTCTAGAAAAGACAGGTATATTAAATTAGAGACGATCCGTGTTGAGGCTGTCTGGATAGACGCTATGCAACCCCGTACGTCTCTTACATTACTAATACTAAACGCAATGCAACGTGATCGATAGTGTGGGTTTAACTTGCGCGAGAACCGGTCCGGTTGGTATGTCAGCTAGGCGCGTGTAAGCCGACCGGCGTCGTTATCGTGCAACTCTCACGTGACAGTTAATTTCGATCGATGCTTTGTTAAATGGTAGCGGCGGAGGCCGGAAAGCGTGTCCACCGCGCGGTAATCCGGACTCCATTGAGTGCGGACGTTGCGGCAGCGCGCCGCGCACGCGCTCTCGTTTTGGCGCGAATGGCGCGCCGTGACGTCAGGCGTCTGGATCGATGGCGGCAGACGCTGCGGTAGTACGCCGGGGTCGACGCCCTCCCCCCCGCGCGCGCGCCCCACACCCGCGCACCTGACCACTGCAGTCGCATCTCCCCGACTAGATCTAGCCCCCTGCGATCGTATACAGACGTGGCTACGACAATCGACGCCCGCCTTTTATGGTGATGTGAGCGTAATGAACGGTATGAATGAAAGTATGCGAGCAATGAAACGGTAAATACGGGCGGGACATAATTGATTCTTGTGATGTTTTTTTTTTTAATTATGTGACATTATGTTAAACTGAATTCTCCGTTGTTGCAGAGGAGGAAATCGATGTGGTGTCAGTGGGCACGCAACAGCCTCTGCCCGCGACGCAGACGCACGTCCACACGGACTCGCTGCCGTGCGCGCCTTCGGCGCAGGAGCGCCAGCATATCCAGCGCACTGTGGAGACTGCCATCACCCCGCGCTCGCCGCGCCCGATCGCTCGCAAACGGCTCGTGCCGCCGCCCAGCATAGCGGCTGCGTCGTCGCGCCGGCGCGCGCGCGGTCCCGGCCGTCGTGGCCGCCGCTCCAATACCGACACTGACTCCGAGGCCGAGTCGCCTGAGATAGAACGCCGCTCCATACACAACGACATGGAGAGACTCCGGCGCATAGGGCTCAAAAACCTCTTTGATGAACTCAAAAAGCAGATCCCCGCTACGAGAGACAAGGAGCGTGCGCCTAAAGTAGTGATCCTAAGAGAAGCGGCCACGCTCTGCAGAAAACTTAACCAAGAAGACGTGGAGAGGGAAAAGCTAAAGAAGAAACAACACCAACTTGTGACGAAGTTGAAAAAGCTCCGCACGATGCTGTCGGCGCGCTACCGCTCGTACTGAGCGCGTCGCATTACCTGACTGGTAATCGATTTGTTCCGACCGAGGAACTGTGGGGTCTACTCGACTGGACACTTATGGACTGGTAACTTTTTATGTAAGTCGCTTCTAAACGCTCTAGTGAACGTTAGAACCGTTTATTCCTGACGCGGTGGCGCAGTGAAGCCCCCGTCCGTGTGTACCTCCCTCGCCGTTTCGATTGTAAAATTTTAAGCAATGTCTTCAGTCGAGTCAGCCGGCGGGAGTTTGTTATATTTCAATGAAAATTCAGCTTTTACGGCTTACTCTGCTTCTGGCAATGTCTCGAGAATAATATAGTTATGAACAATAACCGCAGGTTTGTCTTGCTCAAAACGATATTTTGCAGTGCCAAAGTGAGCCATAAAACTGTTGTTAACGACAAATCCTAGGTCTTCAGTAAAATATCTTAATAGTTACAGACTGCTTCGTGAACTAGTAGACTGGTTAAACCTCTAAAATGTTTTTTGAATTTATCATTAAATTATACATAGTTGAAATAGCACATTACAGATTTACTCCGTGTTAACAGATTAAAATATTCTTTCGAGACGTTAATGTGAAGATTTTTTACTGGACCTTCCAATAAATATTTAAGTATTGCGATGTCGCGTTTTTTAAAGGAGCAAGAATTTGTCAGGGTTGTAAATATAGAGGGAGCAGGTAGTTAAAGGCTTTGTCGGAGGTGGTCAGCGCTTGAAGCAGACTGGAGATGTATGGCCACTATATATGTTTTCGGCCCAATTTGCAGGATTTTTCAATTGTAACCTTTAACTCGCGAGAGTGGGGTTAGTGAAGTGATACATCTACTATTACTTTTAATTGCTTTAAGTAAACTTTTATTTTAACTGCTTTAAGTAAATTGCATTTTAGGATAGAGCGCTTGTTTCATTAGTTTATTTTATTTTGTTATTTTGTAAATTTTTAACACTTATTGTTTTTTTATATTATAGATGCCCAATAAACTCGGTACCAATTCTCGATAATTTGGAATCGTTGATAGATTTTGGGTTAGTTTGAATCGATCTAGTTTTATACAATAATAAAATGATTCACATACAGCTTCCATATGAGATGGTGATTCATAACGATTTTATGATTAATGTGTATGTAATTTTTATCATGTGAAACTCCTCTTCAACTACGATCAGCATGCGTTTGTGATAACATCTTTCTATATAGTGTCCAGATCTTTTATATATAATACATTTTAAATTAGATGGACCCTGTTTTCCTTTTCAACAAACACTAGGGTTCGTACGTATAATTGGTTTTGTCCACAAGTTTTTAAACAACGAACGGTACTCTTTAAAGTTTGGGCAACAACTCAACAAACATTTATTTTAAATATTTAATTTGTAATTTGTTAAAATTCTTGTGGACAAACGCTAAATTTGTACGTGTGAACTTAGTCGCAAGCGCATGCTAACCGAAGGCGTCGCGTCGTTCCCTTCATTTTACGATCATCGTACCTTATAATAATTGTAAACATTATTTTTTAATGTTAAGTCGTCTAGAATAATTCACATGTTGGGATTACAGTGGAAACATACAATTTTCATAAATGATTTACGACATTAAGGTAAACAGAATTTTTGATGTAAATTATATATAATCTCAGTTACAGTCAACGATTCGTAAGAAAATAAATAGACTGTGTATTTTGATAATAACATCAAGTCTTATGATATACCATATATGATGGTCCGGAAAAATGGACCGATATAAAAAAAAATACCAAGTCATAGTTCCTCATAGTACCTACTAATAGTAAATTTTGCATTTTTTTCTTTATAATATTTTTTTTTTATTAATGCAGTAAGTTAGTAAAGTACTCGCAATAGTTGGTGTTAATTGAATTGGAACTTGGTCAGAAAATGAAGGTGTTGAATTTGATGGTGGTCGGAAGCCGGGCCGGTGTTTGCGTGTTTGGGAGAGCCGCTTCGTACTCCTGGCCAGGTTCCAGAAGGTTGATGTTTTATCAAACACATGGTCAGCATTTCGTGAGTTTGAAGGCTTTAATTGTGTGAGGAATGTGCCTTGCTAAGTTCATGTACATTATTATGTATATTAGGTTATACTCGAATTAGTTGCAAGACATATTTTTTGTGAAGAATGTCTACGATTAGAATAGCGCTGTTTTAGGTATTGTACATACACAGACAAGAAAAAGTTAAATGATATTAAAGATGTTTATGATATCTTATCTTCCACTAGGTGTTTAATTGTACATACAGTTGTAACGGTAATACTAAGGATATTATTACTTTGATCAATCTTTTTTACTAACGTGTTTTTTTCCTAGTAATTGTTTAGTTTTTTTTTTTTAACTGGAGAGTTATGGATCCTCGAATGTTGTACCTGCATTTATTTTTTTTTGTTATTCATATCTTGACATAAATAAATAAAGTTAATAAATGGTTTTAGTTATCCAAAATGTAATCGGTTGCTTTGGTGATAATGACCAGTGTAATTAGACACATAAGAAACAGTCAGTAGTTAAATGTTTAATCGTAAATAATGACAGCTTTATAAAGAAAAAAAAATCGGAGACAGGAAGTGAATATTTGAAACGTGTAGCGAAGCACATAATTATAACGACTTTTGTGACAAGGCACATTTCCACCACTGCCAAAATGGGAAGGAATATTAATGATAATAAGTTTTAAGTTGAACTGTATATAGTTAAGGTCGGGTTTTAAAATTATAAGTCCTGTTATATATAAAAGATTTCCTTTTATTCTTTGTATAGTATCCGTATTGTAACATCTAGCTGTGTGGGGTGTGGTGGGGTGGTGTGCACCCGGCCCGGGCAGCGTGAACACGCCGCTACAGAGAGTGCAGGGTGCAACATAGATTCCGCCTAATATTAATTTGCCCTCTGCAATCTTTGAAGCGGCGCTCTTATGTCTAAGGACCTTTGTACTTATGTAACTAAGTTTTTGGGATACTATTGTAACACAGAGATAGATTTTTTTTTGGTTTTGTTCCTCTATGTGTATGGATACACTGATACATTGTATTGCATTGACTATACATATTAAACGCTTACGTCGGATCCGGACAGAGCTTGGGAACAGACGGCTAATTAATGTGATTTTTATACCTACTTATTCGCTGTATTTGGGATAAAAAATCATTGTATTGTATAGTATAGATTCTGTGATTATGTACCTGTGGGGTACGTTTGGGTTTCCACAGCCCTATCTGGTCTGACTTAAAAAAAAATACTTAATTGAGTTTTGATTTTTAAATCCACACAATACCTAAACCACAGGAATTTAAATAAATATTGAAGATATTTATTTAGGTTTCTATGACTCAACCCTATTTTGAATCATCAAACAATTTCTGAATCACTTACCTAACATATTTGTTTCAACGTTTAACTGAGGCAAAAACCTCAAAATAAAAACAACAGCTGGTTGTATAAATTCAACACTTATGAACACTCTAAAAAAGTCATATTAAATACTTACAAAGTATTCAATACACAACACACACAGTTTGAAATAGGTACCTATATCTGACGAAAAAACAATTCGACAACATATTTTGGTTCAGACACCGGGGCCTTTGAAGCCGCTGTTAAATCCTTTGATAAAGTTGTTTTTTTTTTTATTAACAAAGGCGACTGCAAGAGATACAGGAACTTATCGAAGAACACTTTTTGGGTTAGGCAGAATTCACTCACTAGTTTGTATAAAAACTAAATGACAAGTAAGCAAAAGAGATGAGATGTTCAGGAAGATTTTGACTAGGTAGTAACATTCGCAAGAAAACCTTAGAATGAAGCAAAGGGCAGTAGTAAAGATTGTAGTATCTTTTGGAAATAAATTTGAACAAAATTCTTTATGGAACAAACACTCAACTGTCTTTATGTAGGTACGAAGCACAGAATAGAATACCTAACATCTAATTAGATAATTTTCAGTAAATCCAAGTAAGTGTAGAGTGAATAAAAAAAATTAACAAAGATATGCGTCCGATTACCACAGCATGCCAAGTTTCTATATTAATTCAAAGTTGAAAAGTAATGGATCACACGATTATCGCCACGGGAGGTGTCGGTGTCTGGTCAAACATACGGACATACCTACTTAACTGGAGATTAATTGAAGCGATGTACACAATCAATGTGTTCTGTTCTACACATAGTTTTGTGCTATTATCGGTGTCAATTATTTCTCACATATATTAACTGTTAGTAGGTAGGTAAGTAGATACATATTGCATCGTCATTCAGGTAGGAAGCTACTAAGTTCGAACTTTGTAGACCCTGTGGCAATCTCGCTAAATCCCTAGGAGCGAAGCCCAAGCAACCCAAACTATTTAAAGGAATTAAAGTAAATAAACCTCTGTTAAAGCGGTTAAAACTAAACTGGAACTGCCTTCGATAAATGACGATAATTATTCTGCTAAATGCCGTCAGCGACGATGTCGGCGATTGACGTCAAAGCCCTACACCGACAATGTTGAACTGTAGGTTACCTATCACCAAACTGACTGTATAAACATACACCACAAAGAAGAAAGTCCAGATTGAGCTATAAATCTACTTAATACATTATTGCAACATGTTTTCAAAACAACCCGCTATCTACGTTTATATGTGTGTTTTCTCAATGGTGTTATTCATTAGAAGAAAGCATGTATAAATAGAAAGGTAAATAAATAATGCTAACTATAATACTTAACTTTCTGAATGTAAATAGATATTTCTATAAATAGCAATAATTATCACATTGCCTGCAAATATTATTCCTTTGCCTCCAACGAAGCGAAGCGAGACGTTGACAGATGTCAAAACAACAGTGAAGTTCGCGCGAGCCGTTGAAGCGATGGCTCTTCGTGCAGTGATGTCTTCAAAAGTGCCTATGGTGATAATTTTAGGTGCTACAGGGACAGGGAAGACAAAGTTAGGTGTTGAATTAGCCCAAAAGTTCGCGACGGAGATTATCAGTGCAGATTCTATGCAGGTTTGTTATTGAACTTTGTCGGATTATAACCTCCAACAGTTTTGGTACAGAAGGACAGTTTTCACAGCACATGCAAATAAGACAAGTACAGGATTGCATTAAGCTATGAAAGACCATCATTCAAAATCTGCAGAAGAAACAATTGTCTTAAATTTGGTTACTTTACAATGAAATAAATCCTAACCTCAAAGCAATATTTTGATGAGCATATCTCTGTTTATGCCACTGATTCATTCCTTTTTTAAATGAAAACATAAACAGGAACATGCATGATGCTGAATTCGAGGGATACTTATAATTTTTAATGTGATGTGGAATGTTTTATGACCTTTTAATTAGAGCAATGTTCAAACAAAGTGACTTATTTTTAAACTCCTGTGTATGTTAAAAGGAAAATTGTAATACTTACTTCTTAATTTTGACAATGAAGGCAGCACAGTAAAATATTTCTAGATCTATTCAAGTGAAAAATATCTGCACTTTGCAAAGCGCACTGAAAGCATGACCCGTCAAGTTCCCTCAAATTTGTTTTTTTATTTTATTTAATGAATGAATTTGGGACTTATTAAAAACACATACTATATGAAATGTACATTTGTAACATATTATTTGTGACACTGATATGAAAATCAGCAACTAAGCTGCTACATCTTTGGTCTCCCCGCAATAGTACTTACAATCTTGCCAAGGATTTAGTTAAATACTTCGGCTTTACTTGAGTATATCTGAAGTATTTCAGTCTTCTTTATTCATGTAGCTGAAGGTCCAAATGAAGGTGGCCCAATTGGAAAAAATTGGGGGGAAATTTATGAGTTTGTTGGTAATATTTTAATGGCAATTCCTGTATTTCAAATAATAGTTTTTCTTATAAGTATGGGTTATTAGTCTGTACTTATTCACTGTTACATTGGTACCATACCTTTACTAAGTAGAATTTCAGTGTTTTTTTTTTAATTTTCTTTGATAAGTGATTTTGAATCACTTTTCAAAGCAAAATTTAAAAAAGCACTGAGATTCTACTTATTATGTGTTAGATGTATTAGTGCTGTTGGTATAAATTTTTTAAAACCATTTGCTTTGATAAGCTCTGTTGTATTGGACTAGAATGTTTGCTGTAGCAATACTTAGGGGAAGCCTATAACTAGCCTGCAGTGTGAGTTTTGATTGTAATATAACATAACACAGTCAGCGTTATAATGTTACCATTTCTGAGACTCGGGCATCCTCTATGACAGAGAATGGGCTATCTACTATGCATGCCCAGTGTGGGTGAATAGTTGGTGAATGAAATGTATCTTGACTGTAACGATGATATGAATATATTGAAGACAATCTCTTGTTGGTAGTAGAATTCTTATTAGATTCAGTTAAATCAGTGGAATCATGAACATTGATACCAGATTCCAATATACTTTACTGTTTCAATTATTTACCAATTAAATTAAATTAGAGCAGAGAAAATGAACAAATACTTATAAGGAAAAGAGAAAGAATTTTTTTTTATTGGTGCATAATGCTTGATCTTATAATAGATTTTCTATGCCATTTTTATCAATTATGTATGATTGGTATAGACTGTACACTTGTGGGTTTATTATTAGTTGGAAAAAGAAATATCTGACCAATTAGACATCTGTGTTAATATTTTCTAGCTTTATAGATATACAGTTAATTATTATTTTATTTTTTTGGCTTCTTACGGTTTGTGCAAATAGACAGTGTCAAGTTTAGAAAGCATTAAGTTTTCAGTCACTTTAAGTTACTTTGAGTTTCATTAGAACGCAGATGTAACACATTCGTGTGTTTTTGCAGCATTAGGCGGCAAATGTATCGGGTCAGCTTTTCGCGGTTAAATTCGCTGTGGTACTACAATAAATATAAACTCCATTTTACCGAAATCGCGCCTGTTTCAATGATTTCACATATTGTCCAGCTGCAAGACACTTGAGATACAAAGCTACACTAATATTTTACATCAAAATTTAGAAATCAATTCGCGAATAATTAAAACACACACTGAACTTCACCACTCGAAAAAAGCCCGCCAAAAACTTGTTGTTGTCGTATCGAAAAAAAAATTATTTTTCGGCAATGTTTATGGCTTGGATACTAAGCCCTTTAAGCAATGTCTTCATAATGAATAGTTTATTTGTTGACCTTTAGAATATGGATGTAGACATGCTAATATTTTTGTAGTATTTGGCAGCAAATGTAAAAAGTCGACCTTCTAGGTAAACTTCGCAGAGGTATAAATGCTGAATTTAAGTCGACAAAATTCCGCTAAAAACTCTTTTCGAATTTCTTTGGTCAACTTTAATATACTACCATATTTGTAATCGGCGACCACGCACTGATGCTTCGACCATCTGAGCAGCGACTAATCGTCCAATAAGCCGAAACCCGACACGTATATTTATATTAAAAATCAGTGCAAACAACTAGCGTCTCTGTCAGTTTTGGGTTACTTAGAAAACTTTCATTTATCGAGGCAAGCGTGCTCGCATCATAGATCACTTTATCTAGTGGCTTAACGTGAGCTTATAAAAAATAAATGACTACACAGAGAAAACCAATTTTACCTACCAAAAGGGTTTTTTTTTTTTTTTTTTTTTTTTTTAATTGGTGGGACCGACATTAACTTCTCAAAGCTATTATTAATAGTCGCATTATTATTCTTCTCAGCCTAAATTGGGCGCATAATGTAATTTTTACCTACTCAAAAATACGAGACAAAATCGTACCGTTACCAACTTGAAATAAACCCTAACCATAAGCTAATGGAATATGTAATTTTAAATTGTGTCGTTGAAAACCACTTGTTTTTTTTTATGTTCTGAAATTGAACATTCCGCCTAAAGACGACTCACTGATCTATGCCCTTTTTGAATTGCATATTTAACACTAAAACTTTCACTTAAAAAAAAAAACAATACGAAAAGTATTTCGTGTGACTTCAAAGTTGTTTCAAAATTGCATGTAATTATTTCGGTTTATTTTTTGCTACGGCTATAGCAAAGTTAGTTCAGTTATGCTGCTAGCTTAGAACAAATGGCATAGTAAAAAAAGTCAGTCGAACAATGGGGCGTAGCCTGTGAATCATTGAGCGGTCACTATCCTCCTATTATAATGTTGCTATTAATAAAAAAAGAAATGATTTTGATTTGTGGACAGTTGTGGAATTGTTTGCCTGAGGCTGTATTAATTTGCAAATAGTCGATTGATGGTAGCCGGACGCTTAAAATTTAGTTAGCGATTGGCAACACTGCAGATTTATTTTCCTTTTGTACCTGACTCAAGTAGCGTAACATAACATCCGGAATCTTATTGGCCAAAATATCTTTCAAGGGTTTCGGTTAATAATGAATTTTAGGAAACCTGGTTAGAATAATGGTTTTATTTTCACAGCTTCAAGGGACCACAAACCTGAGGATATGTTTTTAATTTCAATTCGATAGCTTCACACGTTCTCGAGATACAGGGTCTTGACGGACAGGCAGACGAACAACAAAGTGACCCTACAAGGGTTCCTTATTTTCCTTTTAAGAGACGGAACCCTAAAAATAAAAAAGTAGAAGAAAATGTTTTTTTTTTGCGAAAGTAAAGTAACGACGATATAAATCTGCAGTTCCCTGGTAAGTTAGAAGATAAAACCTAAACCAGAATATATGCCGCGTAACATCTATTTTTACTCCCCCATTTTAATTTCATGCTTCATTAACTCATAAACTTGTTAAATTATTGCTAAAGCCTCCCTGTAGCCGGCAATTTCGTTTTCTAAGAATTTCCTAATGTCTTTTCTGTTTAATCGCTAATTGTTATAGAACATTGGGTTTAATTAAACTCGAAATCAAATCAAATAAGATTTAATAAGTTTGAAATGATTTTTTGATGAAGTTATAAATTGGGGATTATCAAGAAGTCTAGAATCATTTCAGCCGAAAGACATTCACAGTTGGACATAGGCCTCCCCCAAGTGTCGCCACCATGAACCTGTTCCTGTGCATCTCGCAACCATCGGATTCCCGAAACCCTTACCAGGTCAGCGGTCCATTTTGTAGGAGGACTTCCAACGCTACGTCTTCTGGTACGTTGTCGCCATTCCAGAACCTTTCGGCCCTAACGGCCATCCGTTCTGCGCGCAATGTGCCCTACCCAGTGCCCATTGCACTTATGTTTGCCGATTTTTCGATATCCTCATTCCTGATTCAATCACGCAAGGAAACTCCGAGCATAGCCCTTTCCATTGCCCTTTGGGTGACTTTTAAGTTTTATTACGAGGCCCATTGTAAGTGTCGTCGTAAGAAGTCTAGAATAACTAAATAGTTTATTTTTAGCCATTGAGTTCCACCTTTGACCACATCAACCCTTTATAGGAAAAACATCATACGCGACATTTTTTGCAGGCACGGGTTTTTCCATTCTTCCTAAAAATCACGGTTCCTTGCTTTCTGCAGGGACTACAGGCAGCAATAGTGCTGGCGCTGCAAAATGTAATGTTCCCCCGCGCATAGGGTTTGACAGGCAGTTGTTTGCGCCGCGCCGAAACGGTAACTTGTGTAATACATTATATATACCGTTTGTGTGAATATCGAATAGACTGGTATTACGGACTTGTGCATTTAATTTACTCTCCTTACTACAACCACCTTATAGCAACCTCAACACTTTCTCTTTTCAATTCTTAAGGAAGACATCCAGGTCGTCCTTCTCTTTCGTGGTCTGCCGTCGCTGTGCTCGGGCACGAATCCTGTGTTCTAAGCCCACAGTTAGTTAGACATGCGGCAGACATGTCCTGCACTGTCCTATTTAAGTTGGGCAGTCTTTTGAGCCATAGTTATCCATAATTTGCGTTTTGGAGTGCAGTATACTGTTTCGAACGTGGTGTCTTAACACATAGTACGCTGCGCTTCATAGCTCGCTGCCAAACCTTAAGTTTGGACTTTTGGTTGTTAATCGACAACCAAGTCTGTGCACCATTGGTCA
Source organism: Leucania comma (assembly GCA_958295575.1). Taxonomy (NCBI): domain Eukaryota; kingdom Metazoa; phylum Arthropoda; class Insecta; order Lepidoptera; family Noctuidae; genus Leucania; species Leucania comma. The sequence goes on along the minus strand of OY282478.1, from coordinate 20,504,191 downwards.
AAATTGGGAAATACATATTTCTATCAGCTTTCGCTTTAGTGACATGGGCAGTGTTCAAATAAAAATAGAAAAAAATAGTTCCTTCATGGAACATTTTGAAAAATATTAATATCATATACCCATAATACAAACTGTTGCGTGCAATGTTCTTTCTATTTTCGTTTACCGTCAGGTGAGAAGACAGTGGACAAACGCGCAATAAGAGTAAAAAAATCACTTGTTTATAACATTTTATGTACCCATTTGAATGTCTTAAAAAGCTCCAAAATTTTAGATATAGCAAACGGGTCCTCTTTTCCAATAATGTTCATTAGTTCACAAAGACCGCATGCATATTCCCATTAAACACCTAAATTATGATAAATGATCCCTATCTGAGAAGAGTGGGTTTGATCACAATGGGTCAATGGGCTTGAATGGGAATCGACCTGAGACGAACAATCTGCACCCTCCATTTGGGCCATTGTGACCCCTGCATTCATACCGCAGCCGTTTTATTCCTGGGTTTAATAAAGACCAAATATAATTCGAATTTATTTTATGTGAGGTAATTAACAGTTTTACCTACAGGAGCAGTACAAGGAAAGTTAGTAGTATGCTTGAAAGTTTTCATTTGCTTTAGGGAAGATACGTTACGTGCTAGAAAAAATAACATCGCAAGCAGAAAACTTAGACTCGAAAATCGCACATCTACACTGCGTGTAGTCAATGGTAGACAAGGACAGAGGTAAGAGCTGGCGCTGTCGTGCGAGTGAAATAGCGTTAGCCGCCGAATGTGTGATCGTCGTGACTGATGTGAAATCGTGACAATTGGCACAATTTTAGCGATCCACGCGCTAGAGGCGAGTCATGTATCTTCGGCTGTTTTGTTTATATCTATGGTTGTTGAAATAAATAAAATTCTTGGTCTGTTTTCATCAAAAGCAGGAGAGATTAAAAAGAAAGTTATGAAGTTTATCACGTTTTACAAATTGTTGTCATTGATTTTTTGCTGATTGTACAATTGGAAATTCGAGAACAATTTGCGCTTTTATTTCGTAGATGTAAGGGCGAAATGGGCGATATTCACAGATGCTAGTGTGATGATGATGCAGGAGAGATTAAAAAAAGCTTTAAAGTTTCCCACATTTTTGTGGCAATAATTTCGACATTGAAATCCCTAGAGCCCTAGAGGTCCTACGATCTGTGTCTCGAATGTGACAACTGAGACATAATCATCTACGAGATATCTCGTAGCTAGCATTTAATGTATATAATAAAAGGCTTTTTTTAGGTGGGGAAAATTATCCAATATCATCACCCTCCCGCCCTTAGGTGGAGCGGGAAGGTGTTTCAGACTTTTACTGACTAAAAACCCGCTCCTGTAGTCCTATTCCTTCTTTGCCTTCGTTCCAGGGACCAGGGGTTCACTTTCGCACAACCTGTGGCCCCAGTAGGCTTCGACCCTTCTAGGCCCCTACAGTATATTTGGGAAAGGCTGGAAGGCAGCTTCGTAGTTTACGCAAAGAACAACCTACAACAACACCCATCCCACCCATACGCAAAAAACATTTTGCGAACACGTTCATTGTGCATACAGGTACGGAATGAAATTCCCTGCCGGAGTCTGTTTCCTGATAGCTACAACCTAGTATCTTTAAGTCAACAGTGAATAAGTTACTTCTAGGCAAATGCGCTCCATCTTTAACCACATCGTTGCTTTCCATCAGGTGAGATTGTGTCAAGCGCGAGCCTATCAACAATAGAAAAAAAATGTCCGTGTCACAATCACAGACGTATCTACATGTCGCATGTTTAATAGAAAACAGAACTAACTCATAAAAGAGGGTATTTCAAAATTGAACCTTATTATTGAAACATAATTTTTAAGATTCAAATACCTTCTTTTTTTGAGTTAGGCCTCTTTTCTATTAAGCATACGATGTGTCGTAAGATTTGTAGGTGTAAGTGAACAGGACTGCCCGCATAGCATTGGCTCTCAGGCTTATACGCCAAGTTATATAACCAGATCGTGTCATTTAGCCTTCGGTCAGGTCGCTGGCGCATAGTATATGCAAAGATTTCAGATAACTGACGTAGTAGACCTGCGTTGCATACGGATTTGTGTTCATTGAGTTATGACTTCATTGGGTAACCTTGGTACAGGTCGATGGCATTATACTAGGTATATGTAAAGATTTCGGATGACTTTTTTTTTTCAAATATATATTTTTTAATAATTAGTTCTTGACTGCGATCCCACTTGATGGTAAGCAGTGATGCAATCGTTGATGCTGGAGGGCACTAGTTTATTAAGAGCCTATTCACTATAGCCTTGAAGACATCTAAATTATAATCGGATAGGAACACCGCAGCAAGCAAAATGTTTAAGTCCTTCGATGTATGCGGTGTAAACGACGAGGCGAAACGCTTAGTTCCGACCGTAGAAGTGTTAACAATGTAAGCGTGGACACTCGCCGTACGTCCAGTTGGCCGATGGTAGAATGGTGATGACGGAATCAAGTCAAGTAATTCCCGCGCACACTCCAAAATGAATCCTGTAAAATACCGAAAAGCTGGCTACCCTACGCCTGTTATGTTTCTTATTATATGATAGATGTGTATTGCAATTGGATTATTGACGATTTTTTTTTATTATTTGTTTCAAAACGTACCTTTATCCAAAACCGCAACTACAAACATTTTTTCATATCCGTTTAGTAATAGGTAAGTTAGAAACCTTTCAAATTTGGTGGAAGGGGATATTGTCATGTGATGGAATAGGATACAAACACTAAAATGTGACGTCACCTCCAATAAGTTACGTGTGTACAAAAGAAATGGCGAGATGATCCCATCACGCCCCCACTACTTCACACTAAAATGTATTTGTAATGCTAATTGCTGCTACATTTAATAACTAATTTCGTCTGCTGTTTTCAGAAAAAATAATTTATTTAGTGTTATTTTTTGTTTAGTATAAAATATCGGATTAATATTTAAGTAGAAAAGAAACCTTTTTTTAATTGCAATTTATATTCATAGCTATTTTGTCAAGAGCAATGTGGCACATTACAGATTAACGATAAATGTTTATTTATTTCATTTGTTTATTAATTACCATATTCATAAATTTCTGCAAAACTGTTAAACAATAATAATTTATCGATAGATCACTCTAGAGGTACAATGTGTTTATTTAATTACTGGTAACTAAAACAAAAAAAAACATTCAAATTATTATTTTTATGCGTTTATATATCTCAGGACCTTGAGGTCCTGGACCTTTGGAAGGCGTACAAGGAGCCGAAACCAACTCGCAGAGGCCCTTTAGGTACTTTTAATGTTACGTGATGCCAACCGACGATTGTCCCTGTACGCGCAATGCTAGGGCATCCAAGGACAACCCCCGGTTGGTGAAAACTATTGTAACATATGGAAAATAAAGACAATAGTGCTATGGTTTTTGGAGTCTTAAGTGGACTGGTAACCAAGAACTATGTGAAAACGATGGCCCCTGCCTAAACAATGTTATTAATATCCATCGATAAACAGGCAGGGGGTGACTTGCACACTCAATAAATGGGCCCCCAAAAACAGCCGCTAGCACGAAGTGACGTAGCAACAAGAGGGCAACATATCCTGAGATGCTTGAGGAGTGGAGAGGTATACCACAACTATCAGGACAATTTCGGAAGTGCGGTCAAGATCCCTACCAGCACCTTACTGGATTATACATCCTTCTCCCGAGCACGATTGCTCTTGCGAATCTCCACTCACACCAGCCAATAAAGGCAAGAGAGAGGGGGGAGCTCTGTTCCTCGGCAGTGTTCACTACAGTCGGCCAATAAAGGCAAGCCGGAGATGAAGAATGACAATTCTCCCAGGAGATCGGGTCCGTGGGGTCGCTAATGCCCAACACTTTGCCACAAAACTGCCCTTCGGATGGTATCTTGAAATTATTATATTTTTTTTTTTATAAAATACCTATAAGTATTTCCTACAAAAACGTGTTGTCAATAAATTAAATTAAATAAGATTTTCCTGTAGCTATTCAGAGCTAAGAATGTTCGTAAAAAAGTTATTGTTAAATAAGGAAATTATATTAAGATGATATTTTATTTATGGGTCGACCCAAGGAAATGTTGTCTTTTATTTTTGGCAAAATACGATTTTTAAGATATTGGTTGAAAGATTCGAAAATATTCAATGACCAATTTTGTTAAGAATATCTATTTTAATATCTTAAAGCTGAAGAATGTTATTTGAAAGCCTTAATCTCAGAGCACATTGAAAAATTATTTTAGTGTTGCTTTGTCCATTTATCGAGGAAGCTTAAAGGTTATATAACATCACAGTGCGTACCAAGGGAGCGAGGCAGTACCTAATCAAAAATAGGAGGGAAATCGAAAGTGATAGCTATTCTTTTATTTGCGATGTTACTGTAAGGGCCGTATCTAGTCACTGTTTTTTTTTGTATGAACTTCGCTCGGGATTATGTCGTCTTCGCGGCCCCAAAACAGCGGTTTTATTTCTATATAAAAAAAAGCAACAACTATTCAAGATTTTTGTTCTTGCGAAGCGTTTTTAAATAACAAGCTTTATTTTTTTTTGTAATTTCAAATAGTTCCGTAACGTAATCTCGTAGATAAATACGTTTGAAATCGTAAATTAGGGTCAGGTTTGCGATTTTTTTTATCGAGCAAACTAATTTATATCTTTTTTTCATTTTTGCCAAGCCCTTGGCCATATAGTCAATTTTAATAAAATAAATTTTCATGGTGTTCTCTTTTATATTTGTGGATTTCCATAGGTTTAAAAAAGGTCAAAATGAGTAGAACCGGGCCTTAATACACATATCCTTTTTCTTCAATACCTCACTTACCTCTGTCAATTCTTCCATCAATTACAAAAGCTGTTAAATATAGGGTGACTGGTAATTAGTGACCGATACTTAAACACGTGACTGTAGTCATGATAACAAACAACTTTTACCAAACCTGAAATCTGCTGGCCAGTAAATTTATGTTCGCCTAACTGGTAAAAATGTACAGAACTTGGCTGATTTTTTCGCGATTTTAGGTTTGGTCCTAGTAAAAGTTGATTGTTATCATGACTACAATCACGTGTTTAAGTATCGGGCACTAATTACCAGTTACCCTATATAAAAGTAAAAATGTATTAACATTAAAATGCTCTACAGCCACATCAGGGCTAACCATCAGGTGAGATAGTGGTCAAACGCAAGCCTATTCAGAATAAAAAAAAAATGCCAAAAATAATGCGATCTAACAGACTAAGGAGATAGTAATAAATAGGACCCCTTGGCGTCCCGATCAAGGGTTAATCGGACGTTTCAATTCGATTTCTGAAAATCGGGACTTTTCGCGCAAATCGAGAAAGCTAGCAATTCTTTTTTTTTTAATAAATATAATCTAGTGCTTGACTGCGATCTCACCTGATGGTAAGTAGTGATGCAATCGTTGATGGTGAGGCGCACTAGTTTATTAGGACTCCATTGACTCTAGCCTTGAAAACGCCTAAGTTATAATCGGACGGAAAGACCGCAGCAGGCAATTCTGCTCATTATCCAATGCAACTAATGGCATTTAAAAAAAAGAAAATGAAGAACAGAAGAATCATTCTCGATTCATGGTGCATCACTAACACGTTCCTCATATTTGGGGACAATAACTTCGTGAGACAGTGTTTACACAACGGTGGATCACTTACCAATTTACGTCTAGGTACTAAGTTGTCATATTAGCGTTATCTCGCCACTTTTCTGTAACCGCGATAGTCATTCTATAAGCATGGGCCACACGGATGGAATCCAGCGTGCCAACAGAGGAGATCCGTGTAGACAGCAGTTCAAACAAACCGACAATCAACGCAATGGTTGGCTTGGTTTACAATCTGCAAGTTCCCACCGAGGTGATCTTTTTGGACGTTGGATTATATTTTTGTGGCCCATGATAAATACATACTTGAAACTTTGCGAGTGGCTTCCTTTTGGCAAGTCTGCCACACTTTGTGTCGACGAAATTTCTAAAAGTGCTACGTTTTCAAGTGAGCATATATATTCTTTTAATAACAAGATATTTAAGCCATCGGTTTGTAATAATGCAGCAGGAAATTTGTCGGACAGTATAACCACTTGATAACATTAATTTAATAAGTATGAAAAATCCAGTAAAAGCGAAGTACATAATATATAGTATTGAAAAAAAAAAATGTATTGAGAATGAAATTATGAGCGCTATGGAATGTTTTTCTCGAAAAATGTCAGAAGGTAATGACTTTGCATTTTGGATTTATCATTTAACAAAATGAGTGCCAGCCCGCGGTCTAATTGTTTGAGTACTTTCTGTTTCCCTGTCTTTATATTCAGTTTTGAAAACAACATTGTATTATCAGATTCTATCTCAGTTCACTAACTCATTTGGCTTCAGAATTCTTATAATTTCAATGATACCCCTCTAATTTCAAACCCACATAATTTGAAGTGAAAACATTTGCAATTTTTTGCAACAAAAGTGATTAGTTTTAATAAGGGTTCGCCGTAATCCGGGGATTATCATCATTTGCACGCATTCTGCTCCCCCCATGACACTTAGAGTTAAAAAGCTGGTTTAAGTATCCGGAAATATTTATGGATCTAATTACATTCCCTTTACTATAATATTTTTTGTCTTGGTTAATGAAGACCGCATTGAATGATTTCGACATTCTTAGTGTTATTGGAATCGCAGAATTATTCATCGTCATCATCATCATCATCTCAGCCGAAAGACGTCCACTATAGGACATAGTTCAGTCTTCAATGCCTTGAGCACAGGTGTAGGGTAACCAAGCCTTTCGTTATTTTACAGGTTGCATTTTGGAGAGTGAGCGGGAATTGCATGATTTGTCTCCACCATCTCATTTCTAACATCGGACAACCCGACGTATGGCGAGTATCCACTCAGTTGTTGAAACCTCAAAGGTCCGGACTAAGCGTTTCGCCTCGTCGTTTATACCTCGTACATCGAAGGACTGGAACAATTTGCCTGCTGCGGTCTTCCCATCCAATTATAATTTAGGTGTCTTCAAGGCTAGAGTGAATAGGCTCTTAATAAACTAGTGAGCCTCACCATCAATGATTGCATCACTGCTTTCCATCAGGTGGGATCGCAGTCAAGTACCAGTTTATATAAAACAAAAATAAAAAATAGTAATTTGCAGTTTTATAAATCCCTTGATTTAACCGTCATGTTTCAATTTTGGGCATTTTATAAACTCTGTGTTACTTATTTCTCGAACTACCTATTCCGACCTCTGTATACCGCCCAAGCTATTTTTAATCGAATATTTGCCTGTGCTTATTTTTGTACTGTATTTTATACTAAACAACAAATAAAGCTAAAAAGAAATCTTTTTCTGAAAACAGCATCAAAATTCGTTTATAAATGCAGCAGCAATTAGCATTTCAAATATTGGTTTGAGGAAGAGTGGGGACGTGGTGGGTATCTCGCTGTCACTTTTGAGCACACGTAATCTAATGGCGGTGACGTCACATTTCAGTAAGTGCCTCCTTATACTGTTTTTTGACAGTTTCCTTTCAACCAATTTTAAAATGTTTTAAACTTTATTAATATTGAAATTTCTAATAACTTTTTGAAACAAACAATAACAAAAATGGAGTAAGTACCTATCGGTCCAGAGGCGCTGTACGGTAGAATTATTTCAAGCAACTTTAGAGTGATCTCACTGATATGTCAATGGTATTTTTAGGTCATATCGATCTCAATTCACATAATTTGGCAGCTGCAAGAGTTCTAACAAAAGGGTTCTGTGCTAATTACGAGTATTTTATGGCAGCCACACCAATTTCAACAATTAACGATCTCATTTGAACTAGATCACGGAAAGTGAAAATTCTTGTGTTTCGTGTAATATATTTCGGGGTGATTAATAGAATGAATCAGAGTTTCGTTTATACAACGAGTTTTAATATTCGACTCAAGGACAATGGTTTTATGGCGAATCTAATCGTGGAAACAATTTAATAGTTGAATTATTATTAGATCCTTCTTGCTCTGACAATCGACGAAAATAACGCCCTAATGCAGGTCCAAAACTGTTTCACTGCTAATAATCTAGTTTTAAATGGGAAGAAAACTAAATGCATAAGATTTTCCTTACCGAATGTCAAAAGTAGTGAATGTGACATAGTATTGAACAACGAGAAACTAGAATTCGTCGATAAAACGGTTTTCCTGGGGATAACGCTTGACTCAAGGCTACAGTGGGGTCCTCATTTAACATCTCTTGCAGGACGGCTTAGCTCAGCTGCATATGCTGTTAGAAAAATCCGCCAATTTACGGATGTTGATACCGCTAGACTAGTCTATTTTAGTTATTTTCATAGTATCATGTCATACGGTATCTTACTATGGGGACGGGCTGCAGACATCCACTCTATTTTTATATTACAGAAAAGAGCCATCAGAGCCATATACAATCTCCGCCGGTGCGATTCTCTAAGGGAACTGTTTAAAGATATTAACATCATGACGGTACCTTGTCAATATATCTATGAAAACATCATGTACGTTAGAAAGAATCTTCACCTTTTTAGTAAAAGAGGCGATAGGCATAATTATGTTACAAGGAATAGGGACCTTTTAGTTCAACCAGGTTTCAGACTGGCTAAAGTAGCGTCTTCTTTCATGGGGTACTGTTTAAAATGTTACAATAAAATACCTCCTCACATATTAGAACTCAATGAAACAAAATTTAAATCTTGTATTAAACGCACACTATGTACACGGGCATATTATAGCTTGGATGATTATATTCAAGATAAAAATGCTTGGGTTAATGCTGGTCCAGCTCCACTACCAGCAGGGCGTACAAATTGATTAGTTTGGAAAATACTTTTTTATCTTTTTATTTAATATTAAATTATTATTGTATAATGTAGAAGCATTTATTTTCAAAGTTTGTAAATGTGAGTACCATGGAGCAATTTACGGTTTTTGGATATTGGGACTTGTTTGACATAAATGAGCATGGTGGTTGAGAGTTTGTCATGCTCACTCAAATGTCTCACTGATGGTGGCGCGTGTGTTGGATCATTCGGTTCCCTTCAAAATGGTTGAGCTGAGTGGTGCTGATATGCGCGTCATGTCCGTGAACGGGCGCTGTCAGTTGAGACTGGTCATCTCTTAGCTGCCAGTGGTTTATTTTAATATCTTTATTTAGAATGCCATGGAGTTTCTTGCACATTCTTCTCCATAGAGATCTACGCTTTGGAATGTGCAATTAGCATCATTTTTTTTTCTGACAGACTGACACCTTGACCTTTCAAAAGTGCCTGTAAATGGTTTATTTGAAATAAATGCTTTTGAATTTTTTTGAATTTTTGAATTTTAATCCTGCCGACTAGACCGTGATAAAAAAGTTTGACCGATAAAAATGTATAAGTCCTCTGTATAAAGCGTCAATAAAATGAAAACGTTCATAGCATTGTATGGTACGATTAAGAAAGTCAGACTTCTCTAACTGGAAACACAAACTGTAATGACATACCATCCGTCTTTAACCCAATTCCGAAACGCAAACAAAAACATCAAAAATTTTGTCGAACCGTTCACACCTTCGCTTAGCCCGAGACAAGTTACATCTGCGAATTCGCCACATACAATTTTCGGCAAGACGTTCGCCTGTTCGTGTTTGCATTCCGCACTGAGTTCGACGTCTCGTTCAAGGCCACTCGCGAGGTATTTTCCGCCACCCTGCGGTGCCTCCTCAGACCTACCAAGTTAGGAACTGACCATTTGGGCGAATCCTGCGAAACCTTAGCCCTTTTGGGCGAATAGAAGACAGTTCTGTAGAAGAAAAAGCTACTAAAAAGCAGTACGTACAAAAAAAAAATTCGCCGAAATTATGCAAATATCTAACATATTCTATTTATAATTTTATAGCATTACCAGTCCTAAATCGTTTGCACTGACGTCAAAGACAATTACGTTTATGCTAAAAATCCTGTTCCTAAACATACTACAGATAATTGTGCCGCAGTAGAGCACACAGCGAAAGTTCTGAATTTTGGTGCGATTCCAATAAAACACTGAAACATTCCTTACATCGGAGCACCCTCAATTTCTTCCAGTCTTCCAGACAATCGTAATATGTACGATGTGTATCTCAACATAGTTTATGTTGCGTTGTTCGCTCGCATTAAATAACCTGCGTAGCGTACTCCCAAGGTATTCTATTTCTGATGTATTTTGACCCGTTTTCCAGTCTGTACTACAGACAGTATACGTATCGGCTTGCAAATAGGTTTTCTGAGAGGATCTTTGCGAAGTTTTTAGTTTATGGCATACGTGTGACAGTCATATAAACACACGTTATCATCGACATATGTGGTTTGCCAACGTGCCTTTAAGTGGCCTTGGGAGGTTTAATGTGTATGGGTACCTTGGAAGGTGTTGACCTTCGTATCAACTCGGGCTTTTTATGAATGACCGTGCCTCGATACGAACGTTTTTCTCAGTGTTCTGTAATAAAATTCTATTTATTAAGCGTGTCATTTTAATTGCCCTTTTTGCTCGCACGAGATTTCCGCTTCGGTTAAATAGCCGTTTTCATCACGAAACCTAAGTAAGGAAAAAGTTCGTTTTCCAGAAAATGCTTTAATTATATGTGTATTAGTAAGTTGTTCTTGTTACACCTGAAACGGACTAAAACATACCTGCCATTCCATCGTATCCACGGAACCAACGTACCAAGATTTTTAATGTATCCAAATAAAGTACTTCTAGTTTCTTGTAAGCCACAAAAGCCACTACCCCAAATTACATTCTATTTTTAGGTTTTCTATGTATTCAATTCCTTTTGGACCAAGATAATGCTGTAGAAAGAATAACGAACAAACTGAACGAACGAACGAGATCAAATTGTGTATCTAATTGGTGTACAATAAAGTATATATAAATAAATAAATAATAAACGAAAAAAAATAAAAGGTTATGCCTAAACTCGATCTAAAAATAAATATCGAAGAAAAATTCAGGATGGAAGAGACTAAGAAAACAGCTGTTCAAACAATAAAATCTGTTCTTATGAACCAATTGAAGCACCATTGCGGTTATTTTGTACGAGTCTACGTTATGTAATTTTAATTTTTTGACGCTGTTTCTTGAATCCTTAACTTTATATATGCAAATGATCAGTCACTTCAAACTGCGTAGAATTTTAGGAATACAGCGTAGAACTGCTTTGTCGTTTAATTCGTACTGAGTTTCATCGTGACATCATGAGTACGCCCATGCTTGACTGATCCAGTCTCGTGATTCATCTTATCTGTGTATTCAATGTACTGCACTTAGCAATTATATATATGAAAAGTAACAGCTGTAGTGTGAATTACATTGATTGGACATGATTCATAGTGACCGTGACTGTAATAGAGAAAAGTAGACATTTGTTTCTTTGCAAATGGGATTCAGATGTCGCATTTTCATTTGTGAATTATAGAAGCGTTGATTGGATATAATTTTTTGATTAACCGCTTGTTTGACTTCATGATTTATCATTGTTCGTTTGAACTTGGGGAAGTGGAAACGGCGGCGATTCGTTTTTTTGACATCGAGGATCAATTTAATCAATGTGTGTGCAGCATGCTGTTAAGTTGCTTTTGGTTTTGGGCTTCTGTTCTTTATTAATTTCGTCATCTTTCTACTCTAATCCCAATTTATTTAGGGGGTCAACGCAGCATTTTTCTTTTTCCATAATTATGTCTGCCCTCCTAGCCAAGTTACGACCGTTTCGTTTCTATTCTCTTGCGTCGCACGCCTCGAGTCGGCCACGCGTCCGATTCCTTTGTACTGACCTCGTGACTTAGCGTTGAGATGACGTCAGAATGAAGGAATTGGAGGCATGGTCAACTCGAGGCGTTCGACGTAAAAGAATCGAAACGAAATGGTCGGTTAGTTGGCTAGGCCTGCTGTACTTACAATAGTCACGTTCTCTCTTGCCATAATATCTTTTTATTCAAAATCTATCGTTTCTGTTTGGGTGGAGCGAGAGGGAGTGTCAGACTTTTACTGACTTAAACCCACCTGAGTTTCGTCAGTTGCTTTTTGCCTTTAGGTAACAGATTCGATCAAACCCGCAGCGACATCTCCATCCTTAGATTGTCTTTAGTAAAGAAAGATCCGCTTTTGTTCTGTCTTATTTTATTAGTAAATATTAATACTAGCCCGTATTACCCCACTGTGCTGGGCAAAGACCTCCCACCATTCCTTCAAACTATAACTTGTCTTCATTTCAATGTTTCATAATAATGGACTTAGAGCAGTGGTGGCCGAGTGGTAACGGCCCCGACTGCCAGGCGCATTACTTTACGTGTAATTTATTTCACCACCACTGCTCTCAAAACGGTGAAGGAAAACATCGTGAGGAACCCTGATGTCCTAGAAGTTCAAAGACGTGTAACATCCACCAATCCGCACTGGGCCCGCGTGGTGGATTACAGCCTATTCCTTCTCCTAGAGAGGAGGCCTGAGTCGCAGCTGTGGGAACACTATAAGGCTTGGTTGATGGTAGTTATATGTATGTCTTCACTTCAAATATTAACTTAAACAATGAACTGATCGGACATCAGTGAGTTTATCTGTATCTATTTGTCTTGAATAAACTTGCAATGTTTGTACTGTCTGGCTATAATTGTACAATAGCCAAGAGTGGACAATTGTGACCTGTGCCAAATTCGCCTTTGTCCAAAAACGAGGGAATACGTCCTTCGTCATTTTGTACTTCTATTATTAATTAGTAAGGTTTGTAAATATTATGTATTACCAGATATTACGCGTCTTTTATTTGTTTTTAGTAATACAATGTCTATATAAACTAGTGCTTGACTGCGATCCCGCTTGGTGGTAAGCAGTGATGCAATCGTTGATGGTGAGGCGCACTAGTTTATTAAGAGCCTATTCACTCTAGCCTTGAAGAAACCTAATTATAACCGAACGGGTCAGTCCTTCGATATACGTGGAATAAATGACGCGGCGAAACGCTTAGTTCGGACCGTAGAGGTATTACAATGTAAGGGTAGAAACTCGACGTACGTCGGGTTGTCCGACGGTATAAGGGTGACGGCGGAATCAAGTCATGCAATTCCCGTGCACATTCTCAAAAAGGCATCCCGTACAATACCCTATGCCTGTGCTCCAGGCTTTGGAAATTACAGTGAATTTGTAAAAATATACAAAATAAAAACATCTTTCATTTCAAATGCTTTTTTCCTTAGAAGCATCTCCAGCTGCAAGTAAGAAAGAAAGAAAGCAAAATCGTTTATTCGTTCTTCACACGTAGGGGCCATTCAAGTATTACGTATACACTATGGGGGGGGGGGGGGGGTATTTGCTTTGCTTATTTTTGATGACACGGGGTATGGGGGGTCTGGATGGTAATTACGTCAGCAGTTTTTTTTTTGGGGACTGTCTCAATGTTCCAAAATCACGTGAAAATGAGTAGACAGACACATATCACTGAGCAATGTTTACGTAAACATGGAGGGGGGATTGCTTACTTTTGCTGACGAGGGGGGGTTCAAATTTACGAAAAATCTGCTTACGTAATACTTGAACGATCCCATAGCATAGCCTTATAATGTTTACACTGCTGGGACTCAGGCCTCCTCTCTAGGAGAGGGAATGGGCCGTAATCCACCACGCGCTTCGATCAAACCACGCGGGTCCAGTGCGGGTTAAAAGACCTGCAGAAAGTGCATAAGTTCAGGATAGCGATCTAATATATTTCTTCATAATTCATCTGCCAGTCGCTAGTTGTAAAAAATCCAGCTCTATCACAAACCCAGGTGCCTCTTACCTCCGTCAGTTTATTATACCTGTCTATATTTAAATCATGCCATGTAAGAAAATCTAGAAAGCTGTTGGCATCCGATAGAGGCAAGTTGACATGACTCGACTTGCTAATTATATGGAAGCACGTGATTTTAGTAGACAGACACGTTTGTTTAACACCATAGAGTCTGTGTTCTATGAGGAATGTTCTATTTTTGCAGTTTTACGAGTTTTACGAATCTTTGAACTTTCCTATTGAGGGCGTTTACATTTTTGGGTTCCGTCCCTCAAAAGGAAAAAACGGAACCCTTATAGGATCCGTTGGGACCCTGTAGGAGGGTCGAAGCCAACTGGGGCCAAGGCTCGGCCCCGGTATGATAAGAAAAGAAGGAACGGGATGAGTTTTTTAGTCAGTAAGAGTTTGACACTATCTCCCGCTCCGCCCAAGGGCGGGGGATGTCATTGGATGATTTTCACCCACCGTAAAAAAAACCCCTTGTAGGAGCACTCACACTTTGTTGTCTGTCTGTCTGTCTGCCAAGATCCTTTATCTTGGGAACGCGTGGAGGTATCGAGTTGAAATTAAAACCATATGTTCAAGTCTGCGGTCCCTTGAAGCTATGAAAAACTCAAACTTCTATGTTAATGAAAAAAAAAATAACGATCCGGGCGTAAGTCGCAAAAAAAGCATATATTTTGACACTCTCAAGGGAATCAAAATTCATAGGGTACTTCCCGTTCACCTAAAACCCTGAAATTTGGCATGTCTTTTACCACAAATAAAGGAATCAATCTGAAATTTGCAGTTACGTCACAAAAAATAAACTTTTTGGCGATTCGGAAAAATCTTCGAAACTTAATTCGGGAATGAACTGTTTTCATAGGCAAGTTTGTACGAAACTCTCAATGTGCGAGTCCGACTCGCCCTTGCCCGGTTTGTTTTTCTTTAGGTGAAAAATCATTCAAAGATATCTCCCGCCCTTGGGTGGAGCCCATCAGACTTAGGCCCCTAAAATATTAGTAAGGATGAAACGAGAAAGTTTTATTTCAAATAGACTATTTACAGGCACGTTTGAAATATCAAGATGTCGGTCAGTCAAAAAAAAAGGGAAACTAAATTGCACCTTCCAAAGCATAGAACTCTATGGAGAAGAAAAAGCAAGAAACTCTATGGACACTCATTAAATCATAGGTATTATGAGTAACATAAATCTTGGTGACTTGAATTTTTTTTTGTACTCATTAAAAATTATTGTATAGTAGACAATTTTTGTTTGTTTATACGTTTGTAAAGGGTATTTAACAAATAGTATCATATTCATTCAAATATTTCACTGATAGGATGCTAAATTATCTTCGAAAGTTAAAATAAACTGTGTATATTTTTTCATCCTGAAAAAGGACTAGCGACTCACCCCAGCTTCGCACGGGTGCAATGGTGATATATTATGCATGTATTATATCTATATACAAACCTTCTTCTTGAATCACTCTATCTATAAAAAAAAATCGATAGCGTACTTTTAAAGATCTAAGCATACATAGGGACAGGCAGCAGGAAGCCACTTTGTTTTATAGTATTTAGTGAAGTATAGATAAGAACAAAAAACTGCGGGACAAAATTAGTAACAAATATTGAGCATTACAAATTGCTAGCGCGATTATAGGTACTAAATATTCTGAGGTTGGCACTGGGTCGTTGAGTGCTTTGATATGCCTATTGCCAACCAATTTGGTACACCTTTGAATTGAAGATTGAATTGTAAATAAGCCTAATTTTACGAGTCGCTGTATAACTTCAAGTTTTCAATTTCTAGTTCTTAGCTTGTTTGATGTTCTTCTTTGTTAATAATTCTATCTAGATTTTATTAAATTCTTTATATATGAATTCTGTAATATATTTCGTTTCATTCGCATCTATAAAATGTCAAATATATATTTAAGTTTAACTTAATATTTACTTAAGTGTCAGGTTATTCTACATATTTTTACGACTAAATTCTAATCGATTTGAACTTGATCGTGTTTCTATTTTTATTATTTTATTTTTCGTTATTAAATGGCTATTGGCCACCCAAGATCTTAGATTTCAAGTTGTTGAATGCCTGAGCTACGGTAAATCTTAGATTTTATCAATAAATCGTAAGATTTACCGACATAAGTTGGTAAATGTAAGTAGGTATTAATAATAAAAAGGGGAACAATTTTTCAGACTTACACTGTTAGAAATTAGTACATGCTAGGTTTTACCAGCGGCGGCGCGGCGGTTGGTTAATGTTGGTTTTGGGAAGAATAGCAACATTGTTATCACCCATCAGATTCAGAGCAATCTGACTGGAATATATTAGGTTAGAAGGCTAAGGCGTCTGCCCTGAGGACACGGCGTGGCATACGCTGGCTGAGTTACTGCTGGCCGTGGTTCGGTCCATGCTCGGCAGTGCAGTCTTTTGACACGATGATCACCTTCTGCAAAAATGACATCTCGCAGATAGAGGCTGCGGAAAGGGAGATAAATTCTGTCCCGCCCCGTACCAGGTGCACCGGGCGTTGAACGGCAGACAACGCCCTCTTCCAACCTTCCTAATAAGGTCCAGGGTCCATTATACTTACAGCTAAGGAGTGGAAATCTCTGCCCGAGTCTGTTTCCTGATAGCTACTTACAACCTAGCATCTTTAAGTCAAGAGTAAATAGGTTACTTCTAGGCAAGCGTGCTCCATCGTAGGCCACATCATCGGTCACCATTAGATGGGATGGTATAGTGGTCAAACGCGAATCAATGCATAATAACAAAAAAAAAAAGAAAGGAGTTGCCAGTAAACTTAGGTTTTACCATAGATATATCGAGGTTTTACTCAAAGTTCGTTAGCATATACATTTTGCTTACTCATTGTCAAGCCAGGGCAAAAATCGCATGTGTCTTGTTAGTAACTACTTAATTGTTAGTAGTACTGATCTCAAGTGTAGATAAAAAGAAATCGTCTGACGTACGTATGTTGAGGTTTATTGTGGTTGTGTCAACACAGTAAAGTGTCAAAGAACTGTCTGTATCGCGCTGATTCATTTTTACGTGTACAAAGATATTTTATGATTTATTCAAGTGTTTTAACTTTTTCATTTGTTTTACATGTTCTGAAAAGAGGCGTGTTTCACTGAAGTTTTGATTGCAATTGTCATCGATATCCGTGGAAATTGTCAAAAGATTAGGAATCATAGATTTTATTTTGAGTGATTTTAATAATTATATTATTTGAAAATTTTCTCGTTACAAATCGATAGTATTTCATGTACCGATTCGACCCTCCGCGGGATTAAAACGACCAAAATTTTACGGTGTATGTTATTATTTTAATTTCGTCATTTTAAATTTAATTGTTCTTTATACTTTATTGTACACAAAACATTTAATACAGTACACAGTAGTTTGACAATTCATGTACAAAGGTGAGCTTAACTCAACAATGAGTTTTCTTCCAGCAAACCTTTGGGTGACAGAGAGAAAACAATCAAGGTTAGAATCAACTGTACAAGATAAACCTACACAAATAAGTCTAATATATAAAAATATACGAACACTAAAACTAACACTAGTAAATATAAAGATTATGTCAGTTCACAAATGTAGAAAGTGCTTTTTAATTTTTTTTATTGTTATTTATATTTTCCATATATTTAATTATTTAATTTAATTATGAATTCAATTTAATGTATCTAAGTGTATAATCCAATGCTGATTGATATAAATCAATATCAAAAGACTTTGGTTAAGCAATCATGATCGATGGAGTTTGTAAAAAACCACTGTCTTTCCTTACCCGATCTTGGCATTTAGTAGATAGTTGTGATATTCCTATCTATAGTAACTATAGTTAATCAAGATGCATATATACACTATATGTAGATGTATTAACCACAGTAACACAACATAGAGTAACTTCTATAAATAACTTGTCAAATGTATGCGTACGACAAGTATCTGTTCATAGAATTGCCGTGCTGTCATCCTTAATAGAGATATGTTCGAGATTGCGACTGTGCAGAGATGACGTATCTATGGTGGACTGTGTATTATTCTACATTTAAAAATGTGAGAGTCTGTATGTTTAGTAATTAATCTTGTATCAACAGACTGAAATAAAAGTGAAATACGCAGTAGGTTCTTGCAGAGGGAATGCGCCGTCGAGGCCTAGAAAGAGGTGGCGAGATGATCAGCCCCCCTAGCCAAGTTACGACCTCCTCTACGCCTCCTGCTTAGTCACGTGGTCAGAACAAAGGAATCGGAGGCGTGGCCGACTCGAGGCGTTCGACGTAAAAGAATTGAAACGAAACGGTCTTAATTTGGTTAGACCTGCTGGACACGTAGCACGAGGACTGGTTCGAGACGGAGCGGGAAAATAATGTTTGAAAAGATTTGAGGGAGGCCTTTGGCCAGCTGTGGTAAGAAAAAGTGGCAGTATTAGATATATATTTTTCCGCGTAAAACACATACCTAGGCACTTATTTATAAAACGTCAGGAGCTAGGTGTACTGTTCCAAACTGATAGAAAGCCGGTAAGAAATTGGGTCTGTCTTCTAGAAATAATAGGATTTTGCAATAACTACGAAAAGGCAAAGGTTTATAGATAATACATTTTTGTTTTATTATTGACAGGCTCGCGTTTGACTACTATGCCACCTGATGGTAAGCGATGATGTGGCTGACACTTAAAGCACGCTTGCTAGAAGTAGCCTATTCTCCCTTGACTTAAAGACCCCTAGGTTATTGCTATCAGGGAACATTGACTTCCACTCCTTAGCTATATTACAAACGAATGTGTTCCCAAAACGTTGCAAAAATAATATTTATTCATAATTGGTACTCCTTTCGTCTAAATTGCTAAATTGATTTGGATAAAACTTGGCACGCGGGTAAACTAAGGAGTTGGTTTCCTAGATGTAGGAATGAATATTTTGTGCAAGTAATTTTATTGGAATAATATCCAAACGGCGAGCGAAGCCGCTCGCACAAGCGAAGTGTCCTGTAGATCAAAGGTGTTAGTCATCGCTATATTAAATAAAAGATACTGATTAAAAACTATAGCCAGAGATTTAAGGTATGGAATCCCCCATCTGTACCTAACGACTGTCTCTTGATGATTTAATATTTTAAAAGCTATTGCCTAACGCAACTTGTGGAGCAATCTATGTACATAAAAGCGATATACCACTCACTGATTAATCACGAAATTTAAAAAAATTATAACACCTACAAACTTAAAATTTGGCTGGTAGGTTCCTTATAGGGTGTAGATATCCGTTAAGAACGGATTTTATGAAATTCAACCGTTAAGGGGGTAAAACGGGGGTTGGAAGTTAGTAAAGAGAAACCGACTTTCATGGAGGCGAAGTCGCTGGCAATAATGGCTGGTAATACTATAAAAACCTACAATGCTTTACGCGTCCAGTATAACAAGGTGTTCAGGAGTCTGTTGGGGCTTCCATGGTGGTCCAGTTCCTTTTATCTCGAACAAAGCGTAGCCCTAGCACGCTCCGGGGCGTGGTGTCAGGAGTTGAAATTCAAATCCTGACGCAGTGGTCTGTCATGCATGTCCAAAATAATAATTAGGTATTTTAAATTTTATCTGTATACACCAGCCCGAAGAATCGCGAAACTTAAGTGGCGGTGGTAGGGTACATTGCTCGCAGAACAGATTTAGGTCGATAAGGACGACAGGTTCTGGAGTGGTGATAGTGCTCCTGAAGATGCAGCGTTGGAAGGCCTTCTACAAGGTGGACCGATGACCTGGTGAGGATCGAAAGAATCCGATGGATGCGAGATGCACAGGACCGGTCGTATGGCGACACTTAGAGAGGGAAGAGGTCTATGTGATGAAGTATTCCCCTACTAATATAATATGGGTTTGTATCGATATGAGAGTGCCAAAGAAGATAATATACAGCTCCTCTATGCATGAATTGGGATTTTGAACTTACAAGAATTATCTAATTGGTAGATTGAGGTCGTACTCATGTCCTAGATTAGATAATGACATTCTTTTAAAGAATGGTATTCCCATGAATATGTGATTCACAGATGAAATCTCCTCCATCAATTTTCATCATCATCATTTCAGCCGAAAGATGTCCTTTTCTGCACATAGATCTCCCCCAAGTGTTACCACACTCGCCATCAACTCTATGTCGGGCTAATAAAATTGCCGTTTTATCGAACTGGCCACTTAGAACTGTTATAACTCAGATTTGTCTTGGAATTCTAATTTCAAACTTACGAGTAATGTTCCTTTTTCAAAATCAGTTATAGTACGCGCCAAAAAGTTAAACTAAAATTGTCGTTGTGCCGCACTTCGATTGGGACCCGAAAATCTGTTACTGCCCATTGAAGGTCGATCACTATTTGGTTCAATTTATATGCCACGTATTATACCTATTTGAACAACAACAAACGGATTTTTTGGCTGGAGTTTTTCTAGTGAAGTTCAGTGGCTGTTTTAGTTATTCGCAAATTGGTTCATAGTGGGCGTCGTTTATATCTCAAGTGTCTATATGTCGTGGCCAGATCATTGAAATTGTCCATTTCATGATATGGCCAAGTAAACCTGGCCAGATTGTTTTAAACGTTAAACGTTAATGATATTTCCATTCCCGTTTGGCCTACTTTATTTTTTTGGCATAAGAGGGGGTTTTCAAGTAAGCGTATTGAAAGAGCATTAGAATGTGTAACATCCGCATTCTAATAGAAAACAAAGTGACTATAATATTCTGTATTGAAAACGAAATACCTACTTTCTAACATGCCCCTGTTTGATTGGCTAATTCGTTGAATGCTTTTGCGATTTATTATTATAATTATTTTTTTCCGTAATGTTGCCATTGTCTCTCTTTCTCTCTCTCTCTTTGCCTAGCCTTATCTAATTTCATTTCGGTTCGGCTCTCTTCGCCATTTTTCGCCAGGCATTTCGGTTTTGGACTTTCTTTAGGTTATTGCTAATTACAGACATCCAAGTGTTAAGGAAGGGAGGTTGGGACCGAAAGGTTCTGGAATGGTGACCACGTACCGGAAGAAGGCCGCGTTGGAAGGCCTACAAGGTGAACCGATACATTGCAATCAAAAAACCTGGAATCGAAACTCACACATCTACTCTACCTGTGGTCACTGATAGACAAGGACAGAGATAAGAGCCGGCGCTGTCGTGCGAGCGAAATAGCGTTAGCCGCCGAATATGTGTGATCGTCGCGACCGATGTGAAATCGTGCCAATTGTCACAATTTCAGCGGTGACGAGTCATCTATCTTCCGCTGTTTTGATTTAATCTAACGTGTTGTGGTTTTTTGACTTAGCAAAATTTTGTACCTAATTGGTGTTTTTTTAACGCTTCTACTACAAAATACCGCAGTTGATACAAGATGTCTATGTTTTTTTTTTGCGCTTTTTCCACTCCGTCCATCGCAGTGTTTGTAGAGGTTAGTTGCTAATCACTTTAAAGTACTCTTGAGAGTCCATTGATCTTGTACTAGCTCTTTCTACGAATCTGAGAAATTCATTAATTGACATTGAAGTGGGTAGACCTAGATCATTTATAATAATAATAATATTTCACAACTATCACAACGGCGTCTAATCCCAAGCTAAGCAAACACGTACAACAAAAACACAAAAAAAAAAATTGTCCTGGGTGGGAATCGAACCGTCGACCTCCGCCATAGCAGTCAGGGCCACTAACAACTAGAACAACTCTGACTGCCTTAGTCGAACAATTGGTTCCTATTTATGGTAAGTTTCAAATATAACAATAATATAATATATTCCACAACTATCACACAACGTTGTCTAGTCCCAAGCTAAGCAGAGCTTGTGTTATGAGTAAACAACTGATACACATACTTCTTATATTTCTAAATACATACATATTATAGATAAATTACACCCAGACACAGAACAAATGGTCGTGCTCATCACACAAACATTTGTCCTGGGTGGAAATCGAACCCACAACCTCCGGCATAGCAGTCAGGGCCACTAACCACTAGACTAACAGGCCAGTCAAAACCAACCCAGCCATATATGAACCCAACATTGATATCCGCTGTCTAAGGAGCCCAAGGTCTCCCTTCAAAGAGAAGAGATTTAGTGCTCGCCTTCTTCATAAGAGAAAACCTTGTGGACAATTTTATGCTCCTAGTCCCTGTAGTTTCAGCTGTGCTTTGATATTTCAGTCAGTCAGTCAGTTGCTCCTTTTTTATACTCATATACACCGTTAAATTTCAGTCGTTTTTATCCCGTGGAGGGTCGATTCGGTACATGAAACACTATCGATTTATGAAGATAAATTAAAAAATAAAGTACCTACCTACTTTTTTCTAAAACTCGAATTAATATAGGCATGTACGAAATTAATTTCTTTAAGTAAACGTCAGCTGATCGAAGTCATTGAACTAGTAGGTAGTTAGTACGCAACGACCGACAACTCCCTATAAGGTCATTGACTCTTTTATTTAAAGAAATTAATTTCGTACATGCGTATATTATCGAGGTTCAGAAAAAACGTACTTTATTTTTAATTTTATCTTATAAATCGATAGTGTTTTATGTACCGAGTCGACCCTCCACGGGATTAAAAGGACCAAAATTTAACGGTTTATAGATAATATTGTTTGTTTTAGTTCAATAAAAATAAAACATATTCTGCTTTGAATTTTGATACATGAAACAGTTACAATAAAATGGTTACCGTTAAAAACGGTTTGTCATAATATAAAAATTTGCACTTTAGCCATCACGTCACTTGTAGCATTTATACCGTTAGTTTGTTTGCTTATTTTGTTTTATTCGTCTAGTGTATGTCATGTCAGTATCAGCGTGACATTGCGTGGGTTTGCGGATAGCGCGCAATGGGTCGCTCACCGTTCAATAAGGACTAATCTCAGGTTGGCGTTGCGTTGTTGGAAAATTGTCGGGGCGCGATAGGACTGATGATTGCAAGGGCTGCAGGATTGAGGGTGAGAGTTACCTCGATGTTACTCGTCGGGCTACCACCTGGAATGCTAAGGTTAACTGAACGAACGCGGTTAGGTTATATAATAGTCAGATAAAGTTTTACACCTCCCCTCACTCCGGCAAGGAAGAAGTTATATAATGACTTCACATCATAAAAAAATCTTCATAAAAAAGACTGGGCAAGTGCGAGCCGAACTCGCGCACTGAGGGTTCCATACAAACTTACCTATGCAACTAGTTCTATTCCCAAATTGAGTCCAAAAAGTTTTTTTTTTCGTGACGTTACAACAAATTTGCTATTGTTCGATTTATTCCTGTAAATAAATAAATAAATAAATAATAATAAATCTTTATTTCCAGGTTTACAATTATACAGTCCAGATAGTATTCATATGTGGTTTGCAATACATACATGGAAATTGTAAATTAACACACAAATAACACCACTGATACCCAAGCTAAGATTAAACTTGTATTATGCAGCTGTGCCATAAGACCTTGCTTTATGTCAACGGGAAATAGGTACCCTATGAATTTTTATTCCTTGAGAATGTCGAAATATACTTACATTTTTGCGACATAAACGGTCATAATTATCTTTTTTTTTCCGTTAACTAAGAAGTTTGTATTTTACACAGCTTCAAGGGAGCGCAGACCTGAATATATGATTTTAATATTAACTCGATACGTCCACGCGTTCCCTTGATAATGGGTCTTGACAGACAGACGGACAACAAAGTGATCCTATAACGTTTCCGTTTTTCCTTTTGAGGTACGGGACCCTAAAAAGACATTGTATTCAAAGTGATCCAAGGATATTGTTTAGCAAAACTCGTAAAGTTTAATAATCTTCAGACATTTTTGTTTTGCATAGTTCATTCAGGCTCTTAACTTTTCCAATTATTGTTTACATCGATTGTAACCTTTTGCTAAGTTTTCTGATTAATTAAAAGCCTTTGTTTACCTGTCACGTGTTTATAATGTTAAACAATGGATACGAATGGGTAATAATAATGTTATATAGTTGCGCCATATTTGGTTCGCCTTGGAAATTAAACCTCTAAAGTTAATTGTTGATACTTTGATACAATTGGTTATGGTCGCTAATGATATAATGTCAATATTTTGGTTCGATTCGATTACATCACTCGATTTTGTACAAAATAGGCGAAACACGCATTGATACCGTCCGGACCTAGCCCGAATCTTTGACGGTGCTTAGTGTTCCACGCAGAGATGCTTACTGGTCGACCATGGAACATATAGGTGTGGTCGCCCTCGCTTAGCCCTAAAGCGGAAGAAGTCATAAGATGATTTCCCGCCTTTTAAAAACTAACGTTATGGCGCTTTGCACATGGAGCAATTATTGCAGCAACTGGCAAGTGGCGATTAGCGGGCAACTAGTCTTGTTTACATATTTTACATATATTTCAATTAGACTGCACACACATAGCAACTCGAGTTTCGAATTCCGGTGATCGTCAACAGTTTTCAGTTGCTGTACTAATCGATGACTAAGTTAGTTCCTAATTGCCGCAACTAGCAACTGTTAAATATCATACTGGTTTTTAAAGTTGTCGGTTTTCTCAGTCGTCAATCGCAACGCGTCGGGCGATTTTGAAAAAAAGGATTAAGGCAAAACCGAAAATCGCTGCGAATAATTTGTCTTTGTTGGCGCCGTTAACGGCAAGTTCGTAATAAAATGTGAGCAAGCGCTACTTCTTCGATATCCATGGCACACTGAACGCTGATCGCTGCGTAGATTTAGCAACTCAGCTATCAAAGTTGCTCACAGATTGCCATAAAATTGCGGTAATCGTAAACGTTATAGCAACTATCAACTTTTTACAGAAAACTTTTAAAAAGTTGATAGTTGCCTCAACTTAGTTGCTCCATGTGCAGAGCCCCTTAAATAGTGGAAACTTAGAACATGATAAGGCTGACTACTTATGATATGCTAATTTATTTACACAGATGCCTTTGTAAATCTCAGCTCGTATGACCTGTATATTTTTCAGTTCAGATCTAGCTATTTCTTCTCATAGATTTCACGATATGATTCTGTTATTTGCATTCATGCCCTTGGCCCATGTTACTTGAGGTCGGTGCATTTCATCTTCTTCTATTTGCCTGTCTACCGTGATGCTATCGTTCATTCCTTTATTTTTACTCACACTAACGAAATACATGTGTTTGTTACTCCTTCAGGGTCAAGCTGCGAACAGCTGAATGGACAACTAAAGGACCAGTTCAGGAATAGCACATAGGATACCGCCAAATGGGGTAGATAGGAACGTAGGGGTGAATAGAAACAAATCTTTGCTTGGAACTTTCACTTATTTCTCATAATATTACTCTTAATATCTAATAGAAACTATTCTAGCAAAGTTTCTAATTATTTTTGTAATACAACGCAAGGAAAAACTGCACTATTTAAGTACTGCAAACAATTTATAACGTTAAAAACCCCTTTAGGGTGTTTTTATATCATGCGGATTTCATCACGCATGCAAATTTGCTCCATATGTAGAAAATTTTAAATTTGCGGAGGTTTCGAATGCGGACCAACACCGCACGATATTGAAAAAAACCCTTGAAGTTTTGTTTCTATTAACCCCTGCGTTCCTATTGACCCTGTTTGACTGTACTTAATTCATTTTCTGTAGGTATGTTCCTACTACACACACACACACACACTACACACATGTCACACATGACATCATGTCATGTCGTGTGTGTGTTTGTTACTTCACATGTGAAACTACTAGCAGAAGCTAGTAATACCTATATTTTGTAAGTTTTAGCCCCGTACATGAGAAGGGTATAGGAGAAAAAAGGGTGATTATTTATTTAAGTATGTTTTAACCTTACTAACTAACAAATAACGTCCCCAAAATTCAGGTCCATCTCAGGTTAAGGAACTTGATTTAATTTTTGGGCAGAAAATAAAGGAAGGATGCTTAACATATTAACTTTATTTCCAAGTTGCATCTTCATGATTCTTCATGCTCCATGGCTGTTTTTTGTGGCCTTCGTTTGTTCAAACACATCTGGTCTTTTAATAACTAGATAGGTAAGTAGCTTTCTATTTTGATGAAAAAAAACCTTATCATCTACCTACTACACCGTATCGTACCATCACCGTGTTAGAAACGTATCAAAAATTAAATGAAACGTGCCATGGCGTACTATACTCACTAGAACGTATTATTACGAACGTAGTAGCATTCGCGCATCATACATGTGACAGCCGTACGGTTTCCCTTCTCTTCTTCTTTTGGTTCACCTGTTTTCATCTCAGGAAGAGAGAAAGTGAATATTGTTGTTGAGAAAAATATTCCCTACCTGTGCGATAGTAGTAACTAGATTGAGTAGTAACTAGAATTTACTTGGGACGCTTATGATACGCGGTTATAATACAAGTGATTACCGTTTCGGAGCGTATCGGCCAGTGAAATATTCTCGCTGACAAACAATTGTTGCGGCCCGGGCATAGCCCGCAACGTTATGGTCGGTGACGGACCTGTTTAGTGGGCAAAGTTTTATACTTATGTATATATTTTTTCCCCTGAAATATTCCTAACGCGGTCGTCTGTCATAGTATTTGGCTTCGTACGGCGTTATGGGCAGACTCCTTTAATAATTCATTTTCTGCAACTACTGTACAAATATTAGTTTAATAAGCATTTGTTATGCAAACAAAGACTGAAGGAAAAAACCCAATTCGTGGCATACATAAACATATCATTACGCGGAAAACCGTATACGAAGTTAATTACATTTTAATATATTTCATTAAACGTCAGATTGTATTGTCATGCAAGTGATGTACGCAATAAAGTTGATTTATAAATTGTAGCATCTCTGAAGACAATAGAAACTTCGATAATGTTATACGATATAAGGTCCCTTAGTAAGCTGTAGATTAACATAATTAGGTGCCCATATTCGCCGACACAATTTGATTAATAGTCTTTTTATTTGGTTAATGGCGCCTAGTTCTAATCGATGGCTGTTTTGAGCAAGTAATTAAGATTAAGATCGACAGTATTTGGCCTAGACTTACGAGAGTATTTAATTTTGGATAGTTAATAAGATTATTTACGGAATAAGTTTGTTAGTTGTTTAGGGAAATTAGTCTTAAATTGTTAATGTTGTTTCCATCTAAATTTTTGGACATAGGCCTCCTGGACATAGGCTTTTGGTTCTCATGTGGACAGCTTCATCTGTGATTCGATATTGCAAAGAAAATCTGAGCAGAAATGATATTTATTTTGCAAATATGTAGATTTAAAAAAATACTTTTACACGTCAACTTTTTAGTAAATTTAAACTAGATGAGGCCGGTGTTTCCTAGCTGACTACCATGCGAAGAAACACCGAAACAAAGACTACCCTGAGAAGAAACACCGAAACAAACTCAGGGGTCAAAGTTTTTTTAAAGTCCTCACAGCAAATATGTAATGGTCAAATTTTAATAATATGTGAACCATGCAAATTGGAGGATGGTCTTTTAAAGAAAGAACCACACAGTTTTGAGTTGACATGTCCAGTTAATGCAAGCATTTGTCAGTATTCGTGTAGCTCAAATCAGGACTACTAAGAAGCTCAACGTAGCCCTTTCCATCGCCCTTTTCTGTTATGCATGGGAGACTCGACTCAACAACACAGGGAATCCTAGTGTGGGGTTCAGTGCCTCATCTATGTATGTAAATTTAATTGAGACAATAAATAATTTTATTTATTATTTTCGTGATCCATATACTCATAATATCGTTAGTTGCGCCCGCTCGAACTTCCCCGCTTATTTTTGTACTCTGTTCACTGTTACCGAGTAGATATCGCTTGGAATGACCGTCTTTTGCATCTGGTTATTCTATACAGGGCCTAGTTGGCCTTAAGGTACATCCGCCACTGGTTTGTTAGACATATACTCGTATATTGACTTGATTTTATCACTTTTCTTTATAATACACGGCAACTGGTTTTTAATTTTTAATAATTTGTTGTTACAACTGTACATATACTAGTTGATGACATACAGCCCGCTGACAGACATACAGATGGACGGACAGACGTCTTCCTTCGGATACGGAACCATAAAAATTAATAACTACCGCGATTTGCATGCCTAATTTTGGAGTAAACTCGGTCTCACACGCCCAAAACTGGTAATATGAGATTTCAAATTCATTGTATCGTCCTGTTGAGCGTGACCTTCGACGTTCACAACAGAATGTTTGACTTCAAACACTAGACGAAGACTGCGCAAAAACGTGGTACGCGGGCGAAGTAAAACACACCACGTACAGGTGAGTCCGAAGGCCCCCCAAATCAGTCTCTAGGCGGAATGTTTCGCGATATGACATCATGTGCCACTGACCTACCGAGGCCGCGCGGCTTCTATTCGATTACACTATTCAACGACGCCGTCGCCGCGTCGCGCTCACCCGCTGCCATTGATCTTGCCATGTTAACCACTTTTAGTGAACTTGCATTTCAATTGGGCGATCACGTCTTTTTTTTTTTTGCTAATAAACAAATACGTAGTCTGTCTCGCCGCTTTATGATGGAATGCCTGGGAAATATGCAATCGATTACCTACAGAAATAGTTTTGAACGTATTTGTAGTATAAATTCAGCTGTCGATGTCGTTTTGTTTTTAAATTTTTCTTTTGTTTTATTGTTTATAGGCTCGTGCTTGATCACTGTTTCATCTGATAGAAACCGATGATGTAGTCGACGATGGAGCTCGCTTGTCTAGAAGTAACTTATTCACTTTTGACCTAATGATTCAGTTTGTAGCTACCACGAACACATTTAAAATTTAACGATTTGACAGGGTTGCGCGTCGTGCTGAGGGACATTGTGTTAGCATTGACGCAATAACGAATGAATGATATTAAGTTTTCCAAAAGTTTATCCAGTTTTGTTTCCTCTTGTGAATTTTAAAACAATCCAATTTCCGTCATGCCATTAGTTTTTATTGTTCAATACGAACACGTATTCTCGCTACAACTTTTTTCAAACTACAAATATACTCGTACGTGCCAAAGTTAATCTTGTTCTGTAGTCCTGATTATTGAATATTGAAATAAATAAATAAATTCCGTCTTACGACATCAGGGAAATCAATAAATTGCGTGGCGTTGGTTGTTTATTGATGCTAGTATCTTCATTCCCACGTTAACTGAATTTAGAGATTCATTTGAATGAGGTATCATAAACAAAACATAATCCCACGAGACGTTGATTTAGCTAATTGTACTTGTGGAATTACTGAGACACGTAAATAATTTTGTCACTTATTCTATTATTACTTTTATAACGTCATTATCCATTTGTATAAAGCTTTTTGGACGTAACAAGGAGAAATTAATTATGATATCTTGTTGGGTTCCTCAGGGGATCATGTTAGGGCTGTAATTACTTCTAGCAAATTATCGTTTTGTTTGGATTTACGGTACTTAACTTCGTCATTAAGGCTCATATACGCAATATCGCCCTATGTTTGCAAATTTAAAATATCAAATATTTATTGTATTGAGGTATTGTAAGGTGCGGTGATGTTAAATAAAACTTGTGAGTGCCCAAATGATACTAAAATATATTTGATGGATTAGTGTACATAAATGGCTACAATCGTGCATCGAGTAGAGTAGATACAGAGCTTCAGTTAAGTTAAATACATCCTCCACAGTATGAAAAAAATATACATTGTAGATAGTCTAATAAAAATCACAATAATTAATAATTAACACAAAATTTACAACCTCCCCTTAATTACTCCCTTCTTTCAAGTATATTCAGAATTTATTTATTAAAGATTCTTATTAGATAAAAAATACTAGAAAAGTCTCGAAGAAATAACGTGTCTGCATAGTAATGAACGAATGATACATGTGCATATATTATCGCATAATAATAAAAACTTGTTGTCATTATTGATTTTACCTAGGTACAGATTGAAAAAATTGAATGAATGTACATACATAAAGTATTTCATGCATATGATCACGTTTTTCCTACAGTGTGTCTGTATGTTTTTACTCCTATAAATATTTAAATGGTACACACGTCTGTGTGTTGGAAATACTTTAGGACGAATCTTAACGTATTATTGCGAACAAGCGGAACATTTTTGTCCTTCAACGTCTCTATTTTGTCAAATATTTGTGTTTCATCTTTATTTGAAGGGGTTCTTATAAAAAATTCAACAGCCGACGAGTGTCCAAGTATACATAGATTACATTTAGAATCTGTTTATAGACCGTATAGCTCGTCAGTTTGACATGCTATGATGCGTAAAAAGTACACAAAATATTTGATCAATTCAGCTACCTAAATACATTGACAAACAAAAATAGGAATGTTAACAACATTTGAACTGAATTCAGACCGCGAACGTGTCAGATCGAAAAAGCCAATTCTTTGCTAATGTAATAACGGCCCAGCACCGATTCCAGCAAGTTTTTCATCCAACAATGAATACATTAAATCGCTAACATCTTTGAAATTAACTTCAGATGCACCTGGACGAGAATTTTTTCACGACCCGACATAGAACGATGAAATTCTAGTCCAAATCTTTGTTACTTTGTTTTTAATCTTCAGTTTCACAGTTAGATGCTTCAGTAAGATTTTCCTTGTTTCCAAACGTACTATTTTATTTATGGACACAGTTTTTGCCAACGATAGGACGTCGACATTTTGAGGTCATTAGCGTACTCGGCTTCTGTTTAGACACGTGTAGAATTTATTTCCAATTGCCTTTTATTTGCCTTTTGACTGAGTAAACCCGGAAGATCCTTTATCCCTTTGTTCTTAGAAGAAACTATGAAGGTATCTTTTAATTGACTACCGTCGTGGTCTTCAAGTTCAGAAATAATACTGTATAATTTATTCGTTGATTGTGGAGTGTCATCTGCTATTTTCTGTTGTTCACGGCCATCGAAATCATTATGTAATTAGTTGTATTCAATTAAGAAAAGTATAATCTTGATTAAACTAGTACCTACTATACCTAAGGGTACTTATTTCATTTCAGTTTCGTAATTTTATATTAAAGTATCTACATAATATAATGTGTATGATGTATAAGTAAGAACAATAGCTTGAGTAAATATATACAGTATATAAATCATTTTAATTACTCGAATCCATCTTTATCGTAACATTTAGTTTTTCGATTGCACATGTGAAGTTAATTAGTTTTTTAGCTTGGGAACGGTCTCATAGATGCAGTTAATGTAGGTAATGAGATGGGAATGACATTGTACATTACGGATATAAGTAGTTTCATAATATAGTTTTTATTCAAGATCGAAAAAGAAATACAGATTCAGAATTTGGCTACAATCATCTGCTGAGCCATTCCTCACATTTGTTTGGGTTGGCTTGCAGTCTAACCACATGCAGCTGAATACATGGAGCGACTACCCATCAGACCTTCGCAACCCAGTAAATAGTTACCATGATATTCTTTAGCAGGACTGGTGTTAGATCTCCTGTCTTCTGACTCTCTGTAACAACAGTCAAAGATCTATAAATGACAGATGTGTCTAACGGCATTTCGTGCATTTCGAGGCTCGGAGAAATCTGGATAATATGGTCACGCATCCATTTCTGACCTCGGTATGCGTTTGCTTAACCTTGAACAACGTGAAGCTGTTTTTGTTCTAGAAAGATACAGTGGACTTAAAAATTGAAATTCTAATATAACTTTCACTTATTCGATTCTGTAGTCAAATAGTCTTGCGAAATAGGCGAATTTACTAATATAACATTTTGGAATTCACATCTTTGAATAAAACATACCCATACGTTAAATACTGTAGGCATACATACTCGTATACAGAAGCATCTCCTAACAAAATTACAGGACCACTCTAATCTTCAATATTAAAAGTTTCTCGAACAAGATAATATTTTTTCTAACTTATAAATATGTAAAACGCACGTTCACCAATAAAAAACATTGTAACTTGATGTCCCGGCAAATTGTCCGAAATCTTCGGGCATTTTTCCTTATAGCCCCTTTTTCGGGTAGTATTGGTTTTTATCTGCGGTCCTCGGAATGTGTATGATCAGTTTTCCAAGGCGTGTTTAAGATGACAAACATAAAGTTCCTAAGATCGTGGGAAGTCTAGTAATATCTGATTTATATTTGCTATATGTGGTTCATGTGAAAATATTCGGTTAAGTTCGGTCCTGATTTTATTTGCGTATCTTTTTACGGCTTTTGTGTTTATATTTTAGTCGTATATTGGTTTTAATGTTAAACTTGACGTTTTGTTAACTGAATTTTACTCATTGTTTTTTTTTTTGCACTAATGTACCCTAGCTAAAGTCCCTTCTTTAAAATTTTGTGTCACAATAACCATAATATTGCTTTTATCCTTTAACAAATTCTCATCTTTCCTTCCATATAACGTAACCCATATATTATATCTTACGCTAGGAATTTCAGTCCTTTCCATTCATTAATTTTCTTCTTAAGACTAATGACTCGCGTCCTGTTTCAAAATTTAAGCGAGACCCAGATCCGGGGCATCTGTGACACAATATATAAATTTAGAAATATGATATTCAGTTTTCATACACTTTGTATGGTATATGTTATGTAGACGATGCTTTCAACTTTCTTATTTTATCTTTGAGCTTTTGTAGGGTATTAAACCTAAAAAGGTTGACTAAAGTACCTTCAGAATCATGGACAGATTTCCCTACCAAGTCAAAGCTTCTAAATTTCTCATCGTCACTCACAAGGAAATCTGTTCTAAATTCTAAAATCGTTCGCTAGTCGCTACCATAATAGGCTGGTCCGCTTATACACTTTAAACTGGAATTCTACGCTCAGTTACAACTATGTAGGTATTTGTATGAAAGTGAGAATGTTCGACTTCCCCGACCTGCTATTGTGATGGCTGGGCCGTGACACGACGGCCTTGATAGGTCATCGTTTCTCACATGGGGATTGTAAACAAAATTATGGTGTTTGTGTGGGTGTCTCGTATTTGGACCATTGTTTCGTGTTTTTAGGACATTATGGTTGGCTGGACAGTTCGGTAAGTTGTTGGTATTAGCTGGTTTTACAGGGTGTTGGATATGTAGATATTTGTTGATTGGTACCTATGGATTGTCGAGTTGATTGTCTGCATCACTTCTTCTTCTTCAGCTATTGATTACAGCTTCCAAGACAGAAACTGTAGATCCAGTTTTAGTATCTACTTAATCTTATTAGTTTCCATGCTATGTTCAATCAGTCCGTATTATGTTATCGCTTGGAAATCAATACTTATGTTTCATAATGAGCGCTATTTTTATTCTATCTTTTTTATCTGTTCTATTCTCAACGAAAACTACTGAAACTATTGCATCATTCGGTGTCGTCTCATTTCCACGTCATTAAATATTCTCGCATACTGTGACAATAAAATTAATATGTCGTAGTGCTAATCAATTTGACAATAAGGAAGTAAACCTTCTTGTTTTACTGCGTAGTAACATTTTGTTTCGTTAATCAGACCTGTTTTTTATTGATTTACATACCTACATAGCTATAACATGTAAAATTCAATCGCCTTATCGGTTCGTTCGTGTTTGGATTCCCTTGAAGGGTGAAGGCGTTTGATTGGTAGTCGACTTAGAATAAATTTGTTAAATGATTGGGTTTTTGGTTTACAAGGCGAGAGAAATGTTAGGCTTATTGTCAAAGAAGGGTGCTTCATCATCATCATCACAGCCACAACATACGGTCCTGTGCGTCTCGCACTCATTGCATTCCCGTGACTCTCACACAAGGGTGCTTGATAAATTATATTTATTAAATTATATTAATTTAATAAATATATTAATTTAATAAATATATCGGTTAAAAAAAAAAAAAACACGTTAAACAGAAACAAATATTTTGAAACTACATAGACGAAGGCGGTGTTTCACAAATTACGCAAGATTCTTGAGGTATCAGAGTTAGAGAGAAGTAAAGTCTTTAAAAACAAACTTGATCTGACCAAAGTAATGTCTGGACTGACCAAACATTACTTTAGTCAGATCAAGTTGTAAATCAATTTTATTAAGCTTATGAAGATATGAACAAGGTTAAGAATTAGTTGCCATTTATAACCTAGTCGCAGAAAATAAGGGTAGTTCTAGTTTCTGATGCTCTGTTGTGTAAAACAAAAAAAAAATGAACTGATTCCTCTTCCAGTGATGTTCTAACAGATTTTTTTTCACCATCTTTTATTTTATCAGAATTCAATTATCTTGTAATACTTATTTATATATTTGAGACAAATACCAGTTTCCAAACTTGCATAGCAATAAAATATAGAATTACAGTATATTTCATCGTATGTTATATGTTAAGTCAATAAATAATCTTTCGGGGATCAAAATTGGAAAGGGCAAAATTTTGGGCTTTATGTTGGAATTTTCCATTACGCATTCTGGAATTTTTGAAGGGTATATTTGAGGAATCGGTCACTTCTTAACCAATTTTGTTAAAAAGTATTGAAATAACAACCTTATTCTTTTCTACTTAAGAACCATAATATTTAATAGTAAAATCGATTATTCTGGTGGGTTGGTGCATATCGTCATCATTATTTCGGCCGAAAGATTTCTGCGGCTGAACATAGGTACTTGGGCCTCCTTCAAGCATCAACTTCGACTGGTCCTCTGTTTTTGCATCTAACGGATTTCAGCGACCCTCATCTGGTTATAGGCCCACTATTTCTGGTTTACTGCCGACGACGCAAAATTTATCTGCGTTTGTATTCTCATAACCAAATATTCCCATTTTAAATGTTATATCTGAAAGTACCTAGTCCAATTCCTTGCACATTCATCCATTTACAGAAATGACTACCAACTTCAAATACAAATTATTTAATGATCATAACCAATTATATTTAATCACTGGTCCAGTATTATACGGGTTTGTCAGTCTACCGCGCGTTCCCTGATGCGAGTTATATGTACAAATTAATGGGTACAATAGGAGGCTCCCTGTTTCTGTGACGAGGAGTCCATTCCCTATGGAATGGATCAGTTGAAAGTTTAAATGCCATACAAATATACACAAATGTCTTACGAAGTACGAGTGTTGTAGGAGTTACGCAATAATTTCTAAATATTGTGTAAAGTTGAGATTGTTTTACTGGTTCTTTATCTGTGAGAACTATTGTAACAGGAAAATCAAATATCTTTACTTTCTGGTAATTGGAATAAAAAATGCTTCCTGCATCTTCATGTAACTCCTTTAAGATGATTCAGTCTTGATTTTTCATCACTGCTATAGCTTGGTGAATAAAACGTTAGACCATTACTATTCGGCAGAATTTTGGCCACTGAATGAGACTGGACGCAATCTTCTGCTTATCTTGACATGGTTGATGTTTTTTTTTATGGTAGGTAAAAAGGGAGATAGTGTCAGACTCTTACTGACTAAAAACCTATCTTGCTCTATTCATTGCCTTCATTCCAGGGCCCCGGGGTTCATTTTCACATAACCCTTGGCCCCAGTAGGGACATGGTTGATGTTGGGTTTTCATTACTATCAGCAACGGTTAAAACATTTTTGATTTCGAATATTCGCAATTATAGACTGTCAATTCTGCCAATCGCCAAAAGCACCTATCGACGGAGTCAATCAAATAACTGAGGAATCATTCATAGTTGATGTATGAGTCACCAAAGCCCCATTTGACATTTAACTAGAAAAGTAAGAAACTGATATAGAACATAAACTTTATCTTTACGCTCTCTCTGCCACGGTGTCAGCAGAGAAGACGAAGCGGAACTAACTACAGCATGTAACGATAGACACAAAGATTTAATTACAAATAATTGACACGTTGCTAGTCCATCAACGAAAGGCTAACTACGTATATCCTTTGCTTTAGATTTTTAAGGATAAGTAAAAATTACTTAGAAAGTGTAAAGATAAAGTATAAGAATTGAACTGGGGGAGACTATAAAGTGACTGCAAATATATACGTATATACCTAGAATACCTAAAACCTGTAGGTAATGGCAAGCATCGTCGATAACATCTTCGCTTACCATCAGGTGAGATAATAGTCAAACGCGAGCCCATCGATAATAAAAGAGATAAACATATGCTGTACCGATCCTTAATAAATTGAGATATGCATAGGAGAATTATAATGATAGGAATTGCAGTGGTGTATTTCTTGTGCCGATTGAACACGTAAAGAACGAAGCCCGGTACAAAAATATAGCAACAACAACTATATATTTCGAAACTGCTTTTAACATTGAAAACGAATACAAACTTGAACTTGAACTATCGCAATGCCACAACTGAGGTATTTCTTTACCAACAGTACATTACTGATGGGTTTATAGCATCATACTTTCAACCACCACGTAAGCTTCCCACCACCTGAGCCAACCTTGAAATTGAAAAAAAAAGTCAGTGCTGCGTCACAACAGCTTTAATAAAACTTCTATGGCGTCGTAAACGGACGGCTTGGCCTTGTCGGGTCGTTGCCACAACCTAGGTCTTGACGTCAGACACGCTAAGCAACTGGGCTCGGCACATTTGAAAATTTCAAGGTTGACCGTTACAATTTAGGACAATGTTTCCCGAAACTTTTCGTATTTAAACTGGAGCTGGTGTAAGGTTTCTACTGTTGAGACGGAATGGTAGAAGCTGAGGTTTTGTAGATGTAGTATTGGTTAGTGGTGTTGCGAATCTTGGTTTGATTTGCCAGGGTGAAACAGGAGTGATGAATCTATAATCTGATCGATAGCCTTTTATCTTGTTTTTGACAACGGTAGCTTATTCGTTGATTTTAAATTTAGAATTTGAAACGGATGCAAAGATGTTATTATATATTATCAAACCGCAATTTTAATTAAGTCACTTCTTTAATTTGACTGGTCATTGGTATTTTAAATATAACAGTTCTATTAGCTATTTCAATGACTATTAATTCTATCGAAACCAAAAGACGAAGTAGAAGAAGCAATTGATTTATCACGTCTATAAAACGTTAGCCTGCCATCAGTCATAACTAAATCAGCGATACTTTCTTGCTATAGCTTCCAAGACCTATACTTCAGTGATGACCTATGTGTGGAAGAAAGCACCTATATCGCCTTCGGGAATAGCCAGTGAAGCCACATTCCTTGTTTTATTACCTCCCATATAAGGCTGCATATCTTCACCAACTATATTCACTTCATACACTTATTTAGATTCGCAGTGTGTGGTGAAAGGTAATTTCACGATTCTGTCCCTGTATTTCTTAAGAACTACTGCATCGAATTGAGTGGGTTTTTTTTTGCGAATTTAAAAGAACTGCTTGTTGTATCAATGTCAACCAGTAGGGGTCCTAGTTGATTTGATATATGAAAGGTGTGTTATTCTTTTTGTGTAGTTCTTAAAAGGAGGCTGTCTATATCGTTTGTAGGTTTGCTGGTTACTATCATAGACTAAGGCGTAGATTAATTGGGTTGAACCTTGTGGGCAGTGGCCACATAATTTTGAGTAGGTAGCCTTTTAGTATCGGTGCCTTTTAAAGGTGTTTAATGAATTATTTCAAGTGGATGAGTTACGCATCCTGTTGCCTTGATTACCTATTTTATAAACTGCTTTGTATTAAGTAATTTCTAGAAGAGTGACTGTGAAAATTCTTCAGGCTTCTTTTTACTATGGAAATTGCACGATTCCTATGAAATAAATTATAATAACTTTTGGCTTGATTAATTTAAGGTTATATTTTGTTTTCTATTTTTATTTCTTTTTTGTTTCCTTGTTCTATGCCTAAACCATAGAGTTATGGCGAATCGTTTTCCGTATTTAGATTTGGTAACCTCAATACGTCTGTCTGGTGCATCTGAGGTTGATCTGAAGGTTGCCCCTCCGGAAGTCTGGCGAAAACCGACGGTTGCTACGTTAAATAGCTTAATAGACAAAGAAGAATATGGTAATGGCGGCCGGTTTTTAAGAAGGAAGGGGCTTTGAGTAGTTTTAAAGTGAAGAATGTTTTTTTTTTGCCTTTGTCTGTTTTGTTTCGAAGTAAGCAAGAATTCAACAGTTGTGTTACCATATTTTTCGACTTCCATTTTGTTTGCATGCTGAACACTTAGCATTTTATATGGAAAGACTGAAGATGTTTGTTGTATGACTGAAGATGTTTGTTGTTGAAGACTATCCCCTGTATTATTTTACGTTCTTACGATCCATCCTAAGGTTGTCCGTTAGATATCGGTGTTAGCGATATCTAACGCCATTGTACTCAAAGATTTAAGTTTTTATTTTAGTTGAAAGTGGCGCCAGCGACTGAAAAGTTGAAAGGGAATCGTTTGTATGGTCATGCGAAGAGGAGGGATGAAACGCATGTTATTTAAAGAGTTCTGAATTTACACGAAGATGGATGAATAAGAGGGAGGCCAAAGAAGAGATAGATGGATTGTGTGAGTAGTGATATGAAAGAAAAGGGAGTTAGTGATAGTGTGACGGGTGACAGGACAGAGTGGAAGAAAAAAATATGTTGCGCCGACCCCAAGTAGTATGGGATAAGGGACAGGAAGAAGAAGAAGTAGGTACTCATAGATTTGTTTGTGTATAAGTTGTGTTACTTTTTTTACTGTACCATAAAGTTTGTATTTTGGAGCGCAGTGTAGTACAAGTAAATTAGTGAATCATTAAATTTCCGTATTTAAACTTCTTCTATCTTATGCTATCTAGCTGAAAAGTTTGTTTTAACGAACCAATCTCTGTAAATACCCGTTTGAATTGAAAAATTACTTTAGATTCAAAGATTTCAAATAAATCATTTACAGGCACTTTTGAAAAGGTCAAGAAGTTGGTCTGTCAGAAAAAATTATGCTAATTGCACGTTCCAAAACGTAGATTTCTATGAAGACCAATGTGGAAGAAACTCCATGGACACTTTTCAATCATGTTATATATTTTTCTCGGTTACATGTTTCTTGTTGCTATTATGTGAGAACAATGTAAATAAGATAAAGAAAGCAAATATAAATATACCTACATATTAAAATAAACTACTGGAAGCTAAGAGGTATCCACTCAACTGACAGCGTCCGTTCACGGACATGACGCGTTTCTTATAGTGTCAGATAGCATATTTATCGAGGAAGGCAATAGGCTACATTACATCACGCTACGACCAAAAGGTTGGGAACAGTAACTTAAGTCGCGAGTGAAACCGCGTGGGTCATGTAGTATTTTGATAAAACTATTTTTACGACTTTATTATTCTTATTAGGAGTCGGAGCTAGTTTGTCTTTTAAGCGATTAATTTAGGTCGTTAGCTTGTTTTTAGTTTTCTTTTTTTGTTTTTGTAAATTTATTCTCTGCACTAATGTGAGGGTTATCCATTGGTCGACTATTCGCTCACAATAAATATCATTATTTTTCGAAAGCGAATACTAAATCATTGTAGGGCAACTGAAGGAACACAGGTAGGCTTTATTCTGTAAAAGTCTGAAACCCCCTCTCGGCCCACCCAGAGCGGAAGAAGTGTAAAATTTTTCAGTAAGTGTTAGCAAGGTATGATGAGGTTGAAATAAAAAAAAACTAATTTGACGCTCGTTTCATCATCATTATCATTCGAATCAATATATTTTTCAGAGCAGTGGTGGCCGAGTGGTAACGGCCCCGGCTTACGAGTTTTAGGTCGCGGGTTCAAACCCAGCCAGGCGCATTACTTTGTGTAATTTATTTCATCGCCACTGCTCCCAAAACGGTGAAGTTAAACATCGTGAGAGAACCGGCATGTCCTATACCAAAAAATTCGAAGACACGAGACATCCTCCAACCCGCACTGGGCCCGCGTGGTGGATTACGGCCCATTCCCTCTCCTAGAGAGGAGGCCTGAGTCCCAGCAGTGGGAACATTGTAAGGCTGATGCTATGCTATGCAATCATTAGAAAGACGTCAACTTTTGGACATAGGCCAAAGTCTCCCCACAACGAACGGTCCTGTAGTGCTATTCTCTAAGAAAACGCAGCGCTGCCTCAACGACAAACACCCAAATAGAATACATTGGATTGTCAACCTAATGCACCTATGCATTGGATTGTCAATTCAATGTATCCTATTTGGATGTCCGTCGTTGCGGCAGCGCTGGATTTATTAAAGAATAGCACCACTGTATGTCTCGCATCCGTTGGATTCCCGTGACCCTCACCAGGTCATCAATCCAACTGCAGGCAGGCATGGTCGAAGCCTGCTGGGGTCAAGGGCTGTTTTCTCAGAGGAAGGCTCAGCCCCGGCACTATAGGCAACGAAGGAACGGGGTAGGTTTTTAGTCAGTAAGAGTCTGACACTACTTCCCGCTCCGCCCAAGGGCGGGATTTGTCATTGGATGATTTTACCTACCATAAAAAAGGTCATCAATCCACTATGTAGCAGTTCTTCCAACACTACGTCTTCCTGAACGCGGTGGCCACATCAGAATCAATCAGCACCATCGACTATCTACGTTTGCAACACAAGAAAAAGAAAAAAGAATCGCTGCGTTTTATCGACAAGTGTATTAGCAGCATTTTATTCTGAGATTAGGTTGATGTCCTCATTATGCAGCTCGTAAACCAACTGCCTGCTTATATTTATATCTCACCACTGATCTGTGAATTCGACTGCCATTAGATTACGTGCTTACGATTATATATGTACGTATTTGCATATTAATAACACAATTAGCGACTTTTTATTTATTTGATACTTTATGCAGTAGGTAATGAAACTCTGTACGCCTTTGTATAGGCGGACTTAATGCCTTAGGCATTTTCTACCAGTCGACCTTAGTAGGTAAGACATCCCCCACCCTTCGGCGAAGCGGGGGATAGTGTCAGACTCCTAGTGTGTCCTCTTCAGTTTAGTAGTGGCCTCTTCAGTTTCGCTGTCATCTCTTCGAGGCGTGAGTGGAGCACTACACGCCGTGGACTTGAATCTGATCCAAAATGGAGGGTGAGCTACCCGTTGCTCGTCCTTCGTTTGGGATTATTCGAAAGAGTTAGCGTGGCTCTGAAACGAGCGGGTTTTAATTTGTAAAAATTTGACATTCCACCTCGTTCTACTCAAAGCGGGGGAAGGAAGCACCTCAAAAAAAAAAAAATGGTTCTTCTTGTTATTGTAATAGGTACTTAGCGACGGGCTCTACAGATTCCTAGTTCTATGTTATAAACAAATGCGCAATGCTTTAATTGAAAGTAGCGATAGGCGTGCAATAATTACGTTATCCTCGTTATTTCATATTTATTTTATGACTAGCAATTGTTTAGAATTCATAATATTACATGAACTTAAAGATAGAAACAAAAGACTATATGCAGTTAACGCACACGCGGGAATAATTTGAGATAGACAAGACCTTAATATCGTAGTAATAAGGTCTATTTAAGCAGTGTTACTGCTGATTGTTAGCTGACTGTACCTTGATTGTATAATCGTTTTTATTGGTCGTATTTTTTCTTTTGTCTTGTTTTTTTTTTTATGAGTAAAAGTGACTGTTTCTCTTGTAATTACACGATAGATAGTGACTATGGGCGGGTTTCTGAATTGAGTATTTTGAGTTAAGAACGTCTCAAACCATACTTAAATGCCAAGTTTATAGGCTAAAATAGAGTTTGAATAATTCTCAACTTCAAATACTTAAATCAGAAATCGGGGGTATGGGATTGCTCGTTTGAGTTACTGCGGTCTCAGACCGCATAGGGCAGGGGAGTCCAACATGATTTGACCTACGATCTAGTGTTTACTGGTTAGTCTGCAAGATCTACCAATATAAAACCAAATTAACAATAAGAATAAAAAGAGTGAGCGAGCTTAAAAATTTGAGCAACTTGCCACGAATAAGTGCGATTTTTTTGACAGACTATAATTTTTCGCTTCACATTTGCGACGATCGACTAGATTAACAGCCGAGATCGACCAGTTAATCGCGATCAGCTAGTTGGCCACCCCTGGCATAGGGTAATCAAAGGATCCACGTAGAGACCTGTAACGTCTATCAAAAATCTACGAACAGAACTAATGGCAATAGAGCCTAACGGCTTTTTTTTGCTTTCCGAGGTGCCAGTAATGTGCTAGATAAACATATATATGCCGGATCCGGCGTTGATTTGTTGACAACAAAACAAGGCACGCCATCTAGTGGCGACTAGAAGAAATAGAGGTGGCGCGCCTAGACAGAGTCAGCCGTTTCCGCTTTGGGTACGAGCTTGGAGAGGGAGAATCCGCCGAGTACAGCGGACACTCTCAGCCAGGCCGTCGCAGAGTCAAGACGTTCTGAAACTGTCCGTTTTGTTGTTTGTACCTACCTAATAACAGTGCACTGTACCGAAATGTATTGAGAAGTAAACGTATTCAGTTCCTAACCGTTTTTATTCATTGCACGATACCCACGTAGGCCCACCTGGTAGATGACCAGAGCTCGAACCATCCTGAACGAGCCGTCATCAGAACTGGGATAAAATCGTGCAAATGAATCGACAAGATGTGTGAGCAACAGTTACGAAACACTGAAGAAAATTGGCGGTTATTATTCGAAATCGAAAATGAAGACCCGGATCTAAGCATGGACTTGAATGGTCTGATTAGGTTTTTTCTGGGGTTTTTCCCTAATCCTGAGCAACAAATGTTGGACCATGGTAACGTTGTACCCCCAGAGAGCAAACTATAACGTTCTACGCAGATTGTGAATTTGCCCGAATTCGACCCGGAGAGACAAGTAGCAGATCAGAAATCACTATGGAAAATTTAGACATAGGCAGGCTGAAAACAAGAATATTCATACTTCAAGATCTCCGGCAACGAGGCAGCAAGATTGGCCTGGATTGGCCCTGGAAAGCAAGGTCACATGGAGATGTTTGGGTGGAGATCCGGAGCTCTGATGGAAGAGCCGCGGTAGCAACAGTGGCGCCAAGGCATTACGCAGCGAGCAACGGGTGTATGGGTCGTCGATCCTTCATCAGAAAAAGGTCAGGTATTCACATTCCATTTTGATTCTGGAGCCGAGTGCTCTTTCGTTAAGGATGACACCCTCTGTCATATAAATTTAGGGGTAGACGTAATACAAAGGATGGCAATATTGACAGGTTTAGATAACGTATGATAGTCTAGTGTAGGTACTTGGTACTGTTAATTAATTTTGTAGTTAAAATTGATAATAGCTTAATCGAGATTTTATTGCGTTTTGCCCAACATTCATTTGCGAGATGATATTATCTTAGGCCGTGAAAAATTGTCGCAAGGGTTTAGTTCCAGTAGTGTGTCCGCGATACATTTTAAAATTGCTTAGTTTACGACGTTAACAATTATAATCAAAACAACCCTCAGATGCTCGTAGAAGAAAAAATAAAAAATAATGAGTGAGCGGGTAGGCCAATTATTTGTGTGTAATTATTATTTGACCAAGTAATGTGGTGTTTGCTAGGCCAGCTCTTTCCGTTAAAAACAAACGTGATAGTCCGTGACGTTATTGACTTCTACGTGTCGTAGGACATAAATCTGCTGTTGTTTCGATGTTGAATCGTCGGTTATTTGGATTGTTTTATAACCGGTAGGCGTTAAACGGGTGTAACAAAAAGTGAACTTATTCGTTTAATTGACTCGTCTTTGACTGTATAAAGACGACAATAGTGGTTTAGCGTAAAAGAATTAAAAGTAATGCGTGAGGGGGTAGACAAATTAAAAAATAATGCGTTAATGGTGAATGAATTATTGTGTGCAAATTATTCGATCAAGTAATTCGGTGTTTGTTAGTTTAGTTCTTTTGATTTAAAAAAAAAAAACGACGGGTCAGATATAATGTGCAAAGATTGCTGTAAACTAAATAAAATCGTGCATAACGGTATTCGTTACCAATGATCTGAGACAAAGTAACTCGTTTACATAGTGCGCCTTATTTTACAAAATTAGATTATGTATCAGGCTTTCAGTAGTGCATATGACGGCGGACGGCCAGTACAAACATTTGAAGTTTAGAAATGCGATCTGAGTTTTCTAACGGACAATTGTTATTGTCCTAAGCT
Source organism: Leucania comma (assembly GCA_958295575.1). Taxonomy (NCBI): domain Eukaryota; kingdom Metazoa; phylum Arthropoda; class Insecta; order Lepidoptera; family Noctuidae; genus Leucania; species Leucania comma. Next base: position 20,460,324 of record OY282478.1, on the reverse strand, counting down.
AATCGGTAAATACCTACTTAATAGTTTGAGTTGTCGATATTTTGATTATTTTGGAAACTGTTGAGTTCGCGATCGCGTCGGGACACTTGAAGTAGTTTTGAGGACGTCGACTAAAGCCGGATTAACGTTACATTTGAAAAAGTGGAGCTTTGTTTTTGATAATGAAATTTAAGTTACGAGGCCTAATCCGTGGCGGATGATGCCATTCGGTATGGTTGGATCCTAGGCGGGTGATGTCAGGTTGCGAGGCTAGATCCAAGGTGAGGTGATGCCACTGCGTGCGGCTAGATCCTAGCAGGTGATGCCACTGGATGTGGCTAGATCCTATACGTGTGATTTCACTGTGTGTGACTAGATTTTTGACTGGTGATGCCAAGTAAGGAGACTAGATCCAAGGCGGGTGAGATCATGGGATATGGCTGAATCCAAAGCGGATGATGCCCTGTAATAGTGCCACATGCGACTTCTTGTCACGAAATCATTTCTTATCGATTTTAGTCGCGCGTTCTCTACCGTTGATGACGAAACGTGATGTAGACCCCTAGGTGTATTTAAATATCGTGAGAGATTTTGCGTTACGCAATTTAAAAAGTGTAGTATTTGAATAAAAGGGTAGGTTTGATTTGACGAAGGTAGCAGTGGACATATTTTCGGTATGTTTAGATTAGAGACGAAGAGAGCAATTAAACTAAGTTAGATCCATTTAAAGATTCGTTTGAAGTAATAAAGACAGGAAGAAAATCAGCGCATAACTGATAAAATTAGGGTACAGTAAAGTAGTCGACATAATGAGATAATTAAGTTCACACGATGATTAAACTGTAGGAGATTTGATTTATAGCCGTAGCTTAATAGAAATCAATATCCAGTGGTCACATTAGTCTGTGAGTACGCAGTATTGCGATTAAATCAGTGACTTGGCGATCCTGGAGGGATGCGCAGTTATGGTTGAGTAACTAGAGGTTACTGGGCTATGAGTAGCCAGAAGTCACACGTAGAGCTAAATGATTAAGGTTTTGGATTAGTTTGATTGGTTGTGTGTATTGTAAAGGTACCTACCACGATATGTTAAGAAATATGCCAGAAAGCCATGTACCAGTCGAAGTAGATAGTGATCACAGTGGTTATGAGCGAGCCTAAGTTGTATGGAGCACGCGAGTAAGTTTTTCTGTCGGGAGTAGTAAAGTTGATGGTTCTAGTAGCTATGGTTAGCTCTGATGGAAGTCATGGTCTCTGTGACCGTTGTGAGTAGTTGACGTGGTCAACAGGATGGTTCTAGTAGCTAGTACGTGCGCGTTTAGCTCTGATGGAAGTCATAATGAGTGATGCACAATGTGATCCACGGCATTGGCCGGTGGTGGATGCACATGTGAGAGAGCAATTGTGATTGGTGTTCGGCAATGAGTGCCGTGGCGTTAGAGTGGTTTACTTGTGGGGGCTCCTAAGGCTTTATGATGAGAACAATGAACGTTGGTACATGACTGGATGACAATTTCTACTACCCGATTTATTTTTATTTTGGTTTATTGAGTAAAGTGTGAATTGTTCTAACATTGACCGATTGACTGAACCGTGTTACGGGTTCGATTCCCGCACGGAGTGGACGTTTGTGTGACCTGTAGATGGTCACTCATGGTCAAGATGTGAATTGATGGTTTTATGTGTGTGAGTTTGCGTGCTTGGGAGCGCACTCACGATGCGAGAGTGGTTCCATGTGTTTGTCAGGAGTGACCGAGCTATATGATACTGCGAGATGTATTTTGTTTCAGAGTAACACACAGAGATGGACGCCTTGTTGGAACTTCTCGTCAGTGGACATCTTCCAGCTGAGGTGGTGATGATGACTAAACACACGGGGACGTGTGTCTCGCAGGATGGCCGTGCCGGATCCGGCGTTGATTTGTTGACAACAAAACAAGGCACGCCATCTAGTGGCGACTAGAAGAAATAGAGGTGGCGCGCCTAGACAGAGTCAGCCGTTTCCGCTTTGGGTACGAGCTTGGAGAGGGAGAATCCGCCGAGTACAGCGGACACTCTCAGCCAGGCCGTCGCAGAGTCAAGACGTTCTGAAACTGTCCGTTTTGTTGTTTGTACCTACCTAATAACAGTGCACTGTACCGAAATGTATTGAGAAGTAAACGTATTCAGTTCCTAACCGTTTTTATTCATTGCACGATACCCACGTAGGCCCACCTGGTAGATGACCAGAGCTCGAACCATCCTGAACGAGCCGTCATATATCATATTTAATAGTGTGCTTATAATACATTATTATGATTTATTGAACTTCGTGACGAAGTTAACCATTTGCATGAAATACACGTGCATACTTAGGTACATTAAGTATTTCGCCGATTGCATTTTCCGGCCGCCATAGTGTTCGATGTTCGGACGAACTTGAACAGAATTTAAGTAGGTAATATAATGTTTTATATCATCAAAATTGCAAGTATGTTTGGCTAATAAAATAATGCAGCTGATATTTGTATTGTATGATAATTTTTTGCCTCGTAAAAGCTTTGAGAATGGTCATGATTGAAATGTGTTATCACTTTGTAGTTGAGATTTTTTTACGTTTCCTTTACGTTTCTTTTACGTTTTTTTACGTTAAGAATGGCTCCTCTATAATCGGTGCGTTCAGAAACATTTTTCGATACAAATATTTTTATTATTTTATTAATTCCTTTATTTAACAGACAGTCTGTATGTCACTATCACTACATAGTATAGTAGTATGTATAAAACAAAGTCGCTTCCCGCTGTCTGTCCCTATGTATGCTTAGATCTTTAAAACTACGCAACGGATTTTAATGCGTTTTTTTTAATGGATAGAGTGAGTCAAGAGGAAAGTTTGTATGTATAATGCATGCATAATATATTTAATATCACCATTGCACCCGTGCGAAGCTGGGGCGAGTCGCTAATTAGAGTTATTTAGACCAAATTAAAATTAAATAAATACTTTTTCTGTTTTTTTGTTACGTACATAAATAGTAAATACAATTCCATATTTTTCCATAAATAAAATTTAATACATATTTGCTCAACAGTCAATTGTTTAACCACTGCACCAACCGTACTGTCTTTTATATTTATGTCAGAAAAGTATCTAAAACGTTATCCCCCTTAAATGGAGATAGTACCTACATTGAACCTCAAGATTCACAGTCCCAAATATAGAGCAGGGAGGGTTAAAAATAAAATTCTATTTTTTAAAACGGTTTTTTTTTCTTGCTACGGAACTACTTAACCCTTCCGTTTGCCGACCGCATTATTGACCCCAGCGGTTCAAAAAAAGTTTGCATGTTTACGATTTTACGGAGCACCCCTAACACCCAGGAAATAAGGTGCAATTTACCCCCTTCCGACAAAAAGGGAACCGGTTACGATAATATTCTAAACTCCAACATGATTATTTTTTCCTGGTATAAAAAGTAATGTGTTTTAGCAACACGCCTATCCATTCAAAATTCAAGCTTTAAACCTAAAACATAAAGTCGAGTTTTAATTGGTGGGACGGCAAATTAGAATCTATTACACCATTGGATAGGGGGCTTTTTGCAAATATTTAAAGGGCCATTTTTGTTTGTGTGCGTTTAATAAAAATATACGCGAATGTTGCCAATTAACGTGACGATGTGTTCGCTGGTTCGCGGAAGTTCAGTTTTTTTTTTTTTTTTTTTATGGTAGGTAAAATCATCCAATGACAAATCCCGCCCTTGGGCGGAGCGGGAAGTAGTGTCAGACTCTTACTGACTAAAAACCTACCCCGTTCCTACGTAGCCTATCGTGCCGGGGTCGAGCATTCCTTTCGGAACTAACCCATGACCCCAGTAGGCTTCGACCCTGCCTGCCTGCAGTTAGCAGGCTGGGCCTCTTCGGTGTGCTGACAGCTCCTTGAGGCGCGCGGGAACAGAACGCGCCGTCGACGACTTGGGCTCGGTCCGGTCGGTTACCGGACGATCGGACAGCGTGCTACCCATTGCACGCCGTCCGCAAGCCCGCGCCTACGGTGGCCGGAAATCGGGATCGGAATCCCGGTGGCGGCTGGGGCGAGCGCCCCGTTGCCTCTGCCTGATGCGGTCGGCCTCCTCCTTTGCTAGCATTACTGCTTCGCAGAAGGAGGCGACCGCCTGCCATCCCTCCTCACTACGGACCATGGCCTGAACCAAGGCCCGGCGAGAGAGATCGCTGCCGCCGATCGCCCCCACGAGGACACGGCGATGCTCCGCCCAGGCGGGGCACACCTCTACAGTGTGCTCCACCGTGTCCTCCGGATGCGGAAGTTCAGATAGCGTTATCACAACGAGGATTAACTGGCAACTCGAAAATAAAAGGTTTCCGAAAATGAAACATTTGATAGTGTCACAGCCGTTTTTTAAAATCACTTTTGAAAAATAAGAGCCGTTTAGTTAAAGTGTCGTAAAATGATCAGCTGTCATTATTGCGTTTTCCTAATTTTGGTTGATCAATTGAAACATTTTAAAAGAGCCATTTAGTTATTAAACTTATTGGTGACATATTCATGTATTAGGAATAAGAATAATCAGATAAAAATATTCTTATTATTAAAACTGATTAGCAATCAGCCTTTTTTTAAAGTGGGAAAATCATCCAGTGACAACTCCCGCCCTCTTGCGAAGCGGGAGGGTGTGTAGACTTACTGACTAAAAACCCACTCTGTTCCTTCTTTGCCTTCGATCCAGGGCACAACATGTGGCCTCAGCAGGCTTCGACTCTGCTGGGCCCCTACGCTTTGCTGACATCTCTTGAGGTGCGCGTGGAAAAATAAAAACGTGCCGTCGACGACTTGGGCTCGGTCCGGTCAGTTACCGGACGGTCGAAGGGCGAGCTACCCATTGCACGTCATCCGCACACCCACACCTACGGTAGCCGGAAATCGGGATCGGGATCCCGGCGGTGGCTGGGACGTGAGCACCGTTGTCTCACGCGTGCGGCCTCCTCCTTTGCTAGCATTATTGCTTCGCAGAAGGAGCCGACCACTCCTCCTTGCTTCGGACTCTGGCCTGTACCAAGGCCCCGGCGCGAGAGGTCGTTGGCGCCGATCGCCCCCACGAAGACACGGCGGTGCTCTGCCCGAGCGGGGCAAACTTCTACCGTGTGCTCCTGTGCTTCACCTTGTCCTCCAGGCTGTAAAGCTAGCTTCTGCCAGCAGCTTCGCTCGCATGAAAGTAATTTTCTCCATTCAAACTTTACATCTCTGTTTCATCCAATAAGGGCGTGAATTTTGGAAAAATCCTGTCTTAGAATTCGCCTATATGTTATAAATGGAAACCTTGTGCAAAATTTCTCCCAGTGGACTAAGAGTGAGAAATTTTGCACACTAGGAATGACTCCTGTATCTTGGGTGCGTTTACAAAAATGTAAACTCACATACACAGGACAACCATACCTGGAACCACCTATTTGTAGGCCATACAAATATTTGTTCCGCGCAGCAACCAATCACTCAACCTCTCGCCGACGGTGCGCCAACCGTGCCGTCAAATGGTTATCGTTACGTGAAGCAATTGCCTACCGAACCTCAGTGGCATAATTATTGCTGGACGGTGAGCAATAGTTAGCTCACAGTCTTATAAAGACCAAGCCCGTTACGGCCGATGCCAGTCAGCACTGCCACTGACTCGGCAGTGTGTTGATATATATACCTACTCAGTTTCTCCTTTTAGTCGATAAATAATGTTTTATCTCACGAAGGCCATATCAAAAAACATTTAATCACAAAAATAACCCCAACATCTCACAAAACGAACAATTCTAGTCACAACTAAGTTACACTTACCCAACTGCAAAATTATTACTTATGCAGACGACTCAGCTCTAATAATTCACGGTAGTGATTGGAGTGAGGTCCAAATAAACTCAGAACTGGCCTTGAATACTGTCATGAAATGGTTAACCAAAAATCTTTTAACCTTAAATATTAGCAAGACGAAATTCATTGCTTTTTCTACCAATAGGTCTAGTCAGCCTGCAACTCCTGTTGTAATTCGTGCTCACACATGCGCTACCTCTACACCAAACGCAACTTGTGACTGTCCTAAACTTGACAGTACTCAGACTATCAAATATCTCGGGATCTTAGTGGATAGCCACCTTAAATGGAAACAACAATCTGATGCCACAGTTATGAGACTTAGAAAGCTTATTTATGTGTTTAAAAAACTTAGATCCGTTCTTGATTTTGACAGCTTAATTACCATATATTTCTCTCTAGCTCAGTCGGTGTTAGGTTATTGCCTTGTTGTTTGGGGAGGAGCTCATAAAACGACTATGCTACGAGTTGAACGCGGACAGCGTGCTATACTTAAGGTTCTGGCGAAAAAACCAATACGATATCCAACAACGGCACTGTATTCTCTATGTCAGGTTCTCACTGTAAGACAGTTATTCATACTGCAGGCCATACTCCGTAAACATTGCCAGCTTACGTATGATCCGAGTATCTGCAGTAGAAAACGCCGATCTGATAGGATATGTGGTATAGCAGTTCGCAGAACTGATGCAGCTCGCCGTCAGTTTAAACACATTAGTTCCAAATTGTACAACAGAATAAATAAGCAAATAAATATATACTCGCTAACTAGAAATAAACTCAAAATTAAATTAAATATCTGGCTAAAACAATTAAATTATGACAAAACAGAAGAACTTGTGGAAGTATAATTCACACAATCCTTCACTCACACACCTCCCCACACACACACACACACATACATATTACATACACAATTACACTAGTACACATGCATGCAACCACTCTTCCATCCACACAAATAAATTTTACTTTACTTACCGTAGTTACTACTTTTAAATGTGATGCATTAATTAATAATAATTCATGTCAGCATTTCTGGTTATTAAGCAACTGGAACAATTTACTTCCTTACCTGGAGAGGGGCGTTGATAACCGCGACACAGTTTTATACTACTGCTGTTATCATCGTTTCAATTTGATTATATCTGTATGTGTTTCTTGTTCCATATAAATAAATTTATTATTTATTATTATTATTAACTTTCTACTACGAGGCACAAGTTCGCAGGAAACGCTTTTCACTCGTTCACTGATAAAACGGTTCGCGGAATAAAACGGTCGCAAAATAAAACGGTCGCGAAATAAAACGGTTTGTTGACGGGCCAAAAAATTGAATATTGCACCCTTACTTAAGAGGACTACACGACCTTAGGCGCGGTAGCTCTCGGACTGCATACAAAAGATTAGAGATGCAAAAAGACGTCGTGCTTGCAAATTATGAAACATTTTAGCGATTTACTAAAAATCGAAAGATTTGATTATAAAATTAAAACACTTACTGTAAATATAATGTAATAACTGTAAAACATTTTTGTCTGTCAAGACCCTTTAACTCGGGAACACGTGGAGGCATCGAGTTCAAATTAAAACCATATACTCAGTGGAACGGAAAGGACAAGTGAAAAAACAAGAATAGGTATTTGTTAGAAAAAGTTTAACACGCACTCCCCTCTGCTTAAGTTGTGAAAAAATCAAACTTCTAAGTTTGTTACTAAGTTTATGAAAAAGGTATATTTCTCATATGTGAATCAAAATTCATAGGCTACTTTTCGTTGACCCAGTATTAGGAAATTTGTCAAAAAGCAAGGTCTTATAGCACAAGTATAATACATCTGAAAACGGTAAATTTGTTGTTACATCACAAAAAAACTCTTTTTCGGTTTGGAAAATCTTCGAGACTAAGGGAATTGATTTATTGCGTTTTGAATACTAATTATATTATGTTTTGAATACTATCTATTTAGCAAAAAATATATTTTAATCTTCGGGATAAATTCTTGACTTTGTTTACTGCAGTGGGTCATACACTTTTGCGCATTACATAACCCTCCTTTGGCTTTGCCGTAGTTGGGTAAAAACTTACGATCAGCCCTTGTAGTCCTCTTAAAGGTTACGTAAAATATTGTGCCATTGGAGACGCGCGTGCGAGCGATGTCTGTGGTAACGTGGTGGTCAATGGACTGATATTTATGACAATCAGAAATGTAGTTGACAGATTCGGAAATTATGATTTGCTTATGAAAGTATGAATCGTCTGTCTTTATTTTACGCGAGAAATTATCAAATAACTTCTCCAGCTCTCACTGGAGCGGGACGGCGTGTCAGGCTTTTATTAACTAAAACAAACAGTGGTCCTTCAGTTACCCTTTTTGGAGAACTACTTCGAATCCTGGCAGGCGTCGGCCTTAACTATCCCCGTCAATTTTGCTGACATCTCTTTGAAGCACGCATGGAAGACAATACGCCTTCGACCCGGACTTGTTTCATACTTGACGGCAGGATGGCGAGCTCCTCATGGGTCGCCATATGCAAGCCCGCGCTTACAGTAGCCGGATATCTAGTATCTTTAACGGGCTTCGGGGCATGAGGTTTGTCTACGCCTCACGTTTTAGCCGTTCCCTTTATTGCTTGCATTACTGCTTCGCAGAAAAGGTGGCCACTTTTCAAACGTGAAGTGTCTACCTAGCCTTTTCTAGGGTTCGGTTTCTGGTATACGTGTCCATGATGTAGTTGATTACCAGTATTTCAGATAGAGATTGCCTGTCTGACCTCCATAACCCAGCACGTTTACGTGGTCCTCCTGGATTAACAGCAGTCAGGTTTCGAAAACCAAATTTTTGAAGTTGAGCATAAACCAGTCTTATAATATTCCCATTGCTGGCACTCAGGCCTCCTCTCTAGGAGGGAATGTGCCGTAAACTAGCATGCGGACCCAGTGCAGGTTAAGGGAGTTATGCTTGAACTTGTTTTTTTTTGTTTTTAGGTGGGAAATCATTCAATGATTACACCCTCTCTTTGGCGGAGCGGAAGATTGTGTCAGACTTTTACTGACTTCTTTTTTACCTTTGTACTAGGGTCCCGGGGTTCTCTTTCGAACAACCCATTGCTTCATGGTTAAAGTTATGGTTGTCATAAAATTCGCGACAGATTTTGACAAAAAATAATCAACAATGGCGTTTTTCTAAGCGCCAACCGTGACGATTTTTGACAAACAGACCAAAGGGTCAATTCGTGATTTACGGTATTTATATCGTGAAGAACCTTAACGCAAAAAAATACTCCAATAAAAAAACGAGTAAGCTCAAAAACTTGACCACCCGAGGCGAAACTCTTGAATGTGTTTTTTTAGATAATGAAGAGTTTCCCAAATCACTCAAAGGCGACAGACATCTTTATACTTTAACACATTACTAACAAGAATACAATCAACTAATTTGCGGTCATCACAACACAAATCATGTTTATAAATAAACTATTAATTTATTAGTTTTTTTTATTATTTTGAGATGAGTGACCGATCAAAAGGATAGGAACAATCATCTAGGCAAGCGTGTTCCATTGACGACTGACTTCATCGCTTAATATCAAGTGTTCAAACGCAACCCTATCATATAGTGTAAAGAAAATCTAGTCAAGAGTGTATAGGGCACTTCTTGACAAATGTATTTCATTGACGACCACATCATTGCTTACCATCAGGTTGAATAGTGGTCAATCGCGTACGATTTTGTACAAATTGCACCAGTTTTCTGACGGCACGGAAAGCGCAGTTACGAAACTGGCTGATTTGTTTGGTGTCTTGAATTTGGTTCCCGCACGGAACAAACATTTGCAAGTATACACATAGGGGCCATTCAAGTATTACGTACGCACTACACGGTCTTTGCTTTGCTGATTTTTGATGACATGGGGGATGGGGAGTTTGGATGGTGATTTCTTCAACAATATATTTTGTTAGTTTTCAAAGAGAACGAGATCAATGTGGAACATTGATCTCACTACTCGATACTCGAGAAAATTACACGAAAGCAACAAACATCCAATCTCGTTTTTCTGGCGAGAGGGAGGGGGGGGTCAATATTTGCAAAAAAATCTGCTTACGTAATACTTGAACGGCCCCATACTCGTAGTACATGTTGTATGCATGTGAATGTAAGTTCATTAATGTAAGCAAGCATTCATTCATTTTTTCTTCATGGGTATGTAAGCATATTTCCAGATTTTTTTCATTAACTTTGAAAAAAAAATCGTTGGAAGAGAACTCTTAGAACTTCACTGCTTGACAGAGCAGTATTCAATCGTCTTTTTTTTTCACAAATTCAAACGCAAAAAGTCACCTTTCTATAAAATACCTATCATATGACAACCCTATTGACGTATTACATATATGTTAGTAAGCACTCTCAAGAGAAAACTCAAAGACAAATTCTAGTTACGTCCCACTCATTCAGTCCTGTAGGACGCCGAATCGAATTAGTATCAAATGGGGTGAACATAACACAATTACACCGGGTAAATAAACGAGATTGCTCCATGTTACTTTTCTTTACGAAAATTCTTGTACTCCACACATAAAAGGTGTTTGTGCTTTAATCTTGAACGAATGAATGAATGGATCTTGATACGGCTTCGTTCTTTGGAACGTGGTTTGAGTCTGTGGGCGGTGTGTTTCGTTCTGTTCAATAGTTCATTCAAAGCTTCTCATCCATCATTTTGTGAGTGAGAAGATTTGGACTTTCTACATAATATTCGACTAAACTTTTTCAGAGAGGCGGTGTCTAATTTCAGTTTCAGTTTTCAGTGGCAAAGCAAGTTTTGAAAGCTAATTTTGAAGTATTTCTTAGTCTCTATTTCTGTCTGGTTTAATACGGCTGCTTTCCTCTAGGAACACATTCATCGTTCGTACTGCTAAGAGAGTGAGATTGAGTGAAAATGAGTGGAATGAGTGAATGAGTGGTGGTGAGTGGTGATGAGTGAGTGGTCTATGTTTCGTGATAGCTACAGGCTGGGGGCCTTTGAGTCAAAATTGAATAGGTTGCTTATAGGCAAGCGTGCTTCTTGGTTGGAAAGAGGTGGTGAGACGACCTGGATTTCTTCTGCAATGGCAGATTCGAGGTGGTAAAAAAAAGATACCTGGAATGATAGGGTAAGCAAACGCTTACCAGCCCAACCGTGGAACATAAAAATAATAAAAAAAAGATTGTGTGCTTTATTAAACAGCAAAATGTTATAACGTCATTTTTGGACAAGTATGTCGCTTTGTTAGTTATATTAGACTAGCTTCTACCAGCGGCATCGCTCGCGTAAAGTAGGTTTCTCCATACAACCTCTAAAACCCCGATTCATCCCCTTAGGGGTTTTTTATGGTAGGTAAAATCATCCAATGCCAAATCCCGCCCTTGGGCGGAGCGGGAAATAGTGTCAGACTCTTACTGACTAAAAACCTACCCTGTTCCTTCCCTGCCTTGAATCCAGGGCCCCCTAGTATGCATTTTCATACCTCCCCAGAGCCCCAGACTAGGCCTCGACCCTACTGGGCCCCTACGGTTTGCTGACAACTCCTTGAGGCGCACGGGAACAGTGCGCGCCGTAAACGGCTTGGGCTCGGTCTGGTCTGTTATCGGACAAACGGGCAGCTACCCATTGCCCGCCGTCCGCATCCCCTTGGGGGGATTCTTAGTCCACATTCTTAGTCTCAATGGTTTCGGCTGTATGTCAGTCAGTCAATTTCCTTTTATATTATAGATAACTATATGTAGAGCCCAGGTAATATTTTGGAAATATTTATTTTTTCAAAACAAACATTACTTAAGCAATATCCAGAAGTAGATGTCCACATAAACACAATCATACAAAAAAAAAAAAAATGTTAATCATTACTTTTGTTTTAGGGTCATTACCATAGACTTCGACCATTGTCAATATTTCACAATGCCGTGCAGGTATCATCAAATTCGTCAATGAACCGTCACCTTGACATATGTCAACTACTTACCTAATTCTTGTAACTGTGGGTCTGTGGGACAAGTCACGTTTGATACTGTTCGGTTCATTGCGGGATTTCTTCGAGTGAATTTTATTATTATTCTCTTTATTTCACTTACAAACTTATCTACCTATTACATTTTTAAATATTTCTAAAAAAAAAAGCTACCGGCGGTCAGGGCTCCAGAGAAAGAAACCTCCTGACTATACGAGCCGTGTCCAGAAGAACCGCTATCTGAATCAAGCCCTTGATCCAGCTGCCTAACGAGCGTTCTATGGTGTTGGTCGATGCTCTTGGCTATTATTATTATAAGTAAATGACTGTTTTATTTATTAGCAAATTGATTCCTAGTTCATATGTTACCGGCAATCTGTATAATTCAGGTAATCTATACAATACCGAATGCGCAGCCGGTAATGTATGTAAAAGACGAGAACAGGGAAGGAGGTGATGTCATTTTAGGGCACCCCGACACGGATAGGTTAGGTTAGGGTTATTTTTTTAAAATCCATCTGAAAATAAAAGCTTTACTTTAAACCGTATTCTATACATTGCCTAGGTATTGTATAGAATACCGGATTATTATACGAGTACATAGATTGCCGTTGTGTCTGCGCAACTGGAAAATATGTGGAATCATTGAAATAGGCGCGATCTCGGTAAAATGGAGCTTAGAATTTTATTGTAGTCTTTATTACCTCAGCGAAGCTTTCCGAGAAGTTTGTCTGGCTAGATTTGGTGCCAACTACCACAAAATAAAAAATAAATTACACAAAGTAATACATACGTCTGGCTGGGTTTGAATCCGCGAGTGGCCATATGGTAACGGCCCCAACTTACGAGTTGTAGGATCTAAGACATTAGAATGTGGTGTGGACATTCATATTCTAATGGTAAACAAAATAGCTATTCATACGAACACATGACTTAAAAAAGAATACTGTTCTTTAAATTGCCGCTTTTTGACAGAAGGCGGACGGAAAGCGTAATGGTCTAGTCGTTGTCTGTGACTTCATCTGGCTGTATTTTATTTTCTGAAGTAAATGCTTCAAGGTAACTGCAAAATTTAAATTTTCTTCATATTTTTTGTATTTTATAAGTTAGGCTAAGAACCCACGAAGCGGTACCCGCGGCCGCCGCATTGCAGGCCCGCTGCTTCTGTAGAATGCAGATAATGTAAAAAATTAAAGCACATTTCACGACACGTTTTACGCCCGCGGTGTGCGCGGTTGTTCGCGGCTCCCGCTGCACCGGCGGGCCGCCAGGTTTGCTGGCGAAAATTGCAACAGCGACAACTGCGTAACCGCAAAAACTGCGGTCTCGTGAGTTTAGGAATAAAGCAGCGATTTCCTCTACCGCGGTGGGAGCGGTTGAAAACCGCATCGTGATTTTTTAGGTAATGTCAGCTACTACTTATTCTGTGCCATAGTGTCAGGTTCTATGTTTATATCGACTCCTATGTTCTATTCCCCGACATGGTCTACTCGTGTGCCAGAAGAGAAGAAGTAACAAACATACACACACACCCCTACATACACACTCACAAACTTTAACAATATTAGTGTGATAATGACCTATGAATCTGAGAGCAGTGGTGGCCGAGTGGTAACGGCCCCGACTTACGAGTTCCTACAACTCGTAAGTTGGGGCCGTTACCACATGGCCACTCGCGGATTCAAACCCAGCCAGACGTATTACTTTGTGTAATTTATTTCATCACCACTGCTTTCAAAAACGGTGAAGGAAAACATTGTGAGGAAAGCGGCATGTCCAAGAACCAAAAATTCGAAGACGTGACATCTACCAATCCGCACTGGGCCCGCGTGGAGGATTATGGCCCATTCCCTCTCCTAGAGAGGAGGCCTGAGTTCCAGCAGTGGGAATATTAAACAAAGCTGAATATGTAATGTTTAATGTCCTATGAGGACGGCAATGAAACTAAAAATGAACTATGAGAAAATGTTAGTGCAACAGTGATTAGATTTGGTTTAAATTATAGTGTCGATGGGAAGGACCCGTAGGGTTTTACAAGGTTTTCTTACTCTATTATATACGAATAGGGTTTCGCAATAGTAGTGACAATTTGTACCTACTTAAGTAGAGCCTACTGTAAGGGGAGGTAGAGTAATTGTGTACGTGCCTTTGTCAGCGTTTTCAGGGTATTATGTTATGATAATTGGGTATAAGAACACACTTTACCTTGTTACCTTACCTAGCTTGTCACCTTGGTCTAGTGGTCGCTAGCGCAGCTGTTGAGGATGCGGTCCTGGGTTTGTTTCCCGGGTCGTAAAAAAACTGCTTTTGGGTGTTTTCTATTAAGAATTATACTGTAGCGTGTAATTTTTCAGAGAATCATATCATGTTGTTCTGAAAGCACGTAAACGCTCTCCCTGGCCTTGTTGGATTACCGTTTCATCGACCCAAGAGAGTAAAGGAACAGCGTTTGCGCACTTAATTATGTACTGTAATAATATTTCCTAATTACCAGAACAATCTAAATTGGGATTAGACACTATTATTGAAATTAGATTGGGAAGATTTTTTTTGAACAGCGTCATCATCATTTCAACTGGAAGGCCTCTACTGTTGGATATAGGCTTCTCCCAAATGGTCCATCTTGGGGAGACATAACGTTGAGTCCTCGGGTTTTGTTTTAAGTATGTAAAATCATCCAATGACATCCCCCTACCTTGGGCGGAGCGAGAGATAGTGTCAGACTCTTACTGACTAAAAACGTACCCCGTTCCTTCTTTGCCTTGGTTCCAGGGCCCTGGTATGCACTTTCATACCTCTCCAGAGCCCCAGTTTCGTCCCCATTGACAAATGTTCTGTGAGCAATGTGCCCTGCCCACTGCCAATTGAGATTAGCGATTCTTCGTGCTTTGTTGGTAACTTTGGTTCTTCTGCAGACATCTTCATTCCTGATTTGATCACGCAAGGAAAACACCTTATCATCATACGAATTTTCTAAGTTTCTTAATGCCTACTGCCATTTAATGAAGGTTAGTTGAAGTAATTAATGTCTTAAGTATCTACATAAGACGCCAATTCCTTCATTAGGCTCTGGCTATGTATTTATTATATACATAATTATATGATAAATATAGAGCCAGACTCTATAGTATATAATTAGTAGGCTTTCTCATATACTTATGAGAACTGGTAACTCGTGTTAAGTTAATTAGGTAAATAAACTACAGGAAAAGTACACTATCACAACTATATTACCATAGGTACTTATTTTGGTGGCACCGTTGGCGCAGTGGATGAGCGATTGGCCACTGGCCTGCGTATTGGGAGTTCGATTTCTGCATTGAACAAATATTTTCATGACCTACAGATAGTTGTCCTGGGTCTGGGTATCTTGTGTAGGTATATGAGATAACATATTTGTGAACACACCTAAAATATCATCTTAAAAAAATATTATTATCATTAATGATTTGCTCAAGAAAAATTCACCATCATCGTTTCAGCCGAAAGACGTTCACTACTGGACGTAGGCCTCCCCCAAGTGTCGCCATAACGAACGGTCCTGTGCGTCTCGCATCCATCGGATTGCCGCGACCCTCACCAGGCCATCGGTCCACCTTGTGGGAGGCCTTCCTACGCTTTGTTTTTTGGTACATGGTCGCCACTCCAGAACCTTTCAGCCCCAATGGCTATCTGTTCATCAAGCAATGTGCCCTACCCACTGCCATTTAAGTTTAGCAATTATTCGAGTTAAGTCGGAAACCTTGGTACTCCTGCGGATATCTTCATTCCTGATGCGATCACCATATGCGAGGCCCTCCAACGCGGTTTCTTCTGGTATGCTGTCACCACTTCAGAACCTGTCAGCCCCAAAAACCCTGCCCTTCCCACTGCTATTTAAGTTTGATGATTTATTGGGTTATGTCTTTAATCTATATCTTTAATAACAATCTTTTGAATACTGTAATTGGAGACACAATAGAAAGATAATAGGTGTGCGAACGCCGGCGTTTGCTTGGAGCTTGAGGAACTACTGCGATCACGCAAGAAAACTCCGAGTATAGCTCTTTAAAAAAATAAATCTAGGTATGTACCATGAAGGAGATGGCGGGACGAACTGG
Organism: Leucania comma; assembly: GCA_958295575.1. Taxonomy (NCBI): domain Eukaryota; kingdom Metazoa; phylum Arthropoda; class Insecta; order Lepidoptera; family Noctuidae; genus Leucania; species Leucania comma. The sequence goes on along the minus strand of OY282478.1, from coordinate 20,444,405 downwards.
ATGTCTTCCTTAAGAATTGGAACGAGAGAGCAAGTAACCGTGATACTTGGAAAGAATGGAGGGAGGCCTTTGCCCAGCAGTGGGACTGTACAGGCTAAATATAATAATAATTATGTACCTCTTGTAAGTAAAACTATGCGTTTTACGATATAGGAACCTAACCACATACTTGAACTTATAGACAAATCATAATAACGGACCCATCGGCGAGCTAGATACCAATAATAAACTTGACGGGTTTCTAGCAAAAAGCAATACACCATTAGACAGAATCGAATACTTACACTACACATGTTTTATACATTTCCCCCTTTAGTTTACACATTATTAAAATACCGAACACTTTACTTGATCGTATAGACTCAAGTTAAACATACTCCAAACAAAAAATAACCCTTTCTCTTTAAAGTTAAAGTTGCATTTTCTCTGTTGCAACGCCAAGACTTTCCTTGCAATGGAAAGTAAGCTTTATGTGATAAGAAATAGGAGTTGTTTTATTCTTTACATATACAGGATGTACTATAATCACGTGCAGTAACATGAAGCGCACACTGTATAATTGATTTTCTTTTGATAAAAAATCGAAGTGAACTCGCATACCATTCATATTTAACGTTTATAATTTGATTATTTCGCACCTGACGATATGGAATTATGTAGTTTCATGCTAAAAGGTGTAAGCGGTGTTGCAAGCTGCAAAACATGGATGAATATTGTTATATCTACTGCTGTTTTTGGGTTCCGTACTCGAAGAGAAACCAACGGAACCAACTTCACTCGAAGTTTAGAATATCAATATCAATTTTGGCTATTATTTTTGCTACAGTAATATGGAGTCTCCTCCTCCTTGCGTCCTTTATCCTCAATGCTGAGGGTCGTGACCTCGACGAATAACTTTCTTGTGGTCTATGTTTCGCCATGTTGTCCTATTTTCAGCCATATGTATGCGTCGCAGACTGTAGACTCCTGTGTAGCTCGTCTCGTATAAACTTCTTTAAGTAAACGTCAGCTGGGCAAGTTCAATGACCTATAGGTGGTTTTGGTTCAGGCCATGGTCCGTAGTGAGGAGGGATGGCAGGCGGTCGCCTCCTTCTGCGAAGCAGTAATGCTAGCAAAGGAGGAGGCCGACCGCATCAGGCAGAGGCAACGGGGCGCTCGCCCCAGCCGCCGCCGGGATTCCGATCCCGATTTCCGGCCACCGTAGGCGCGGGCTTGCGGACGGCGTGCAATGGGTAGCACGCTGTCCGATCGTCCGGTAACCGACCGGACCGAGCCCAAGTCGTCGACGGCGCGTTCTGTTCCCGCGCGCCTCAAGGAGCTGTCAGCACACCGAAGAGGCCCAGCCTGCTAACTGCAGGCAGGCAGGGTCGAAGCCTACTGGGGTCATGGGTTAGTCCCGAAAGGAATGCTCGGCCCCGGCACGATAGGCTACGAAGGAACGGGGTAGGTTTTTAGTCAGTAAGAGTCTGACACTACTTCCCGCTCCGCCCAAGGGCGGGATTTGTCATTGGATGATTTTACCTACCAAAAAAAAAAAAAAAAAAAAAAAAAAAAAAAAAAAAAAAAAAAAAAAAAAAACCTATAGGTGGTTAGTATGCAACGACCGACAACTACCTACAAGGTCGTTGACTCGTTTACTTAAAGAAATAAATTTCGTACATGCGTATTATTATTATTTCCTTTATTCATTATATAAACTTATTAATTACATTTTTAAATATTTTTTAAAAAACTTACAAAACATAAAAAAAAAACATTTAAAAATATAAAAAATAGTGTCCCACCGGTATCGGGAACAGAGTCCAAGCTACCGGCGGTCAGGGCTCCAGAGAAAGGAACCTCCTAACAATACGAGCCGTGTCCAGGAGTACCGCTTTCTGAATCAAGCCCTTGATCCAGCCGCCTAACGAGAGCCTCCTAAGGTGTTGGTCGAGGCTCTTGGCTATTAAGCCATTACCCGACACGACTATCGGTACAATGATCGCCGAATCCACTTCCCACATGTCGACAACCTCGCAAGCCAAGTCAATATACTTGATTTGTTTATCTTTCTCGGCTTTCACGAGGTTCTCGTCATGCGGAACGGATATGTCAACAATCATTGCACGCCTCTCGTTTCGGTCCACCACCACTATATCAGGCTTATTGGCTACAATAGTCCTGTCAGTGATGATGGACCGATCCCAGTACAAAGTGATATGACCATTATCAAGAACTGGGTCGGGCTCATACCTGTAGTACGGCACTTCCGATCCCACAAGAGAGTATTTCAAAGCAAGTTGCTGATGGATAATCTTGGCTACAAGGTTGTGCCTATGCAAATACTCGCCGTTAGCCAGACGAGAACAACCGGAGATAATGTGACGAATTGATTCTCCCGGACGGTGACATGCCTGACAGATGTCAACCGTGCCGTCCTTCACAATAAATCTCCGGTAGTTATTCGTCATGATAACTTCGTCCATAATTGCACAGATAAAACCTTCGGTTTCCCCAAAGAGGTCACCGAAACGCAGCCAAGCTACGGACGCCAATTGGTCTACATCGGGCCCGTGAAGGGCCCGGAAAAAGCGTCCGTGAAGTTCCTTGCTCTGCCATACTTCCCTGCGATCGTTAGTGTCAAGCACTACCGGTTTGCGCCAGTTCTCATTAGCCAAGGAGAGCGGGGTGAGTCCCTTGTCCACTGCCACTACATCTCGATGCATACCCACGTCGGCAGCTAGGAAATATTCCCTGAGACTGCATACCTCGCGGTTGTGTAGGGTCTTAGCATTTAAAAAACCTCGACCGCCACACTTCCGCGGGATATACAGTCTCATCACCGACGATCGTGGGTGATGCATTCGGTATGCAGTCAGCAGTGTTCGAACCCGCCTATCCAGGGCGTCAAGTTCCGTTTGAGTCCATCTGAGTACGCCGAAAGAGTACATCAATACCGGCATGACCCAACCATTGAAGGCGCGCACCTTGTTTCCGCCTGAAAGAAGGCTATTGAAAACCTTCTTCAGGCGTCCAAAGAAACGCTCCTTCAACGATTGCTTCATGTCAGTGATATTGATGCCTAGGGCTTCCGACATACCCAAATACTTATAGGTTTCGGTTGGAGAGAGAGATCTCAGGTTTATGGAATCCGTGAGTTGAATGCCCACAGATTCCACAACCTCCCCTCGCTTTACATGCATGACCGCACATTTGTCCACACCAAACTCCATCCTGATGGCACTACTGAAGGTTTCAGTTACCTTCAGTAGCTCCATCAGTTGCAGGTTGTTGGGGGCAAAAAGCTTCAAGTCATCCATGTAAAGAAGGTGAGATATAACCTGACCACCTCTCTTCAACCGATAGCCTAGACCTGAATTCTCCAGCAGTGTGCTTAGAGGATTCAAGGCTAGGCAAAACCAAAGCGGACTCAAACTATCACCCTGGAATATACCTCGCTCGATCCTTACAGGTTCGCTATTCCTCTGGCTATGTCGACATCCTGGATAGCGAAGGACCGTACTCCATTTCGTCATACACGACATCAGGAAGGTGCGTAGTGTTGTATCAATTTTATACAACTCTAGCACCCTCATGAGCCATGTATGAGGAACAGAGTCATAGGCCTTCTTATAATCTATCCAACATGTCGACAGATCCTTTCGGGAACGTCGAACCTGTTGGCTAATGGTCATATCAACGAGGAGTAGCTCCTTAGTACCGCGGGACCCATTCCTACATCCATTCTGAGAAGGTGACATTATCAAATTTTTGTCAATATGGGTGTTAATTTTGCTTCTCAGTATGGATGTAAGAACTTTATAGACCGTCGGCAAACACGTGATCGGTCTATAATTTTTAGGTTCCGCAGTACTGCCTGATTTATGGAGCAGGTGGGTTATTCCTGTCGTAAAAAACTCGGGTAGCGACCCTGACTCTAGGGCAGACTGGAATTGAGATGCCAAACGAGCGTGCGATCTTGTGAACCACTTTATCCAGAAATTGTGCAGTCCATCCGGCCCTGGAGATTTCCAGTTAGGCAACGGACGGACTGCACGAGCTACATCTTGGGGGCTGATGTAAATTGCCCCCATCTGTGGTATTGGATCGCACGCGCGCTCCACCTCCCGAATCCAATCACCCTCGGAGTGACTGACAGGCACCGACCAGATGCTGCGCCAGAATGAACTCATGGCTTCATCATCTGGAAGGCGTGCGTCAGTCACACCTTGGTCCGGTCGCTCCCAAGCCCTATATACCCACCTTTCGTTGCTCCGGAATGTGCGATTCTGGGTGTATCGCTCCACCCGCCGCTTATACCTGCGGATACGGTTTGCCCATGCATACACCTTTTGCTTCAGGAAGTCGATGCGCTCTGTGACACGGGACATGTAGTCTCGGGGACTGATGTCTGTCCCCGAAAATGCCCGTCTCACAAAGCGCATCACTCTAGGGCGAGTGTTGCCCTCCCTGAAGCAAATTAGTTTGCCAATGAGTACTCTGGCCCCACCAATACGACGCTCGATCCTGCACTGCCAGGCCGGTACAGCTGATTTCGGTCGTGTAGCTACGTCACTGTTTGGGAATTTGACGTGAGCTACACGACATGCCGCTACGGCCGCGCAGTACATTATCGAGTGTGTATCCGTGAGATCTTCGCAGTCATCAAAATAGCGAGACAACTGCGAATCCAGAGCAGCCACCAGCGCCCTATTCTTGTTATGCATGGGCAAACGAGGTAAACGTGGCCTAAGTTTGGGTAATATGTTGCGATATTCTCGAATCGCACACTCCAAAGCACTCCTCAGTTCATCATTGCACTGGGTACTTACGTTAGTAACCGTGTCAGTACCCTCCTCGTCAGCATGGTGGAATATATAGCTGAACTGTGGTGCCACAAGTGGTACCACAGGCTGCGACGGTGGGGCAATGGCACGGTTACTCGTTTCCGTTCGGAGGCGATCAAGTACAGTATCATCCAACATGTGATTACGCAGGATGACCCGCACCTGATCCGACAGTCGTTGGGATGAAACGTTGACAGCTGGCTCAAGCACCTGAAACAAAGAGAGCATCCGAGCACGGTACGCGGTCAGGTTGTTTCCTCCCTCTGTAGCCCCATAGTATGCGCGCATGACGTTTTCATTGATGGTTTGCGTCCATCGCATGCGCTGCACACTTCCGCCGGGAGCTGGGACCCTATCAGAGACCGGTGGGCCTCGAGGTCCTAAGCCGCTCGGCGGCCGGCGTCCTCTTCGTCGACGCGCAGGTGGTGGTGTCGTCGGCGGAGAGAAGAACTCGTCGCTGGAGCTCGACGCAACTGCCGCGGCCGGTGTCTCAGCACACACAGTGGGGCTGGTTTCCGGTGGCGGCGAGGCGGAGCTGAGCGACGAGGCCGGAGGTGATGGGCGTGCACGGCGTGCAGCTGCTCTAGTTATCATCGTATTTTCATCTTTTCATCATTTATTTAGGTTCTTTCATAGGTGACATATGTCACCTATGAAAGAACCTAAATTTATTATTATTATTATTATTATTATTGTACACTTTATTACGAGTTTAAGAAAAAAAGTACTTTATTTTTTGTTTTATCTTTACAAATCGAAAGTGGTCGACCCTCCATGGCATTTAAACGATCAAAATTTAACGTTGTATACTCGTAGTCCGCGACAAATAATTTGAACCCGTTGCTATGGTTACACGCAGACCCCCACCTCTATTGAGACCCGAAAATCGGTTACTTCAAGGTCGACCGCCATCATGGTTCAACTTGTGTGCTGAGGATTATGCTCCGATGTCGGCCCATCTGACTGTCAACAGTCTTGCGAAGTGGAGTGCAGTTCTATTGCAGTTTTAATATATATATTAAAAATCGGACGGAACCCTTCGAGTGCGTGTCAAACTGGCACTTGACCGGTATTATTTTTCTTGGTAATATACAGGATGCGTGTGTCTTTCACTGCGTTCACACGTGTGCCAAACACGCCGATCTGGGAGCGTCGGTCTCCATACATTTTACATGGAAACTAGACTTGTAGAGCTACACTTGATCCACGCCACGCGACATCGTTCTACGTACAAATCAGGTGTGTCACACGTGTGCGTCGGTCTAATGTAGTTCTAGTTTAATGCTCTGCCATTTGCTTCCCAATCAATATAAGCACGAAAGTACTCATAAACATTCTAGAAGAGTTTATAAAACTCTTTTGCAATTTTATTCAAAAGAAAATAATGGCGGCAGGTGAAAATTCCAAATATTATGTGGTATTGTGGATATTGAAGTTCTTTTTAGTAAATGGATTTGTTTTTGCGTGATTATTGAAGCTTAAAGGATTGTTTCTCATGTAAAATACAACTTACATTATGTAAATATTGACGTCGAACATTTTTCAAGTCTTTTATACTTTTTATTACATGTCCAATGAACAATCATCATCATTGTTAACATGTTGACGGTCCGAACTAAACGTTTCTTCTTGTCGTTTATACCGCGTACATCGAAGGACTGGAACAATTTGCCTGCTGCGGTTTTCCCGTCCGATTATAATAATAATCATATTTAACCATAGCCCTATTGTCTTTGTTTTCCATATGTCACAATAGTTTTCACCAACCGGGGTTTGTCCTTGGATGCACTATCATTGCGCGTACAGGGATAATCGTCAGTTGGCATCATGTTCCATTAAAAGTATCTTAAGGGCCTCTGCGAGTTGGTTTCGGTTCCTCGTATGCCTTCTTAAGGTCCAGGACCTCAGGGTTCTGAGTTATACAGACACATAAGAAATAATAATTTTATTTATTCAGACATCATTGATCCAATGGTTAGTAGAAAATTTATCATCTAAGTGTTAGTAAATTTAAAAGATTATAATTTAGTGACTTCAAGGCTAGAGTGTGTGGCTTTTAATAAACTAGTGCGCTTCAAAATTCAACGATTGCGTCACTGCATACCATCAGGAGCTTAGTCAAGCACTAGTTTAAATTATCAAAAAAAAAAAAATCAAGCACGAACAGATTATTTCTCTGTTTAAAACCGTTAAAGAAAACTTATTACTGTTTACATTATCACAATAAAAGAAACATCCAACATGTGCGCTGAATTGAGAAGCACCTCCCCGTTGGGTATTTTGGAAATCGGATAATAAAAAAGAATGTGCGTCTTAAGGGTCCTGAAAACAACTCTTAACGAAATCAAAGAGCACTGAGGAAGAAAAAAAAACAAAACAGCTTTATGGAAACGAAAAAAAAAGGCTTGTGTTTTAATGGTAAGCAGTTTCAAGTTCATACTTTTTACTTAAGAACTTTTTGCGAAACTAAAAGCATATTGAACTCACACATAACGTTTTGAACCATTTAGAACTGGTTCCTGGGTCGGCAACCTTTATGATTGCTCTGGTGATGGTAAGCATTACTGTTCCTTGGAGAGGCCTGTCTGATTCTTCTGCTACGTCCAGGAAAATCAGATATTTGCAATCTGAAAACTTAGAAATTTCAGGTTAAACTGAAAAAATGCGGTCAAAAAAAGGAAAAGTCGAAAATGTTGAAATCTGCGGACAAAAGCGACTATTGAAACTTTCTAGTTGATTTTGCAGTCGCGACTTTAGATTTTTTTTTATTTTTATAAACTAGTGCTTGACTGCAATCCCACCTGATGGTAAGCAGTAATGCAATCGTTGTTGGTGATCCCATTTTTTGCAAGATTGCTTTTAAAATCACATCTTCAAGCTCCTTATTGTGATACCTTACATAATCATGTTGCAAACTACTACACATTTTTCTCTTATTAATTAGCACGCGCTAGATCTCTCACCTGATGGTAAGCATGACGATGGAGCTCTCTTTAACCTATTCACTCTTGATCTAAACATCCCTAGGTTGTCACCTCATATCATGAAGAAGCAGTAATGCTAGCAAAGGAGGAGGCCGCACGCAAGAGGCAACGGCCCTCACAGCCCAGCTGCCGCGGGGATTCCGATTCCGATCCTGATTTCCAGCCAACGTAGGCGCGGGCTTGCTGACGGCGAGCTATGGGTAGCTTGCTGTCCGACCGTCCGGTAACTATTCGGAACAAGCCCAGGTCGTCGACGCGCGCCTCAAGGAGTGGTCGGCAAACCGTAGAGAGCCAGCCTGCTAGCTGCAGGCAGGCAGGGTCGAAGCCTACTGGGGCCAAGGGTTTTCTTCTGAAAGGAAAGCTCGGCCCTGGTATCTAAGGGAACGAAGGAACGGGGTGGGTTTTTAATCAGTAAGAGTCTGACAATATAGATGTCATTGTACGATTTTCACCACCACCAAAAAAAAAAAAAACCTCGTATCATGAATTTGGCTTCCGAAGCACCTACTATCACTGAGAAAATTAAACTAGTAATGAAACTAACTAGTTAACTAGTAGATCAAAGTAAGGAACATGACACTATCACGCTTGACCCTAATCATCATCATCATTAGCCTTTTAATGTTCTCATTGCTGGGACACAGGCCTCCTCTCTAAGAGGGAATGGGCCGTAATCCACCACGCGGGCCCAGTGCGGGTTGGTGGATGTCACATGTCTTCGAATTTTTGTGTTCTAGGACATGCTGGTTTCCTCACGATGTTTTCCTTCACCGTTTTGAGTGATGATGAAATAAATTACACAAAGTAATGCGTCTGGCCGGGCTTGAACCCGCGACCTACTATCGTAAGTCGGGGCTGTTACCACTCGGCCACCACTGCTCTCGACGTAATATCAACACAAAATTTGTATGTATTTGGGTTTTTGTTATTTCTTCTCATTCATCAAAAATCAAAATCAAAATATTTTTATTTTACACAGTCCTACATGGGCACTTATAAAACTTCAGAAGCTAGTGCACGGTTCCAAATTGGTCGTTTCCTATGGAGAAGAACCGGCAAGAAACTCCATGGTTACTTTTTTCAAAATCCGGATCCGGATGATATTGCACACTGATAAATCATATCCTGGTATAACACAGGATAATCTTTATTCCGAGGAATATATTCCCTTGGGATAATTTCCTACTTTAACGCAAGCGAATCCGCTAGCAGCAGCTAGTAATTTTTTATTTGCTTGTTTTTAATTTCCGCTTTCCATCTACCTGTTACATGAAACATGAACTTTCATCTCACACGTTAATATTTCAATTATTTGTGTATTGTCGGGCGCAATGTTTAATTATGTAACTCCCCAGCCGTTCCCGAATGCCGGGGGAGTCACATTTCAGATGTTTTTATGTCAAAGGATAGGGGAGCACTTGTATGGAAAATACCGGGGAATACGTACGGGATATCTATTTTCCTATTTTCTATGTCGATGTTTGAATGGTGTATTGTTGTTTGTCACCGTTCCGTGGAGATTTTGGAATATTTTATTGTGTCGGAGATTAGAGTTTCGTGGCGATTACAGTTTCTTTTGTTGATACGTTATCGTAGATCAGGGTAATGGTTCTTGTGCCAAGGCTAAGGAACATAAAGTGCAACTGAGAAGTCTGACGCTCCTAGAGCAGATGATATTTGATGATTTTCCACACTTAAAAAAATATTGGCCGTCACGGCGGCGGAACGTATGGTGAGGTGAAACACCTGTGTTAGTATACATGAGCGCACACACAAAGAAGTTGAGAGCGAGGGCATAGTGAAGACATCATGCCGTTGGCCGTCACGGCATTTAAAAAGAAAGAAAAGAAAGAAAAGAAAGAAAAGAAAGGAAAAGAAAGGAAAGAAAGAAAAGAAAGAAAAGAAAGAAAAGAAAGAAAAGAAAGAAAAGAAAGGTAAGAAAGAAAAGAAAGAAAAGAAAGAAAAGAAAGAAAAGAAAGAAAAATATTTTATTTGACACATATAGAAACACACAATGCAGAAACAACATGTAGATACTTAAGATAAAAAAAAACGATAAAACTAACATTGTGTGTCTCACGGTTGCGCCAAATAGGTCCAGTTTAGCAAAAATGCCAGACAGCTACGTGGTAGTTGCCTGACGCTGGTTTTCAACTGAACCTTATTTAGAGTGTCCGGTGAAAAAAATACTTTATTTATTTATTCGTTGAACATTTGAGGTGGTTTTACTAGCAAGGGGTACTTCTATTACATTTATCCTTTTGACCGCTATAACAAGGAAACAAAGAAACATGTGTCCAGCACGCCACGGTTACGAATATATGACAGATTAAAGCTTAAAATTCTAGCTGGGCGACAAGAGCACGCTTTTGTTTTTTGACGTTGTGGACAATAAGGAATATTTGCATTGGCATCATATCATTCATCGCAAACTGTCAACACGTCTAATTTCACTACATTTTGACTACTTACTTTTTGACATTAATTGAGACTTTTTTTTTTCTCCAATCCATCGACAGGAGATTATGGCTGGCACTCTTGTGCATCCGCCAGTGGCAAGTTGTTTAGATGTTTATTTTGGACGGGATTTGAAGAGGAAGGTAGGGAAACATAATTATAATGCGAAAAGTAACGGAATTTGGAATAACATAGATATAGGATCAGGAATGTGTAAAAAACCTATTATATACTTAGTTATTAAAAATATTACGTAAATAAAAGGGACTAAAATCTAATAAAATACTAATAAATATTTATACATTTTACAGACGGATATTGTTGTCATAAATATAATCAGAAAGAACACTATATATGGAGGGGTTGAAAGAAAAAAGAAGAGTTTTCACTGATGTAGGGAAAGGGATAATTAAGACTTAAATTTGAACCTCGAATTAGCCGTTAGATCATCGCTTACCGTCAGATGAGATAATGGCGCGAGCATATAAATAATAATAAAAAAAATATATATTAACAAGGAGTGGCTAACATGAAAAAACTACAACACTATTCTAGATTCTTACAAACATGATCAGATTAAACCCCGTGGTGAGACATCGCAGGTTCCTGATTTATTTGTAAACAAAACCTAGGAGGTGAGTAATCAGTCAGGTCCGAGCAAAAACGCCTGATCACCCAACTAGGATCGTTCTCAGAAGGCGGCTTCGTTTGACAGTCGTTACGCGTTCATCGATCGGTTATAACTGCACTAGTGCAGAAGGCTAACTTCATAGGATGCATTTCTGCAACACTCAGTTTATAGAAAAAAAAAAAAACCGGTCAAGTGTGAGTCGGACTCGCGCACGAAGGGTTCCGTTCCACTGACTAGGTAAACAATAACAAAATATGCAAAAATGGCGTTTTTTGTATGGACCTTAAAAATATATTTTATTTTAATCATATTATTTATTATTAAAGTACAATACAACTGAGTATTTTGTGAATATTTCAAGTGCCTGTTGCCATTATTGATATCGAGCAAAAAAAAAAAATCTTGCAAAGCTTGATTTTAGTATTTGTGAAAATTTTAACTGTCTAAAATTTTAACTGTCTGTGTATATTGGTTCTTGAGATACAGCCTGGTGACAGACAAACGGACAGACAGCGAAGTCTTGGTAATAGGATTCCGTTTTTACTCTATGGGTACGGAAACCTGAAAATGAGAACACTTTTTAAAAAAATCAGACATAAAAATAATCTTAAGAAAATTTAAACCAAAAGAAATACTACAAGTTGTTTTTTTTTTTAAGTTATTATAAACTACTTATGAGTACTTGATTGCGATCCCACCTGGTGGTACGCAGTGATGCAATCGTTAATGGTGAGACGCACTAGTTTATTAAGAGTTTATTCACTCTAGCCTTGAAGATACCTAAATTAAAATCGGACAGGATGACCGCAGCAGGCAAATTATTCCTGTCTTTCGATTTACGCGGTATAAACAACGAGGCGATACGCTTAGTCCGGACCGCAGAAGTTTCAGCAAAGTAAGGGTGGATATTCGCCGTACGCCCGGTTGTCCGATGGTAGAAAGCAGATGGCGGAATCAAGTCGAGCAATTCCCGCGCACACTCTCGAAAATGCATCCGTGTAAAATACTGAAAGGCTGGCTACTCTACCCAAATCTGGATCACCAATTAGCCGCTTCGCACGCCTTCAAATTAACCTTGAAAAAAAAAGCAAACAATCATAAATTCATTTCGACTCCTAAGCCACAGGGGCATACATCTAGTTTAAGAGTCAGGGTATTAAAAATGACCTTAATTATTATAAGCCTTTGTATACCTAATGTCGTAAATTGTATTGTAACGAATGGCTTATTGTGGAAAATAAATTATTATTCCCTTTATTCTCTTATATTACATATTTTTAACATTTTAAAATATTTTTAAAACACAAATAAAAAAAAACATTAAGAAATATAAAAAAATGTAGCCCACCGGCATCGGGAACAGGGTCCAAGCTACCGGTCGTCAAGGCTCCTGAGAGATGAGCCTCCGGACAATACGCGGTTGGACACGGCGCGTATTGTCCGGAGGTTACTATTATTATTGGAGAAGTACTATTATTATTATTACTTTTCCAGTAAAAATACAAGTGTGGATTTCTACCAAGCTAACGAACAACCGCCGCGCCATTCAAAAATGTCATCTCAGACAGACAGAATCGATTGCTCGCCCTTTCGCTGTGTTTTTGTTTGTTACCGTTCAATTTGTAGCCCTAGTCCTAGCCCTAGAAATAGTTCCGGGACTACTACTAGTTTTAATTGGCATTAAACCTATTAATAGTCCCGGAAATACATTTAGATCGCTTTTAATTGGTATTAAATTTAATAATAATTCCGAAAACTACATTTAGATAGCGTTTAATCGGGATTAAACCTAGTAATAGTCCCGGAACTATTTTAGATCGCGTTTTGAAATAAGGCGGAAAAGGTACTGGTTCAAATCGAAAAATGTCAAATGAATTTTAGTGTTACATAGTTCATTTATCGAGAAAGACTATATGGTGTATAACGTCACGCTACGGTCAACTAAAGACACGGGTGTAACCGCGAGCGGCAGCTAGCCAAACATTAAAAAAAAAAAAATATTATAAAAAAGAAAAAACGCGTTACACTAATTTCTTGCTATCCAAATTAACTTACTATAAAACTTCTTAAATTAGGTGTTAATACTTCTATATCCATCTGTATGTTAGTGTCTTAATTTTAAATTAATTTGAAGAATAGAGGGGCTGTAGGTGAAGGCCTTAGGCCTGGTTTACGGAGACGCGGCGCGTTGCGCGGCGCGTGGGGCGTTCGTTGTATATTGCCACAGCGGGCCGCGTCATCGCTTGCGCAAACAACACAAAACATAATTGGCAATGTACGATGGATCGCCCAACGCGCCGCGTCTCTGTAATCGAACACTTAGAGGATTCAAAGATGTCTAGTCTTCTCTAGGCTGGAGAGGCCAGACATGGTAATTTAACAGCAAAATTAAAAATAAGATAACATGCCAAAGAGGACTAGAATGCAGCATGCTAAATACACACAAAAATTAAAAAGACGCGATATTAATGGATAGGCTAGTACAAGCAAAATAGTGGCCGGGCATGTGGCGCGTCCACTATTTTGCTTCGATGAGACAACTTGTGGACGAAAACGGTAAAGGCATGGCAGGGCCCCCAAGGAAAAAAACAAGATGGGAAGATTATATACTCGTAGAAAGATGACATTAAAAAGATAACCGGAATGAACTGGATGCAAAATTTAACAATCAAAATACTACATAAAAACGAAATCCGGTGCACAAATTTGAAATTGTCAGTGTCCAAACTAGAGTATGGTTCACGCTCCGTAGCCAGCCATTTTGTGAATTGAAGAAGTATCCAGATCCTTCTTACATCTTCTGTTAACAAAATAGTCATGTTATATAATAACATCGTATAAAGTGGTATTTCTGTACAACTGTTTCGTAGTTATAATCAGCACAGGTGAATGATCTGTCCGAATTGAAGGCCGACAATCGTTTGGTCAGTTTTTTTTTTATAATATTATTAGTACTTACTTATTGCTTCTACGTGTGTTTGCTAGGGCAACGATCCGAGACAAAAAAAAATATGTATGTAGTTCGACTATTAGAATTTTTATACGGCCCGTTTTGGGGCCTTTTTAGGTAAAGCATTGCATTGTATTATGTAATGGTATCTTTGTGGGAAAGTGAACGTATTTTTTAGAAGTCGGGTTTGAAGAGATTTATTGAGACTGACCTATTGGACGAGTGGTTAGGGCCCCCGATTGCTATGGCGGAGGTATCGTAGGTTCGATTCCCACCCAGGACAAATGTTTGTGTGATGAGCACGATCATTTGTTCTGTGTCTGGGTGTAATTAATCTTTAATATGTATGTATTTTTGAAATATATATGTATGTTTATCAGTCGTCTTGTACTTATAAAACAAGCTCTGCTTAGCTTGGGACTAGACGGCGTTGTGTGATAGTTGTTGAATATTATATTACATTATATCTTTGAACTCCTCTGCGTCTTGGTGGGGTTCAATGTTTGATCTATTTAGGTTATGTATGATTTTTCTGTCTCAGTTTTTTCATTGCACTATTACCTGGATGTCCAATTGTCCAGGGCAATCCTACTAGTGCATTTTGAAGATACCTACGTTGCTTAACTTGTTAGTGTCACCAGTCCAGTATTTTATAGGCGAAAGTTTGTATGGATGTGTGTGTGTATGTTTATTAATTCTTCAACAGATTTGGATGAAATTTGACACACTTTTAGACCATATCCTGGAATAGACCTTAGGATACTTTTTGTTTATTTGCTAACTAGTGCTTGATTGCGATCCCACCTGATGGTAAGCAGTGATGCAATCGTTGATGGTGAGGCGCTCTAGTTTATTAAGAGCCTATTCACTCTAGCCTTGAAGATATCCTAATTATAATCGGATGGGAAGACCGCAGCAGTCATAATTTTATTAGGTTGTGTTGCCTTGGGGTAATTTTCGACGTTCAGAAGTCGTGAAATAGGTACCTAGTAAAAGCTGGTTGATGTTTACTTTAAGTTTTTTCGTCTTTGTGAGAAGTGTCAAAGATTAGCACCCAAATAAAGTAATTGAATGTAATGGTGATGAAATATTACAGACACAAAAAATGTTGTGTTAAGTCCGGCTGAGTATTTATTTATATATGTGTGTTTTAAATAAATGAATCCTTTTAAAATAAACTTTATAGTACACCAAAATAGTAACAATTTTATAGAAACTTAAATTGATGGGTACAATGGCGGTCTTATCGCTGTCAGCGATGAAGAATCGAGCAGACAACCTTAGGAAAAAAAATTGGCAGTTTGTTTTTTTACATAATACATTATTTTAATCTAAAAGAAAAAAGAATGGATAATGCTATGCGATGAAACTCATTACCAACACCTACATCAATAAGCAATTGATCAAAATGTCCCGAAATTAGTCACCGCCATTTTTCGGCTCATTCACTTTTCGGAAAATGGTATTGCGATAGCGGACATCCCCAAAAGGAGGAATTTCCTCGCCCCACAAGAATCCGCATATTACGAGTAGAACTGAATACGTAATAGGGTGGAACTACCCTCTGAATTTCAATCGTATTGCACGTTTGACGTTTGTATATTAATGTTTTCCCGCGTTTTTATTGTCGTAACAGGTGGCCATGATGAAATTTTAGTTTTGTTTTTTTCGAAGGTTGGTTGTATTCGAAATTTGAATGTTCGAAGTCTGAATTAGGTACACGATTGTTTTTTATATAATTATACAATAAAAATATTAAACTTTTCGTATTTGAAAGTTATTGAATATCGCCAAATTTCTCGTATTTTTTTATTACATTTAATTTTGATACTACTGGAGAAAGTTTATAATTGCAACCGAGGGTGAATTCGCTCGAGTCGTAGGCGAGAGTTTTATGTAGCCGAGCGCTGCGGTGACAGTTTTCCAAGTGTATCAAGCGACGTTTTTCAATACACTTGCTATAAATGGGGGTTAACAAGTGTTGTGTGAGAGGTGAGCTAGCGCACGTTTCCGCACTAAAGCGGAAAATAGTAAATTGCGTGCCTAAAAGCTGAAGAGATATGAGCAGGTTTTCTAGTAAGTTTTTGAAAAATCTTTAACAGTACCTAGTAGTGGGTATAAGGGAGTAGATAGAGTTATTATATTAGGTTTAAAGAAATTTATTCTCATAAAAGACTACAGTCACTTACATGAGAACATGGTACAAAAAACGTGTTAGCATTTTCGTCGTTCATACTCTTTTTTTTATTATCTATATAGGTACTTCTATAATGCATTCAATAGTATTTGGTTACTGGTGGAATATTGTTAATATTTTTCGACTAAATGTCGGGCAAGTTGTGCTTTGAATGCATTATAGGAGCTTACATTTTTAATTGTCGACGATAATTTGCTAAAAATATCTGCGCCTGCATAGGTAAACATTGTTTTGAACAATATTTATATTAATTAGCGTTACATCTTAATAGAACTATTCTTCTTCTTCCTGCCCTTGTCCCATATTACTTGGGGTTGGCGCAACACGTTTTTTTCTTCCACTCTATCCTGTCAGCTGTCACACTATCACTAACTCCCTTTTCTTTCATATCACTCCTCACACAATCCATCCATCTCTTCTTCGGCCTCCCTCTTCCTCTCCATCCATCTACTTGTAAACTCAGAACTCTTTTAGTAACATGTGTTTCATCCCTCCTCTTCACATGACCATACCAAGACAAACGATTTCCTTTCGACTTTTCAGTCACTGGCGCCACTTTCAAACTTCCTGTAATATACTCATTTCTCACTTTATCCATTTTCGTCACACCACACATCCATGTCAACATTCTCATCTCCGCTACATGCAGTCTTTTTTCATCCATCTTTTTCACAGCCCAACATTCTGATCCATCTTAATAGAACTATTATGATTTAATAATCAACGTTTTAGTTTTAGTTTTAGTTTTTTCACCACTGTTATTCTGTTAAAAATAAACACGTTAAGCTTGTTTAGATGCCTAAGCTTATCTTAATTTATGTTTTTACGTTTTAATCTTTATCTGATTAATAGATTATTATCTACCTCTCTAAGATATTGAAATGTTATGATAGAGATAATAATTTTATTAGAAATAGATTCAAAACAACTTATAAAGTTACAACACATAATAATAAGCCAGCTATATTGTTACGAACCACATTTACTAACTAAAAAAAAATAATTACTGCCCTTGCCATATCAAATGCCTCACTTTTTATAAGTGGAGAAAGTTGTTGATACCACATGTGTAAATACTCTATGTGTTATTGTTTGTTTTCCCCAATAAATAAAATAAGCGCATTAGATTGATCTTATTATGCCAAATGGTTTAGACATGGTCTTCCCCACAGATATAGATATACCTAGATAACGCAAGAGCAACTACTTCGCGTACCTAGCTTACGTACAAAAATCGTAAGTGGTCACTTTAGCGCTCAGTCTGCATCGGAATACAGCGCTAGTCGGGTGCAGTTAAAAATATAAAAATGGTTAATTGTGCTGTTAGTATGGGGGTGGAGCGAGGGGGACGCCGTACGTGGCGGCGTCTTCACTAAATAGTGCTTGTGACGTCATAATAGGTAGTCAAAAAATGGCACGCTTGGTTTTCATACAGATCGTGATGCTTGCGTTATCTATGTCTATCTATATCTGTGGTCTTCCCCAAGCATCGCCGCAACGACCGGCCCTGTGCGTCTCGCATCCATCGGATTCTCGCGACGTAAGTAAGCCCCCTGGCCTGACCAGGGGGCTTACTTACGTCGCTAGCATCGAATTCAAGAGTACCTAAAGTCGCAATTCCAATGTCGACCGATCGGAATTAAACTCGAGAGTAAGCCCCCAGGTCATTGGTCCACTTTGTAGTTCCTTAAATCCAGGATAACATGTAACAGGCTGCGGAAATGTTCAAAAAACTTATGGCCATGGCCCTGAAACGTAAAGAGCAACTGAACTAACACAGATGATTTTTAGGCTAAGAACTCATGAAGCGGTTTATAACCGCGCCCGCCGCGGTAGAGAAAGCCACTGTTTATGGATATTTTTTTTAACTTTGAATGTGGGATCAGTTAACCACAAAAAAAAAAAGAAAATAAATTGTATGGTCAAGTGAACCCGCGGGATGAGAAGCAAGTGGGTTGAGTTGACCACAGACTCTAATATTTAAACTCACGAGACCGCAGTTTTGTGTGGTTACGTAGCCGTCGCGGTTGCGATTTTCGCTCGCAAACCTGGCGTGTGTATATCGCAAGACATGCGGTTGCAAGACAGATGCGGAGTGGGGGAAGTAATAATAATAATATTCCACAAATATCACATTCTGAACGCTATCTAGTCCCAAACTAAGTAGAGCTTATGTGAATACTATATTTTTAAATACATACTTCCTATATATAAAAATGAATAGTTGTTTGTTAGTCGATGTGGCCAATTTTGGTTTTGAAATTAAACTAAACTGGGTTTAAACTGTGAGAAAATATAGAAAAATTCACAAAAAAAATATCCAACTATTGAGCGGTACGAAGTTTGCCGGGCTAGCTAGTTAATATAATATAATAATAATATTCCACAACTATCACACAACGCCGTCTAGTCTCAAGCTAAGCAGAGCTTGTGTTATGGGTACTAGACAACTGATATATTTATATATTTCTAAATACATACATATTATAGACAAATTACAACCAGACACAGAACAAATGATCGTGCTCATCACACAAACATTTGTCCTGGGTGGGAATCGAAACCACGACCTCCGGCATAGCAGTCAGGGCCACTAACCACTAGACCAACAGGCCAGTCAAAAAAAGTTATTGATAAATTACATCTAGACATAAAACAATTGATCGTGCTCATCACACTCACTTTTGTCTTGGGTGGGAATTGAATCTAGGACCTCTGGCATAGCAGTCAGAGCCACTAACCAGTAGATTAACATACCAGTTGAGTTCTACAAGTTATTTGTTGATTTCCTACCATGTCCAATAGTAGGCACTTAAATAGTAGTAATCACACGCGGCCCTTAGAAAAAAAAATGTAATTAATACAATAAATAGGTCCAAAAACAATATGGTTTCCATATTTGTGCGTGTGATCGCACTACGAAATTCACATCACGATTGTCGATGAATTAAATCTAATTGCGATGAAAAAGTCGTGCGTGCGATTAACGCGCGCTTTTTTGGTCATGTCCTTTCAAGGCGGTTAAGGTTTGGTTCGCAGGGCACGACTATCGCTAATTGGTTGTTTAATAAAGTTATTTATAGTTTAGTTTTAATTATTTAAACATAATTGTTGAAGCTTCAGGCTGGTTATTTTTGGGGTTCCTTACCTCAAAAGGAAAAAACTGAATCCTTTTGGGATAACTTTGTCGTCCATCTGTCTGTCAGTCTATCTGTCTGTCCTGTATTAGCATAGTATAGCATTAGCCTTATGATGTTCAGTGTGTGGGATTCAGGCCTCTCTAGAAGAGGGAATGGGCCGTAATCAATCACGCGGGCCCAGCGCGGTTTGGTGGATGTCACATGTTTTCGAAGTTTTGGTTCTAAGACATGCTGGTTTCCTCCCGATGTTTTCCTTCACCGTTTTGAGAGCAGCCTGCAAATGAGCTGTCCTGTATTAAAACATACTTAGGTCTGCGGTCCCTTGAAGCTGGGAAAAAATTAAACTTCTGAATCAACGAAAAAAAAAGACGGGCGTTTCGACACTCTCAAGGGAATCAAAATTCATAGGGTACTTCCCGTTGACCTAGACTCCTGAAATTTAGCATGAAACAAGGTCCCATAGCACAAGTATAGGAATAAATGTGAAAACTGAAAATTTGTAGTTACTTCACATTATTTTTTTGTGATTCGGAAAACCTTTGAACTCAATTCGGGAATTGAACTGTTTTCATGGGTAAGTTAGTACCAAAACCTCAGTGCGTGAGTCCGACTCGCTTTTGCCCGGTTTTTTTTTATTAATACTGGTTAAACTTTTCGAGTAGGTAAATTCAAACATAGTAATATTATGGGTCTGAGGATGGACGACGCGCGACGCCACTATGGTTGATCTGCAAAGAGATGATGAGACGCTTGCATCAAGGGTTGGTTCGTGGAGACTTGGGAAAAGAATGTTTGCAAGTATTTTGGGAAAGTTTTTGCCGTGACAAAGTATAGGATAAAAAAAATAAAAGATTGTAAAAAAGCTAAAATTGCTCTTCTTTTATCATTGATAGGCTCGTGGTTATGTATCTCACCATCAGGTGAGACCACCCCACCACCCTACCATCAGGTAAGCGATGATGTGGTCAGCAATGGAGCACGCTTGCCTAAAAGTAACCCATTAACTCTTAACTTAAAGAACCTATGCCTACACGATAAATAAATGGGTATTGTATGTACTTACATATGTTTGGTAGTACAAAATACAACTACCAAGGCGTGTAGCCTTGGTAGTTTTTGTACTTGGGAAGTTTAGTACTTGGGAATTTTTAAGTACAGAGTGAATAGGTTACTTCTAGGCAAGTGTGCTCCCTTGTTGGAAGTTGCTTTCAATCAGATGAGAAAACTTGGTCCTACTTGAATTTTTTTTCAAACCCTTCTAGGGTCAGCACCCTGTGCCTGAGCCTGGCACTACACTAGTGACGTTACTGTTTATAATTAACATTTTTAATTTATTTTTTACGTGTGCCTATGCTTGAATTAATAATCGAAGACAATATGAAACCAGCATCAAAAACATCGACTGGAACCTTCGTGTATTATTAGTTGATTTTTACCGGAGTTCATCAAATGGCAATGTTATGTATTAAACATTCCCTAATAAAAGTGTAACATGCAATGAAATTTGAACTTTGGTGCATATATCACAGAGTTTTTTCTTCCATTCAATAATGAAATTCTCGCTTTTCTGAAATCAAATATAATACTTAGTATTGTTATAAATAAATGCATTATAACAAGCAACTATTAATTTCAGAGCACGACTTCTCCGTAAAGAGGGCTTTAATTTATTTTATTTATTAAATACTATGATGCGATAAGACCGCCATCGTACCCATAGATTTAGTTTTTTACTTTTTGGTACACAATAAAATTATTATTTTTTGGTTTATCAATAATGTTACTGATAAACAAAAGCTTCTTCAAAATTGAATAAAATAATGTACAGCCTTCATAAATACGACGAGCTGTAGTTCAATTAAAACAATAATAATTCTTTGAACTAAGGATGTAACGGACTTGTATCAAAACGTAATATCGGAATCAGAGCTTTTAAATTTGAATTATCGGAATCGGATCCGAAATCGGATGCGGAGGTGGCAGAAGCGTCAAATGAAACACCACTAAACCTAATTAAAAATTCGTGAAAGAGTAAGGCTAGAACTACATTAGACCGACGCAGACGTGTAACACGCCTTATTTGTACGTAGAACGACGTCGCGTGGCGTGGATCAAGTGTAGCTCTACAAGTCTAGTTCCCATAGAAAATGTATGGAGACCAACTCGCCCAGATCGGCGTGTGTGGCACGAGGGAGGGAGACCCCGCATGACATGTTTAATCTTGTTTATACTTCTAAGTTCCGATTATAATTATCGGAGCCGAAAGTGCGAAATCAATTCGAAGTTCTGACATTTCAGAATCGGAATGTAACCTCCGCAACATCTCTACTTTGAACAATTGAAATTGTTGCTATTATAGGTACAGCTAAAATCCCATGAAAATCATACAATGAGCTAAACTATGATATAGCTGGTATTTAAGTTCAATTTATGTTTTTGTTGTGGCTGAGCTTACAAATATTTATACGGTTTTGCGGTCGACATTTACGGTCTTTTACCGCAATTAATCGCTATAAATTCTTTAAGACAATAGAAAGCTGTTATGTGTTAGTAGACTGTCTTGTCGGAATTTCTGAAGATTTTAACTGTTAATTTTGTTTTACACTAACGTCTGTCTGCGGTTTTGTCCATGGGACAGTCAGTAAGTTCCTTAAGAAATTCGTCGTGGGATTGTTCGAAGGAGGTACCATGGCCCTGGAATGAAAGGGCAACACTCAGAATGTATGCCCATTTGCCCATGTAACCCTGGAATGCAAAGGGTAACACTAGGAATGTGGCCTTGGAATGTAAAACACAACACTTAGAATGTATGCCCATATGACCCTGGAACGCAAAGGACAAAACTTAGAATGTATGCCCACGTGGGCTTGGAACGCAAAGGGCAACACTCAGAATGTATGCCCATGTCGCCCTGGAACGCAAAGGACAAAACTTAGAATGTATGCCCACGTGGACTTTTTTTTTTTTTTTATTATGGTAGGTAAAATCATCCAATGACAAGTCCCGCCCTTGGGTGGAGCGGGAAGTAGTGTCAGACTCTTACTGACTAAAAACCTACCCCGTTCCTTCATGCCTATCATGCCGGGGCTGAGCCTTCCTCTCAGAAAACGGCCCTTAACCCCAGCAGGCTTCGACCCTGCCTGCCTGCAGCTAGCAGGCTGGGCCTCTACGGTTTGCTGACAGCTCCTTGAGGCGCGCGGGAACAGAACGCGCCGTCGACGACTTGGGCTCGATCCGGTATGTTACCGGACGATCGGACAGCGTGCTACCCATTGCACGCCGTCCGCAAGCCCGCGCCTACGGTGGCCGGAAATCGGGATCGGAATCCCGGCGGCGGCTGGGGCGAGCGCCCCGTTGCCTTTGCCTGATGCGGTCTGCCTCCTCCTTTGCTAGCATTACTGCTTCGCAGAAGGAGGCGACCGCCTGCCATCCCTCCTCACTCCGGACCATGGCCTGAACCAAGGCCCGGCGAGAGAGATCGCTGCCGCCGATTGCCCCCACGAGGACACGGCGATGCTCCGCCCAGGCGGGGCACACCTCTACAGTATGCTCCACCGTGTCCTCCGGGTGTTCCGCACAGTGGCGACACCCGGGCGAATCCTCCGCACGAATCCGGAACAGGAACTTGGCAAACTTTCCGTGTTCCGTTAGGACCTGCGTCGTGCGGAAGTTAAGAGTGCCGTGAGGTCTTTCCAGCCACGCCTCAAGGATGGGCCTTATCGCCTCGATTGTGGCGCGCCCCGAACGAGGTTGCGATAGTCGCTGACGCCATTTCGCCATGAGATCCCGCCGGAGCTCTGTCCGCCATGCCTCGACTTGTCGTGGCAGTGGAATTTCGCCCCGGCGTTGCATCTCCATGCGCTTGTCGTGCATGTGTGCAAGGACTGTTGCCTCCAGATCCCATGGCGGTTGGCCAGCAAGGAGGGTCGCCGCCTCGCGGGAAATCGTTCGGTACCCTCGCACCATGCGTATTGCCATGACCCTCTGGCACGCATTCAGCTGGGCCTTCGGCTGCTGTTGCAGCGACGGCGCCCACACCGGAGCACCGTAAAGGACCATGGACCGAACGATTCCCGCGTACAGCTTCCGGCAGGAGGCGTCTGGTCCCCTGAGGTTGGGCAGGAGCCGCCCGAGAGCAGCCCCAGTCCGGTTCAGTTTGGGAGCCAGACGTCGGAAGTGCTCCTTGAAGTTCCACCAGCTGTCGAGGACGAGTCCCAGGTACTTCATCGTCGACCCGACGCTGATGTGAACTCCTCCTACCGTTAGCTGGGAACCCGGTGGTGGCGCACCCCTAGGGCCATGAAAGCACATGGCCTCGGATTTGTGCAATGCCACTTCGAGTCCCAACTGCTGGATCCTATCAACGACTATCGCAACCCCACGTGTCGCTAGTTCGACCGCCGTCCGGTACGACTCTCCCCGTGCTAGGACCAACGTGTCGTCCGCGTAGCAGACCACGCTGACCCCGTCGGGGAAGTCGCCGCGCAGCACGTAGTCGTACCCGATGTTCCACAAGGGTGGTCCCAGTACCGATCCCTGCGGAACACCGCACGACATCTCTTGACGTTTCCACTCTCCCTGGTGACCGGGGTAAATGATATACCTCTCCGACAGGTAGGCCTCGATTACACGACAGAGGTAGTCGGGCACCCGGTGGTACCGGAGTGCCGTTCCAATACTACTCCAGGGCAGGGAATTAAAGGCGTTGGCAATGTCCAAGGACACTGCCACGACACACCTGCCCTGGGATACCGCATCCCCCGTCGTGAGGGCTCGCACGCGCATGATGGCGTCCACCGTGGAGCGCATTCTGCGAAAGCCGAACTGTCCGTCCGAAAGGTCCGGCCCCACTCGTGCAAGGCGCGCGACGAGGCGGTTTGCAATGACTCTTTCAAAGAGCTTGCCCACCTCGTCGAGCAGCACAATGGGCCGGTACGCGGACGGAGAGTCCGCAGGGCGCCCCGGCTTCGCTATGAGGACCAGTTTTCCCGTCTTCCAGCGAAGTGGGAACTGGCCTCTCTCCAAACATGCGCTGAAGAGCCCCCTCAATCGAGGCCCGAGAGCCTCCATGGCCAGGACCCAGGCCCTCCCAGGCAAGCCGTCGGGTCCTGGGGCGGTATTCTTGGCACTTAGCCTTTGTACCGCCACTCTCATCTCTACCTCGGTCACCTCTGGAACGTCGTCGTCGTGGTCCACGTCAGGTACTGCCGGTGTTAGCGGAGCCATGGGCGGGGGGGAGTGTACCCCCCGCGTAGGGAACAGAGTGCTGACCACACCCTCCACGAGCTCGGGCCGGAGACTCTGAGTCAGCGGGGGAGCCCATGGACGGAGTTTCTCCCGAACCATCTTGTATGGGCGTCCCCACGGGTCTGCATTCAGAGACCCCAATGCCCACGTGGACTTGGAACGCAAAGGGCAACACTCAGAATGTATGCCCATGTCGCCCTGGAACGCAAAGGACAAAACTTAGAATGTATGCCCACGTGGACTTGAAACGCAAAGGGCAACACTCAGAATGTATGCCCATAAGATCCTAGAACGCAAAGGGTAACACTAGGAATGTAAGCCCATGTCGCCCTGGAATGCAAAGACAAAACTCAGAAAGTATGCCCACTTGAGCCTGGAATGCAAAATGTAACCCTCAGAATGTATGCACATGTTTGGCGAAGTAACATCAAGGAATGGCATAAATTGGCGGGAATGTTCGAAAGAGTTAACGTGGCCCTGAAACACCAAGGGAAATAAAATAGGTAGGTTCTAGGCTTCACTTAGAGTGAAAGATGTTGCTTATTTGATGATACCTTAAAAAAGGCTTGACGTAAAGTGCAGCAGTAGTTGGCAACTATCTCACCAAGGCGGGTTCTTGATTGTGTGTGTAGATTCACGTACATAATCTTTCTGTGTGCTTAAGCTATTGTCTATGACATCGAGCGCTTTTCTTCAACTCATTGAATACCAACAAAATTCAAAATATTTTATTTCACACATGCATATTTGGGCACTTAACGTCAAAACCTAGTGCACGGTTTTATAGGGTACTTCTCCATAAAAAGCGCCTTGGTGAGACATAAATACATTATTTTTAGTACATGCGAAACCAGAATCTACATAGTTTGTTCAGAATCAGTAACTGAATCGATTCCAATAATTTTTACACCATTTTTAGTTATGTTTTTTCCAAAAAATATTTTAAAAAGTTCACAAGTTGGACATCACCGACACTAAGTATAACAGAGGTCACGGCAGGTCATAGCGGGTATAAGGTGCCAGAGCACAACTGGGTGCGGGTGCAAAACAACTCCTTAATCGCCCGGATGGCCCAGTGACCAAGTATTTGTGCGGCCAGCCAGGTAACATAACAAGCTTATACGACACGTGTTTCGAGTTTCGTATATACTAAAACTAATGCTGTATTAGTAAATATCAAAGGAAAGAGACCCTTTTAAAATATCTTTAAGAAATCTGAATGCTAAGTCTAAATACTAACTTAAAAAAATACAAAAAAAAAGAAAACATTATCTGTCTTTGTAGCCATAAGTATTTTGTAACAAGCCTCGCATTTTGCGTCCATAGACAATGAAAATTGTTCATGGATGTAGAATGTGAGATTGTTAGATCTCGGTTGCATTTATATTCATTGTTTGCTGTTGTTTACTTGGTTAATGGAACATTTTAACGAAATTTCTAAACTTGTGGAACGAGGACAAATCCGACAAATGAATTTAGTAGAATTTTGGAATTTATTCATAAATCATCATTTCAGCTGAATGACGTTCACTGTTGGTCATAAAGATCCCCCAAGCAATTCAGAAGGACCGGTCAGGTCTCAAGACAATAGGTCAGGTCATGGGTGCACCTTGTGGGCCTTCCAATGCTGCGTATTCCGGTATGTGGCCGCCACTCCAGAACCTTTCAGTCTCATCGACCATCTGCTCTGATCCACATAATTTTGGCGATTCTTTGGGCTATATTGGTAACGTTGGTCTTGGTTGAATGTAATAGCGAAAAAAATTATTGAAAAAAAAAAAACAAAACGAAACGAAGAACGTCATAGACTACTACAGAATTTAAAATAAGAGTTGTTTTTTTTTTCTAATAGTTTTCGGCCTCGGATTGGTTGACAGTATTAATTTACTCGTTAACTTTTATTGGTTCTCGTAATCGGTTAAATATGTTAAATCTTCTGATCTATGTGTAGGATTGATCGATTTATTTCTTAAAACGTTTCCAAGCGGATCTAATTTGACGTAATAATCGATTGATTAGCAGTCGATATTTTTACATGTGTTGTAAAATTTTAAATGAGTCGTATTTGTCTTTTAAAGCAGTGTTCCTGGAGATGGAAAGCGCCGCCGAGACCGGCACAGAAAAACGTAACGACATGATTTGGCCGTGTACCTTGAGGACTAGTCCAAAATGGCGCGAGTAAAATGTCTGGAAGTACTTGAACGAGGCCTTAGCTTTGAAAAATAGAACAAAAATCTGAATTACTAGCTCCAATAGTTTTTTTTTTTTTTTTTTTTGGTAGGTAAAATCATCCAATGACAGGTCCCGCCCTTGGGTGGAGCGGGAAGTAGTGTCAGACTCTTACTGACTAAAACCTACCCCGTTCCTTCGTTGCCTATCATGCCGGGGCTGAGCCTTCCTCTCAGAAAACGGCCCTTAACCCCAGCAGGCTTCGACCCTGCCTGCCTGCAGCTAGCAGGCTGGGCCTCTACGGTTTGCTGACAGCTCCTTGAGGCGCGCGGGAACAGAACGCGCCGTCGACGACTTGGGCTCGGTCCGGTATGTTACCGGACGATCGGACAGCGTGCTACCCACTGCACGCCGTCAGCAAGCCCGCGCCTACGGTGGCCGGAAATCGGGATCGGAATCCCGGCGGCGGCTGGGGCGACCGCCCCGTTGCCTCTGCCTGATGCGGTCGGCCTCCTCCTTTGCTAGCATTACTGCTTCGCAGAAGGAGGCGACCGCCTGCCATCCCTCCTCACTCCGGACCATGGCCTGAACCAAGGCCCGGCGAGAGAGATCGCTGCCGCCGATTGCCCCCACGAGGACACGGCGATGCTCCGCCCAGGCGGGGCACACCTCTACAGTATGCTCCACCGTGACTAGCTCCAATAGTGAACTTTTCGCTAGCTTTTTGAATACATCCAAAATTCACAAAGTACAGACGCATATAATATCAAAATTAACAAGCATTTAACAAGGGACGCAGAATATTACAGGAACCCAACAATATTCGCAGGGTTGTCAAAAAACCAAGAAGGGATTTTGCGGTTATAAATATACCTACTGGCCTTTTTATAAGGTTATTAAAATTTTGTAGCAATTAGGGTCTTTTATTTAAAAATTAAATAATAGTATACTCCCTTATTTTTGCCTAATATTTTATACTAAACAACAAATAAGATGAAAAAGAAATTAGGAAAAGCAGCATGGTATTAGTAGGGGCATGGTGGGGACATCTCGCTATCTCTTTTGTACACACGTAACCTAATGGTGGTGACGTCACATTTCAATGTGTGCATCCTTTTTCTGTTACTTGACAGTTTTCTCTTCCTATATGTTTGAAAGGTTTGTAACTTACTTGATATATAACGGATTTATAAAATCTTTCGATTTACGATTTTGGACGAAAAAATTAAAAAAAAAATTGGGTCACTAATTGGTTTTAGGTAAGAATCGATTTCAAAACGACTAAAGAGAAGAGAACCCATAGTTGACGAAGTTAGGTATTTCAAACTGCCACATCAATCGAAACTGTAACCATCAAACGAAGTTTACCGCAACAATCTCGGGGCACGTGCCCTAACTAACCCTACCTGTGCTGACAAACCGATTTTACAATGATCTCCGTATGCTAGCTACACCAACATGTTGTACAAACATAATATTGTACGGATCCTAAATAGGATTCCCCAAACGGAAACAGCTCATATTAGCATAACGTGAGCAAAGAATGGGGACAACTGAAATGAAAAGTTGTTTTCAGACGTGACATTTAATTTTAGACGTTTTTAGAAGCCGGTTTGGCAAGGTAAATAAAAAAATAGAATTGTGTTTGGACAGATGTCGCTTAACATGCTGGCTTGGATGTGTAGACGAATTTTTGAAATGTGAAAAATTGTGTTAGGTAACTTTGTTTTTGAGCTTATAAGATACGTTAACGCTGCTTTCGTTTGGGTTAAGTTGAAAAGATCTTAGGGCCAAATTCATTAATAAACTAATCGCGATTATATATAACAAAACGCAGTTTCAGCGCCTAATCGAGATTATAGCTTCATTTGCGTTTCACCGCTATGAATTAAACCTAGTTAACGCTAAACTCAGTTTCAATTCTTTTGTTGTCGCCCATGTTTACGACACGGTTCTTTAAACCAGATTACCCTGAGCTCAGTTTAATTGAACTGAGTTTTTATATTAATAATAATAATATAACATTTATTTTCAGACAATAATCCATAACTTGTACATAAAAAAAAACAAAATATGAGCCAAAAAATAAATAAAAAATAAAATAAAAAGTTCACTGCTCATAAAATAATATTTTAATTTATTTATATAAATATTTATAATGTCATCACACTAATGAAAGTTACTTTGACCTCGCCTCTTCTCGTTACGCGGGTTCGGCTTTTTTAAACATTCGGCGCCGTACATTTCGTCGATAAGCATCGTCATCGGTACGGCTAAGTTCTTGCGGACATTATTTTATCGTCCAGCTAATTTGCAGACCACCTCTCCCTCTCTTCTTTATAGCCATGGAAAGGCACCTTTTAACAATATGTTCATCGGGTCATTTGCGTATAACATTTCCGTACCATCTCAGCCTGGACTCTGTAATTTTCATATCATATTCTGATAATTACGGTCCATTCCAGGATGCCTGAAAGAAATCGCGGAATGTAATAAGGCCGCCCTTTCTTTTAATTATTGGTTCTTCTTTCTTATGTACAATAAAGTGTACAATAAATAAATAAAATCTAATCTAATCTACGAGTATTTATCAAGCTCTAATCTTCCATACTGAGGGATTGTTTGAAAGCTTTACCGGGCACAGGGATGCCAAAGACAATAGGTTTTAGGCAGTAAAAATCTATCACTGCTTCTTGGTTCACCTAGCGTAGCAGAAGATGTTTTTTGATTTTCGACTCTAAAAAAAAACTATTTAATGTCCGAATATACCATTTTTATTTGGAGAAATCTTTGTGGATACTTCTCGTAAGGGGACACGGTCGAGACGGAATAGAACAGAGAGTTTTTTCGGGTCTTGGGGCTGTTTGGACCGCGACCGTGGTCCCAACTTCCACCTATAATTTTTTTTAGTAGTATTTGTGGTAGGCAGTACTAAACAGAATATGTCCGATTTGTCTGTGAAAAAATATTGAATAAAATATGTGTCAGTTCGGACACCGTATATCATATATATACACAGTGGATATATTGTGACTTAATCGTTAGTAACTCAAAAAAAAACATGTTGGCAAATTTTCAATAATTGTTTAAAAATTGACAAAACGTGATAAAAACGGCATAATTAACTAGTTCTGATTAATTTAAGATCACATCCTAACGATTGCGTTATAATACAGCCCATAAAATAAATTATTACCTATTGAAATTAATTTCATAGTCTAAAGCTGTCATCAGTGTTTACGAAGGTTTTAATTCTTTAAAGGTTTTATATAGGTCAATAATAGATAAAACTGGATTATCTTTTCCCATCTTTGGTGGGAAATTCTCCCATAAAAGATAGGGATTGGACGTTATTAGGCTTATCGTGTTGTCAAATGCGATTAGAATCTTAAAATATTTTGTAACTTTTGAGTTTATCGTATTTGTTTATAACCATTACGTTTCGAATTGTATTAAAGTTTATTACTTATTTATATTCTTAGATGTGTTTTTTCTCTTATATTTTTACTATTTTCACTCACTTTGATTATTGCTCCGCTCCCGTTGGTTGTAGCTTGATGTTATATAGCCTAATTCCCCCATAAATGGGCTTTTCAACACCAAAAGGTTTTTTTTTTAATTTGAACCGATAAAAAGTATAGTATTTGGAGTTAAGAACGAGCCATCAACGATTGCAACACTGCTTACCATCAGGTAGGATCGCAGTCAAGCACTAGTATATATATATCAATTAAAAAACCGCAGTCAGACCATACTACACGTTTTCAGGTAGAATTTTACAAATATTAATATTTAAAAAACAATTCTTAGATTAAAAAAGTTGCGTAAATAAACATAACCGCAACAATTAAATCAGTTCAGTCGCACTAACAAGACCACACCTTAAGCAAGTGCAAACTGACACACAACGCTAGTTAAGGAGTGAGCTCAGCACATGGATCTATTTAGGATGGACATCACATGAACAATGAGTTGTAATTCGCTCAATTATGCTTGTGACTGTAATCGGATGTTGACCCTTGGAGGAAGATGTGATGGACCTATTTATAGCTAGATGATGGGTGTGTGGAATTATAGAGGTGGAAGTAGTTCGCTAAATACTATGAAGGTTTGATTATAAACTAGCTTTTGCCAGTAGCTTCACTCGCGTGAAAATAGGTTTTTCCATATGAAGTTTGGACCGCAGCGCTTACATTAAATCAAAATAGCGGAAGATAGGTGACTCGCCTATAGCGCGTCGACCGCTAAAATCAGGCCTTTATGGCCTGATCACAATCCTCATCATGAGCCTCAGTGACATAAATGAGAGTGTTACGCAAAATTATTTCTTTTTTTTCGATTTCGCTCGTACGACAGCACAGACTATTATCTCTATTCTTGTCTATCAGTGACTATAGGTATGCGACTGTGATGACACTAATCATAGATGTGTGAGTTTCGAGTCCAGGTTTTCTGATTGTGATGTTAGCGCATAATGTATCTTACCTGATAATATTTCAATGCCTTAGGGGCTATATTTAAAAAAAAATCCTTTCTTATTGCTTGCCTATGTCATAATAGGAATCCTTGCGTAAAATTTCACATTCCTAGGCCCTGTAGTTTCGGCTTAGCGTTCCTATTCAATCAGTTTTTCCTTATATATATATAGATTTATACAATATTAAACACGCCTATCAGCTTGACAGCCGTCCTAAACTTTTCTGATTAAAAATAAACAATCTAATTTTCCTTATTTAATCAAATTCAAAAACCTATTCCATATTTGAATAATCTTTAAAAAATATAATTATCCCGCCAGTAATAAGAGTTACTTTTCGATATCACAAACCCGATTCTATCACGCGTTAGGGGTTGTACAATGGAGAAAAAATTCAGAAGTTTGATTAATTAAATATTTCTATATCTATTACCATACAGAGAGGCTTTTCTGTTGTTCATTATTTTAGTACTATTGATCCTGGCTTTTAGGAGTGGCAAGGGTTAAGGATTGTTTGGCAGGGATCTCAAAAACAAAAGAAAATCATGTCCCATTTTTTTTTATTTCAGGTGAGTAAATCATTTAATGACATCCCCCGTCCTTGGCGAAGCGGGAGATAGTGTCAGACTTTTACTGACTAAAAATTCACTCCTGCTCTTTCTTCTTTCATACCAGGGCCAGGTTTTCCTTTAAGAACCAACCCATGGCCCCAGTAGGCTACGACCCTGCTTGGCCTCTACGATGTTCCACTAGATGACAGTTTTCATCTAAATCTGTTATTTTGTTGAAAGGTCTGCTGGTGGATAGCCCAGGCTCCAGGATAGCCCGTCAAGGCCACGGGTCTACTTCTGAAAGAGGACGTGTAGTCTTGAGACGCAAAGAGTATATAGGTGCGGTATTAGAGCGCCTTCAATGTAATTTTTATATGGAATAATAAAACGGCGAGACGGCAGCGCTGTAGCCGCGCTGCCGTCTCGCGGCTCTCTGCGACTAATTTAAAGGCGCCCTAAGTCAGTACAAGTTTGACACGTCCTCCCGCTCTCCACGAAAAGTCCTTTTTTCGTGGAGAGCGGGAAATTAAAAGTTTCTATTTTTTCCCATTTTACAGGTAAATGTATGTTGAATAAAATATGATTATCGGACGTAATACGTATTTATTTACGGAATTCCAATCATTAAATCATCAATACAATCCTGCCAGTTCGTCTTACCATAATAGATGGCAATTTCATGAAAAAAGAAACAAAAGAAAATTTGAATTTCACGGGCCATTTTGGCACTTTTACCTTAACAGCGGAAAATTCAGGTTAATATGATAATGATCCTTTTCCCTGTGTCGGTCAAAACGAGTTTTTTCTTCAACCGTTCACATGACCAAAGTTACAACATGACTCATCCATTGTCATGTCCACGCGACCATTCCAGCTTATTTTCAGTCACTTTGACCCCAACGGTTTCTCGGAAGTTTTCCACGCTTAAGAGCGGTCAACCCGAGTTCCATTTCCATACAATCGCTCTTACGTGATAATGATGTGTTAGTGACTTTTTCTCTAAATGATTTTGAAACAGATATCTTGTG
The DNA here is from genome assembly GCA_958295575.1 of Leucania comma. Taxonomy (NCBI): domain Eukaryota; kingdom Metazoa; phylum Arthropoda; class Insecta; order Lepidoptera; family Noctuidae; genus Leucania; species Leucania comma. Next base: position 20,411,748 of record OY282478.1, on the reverse strand, counting down.
CATGTTACTTGTGCTTTATACAAATTGAAACATAAATTTGGATAAAACTATCTACCAAAGATCTCTGAAAATCTGCAAACCATAAATAAAAAATATACAAAAGTAAGTATATCTATAAAACCTTAAACATTTAATCAAAATTCTGAATAACGTAATTGTTTTCCGAAGTCTTAAAGGATTTTGATAAAATACATATTTTTTGGAAAAAGTTTTATACAGTAGGATAAAGCAAACAGAGCGTTCGGGCGTTATCTCTCTTTTTTCGCGTTGCCTATTTATCAAAAATTGCTTTGGATGAAATAACAAGCTTTTGATAAAACAAAACATATATTTTGTTGAGTTAAGCGCCTTTTCGGCCTCGCACTGATTATAATTTCTTTTTTAATTGTATATTTTTAGTGTATACGAATAAATAATTTTCTTTCTTTTAAACCACGTTCACGTTGCCGATACGCTCGGCAACGTGAACGTCTCGGGTTAGGCCCCCTTAACACAACTATCAATATAATTAACTGGTCATCTAAAGCGTTGTACACACTAAGTTTATCAATAAACCCAAAGGTTTAACTACCTTAATGGGGGTAGAGTTGGCAACAGAAGTGATTGCGAGCAATTTGTATCGTGATAATGTACCTTTAAGAGCACCGGTGGCCCAATGGTAACAGCTCCAACTTATGAGTTGTACGTCGTGGGTTCAGTAATTTATTTCATCACCACTGCTTTGAAAACGGTGAAGGATACATCGTAAGGAAACTGGCAAGGCCTAGGACCAAAGATCAAAGACATGTGACATTCACCAACCTGCACTGAGTCCACGTGGTGGATTACGGCCCATATCCTCTCATAGAGAGAAGATCTAAGTTCCAGCAGTTTAGTATAACTTCTGGTTGATTATGCTGATATACCTTCTGTAGTATTTATAATAACTAAATTAGGTGATAAATAACTTAATTGGCAATACTAATAGAATACTGGAGGTGGGAGATGTCATTAGATGATTTTCGAACTTAAAAAAAATATCACTTAAGTTAGTCATCTAATAAAAAATGGAATTTCTTATCTGAACTTTTTTTTCCTATCGGTACCAGGGTCACAGTCTTCGTAAGGTAAAGGGCGACGAAAACGTCCACTGAATCTATAAGGGACCAATGTACACATGTATATACATGTATACTACATATACTTATATATAGTCACTACCGGTTGCGTAACATCCGGTCCTGGTTTGTACACAAGTCTGATATGAATTTTTATTTGATGTTTTTCCTTTCGATTTTTTGCAACGGCCATTTTGGTTGCAGAAATTGTGCTTGTTGTGTTTATTATGTGTTTTCATTGTGTCATTAGTTTTTAGGTAGTTTTAATTGAATGCAAGTAAAAATAAATAGTTTCTTGGCTGTTTTATTGTTGGCATTGAATTGTAGTTTAGTGGATAGAGTAAACCCCACCTACGAACAACCGAACGACGCAAGCGTGCGTCATGCTCATGCGTATGGTCCGTTATTCATTGAAACAGATAACCTAACCCTTTATCGCACTTCTTGTGGCGAGCAATGGATAGCTCGCCGTCCGACCGACAGGAAACGTCAATGATTTTTAGGGTTCCATACCTCAAAAGGAAAAACTAAACCTTTAAACTTTATCTCGAGAACGCGTGGAGGTATCGAGTTAAAATTAAAACCATATATTCAGGTCTGCGGTCACTTGAAGCTGTGAAAAAAAAAAATCTAAGCTAACGGAATAAAAAGACATTGCCGTTTATGTTGCAGAAAAATACGTTTTCGACAATCTCAAAGGAATCAAAATTCATGGGGTACTTCCCTTAGGATCATAGGTTTCCTTTACAGAAATTCCCTGTGGCCGCAGCGGCCATTGGCGTTGCTGGGCCCCTATAGTTAAGCTGGGATTTTTTTGAGGCGCGTGTGGAATATTAGACTCTTAATAAATTAGTGCTCCTCACCATTAACGACTGCATCTTTGCTTACCATCACGTGGGATCGCAGTCAACCACTAGTTGTATCAAATAAAAATAAAATGAAAAAGATTACTACTCGTATAATAAAATAGCACTCCTTAGTTGTAAGCGTAATGAATTCTTACAAAATCGTCAGAATCTTATCACCATAGCAACTTAGTTTATCCCAATTCGCTTCACATGATAAGCATTTGTTTCACTGCACCAATGTTTCTTTCCTTCGCCAATCGCCGTGGAAATTGCAATCATTAACACGTTGTTGCATACCTTTTTCCAATCATAGATTGTGAGTGCCAAGGTTCTTGAGATATGTTTTTTTAAACGCCTATGTTTGACTCAATAAAATTCTATCTGCAATTTAATTCAATTTAGAATATAATATATTACTAACTTTTGCCCGCGGCTTCGCTCCCGCTCTACCCTACTTTATCCTTCTCTACCCTACTCTACCCAACTCTACTCTACTCTACTCTATCCTACCCTACTCTCCTCTATCCTACCCTACTCTACCCTACTCTACCGGATTTCACCACGCATGCGGATTTGCTCCGCATGCGGAAAATTTCTAAAGGCAAAAAAAAACGCGTCCCGCGTGCGTATGCGCATTACAATAAATATTTGTATGAAAAGGACATTTGCGGAGGTTACGCATGCGGAGTAAATCCACATCCTGAGTCCTAGCAGTGCGTATAATCGTAGAACTTCAATCTATGTCGAGCCTCAAATCATCAATGTTCAATTCATGAGGTCCATAGGGTTGCCAACATTTCGTCGACGAAACATAGTATTATTCAAACTATACTTACTATAAAAAATATAGTACACTTCAAACAAATATAGTATTTTTATCTGCTTTTTTATTTTTATAAAAACTATATTTGTCTGCACACCTAGCATTTTTTATCTAAAATAAAAGTGTTTTATACTATAACACATTACATTTTTAAATTAATATAAATCAAAAACTCTATATTTTTGTTAAAAATTTAAAATTATTATTTTGTAGTTTTCTTTTTTTATCGGTGGTAGCGACACACTTTCCCTATCGTTACTATTTTCTATAGCTAATTTATTTAGCACTTTAACTTCATGAAGGAAAGAACAATATTTATTTGAAAATAATCACTAAAATCAAAGAACGGAAACAGTAGACTAATGATTAAACATTCGTTTGACATTAAAAAGTAAGACCAAACGCAGTACGTTCGGGTACTTGCTACCGCATCAGGCAAATGTTAAAAATATAGTATTTTTGCGTACTATATATTTCTTCAACAGTATACAGTACACAGACTCAAAATATAGTAAAATACTAATACATTATAGTACGGTTGGCAACCCTAGGTCCATTGCCAATCATGGGTCTTTAATTGCCATTTCTGATTAAAACTATTTCGATAAGATTAGAATTCAGTTGCTATTATTAGTCTCATCAGCTATCAGCTATAATGATTTAGGCTGTTCCTATAATAGATAATGAGATCTATTTCGAAGTAGGCATATCTAGATTTGATTTTGAAGGTTCGATCAATCCACCTACATTGAACGTACGCGTCATTTTTTATGATCTTTTAATATCACTTGCAATTAAACATAAACCGCACTGACACACGCGTGATGATATCGTACATCACATATTAAGTACTATATAATTATTGATGCTAAGCTCAGTTTTGGGGTTCCTCAAAAGTAATTCGAAATACGTTCGGAACCTTTTATTTGCTTAGTCAATATTAAAAGCTAGGAAGCGAGCTTGTGTCTTATGAAATGAGTTTTTTTTAGGTAGTCTCGATTCTGAGAGAGAGTTGGAGGAATTATTTTAATCATCAAATAACTCCTTCCCCTTTGGATGGAGCGAGAGGAAGTGTCAGACTGTTACCGACTTCAATCCACCAGTATTACGTCAGTTACCCTTCGCGTTCCAGGATCGTTCTTCTTAACAATCTCACATCGTATTTTCAGTTATATCTATAAATAAACTTATTGGAATGATTGCATTGAGAATTTGGAGTTGATGACGTGCCAAACCCTTCTTTAAAGTAGAAGTTTGACAGGTTTTTATGCTCCAATGGATTTGCAAACTCCTCAAATTCAAATTCCATATTCAGAAATTAGTTAGGTATATATCAAATTAAGCACGAATAAGATGAAAAGTCACCCTAAAGTTTAATGAAAATCGAATCTATTCTAGTACGGAACTCATAGAAGCGCGAGTAAGATTCGCACTTGCCATTTTTTTTTATAGCTACCAATCTAATTCTTACAGTTTATCTTTTAATCAGTTTCAACTTTCAAATTATGAGAAGCAATAGTATTGCTGTTAGTGGTTAGAGAAAAAATAACCGTTAGTCCGAGTTCGAACCCGGACCTGCGAAACTCTCAATACTGTCTGTTTATACCTACTTATTATAAGTTAAGAGCATCGTTGGCCTAGTGGTCCTAAAGCGCGACTGTTGAGTATGAGGTCCTGAGATTGATTCTCGGGTCGGAGAGTGTTATTAGGTTTTTCTATTAGAAATGCCCTATGCCTAACATACAGAGCATGCAGTCTCACGAAAATGGCGCGCAATCGACACAGACTGGTCCTTTCTTAACTGCCAGTAACTTATTTTCTGTGTGTAAGTATCGTACGCGGCAAATAAGTTGAACCATTTACTGTGGTTATGCGCAGCCCCCCACTTCGATTGAGACCCGAAAATCTGTTACTATTGAAGTTCGAACGCCATTTTGGGGCAACTTATTAGCCGCCTATGTACTATAATTTGATTTTTTTTTTATCCCCCCCACTCCTAAGAATAGACATTCTTCATTCCTTTCCATTCTTTAACGGTTTTCGTTTAAAAATACGCAACATAAAAGGAGTTCCATTTGAATCATCATCATCATCATTATCATCATTTCAGCCAAAAGACGTCCACTGTTGGACAAAGGCCTCCCCCAAGCGTCGCCACAATGGCCGGTCCTGTGCGGCTCGCATCCATCGGACTCCAGCGACCCTGACCAGGTCATCGGTCGACCTTGTGGGAGGCCTTCCAACGCTGCGTCTTCCGGTACGCGGCCGCAACTCCAGAACCTTTCGGCCCCAACGGCGATCTGTTCTGCGTGCAATGTGCCCAGCCGACTGCCACTTAAGTTTGGCAATTCTACGTGCTATGTAGGTAACCCTGGTTCTCTTGCAGATATCTTCATTTCTGATTCGATCACGCAAGGAAACTCCGAGCATAGCCCTTTCCGTTGCCCTTTGGGTGACTTTAAGTCTTCTTATGAGGCCCATTGTAAGCGACCACGTTTCAGAGCCATTTGAATGCAGCCAGTAAAATTGGCGCCAATACAAGCATGAACGTTAGAATTGGCGGCAAAATGATATTAATGAAGTAGTACCAACACAGGAAAATGCATCAAAATGCTCGTATTAATATCGAGCTGTTAGCTTAATTGATTTAATTGTTTATTTACAATTAATATTCCCTCTATTAGGATCACGTGCTGTTTCCTGGTTTATAAATTGTCTAATTGATTTTATTATTATTTATTTTACTCATTATTATTATTACTGTAGCATTGTATTATAAGTTATTTATCTAGTCTATGGCGTAATTTATTGAATTGATTTGTTATGATCTTCCTTGTGTCATATGAGATAAATACTGATCACTGTGGTTTCTCAATACATTTATATATAAAGCATAATCAGCCTTATATTGTTCCCAATGCTGGGATTCGGGCTTCCTCTCTAGGATGGGGAAGGAATGATCTGTATTCCACCACGCAGGCCCAGTGCGGATTGGTGAATGTCACTTGTCTTTGACTTTTAGGTTATGGGACATATCAGTTTAGTCACGATGTTTTCTTTGATCGATTTAAGAGTAGTGAAATACAGTTTTGAAAGTAATGCCTACAACTCACAATTCTGGGTTACCACTCTAACATCTACTCTTTCTCTATTGGAATTTCTTCTTTGATTATGAAAAAGTGATGGGGTTCCTCCATGACGTCTTAAAATAGCATGAACCCAGTGTGAGAAAGGGATAGTGCTATACAGCCTGTATAGCTCCATCTTTTTCTTACACTGGAATAGTTAGGGCCCTCTGATCTCGCTAGGAACCCACTAAATAAAAGGCTACAAGCGCAACGCGACAATGCGACAAAGATGCGACAACAGATACTTCGCGTCGCGTTTTCTGGTGAGAATCTTACATAAGCAGACAAGAGGATATTAGTGCATAAAAATAGGTACTAAACATGATTTTGATTAACTTAAAGAATAAACAAGTTTTAAATGAAAATTGTTTTTTCATAGCAAGCTTTTAGAGCGCGGTGTATACCTATATAATTAATACTTATCAAGACCATTCAAAAAGGGTCTATTGCTCTAATTACCAAGTTCCTATAACCATCTTCCAGCTCCATCATCAGCGCCTGGTTACCATCTAGCACCAAAGTACTCGTCAAGACGAATCATAAGCGCCCAAAATCGATGGGGTTGCGTCACTTAAATACTTAGTTCCTATGGCCATCATCAGATCAAATCCATATCATAATAATTTTGCATTGTCATCTGATTTACACATGAATGAAAAATTTCAGCCCAATCGGTAACCGGGAAGTGGATCAAATTTAATTTGCAAGATTTCATCGCATCACAGACAAACATCGGTCAGGTGAAACTAAATAAAAGCTTGTAAACATGTTTTTAATGAAATTATTTTTTTCATAACAAGCTTTTATAGCGCGGTATATACCTCGATATAATTTTATGCTCATCAAGCCCATTCCAAAAAGTTCAAAAACGATAAGGTTATTTTATTGTTCTAATTACCGAGTCTCTATAGCCACCATCAGATTTTATCACCCCAAAATACTTGTCAAGACAAATCACACGAGCCCAAACTCAATAGGGTTGTATCGTTTAATTACCGAGTTCTGATGGCCACCTTCCGGTTCCATCATCAGATCAGCTTTATGTCATCATAATATTGCATTGTCACGCGATTTACACATGCATGCAAAATTTCAGCTCAATCGGTAACCGGGAAGTGGATCAAATTTAATTAGCAAGATTTGACCACAGACAAACATCGATCAGGTGAAACTAAATAAAAGCTTATAAAAAAGATTGGCCACTTCATTACAACACAAATGTTGGCCGTCATCAGAGACTAGTTGTGTGTTTATATTAAACCAAAACAACAAAATGAAAGTTTATTGATTTCACTCTCACATTCCAACGCTCAAATGCATCTTCTCACCTTTTTAATCTCACAGCTCGACTCCAATAAGCCTCTAATATTGATTACTCACTAACCAAAGAACAGTTATCCTAAAAATTCCTCACTTGAAGCCCTTTCCATACAAATCGCAGTTACCTTTGAATTCCTTCGCTCAAGGCATGTGGTCGCACATAATTGCATAATGAGAATGTACTTGCTTGAGGACGGACTCGTTTGAGTACGCTTGTAAGAGGACGTACTTATTTGGGTACATCTGAGAGTGAACGCGCCGAAGTGGCTGATTAAGACAGATTAGCGTGTACTAGTGGCCATGTTTTATTTAAAGATCGGACAGGTTTTGTCTTATCATTTTTTTTTCTTAATTTTATTAGTTCGATGAATTAATTAGATTAAAGCTATATAAACGGATCTGGGATACATTCGTATTAAACGACTTAAAGACTAAATTTTTTGTGTTGTGTTTATTACGGTACTACTTGAACAGAATTTTAGGGTTCCGTATCCAAATGGTATAACGGGATCCTATTACTAAGACTTCGCTGACCGTCTGTCACCAGACTGTATCCCAAGAACCGTGATAGCTAGACATTTGAAATTTTCATAGATAATGTATTTTTATAACCGCTATAACAACAAATACTAATATCAGAATAAAATTAATATTTAAGTGGGGCTCGTATACAACACAACGTGCTTTTTTGCTACAATCCTTCATACGCGAATCCGACTCGCACTTAGCCAGTTTGTTGTCACTAAATTTGGATTTCTAAGAATCTCGAACCAATTAATTAGGTGTATATTGTAGTCTAAGTACCTATATAATTCTATTTGTTTTTGATTTTAATCAAGAACACAAACAAATTAATTCGTACCATCTACCAAGACAACAGCATTTCACCTTCAAAATACTAACAGAGTTCTCCTCGCTCTCACATTCGCCTGGCGACTGTCGTAACACAGCGGTCAACGACTCCGACCTTGGCATTGACTACAAAATACAAATCTAAAACCGAACGTGTGCACTCCCCACCATACAGCGACACGAGGCGAAAAATGGAACTAAAATTCAAATTCAAATCTGACGTTCCTTTTGACAGTTCCCTCGACAAGCAGCGCCATCTTTACGACTCAAGTTATACTGGTCGCGGTGTTCGAATGAGATTGAACAATTATATAAGGAATATGTTATTATGTCTGTCAATTTATTGCCGTGGGATACTTATTTTATTTGTTTTTGATTGATTTCAAAGGTGTTATTGTTTTTTTTGGTCGTGTAAGTGGCACTGGTTAGAAAATTACGTACATTGCTGCTTATGTTTTGGAATATCTTAGTTGGCTAATGGTAAACGAGTAATGGATGGTTCTGTGTAAATTAAGTACAATGCATCAGCTGATTGTAATCACACGCATGTTTTTAAAGCATTTAATGGGAAATTGAAGTGATGGATGATGGTTTTGTTAAGTGATAGCAGGCTGTGACCTACCAGATCACTAACCCATGCCTGAGTTGGGCAGGTAGGTAGGTTAGTTTAGCATATAAGGGTCATACATATCCAGGATAAAGGAATTGATCGATAGAATCACCCCGCGATGTCCGCCCCTGCAACAGGCTAAAGGAGTAGGTACGGGTGGGTTTTAGTTAGAGAAAATCTGACTGTGAAGTTATTTAATGATTTCCCATCATAATCAACCAAAGAAACATTTACATATATAAACTAACGCCTATTTCTAGTGGAGATAACGCTGCTTACAAACTTTTGGCTGTCAAACCAAACCATCTCTGCATTTGAAGGAGAGATGTCGCGGTGGTCCGATTCCGTTATATTGGAACTTCCGATTGACACCTCCGAATCCGATTTCGCCTCCGATAACTTTTAATCGGAAGTTATATCGGAGGTACAAACAAGTTTATACTTGTCGCGTGGAGGTCTTCCTCCCCGTTCCTTCTTTTGATTACTCTTTCACTTGTTATTTTGTTTCGTATTTGGCGTGTTATTTATGTTAGTGCTTTATTTATACCCACTTAACCGAGTTCTTGATTAGTAGATCACTGCTTACTATCAGGTGGGATCGCAGTCAAGCACTAGTTTATATATATATATATATAAAGTATACTATATTTGACGTTTCTACCGGTTCTGATTCCGGTTTTACTTTCGGTTCCAGTTCCGATTCCGATAAAGCAAATATATTAACTTCGGTTCTAAATTCAATTTCGATATAACAATTTCCGTTAGGTACATTCCTTATTTGAAGATACGAAGTTGATCGAGAGATGGTCTGTCGATCAATGTCGGCTCTTCAGTTCTGCCATTGATCGATTGGTGTGGTAACAAGCTTGAGTAATCTTTTAAGATGAATAAGGACATATGACAAGGCATCGAAAACAACCATCTTTCACGTGTTTTTAGGGTGCATTTCCAATGATGCGGTATCTTGGCGAAGTGGAGAAGAGCCGACCGTGAATTGACCAATCACAGTGCTCGATATCTCCACTCCACATCAGTGGAAACAGTGTAAGGATGTTTTTAATATCGTGCGGATTTCATCACGCATGCGGAATTGCTCCGCATGCGTGGCTACTGCTCGATATCACGCTTCGCGTCCCGCGTGCGTATTCCACGCATTACAATAAGTACTTATTTGAAAAGGACATTTGCGGGGGCTACGTGTACGGAACAATCCACATGCGTAATGAGATCCACACGATATTAAAAACACCCTTATTAGTAGTAGTAGCCCTTAGTAGTTCTACAACTAAAAAGTGTAAAATAAAAGAAAAAACTATAAAAAATTCGAACTGACTTGAATACAAAAATAAAATTACGGGCAAATGCGAGTCGAGCTCGCGTACTGAAGGTTCCGTTCACTCTACCTATGAAAACAGTTTAATTCCCGAATTACGTAGATTTTTACGAATCGCATTTTTTTTTGTGATGTAACTACAAAACAGTTCTCGCTATGAGACCTTGCTTCATGCCAAATTTCAGGATTCTAGAACTACGGAAATTACCCTATGAGTTTCGTTTCCCTTGAGAGTGTCGAGATATGAGTTTTTGGCGATATAAACGGCTATCTTTTTTCCCGTTAACTTAGAAGATTGATTTTTTTCACAGCTTCAAGGGACCGCATACTTGAGTATATGGTTTTAATTTCAACTCGATACTTCCATGCGTTCCCGAGATAAAGGGTCTTGACTGACAGGCAGACGGACTACAAAGTGATCCTATAATATGGGTTCTGTTTTTTCCTTTTGAGGTTTTTATTTTTTTAAAGTAGGTAAAATCATCCAATGACATCACCCGCCCTTGGGCGGAGCAGGAGATAGTGTCAGACTCTTACTGACTAAAAACCTACCCCGTTCCTCCTTTGCCTTGGTTCCAGGGCCCTGGCATGCACTTTCATATCTCTCCAGAGCTCCAGTTTCGTCCCAACTGACAAATGTTCTGCGAGCAATGTGCCCTGCCCACTGCCAATTGAGATTAGCAATTCTCCGTGCTATGTTGGTTCTCCTGCAGACATCTTTATTCCTGGTTTGATGCATTTTCATACTTTCTCAGAGCCCCAGATTAGGTTTCCTTTTGAGGTACGGAACTCTAAAAAACTATTTTAACCTTTTGATACCGGAATTAGAGTCACAATAGAAAGACAATAGGTGTGCGGACACCGGTGTCCACTTGGGGCATGACAGTCTAACAACTTTATATTGAATTCAGTTGCTTTTTTTATACATACTTACAAACATTCTAAATACCTTTATGCATAAAAATTTGAGACACATGTCAACCTTGGAGTCTCTTATTCACGCACTTAGCATACATTAAAGTAATTACTACAATAAGACATTAGAATTATCATAATACCATTGAGTACACATTTATTTTTATTATGTGTGAATAATCTAAGTTTTTTGTACCTTTGGAATCTCCTGAGGTCGATAAACTTTGTTTTTTTATTGCTTAGTAGGTACTGGGTAATGTTTGAGGGTTTTTTTATGGTAGGTAAAATCATCCAATGACAAATCCCGCCCTTGGGCGGAGCGGGAAGTAGTGTCAGACTCTTACTGACTAAAAACCTACTCCGTTCCTTCGTTGCCTATCGTGCCGGGGCCGGGTATTCCTTTCGGAAGCTGACCCATGACCCCAGCAGGCTTCGACCCTGCCTGCCTGCAGCCAGCAGACTGGGCCTCTACGGTTTGCTGACAGCTCCTTGAGGCGAGCGGAAACAGTAAGCGCCGTCGACGACTTGGGCTCGGTCCGGTCGGTTACCAGACGATCGGACAGCGTGCTACCCATTGCACGCCGTCCGCAATCCCGCGCCTACTGTGGCCGGAAATCAGGATCGGGATCCTGGATGTTTATTTTTTTTTTTTACGGCAAAAAAAGTATGACGGGGTGACGGGGTGGGTCTCCTAGGGTCTGACAGGGTTGCGGGATTATTCCAAAGAGTCAACGCGGTCCTAGAACGCAAAAGGCTACTGAAGGATCACGGCTGGGTTTCAATAACAGTCTGACATTCTCTCTCGCTTCACCTAGAGCGGGAAAAGGTCTTTGATAGGGGTCAAGGGTTTTTTATTACGTTTAACCTATTAAAGGTGTAGTATGTTTACGCTTCTGGCTACATTCAAAAGCACCAATCGAATAATCTGTCAAGTCGAGTTGACCTCGATTGATGAATTATACTACCAGCAATTTTAATGACTGTCAAAAAATTGTTAGTAGGTATAACAAAGCGAATGGAATTGACATGCGCTACCGACACGTCACGTCATCAAATCCTTATACACCATAAAATTTTGGTCGTTTTAATCCCGTGGAGGGTCGATTCAGTACATGAAATACTATCGATTTGTAAAGATAAAAATGAAAAATAAAGTACTTTTTTTTTAAGCCCGATTTAATTTCCGCGTGTTCGAAATTAATTTCTCTAACTTATAATTAATTTCTCGGGGTCAATGAACTGTAGGTAGTTAGTAGGCAAAGACCGACAACTCCCTGCAAGGTCATTGACTCGTTTACTTAAAAATTAAAAAAGTACTTTATTTTTTAATTTTATCTTTATAAATCAATAGTTTCATGTACCGAATCGACCCTCCACGGGATTAAAACGACCAAAATTTAATGGTGTATTATGGCTTTTAAGAGGGGCCCTCCCAACTCGCCTATCATCAACGTCGAGCATGGTTTAAAAGCTTGTTGCTTCATCTAACACTATCCAACGCAATGTTTGATGAAGAGGAAACGCGAAAAAAGAGAGATATCGCCTGATAACTCTGTTGGCATTCGGTAATTCCGTGATTTATTCGAATATTTCACACAACTTGTTCCAGGAAATACGTGCTTTTTTAAAACCCTTTAAAGTTTTTGAGAAAATTTTTCATCATTTAGAATCTCTATTAAATGTGCAAGGCTTCTATAGAAGTACTCTTTTATATTTTTAATATATGAGTATAATATGGAAGGCCAAATCCCTCTTAAAATAGCAGATTTTCAGAGGTCTTTGCTGGATTAGTTTTATACAAATTTATACTTAGATTTCTATAGAAGCCTAGATAATGTCCAAAGATATCTGTGTATCCAAATTATCTGGAGAAAGATGTGTAGGTAATAACATCATAATCATGTAAGAGCAATTGTATGAAAATTTTCCTCACGTTGGCCGTTCTTAAGAATTTCTAATAAATATTGTAATGTAAAATTGGTGTAGTTTTGTATTTCAAGTGTAGACATTTTAGATACAGTACCTCTACCATGAGTTTTAAGCAATAGTATTCATCGCTACTCGATATCGACGCCGTAAATATTTTGTATGGCAAATTTTGGTTCTGCAAGTGACCGCTAGAGGCGCTGCAAAATTTGCCATTCAAAATATTTACGGCGTCGATATCGAGTAGCGACGAATACTATTGCTTAAAACTCATGGTAGAGGTACAGAACTACACCAGCTGGACACAACATGGAATCATTGGAACAGGCGCGATCTCGGTAAAATGGAGCTGAGAATTTTATTGTAGTGTTGATCACATCTGCAAAACTTGCCGAGAACGCAGACTTGATTTTAATAGGTCTATAAGGGTTAGGATGTTTGTATGTAGTTTGTTATTATTTTAATTAATTTATTTATTTTATTCTAAACGTGAATGATATGTTTATGATATGGGTTATGTACTTACCTGAAATAAATGTTTTTTTTTTTTTTTCCTATTGAATTGCCGTTTTCTAAAACGGCTTGCTTTCAAGTGTATATTTTTGGATTGACTTGGAATTAAAAGTTCAAATAAATTTTGTAAAAGGTACGTTATTCTTTTTCGAAATTATTTATTTATTGGTTTCTTTGTGTTTTGTATTTTATGTAATATCGCTGTATATATATGATGAGTTCTATCGTGGAAACAATGTGTCTCAAGCGGTATGCAATATTGATGATGTATACGGTTTTAAAATTGCTTCTGCTAAAAGTTGTAACATTTCAAAGCAACTTGGATGCGCGAATTTGCTGTGTGGACTGTAGGTTTGAAAAGCGATCTTAGGTTTGTTAACAATATGCAGATACTGCGCCTAGCGTTTATTAATGGGATAAATGTATTGGGAAGGAACACTGACCTTTTAACCTCGAAGGTTCCACATGGCGCCGGCCGGCGGACCTCGACTTCGCACATTTAACCACTGCCAGGTTCTGTTTTGCACTACACTGCACTATTGTTGAGTTCTGAATGGTTGGATCACGAAAATAGTCAATTTTCTTGTAATTTCGAGCGGGCGCGGTTAGCGGTGCGGTCACATTCACAATCGATGCACACACGTCAAATGTCAAATCATTTCTCTAGAGATCGTGCGGGAAGCGGAAACGGTAGGGATAGGATTGCTAGGCCAAAAAAATAAATTACAAAAAACAAAGTCGCGGATCATAGCAAATTGGCGCAACCATTCCCCCCGGGTTTGAAGGGTTACCTTCAAAGAAAAGAAAAAAAAAACAAAAGCGAAACTAAACCCTATTACTAATCTAAACTATCAATACTAGGTAGCGAAACAACTTATAACTAACTATGCCACTACTACTGATTAGGCAGAGGGCAGAGGCGAATAACCGGACGCAGGTACGATCCAGTTGCGGTTTTAACCTTTACGACTCGCGTTATTCCGTTCGAACCCGGAAAAACTTCTTCCACTATACCAAGAGGCCAGTGCAGAGGAGGCGCACTCTCAGTCTTCAGTATCACCACAGTACCGACTGTGACTGGATCTGAAGGAGTGTTCCACTTTTGACGCGACTGCAGCGTATGCAGATAATCTGTCCTCCATCGCTTCCAAAAGGACTGAACTAAGCTATCTAGCAGAGCGTGACGCGGGTGAAGCTGCAGTTTGTCAGTCTCGACATCTAAAGCGGGCAAATATTTAAGAGGAGTCGTCGTCAAGAAGTGAGCCGGCGTCAACGCTAGTGGCTCCGATGGATCACTAGACAAAGTCCGACACAACGGACGCGTATTCATCAACGCCTCTACCTGAGCGAGTACAGTGCTCAACTCCTCGTACGAGAGAATCTGTTCGCCTATGACCCGAAACAGGTGCGACTTAAGGCTTTTAATATTCGCCTCCCAATTGCCACCAAAATGACTAGCTGCTGGCGTATTAAAACACCAATCAATGCGATTCTCAGCTAAGACATGGGCGAATTCACTTTGGTAGTACTTGGAGCGTAAGAATGTATGTAATTCCGAAATATTGCGTCGCGCTCCAACATAATTTGTGCCGTTGTCAGAGTATAAGCGCTTAACGGGACCACGGCGAGATAAAAATCGTTTAAATGCAGACATAAAACCCTGCGTACTCAAATCACTGGTTA
The DNA here is from genome assembly GCA_958295575.1 of Leucania comma. Lineage (NCBI taxonomy): Eukaryota > Metazoa > Arthropoda > Insecta > Lepidoptera > Noctuidae > Leucania > Leucania comma. Next base: position 20,396,700 of record OY282478.1, on the reverse strand, counting down.
ACTCTATGTGAACCGCACGAGTTGTCATACAAACGAATAGGCAAATGTATGCCTTTGTGGAACGTATACCACGACCACGGGCAATAGTGACTTTAAACGGTCCAGCATAGTCCGTCCCAGTATGTATGAAAGGTTTCACCGTCTGTACAACACGACAAGAACGATGGTCGGCCATTTCCGGCGCGTTGAAACGCGGGCGGAGCTTAAAGCAGGGCACACATCTGTGCACTCTAGCGCGTATCAAATTGCGAGCGGAAAGTATCCAGTACTTCTGTCGAAGAATGGACATTAATAAATCGGGACCAGCGTGACAATTCACCTTATGGTGATAGTCCACCAACAAATCCAAAACGTGATCCCTGCGTGGTAGAACTACTGGATGCATTTGTTCAAACTCTAACTTAGCATTTCGCAGACGGCCACCGACACGAATGAGTCCGTCTTGCAAAAATGGTTTCAAATGTTGAAGTGCGTGACTACAAGGTTTATGTGATTCTAAACTACGAAATTCTATTGAAAAATAAAATTTCTGCAACTCTCGAAGTACAACTGATTCAGCTCTATCCAAATCAGCTGCGATTATAGAACCACGCGATGGTAATAATCTCAAAAATCTTAGGACGTAAACTACACAGCGTAGTAGTCTCGACCAAGACGAGACTCGATTAGACAACAACAAAACAACTGACTCTTCACGCGGAACTGATACTACAAGCGTATGTTTCTTCTCCTCGGGTGGTTCTGAAACAGTAGCGGGGTTAAACGGAGCATTTGGCCACTCGTTAGGAGTGGTATGCAGCCAGGGAGGGCCACAAAACCAAAGCGGATGATTTAAAATTTGCGCGGGAAGCAAACCACGTGAGAGACAATCAGCTGGGTTTTCTGTTCCAGCGACATGGAACATATTTTCCGGTGACAATTCAGCTTGAATCTTAGCCACCCTATTTGCGACAAACGTGCCCCATCGATGGGGTGACGATTGAATTCGACGATTGAATTCGTAAACCTTCAAAGGTTCCTGCGGAGAAAATCTATACAAGAAGCGTTGGAATCTACGGTCACATTCTCTGATTCCAATACTAAGAAACATTTGCCGAATATCGGCAGAGAGCGCAATAGCAAACAAGCGTTTTTCTGCGGAGGCACGGGAGCCACCGAGCGAAAAAATATCACCCTTGAAAGGGAGCGCGACAACATAACGACCATCTTTATCACGAGTAGTCGTGCGGGTATAAATCTCCTCAGTGACCTGATCCTCAGGGCTGAGAATAGGCGGGACATTGACCTCTTCAATCTCCCAGAACTTGCGGATGGTAGACTCAAGCGGCGGCTCGACGGTGCAACAGTGCGACACAGTCGAGTAACTAACTAAACAAGCGGGTGCGGAACCAACTATAACAAACCCGAGAACTGTTTCCACTGCGTGCGGAGCGGGGTACATCGGAAGACCTTGAATTTTACGTGATAACTGGAGATGCGGGAGAATCGAAGCACCGATCAATAGATCGATATCTCCAGGGAAAGCGTAATTTCCGTCGGCCAACTGCAAGTTCTCAAACTCCGTCAGCATGGACGTGTCAACCGGTACCGTGGGCAACCGTTCCGTAATCTTATCTGCGACTAGCGAATCCATTTCAAACGAAATATTACGATTAAAACGTGAACTAAATATTATTTTAATAGAACCGTGAATGGTTGCCTTTAAACCTCCAAAACCTTTCACTTCTGAGCGGGATGACCAATTATTAAAACTAAAACCAAGGCGTTGACAACAATCCCGAGTAATAAAATTACTCTGGGAAGCGCCATCTAGTAGCGCCCGAACGGTGCGCGGTTTGCCAAAGGCATCTACAATGACAACTTGCGCGGTCGCAAGTAAAACGGTAGTGATTTGAGTACCAGAGGCGGAAAGCGAACACAATGTTACGTCGTTTGCACTTGCAGCAGGCCGCGCGTCACAAGCGTCGCGCGTCTGCGCAGGCTGCTGCTGCGATGGCAGCTTACTACTCTCAAAATGTAAGAAGGTATGATGTCTAGCTAGACATTTACGACAGCTAACACCACTGTTACATGACGTAACCAGATGTTTGTCACTTAGACAATTAAAACACAAATTATTAGTGCGGACAAACTTGTAACGATCACTAGGCGATAATCTCTGAAATCCCGAACACTTGTACAGCTGTGTATGGCTACCCTTACACAGAGAACAGTCAGGTGTTGAGGCGGTATTAACTAGCGTATGTGCAGTCTTGACTGACTTCGATGACGCGTCTATACGGCGATCGGAACCTGTCCTATTCGTGACTTCATGACGTGCCGACGTGCGCTGCAATACCTTAATATGGTCGCGAATAAAAGATTCTAAATCTTCGAACTTAGGTATTTCTTTGCCGCGCTGAGTCGTTTCAAACAGACGAACAGTTTCAGGATCTAATTTATTTAAACCGATATACAAAAACAAAAAGTCACAGAGGTCATTGACCTTTAGGTTCTTTACTGCACGAACAGATGATGCGAAAATATTTAAAAACTTCTCTAAATTATGATCGTTACAAACGGAAAAACTTTTCAAATCGAATAATTGATCTAAATATGCGGTGGCTACTAATCGCTTATCTTCGTATTTTGTTTTTAAAGTGTTCAAAACTAAATTGTAATTTTCAGCGCTAAACGTAATTCCAGCACAGACAGCCTTTGCCTTACCGGTCAATTTTTCTACGAGATAATGCAATCTCTCGTGATCTGTCAGCGATGTGTTCCTATGTATTATATTTTCGAAACTATCTATAAATAAATTCCAATTTCGAATGTCACCATCAAATTCAGGTATTTGAATTGGCGGCAATCGTGGGCGTTCGCGAGGAGGGTTGGATAAACCACTCGCGGGGGGGGGAGTCTCTAAACTCCTAGCAATACGTTTGATACGACAATACAAGTCATCAAAGGACGACAATGCCTGATAACTCACACAGTAATCAGGATTTAACTCCAACTCTAAAATGTTTATATTATTAATTGTAGATTCAAAATCCGCGCGCAAACTATCTAAAGTTTCCAACGAACACAAGAAAGCATCTCTAATCGCCAGATCCGAGGTTTGCAAAGATTTATCACAAATTGATTGAACACGTGAAAACTGTGAGTCCCTTTTAGCGTATAAAAGCTTTAACTGAACCTTTAAATCAGTACTAACCTTGGTTCCCTTAAGAGACATCTTGTTTTGATATATTCACACTATACACTCAAACAAACACTTAACGAATTATTAAGTAAGCGATAATTATCAGATAACAATATGGTAATATTGTAAACAACAAAGTGAACGGCGAACGAACGGAATAACCTGTCTATATAATCTATGGTTTATCCGTTTCCTACAAATATTCACTCAACAATGAACGGGTATTTTTGAAATGCGTCTACCTACATGCAATTTGTAGGATGGTCGAATGAATTTTGTCAAGAAAAAGAATGCGATCGATTTATATCTACGCTGATATTTACGTAGCTAACTATAATTATGCGGTGCGGTTGACGGCGTAGGTACCGTAATTATCAATGACTCTTTAACTATACGAGCGAAATAACGTATAGTTGCCTAAATGCCTAGATGCGGGTTTTCTACTATTATATCTAGGTAAATAGGCGCGTTGCGTTTATTCCCTATGGAACAAATACTACATTGCGAAATTACAAGAAAATGATTCACGATCCTGCTCGTAAGGACCAAAAGTAATGGTTGCGCGAATTTGCTGTGTGGACTGTAGGTTTGAAAAGCGATCTTAGGTTTGTTAACAATATGCAGATACTGCGCCTAGCGTTTATTAATGGGATAAATGTATTGGGAAGGAACACTGACCTTTTAACCTCGAAGGTTCCACATGGCGCCGGCCGGCGGACCTCGACTTCGCACATTTAACCACTGCCAGGTTCTGTTTTGCACTACACTGCACTATTGTTGAGTTCTGAATGGTTGGATCACGAAAATAGTCAATTTTCTTGTAATTTCGAGCGGGCGCGGTTAGCGGTGCGGTCACATTCACAATCGATGCACACACGTCAAATGTCAAATCATTTCTCTAGAGATCGTGCGGGAAGCGGAAACGGTAGGGATAGGATTGCTAGGCCAAAAAAATAAATTACAAAAAACAAAGTCGCGGATCATAGCAAATTGGCGCAACCACAACTCGTTTTAGAAAATGGCAATTTCATAGGTAAAGACCATTATTTGCTGACAAACTAAATGTGTAAGTTCACATTAATATGGAAATCAATGCGACAGTATTTTGTATCGAAAACTAAATACTTTCTAAACTTGGCATTTAGCTGAATGCACGAACCGTGCAAAGATAAAACAAAAAAAAATCTTTGACAAGTGTACTTCTGATGGCTTGTCACTTTCCCTTGAGTTTTCTTTCACGACACTGCCGGCACATGACGCTGGCTGAATAGACTTCGGCTCAGTTACCAAAGGAAAAAACCGGCCAAGTGTGAGTTAGACTCGCGCTTGAAGGGTTCTGTACCGTCCGTAGCAAAAAACGGCGAGAAACCACGTTTGTTGTATGAGAGCCCCAAAAATTATTGAATTTATTCTTTTTTTAATATTTGTTGTTACAGTTGTTACATCCTAACCTATAGTGCTCAGACTATGTCACTCACAGAACTACAAAAGTTCCGCCTTGGGGTTTGCCAGAGAGCTATAGAGCGCAGCATTCTGGGTTTAAGAAGAACAGACCAAATACGGAATGACAAGTTGTGCTCCATAACGGGCATAATAGACGCGGGCAAAAAGGCGTCAGTCGCATGCACGGAGACCGCTGGGCAAGAGTCGCCACACAGTGGGTACATGCAGGAAGAGAGCGTCGTCAAGGCCGGCCTAGCAAGAAGTGGTGGGATGATCTGGACGCGTACCGCGAGGAATGGTTTGGGACGGCGCGGGAGAAGAAGTTTTGGAAGGACTTGGGGAGGCTTTTGCCCAGCAGTGGGACAGTGGGAAAAAAAAAATATTTTTACTGCACACTTCATAGACAAAAAATATACGCGGGCAGTGCAGTCCGCTTTCCGCTGTGTTTTTACCCTTTGGCTACGGGACCCTAAAAGAAAACATTTCTTTAATATTCCTCATCGTAATTCATTGTTATTCGAATTTTTTTTGTCATAAGCCAGATGCTCACTTTGTTGAGTTAGTAAAAATAGGTACTATTTATACAACTTTTCTTCAAAGTAACTCAAGATTTTATTGTTAGTTAGTTTTACTTTTTACTTTGGAGTTTACTAAGGGATTGTTATAAAGTGTTGCCTCTATTGTAGAACAGTCTTGAACGTTTACAAAGGAATTATGTTTATGTTTTGTTTAAACTTCATCATAAGAGAATTTAATAAAACAATGCTTTTGTATTTATTCACATTTAGTACATACAAAATGTAACGCTACCTATTTTTTTAAAATATAAAACTGTTAATTGTTTTGAAAAGTCTAGATAGATAGATAAACTCTTTATTTCATAAAAATACACAATAAAAAATACAGTAGGAGCTTAAAAATTAATTGGGTGTGACAATAGGCGATCTAGCTACTAAGTGTTAAAATAAATTTTCTACATAATAATTAAGTACTTATACAAACATATTAATTAAAAAAAATTGCTGAAAAACTAAAACCCGACCACAAAAAAACTGGGTTTGAGACAACGAATAATAAAATTTGAATATTCTATTTGAACTTTAAATTTTTGAGTTTCTTTATTTTCTTTTATTTTTATAGTGTTAAATAATATTTTTGGTTCCAAGACGTGCCGATTTCCTCACGATGTTTTCCTTCACCGTTTTAAGAGCAGTGGTGGTGAAATAAATTACACAAAATAATGCGCCTGGCTGGGATTGAACCCGCGACGGTACTACCGACTCGTAAGAAAAGTCGAAAAAAAAAAACGAAAAAAGAAATCGTAAAATTCGAAAACATGTGACATCCACCAACCCGCATTGGGCCTGCGTGGTGGATTTCGGCCCATTTCCTCTCCTAGAGAGTAGGCCTGAGTTCCAACAGTGGGAACATTATAAGGTTGATGCTATGCTATATTTCGCTTTTTTTTTAAAATATTTGATAGTATAGACGAAACTTTATGGTCTTCATTTGATCAAATCAAGGTAGTCTGGAACTTTTTGAGGTTACAGACAACCTCTTTTACTTAGCTGCGATGGTTATTTTTATACTAGTCCTATAAGACAAATCGACCTCATAATATGAGGTCGGTTATGGTGGTGAATGAACTGCACTAGTTTTTGAGTATATCACATTCATACTGACAGACAGATACAGTGAAAAACGTCTGTAGTATAAAGTTATTGAATTACTGGTTTAAAGTACAGTTTAGGTAAAAATAATAAAAGTAAGCTGTCATATTCATATTGGAAGTTTTTCGTAGTAAAAATGGTGGACCGCGTCGAACACGTATCGCCGGACGTTCGATGATCTTTATCAATCATCTTCAAGTCCTTGAACAATTAACATTATAAATTAAATAATTTATGCTAATTTATCACTCATTTTATTTGCATACTTGTCTTTCAAAGTTGTTATTTTTATGGATTTACGCTTCTCCCCTTAATGGACTCAGGTGACATATTATGTCATGTCAATTATTGTAACATAGCATAACATATGTTTTTTTTTTATTTTATGGTAGGTAAAATCATCCAATGACAAATCCCGCCCTTGGGCGGAGCGGGAAGTAGTGTCTGACTCTTACTGACTAAAAACCTACCCCGTTCCTTCGTAGCCTATCGTGCCGGAGCCGGGCATTCCTTTCGGAAGTTAACCCATGACCCCAGTAGGCTTCGACCCTGCCTGCCTGCAGTTAGCAGGCTGGGCCTCTTCGGTGTGCTGATAGCTCCTTGAGGCACGCGGGAACAGAACGCGCCGTCGACGACTTGGGCTCGGTCCGGTCGGTTACCGGACGCTCGGACAGCGTGCTACCCACTGCACGCCATCCGAGCATAGCATATGTGGAGTTGCGGGGCCAAACAATGGGTAGATCGCCGTCCGGTAACCATCCGGACCGAGCCTGATTTGTCAACGGCGCGTAGCGTTCCACGCCCTTAAGAGATGTCAGCAGAACCGTAGAGCCGTAGCCTAATGGAAAATAATGAAAGTAAAAACACCACGGGTTTTTTTTCGGAAATGGTTCCTTCTATGCCTTGCATTCCAGGACCCTCTTGGAACGAAAGGCATAGAAGGACCCGTTTCATCTTAGATCGGAAGAAGTCATTGGATGATGAAAGCCACGGCATTAATTCCATCAGGTGTATATTTTTTTCCCTGTTCCTAGAGTACATCCAACGGATGAATCCTAATTTTATTACAATCTAGCCTTATAAGCAATAAGTAATTTAATTATATCCTAAACTAATACATTTACTAATAATGTCCAATATCAATTTTCTAATTATCTCTATTAAGGCGAATACGCTTCGTTCTTGTATTTATTAGGTTCTTGTATTATTTTACTAATTTTGGTCGTTTTAATCCCGCGGAGGGTCGATTCGGTACACGAAACACTATCGATTTGTAAAGAAAAAAATAAAAAATGAAGTACTGTTTTCTAAAACTCGAGTTAATATATGCATGGACGAGATTAATTTCTTTAAGTAAACGAGTCAATATCCTTGTAGGTAGTTGTCGGTCGTTGCGTACTAACTACCAACAGATCATTGGCCTCGGTAAGCCCACGTTTAGTTTTAGTGAATTAATTCGAGTTTAAAAAAGTATATTATTTTTTAATTTTCTCTTCTCAAATCGATAGTGTTTCATGTACCGAATCGACCGTCCGCGGGATTAAAACGACTAAAATTTAACGGTGTATATTTAAAAAAAATCACGTTAAATATACAATTGTTCTCTTTATCCTGATGTTGGAAGCTGCGAGGCAATATAGCGATTCAAATTTGTTTTATATGAATAGAGATGACTGGAGTATTTAAAGTGTAGTCAGACATCACAGTACTTATGATAAAAATTATATGCAATTCACATGGAGTTTTTGAATACCTAAGTTTCTTTCTAAAGGAATCTTGAGATCTGCTTTAAAAAAAACTAGAAGAAATATCTAATATTGAAATATTTACATACTTGTCTTAAAGACACCAGACCTTTTTTTTTTTTTTTTTTTTTGTTGGTGGGTAAAATCATCCAATGACATCTCCCGCCCTTGGGCGGAGCGGGAGATAGTGTCAGACTCTTACTGACTAAAAACCCACCCCGTTCCTTCGTGGCCTTAGATACCAGGGCCGGGCTTTCCTTTCGGAAGCAAACCCTTGGCCCCAGTAGGCTTCGACCCTGCCTGCCTGCAGCTAGCAGGCTGGGAAAGACACCAGACCTGTATGCTAATAAAACAAGAGTTCTTAAAACAGTTAAAAATTAAAAACTGATTATAAATCATACTAGCTTCTGCCATCGGTTTGGCCTGAATGAAAGATGGATGTTATCCCAAGGGAATATATTATTTCCGGAATAAAATGCATCCTAAGTCCTTTTTTAGGATATGGTCTGCCCGTGTGCCATATTTCAACTAAATTTGTTCAGCCATTTAGGCGTGAAGAGGTAAAATAAAGACAAGCAGGTTTACTTTCGTAGCTTTAATATTAGAAGTATGTATGCAATCACCTTAATTGCCACAGAAATATGATAACATAAAAGTACCTAAAACTAGATCTTTAACTTAAAATTTAATAATAAATTAAATTATTATTCAGTTACACTTTTATTATTACCGAACTAAATTAAATTAAAATTTTGTAATATTAAAAAGCCAACTTTTTGGCTGTTAATATTACCTACTCTATCTCTCGTAAGTATGTGTGCATTTATATATGTATTATATGATTTAATTTAGATAATATAGTATATTTCTAATTTTCTACTTATTTGTATATACTGTGTCTACATCTCTCATCCAATTCTCCTGTCGCAGATCTGGAAGAAATTCCATCACTACATAGTATAAAACAAAGTCGCTTCCCGCTGTCTGTCCCTATGTATGCTTAGATCTTTAAAACTAAGCAGCGGATTTTAATGCCTTTTTTTTTAAAAGATAGAGTTATTCAAGAGGAAGGTTTATATGTATAATACATACATAATATATTTTTCAATAAACTTGCTCAGAGAAAGTAGTTCTTATCGCACTACACTTAGTTAGTTACGAAACTGTGAAATTTTGATTACCATTACGTACTAGTGCTGTAATGTAGCTATAACTTTTTTGGTGCGAAAAACAAATTTTGAATACGAAAAAATAAAAATTGTTTGTGGTGTGGGCGCGGTTTTTGGCGTGATTTTTTCGAGTGAAGTTTATGTGCTTTATTAATTAAATAAAATCAATTACTCCAAAAATATTATAAAATATTACATTCATATTCTATTGTCACTACTGACATTAACGTAAAAACTTTTCACACAAGAAAATAAACGAAAACTAGGTAATATGATCGAAAGACCATATAGCCATAGCCTAGTGCGTGCCTATGTGTTCGATTACGGAGACGCGGCGCGTTGCGCTGCGCGTCGGGCGGTCCGTCGTACATTGCTATAAATATGTTTGTGTTTGCGCGAGCGATGGTGCGGCCCGCTGCTGCAATGTACGACGAAACGCCCAACGCGCCGCATCTCCGTAAATACGGCCTTAGAAAACAGATTTAAATTTTTTCCGCCATGTTATGAAAATTTTTACTAATTTTACCGTTGTAATATTAGTTAGCTAAATTATTTTTCTTCACAAGTGTATTGAAAAACGTCGTATGATACACGTGAGTAATGAATGGTTACCGTTCTTGGCTCTCTTAAGACCCTTGCCACGGCTCGGGTCTTAATACCGCCTCGACGATAACGTTCTACATTACACACTTATATCATAATGTACTATAATATCATCATTGCACCCGTGCGAAGCTGGGGCGGGTCGCTAGTTTGAAATAAGCAGTACCTTTGTGCTCTTCTATCTGTATTTGTTATTTTCATATTTAAGTGTTTGTGTGTACATAAATAAATACTCTAAGCCACAAATTCCTACTTCAATATTCCCTCCAAATAATATAATTCACAATCATAGACTAATTCCGTTTTCTTTTTTTCCAGGTACACCGGATTTCAAAAATCGAACGCAGCAGAATGCAGGCACACGTGCCTGTTACAACACTTCACGTAATATGATGAGCGCACGTTGGTTCTGTCGGCAAAATTGTTCATAACACCAGTTAGTTTATTTAAATTGAAATGTAGGCAAAATTCCAGCTGGTAAACAAACACTGGTGAAATTCTTGTGCTAATTTTTTTTTGTTTTTTTTTTTTTTGTTTATAAGGCATTGATTTTTCTATTTTTTCTTCTTAAATAGGTATGTGTTTTACAGTTCTTTTTTTGAGGTGGGATGTCATGACTTCTCTCTCCCACTGGATTTTTTCTTCTGAAATAGGTATGTGCTTTACAGTTTTTTTTTTATGAGGTGGGATGTCTTGACTTCTCTCTCCCACTCGGTAGGTCGGAGCGAAAGGGCGTGTCAGACTGTTACTGACTAGGTAAAACCTCATCTATGTTCCTTTAGTTGTTTTTTGCATTCCAGGACCATGGGTTTCCTTTTCAGAAATCTGTCCCAGGAATCCGCTACGGCACCTATTGCTGACATCTCTTTCAATTAATCAGTTAAGATCCTATGTCCCCCAGCTGGGGCAGAGGGCGTCGACAGTAGTCACCCATTGCGACCGATCTTGTGCTCTACGTTTGACATATCTTTGAGGCTATTAAAACACTATGCGCTGTCCACACCGCAGTGTTGTATTTTTACAGTAAGGGTCTGTATACGTTGAAATTCAAGCTATTCTTTTTTTATGACTAATAATTCCTCCCGTTCTGATTGGCGCGAAAGGGAGTGTCAGACTTTGACGGACTAAATATAATGGAGAAGATTTTTTTATTATTATTTGATATAAAGTACTTGACTGCAATCCCATCTAATGGCAAGCAGTGATGCATTCGTTGACAGTGAGGCGCACTAGTTTATTAAGAGATTATAATCGGACGACCTTCGAAGTACGCGATATAAACGACGAGGCGAAGCGCTTAGGCCGGACCGTAGACGTTTCAACAACGTATGAGTTTACTTGGCGTACGTCGGATTGTTCGACTCACCATCAGGTGGAATCGCAGTCAAGCACTAGTTTATATCAAATAAAACAAAAAGATTCATAGTATCAATCTCAAGCTTGTCCCAACATCTTTAATATTATTCATTCTTGCATCCCACAATATATGTGATGATAAAAGACAAATTCAATGAAAATATATGATGCAGAAACCGCCATAAAAGTTCACAATTAATGGTTTACGTATTGTTATGGTTTTACGACTCAGAATAACGCCATATGCCAGTGTAGCCATTATACGATGCTGTAAGACAAAGTAATTTATTGTGAATGCTGAATACATCATGGTACCTAGAACTGCCTTACGGCTTTACTGGCGTCCTTAATGAATACGCCACAGACGCAATGAATGAATTCAGCTTTTTGCCATAAGACTAAGTTCGTGCTGAGGGTACAACTGCTGGAGTCGCACCGTAACGTCAGTTTTGGGAAGAGCATCGCCGTGTCCTTGTGGGGGCGATCAGCGGCGGTGATCTCTCGCGCCTGGCCTTGGTACAGGCCATGATCCAGAGCGAGGAGGAGTGGCAGTCGGTTGCCTCCTTTTGCGAAGCAGTAATGCTAGCAAAGGAGGAGCCGACTGCATCAGGCAACGCCGTCGCCGCCGCGATTCCGATCCCGATTTCCGGCCACTGTAAGCGCGGGCTTGCGGACGGCGAGCAATGGGTAGTTCGCTGTCCGTTCGGTAACAGACCAGTCCGAGCCCAAGTCGTTTACGGCGCACACTGTTCCCGCGCGCCTCAAGGAGTTGTCAACAAACTGGGAACCCAGTAGGGCCGTAGCCTACTGGGGCCAAGGGTTTGTTAAAAATTAACCTCGGGGCCTTAGATCGAAGGCAATGAATGGAACAGGGTAGGTTTTTAGTCAGTAAGAGTCTGGCACTACTTCCCGCTCCACCCAAGGGCGGGATTTGTCATTGGATGATTTTACCTACCATAAAAAAAAACCATAACCCTACCAAAAGACTCACAACCCTGCATCATTTATTAAACTTGGTAATATTTTTGCGTTATTCATTCATTTTACAAAACAATGCCTGCATGAACTTGTTGCCATTGTTGCTAATTTATTTTTTTCATAACAAATTAGATGTCATTGTACTTTGGCCTTAATTGTAAATATTTCTAAACAAAATCTGCCGTCTCATCGGCAGAGCTGATTGGCTTCACAATGTCGTTTACCGAGGTCGTTGTTCTGATGACCAAGCTGAAATTATATACGAGAAATTTAGATTATACTAAGTATCCTTATACATTCTAACATTTTAGCATGCAAACATTGAAGCAAGTTCATCATTAAATATATAGGGTGACTGGCAATTAGTGAACGAAACTTAAACACGTGATTGTAATCATGACAATAAACAACTTTTACTATGGGACCAAACCTGAAATCGCGAAAAAATCAGCCAAGTTCAGTACATTTTTACCAGCAGATCGAAAAGGCCACTGTTGTAGAATTATTTTATTTATTTATTTTATTTTATTTATTTATGTACACACAATAATAAAAAAAAGAAAAGAACAAATATAGACAGAAGAGTACAAAGGTGCTAAATATGAATCATATTTTTTTTATACGGCAATATTTACATGTGTGAATTGAGTATGATTCGACTAATTTATGCAACCATTTTACGAACATTAGAAGAATTGCTTATGATCGGCTAGGAATTCGGAATATGATTTGCTCTAGAATACTCTAGATGAATTGCTCATGTGACGTTTTTAGGGCCGCAGTTAGGCGAACACAAATATACTGACCAGCAGATTTTTTTCACGATTTCAGGTTTGGTCTCATAGTAAAAGTTGTTTGTTATCATGACTTCAATCACGTGTTTAAGTATCGTTCACTAATTACCAGTCACCCTATATAACATTTAACATTAAAAAAAAAAATATCGGCTAGTAAATCCGATACAGAGTAGTAGTATTAATTACTAGTCAGGTTAGGTTAACCTAGTAATATTTAAGAATCGTAACTGATAAAATTACAAAACAGTTGACTCGAAAAGAAATCTTTTGAGATAGGAATTTCACTCTGCCTTACTGTTGATCAAATTTTGTTCCCTTTTCACCTGGAATTACTTTTTACCTTGAATATTAAAAAGCCAACACGGCAGTGACTTTTTCACGAATCAAGTAGGTACTTAAGACGTAAACAATTTTATTGAGATGATGTCTTAATGTCTTTCAAAGTTTTGAGACTTAAGCTTAATTGGATAGTAAACTAGCTTAGCATAATCTTTTCCACGTGTGTCGATAATTGACTAGGAAGACATTTGACACACACAGACGCAGCTTTATATCTATATCTATGCATCTATATGTCGCATCAGGAATGAAGATATCCAAAAGAGAACCAAGGTTGTCGACATAGTCCGAAGAAACGCCAAACTTAAGGGCAAGCACACATACATATACACTATAATATATACCTATACAAAAACATTATATAAAAATATATAAACAGTGAAGGAGTATTTGAGATGATTCTGCTATTGGTGTAGAAAGTAATTCCACAACTTCTGCTAAATACGTACTGACTCGTGGCCGTCCTAATATCGAGAGGTAACGAATTCCACAGAAGGACGGACTGTGTATAAAAGTAACAATGAACTAAATTTTACTTTTAGGCTAAGGCTTATACTGCGCACGCAACTGAAGCTCGCAAATTTTTTTTTCCCCTGTTTTCGCAACATTTTTCGTCGATTCTCCGCTCTTATTGGTCATAGCGTATAACCTATAGTCTTCCTCGATATATGGACTATCTAACACTGAAAGAATTTTTTAAATTGGACCTGTAGTTCCGGAGATAATCGCGTTCAACCAAACAAATTTCAGCTTAATAATAAGTTAATGAGTGCGGCAAAATTCAGCTTTGAGCATGGCCTGGATTCTATATTTGTATATCAGTTTTTAAAACTGATATATATCAACAATATCTATTTAATAATTTTTCCCAAATGTAAAGTCATCGAGGTCAGCACCCACTGAAGCTCTATCAACATATTTAATTACAGTTTTTTGTCGATGTTGAGACTATGAGTCGATTTAGATTAGCTCGTTGACGCCTGGTGGTCAGAACTCTGATATGCACTTGGTTTAATTGGCTGTGTGGTCATTGCAGTGGTTCTGTATACCTAATGATAAGAATTGTCTAAGAATTATGTCAAGGATCCTTTTTTTAGGGTACCCTTATAGGATCACTGTCAAGACCCTTTATTTTGGGAACGCGTGGAGGTATCGAGTTGAAAACAAAACCAAATATTCAAGTCTGCGGTCCCTTGAAGCTGTGATAAAATCAAAATTCTAAATATAAAAAAAAAAAAAAAAAATATGGCCGTTAATGTCGCAAAAAACGCATACTTTGACACTCTCAAGGAATTAAAATTCATAGTGGCACTTCCTGTTGACCCAGAATCCTGAAATTTGACACAAAGTAAGAAGCACAAATATAGCAATAAATCTGAATACAGCAAATTTGTTGGTGCGTCACGAAAAAAAAATCAGACTTCGAGACTCAATTTGGGAACTGAATATTTAAACAGAAGTGCGTAAGTTAGACTCGAACTTGACCAGTTTTTTTTGTAGCCATTTCAGTCGAACTACTTAGCAAATGCCTACCTGTGTTAGTCACCCTTTGGATTTCAGGACCAGGTTAACTCTTTCAAACATTATTGTGGCTCTAACGGGCATCGGCCCTCACTGGATCCCTATGGTTTTCCTGTCATCTCTTTGAGGCCTGCGTTGCACACTATGGGCTGTTAATGACTCGAGGGGGGCGGACTTTCACCATATACTCCATCGTGTCCTCCAGGCAATCCGCACAATGGCAATACACGGTGTTTTTTCCACTTGAAGATGTGGTCGGTACTTTTACACTATCATTACGCTCTTTTACCTAGTAGTAACAGCGAACCACCATCTACAAACCCAAAGCCCTGACTGCTACCTAACAAACTGATGGAAAAAACTCGCCTTCCATGCTGAGCAAAAGCATTAGCGACCACTGGTTAAGTTAACGAGTTGTATTATTTCCTAAAGTTTTCTACACATTATTGCAACACTTAACTGTGACAAATTGAATCGAATTTACTTACGTGTTTCGTGCCAATTCTATGGAACTCTGCAAGACATTTCATGCGGCTTGTTGCCAGCCGGATCTAGTCTCATTATGTCGTAGATAGTATACAGGTCAAGCGCAGAATTGAGATTTCGATGCCTATCGGAATCACGCCTATATTATGTACTAAAAGATGACTAAAAAAAATATTGCTTGACGTGATTGGTTGAGAACCGCGTCGTATTTTTGTGGAATTGTTTTTTTTTCCTGATCCGATAGATGTTGTCCTGTCTGAGCTTTGAACTGACAAACGCTCGAAGGTTAAATACTTGTCGTGGTTTGTTGAAGTTTGCCAGTTTTCCTCGATATTTCCTTAGTTTTTAATAGAATTCGAAATGGAGGAGGTTCTATGTTCGGCTGTATAAATTTTTTTTTATGTATGTTCACCGATATCTCGGTCAATTGTGGACCGATTTCGAAAATTTTTGTTTTGATTGAAAGATTATACCTGCTTCCGAATAGGTCCCATAAAAATATTTTTTTTATCTGATGATGAACTTCGAAGATATAGGACGAAACTCTTCAAAAACTCTTAGCAGAACTGTCGCCGATATAAAAAAAACATTATTATCTATACACCGTTAAATTTTGAACATTTTAATCCCGTGGACGGTCGACATGAAACACTATCGATTTGTAAAGATAAAATTAAAAAAATAAAGTAAGTACTTTTTTTTTAAGTACTTGTTTTAAAAACTCGAATTCATTTACGCATGTACGAAATTAATTTCTTTAAGTAAAAGTCAGCTGGGTGACTTCAATGACCTGTAGGTAGTTAGTACGCAACGACCGACAGCTACCTTTAAGGTCATTGACTCGTTTACTTAAAGAAATTAATTTCGTACATGCGTATATTCAATGAGGATGTCCAATTTAAATTAAAAAAGATTATTCAAAAATTAACCTAAGAGTAATGGAAGCGAGACCCAAAGGACCAGACGTTGTCGCGACAATTGAGGGGGTGGGGCTTCAGCAATGGACGTCTTTCAGCTGAAATTGTGATGATGAACCTGAGCTTTTCGTACAGGAGCTCCAGTCCCTGAAAATTGCTGTTAGCAACAATAAGTAAAAATAGAATCAGCTAGGCATTCTCGCGTGTATAAACTTACGCAAATTATAATTCGCACTTATTTGTCATGGAGTTCTACGGCTGTATTGCATGCTTGGTGATAATTGTGATTTTTTGCTTGGTCAAACATGGCGCCGGTTATATTATAAATTATAATAATATAGTAACTGACCTACATGTGTAATCACTGATTCTCAAGGACGTCTCGTATCTGAGGACATTTGTAGTGAAGTGTGCAAAAACTTCTAGAAAAACGGGGATGCAAAAATAAAAATGCTAAATAAAAATTGTTTAAAGTAACCCCTTTACACTTTAATCTTTTGTCAAAATAAATTAAATGAGGCCGGTATATCGAAGCTGATTGATTCTGAGAAGAAATATCGAAACAAACTCAGAAGTCAGAGCCCCTCCGGTAAGGACCGATCCCAAGTAGGCAGAGTAGGAGGGCAAGGCTGGCAAAATGCCACAGGCAAACGGTCCGGTCAAAAAAAAAAAAAAAAAACAGGCAGCCGGTCCGATAGAGCCCTCGGTCTAAAAGAATTGACTCAGAAGTAAACCAACATATTAAAAAAAATACAAAAAAATGTAAGTCACAAAATCGTGACGATTTTCACGGGGCCCCATCCAATGAATTTGCCACAGGCCGTAGATGATATAGTTACGCCACTACAAGTAGAGTACGTAGTGTTCCACAAACGCCTCAAAAGATGTCAGTTAACCGTAGGGATCACAGTGCCACAGGGAATTTCTGAAAAGGAAAACTGTAGTCCTGGAACGCAACTGAAGGACACAGGTCTGGTTTTAAAGTCTGACACGCCCTCTCGCTCTGCCCTAAGGTAAGAGAAGTCATTGAATGATTTCTCACTACAAAAAAAAAATGGTCTTTAGAGAATATTGTGATAGCGAAAATACAATGAAACGCTTCTCTGTCCTACCTACTTAGCTATATTAGGACCTATCTATGAAATTGCCGTTTTTCATGAATTATTTCATGAAAAACGGCAATTCAAGTCAACACCCTTTTTCTCTAAATTTTTTATTTTGATTAATCAAAGTAATTCTCCATGCTATCAATGTATTTTTTCCAATGTAATGAGAGCTAATTGACGCTCTTTTTGAAAAAGACTGCTGGACGGGAGGCAATAAATTCTTCGAACTGCCTCTCGGTTTTTGAATTTATTTCCCGCCAAGAAGTTATCCAAATTCTGGAAAAAGTAGAAGTCTGTAGTGGCAAGGTTTGGTGAGTACGACGGATGACGGAGAACTTCCAACCCCAGCTTTTGTAACTTGGAGACCGTTTGCTGTGCAGTATGAGGTCGAGCGTTGTCTTGCAGAATCAGCGAGGCCGAAAGATTGACCAAAGCTAATTGGAGAGGTGCAAGCTTATCCATCATTGTGTTCAGTTCTTCACAGTACACATCTGCAGTAATGCTCGTCCCATTTGGTATGAAACTGTGATGAATGACCACCAAACAGTAACCATCACTTTTTAGGGGTCAGTTTTCGTTTGAGACTTTGTTTAGGTGTTGAACCAAGATGTAACGAACTTGCTGAGTGCTTGCGATTGTCGAGCAGAATCCAGTTTTCGTCGCAAGAACAATTTGATTCAATGTGCCTTCGTTTGTGAGCCTGTAGAACAGTGCAAGGCTCGACTTGATGCCTGCTTCGCACTGGTGATCATTCAAGTTGGTAAGATAAAAAAGCTTCACAATTGGGGCTTCTATTTGTCAAATTTTTTATCTTACCTATACAACGCAAATATACCAATATTGTTTTGATGCTGACATCGAAAGCTGCTGCTATTTCAGTTGTAGATTGAGAATTTTCAGACTTTCATTCGTTGTTGTCGACTACAGTTTTTGGTCGACCACGGGGTTCATTTCTTAGGTCGAAATTTTGAGAACAGAAGCGGGCAAACCAATAACGGTTGGTGGGATCGTTAGTAGTGTTCGTGCCGCTTCTGACACTTTGGTACCACGACCGTACTCATACTCCATAATCACTCGAACTTTTAACTTATCTATTATGACAAAAACCGTAGAAATGCGATGAAAACAAAAACAAATGACTAATTTAAAAAAAAAACGTTTTTTTTAAATAATTTGAACTTAGAATTCTTATGGCAAAAAGAAAAAAAAAGTGACTTGGCGTAACGTCTATTTCATAGGTAAAGATCTATTATTATCTGTTTATATTGTTAGAAGCACTTCACGTTACATTTATTTAATCTGCCTAGTGACAGCCGTCTTGCCTTCATTCATATTCTAAAACAATCTTCAAGTCTTTCCAACGAATACAAATCCCTGTTCTATATGAAGTACAAACCTTAAAAACTATCAATATCTTGCCAGTTTGCAAGTTAATAACATCAATAGCAGCATGCGACCTCTTTCGATATCACACTAAGATTATTCTTCAATCCTTTGCAGTCACCACAGATTGGCAACCGGCGTCTCTATAGTCAGTTTTTGTATTTTTTCCTTAGCCACAAATATAACCAATCTTGTTTCCTCAATGCCCTGGTCAGTGCTCCTTGTCTATCTAGTCAAGAGATACGTATCTTGATCTCACCGTTACCATTGACACGAGATCCACTACAATAAGTAGATAGTCTACCGTCTTATCGGACCCCATGGTGGTTCTAAGAAATCTTTTATAGATGCTAGACTTGTAATTTAGATCGGTGTGCACCACTATTGATTTCGTTTTTGCTTTATTTTGAGGAGAATTTAACTTGTTAGGATGTAGTTTTCCTGTGGAATGGTACCTACTGAACGAAGTCAATAAAGGCTTTCGTAGACAGATGTGATACAATGTTATATTATAACACTTTTTCTTTGCTTCTCAGCAAAAAACTTGTCACGTCATTAACAGCTTTTAAGGGCCGAAACATAACCGCGATGCGGCGCCGCGCCGCTAAAATTGGCAGTGGCGCCCGACGCTATTTTTCTCGTCGCTGCAACGCAACTCTTAGTGTTTATTTTCGCATCCTACAGGGATAACCAGTTTCTCGAGATTTTTGAGTGTGGATAGACAATTCAACTCATGCATATTTGTTGTTAAGAAGACATAACTCTATTTTAAATAAACGATAAAGAAAATACTGGCAATATCCATTTAATAAAGCTATGGTATTCGCAACGCGGAATTTCGCGTCGTGCACTGCGACGCGTAAAAGAGCGGCGGGCGGCACTGATGGTTTCCGCGTTGCGGTGCCTCAACGCGGTTGTGTGTTTCAGCCCTATGCCTATTCTTCTCGGATTTTGGGCCTTTTATTTTCCCACTGCTGCGACTCGGAAACCCTCTTTAAGGAAGAGGAATGGGCAATAAACCACAACGCGGATACACTGCGGATTGGTAGATGTCACATGTGTTTGAATTTTTGGTTTTAGGACATGCGGTTTCCTTGTTAAGATATATTTGAGTTATGATGATGACCTGGTTGGGGTCGTGGAAATCTGGTGAATGTAAGACGCACAGGACCGGTCGTTGTAGCGACACTTAGAGGAAGATCATGTCCAACTGTGGACGTCTTTCAGCTGTAAGGGTCAGGAGGATTTCAAAGATAACATTTTCTATAGAAGTTTTGTAAAGGTGAAGCTGACAGAAAAGATTAAGCACAGTTGTTTTTACATGTCTCAGGAATACTAAAGGAATGGGCAGAATCCACTGCTGCATATGGGTACAATCTATTCAATTCGAATGTGCATCAAATAGGAGTGGGGGAATTTATTCTTCTTGTATTTTTTTTTGGTATGTAAAATCATCCAATGACAAATCCCGCACTTGGGCGGGAATTAGTGTCAGACTCTTACTGACTAAAAACCTACCCCGTTCCTTCGTTGCCTATCGTGCCGGGGCCGGCCCTTCCTTTCGGAAGCTGACCTATTACCCAAGCAGGCTTTGACCCTTATGTTTTCAATTATTTTTAATTATATATTTTGTTATTCGTTTTTCTGATTTTTCAAAATTTCATTAAATTCACTATTTCTCGACTTGATATCTACTCCTCAATACTCATGAATGTTAATGTAAACGTTTTAAGTATGGGAAGGAGGTGAAAGCTATGCTTAGGAACTTTTGCTGACAAGAGGGAGGAAGAGGGGAAGTTCAAATGACTAAGACGACCACTTTTCCGACAGAACGATTTCTTGACCTTTTAAAAGTGCCTGTAAATGGTTTATTTGAATTAAATGCTTTGAATCAGCATAAATAAAATAAATAAAATAATGCTTTGACGTAGGTACTGTTTTACAAAACGGTGATTGCAATCAAAAGTTTTGTATATTTAATAAGTGTTTTTATGTATTTGCAAGTTTTTATTTTGATTCATTGAATACCTATTTTTTGTAGATAACAACAAAGTTGCTCAATTGAGATAAAAAAAATTTAACCAAGTATTTAAAAGTAGGTACTGAAATTTTGATCTCAACATGGCAACACAGAATTTGAGTCGCAGAATATTTCGGTCAAGCGTGTATCGGAGCAGAGGTTAATTACTTGAACCGTTCCGGTTGAGATACAGTATCAATAACATTCGCGACCACAGTTTTTTTTTTTCTGTACCTTTAATTAACGATGACACAGGGTCCCAAGTTTCACTCGAAGAATGCTGCTGAAAGTCTTTTTAAGATGCCGGTTCCTGATATAAGTTAAGTGTTGAATAGCGTGTTGTTTGAAAGATGGCCGCCATTTTGAATATGTGGCTCTTGAATGTGAAGATGGCAGGATGTGATGCGAAAGAGTGAAAAGAGTTTCAAGCATATTTTTGTGTAAAATATTTAAATGTGTTGATATGCACTTAAGATAATTAATGCACAGTTTCCTGTTTTACGAAAATGATGATATTGTCCTTTTTAAGGTTCCGGGACCCTATTACTAAGACTTCGCAGTCTGACCGTCTGTCTTTCACCGGGCTGCATCTTAAGAACTGCGATAGCTAGACAGTTGAAATTTTCACAGATGATGTATTTCTGTTGCCGCTGTAACGAGAAGTACTAAAAACAGAAAAAGTAATTAAGTGGGGCTCCTCTACAACAAAAGTGATGTTTTGCTGTTTTTTGCTACGGACGGTACGGAACTCTCCGTGCGCGAGTCCGACTCGCACTTGGCCGGTTTTTATATTTACAAAACTGAACTATGTTAGTTGCTGACAGCGGGTTCGCTCGCATGATAATAGAAAAATAACCCAAGGGAACATACTTTCAGGATAAAAAGTGTTTTATACAAATCCGTGCAACTGTTCAAGACTGAAGAAGTAACAAACATACAAACATACGTGCAATAATTATAGTGTGATAATTATAGTGTGATAAACACTTTACTCCGCATACTAATAAGGAGGCTAAAAATACGAGTATATAGTCATATTCTATAGGTTTATGGCTGATGTTCGTAACTCGAAACTCAAAAGAAGTGGAAAAAAGTCGTTATAAATTTGGTTTGGTTACTTTTTGGTAAGCGTGCTCTATCTTCGACCACATCATTGCTTACCATCAGGAGATATAGTGGTCAAGGGCAAGCCTATCAATAATTATGACAAAATAAAAATAATATAATATTATCTTCCATTTATCTAAATATGAGTTCAATCTGACGCATCTATTGGCGCCATATGAAATTTGACTCATATACGATAAGGATAAATGGTACCTCCAGTACCAAGTACCAACATTTGCACATAATTATTTCAATACCTAAATCAGATGAATCACGTAATAAAGACGTTAAAAGCATTATCTGTTTACAATACAACTCACGCGCATGAGAAATGTCACTTCGCGATTCAAATTTAGAACTCGTAATTCGTCATCTGTCGGAGAATTCGGAAATGGAACACATTTTTCAGTTTCTTAATATATCTGTCTGTTTGTCGGTATGTCTGTTAGTGCAACTGTTAGTCATCGTTTTTTATTTTAGAAGTTTTCGGCAACTGGAAACCTTTGAGCGATGGGTTTGCCAACCTTATGACTTGAAGGAGGGAAACATGATAGCGGTCACACCTCATTCAACCGTTCGGTAAAAGCTTTCTACGCATTTCATAACGGCTTTCAGAAAATAGAAGTGTCTTTGAAATCTTGTCTATACACCGTTAAATTATGGTCGTTTTAATCCCGCGGAGGGTCTATTCGGTACATGAAAAACTATCGATTTATAAATATAAAATTAAAAAATAAAGTACTTTTTTTAAACTCGAATTAATTTACGCATGTACGAAATTATTATTTTTTATTTAAACGTCAGCTGATCGAGGCCAATTAACTTTAGGTAGTTAGTACGCAACGACCGACAACTACCTAAAGATCATTGACTCGTTTTCATAAAGTTATGCACCAGGGCCCTGGAACCAAGGCAAAGAAGGCACAGGGTAGTTTTTTAGTCAGTAAGAGTCTGACACTATCTCCCACTCCGCCCAAGCGCGGAATTGGTCATTGGATGATATTACCTAACTTAAAAAAAAAAGTAATGGGCAGTACCAGTTAATCATTTGCAGATAAAAATTCATATCGTTGGGAGCACTTATGGCTCAGTGGTAATGGCCCCGACCTACGAGTTGTGGGTCTTGGGTTCAAACCCAGTTTCACGCCCGTGTCAGCGAGATGTCAGCAAACCGCAGAAGTATATCAGGGAACGCCCCTACTAGACTTCTACGGTTTGCTGACATCTTCCTAGGGTAATGGGAAAAAGTATGAAAGGGATACTCGTGGTCCTAGTACACAAATGGCAACTGAAGGAACATATGTACAATACGAGAATCTTTAAGTCAACATTGAATAAGTTACTTCTAAGCATGCTCTATCGGCGACCACATCGTCTTTTTCCATCAGGTGAGATAGTGGTCAAACGCGAGCCTGTATATAGGTACCTAAAAACAAAAAATAATCATAATCATAAATCATTTATTTGCATAAATAAGATACGGAAGGTTGGCAACATAGGTAAAATTGATCTCTTATTCTGCCTTTAATTTCGGCGTGCAAATGTGAACATAATATATTAAAATAATAAATTAATAATCATAATCATGCACAGATTTCTATTCCGTTCAATTTAAAATTGTAATAAAAAAAAAGTTAATATAATAATGAAAATAATAATCATAAATGTCAATAGTAATGATGTTAATAGCATTATGTCAATAATCATGTCAATACTAATAATTTCAAATTATAGGAATATAAAACCGTGCCTTATCAGAAACTTACAATTTATAGCCTAAATCTAATGTACACTATAGAAACATCAATAATAATGATAATTATAACATTGTTCAGGCAAGGGCCATAGTCTCAATATAATTTCAGGTTGCTAGTCCATTTAAGATTCCAAAAACCATAGCCCTATTATCTTTGTTTTCCATATGTCTCAATAGTTTTACACTAACCCGTGGGTTGTCCTTGGGTGCACTGGCATAGCGCGTACAGGAGTAATGGTTGGTATCACGTTCCATTAAATTGTTTAAAGGGCCTCTGCGAGTTGGCTTCGGATCTTCGTACGCCTCCCAAAGGCCCAGGACCTCAGGGTCCTGAGATATATAAACGCATAAAAATGTTAATAATGTAGCATAAAATTTACGAAGGGACTAAACAGACAAGAAAACTAATGTCCTAATTTAGTTTTAGAGTTCATCGAAAACATTTCACTTAGGTATGGCTTATAGTGGCCTTAGATCCTATGTCCCCTAGCTGGGGCCGAGGGCGTCGACAGTAGTCACCCATTGCGACCGATCTTGTGCTCAACGTTTCACCTCGCTCCATGTCAGTCCGATGGCCGTCGCTTCCTTTTCCCTTGGGCATTCCAGTCCAATGCTTGTTTAGGTATATGATCGGAATCCCTCCGGAGCGTGTGACCAATCCATCTCCATTTACGACGTTTGATCTGGTGGTCGATCGGGCTTAGGTATAATAAAACATAATTATTGTTGTAAATAGTGTTGTTAGTACAAATCGAGAGTAATAAAATCTTTTTTTTGGTGTGGTTTCAGTCAGTAAAAATCTGACACGCCCTCAGCTCCGCCCTAGAGCAGGAGAAATTACGTAACGATTTCCCCATCTCAAAAAAGCCCTATTTAAGCAAACTACTCACATTTCCCTTCCTGGCCCACCTACTATGAAGGAAACAGTACCTATTTGTTTACACCACAAGGTTAACTACTGACGCTGGTCTAAAACAAGCGGCTATTCCGTCGTTTTATTGTCCATACACCGTAGGTTTACTATCAAATTCAACCGTACAAAGCGCGCGACCTTTTTATAGATTTATCTGCGACTCGTGATCAGGGATAGGGCTGTCACTGGCTGAATTTATTAAGTTGCACCTGCCATGTTATGTTTATGGTCAAACTTAAGGTCGACTGGTAGAAAATTCTTAAGAGGACCCTTCCCGATAGACGGCTATCGTGAACGTGAGCTTTTAAAAGCTTTATGTTTCATCCAACGCAATGTTTGATAAGTAAGCAACGCGAAAAAAAAGAGAAATAACGCCTAAATGCTCTGTTAGCATTTTGTGATTCTGTTATTTATTCGAGTATCTCACAAAACTTGTTCCATTTTTTTTTTGCTTAAAATGATGAATTTGAGAATAAATGGTCGTGGTTTCTATGTATATATTTTCTTTACTTTTTTAATTTATGAGTAAATTATGAAGGGCCTAAGTTCACGCAAAATAGCAGATTTCCCGAGGTTTTACTCGATTAGATTTACAAAAATTAGATTTCATAAACCTTTTTTTTATTTTTTTTGGTGGCAAAATCATCCACTGACAGCTCGCGCCCTTGGGTGGAACGGGGGATATTATCAGACTTTTACTGACTAAAAACCCACTCCTGTTCATTCTTTGCCTTCGTTCCAGGGTCACGGGGTACACTTTCACATTACCCATGGCATTCACAAGATGTTTTTGTTTCCAAAATATCTAGAAAAAGGTTTATAATTACGCCGTAATCAAGTTAAAGTGGTTCTATGAAAATGTATTTCGGGTTGGACGCCCTTAAGACATTAAGTCCGCTTTTGTATAATATTTCTTATACTAGTGTATAAAGTTTTTATGAATAAATAAACTAATAAAGCTGACGTGAAAGAAGAATATACATGTATGTCACTCAGTGATGGTAGCATTCGACTGGAAAAAGAATTTTAAAAATCGCTCTAGTGGTTTTTGAGTTTATTAATTAGGAAGGTTAAGTCGAGGTTAAGTCAAGTGGAGGAAAGGGCTGAAAAAAAATATTGCTAAATTGACTTTTTAAGATTATATTATTAGCATTATCTTACAATGCCGATCGAGTGAACTTGGAAAAGTTGTCATTTTTGAAAACAATTCTCTCTTAGTCAACTTAAAGTTTATATGTTTGTAATCATAATTTGGTAAACAATTAATTTTCTAGGCGGCACAGGGCTTTTCAGATTGCAAGTATATAACATAAAAATTTTAGTTTTCTATTACCATTTTTTTTTTGTTCCAACTTTATATACTAAATTATAATTTATAAGTTTCTTTAAAAGCCAACTGAAACTGACAACCCTAGTAAAAACGAGAGTGAAATGTATTCGACAAAGGAAACTCGAAATATTTTGTACTACATTTACTTTCGAGTACTTATTGTTATGATTTATAGGAATGCGGGTATTTTACCCGTTCAGAATTCAAATCGGTGTTGTGTTACCCAGTAACTGGGTTGTGGCAGTCGATCTACGTAAAAAATTGGGATTCAGCTGTATCTGATTAGACTGGAAGCCAAAGCCAACATGGAAACGCCAGGAGTATTAGAGTTAGAATACTCTTGGCGTTTGCATTGAATCCGAGCAATCTAGCGCAAGTTTCTGTGACGGATTCAATGGGCAGGAACGTCTGGTTGTCACCATTGAGCATATCGCCCAGAGAACACGGATGGTCCTCACGGCATGAGGTATTCACCGCTTAGGTGGATCACCACCGTGTTCTTGGTGAAACAATCGGCAGGGATGATCTCTTGCATCCCGCCCTGGTCCAGCCCTTGGTACGGAGTGATAGGGAATGTGAAGTAGTCACTTCCTTCTGCGAAGCAGTAATGCGAGCGAAGGAGGTGGTGCAAAGCGTAAGGAAGAGACAATTCTAAATCTCCGGCCCCGCGGAAGGCGGCCTACCCGTTACTCATCGTCTAACACCCGTATTTTTAAACTAGTAAAACTAAATACTTGAGTAAAAGTAACTACTTAAGTAATCATTTCTTTTCTATAGTAAAGAAAAAAAAATTTTTGAATGAAGATTTCAAACGTCAAGTAATGACTTAATACGGTATTAACTTAGTAACAAGTAATTACTTCTTTATAAATACGTAAGTCTGACCAGGCTAGGGCCGACGAAACGTCGTGTTTCACGTGCGCCTTAAAGGGATGTCACCAAAATGAACGGGTACCAAAAAACATAAAAAAAACTAGGGTGGGAGGAATTGTCAGACTTTTACTGACTAAAGTCAACCTGTGTTCCTTCAGTTGTCTGTTATTGCGAGAGATGCAGTATCTCTTTCTGCAGTCCGGCAGGAATAATCCGAAGGCCTGGGAAGGGACCTATTTATACCTATAAGTGATGAGGTATTTTGCAGTGGTGGCTGAGCGATAACTACCCCCACTTAGGACGCCTCCTGCCGGAAGCTCTACGCGGGAATCGTTCGGTCCATGGCTCTCTACGGGGCTCCGGTGTGGGCACCGACGTTGCAACAGCAACCGAGGGCCCAGCTGAATGCGTGCCAGAGGGTCATGGCAATACGCATGGTGCGAGGGTACCGAACGATCTCCCGCGAGGCGGCGACCCTCCTTGCTGGCCAACCGCCGTGGGATCTGGAGGCAACAGTCCTTGCACACATGCACGACAAGCGCATGGAGATGCAACGCCGGGGCGAAATTCCGCTGCCACGACAAGTCGAGGCATGGCGGACAGAGCTCCGGCGGGATCTCATGGCGAAATGGCGTCAACGACTATCGCAACCTCGTTCGGGGCGCGCCACAATTGGGGCGATAAGGCCCATCCTTGAGGCGTGGCTGGAAAGACCTCACGGCGTTCTCAACTTCCGCACGACGCAGGTGCTTACCGAACACGGAAAGTTCGCTAAGTACCTGTTCCGGATTCGTGCGGAGGATTCGCCCGGGTGTCGCCACTGTGCGGAACATCCGGAGGACACGGTGGAGCACACTGTAGAGGTGTGCCCCGCCTGGGCGGAGCATCGCCGTGTCCTCGTGGGGGCGATCGGCGGCAGCGATCTCTCTCGCCGGGCCTTGGTTCAGGCCATGGTCCGTAGTGAGGAGGGATGGCAGGCGGTCGCCTCCTTCTGCGAAGCAGTAATGCTAGCAAAGGAGGAGGCCGACCGCATCAGGCAGAGGCAACGGGGCGCTCGCCCCAGCCGCCGCCGGGATTCCGATCCCGATTTCCGGCCACCGTAGGCGCGGGCTTGCGGACGGCGTGCAATGGGTAGCACGCTGTCCGATCGTCCGGTAACCGACCGGACCGAGCCCAAGTCGTCGACGGCGCGTTCTGTTCCCGCGCGCCTCAAGGAGCTGTCAGCACACCGAAGAGGCCCAGCCTGCTAACTGCAGGCAGGCAGGGTCGAAGCCTACTGGGGTCATGGGTTAGTTCCGAAAGGAATGCTCGACCCCGGCACGATAGGCTACGAAGGAACGGGGTAGGTTTTTAGTCAGTAAGAGTCTGACACTACTTCCCGCTCCGCCCAAGGGCGGGATTTGTCATTGGATGATTTTACCTACCATAAAAAAAAAAAAAAAAAAAAAAAAAAAAAAACCCCACTTAGGACTGTAGTAGGCGAGTGATAACTGCCCCTAGTTAGGAGTTGTACACGGGTTCAAACCTACCCAGCGCGTTACTTTATGTAATTTATTTCATGGCCACTGCTCTCAAAACGGTAAAGGAAAACATCGTAAGGAAACCGGCATGTCCTGGAACCAAAAATTCGAAGACGTGACATCCACCAACCCGCACTGGGCCCGCGTGTTGGATTACGGCCCATATCCTCAGAGAGGAAGCCTGAGTCCCAGCAGTGGGAATATTAAAAGGCTGGTTATGAGGTATTTTGTTGATTTGTGGTTTTCCTTTTTATGTATGCTCGATTCTGTTAATGAGTAACTAAAAAATATGGCTTTATAAATAAAGTATTCACAAGATTGTTACTATTGACGCCAATGGCGAATTTCCTTTAATTAACTGTTGTTTGGCTGGCCTTTGAGGAAAAATCAAGGAAGTCAGCGGTAATGGCGACTGTGGTATCTAGAGAATTTTGTTTTTATAGGCATTTATTCAATCCTTACTTCTGGTGAATAATGTGAACTAGCTCATGTAGTATTTTAAATTAGCTTTTTCCTTCTAGAATTTGTGGATTTTATATTCTATAGGTTTTACTGTTGATTTTTATTGTTGATCGAACTTTCATTTTTTTTCTAACAATTTTTTTTTTTCTAATCTATCTTAAGTCACGATTAAAGTGGTTTCTTTTTTATTATTTATAGGCTCGCGCTTGACCACCATGGTCAAGATGGTCAGAATGACGTGGTTGACGATGGAGCAAGCTTGCTTCAAAGTATCCTAATCACTCTTGACTTATAGACCATAGATTGAAGCTATGGAAACACAGACAGGCAGACACACAGACATTCAGCAGGGAAATTCACTCCTTGGTTGTATGTTCGATTAAAGTTTTACTAAAGCGTTTAGTACTTATGTGCGTAAGTAGTTCTTATTCATTCTTCATTTGTCTGGCGATAGCAATGTCGCGCCAAAAACGTTCGTTTCTTACTCACGATTTTTTTAGTGTGTGCTTGACTGTGATCCTACCTGACGGTAAGCAGTGATGCTATCGTTGATAGTGAAGTGCACTAGTTTATTAAGAGTCTATTCTCTCTTGCCTTGAAAACTTATTAATGATTAGCCTATAGCCTTCCTATATAAATGGCCTATTTACGAGTAACACGTAAATAGTTTTCCTAAGATGCCTTCAAATGATTTCTTCAGCTTTATAATATTAAAAGTATAAATTGAATCTAATTCTTCTTTGTTGTGGATCATGGAAAGTGTTTATCATAAAGCTAGTGTCAATGAATGTTTGTAAATAGCTATGACATTTTAATTCGATTATCAATTAATATAATAATTCTAATCAACGGCATATTTTCAAAGCGATCGATCTCGGCGAACTTATTAATCATATAAACTAGAATCAACATAATCGATAAAAACTCGGTTACACTTGACACATAGCCCCCGTTGCACCAGTGAAACAGAGCAGACAGTGTAAAATTAAATGTTCAGAAGGTATGATGGTTTACTGGCAACGCACATGCCTGCCGAGCACCGGTGGCCCAGTGGCTTCAACTTACGAGTTGTAGGTCGCGGGTTTAAACCCAGCCAGGCGCATTACTTTGTGTTATTTATTTCATCACCACTGCCCTCGTAATAATGACTTCTTGAACGCTAAATCTCCTCACATCCATGGTTTCTGGAAAGTATGGCTGAGACTGTATAGTTCTCAGGAAATACATTCCAGAAACCAAGGTAAAAAAAGGAAAAAGTTCTCACTGCACTACCCGCGGTAACTCTTCCGAATCATCCTGTAAGTCAAAATAAATTAAGTCAGGCATGATTATTTCTAGATAGAAACGCCGAAAGAAAATACATTTATTTAGCACACACACAAACAATCTAAAGAAACAAGTAGTTACCTACTTACGCAGAAACTAAATTTAAAAAAATAACTAAACAACATTCTAGATGTTCTGTTGATTCGTCGAAGTATATGATGTTCCTATTAGTCAGTCTTCACAAAAATATGACTTGGATGTGCATTTCCTGAACACATGGCATAGAGCGAAGAATGAGAAGACAGTTTCGTTCCAGATTCTCCAAAAAACACATACGCACTAAATTAGTCCTTAATAGTATTACCCTTATCCTCCCATATAATAATAATAATAATAAGCATTTATTTCAGGTAAGATACTCATATGTTAACACAAATACACAGAAACACACAAAGCATACAACAAATACTAATTACATTAATTTATTACCTACAATTATGTAGTTGACATCACATTAAAACCTTGAAATGTCCGAATTAAGAATTAAATTATTAAATTGTATTATCAATATAATTATTGTTAATCTATAAACTTTGCGTATTATTCCTGATATAGTATTTTTTTTTTTATCAATTTATATTTTCTCCCTCTCTGTGTGGAGCGGAGAGGGAGTGTCAGACTTCTACTGACAAACCCTTTGACTCTTTCGAATACTCCTGTAGCCCATATTGATTGTTTATCAAATTGACCGCCACTGTTCATATTCGTCCATATTCAAATCGCCCCAACAATAAGAATTACTTCTTTAGAGAGTGAGTTAACAATCATGTAAACTCACTTACACGAGACATCCAGGCCTCCCTAACGAAACGATCTTAACTTGGCTAGGGGGGCAGAACCGGAACAACTATCTGTAGACCGTACAAGTGCCTGTTCTGTGCAAGAATCGAACTCGCGACAAGCAGTGCAGCAGCCAATCGCTCAGCCACTGCGCCTTGGCGTCAACCAAAATAAATTACCTAATTTCCGTGACTTTTCGTACTTGGTCTTCTGATTATTTCTTATCTACATAGTCAGGTATGTTGCAACGTATTATATCTACGTCCGGTGTATAGTTGCATTACCACCTTCTGATTTGTTTACTATACGTACACACATATATTTATTTATAAAAGTTTACATCTGTGTATGTTTACGATGCGATAATTTGAGTAAACTTTAATTTTGTTGTTCGCGCGGATTTCTGTCTCTGTGTGTATTATTATTTATTTATGAAAGTTCACTTCGCTGTTTAAGTGTGGAGGTGTGAGCAAATGTACACACATACATACTAATTTTCGCTCTTATGATATAACTAGCTTCTGCCAGCAGCTCCACCCGCATGAAAGCAGATAATTATTCCAAGGTAAAATACTGCCAGGATAAAAAACTGGGCAAGTGTGAGTCGGACTCGCTCAATGATAGTTCAGTTCTCGAATCGAGTCTCGAAGATTTTTCCGAAAAGAAAAAGTTAATTTTTTTGTAGCGTAACTACAAATTTATAGCTCTTCAGATTTTTTCTATACTTGTGCTGTAAGATTTTGCTTTATGCCAAATTTCAGTAACAGGAAGTACTCTATGAATTTTAATTCCCTTGAGAGCGTCGAAATATACGTTTCTTTTGCGATCTAAACGGTCGTATATTTTTTATTTCGTAACTTAGGCTGAAATTCACCAATAAACTAATCGCGATTATATAAAACAAAACGCAGTTTGAGCGCCTAATCGGGATTATAGCTTCATTTTGCGTTTCACTGCGATGAATTGAACCTAGTTTACGTTAAACTCAGTTTCAATTCTTTTGTTGTCGGCCATGTTTACGACACGGGTCTTTAAACTAGATTACGCTGAGCTCAGTTTAGTTGAACTAAGTTTTTATATTGAATGATGAAATCAGCCCTTAGAAGTTTGATTTTTTCACTCGATGCCTCCACGCGTTCTCGAGATCGACGGTAGTTAGCTAGGAAACACCTACCTCACCTACTTTAAGTTGACGTAAAAAAAAATTCGTGTAAACGTGTTTTTACAAGCTTTTATCTAGTTTCACTTGCCCAGAAGTTTGTCTGAAATCAAATCTTGCAAATTAAATTTGATCCACTTCCCGGTTACCGATTAAGCTGAAATTTTGCAAACATAATATGTAAAACAGATGACAGTGAGACAATGAGACATAATTATTATGACATTGACGTGATCTTATGATGAAACCAGAAGGTGACCATAAGAACTCGGTAATTAAACGACACAACCACATCAAGTTTGGGCTCGTGTGATTCGTCTAATGATGGAACTGGAAGATGGACTTAGAAACTCGATAATAAGTGCAATAAGATACTATCGTGTTTGATCTTTTTGTACTGGTCTTGATGAGTATTAATTATATACGTATATACTGCGCTATAAAAGCTTTCTATGAAAAAATGATTTCCTTTAATCTCGGTTAATCCACACTCGGGCTCAAGTTTAAACAAATGACTGCTATCGTGCAAGCGCTGTAGTAGTGTCGTCAGACCTACGTCACGAACTGTCTGTGACTTCATCGCTACATATCTCTGAACGCCTACGGTTTTGTGAGACAGAACAACGGAATGAAAAGGTTGTGATTTTTTTCATTATCTTTTTGGTTTCTTAACTGTTTAATTCTTTTCTGTCCTTAACCACTTCTGGCCAATCCGTAAGGTAGGAGTCCAATTCGTCACGCCATCTCCTTCTGGGCCTGCCACGTCGTCGCCGGTTCCTGCTGTTCGGAATCCAATCAGTAGTTGCCTTCGCCCAGAAAGACAGAAAAGAGTGGAACAACGGAAGGGAGGCCTTTGCCCTGCAGTGGGACACAACGGGCTCATAATTATAATAACTGTTTAATTATTTATTTAAAGATATGTAAGTACTGACAATGAATGGCTAGTATTAGATGTGCCGGGAAAGTTTACAACACGAAATGTTATACGCAGAGCAAAGACTTTGTTATCATAAATAACTACAGACCTCACACACTTCGATAATAATAAAATCTATATATATAAAAGAAAGTCGTGTTAGTTACACTATTTATAACACAAGAACGGCTGAATCGATTTTCTGAAAATTGGTGAGAAGGTAGCTTAGAACCAAGAGACGCACATAGGATTTTTGTCCCGTTAAATAATAATTTTTAAATATCCAAAACCTGTTCATTTACCACTTACCTGATAGAGTAGGGTAGAATAGGGTAGAGTAGTGTAGAGGAGAGTAGAGTAAGGTGGATAAGGGTAGAGCGGGAGCGAAGCCGCGGTTAAAAGCTTGTGAATAATAATTCTTTATTATAAAACCAAAGTACAAGTTAACTTAAGGCCAGGTTCTACTCATTTTGAACTTTTTTAGACCTCTGGAAATCCACAAATATAATAAAAGAGAACACCATGAAAAAATATTTTATTAAAATTGACTATATGACCAAGCGCCGGGCAAAAATCGAAACATTATATAAATTAGCTAGCTCGATAAAAAAAAATCGAACCTGACCCTAATTTACGATTTCAAACGTGTATATTTGT
Organism: Leucania comma; assembly: GCA_958295575.1. NCBI lineage: Eukaryota > Metazoa > Arthropoda > Insecta > Lepidoptera > Noctuidae > Leucania > Leucania comma. Next base: position 20,363,184 of record OY282478.1, on the reverse strand, counting down.
AATTTGAAAGATATAAAAAATATAGTTATTTTTTTAAAAGCGCCTCGCAAGTACAAGAATCTTGAATAGAATAGAATAGAATAAAACTTTATTGTACACCAAGAAAGTTACTTAATCAGTACCAAATAATTATTGTTTTTTTTTTTTAATATAAAAATAAAACCGCTGTTTCGGGGCCACAAAGTCGACACAGACCGGGCAGGAGTTCATACAAAATACTCAGTGACTACAACCGGCCCATAAGTAGGTAACTACATCATGAGTGTCAGATAGAAGACTAGAGTTACTTTATCAAAGATGTAATACTCTTCATTTATTTCACAAATACACAATTATATACATTATATAAAACACTAATTAAAACTATATATACACTAAAACCTACTCCTAACTAAAGACTAGAGTTGATAACTAAACATAACCCAGTTCCGTGTTAGGAGTTAACCTGAATTAATAATAACAGTCAAAATATAATTTACTCAAACAAAATATTCTCCCGAAGTGTAACAATTTTAGTGCATCATAAAGTTAAGTCTATCTATCTGCGTATTCTTTTTAAGAAAATACTTATATCCGCCATATTTATAACAAGGAGTTCGAAACACGAACGCGTAGAGGGTGTACCGGCAATTTTGTGTGGAAATCATAACATTATACGGGGCTATAGGGTGGTCCCGAGAAAAATATTAGCTTTGAAACCGAGCGAGTTTATAGAGATCGTTTCGGATATTTGTGATATTGTAAAACAAGGTTTTATTTGCCTGAAAAGCTGTTCTTTACGTGCTTTCATGTGGAACTGTAGAATTGTTGGCTGTAAAGGGGTGAAAACGTAAAAAATGTTTGACACATGAGTTAATCTGTGAAATGACGGTTTTGGATGGAACGATATTCTGATGTCGAGAACCTGTTATAACTACACGTATTGATTATAACTACACGTATTGTAGGTATCTACCACCAACCAACCAACCAACCATGGAGTTCCTTGCACATTCTTCTCCATAGAGATCTACGCTTTGGAATGTGTAATTAGCATCATTTTTTCTGATAGATCGACTTCTTGACTTTTTAAGCGTTACCTGTAGAACTGAAAAATAACCCGTTTCACGTTACCAAATAGACTTCTTAGACATGCAACATACTTGTACATAGTACGGAATGAGGTGTACTAGCGAGCTAGATTTGGTGTTATTCATCTGTATGGTTAAGTTTGCTCTGAAAAACCGTCCCAGGACCTAGTTATTTTTTTTTTTTAAACTACACTAATTTTATTTTATGATTATGTTTACCTACAGAGTGTCATATTCGCATCAGCGAAAAAGCTCTCTAAATAAAGACTAAAAAAAAAACCAGATTCTAAGTAAACATTGAGATAAAAACCCAATAACATATTGAATCACGATTTGAACTCAACAAGTGCATAATCAATACAATTATGACACTACCCGTCAATTACGTGTAGCTACAATTTCCTGATAAGTTGTATAATTATTATGTCGCAGGGTGATTGGGAAAAATTGGACACAGAGAAGGATTTCCATAATCATTTGGGCTTCTATATGGCATATTTAGCAAAACCCAGATTCAACTGAGCTGAAAGACGTTAACACTTGACATAGGCCTCTCTCATGTGTTGCCACAACGACTGGTCCTGTGCGTCTGATTTTTATGGAAATATTTCTTTACTGCCCTAAAGAGTCTTTTATCAGGATTTTTGCCAAAAACTACATTCAATGGAGCTGAAAAACGTTCACTGCTGGTCGTAAGGCTCCCTCACGTGTCACCACAATGACCAGTTCTATGTGTTTCCCATCCATCATAATACCTACCACTTCCCTTACCAGGTCAATTGGTCCACCTTATAGATAAACCAGTTTATATCAAGTTATTTGCGGAGAAAAGTTGAACTGAAAGTTTTATACTGACTGTCGATAAACCATTGTTGCCCAGCTCTGATCAACCAGAATCAGAGGGGACGGGAACTCCACTCCTTAGCTGTACATACAATATATGATTGGGTCCCTTTACGTCGAGCCATCTATTACCTCTATGTCGTGTCGATGATTTCTCTATCTTATCTCTATTCCCTTAAACTCGAGTTTATATATTCCGTAATCAATGGCTAATCTAAGGTAGGCTGGGTAATAGCCAGCCAGTATTAGAGTACTAGAGGCTCACATTTGACCGCTATCTCTGCTGATGGAAAGCGACGATATGGTCGACGATGGAACACGGTTTTCAAATCCACAGACTCCGGCAGGGAATTCCACTCCTTAGCTGTACGCACAATGTGTCCCCAAAACGTTTTGTGCATAAAGGTCTTTTTTTTTAAAGTAGGTAAAATCATCCAATGACATCCCCCGCCCTTGGGCGGAGCGGGAGATAGTGTCAGACTCTTACTGACTAAAAACCTACACCGTTCCTCCTTTGCCTTGGTTCCAGGGCCCTGGTATGCATTTTCATACCTTCCCAAAGCCCCAGATTAGGCTGCGACCCTACTGGGCCCCTTCAGTTTGCTGACGACTCCTTGAGGCGCGCGGGAACAGTGCGCGCCGTAAACGACTTGGGCTCGGTCCAGTCTGTTACCGGACGAACTGGCAGCGAGCTACCCATTGCCCGCCGTCCGCAAGCCCTTGTGCATAAAGGTGGGATGTCCACCATGTACCGATGGCGCATCGCCGTACGCTTGGTGGTCCGATGATGAAACTGCTTCGCGGAATTAGCCTATGCAATTCCGACGCACGCTCCCCGAAATGCAACCGGTACAAGCAAAACCGGTTTGCTAAGATCCTAGAATTTTCGCTAAGAAACGATTTTTCCAATCACCCTGCAACATATTTATAGCGTATTTTGCATACTACTGGGGAAATCCGAACAAATAACCGGTTCTGCGAATAATATGGTGAATTATGTTGATTTGAACATTTTCTGTTCCTGCAGTCGGTACTGCTTGATAATAATGTTTCGATTTGCATAAAATATGTTAAGTGATAAGTGGGAACCGTGGTATTTGCGGGTGGTGGTGGTAGGTGGTAGGATGATAAATCTTGGTAATTTACGGTGGTGGAGATGACGCGTGGAGTGTGTGGCCGTGGGTTTATGAATGCCTCCTCGGGTGCCAGATATTTATATATTAGTCTTGTAGGCGAGACGTCTATTGGAATATTTGAATGGAAGAAGTTTCAATAAGAATTCTAACTTGAAGCAAAATAGGAAAGTCATCTATTATCGTTGAGATCATATCTATATTTATTAATTAAATAGAAAACTCTGTTTGTAATATCAAAATAACCTTTTTTTTTACTTAAATCATATGAAAGTATACCTACTATACCAATAGCAAAATAACATTTTTTTATGTGTCTTTCTGTTAGAATCTCCGAAATGGCTGGCCCAATTTTAACAGGAGATTCACTGGTAGATAGCTGATGTTATAAGGAGTTACATGGGCTACTTTTCGTTTAGAAAAAGAATAAGGTTTCCGCGGCTAAAAATAAGCCTCTTGAAATTGTCAGCAAATAGCTGTTATTAAAAACGAGTTTGACACGGACGAAGTATTTTTTCATCAAATAGTACATATATCTATTTTCTAATACATAAAAATCTCGTGTCGACTAAACCGATTTTTTTTTTGTTTAAGTATACTTATTTAGTAGGTCTGACATTAAATAGTTCGTTGGATATTTTTAGACTAACGTTTTCCGGGTCAGTATTTAAAAAGCATTTACAAACCTTCAAAAGAAACCTTGTTTACTACCTCAGGTATCTTATTTATAAACAAAATCCTATAAACAATAAAATACGACCATAACCCTACAAAAAGGCTCACAACCCACATCACAACTACCTCATTCGCCAAACGAATCGAAAAGGCAAAAGTTGGCCTTTGCTACCGACCCGTCACTTCCGGCCGCCCGGCCGCCGGACATTCCTGCCATAGCCTCTACCGGTCGACGAACCATAGATTCATGGTAAAAAAGGTTGCACCTCCTTACAAAAACCGGTGTCGATTGCAATTTTCGGTCTTCGATGAGGAAAAAGTTTGATTATATTATTACTTTTAAATGGCCAGACATGTCTGCCGCATGTCAGATGAGCTATGATCTGAAAGAGCTACTTATTAGGTCGTTTTAAACGCAATTTCGAAGACCTGGTGAGAGTCGCGGGAATTCTATGGACACAAGAGGCACAGGACAGGTCGTTATGGCGACGCTTGGGGGAGGCCTATGTCCAACAGTGGACGTCTTTCGGCTGAAATGATGACGATACGCAAGGCGACATTGCGGCAGGCTAAGGCGAAGGTGGAGAGATGAACTTGACTCTTAACGGAAGGACTGGCCCGTAATGGCCGAGGATTCAGGACTGACGTATGTAGAAAAGGGGAGGCTTTGGCCCCGCTGTAGGACAAAATAGATTAATAAATAGAACTGGATTTGTTACATTGATTAGGTAAGTCTTTGAAATGTGTTTCTATGTGAGCGATAGATCCTTTGAAAAGTTATTAGTTGCAGTAAAATTCAAACTTACTTGAATTTTGAGTAAATCGTATAAAGTCATGAAGTTCTTTTGTAAGAATTTGTTTAAGTTTTAGTTTAAATAGGATTTTAATATTTATTACTTTTCATCAGAACATATTTTTTTAATATTTTTAGAATTATCCTCTTTGTGGTGAATTCTCCAGGATAGTCCGCGAATTTTATATTTTCTTTTTACCTTATTTATTTATTGCTTAGGGATAAAAAACGGTAATACAATACATTGTTACAAACTACATATAAACATAAAATTACAGCACTTATTGCAAACCGTAGGCGCGGGCTTGCGGACGGCGTGCAATGGGTAGCACGCTGTCCGATCGTCCGGTAACCAACCGGACCGAGCCCAAGTCGTCGACGGCGCGTTCTGTTCCCGCGCGCCTCAAGGAGCTGTCAGCAAACCGTAGAGGCCCAGCCTGCTAGCTGCAGGCAGGCAGGGTCGAAGCCTGCTGGGGCCAAGGGCCGTTTTCTGAGAGGAAGGCTCAGCCCCGGCACTATAGGCAACGAAGGAACGGGGTAGGTTTTTAGTCAGTAAGAGTCTGACACTACTTCTCGCTCCGCCCAAGAGCGGGATTTGTCATTAGATGATTTTACCTACAAAAAAAAAAAAAGCACTTATTGCAAAACAAACACCATTATCCACTGATCACTAGTTAAAGATTGATGCTACGTGAGTTACAGTACATTAAAAAAATAAAATAAAAAACAACAATTAATTTTTAAGAAAATAACAGCGGTTACGAGCGCTCAGAGTAAAACAATAAATAAGAAACAAAAATTACAAAGCCAATAACTGTTCGACTACAAATTTTCTAAATTTGTTTGCAGAGAGATTAAATATATGTATACTCTAAACTAGGGAGTAATTTTTTTTTTACATTTTAAGAAAGCTTACAGACTGATAACATTAAACACTAATAAATAAATAAATAAATAGCTAATTATTAGCTTCCAAGAATACTTAGTGACAAAATTATCGCTCCCAATTTAAAGTAGCTCAAAGTATAGTAATGGTTTTAATGAGTATAGTTATGAAAATACACACATGTCGTTACAGTAAATATATATACCAAATATATATAATACTATCCGATACCGAGAGGCAAAGTGCGAAAACCTTTCGAAAATGTTAATTTTGTGTCCTATTCTGAGGTATTGAAAACTTTCTTTACAAAATTACTGACTTCATATGATGCAGTAAAACAAATTAGTTATTATTGTTATAGTTAGTTCGTATCAGGAGAGATAGCGGTCAAATGTGAGCCTTTAATACCCTAGTACTGGTAAATTAGGTAATATTGTTAAAGTTAATTCGTATTGTCCCGCAGTTGGGCAAAGGCCTCCCATCATTCTTTCCAACGATCGCGGTTCCTAGTTTTCTCATTCCAATTCTTAAGGAAGACATCCAGGTCGTCTTGCCCTCTCCTTCGTGGTCTGCCGCGGCCCCGCGTGCTCGAGCATCAATCCTGTGTCATAAGGGCACACAAAAAAAGCAGATAATTCAGTAAAAATCATTTTTAAGAAATCACTTAAAAAAACCCAAAAATCCTTTAAAAATATTTTTTTACCCAGATCAGTAAGCAATATCTCCATTCCAGAAAACATCTGGACCAAAAAACAGACTTCAAAATAGTTGAGAAAATACTACCAGACAGATGGTAGATTTTTTTTTTTTTTTTTAGCCCTTACTGTCCCACTGCTGGGCAAAGGCCTCCCCCAAGTCCTTCCAAACCTTCTTCTCCCGCGCCGTCTCAAACCAGTCCTCGCGGTACGCGTCCAGATCATCCCGCCACCTCTTTCTAGGCCGGCCTCGACGACGCTTCCTTCCATCAGGTACCCACTGTGTGGCGACCCTTGCCCAGCGGTCTCCGTGCATGCGACTGACATGACCCGCCCAATCCCATTTAAGCTTAGCAGCCTTTCTGCCTACGTCTATTATGCCGGTCATGGAACGCAACGTGTCATTCCGCACTCGGTCTCTTCGTTTTACGCCCAGAATGCTGCGCTCCATAGCTCTCTGGCAAACCCCAAGGCGGAACTTTTGTAGTTCTGTAAGTGACCAAGTCTGAGCACCGTAGGTTAGGATGGGCAGAATACACACGTCGATGAGTTTACGCTTCAGGGAAATCGGCAGATCACCCTTCATTAGCATCTTCATGGACCAGTAGCTTTTCCAGGCGTTCTCGATGCGTCGATCGATCTCCTTTTCCTGCCTGTTTTCGAAAGATACTAACTGGCCCAAGTAGATATACTCATCGACATAATGTATTTCCTGCGCATCAACCTCGACCCTACGTTTGATGCTGTTGGTCATCACTTTCGTTTTTGATCGGTTCATTGCGAGTCCCACCTTGAGGCTAGCCGTGTTCAGTTCTTGGAGCATTGTTTGTAGCTCCTGGGCTGAAGGGGCAAAAAGGACTATGTCATCGGCAAATCGAAGATTTGTTAACCTTTTATTACCGATGTCAATGCCTTTGGTGTTCCACGAGGATGCCAGTGACTTAAATACCTCCTCCAATGTGCTTGTAAACAATTTGGGAGAGAGTGGGTCACCTTGTTTTACACCTCTTTCAATTTTGAAAGATGGTCCTGAGGTATTTAATTTAATGTTTGCAGAGCTATTGTAGTAAATTATTTTTAACAAATCTATATATTGTTTTTCAATGTCCTGGTTTTGAAGAGAAGTAAAAATTTCATTATGACGAACACTATCAAAGGCTTTCGCATAGTCGACGAAGGCCAAATATAATGGGATATTAAATTCTGCGTATTTTTCTATTATCTGGTTAAGTGTTTGAAGGTGGTCAGTTGTGGAGAAGTTAGGGCGAAATCCGGCTTGTTCTGGTGGCTGATGTTTGTCCAGTTTTTCATCAAGTCGATTATGTATAACTTTGATGAAAGCTTTATAAATATGGGATGTTAAACTTATTGGTCGATAATTACTGATATCACTTTTATCGCCTTTTTTATGCAAAAGTATAATATTTGAGTGACACATGGCACTTGGCACTTTTCCGGTTTGGAGTATAGTGTTGAACAGGTTAGTTAGGTGGGGAAGTAGCGTTTGAGAGCCGATTTTTAAGGCTTCCGTAGTGATTCCATCCTCCCCAGGACTTCTATTAAAGCGCATAGTAGTAAGTACTTTATGCACTTCATAACCGTTTATTGGGGGAATTGAATCTGAGATACTGTATTCTGTATTCATTCCTGGTGGAGGGTGATCAGAATATAATGATTTATAAAATCTTGTGGCTATATCCATTATTTTGTCCCTACTGTACTGTTTGGTTCCATTACTGTCTCTTAAACTATTAATCCAAGCTCTTCCCTTTGTGACGCCTTGTTTTAAAATTCTCAAAGACGTGTTGTTTTCTAGAGCTGTTTTAACTAAATATGTGTTGATATTTCTTAAATCTTTCCGTATACTTCTTTTGACTTCCCTGTCAATTATTTTATATTCTGGTGTTCCTATTACTTTTTTTGTTCGATTTTCTATCAAATTAATAGTGTGAGTTGTTAATTTACGTATATTTCTGGGCTTGTGTTTTATGGTTTTACAGCTATTACTTATTCCAGTTACTATTGAATTATATTGGTTTTCTGCATCAGTTTCATTAATTTTGAGGTCCTTAAAGTAGTTTGAAAGCTCTAGGTTAAAATGTTCTAAGTTATTAACAAGTGTCTCTTTGGGAAGTCTCTGAATCCGTTTTGTAAATAATTTAGCTCGGTGGATTCTAAAATCAAATCGAATTTTTGCACGGATCGGCCTGTGATCGGAGCTATATTTAATTTTGTTTATGACACTAATATTCTTGACTACAATTTTGTCAGATGACAAGATGTAGTCAATTTCATTTTTTGTAGAGCCGTTGGGTGAGACCCAAGTCCAACGTCTTTGTGGTTTCTTACAAAAGAAGCTATTTGTTATATACATGCTCTGGCCAAAGGCAAACTGAGTAAGTCGGGCACCTCGTTCGTTGCGGGCCCCTACGCCAAAGTGACCGATGGTATCTCCGCTGTCCTGTTCTTGCTTTTGTCCCACCTTTGCATTGAAATCACCAATGACTATATTCCAAGTGCCCTTATTTTCATCACATGCTCTATTTAAAAGGTCGTAGAAATCTTCGACGTCTTCATCGGTATGTGCAGTTGTCGGTGCATATACTTGTATAACCGTAAGCGTTTTTATAGGTGTGATTCGGAATTTCAGCACCGCAACGCGTTCAGAGTAGCCTACAAATTCAATGATATTATCCTTCCACTTCTTTGCCACCATGAACCCTACTCCGTGTCGTCCACTGATTTCACCGAAGTGGAAAAATATAGCATCGTCTCTTTCCTCTGTGTGTTCACCCTCTCTCCTCACTTCTGAAAGACCTACAATGTCCCAGTGAATGTCTTTAAAAGCGTTTTCAAGCTCGATAATACGCTCGTCTTTCATGAGCGTTCGTACATTATAGGTCAAAATATTGAGTGTATCGGTGTCCTTAATGTAATTTGCCGTAGCCGTTTGACGGAAAGTCGATCTCGCCCGGAGATTCTTAGCTCCCCGGACCCCAGGGCCGCACTTGCGCCCGTCCACGCCAGTACAACCACTGGAGTCGCCGGGCACTTGGGGCCTGTTTCTTATTCCTCTATCCATTGGGGTAGATGGTAGATATAATTTTATAATCAGACGGTAAAATTGCCTAAGGCACAGATAATGCATAGAGCGAATAAATTGCTCATAATGTTTCCCTCTATTTAGCTCATTACAAAAATGTTCTGGCGTCGTCTGAAATGTTACAAATTATATAACATACTGTCATAATTTTATTTAACAAATAAAAGCTAAGTATGATAACGTTTCGCAGAACTAACTAGCCTTGTATTTTTTTTTCCTTTCTGAGATAAAAAGTGTTCGGGTATAGTAGGTTTTTCTCTTATTATCAAATGACACAATTAATTTCATAGCGAATGCCTAAATAAAATGGGCCTTATGAATACAAAAAATAACCATGTATGTAATTTAGTTTGAAGACTGTTTAGTTGGTTCTTAATTCAAAATTTTCTGTTTAAAATTTGAATTTAGAATGTTATTATGTTAATCAGTATTTAAACTAAGCATAAATTGTTAATTTTTTGTAATGTGTTTTTTTTTTAATTTTCAGCCCAAATTACGAGTATTTTACCGATATCGCTCTTGTTTCGATGATTCTTTATTCTCTAGCTGTGTAGAAACTTGTGAAATGTAAGTTATACCAACTTTACATTACAATATCCAATAGGAATCAATTTGCGAATAATTAAAACAGGTACTTGCTCATAAGGCTGAATTTGTTGTTTTATATTTTTTAAATTGGTTCTATACTTAATCGGACTGTGAAAACATCCTAAACAGTACCTCAAATAGAGATTATTTGGCCAGATATTAATTTCATGTACAAAATTCAACTGTCACATTAAAAATATCGGTATTCTACCACCTTCGCCAATCAAAACTTTGGCTTCGTATGTCATGAGTTTCCGAAACCAAACTATGCTACGCACACGGCCCGTGTCAACCTGGTCTTCTATTTTTTTTTTTGCGAAATTCACATGCATCATCATCTTCATGACCTTTTCCCGTGTTATTTGTGGGTCGGTGCAACACGTTTTCTTCTTCCATTCTATCCTGTCACCCGTCATGCTATCACTAACTTCCTTTTTATTCATATCACTCTTCACACAATCCATTCATCTTTTCTTTGGCCTCCCTCTCCCTCTCCATCCATCAACATGTAAACTCATAACCCTTTTACTAACATGTGTTTCATCTCTCCTCTTTACATGACCATACCAAGACAAACGATTCCCCTGCAACTTTTTTTATCACTGGCTCCACTTTAAAACTTCCTCTAACATACTCATTCCTCACTTTATCCTTTTTTGTCACATCACACATCCATCTCAACATTCTCATCTCCGCTACATGCAATCTTTTTTCATCCGTCTTTTTCACAGCCCAACATTCTGATCCATACAGTATCCATACATTCCGATCCATACGGTTAAAACTACAAACATTGACGTCCAAATCCAGTTGAACCGGTCTCTAAACTTCTCCGTATTTTAGAACCAATGTCTAAAACCCGTTTACCCTCGGGAGCTATCGCGTGTGGTCTAAATATATACAAAATATTATGCAAGGAAGCCGGCAGCGGAAGGAAGGACGCATAAGGACTCGTACACATCCACGCTGCATTCGACGAACTACGACTAGCGTAGCCTATGCTATCATCAGCCTTATAATATTCCCACTACTAGGAGAGGGAATGGGGTAATCCACCACGGAGGCCCAGTGCGGGTTGGGGGATGTCGCATGTTTTCGAATTTTTGGTTCTAAGTCATGCCGGTTTCCTCACGATGTTTTTCCTTCACCATTTTGAGAGCAGTGGTGATGAAATAAATTACACAAAGTAATGCGCCTGGCTGGGTTTGAACATAGACCTACAACTCGTAAGTCAGTGCCGTTACCACTCGGCCACCACAGTTCCTACGACTAGACCTGTAGCTTATCCGGATACTATAGAATCACTTAGCACATAAGCATTGATTCGTAGAAGAAAAAAAAAACAGGAAATCCACTCCATGTTAATTGGAATTTTGTGACATAAATACTCGTTTAACCTTTAAACCGTCGTCGGATAGGTATATCCGACAGACACTCACGTTTATTCAACCAGGGTCGCACATACGGCTCGTTCTGTTCCGGCGCGCCTCAAGGAGCTGTCAGCAAGCCGTAGAGGCCTGCTAGCTGCAGGCAGGCAGGGTCGAAGCCTGCTGGGGTCATGGGTCAGCTTCCGAAAGGAATACCCGGCCCCGGCACGATAGGCAACGAAGGAACGGGGTAGGTTATTAGTCAGTAAGAGTCTGACACTACTTCCCGCTCCGCCCAAGGGCGGGACTTGTCATTGAATGATTTTACCTACCATAAAAAAAAACCAGGGTCGCACATCCAAGACCAAATCTCGTCAGCTCTTCTGTCACCTTTGGGGATTTTTTTTCTTCCAATCTTTAATCTGCAATCGCCTCTACAATTAGCCTTATAAGCGACATTCCAAAAAATGGCACCATATAAAATAATTTTGTTTCTTTTGGAAATTAAACTGAACGAGATGGAGTAGGTACCTACTCCATCTGGGTAAGTTACCCAGTCGCAAACACACAATCCAACAACGCAAACGGTAGGGTTAATTACTTTCTAGGAAAGATCTTTCTTAGGCTCACAGAAAACTAGAGCATTTTGTGATAACATTAAAATTAGATTAGGGAGAAACATACATACCTACGTCATGAATGATGCCAATTTCTTGCTCAGTCATCAAACATTAGTCAAAGAATTCGTCCCCTTCTTCCATTGTAAACTGACCCTCTCTCCGCAATAAACCTATCCATCAGAAAGGTCAATATATCTTCACAATTTCTTCGCTTTGCCGCAGTTTGTAACTCAAGTCACGAATGCGTTCAAAATAAAGATTCGATTGTTGACTCATCGACGTCAGAATCGAAACGTTTTCCCGCGTAAAGTCCGCAAACTGCAAACTTTTTCTAACAGTCTGATAAGTAAAACATTAGGCTTTATACGCCCTTATTTATACGATGTTAAGGGTCAATTTCAAAGGCTTTGTGTTAAACTCGATAGCAAATAGATTGTCAATGTATAAATAGTGCAACGGTGCGTTCCGTGAATTCGCTGCGTTCATTTTCCTCGTCGAATGGAATGCGCCTCCTGACGTCATTTGGAGCGCACCTACAAATAACACGGCCAAATTAAATTGTCTTCATTCTATGTTTAAATTAGAATTGAAAGCAGGCACTAGGAATAAGTAGGATGTTATAAACCGGATAATTTGAAAAGTTCAGCTGTTGTGTGTGGTTTGTTTGAGGTGTACGACTGTTTAATTTCGTCGGTTATTAGGATAACGGTTGTTACAGGTCATTCGAATGACCGATAGGAATGTTTTTTTTTTATTAGTTTAAAAAAAGTAAGTTGTTTTTATAACTTATCGCATGGGATTTACGCTTATGGTGTGTTTGAACAGGTGATACATGAACAGGTTACATTTTAAATTTTAGATCTGTAGCTATTATTTCTTAATGACGTTTAAGTCTTAATTAGTAACGCCATAGACAGTTTTAATAAAGATAAGTTACTCAGGGAATCGCTGTTGACATGCTTGTCTATCAAAAATCAGCCATTTTAATGCCGTTTAAAGGGTGCGACAGACTTGACTTGACAGCACCCTGCGGGGGTCATCGGACAATTAAGGAAATGTTGCCCCATGATTTAAAGTGCTTTATTTTTGGGGTCGGTTATCTTTATACTGTCTGCTTATTACTAATCATGGTCGTTTATTACATCGATTAGTGAGAGGGACGTGCTCAGTCAATGACATTACAATTTTTATTCCCGATAACCGTTGCTGGGGTTTTTTTTAGGGTTCCGTATGGTAGGAAAAAACGAAACCCTTATGTATAAGATCACTTTGTCGTCCGTCTGTTTGTCTGCCTCTCAAGATCCTTTATCTCGGAAACGCGTGAAGGTATCGAGTTCAAATTAAAACCATTATACTCAAGTCTGCGGTCCCTTGAAGCTGTGTAAAAAATCAAACTCGTAAGTAAAAAAAAAATACTGCCGTTTATTTCGCAAAAAACGTATAGGTATTTCAACACTCTCGAAAGAATCAAAATTCATTCCCGTTGACCTAGAATCCTGAAATTCATGCATGAATGCATGAAGCAAAGTCTCATAGCACAAGTATAGGAAAAAAATCTGAAAACTGTAAATTTGTAGTAACGTCACACAAAAAAAAACTTTTTAGGGAATCGGGAAAAATTTCGTAATTCAATTCGGGAATTAAACTGTTTTGATAGGTAAGTTTGTACGGGACCCTCTGCGTGCGAGTCCGACTCCCACTTGCCCAGTTTTTTTTTTTGTTAAGGTGGGAAATCGTCCAATGACTTCTCTCGCTCTAGCGGGAGGGTGTCTGACATTTACTGATTAAAACCACAGCTATGTTCCTTCTTTGCCTTTTCCGATCCAGGACCACGGGTTTTTATTTCGGTGGTAAACCCAAGAAAGGGCTTAGTAGGGCCGCACTGGTCCTCCACGATTTTGCTGATATTTCTTTGAGGCGCGCGTGGAACACTGCGCTTCGTCTACGACATAAGCTCGGTCCAAAAGTTACCGGACCGCCGGACGGGGAGCTACTCATTGCTCGTCGTCTGCAAGCCCATAGCTGTCGCCAGGCAAGACAGCATAAATTTATTTATGGAGTTACGTTGCCGTCCAGTTGCGTAATTTATGTCACCCATTTCACAAATATTAATGGATCGATTATAATCAACGCTCTCCTTGAATCTAGTCCTGGACTAGATTTCTTCGCTGATAAATGGAAGGAGATACTGAGTGAATATCGTGAAGACTGAGTGAGAGGCTCAGTTATTTATTTATTAAAACTTTGTGCAATAGTAAGAAATACTGTTCAAAGGCGGACTTAATGCATCATATTTGTGTTTTATCTTTAGCTAGCGACCCGCCCCAGCTTCGCACGGGTGCAAATTAAATATATTATGCATGTATTTTACATATAAACCTTCCTCTTGAATCACTCTATGAAAATAACCCTCCTTCGGGCGCAGTCGGGTAAAAACAGCATCAAACTCCGTTGCGTAGTTTTAAAGATCTAAGCATATGTAGGGACAGACAGCGGTAAGCGACTTTACTATGTAGTGATGTACTTTACCTAATTTGTGTCCTATTCTAATCACTGTAATTGGCATTTTGTCGTTTTGGATGTATAAATGGATTCTCCATAAACAATTAAAAATCCGCAGTATGCTTTATTTGTCTTTTTTTATGTTATAGCAGTCTGTCCCAGCCTCAAGCATGCCAATTCAAATAAAACTGCGATTGCCTGAATACGGTAAAACAATTTAAACACAATTCATCTACAAAAGAAAGCGTAGTTATGCCAGACAATATTCCTCACAATAACACGAGACAGGACGTTAAGCAAAGAAATATCTCCAAATCGTTTGTCCATCGTCGTAAACTAACGAATAGGCAATAATTAGTCGCCATTTTGAAAACCCAACAATGCATTGTGATACCGAAACTTTCCTATTTAAAATGTATTCTGAAATTGCAAAGATAATATCTGCTGTTTAAATTGTAAAACTCATTTGATTTTGAACCTTATCTGTTAAGTATAAAAACTATGGATAAAGTTGTGTGTAAGCAAAACAAAATGTCGTGTAAAATTATCATTTGGCGGCTATGGAATCATGTTCCCAGGTTTATCTTCGTATAGCTAACGGTGATGTAATTGATTGCCTTTAATAGTATATTTGCTGTCAAGTCACAATGGGAAGAAAGGTAATGAGGAAGGATTATCAATTATTTTATTATATTAACTAGCTGTCCGTCGCGGATTCCCCCGCGTCTAGGGTTACCAGATGAAAAATCAAAAGTCCAGAGAAAGGGCCTGATTTTCATTGAAAAATCCTGCGATTTTTTACAATTTGAGAATGTTCTCTCAAAAGTAATTAATAATTTTAAAAAGTCGAAATATTATTGTTTTTAGGGTTTCGTGCTCCAACGGTAAAAACGGGACTCTATTACTAAGACTTCGCTGTCTGTCCGTCTGTCTGTCACCAGGCTGTATGTCAAGAACCGCGATAGCTAGACAGTTAAAATTTCCACAAATTATGTATTTCTATTGCCAAAAACAAAATAAAATAAATATTTAGGAGGGGCCCGTACAACAAACGCGATATTCTTTCTTTTTTTTTTTGCTCAATATCGATAACAGCAACAGATCAGCACTTGAAATATTCACAAAATATTCAATTGTATTTGTACTTTACTAATAAACCTAATATAAAATAAATATTTAAAGGGACTGAAATATAACAAACACTATTTTTTTTTTTGCATATGTTTGCTCGATACTGTGGTTTACCTAGTCAATGGTACGGAACCCGGTGAATGGTATGGAACGATTTCGACTCGCACTTGACCGGTTTTTATACACTGCGGATCTCGAACTTACGCTGCCTTCAGTTCGAGTTATAATTTTAATTAAATATAACTTGAAAGTTTAAGATTTGGGGAATTTTATAAATCAATAGTTTTTTTTTATTAATTGTTGATAATTCACGCTTGACCGCTATCTCACCTGATGGAAAGCGACGATGCGGTCGACGATGGAGTGCGCTTACCTAAAAGTAACCTATTCACTCTTGACTTAAAGATTCCCGGGTTATAGCCATCAGGAAACAGACTCCGGGAGGGAATTCCACTCCTTAGCTGTACGCACAATGTATGTGTTAATGAAAAAACCTCACTTAAAAAGTTATTTTCACATGTTACTTGAATAAATAAATATTGATTTTAATTGTGCAATTATTACCAAACGAAGACAATTTTTAGTTCGTTTAACTTTTTATTATAAACATCTATAAAATATACGTCGTATGAGTTGAAAACAAAAAAGAACACAACAACAACAACATCAACAAAAACCAAAACCACAAAAACAACAAAAATTCTAACATCTTGAGATTTCATGGGATTTGGAAAATCCAGCCGCAAACATGAGAAGAGTCCAAAAATCCTGAAATTTCAAGATGAATCCTGAAATATGGTAACCCTGCCCGCGCCTGCTTCAGTCCTATCGGTCGTAGCCTGATGCTGTATAGCCTATAGCCTTCTTCGATAAATGGGCAGTCCAACACTGCTAGAATTCGCGGCGATCTCTTGCGCCGAGCTTTGGTACAGGCCATGTTCCGGAGCGAGGAGGAGTGGCAGGCGGTCGCCTCCTTCTGCGAAGCAGTAATGTTAGCAAAGGAGGAGGCCGGTCGGATGAGGCATTGGCGCTCACGCCCCAGCTGCTGCTGGGATTCCGATTCCGATTTAGGGTCACTGTAAGCGCGAGCTTGCGGACGGTGAGCAATGGGAAGCTCGCTGTGCGACCGTCCGGTAACCGTCCGGATCACGCGGATTTGTCAGCAAACTGTAGGGAGTAATGTGAAAGTGAATACCAGGGCCCTGGGAGGAAGGTAACGAAGGAACAGAGTGGGTTTTTAATCCGGAAAAGTTTGACACTATCTCCCGATTCGCCCAAGGCCGGGAGATATCATTGGATGATTTTCCCCACCAAAAAAAAAACACTCAGAATTTCGACGCGTCAAAATTTTAAACCTGTACAACCAAACATACAGTCTTAAGTTGTATAATGTTAGTATAAATTTTATGTTTTACTTCATTTATTATAGAAACTGTGTTTAAGAATGCAATTTTCTCCATTTTACTGATTGAGTTGGAAATCTTAATGTTTACTTTTACATGTAACAATAGTACGGAGAGGTAACGGACCTCCGCTAACAGTACATTACCTCTTAATACGTATTATGAATTTTGTAGAAAACTGACTTGTATAGGTCTCTTTCGGAACCTGTAGACTGAAGTCGGATAGTTTTCAGCCCTTGAAACCTGCCCGAAAGTTGTGAACGGCAAGCAATGGGTAGCTCACCGTTTTACCGTTCGGGAAGGGTTCAAGCCGGGGTGGACATGGACAGACATTGAGATCCACGCGTGCCTAAAAATATTTCACCAAGGTTTATGGGCCCAGTCATTACCGATACCTGTACGCACTATGAATTGTTCCCAAAACGTTTTATGCGCATGAGTGTGTTGGTCACCATGTACCGGTGGCGTATCGTCGTACGTCAGGTGGTCCGATGATGGAATGGGCTTGGTGGAATTAATTTCTGCAATTCCAACACACTCCCCGAAATACAACCGGTAGAAAATCGTCAGGCTTATTTCGATGTAAGACCCAAAAAGTCAATTCAAAACCTTATATAAATATCAAATAAGAATCTAACTATAAGTACAATAAAGTGATTTATCGGTTAAGAATCTAACAATAAATACAATAATGTGTTGTAATCACTTCAAGCAAGTCAAGAAAATAAAATAATTACATAATAATTGACTCATTACAATTATCACATCAATTAAATAATAAATTTATCGACACTTAGCGTGACCAGAGGTCTACCTTGTTCTTTGCTCATTTTTTTTTTTGCAATTAATCGTCATTCAACGTGACAATACTGCTTTTTAGTTGGGAAATTATATGATGACTTCTCCCGCTCTAGGGCGGAGCGGGAATGTAACAATACGTTCGTCCGGTAACCGTCCGGACCGAGTTCAAGTCGTTGACGTTGCGTAGATTTCCACGCACGCCTCAAGGAAATCTTAGTAAAACCATAGGCGTCAGCAAAGTCTTTGAGGCCATAAGTTCGCTTCTGAAAGAAAAACGGGGCCCTGGAATGCAAGGCAACGAAGGAACATACGGTTTTATTTAGTAAAAGTCTGACGCGCCCTCTAGCTCGGCCCTAAAGAAGAAATCTTTGGATGATTTCCCACTTCGAAAAAGAAACCGCATACCATTTAAAATGAAATTGTTCCAGTCCTTCGATGTACGCGGTATAAACAACGAGGAGAAACGCTTAGTCCGGACCGTAAGAAGTGATACAACAACGTAAGAGTGCTCTTGCCGTACGTCTACGTCGGGTTGTCTGACGGTAGAAATGAGATGGCGGAATCACGTCAAGCAATTCCCGCGCACATTCTCCAAAGTGTTTCTAAGGAGTGCCATAACACCATCATCAATACCTGGTAGTCCGTTAATCCTATAATGATGACTCACCACTTATTATAATAATCATGTAAAGAAGACGAGTTCCAATAAGTGACGGGCCGTTTCAATGTCCACCATCGGATTATTCCACACATTATGGCGTTCCGGTTCTCTCTTTGCAACTTTCGTTACTTTAGGGTACCGTGAATTGGAATCGGTAGTACCTAGACTAGACTGATTGACTGACAATTTAAGGGTTTTAAAAAGCAGAGTTGGATGAAGAAGGAGTAGGAGGCCAAAGTAAATGGATTGAATGGGTGGCCAGAGGATTTTTTTTTATAATGTATAGGCTCGCGTTTGACCACTATCTCACCCGATGGTAAGCGATGATGTAGCTGACGATGGAGCACACTTGCCTAAAAATAACCTATTCACTCTTGACTTAAGGGCCCCTAGGTTGTACTAGGAAACCCGTTCATTGCTGATTGGCAACTTTTTTTACAGCAAGATCTTTTCGCAAAACCTCACGCAACATAACAAAAAATGTTGACAAAAACCATGATGTTTCATGACACAAGTGTCCATATAAGGAATATCATCATTAAGCTCCCAACTCACACTTGCCCGCTTTTTTTAGTGCTTTCAAAGTCGAAATACCAGTTCTCGTGGTATTCCAAAAATTCGGACTTGTTTGTCGAAGACATGTATGGCATATATTATATTTGGATTACTCAATGCCTAGGTCGTTGGCCTACCTGCAATCGGCGTATTTTGATCGCTGGGTCGCCATTTTGTATGCTGTACTTGTTGCTTTTTAGGTACCTACTTGTTTTTGCGTGCGTTGAGTTTTGTGGGTAGGTCAGTGTGTTTGTTTGTTGGTTTGATAAAGTTGGTTTGTAATGGATTGGTGGCATGTTCTAGATTACATTTTTTTTTTGTACAGATCTAGAAGCTTCACGCAGAACGGATGTATTGATTTATCTTTATACATTAGTTATTGAAATTCTTATTTTTACACTAATATTTATGAAAATTTATGTAATTGTATATTATATACAATTACATTACTTCTTTATGCTCGAATGGTCCACGGGTTAGTCCTATTATATGGTCTATTCTTTGGGTAGGCTATTTCTGGACATGGTCTACGTCCAGTAATATATTTTTAAATAATAGAATACATTTTTACCCCGAGAATATGTTACATTAGGACACAATTTTCTACTTTTACCAGACTACTTTTTTACTGTATTTGGCATCAGTTAGGTTTTTCTATACCTAGGTATATCTTTTTTTACATGCTTTTTCTATAAATTTGAAGAACTTTATTTTCTATGGCAAAATAGTACTGAACCGCTTTCCTTTAGTGGGCTCCAGACTCGCGCGCAAAGTCGTGCGTGCGTGCGCGAACGGGCTCTTTAAGTCTGCGGAAGCCCGCGAACGGGCGCGAAAGCCCTCCACATTC
The DNA here is from genome assembly GCA_958295575.1 of Leucania comma. Lineage (NCBI taxonomy): Eukaryota > Metazoa > Arthropoda > Insecta > Lepidoptera > Noctuidae > Leucania > Leucania comma. Next base: position 20,343,511 of record OY282478.1, on the reverse strand, counting down.
GCGGTTCGCGGCGTTCGCGGGTGTCCGCGGCGTTCGCGGGTGTTCGCGGCGCGAATGTGGAGGCCGCTTTATACTTTCCCTGCGAATTATATTTTGTTTGCTTGATATTTCAAGCATGTAAAGCAACAGGACAAAGTCACGGGCACTACCTAGTGTCAGTAAAAAACATTATTTGCGTAGTATTGTTTTTCAATTACATTCCTGAGCTAGATTTTTTTGAGCTTTCCGGATGTCAATGGCGCTAAAGTATTTGTTTTTATGCTGACAAATGTTGACAACTTCGCTGTTTTAGATGTGATTAGCAAGCACTCGCTACGGTATCGCTAAAATATGTTATACCAAAAATATAAAAACATTAATTGTCAAAAGAATTTGCTAATACCCGACCCGAAAAATGAACCGAATAGACCGATTTTGCTAATCGGTCCTGCCTTCTCGATGTTTGCGCTTGACAACATATTCGATTCATTTTTATATTATAGATGTGTTGAATGTTGATTTTTTTTTTTTTTCAATGTGACATAATCTTTTAATGTACATTTTCTTCATTACGTAGTTCAGAAATAAATTACTTATGACTTATAAATTATTCTTGTTATTAAAAATGAAGAATTTTCACAAAAATTTACGTAATATAAGTATATTTTAATATCAGCCAATTTTTTGTGATAATTCAGATTGTTTAATAATATTACCATTGATGTTAAATTTAAAGGTTTTACACACTTTCATAAGTTTATTTAAGTTCATGCGCATCAATAAATGCATTAAAAAAAATCTGTAAGCGACCACTTACGTTACAAAAAGGCGTGATTACGCTAGGGTGAATACACAGATAATTATGTCATGGATACTAATTAATAAACCTAGTATTATACTAGGTTTATAATGAATTAATTAGTTATGCAAATTGGTTATTGGTGATATTTTCGCTAGGTGATATTGACCTAGCTCAAGGTTAATATTTTACTAAACAATCTAATGTTGCGAATACGATATTTCCTACCGATAGTGGTTGCGGAAAAGAAATGGGTTTCACCATTCTCTCAGCATCAGCGTGAATTTAGTATTGTTCTGTTACGCAATGTCGGTCACAATGTAAGAAAAGACGGTGGCCACATCTAAATGCTCATCTCACCGGTCACTGACAGGTAAAGTAAATGGGGAAAGGCCTTAAGGGCGCAGCACAATATGTTGATCCGACCAGATCAGCACTGCTCTTGACTCTACAGTATACAACGCTCATCACACCAGAAGCAGAAACAGATGGAGGATTATTGCACGAGAGAAAGTGAAGAAAGAGGGCGGTCACGACCTTTAACATTGACGAATACGACGTAAGGAGTTACTTTGTAAGTAAGGACTATAGGACCGGTTTTAATCAGCAAAAGTCTCACACTTCCTCCCGCTCCATACAGCTGGAGAAGCCCCCTCGGCTCCATTGGTAATCAGTATTTTACGTGGAACAACTGCCCATCTGACCTCCACAACCCAGTAACTGAGTGACACAATACCTCTTGGCAAGAATGGTGTCAGATTATCTGACTTCTTACTATCTGAGATGAGTGTCAGAGATCTTTAAAAGATTACCGACACCAACGGTTTAATGTGTTTTCTCAGGTATGAAGGAGTTTCGATTTGGATGTGTGGTGTGACAAGAATGGATAAAATGAGAAATGAGCATATTAGAGGAAGTTTGAAAGTGGCTCCAGTGACTGAAAAGTTAATTTTTCGTTTGTCTTGGTATGGTCATGTGAAGAGAAGGGATGAAACGCATGTTACCAAAAAAGTTCTGAGTTTACACGTAGATGGATGGAGAGGAAGAGGCAGGTCAAAGAAGAGATAGTCGGACTGTGTGAGGAGTGATATCAAAGAAAAGGGAGTTAGTGATAGTGGAAGAAAAAAACGTGTTGCACCGACCCTAAGTAGTATGGGATAAGGGCAGTAAGATGAAGAAGGAGGAGTTTCGATTTGTAATAAATGGACAGACAGACCTCGGCAAGCTTTACTTCAATTTGATATATGATTATAATAATATTCCGCAACTATCATACAACGCCATCTAGTCCCAAACTAAGCAGAGCTTTTGCTATGAGTACTTGACAGCTAATGAACATACTACTACACGTAGTTAGGACCATTAACTACTAGACCAACAGATCAGTTAAATATAATTAAATTAAACATTTACTATAATAAACGCTAGATATAAAATCACAATAAAATAAAAATAACTTCTTTGAACAAAACCTTTGCACTTAAAACATACAGTCAGAGATAAGAAACACAATGTTTTCCTCAAAGCCCGTAGTAACGCCTGGGGAACACATAACACGGCTCACAGTTCTTTTAATGAACGATTATATTAATATAAAGGTTCAAAACACCCAATTAGTTGGTCTTTATCAGCGAACTCAGATTATACACGGAAGTAAGGACCTGATAGGGAACCGCAACCTTCCTGGCTTGCTTGCTATCGGCCACGAATCCCATGGGTAATGTGCTTAGGGGGAAACCGACTAACGTAATAAGTGATATCGTATCACTGTTCCGCTCAAGTTAGGAAAAAATAAGGTTGGTATTTAAGAAAATACTCTTTCGAGGAATTTTCCTGAAGTTTGAAAAGGTTGAGGCGAGACGCACAGGACCGTTCATTGTGGCGACACTTGGAGCAGACCTTTTTCTAACAGGTTTATCGGCTGAAATGATGATGATGATGATGTGAAGCTCGTCCTGACCTACGGTGCACAAAGTTGAATACTGACTGAAGAAAATATGACCAAATTCATAACTTCTCAACGGGCAATGGAGCGTAGTCACAAAATAAGTAATAGTACAAGCACAATACGAGTATAATAAGCGTGCAATCTAGCAAAGTGCTAAGCGAATAGATCGCGTTAGAAACACAACCCTGCGCTTCATAACTCAAGTCAATAACTGACTGCTTACCATCAGGTGGGATCGCAGTCAAGGACTAGTTTATATAAATAAGATCTCTGGCCAAGTTCGCGTGGCAGACTTGGCCAGAGATCACCGTAGACAGAGAGGATTGGAAGGTTAATGGGGGACATAGTATAGATCTACACGATGTGTATGATTCGGGTCCTTTACACCCTGGACGTCTGTCACACAATTAAAAACACATTTTCATTCTCATTTTTTTACTTAGATTTATTTTATGCACACAGAAAAATGAATAGACAATATACAAAAGCACGATAAAATAACAAAACTAGGCACATCAATTATCAAAAAAAAAACCGGCCAAGTGCGAGCCGGACTCGCGCACGAAGGGTTCCGTACCATTGACTAGGTAAACAACAGAACAACAACAAAGTCGGCAAAAAATGGTGTTTTTTGTATGAGAAAAATTACCCTTAAATATTAATTTTATAATTTATTATTAAAGTAAAAATACAACTGAGTATTTTGTGAATATTTCAAGTGCCTACTGTTGCCATTATTGATATCGAGCAAAAAAGGGCAAAAAAATCGCGTAACGAATATGGCTATTTCATCATTTAACTCAATTGTTTCTGTTTCACAACAATATCGTCCTGTGCTTATTGCTGACCACAATCTGACCAGTCCTTTATGATATTAGCCAATTCGTTGGACGGACGTGGTCAAAAACCATTTCAAATGGCGATAATACAGTAACAAAATAATCGTATTTACAAGGTTCTGCAAGCTATTTTTATATTTATTATAAATAATAATCTAGGTTTGCCTTCCTTAACTTTATAGAAGTAATATGAGGAAAAACCGCTCATTTATCCGTTTAAAAACATGAATAAAAGTACTTACAACTGTTTTTAATAATATTTATAAACAAGGAAAAACTGTTTAGATTAGTTGTAGTAACTATATTAGGTAAAGAAGGTATTGTGTAGAAAACCGGGATATTTGTAATGTATTTACCTACCTATATTTCCCTCTCTTTAATTTTGATTTTAGTTGTTCTTCATTTACTCTTTTTTTATGGAAGGTAAAATCATCCAATGACAAATCCCACCCTTGGGCGGAGCGGAAAATAGTGTCAGACTCTTACTGACTAAAAACCTACCCTATTCCTTCCCTGCCTTGGGTCTAGAGCCCTGGTATGCATTTTCATACCTCCCCAGAGCCCCAGACTAGGCCTCGACCCAACTGGGTCCCTACGGTTTTCTGACAACTCTTTGAGGCGCACGGGAACAGTGGGCGCCGTAAACGACTTAGGCTCGGTCCGGTCTGTTACCGGACAAACGGACAGCGCGCTACCCATTGCCCGCCGTCCGCAAGCCCGCGCCTACGGTGGGTTCATTTACTCTTGGTTGGGTGGAGAGGGAGAGGGATGCCAAAGAAATGCATGCATTGTGTGAGGAGTGATATGAAAGAAAAGGGAGTTAGTGATAGCGTGATGGGTGACAGGACAGAATGAAAGAAAAAATGTGTTGCGACGACTTCACGTCTTTTGGCTGAAATGATGAACCATTGAGATATAGGAAGATACGCTACGCGCAACATCGCAATCAGAAAACCTCGACTTGAAAATCACACATCTATGATCAGTGTCATCACAGTCGCAAACCTACAGTCACTGATAGACAAGGACAGAGATTGGGGCTGTCGCTTTCGTGCGAGCGAAATCGCGTTATCGAAATTAGTCAACGGACCTGATTCAAACGGTCCGAGGCGAGTCACCTACCTATATACCGGTGTATATCTTTTTTATTATTTTCTTTATTATATAATACTAGATTCTGCCCGCGACTTCGTCCGCGGAAAATTTCTTGTAGTAGTATATATAACGTAAGTTTACACTCGACATTACTGTACCTTCCCATTAGTAAAATAAGTTTTGGAATCGGATCAGTAATTTCGAAGATTACCGAAGTTCTCTTGTCTGCTCAAGGTAAATTATCCTTTAATCGCCTTTTACGGCACGAACTTTTACGAAACGAACGAAACAACCGAAACCAATAAGCAACAGACTGACATGCAACAATTTGAACACCAACAAATGACAACGTGGGCACAATAAATGGAGACCGTCATCAATCCACGGAAAATCTTAACACCGCGATTCAGAAAAATGACGTATTTGCAGAACGCCATCTATGGACAAATGGATAAAACGTCCGCACAAAGCATGATCGATCTAGAGCTCGAATGAAAGTTGTGCTAGTGGCATTTTACGTTTTAGTAATTTTATATTATCTCCGAACCTATATGACCAATTGACATACTGTAAATGGCAAATCTTATCTGTATGATGTCCTTGTGATACTGAAATAATTTATTGTGACAAGAATTAATATTTCGTTGCTCAAATAATCAATCAAACGTAAGTATGCCGAAAAAATACTTTTTTAATACAAATAAAGAAGTATAAAAGATAACATATAAAAGATAGAAATATGGTATCGCGGACTTTTTTGTAGATATAATTAAGACGAATCGGGTTGCCATACATTGTTTTTAATTTTAAGCAACTCTCTAGGCAGCGCACGCAAATAATTCTGTTTTAGGAGGTATTTTTTTTCCGACTTGCAAGACAAAAATTGTGATAGCTCGGTTAATGTACATGTTATAAAAATAATTTATAGCCTATAGCACTCAGGAATAATGTAGCTTTCTACCAGTGTAAAAAATTTTAGAATTGGATCTTGAGTTTCAGAGATTACTCCCTACATACAAACTTACAAATTTTACCTCTTTATAATATTAGTATAGATAATATTTCCACAACTATCACACTACACTGTCTAGTCCCAAGCTAAGCAGAGCTTGTGTTATGGGTACCAAACAGCTGATAAACATACTTATATATTTCTAAATACACACATATTATAGATAAATAACACCCAGACACAGAACAAATGATCTTGCTCATCACACAAACATTTGTCCTGGGTGGGAATCGAACCCACGACCTCCTGCATAGCAGTCAGGGCCACTAACCACTAGACCAACAGGCCAGTCAAAATTATTATTATTATTGTATGAACTCTGCCCGAACTATGTCGACTTCGCGGCCCCAAAACAGCGGTTTTATTTTTATAAAAAAAAAACAATAACTATTCAAGATTTTTGTTTTTGCGAGGCGCTCATAGATAACAAGCTTTATTTTTATCTGTAACTTTCAAAAATTTCCGTAACGTTATCTCGTAGACACGTTTGAAGTCATGAATTAGGGTCAGATTCGCGATTTTTTTTTTATAGAGCCAACTAATTTATGTCATGTTTTGATTTATGCCCGGCGCTTGGTCATATACTTAGTCAATTTTAATAAAATAATGTTTTATGGTGTTCTCTTTTATATTTGTGGATTTCCAGAGGTTTAAAAAAGTTCAAAATTAGTAGAATCTGGCCTTAATCTACGTGATGAACCAAATAGAATTACCCGGCCCCGGCACGATAGGACCCGGCCCCGGCACGATAGGACCCGGCCCCGGCACAATAGGACCCGGCCCCGGCACAATAGGACCCGGCCCCGGCACGATAGGACTCGGCCCCGGCACGATAGGACCCGGCCCAGGCACGATAGGACCCAGCCCAGGCACGATAGGCTACGAAGGAACGGGGTAGGTTTTTAGTCAGTAAGAGTCTGACACTACTTCCCGCTCCGCCCAAGGGCGGGATTTGTCATTGGATGATTTTACCTACCATAAAAAAAAACCACTTCGAATTGAATTCCCTTAGAAACAACATATTAAAAATGCAAATAAAACAAGAGCCATATTTCACGATGAAGCGAATTTCTAAGTCCACGTAAATTAACACTTGATATTATTAAATCGTATCCTATTACTTAAATTCCATAATTCTGCCATTTTTATTTTATACAAAATCTATTGTAAAATCGATCTATATATTTCCATGGAACTGTTCAAAGGACTTTATCCTTTAATTTGTGAGAATATGGTACAATTTTGCCTGTATTGTTTCAAGAGTTAAGACGTTTATCATGGAAAGGTTATTGTTGTATTGAATGAACTATGTAAGTATGTATGTATTTTGTGCTGACGTCATAACATTTCGCCTATACTTAGGAAGTAATGTTACATTGACATTTCCGTTATATATATTTTATTATTTCGAAAATTTACAGCTAACATATTAATGTTTACTCATTTTATTAAAAATTAAAACCAATTACCTACAAGTTTTTACTTATAATAAAATAAACGAAATAAACCCGTCGGCACGGTTAGCGCAGTGGTTGAGCGATTGATTGCTGCACTGTTTGTCACGGGTTCGATTCCCGCTCGGAACAAACATTTGTATGGCTTAGAGATTGGTGTTCCCGGTCTAGGTTTTTTTTTCCTTTATGGTAGGTAAAATCATCCAATAACAAATCCCGCCCTCGGGTGGGGCGGGAAATAATGTCAGACTCTTACTCACTAAAAACCTACCCTTTTCCATTCCATTGCCTTCGTCCCAGGGCCCCGGGTGACATTATCACATAACCTTTGGCCCCAGTAGGCTTTGGCCCTGCTACTACAGTTTGTTGAAAACTCCTTAAGGCGCGCGGGAATAGTGCGCGCCGTAATCGACTTGAGCTCGGACTGGTCTGTTACCGGACGGATGAACAGCGAGCTACCCATTGCCCGCCGTCCGCGAGCCCGCGCCTACGGTGGCCGGAAATCGGGATTGGAATCCCGGCGGCGGCGGCGGCCCGGTCTAGGTGGCTGTTTGTATATGAATTTACATGTCATCCTCGTTTGGCCATAACATTGATGTAGGATTTCTGTGACAATAAAAGGTATAATGAAAGTAGGCCAAACGAGGATTGAAATATGATCAAACTTTAACGTTTAAAACGACCTGGCCAGTTTTACTTGGCCATATCATGAAGGTATCAATTTCTAAGCTCTGGCCACGATAGATTTTACTGGCCTGTTGGTCTAGTAGTCAGTGGCCCTGAATGCTACGCCGGAGGTCGTGGTTTTTATTCCCACCGAGGACAAATATTTTTGTGATGAGCACGATCATTTGTTCTGTGTCTGGGTGTAATTTATCTATAATATGTATGTATTTAGAAATATATAAGTATGTTTATCAGTTGTCTGGTACTCGTAACACAAGCTCTGCTTAGCTTGGGACTAGACGACATTTTGTGATATATTATATTATATATTATAATATATACGATTTCAACAAAATTCACAAGCAAAAAACGAAATTATATTTTCGAAAAATATTATGTATATTGTTATATTTTTCTTATTTATTTAATATTATAAGTTTGAAAATTGTGCTTACTTCACAAAAACAATAGGTACTTTTTTATATTTGCAAAAATCTTCCTAGACTCGATTTTGGGAATTGAACTATAATTAACATAGTTAAACTAGTTTGTACGGAGCTCTCAGTGCGCGAGTCCGACTCGCACTTGCCCGTTTTTTTTTCTTTCTTTCTTTCTAATTAAAACTCCACTTAAAATCAATTTAACTTAGTAATCAAACCAGTGATCGGCGCCTGTTGTTGAAACTAACTGGTAACAAAGTTTCCTGTGAATATAATTACTGGGTCAGAAGTTGCTGAAGTTCGTCCACTTATGGCAACTTTCCAAACGTTAACTAGATCAGCGAGTAAAGTTTGGGGTATAGACGAAGTCGGGCCGCAGTTTTGTGAGACGGTGCTAAAATCTGTCGGCGAAGCATTTTCCTGTTCGATCAACCAGCCTAGCTTCCTCCAAACTATGCTGGGGGGTTGGCTTCTATTAAGCAGATATCGATGTCTCCTAAGCAAGGGGTCGTAAATAAAAAAACCGGGCAAGTGCGGGTCGGATTCGCGCACTGAAGGTTCCGTACAAAGCTAATTAAGTACGAAAATAATTCAATTTATTTTCGTAATTAATTAGCTTTGTACTTTGTTTGTTTTTTTTTTCTTTTTGGTTACGTAACTAAAAATTTACAGTTTTCAGATTTTTTCCTATACTTTTGCTATGAAACCTTGGTTCAGGCTTTAGGTTAACGAGAAAAAAAAAGTACCCTGTGAATATTGATTCCCTTGAGAGTGTCGAAATATACTACAATTTGATACAAAAAACTATTTTTTAAATAAAAAATAAATAATGTAAATATACTATTATTTTTTTCTGTGTTATATTATTTGCTATATAAACGGCCGTATCATTTTTTCCGTCAATTTAGATGTTTGAATTTTTCACAGCTTCAGGGTACCGCAGACTTGCGATTATGATTTTAATTTCAACTCGACACCTTTACGCGTTCTCGAGATAAAGGATCTTGACTTTGACAGACAGATGGACAACAAAGTGATCCTACAAGAGATCTGCTTTTACTTTTCGAGGTACGGAACCCTAAAAGTCCATATTTTAGGGAAGTATGGATCAATCCCGCGCGCCTGCACACCGAACAGGCCCAGCCTGCTAGCTGCAGGCAGGCAAGGTCGAAGCCTACTGGGGTCATGGATTAACTTCCGAAAGGAATACCCGGCCCCGGCACGATAGGCTACGAAGGAACGGGGTAGGTCTTTAGTCAGTAAGAGTCTGATACTACTTCCCGCTCCGCCCAAGGGCGGGATTTGTCATTGCATGATTTTACCTACCAAAAAAAAAGTATGGATCAACGGAAATTCACCATCCTCCTCGTCATCATCACCGTCCTTATTTCGATGATTCCGACACACTGGACCAACCATTGCAACATTGCAGTGCGCCACATCCACTGATCCTCATGATTCTCCTGTCAGTAGGTATATAATTTTCCTGCTGCCAACCAGTCACTGCCGAGAGTGACTGGTTGGTAATCTGATATGATGTCACGTGTCTTTAAAAAAAAAAAATTTTTAAAGACACGTGACATCTACAAAAGCACTGGGCCCTCGTTGTGAATTACGGCTTATTCTTTCCCCTAGAGAGGTCTGGGTCCCAGCAGTAGGAACGTTAAAAGACTGAGAGTGCTGTACTCAACTGATATGTTATACTTATGCTTATAGCGACATCTATGACTCCACATAGGAATTAAAATTTGAAAACCCTTTATCACTACATTATAGTTCTGCGCGCGATTAGAACATAAACAACAGCCTGAAATCAACTATAGAGACAGTCGCCCAGACTAGACATAACACGTCTGGTTGAAGAATCTCTCCCTTTTCAAGTCCAAGTCGTCGACGGCGCGCACTGTTCCGCCTCAAGGAGTTGTTAGCAAACTACCTGCCGCGGTTAGGTTTTTAGTCAGTAAGCAGGGTCGAAGCCTACTGGGTGCGAAAGTGAACCCCGGGGCCCTGGAACGAAAGCAATGAAAGAACAGGGTAGATTTTTAGTCAGTAAGAGTCTGACACTATCTCCCGCCCCACCCAAGGGCGGGATTTGTCATTGGATGAATTTACCTACCATAAAACAGCCAAAAGACGTTCACTATTGGACATAGGCCTCCCCCAAATGTCACCACAATGAACGGTCCTATGGGATCATTCCAGTATTACGTAAACGCTACACGCTGACGAGGGGGGTTAATATTTGCCAAAAATCTGCTTACGTAATACTTGAACGGCCCCTGTATGTCTCGTATCATATTATTCCCACAGCCTTAGATTATCATGTTAGCTTGTACATTATGTACTTAAAGTTTGACGCACAACAATTTCCCGGTATCCATGTATAAATTAAGCAAATAATATTATTTCAAAGAACATTATTGTAGTAAATATTTGCCGCATATAGTGAAATCCTTGGAGCTAACTATGCAAATACAGGATTTCTGAGATGTTATTGTATAACTATTGCTTTAACTAGTTTATTATTATTATAAAGGACAATAAGCTTTAAGCTGACCTCAATGGCTTTGTTGAATATTATTAAGAAATTAATTTCGGTTAATTATATTGAAAAGGATTTTCATTGAAGTCTGTTCTATCAATTATAATTTTTCTTGAATTATAAAAGTTAATTAAGTAAATTAGATATTTTTGAGTCATGATAACCACTGAGTTTTCTTTTAAAATTGGTGCTTAACACTATCGTGTTTTTTTTTTTCGGTGACTAAAAATGACATCGCTGGCCCTTAAGCGGAGTGGGAGTTAGTGCCTCACTTTTACTACCAAAAAACCCACCCAGTTCCTTCATTGCCTTCGTACCAGGGCCCTGGGGTTCACTTTCACGTTTACCCAAGGTCCAGAGTAAGCTTCGACCCTGCTTCGGCTTCTACAGTTTCCTGACAGCTTCTTCAGGCGCGCGGGAATAGTACACGCCGTCGACGTCTTAGGCTTGGCCCGGACGGTTACCAGATGGTCGGACAGCGCTACCCATTGCTCGCCATCCGCAAGCCCGCGCCTACGGTGGCCGGAAATCGGTAGATATCGGAATCCTGGCGGCGGCTGCAGCTTGAACGCCGTTGCCTCATGCGGTCGGCCTCTTCCTTTGAACACTTTCGTATTGAGGTGGAAGTGGCCGCTTTATACACCCGAAAACCATACATTGATAGCACGATTTTGAACGCAGTCGGTTCTATTTGTACGCAGTCGTCATCTTCCTGCCATTGTCTTGTTTTATTTGTGGTCGGTGCAAAGAGTTTTTTTCTTCCATTCTGTCCTGTCTTCCGACACGCTAACACTGACTCCCTTTTCTTTCATATCACTTCTCACACAATCCATCAATAGAATAGAATAGAATAGAATATAACTTTATTGTACACCAAGCACCTTTCTTTGGCCTGCCTCTCCATCCATGCACATAAATATACTCGGTCTGTACGCAGTATAATAGCTTATTTACTTACTTTCTTCTTGTGAAAAGACTTGGCACACTAGACATTAAGGTATTTCTCTCAATCTAAATGGCTTTACTTAACTATCTTCAAACAAATTCCATCTAAACTTAGCAACCTTAAAACTAAACTCTAAACTGGAAAATAAGTAAAGGTCGGCTTACACAGACACGGGACGCGACGTGACCCACTTTTTATCCGACTGCCCCAGAAAGAGTGTAATGTTTTTTTCTCGAGAATATGTATATTTATATGTCTATTCCTTTGCCTAGCCTAATATCCTAAACTGCTGGATGGATTTTGACAATTGAGGTATCATTCAATTGATCGTGACAATATGTCAATATGTTAGTCAGTCAGTCTCCTTTTATGTATAAGGAGAAACTGACTGACATATTCATCTTCCCTAAAAGGGTGAAAAGAAGAATCGTTTGTATGCAAAATTTTATTTGTTGGGTCCATATACTTGAAATTTCAGTAATACTATTAAATGAAAAAGGTTTTCATTATTCGTTTTTCCACTATAAAACCATTTAGGAACTGTTAAAGGTTATATGAGAGAATCTTATTCTTTGGGTTAATAAAACATGAAACTTGGTTAAAATAAATAATTAAGACTGTCATTATCAGTTTTTAAAAACTACCAAAAGAGCTGGTTGACAATAAAATTATTTAGTGTAGCTTTATTTTGAAGATCACAGCTCATTAAAGCCACCCGGAACCCACCCCGCACCGCCTCGTCGCACGGCATGCACTTGTTGTCGACAGATGGCTCACGGGTGGACCCCTCGTTATCACCAATAAACGTCGCGCGGTCAAAGTAGTGGGTGCCGGGTGGCTCTAGTGAGCTGTGCCCTTAAAACTACTCCCGGCGTCTGGCCTCTTTGTACGCTGATCCTAACATATCAATATCCCCAAATTATCTGCGTGAACGGTGGTAACTTTTCGGACCTTGTCTTAACTATGTAGACAGATCATGAAGTATATTAATAGTCTAGTGCTTTATTTAAACTACGCATCCTTGGGCCGGTTCTAGACTTGCGGTTACCAATAATAGTCGCAGGACCCGACAACTATCCCAGACAAGGAGGGGTCTCGTTTATATAAATTACATTTCTATTATTAATAAAAAAAAAAATACCAGTCACAGGAAGTCACATACAATTGTCGTGGTTAAAAAAATCAAAACTGTTTTTTGAGAATAAAAGATTCTGCCCATCACACCATGACCGTACTAGGAACGTATTAAGCACGGAAAGAAACATACTGTACCCGCTAGCACGTATCAACAGCGTATCATCAGCGTATCCTCGGCTATTTCTCGTGTGTAACGAGCGCCGTAACATCCACGTATCTTTCGCATATGATCCCCTCATCATCCGTTGTCTTAGCCGTTCCCTTTCTCTCAGTTGTATGTATTAGTTAACCTGTGTTTTCGTGGGTCATGTGATGATGCGGTGTAATAATTTTCAGAATTTTTTTCTTCTTTTCTTGCTTAGAGTGAAGATGAGATAAAATGTTAAAAATTTATCAACCAACTGTGAAAAAGCGTAATAATTATTAGTTTTTTCTAACATTGTCGAGTTTCGTGTACATATCTAAATGTACTTTGGCTCAACGCTTTGCAGACAACTCCTTGAGGCGCGCGTTGAACTGGACTGTTACCGGACGGTCGGATGGCAAGCAACCTATTACTCGCCGCTCGCAAGCCCGCTAAGGCGACACTTGGGGGAGGCTATGTACAAAAATAAAATGATAAAAACTCACATAGCTGTATTTAATCAGCAAGTTTTGGTTATTTAAAAAGACCTCGTGCTTTTAGACCTCTTTTCATACCAACTCAATAAAGAAATATCGACTTTATTACTTACAAGTGATCCTCAGCTTCACAAAGGTGTTAGAAATTATCGGAGTTTTCTCTACTAGTAAGCGACACATAAGTTGGACCAAAATGGCCTTGGTTGCTATGGTTACACGCAGCCCTCCGCTGTGTCGCACTTCGATTGATATCCGAAAATCTGTTACTACACTTTGAAGGTCGATCAACTTATATGCCGCATAATATATTTGTATTAGGTACATAGTACATATACACCTAAACCTTCTTAATGAATCACCCCATCAGTTAGTGAAAATCGCATGGAAATCCTAGCAGTGATTTTGGAGTTTATCGCAAACATACAGACAGGTCGCAGTGGGGACATAAGGACATAAAGTAAAACATTATACTTCATCTACTGTATAAAATACATACTTAATATAATAAATGTGAAAGAAGTCAGTTTGTCTGTTACGCTTTCACGAAAATACATACATATTATAGATAAATAACACCCAGACATAGAACAAATGATCGTGCTCATCACACAAACATTTATCCTGGGTGGGGATCGAACCCATGAACCGCATAGCAGTCAGGGCCACTAACCACTAGACCAACCGATCTGTCAAATGATTTTGTTAAACTTTGTTACGGGGTAAGTTTGAACCTTAAGGAAGGTCATACAAATAACTACTTTTTAGGGTTCCGTAACCAAAGGTTAAAACGTTTACTAAGTCACCGCTATTCGTTCTTCTGTCACCAGGCTGTATCTCATGAACCGAGATAGCTAGACAAATGAAATTTTCACACATGATATATTTCTATTGCCGCTATAATAAAAAAATACTAAAAAACAAAATAAAATAGATATTTAAATGGGGCTTCTATACAACAAACTTTTTTTTTTTTTGCTGCTTTTTTGCCTCGGATGGTACGGAACCTTTGGTGCGCGAGTCCAACTCACACTTGGCTGGTTTTTTTTTATCTGGCTTTGACTTCAACTTCGCGTCCACAATAACCGATATGTGAACGAAGTCGCGGCTATAAGCTAGTACAATAAATATAAAGGTCTATCTAAAATATTCGCAACATTAAGGCCCGGCCTAGGGGTGCCCACAATACCGTCATCATTCAAATAATTCGCTCAACAAGTGAGTGACAACCCTCGCTATCCAAGATGGCGGCTGTCTGGAGGTCAAGAGGACTGGTTGTCGTCTTTGTTCTGTTTTTGCGATGTACCCTGACCTACCGTTGTGATTTACTGGGGCTCGGAGCGGCATTCAACATTTTTGTTGCTAAGGACCCGAATTGTAGACTCTTCATCTCAATGTCTTTGAGATATTAAGGGTAACTGTTTATAAGAACTAGCTGTTGTCTGCGGCTTTGTTCGCCCGACAGTATTAACACCTCTTTAGATTCACTAAGGATTGTAGGTTTAAAATAATATATAACTAAAGCTGCAAATTTCTTGTTCTTTTACTCTTTTGTTTTTGTGTTTTGCATACCGCGTGCATCGAAGAACTAGAACAATTTGCCTTCAGATTATAACATTAGTGTCTTCAAGGCTAGAGTGAATACGATCTTAATAAACTAGTGCGCCTCACCATAGACGATTCCATCACTGCTTACCATCAGGTGGGATCGCAGTCAAGCACTAGTTTATATGTAACACTAGCCTCTGCCAGCGGCTTCGCCGGCATGTTAGTCGGTTTCTCCATACAAACTTCCAAACCCCTTTTTACCCCCTTAGGGTGGAGTTTCGTAAACTTTGTACTTAGCGGATGTATACACCCTATAAGGAACCTAACTGCTAAATTTTAAATTTGTAGGTGTAATAGTTTTTGAGATTTCGTGATTAATCAGTGAGTGGTATTTCGTTTTTACCTGTAAATGTATATAGATAGATTTAAAAAAAAAATAACTTAATCTGCCCTGCCATCCATGTCCGTTTAGCCGTTTGAGACTGAAGGAATGACAAACGTACACAATAATGTTATAAAGACGAAAGAAATAACCGGTCAAGTCCGACTTGCGCATCGAGGGCTCCGTAAGAACTTACCAATGTAAATAATTCAATTTTCGAATCGAGTCGCGAAGATTTTTCCGAATCGCACTTTACAGTTTTCAGATTTTTTTTATTACATCTTTCTGAAAAAAAGAGTCTGGACAGACAGACAACAAAGTAATCCTATAAGGTTTTCATTTTTGACGACATAAGTACGAAGTCCTAAAAATTATCAGATTTCTGTTATGTACAACATAAAGAAAACAAGTAAATTCCATGTTACCAGACAATGTCGAAAGTGGTAAATCAAAGTACCAATACAAGCAGCCCGCCCGGGCGAATAGTGGGCGCTAATTAAGGTTAACGGATTAAATTGTGGCCCGGGGCGGGACGTCGGCAGCCAGTTCGGGTGTTACCTATTAACTAATTGTCTTAGTGCTTCTGTGGGTTTAGTTGTCTGATAACTGGGCGGTTGTTACGACAGGTTTCTGGTTAGTTTAAATTTATTTTAATTTTAAAAGGCCAACCGCCATTGACCTATTTTAGAGTTTCGTACCTCAGAAGGAAAAAGTGGAACCCTTATAGGATCACTTAGTTTTGTTTTTTTTTTTTTTGGTATGTAAAATCATCCAATGACAAATCCCGCCCTTGGGTGGGGCGGGAAATAGTGTCAGACTTTTACTGACTAAAAACCTACCTTTCCGTTCCTTGCCTTTGTCCCGGGGCCCGTGGTGAGCATCACTTAGTTGTACGTTTGTCTATCTGTCTGTCAAGACCCTTTATCTCGAAAACGCGTGGAGGTATCGAATTGAATTTAAAACGATATACTCAGGTCTGCGGTCCCTTGAAGCTGTGAAAAATCAAACTTCTAAGTTAACGGAAAAAAAGATGCCGCCGTTTATATGCCGCAAAAAACGTATATTTTGACACTCTTATTGAATCAAAATTCATAGGGTAGGTACTTTCCGTTGACTTAGAATCCTGAAATCTGGCATTAAGCAATATCTCATAGCACAAATATAGCAAAAAAATCTGAAAACTGTAAATTGGTAGTTTCCGAATCGTAAAAAAAAATTTTTTTGCTATTCGAAAAAATCTTTAATTGAACTGTTTTTATAATTAAGTTTGTACGGAACCGCTCTAGACGATCTCTAGGTTGTAGCGATCAGTGGTGCTATTCTCTAAGATAACGCAGAGCTGCCTCAACGACGAACACCCAAATACATTGGATTGTCAACCTAATTTGCCTAAGCATAGGATTGTTAATTCAATGTATCCTATTTGGATGTTCGTCGTTGCGGCAGCGCTGTGTTTTCTTAGAGAACAGTACCACAGGAACCATAGACTCCGGCAGTGCATTTTACAGCTTCTTAAATATTAATGGACGGACCTGATTCAAATTCGTTGTGTATCAAAGACCTTTCTAAAGGACACTTAATTAGCATAAAATAATTGGTTGCGCCAATTTGCTATGTTCCGCGATTTTGTTTTTTGTAATTTATTTTTTTGGCCTGGCAATCCTATCCCTTCCGTTTTCCGCCCGCACGACCTCTAGAAATGATTTGACATTGACGTGTGTGCATCGATTGTGAATGTGACCGCACCGCTAACAACGCACGCTCGAAATTACAAGAAAATTGACTATTTTCGTGATCCAACCATTCAAAACTCAACAATAGTGCAGTGTAGTGCAAAACAGGACCTGGCAGTGGTTAAATGTGCGAAGTCGAGGTCCGCCGGCCGGCGTCACGTGGAACCTTCGAGGTTAAAAGGTCAGTGTTCCTCCTAATACTTCCGTCCCATCCAGGCACAGTATCTGCATATTGTTAACAAACCTTAGATCGCTTTTCAAACATACAGTCCATTAAAACATCAAGCAAATTCGCGCAACCATTACTTTTGGTCCTACGAGCAGGATCGTGAATCATTTTCTTGTAATTTCGCAATATAGTATTTGTTCCATAGGGAATAAACGCAACGCGCCTATTTACCTAGATATAATAGTAGAAAACCCGCATCTAGGCATTTAGGCAACTATACGTTATTTCGCTCGTATAGTTAAAGAGTCATTGATAATTACGGTACCTACGCCGTCAACCGCACCGCATAATTATAGTTAGCTACGTAAATATCAGCGTAGATATAAATCGATCGCATTCTTTTTCTTGACAAAATTCATTCGGAAGTCCTACAAATTGCATGTAGGTAGACGCATTTCAAAAATACCCGTTCATTGTTGAGTGAATATTTGTAGGAAACGGATAAACCATAGATTATATACGCATATATTTAATCGAGAAATTGGGTAATATTCACTCATTGATTCAGGTTGTTCCGTTCGTTCGCCGTTCACTTTGTTGTTTACAATATTACCATATTGTTATCTGTTAATTATCGCTTACTTAATAATTCGTTAAGTGTTTGTTTGAGTGTATAGTGTGAATATATCAAAACAAGATGTCTCTTAAGGGAACCAAGGTTAGTACTGATTTAAAGGTTCAGTTAAAGCTTTTATACGCTAAAAGGGACTCACAGTTTTCACGTGTTCAATCAATTTGTGATAAATCTTTGCAAATCTCGGATCTGGCGATTAGAGATGCTTTCTTGTGTTCGTTGGAAACTTTAGATAGTTTGCGCGCGGATTTTGAATCTACAATTAATAATATAAACATTTTAGAGTTGGAGTTAAATCCTGATTACTGTGTGAGTTATCAGGCATTGTCGTCCTTTGATGACTTGTATTGTCGTATCAAACGTATTGCTAGGAGTTTAGAGACTCCCCCCCCCCGCGAGTGGTTTATCCAACCCTCCTCGCGAACGCCCACGATTGCCGCCAATTCAAATACCTGAATTTAATGGTGACATTCGAAATTGGAATTTATTTATAGATAGTTTCGAAAATATAATACATAAGAACACATCGCTGACAGATCACGAGAGATTGCATTATCTCGTAGAAAAATTGACCGGTAAGGCAAAGGCTGTCTGTGCTGGAATTACGTTTAGCGCTGAAAATTACACTTTAGTTTTGGACACTTTAAAAACAAAATACGAAGATAAGCGATTAGTAGCCACCGCATATTTAGATCAATTATTTGATTTGAAAAGTTTTTCCGTTTGTAACGATCATAATTTAGAGAAGTTTTTAAATATTTTCGCATCATCTGTTCGTGCAGTAAAGAACCTAAAGGTCAATGACCTCTGTGACTTTTTGTTTTTGTATATCGGTTTAAAGAAATTAGATCCTGAAACTGTTCGTCTGTTTGAAACGACTCAGCGCGGTAACGAAATACCTAAGTTCAAAGATTTAGAATCTTTTATTCGCGACCATATTAAGGTATTGCAGCGCACGTCGGCACGTCATGAAGTCACGAATAGGACAGGTTCCGATCGCCGTATAGACGCGTCATCGAAGTCAGTCAAGACTGCACATACGCTAGTTAATACCGCCTCAACACCTGACTGTTCTCTGTGTAAGGGTAGCCATACACAGCTGTACAAGTGTTCGGGATTTCAGAGATTATCGCCTAGTGATCGTTACAAGTTTGTCCGCACTAATAATTTGTGTTTTAATTGTCTAAGTGACAAACATCTGGTTACGTCATGTAAAAGTGGTGTTAGCTGTCGTAAATGTCCAGCTAGACATCATACCTTCTTACATTTTGAGAGTAGTAAGCTGCCATCGCAGCAGCAGCCTGCGCGGACGCGCGACGCTTGTGACGCGCGGCCTGCTGCAAGTGCAAACGACGTAACATTGTGTTCGCTTTCCGCCGCTGGTACTCAAATCACTACCGTTTTACTTGCGACCGCGCAAGTTGTCATTGTAGATGCCTTTGGCAAACCGCACACCGTTCGAGCGCTACTAGATGGCGCTTCCCAGAGTAATTTTATTACTCGGGATTGTTGTCAACGCCTTGGTTTTAGTTTTAATAATTGGTCATCCCGCTCAGAAGTGAAAGGTTTTGGAGGTTTAAAGGCAACCATTCACGGTTCCATTAAAATAATATTTAGTTCACGTTTTAATCGTAATATTTCGTTTGAAATGGATTCGCTAGTCGCAGATAAGATTACGGAACGGTTGCCCACGGTACCGGTTGACACGTCCATGCTGACGGAGTTTGAGAACTTGCAGTTGGCCGACGGAAATTACGCTTTCCCTGGAGATATCGATCTATTGATCGGTGCTTCGATTCTCCCGCATCTCCAGTTATCACGTAAAATTCAAGGTCTTCCGATGTACCCCGCTCCGCACGCACTGGAAACAGTTCTCGGGTTTGTTATAGTTGGTTCCGCACCCGCTTGTTTAGTTAGTTACTCGACTGTGTCGCACTGTTGCACCGTCGAGCCGCCGCTTGAGTCTACCATCCGCAAGTTCTGGGAGATTGAAGAGGTCAATGTCCCGCCTATTCTCAGCCCTGAGGATCAGGTCACTGAGGAGATTTATACCCGCACGACTACTCGTGATAAGGATGGTCGTTATGTTGTCGCGCTCCCTTTCAAGGGTGATATTTTTTCGCTCGGTGGCTCCCGTGCCTCCGCAGAAAAACGCTTCTTGTATAGATTTTCTCCGCAGGAACCTTTGAAGGTTTACGAATTCAATCGTCGAATTCAATCGTCACCCCATCGATGGGGCACGTTTGTCGCAAATAGGGTGGCTAAGATTCAAGCTGAATTGTCACCGGAAAATATATTCCATGTCGCTGGAACAGAAAACCCAGCTGATTGTCTCTCACGTGGTTTGCTTCCTGCGCAAATTTTAAATCATCCGCTTTGGTTTTGTGGCCCTCCCTGGCTTCATACCACTCCTAACGAGTGGCCAAATGCTCCGTTTAACCCCGCTACTGTTTCAGAGCCACCCGAGGAGAAGAAACATGCGCTTGTAGTATCAGTTCCGCGTGAAGAGTCAGTTGTTTTGTTGTTGTCTAATCGAGTCTCGTCTTGGTCGAGACTATTACGCTGTGTAGTTTACGTCCTAAGATTTTTGAGATTATTACCATCGCGTGGTTCTATAATCGCAGCTGATTTGGATAGAGCTGAATCAGTTGTACTTCGAGAGTTGCAGAAATTTTATTTTTCAATAGAATTTCGTAGTTTAGAATCACATAAACCTTGTAGTCCCGCACTTCAACATTTGAAACCATTTTTGCAAGACGGACTCATTCGTGTCGGTGGCCGTCTGCGAAATGCTAAGTTAGAGTTTGAACAAATGCATCCAGTAGTTCTACCACGCAAGGATCACGTTTTGGATTTGTTGGTGGATTATCACCATAAGGTGAATTGTCACGCTGGTCCCGATTTATTAATGTCCATTCTTCGACAGAAGTACTGGATACTTTCCGCTCGCAATTTGATACGCGCTAGAGTGCACAGATGTGTGCCCTGCTTTAAGCTCCGCCCGCGTTTCAACGCGCCGGAAATGGCCGACCATCGTTCTTGTCGTGTTGTACAGACGGTGAAACCTTTCATACATACTGGGACGGACTATGCTGGACCGTTTAAAGTCACTATTGCCCGTGGTCGTGGTATACGTTCCACAAAGGCATACATTTGCCTATTCGTTTGTATGACAACTCGTGCGGTTCACATAGAGTTAACCAGTGATTTGAGTACGCAGGGTTTTATGTCTGCATTTAAACGATTTTTATCTCGCCGTGGTCCCGTTAAGCGCTTATACTCTGACAACGGCACAAATTATGTTGGAGCGCGACGCAATATTTCGGAATTACATACATTCTTACGCTCCAAGTACTACCAAAGTGAATTCGCCCATGTCTTAGCTGAGAATCGCATTGATTGGTGTTTTAATACGCCAGCGGCTAGTCATTTTGGTGGCAATTGGGAGGCGAATATTAAAAGCCTTAAGTCGCACCTGTTTCGGGTCATAGGCGAACAGATTCTCTCGTACGAGGAGTTGAGCACCGTACTCGCTCAGGTAGAGGCGTTGATGAATACGCGTCCGTTGTGTCGGACTTTGTCTAGTGATCCATCGGAGCCACTAGCGTTGACGCCGGCTCACTTCTTGACGACGACTCCTCTTAAATATTTGCCCGCTTTAGATGTCGAGACTGACAAACTGCAGCTTCACCCGCGTCACGCTCTGCTAGATAGCTTAGTTCAGTCCTTTTGGAAGCGATGGAGGACAGATTATCTGCATACGCTGCAGTCGCGTCAAAAGTGGAACACTCCTTCAGATCCAGTCACAGTCGGTACTGTGGTGATACTGAAGACTGAGAGTGCGCCTCCTCTGCACTGGCCTCTTGGTGTAGTGGAAGAAGTTTTTCCGGGTTCGAACGGAATAACGCGAGTCGTAAAAGTTAAAACCGCAACTGGATCGTACCTGCGTCCGGTTATTCGCCTCTGCCCTCTGCCTAATCAGTAGTAGTGGCATAGTTAGTTATAAGTTGTTTCGCTACCTAGTATTGATAGTTTAGATTAGTAATAGGGTTTAGTTTCGCTTTTGTTTTTTTTCTTTTCTTTGAAGGTAACCCTTCAAACCCGGGGGGAATGGTTGCGCCAATTTGCTATGTTCCGCGATTTTGTTTTTTGTAATTTATTTTTTTGGCCTGGCAATCCTATCCCTTCCGTTTTCCGCCCGCACGACCTCTAGAAATGATTTGACATTGACGTGTGTGCATCGATTGTGAATGTGACCGCACCGCTAACAACGCACGCTCGAAATTACAAGAAAATTGACTATTTTCGTGATCCAACCATTCAAAACTCAACAATAGTGCAGTGTAGTGCAAAACAGGACCTGGCAGTGGTTAAATGTGCGAAGTCGAGGTCCGCCGGCCGGCGTCACGTGGAACCTTCGAGGTTAAAAGGTCAGTGTTCCTCCTAATACTTCCGTCCCATCCAGGCACAGTATCTGCATATTGTTAACAAACCTTAGATCGCTTTTCAAACATACAGTCCATTAAAACATCAAGCAAATTCGCGCAACCAATAATAACACTCCAAAGAAAATTCGTGACAAAAATGCGTATAAAAATTTTGAGCGTCACCGAATAAGCTGTAGGTTGGCGTGACGTCATCTCAGCTGATATTGAAGTGAGAAGGGCGTCATCATTGTGAGATCGGGAAAACTATGAACTGGATTCAGATCCGTAGGCGCGGACTTGCGGACGGCGTACAATGGGTAGCACGCTGTCCGACCGTCCGGTAACCGACTGGACCGAGCCCAAGTCGTCGACGGCGCGTACTGTTCCGTAGAGGCCCAGCCTGCTAGCTGCAGGCAGGCAGGGTCGAAGCCTGCTGGGGTCAAGGGCCGTTTTCTGAGAGGAAGGCTCAGCCCCGGCATGATAGGCAACGAAAGGAACGGGGTAGGTTTTTAGTCAGTAAGAGTCTGACACTATTTCCCGCTTCGCCCAAGGGCGGGATTTGTCATTGGATGATTTTACCTACCATAAAAAAAATATGCTTTTTGTTTTTTGGAAGCATCTGGTTGATTGGATGTTTCTTTTCGAGTATTACAGTGCGGCAGTTATAAGGACCGGTAATTATAGTAGTAAACTACACAATGGGAACATATTTTCTGGATAAAAAGTACCTAATAATAATAATAATAAATAGGAATGGGTCCCGCGGTACTAAGGAGCTACTCCTCATCGATATGGCCATTAGCCAACAGGTTCGGCGTTCCCGAAAGGATCTGTCGACATGTTGGATAGACTATAAGAAGGCCTACGACTCAGTTCCTCATACATGGCTCATGAGGGTGCTAGAATTGTACAAAATTGATGCAATACTACGCACCTTCCTGATGTCATGTATGAGGCAATGGAGGACGGTCCTTCGCTATCCAGGATGTCAACATATTCGAAGGAATAGCGAACCGGTAAGGATCGAGCGAGGTATATTCCAGGGTGACAGTTTGAGTCCGGTTTGGTTTTGCCTAGCCTTGAATCCTCTGAGCACACTACTGGAGAATTCATGTCTAGGCTACCGGTTGAAGCGAGGTGGTCAGGTTATATCGCACCTCCTTTACATGGATGACTTGAAGCTTTTTGCCCCCAACAATCTGCAACTGATGGAGCTACTGAAGGTAACTGAAACCTTCAGTAGTGCCATCAGGATGGAGTTTGGTGTGGACAAATGTGCAGTCATGCATGTAAAGCGAGGGGAGGTTGTGGAATCCGTGGGTATTCAACTCACGGATTCCATTGGCCTGAGATCCCTCTCTCCAACCGAAACTTATAAGTATTTGGGTATGTCGGAAGCCCTAGGCATCAATATCACTGACATGAAGCAATCGTTGAAGGAGCGCTTCTTTAGACGCCTGAAGAAGGTTTTCAATAGCCTTCTTTCAGGCGGAAACAAGGTGCGCGCCTTCAACGGTTGGGTCATGCCGGTATTGATGTACTCTTTCGGCGTACTCAAATGGACTCAAACAGAACTTGACGCCCTGGATAGGCGGGTCCGTACACTGTTGACTGCATACCGAATGCATCACCCACGATCGTCGGTGATGAGACTGTATATCCCGCGGAAGTGTGGCGGTCGAGGTTTTTTAAATGCTAAGACCCTACACAACCGCGAGGTATGCAGTCTCAGGAATATTTCCTAGCTGCCGACGTGGGTATGCATCGTGATGTAGTGGCAGTGGACAAGGGACTCACCCCGCTCTCCTTGGCTAACGAGAACTGGCGCAAACCTGTAGTGCTAGACACTAACGATCGTAGAGGAGTATGGCAGAGCAAGGAACTTCACGGACGCTTTTTCCGGGCCCTTCACGGGCCCGATGTAGACCAATTGGCGTCCGTAGCTTGGCTGCGTTTCGGTGACCTCTTTGGAGAAACCGAAGGTTTTGTCTGTGCAATTATGGACGAAGTTATCATGACGAAAAACTACCGGAGATTTATTGTGAAGGACGGCACGGTTGACATCTGTCGGGCATGTCACCGTCCGGGAGAATCAATTCGACACATTATCTCTGGTTGTTCACGTCTTGCTAACGGAGAGTACTTGCATAGGCACAACCTTGTAGCCAGGATTATCCATCAGCAACTTGCTCTGAAATACTTTCTTGTGGAATCGGAAGTGCCGTACTACAGGTATGAACCCGACCCAGTTCTTGATAATGGTCATATCACATTGTACTGGGATCGGTCCATCATCACTGACAGGACTATTGTAGCCAATAAGCCTGACATAGTGGTGGTGGACCGAAGTGAGAGGCGTGCAATGATTGTTGACATATCCGTCCCGCATGACGAGAACCTCGTGAAAGCCGAGAAAGACAAACAAATTAAGTACATTGACTTGGCTCGCGAGGTTGTCGACATGTGGGAAGTGGATTCGGCTATCATTGTACCGATAGTCGTTTCAGCCAATGGCTTAATAGCCAAGAGCCTCGACCAACACCTTAGGAGGCTCTCGTTAGGCGACTGGATCAAGGGCTTGATTCAGAAAGCAGTACTCCTGGACACGGCTCGTATCGTTAGGAGGTTCCTTTCTCTGGAGCCCTGACCGCCGGTAACTTGGACCCTGTTCCCGATACCGGTGGGACACTATTTTTTATATTTTTAAATGTTTTTTTTTTTATGTGTTTGTTTTAAAGAAATATTTAAAAATATAATTTATATGTACATGAATGAATAAAGAGAATAATAATAATAATCTGTGGCCCGGCTGTCGAATTGACAGTTCCGAATTTTTTCACATAAAATTTTTTCAACAAATATATTTACAATATACCCATAAATAATGTATATTATCCCAAAATCAACAAGAAAAAAAAAACCAGAATTTCAGTAACAATAAATACAATAGTATCAGGATGATTTAACCAGACAACATGGCATAATGCTATCTATGGAAACGAAATGCTGACAAGAAGCCGGGCAAGAAACACAAACACACACCCAACACCATCGGATTCGTCGCTCAGCTCCGCCTCGCAGCCGCCGGGACCAACACCAACCGTGAGTCAAGAGATTCCGGTCGCTGCAGTTGCGTCGAGTTCGAGCGACGAATACTTCTCGCCGCCGACGACACCACCACCTGCGCGTAGACGGGGAAGAGGCCGACCTCCGGCCAGCTTAGGACCTCGAGGCCCTCCGGCCTCTGATAGGGTCCCCGCTGCCGGTGGAAGTGTGCAGCGCATGCGATGGACACCATCCATTAATGAAAACGTCATGCGCTCATACTTTGGGGCTACAGAGGGGGGAATTAACCTGACTGCGTATCGTGGTCGGATGCTCTCTCTGTTTCAGGTACTTGAACCAACTGTCAACGTTTCGGCCCAACGACTATCGGATCAAGTGCGGGTCATCCAGCGTAATCGTATGTTGGATGCCACCGTGCTTGATCGATTGCGCCTGGAATCACAGAGTAGCCGTGTTTCATCTGCTACACCACCGGCCGCGGTGCAACTTCAACCCAGTGCTTCACCGCGACCCGACTACGTTAGTGACGTCGATGATGACGCGGCTATATCTGTGAGTACCCAATGCAATGAACGATTGAGGTGCGCTTTGGAGGACGCTTTTCGGGAGTACCGCTCCACTCCACCGGGGCTTAGACCTCGACTACCTCGTTTGCCCATGCACAAGAGAGGCGCGCTGGTGTGTGCTCTAGATTCGCAGCTATCAAATTGTTTTGATGGCAGCGAAGACCTCACTGATACCCACTCAATCTTGTACTGTGGGGCTGTAGCGGCATGTCGCGTAGCTCACTGTAAATTTCCCAATTTTGACAGAGCTACACGACCAACCGTGCCGGCCTGGCAGTGCAGGATTGAGCGCCGTATCGGTGAGGCTAGAGCACTCATCGGCAAGCTCATCTGCTTCAGGGAGGGCAATACTCGCCCTAGAGTGATGCGCTTTGTGAGGCGGGCATTCTCGGGAACTGATATTAGTCCTCGAGATTATCTGCCCTGCGTCACAGAGCGTATCGACTTCCTGAAGCAGAAGATCTATGCATGGGCAAACCGTATTCGTCGGTATAAGCGCCGAATGGAGCGGTACACTCAGAATCGCACATTCCAAAGTAATGAAAGGTGGGTTTACAGGGCTTGGGAACGACCGGACCAAGGTGTGACTGATACACGCTTGCCGTATGATAACGCCATGTGTTCATTTTGGCGCAGCATCTGGTCGGCGCCTGTCAGTCACATCGAGGGTGATTGGATCCGAGAGGTCGAGCGCACATGTGATCTTTTACCAGAAATGGGGGCAATTACCATCAGCCCTCAAGACGTAGCCCGTGCGGTCCGTCCGTTGCCTAATTGGAAATCTCCTGGGCCGGATGGGCTGCACAATTTCTGGATAAAATGGTTTCAAAGGTCGCATGCTCGCTTGGCATCTCAGTTCCAGTCTGCCTTAGAGTCAGGGTCACTACCCCCTTTCCTAACAACAGGAATAACCCACCTGCTCCACAAATCAGGTAGTACTGCGGATCCTAAAAATTATAGACCGATCACGTGTTTGCCGACGGTCTATAAAGTTCTTACATCCATTCTGAGAGCTAAAATCAATAATCATATTGAGACAAATTCTATCATGTCAGCCTCTCAGAATGGATGTAGGAACGGGTCCCGCGGTACTAAGGAGCTGCTCCTCATCGATATGGCCATAAGCCAACAGGTTCGACGTTCTCGAAAGAATTTGTCGGCATGTTGGATAGATTACAAGAAGGCCTATGACTCTGTTCCTCATACATGGCTCATGAGGGTGCTAGAACTGTACAAAGTTGATACAACTCTGCGCACCTTCTTGATGGCGTGTATGGGGCAGTGGAGAACAGTCCTTCGCTATCCGGGATGTCGACAGATTCGGGAGAACAGTGAACCGATAAGGATTGAGCGTGGCATATTCCAGGGTGACAGTCTGAGTCCCCTGTGGTTTTGCCTAGCCTTGAACCCTCTCAGCACATTGCTGGAGGGTTCTGGCTTAGGCTTTCGGTTGAAAAGAGGTGGTCAGGTCATATCTCACCTTCTTTACATGGATGATCTGAAACTCTTTGCCCCCAACGACTTGCAACTGATGGAGCTACTGAAGGTAACTGAAACCTTCAGTAGTGCCATCAGGATGGAATTTGGTGTGGACAAATGTGCAGTCATGCATGTAAAGCGAGGAGAGATTATGGAATCCGTGGGAACTCAACTTACGGATTCCATACACCTTAGATCCCTCTGCTCAACTGAAACTTACAAATATTTGGGTATGTCGGAAGCGTTAGGCATCAATGCTGATCACGTGAAACAGTCGTTGAAGGAGCGCTTCTTCGGCCGCCTGAATAAAGTTCTGAATAGTCTTTTATCAGGCGGGAACAAGGTGCGCGCTTTCAACGGTTGGGTCATGCCGGTGTTGATGTACTCTTTCGGCATACTCAAATGTACTCAGACAGAACTTGACGCCTTGGATAGGAGGGTCCGCACACTGCTTACCGCAAATCGGATGCATCACCCACGGTCATCGGTGATGAGACTGTATATCCCGCGGAAGTGCGGGGGTCGCGGCTTCTTAAATGCTAAGACCCTACACAACCGCGAGGTGTGCAGTCTCAGGGAATATTTCCTAGAAACCGACGTGGGTATGCACCGAGATGTGGTAGCGGTGGACAAGGGCCTCACCCCGCTCTCCTTGGCTAACGAGAACTGGCGCAAACCTATAGTACTGGATACTAATGGCCGCAAAGAAGTATGGCAGAGCAAGGAGCTTCACGGACGCTTTTACCGGGCCTTACATGGGCCCGCTGTAGACCTATTAGCGTCCGTATCCTGGCTGCGCTTTGGTGACCTCTTCGGGGAAACCGAAGGTTTTGTCTGTGCGATAATGGACGAAGTTATGATGACGAACAACTACCGGAAATATATTGTGAAGGACGGTACGGTTGACATCTGTCGGGCATGCCACCGGCCCGGAGAATCAATCCGACACATTATTTCTGGATGTTCTCATCTGGCTAACGGAGACTATTTGCATAGACACAACCTCGTAGCCAGGATTATCCACCAGCAACTTGCTCTTAAATACAATCTTGTGGAGTCAGAAGTACCATACTATAGGTATGTGCCCGACCCAGTTCTCGAAAATGGCAATATCACATTGTATTGGGATCGATCTATCGTCACTGACAGGACTATTGTTGCCAATAAGCCTGACATAGTAGTGATAGATCGACTAGAGCGTCGCACAATGATTATTGATATAGCGGTCCCTCATGACGAGAACCTCGTGAAAGCTGAGAAGGATAAACAAACTAAATATCTTGACTTAGCTCGCGAGGTTGTCGACATGTGGGAAGTGGACACAGCAATCATTGTGCCGATAGTCGTGACGGCCAACGGCTTAATAGCCAAGAGCCTCGACCAACATCTGAGGAGGCTCTCGCTAGGCAGTTGGATCAAGGGCCTGATTCAGAAAGCAGTACTCTTGGACACGGCGCGCATTGTCCGGAGGTTTCTCTCTCAGGAGCCCTGACCACCGGCAGCTTGGACCCTGTTCCCGATGCCGGTGGGCTACTATTTTTTATATTTTTAAATGTTTTTTTTTTCATAATTTTTTTTTGTTAAGAAATATTTAAAAATGTATGAAATATGTATATATAATTTAAATAAATGGAATAATAATAATAATAAGATGTTCTGTTCCCGATACCGGTGGGACACTATTTTTTTATATTTTTAAATGTTTTTTTTTATATGTATGTTAAAAATATTTAAAAATGTAAAAAAATATGTGATACAAGAAATAAAGGAAATAATAATAATATTCCACAACTATCACACAACGTCGTCTAGTCTCAAGCTAAGCAGAGCTTGTGTTATGAGTACTAGACAACTGATAAACATACTTATATATCTAAATACATACATATTATAGATAAATTACACCCAGACACAGAACAAATGATCGTGCTCATCACACAAACATTTGTTATCATGTTTATCAGCTGTCTGGTACCCATAACACAAGCTCTGCTTAGCTTGGGACTAGACGGTGTTGTGTGATAGTTGTGGAAATATTATATTATTATATTATATTATATTTGTCCTCAGTGGGAATCGAACCCACGACCTCCGGCATAGCAGTCAGGGCAACTAACCACTAGACCAATAGGCCAGTTCTGTTTTAGGACAGTCATAGTTGACAGACGTAGTCTATCCATGTGCCAATTTTGATCTAAATCAGTTGAGCTGTTTAAGAGTGTTTTAAGCCCCAGCAAATGTCCTCTTTATTATACAAGTATTTATTGTAATGCGTCACACGCGGAATGCGAGGCGTGGCATCACGCATGCGGATCAATTCCGCATGCGTAATGAAATCTGCACGATATTAAAAATATCCTTAGTGATATAGGTCGCGGTAGATGCGATGATGGGGACGACGATGGAGCATTTGTTTGTGTGTCTTTGTGTTTGTGCCAAATATAATTATAATATACACAAACAACAAATGATCGTGCTCATCACACAAACATTTGTCCTCGGTGGGAATCGAACCCACGACCTCTGGCATAGCTGTCAGGGCCGCTAACCACTAGACCAACAGGCCAGTCTTTATTTTAAAATAACAATATCTAATTCGATCGATGTAATCTTGTTTGACTGTTGAATTTACGACGAAGAAAACATCTAAAATCATTTTGTCATAATTACCATAAAGATCTGAAATAGACTCACATTTTGTTTTTTAATTCACTGCCCCCAAAACTTTACATAAAAGTCAATAACAGGAATTAACCAAAAAGTTTAATGACCATGTAATTTTATAATCCACTTTACAAACTGAAAATCAAAAGCATTTATAGTAGAACACTTTCAAATTGGTACAATTGAATAATTAATTGACAGATTAATGATAATCGACATCTGTTTGGTTTCCCATATAAAACTTGAACGGGGGTAGCCCTTAGAATAAATCAAATATCAATAGGTGGACATAAAGGTTTTTATTTTTAAGGTTGTAAGACAATCAAATTGTTTTTCCCGCTTTAGGGTGGAGCAAGAGGCCGTGTCAGACATTTCCAGACTAAAAGCCACCTATGTCTTTCAGTTCCAAGAAATGTTGATGTATCTATCTACGAGTAGTCGTACGTTACGAAACAGGACTAAGGGCGCCGTCAAATTAGCCCCAAAGTGCCGCGCGACAGCAGCGCGGCTACAGCGCGGTTGCCGTACTAGAACCCCTATGTTCGAGCATCATAGTGTTCTACAGTAAGTTGGTTTCTCGATTAGAACGATACTATTAAAACGAAAAAATATTTTGGAAAAAGAAACCTAAGAAAACATTGCCAATATTTATTGTATGCGAATTTCATAAAGTAAAAAGCTACTGTGGCCAGAATTTCAGCATTATATGTATTCGCTGGATGACTATCAATCTCTTCGATAAATTCTTCAACCTGATTTTCGTTCATGTTTAGACTTGAACAAAAACTACGTGCGTAACATCACTAGTTTATCGATGAACTGGTGCGCGGCACCAGCGCGACTGCCGCGCTGCAGTCGCGCGTTTTGAATTTGTATGGATAAACAGTGCCTGGCACTTCGCGGCTAAATTGAAGGCGCCCTTACACCTTGATGGCATCTACATTCATAAAAACGCATGGTGAAATTATGTGGTGAATAAATTATAGATTTATTTAGCACTATAGGTTTTTAAATAACACTTTTATACGCCAATTTTTTCGACAAGATGAGGCTATCTTTCCTAGTTGACTACCAGAAAAAACACCGAAACAAACTCAGGAGCCAAAGTCTCTTTTAAAGTCTATACAGCAAACGTGTAATGGTCAAATCATATGAGAACCATGCTGATTGGCGTCTAAGATGGTCTTTTGAGGAAAGAAACACACAGACTTGAGTGGACCTGTCCATTCAGTGCAATCATTTGTGTAGCTCAACTGAGCTCAACACAAGACTACTAAGGATCTCAACAACTTGTCGAACAATACCAAAGAAAGTACATTTGTGTAGGCCGCATAAAGGCGCGGGCCCACCGCGGCGTAAGGAGAGGCTACGCACGTGTATTAAGCTTCGCTTTGTAAGAAAATGTCTGTGGTTGTGTCTACTGCAACCCACGGAGAGGCTATGCATGAATTGACGTCATTGATAAACGCGTGGCTTGCTTGAATAGGCGGTTACATAGCTCAACGCTGTCGACGTGGGTCTACGTCAGCGTTGCCAGACGTCCCGATTATGGCGGGACGTCCCGATTTTTGAATCAAAATTAAATGTCCCGCGCGGGACACGCTTAGTCCCGCTTTTTGAGGATAGCTTGACCGTACAAGCAGCGCGCTGAGGAGGCACGGCCTGGTGGCAAAGACAATATGAACTCGCCGCCCGCCGGTAAAGTAAATCTGATTTAAAATACTTTTCATATTTTTATTCAAATATATTTTCTATGGTTACTTTTGCTATACACGTAAATTAAAATTTAGACAAAAAAAAAATTTAAAAACTTACGATAGTATACGTTTTTTTACTATGTCCCGCTTTCGACGAAAAAATCCCGATTTTTTCACTAAAAAGTTTTAAAATCCCGACTTGCCAAAATAAAAAATCTGGCAACGCTGGTCTACGTTTTCCCTGGAGTACACGAATATGACCCACAAGTATGTACAGCTCGCTTATCGCAGCGCAGTTTCATTGCAGTTTGATTGCAATGGCACGTGCAGCCTCTCCGTGCGCCGCGCCACGCTATACATAGTCTTGGGTCTTCGTGTACTCAAGTGGAAACGTAGACAGACCCATGTTGTCAAACAAATTAATACACGCAGTTAAAATGCGCCGCGTGCCCGTGCACAGCATCCGCCGCGGTGGGCCCGCGCCTTATAGCCTGCCAGACACATAGTCCCCACATTCACAATAATGAAATATTTGCAAAAATGTAACAAAAGATCGTACACACATTTTTTTTTGTTGTTAACCAAACGATACAGATACTTTTTACAACCAGCAGGAACAATATCAATATTCCTACCTAACATTGTAATTTAAACATATTTTATTTCTCTCTTTGTACTTAATTGTACAAAAATAGATTTAATAGACCGCAAAGTATATTTCAGTCCTCATTTACAATTCTGTTCATTACAATTTATATTTTGTATTTTAAATTTATTTTTTATATAGTCGGTGTTCTATTTTTTGTCCTTTTTATGTAATGAAATAAAAGCTTCACAGTTTTAGTGTCGGTCCTAAATCCGCCCACGTGGGCCGCCCACGGCCCGGGCGGTATTGTTACCACGCAACTGTAATTACCGCCCATCCTATATTTTATTACTTAGGTACAGTACGGCTGACGGATCTTGGCGAATCTGAAGTTAAGCGCTGTGAACTTGACCTTATGAATTTTGATTCCCTTGAGTGTCGAAATATACGTTTTTTTTCCGACATAAATGGCCGTATAATTTTTTCCGTTAACTTAGAAGTTTGATTTTTTACAGCTTCAAGGGCTCCTCACCTCCACGCGTTCCCTTCCCCGCGTCTTGATAGACAGACGCACAACAAAGTAATCCTATTTTACAAAGGGTTTCGTTTTTTCCTTACTTACGGAATCCTAAAAAAAACATTGAACCTGCATGACTGGTGGGATGGCAGTCAAGTACTAATTTATATCAAATAATAAAAAACTTGCTTACTTGCTACCTCCTGTTATATTTCTTCGGAAGTTTTTGAAAACTTCCACTGGTGTAACTAAAAACGATAATATATTTATTTTATATTCATTATGCAAGTTCATATTTTGGACTAATTGACTGTGTGGGAGATTTCTACAGCTGAACCTGATTGATATAATTACGTCCTAGAGGCACTCTCGCAGAGAAAGCGTAGGACGAGTATCACCAAAAATAAAATGTGTCATCTAAGGGCGATGGATGCTTTGGGTACGAGAACACCGCCGTGTCCTCGTGGGGGCGATCGGCGGCGGTGACCTCTCACGCCGGGCCCTGATGCGGGCCTTGCTCCGGAGCGAAGAGGAATGGCAGGCGGTCGCCGCCTTCTGTGAAACAATAATGCTTGCGAAGGAGGCGGCCGCACGCGCGAGAGAACGGATGTCCTGACGCCCAACCGCTGAGACCCCGACCCCGACTTCCAGCCAACGCAGATGTGAGCTTGCGACGAGCAATGGGTAGGTCGCCGTCCGGACCGAGACCGAGTCTTCGACGACGAGTAGTTTTCCAGACGCGCCTCAAAGATATGTCAGTAAAACCGTAGGGGCCCAGCAGGGCCGAAGCCTACTGGGGCTATGGGGAATGTGAAAATGAAAACCGGGACCCTGGAACGAAGGCAGGAAGGAACAGGAGTGGGTTTTAAGTAAATAAAAGTCTGACACTATCTCCCGCCCCGCCCAAGGGCGCAGAGATGTCATTGGATGATTTTCCTACCGAAAAAAAATCGTATTGAATGGTTATTTAATAAAAACAGTCTAGAAAGATTTCTAAATACTAACAGCAACGACAGCTTATTAAAATAATAATAAACACAAATCACTAATCAATCAATCAATCAAAATACGTCAAGATTCGCTAAGAGTGAATCTACGCCACTGTGCAAAAAAAAAAACACAAAATTCAATCTCATGTTTATTTATAATTAATCAGTATTGAATTGATTGTACTCCCATGAACTCAGTCTGATTATAAAAGGCCTTGGCAGTGAATGGAACTGCTGCCGGCTACCTTTGTCTACTCGAGTCTGACCTACGAATTATAAAAAACCGAATACGTCAAATCATACATTCACTAATAAAAAAAGTGTGTGAAAAAATATAATTTACTAAAGTATTGACCGTAGACGAGGACCTGTGTTTTTGGGTACTGTTTTTATTGTATTTATAGATTTTTAGCTGCAGTTTCACTTATAGCTATGGTTGAAATTGATTTATAAACAATTTAAAACACTTTTTAGTTTTGTTTGATAGTTATTTATTTATTTATGCACACAACAGTACAGAGGCGGACTTCATGCCTTAAGGCATTTTCTACCAGTCAACCTTTGGGTGATGCAGAGACAAATTGTGGTAGGTGCAATGTTAAACATTATATATTATTTAACCACTATATTTTATACAAATATATACTTATATACTATAAATACAATAAACTATATCTATAATTATGTACTCAAACTAGAAAGAAAAAAAAAAGAGAATACTCGAATCTAGTGATCAATTGATGCAGACAAGTAATAAGAAAAAAAAAATTAGCGCTGTGACGATACTGTTGCCAACTTCTTACGAATGCTACTTACTTATTAAGTCTTATTTTTTTATTATGGATAGACTCGTGTGTGACCACTGTCTCTCCTGATGGTAAGCGATGATGAGGCCGACGATGGAGCCTAGTAACCTATTCACTCTTGACCTAAAGATCCCTAGGTTATAGCGATCTATCCTAGATTGGGAAATGCTTTGATTGTAATTTCAGTACTTATTGCCACATTACTATTGTCTAGTTTATAAGTTTCTGTAACTGAAGTATCACGGTTTTAGTTAGTAAAATTCTGACTCTCTTACTCCACCCAAACTTTTAGAATTTACTAACGATTTTTCGCCAAAATAAAGGTACAGCTCCATTCACCAATCTCCTACGTACCTACTTATTTAAATACAACAAAAGAACTAAAGAAAAATGCTAACTAATCATCTAAGATTTCAATAACTTACAACCGTTTAATAAAAAACACTTTTTCACAAATCTAACTTACATAACAAATAATTAGAACTATGCTTCAGGGGAGCGCTGAAAATAGTCTCTTACTATACTATGATTTTTTATTAGATGAAGTAAAGTGACAGCTATAACAATGGTTGTTTGACAGTTGGGCATTGTCCACTGTTGTCACTTTACTTCGTCTAATAAAAAATCATAGTGTAGGGTGTAGCGCGCCAATAGTGATCTAGCAGGGCAAAGCGTGGGCCCTTTCGTAGCTCGTGGTGAAGTCGTGACGTCACACTACGAGTACGACAGATGTCAAGTTATGACTGCAGTATTACGTCTGATAATATAGATAACAGTCAGACTGTATTAGTGGGAAATTGAGTAGGTGGCTGTGTAATAATACACATCCACCTACTCCATACTGGATATTTACTCGTAACTGTGCTTTTATATGCGTGGGGGTATGTTTCTCTTGTTAGAAAATATTAAGGTTGAACTATAAATATGTATTGCGCACACGTGGGCCACTTACGCTGTTCTGAGCGCGTCGGTTGGTCTCCATACATTTTATAGGCAACTAGACTTGTAGAGCTACATTAGATCCACGCCACGTTACGCCTCGCCACGTACAAATCACGTTCTGTAGGTAGTTGTCGATTGTTGCTTACTAAATACCAACGGGTCATTGCACTCGATCAGCTGATGTTTACTTAAAGAAATTAATTTCGCACATGCGTATATTAATTCGAGTTTTTAATATCGTACATGCGTATTCGAGTTTTAGAAAAAAAGTACTTTATTTTTTAATTTTCTCTTTACAAATCGATAGTGTTTCATGTACCGGATCGACCCTTCACGGGATTAAAACGATCAAAATTTAGCCGTGTATATATGGATTTAATAGAAGATTACTAATTTATTTTTGCTTTTCGTTTTAACCCTTTTTGTTGTGTTTGTATTAAATAAAAGTACTCATTTTCTGTATTTATCTTTCTTTAAAAATCTGACTCTCGAGAGGGTGTGGATTAGAAAGTTTCCGTGTGTTAGCTCAATGAGTTCTGGTTCCTGACTTAATAAGAGTCAATCCTGTCAATCAATAGTCGTTTACTACTATCCTGACAACCTCTGAAATTCATAATCATCAATGCATGTTTACACGGGTCTAATTTCACAGAGGTTCTAAACACGCAACCCATACGTATAAATAACATTTGAAACAACAAAGAAACAAGCTAGTATGCAACAAGCTGAATGAACCTTACGTGGCCACTCCTCGTGCAGATAATGATGATAGTATCGAGACTCCGACGGCAAAGGTCATTCCTATAACCACTTACTACTCGTAAGGCGTCGGCCATTAATCACGCCATTGGTTTTTCTCTTAATAAAAGCTGGCTCATCTATTAGAAATAGTTGTACCTGTATTTGTGTGTGTTTATATTTATTACTAACAATAGTTTTTAAGACTCATGTGTACTAACCGTTGGACCATGATGTCCGAATTTGAATCTATGATTAAGTTCAATATGCAATCATATCACACTCGTTTTCGTTTTTTTTTTTTTTTCATTTACTCATTCTGATTTCGAACAGATATCAATAAATAATAATCATTGAGTGCTCTCTCGTGATTATAGTATTGTTTTTTTTTACAGCGAAAGGTACTTAGTTTGAAGGCCTTAATATTTAATACAAAATTAAATTCTTTTTATGAACAGATTTTTTTAAAGAAACATGTTTATTTATACAGTAATTTGCTTTTACCAACCAATTAAAATTTATCTGTATTTCAAAATTATTATTCTTAATATTAGGATAAATAGTGGCTCCATACCTTTATTTTTATATATTTGCATCTTTATTAATTCAGTACTTTTATAATCATTTCATATTAGATAGATAGATAGAACATTTATTCGATGCAACACAGATAATGAGTAGACCATACCATATATTAACCCCGCTCCCCCTTCTCCCTCCTTCACTCTGGTGATACATGGTGAGGTTTTAGTTTCAAATCCTCCAACAATCACGTAGGTATATGGTTTGGTACAAAAATATCTTAAATCGCTTCAGAATATTATTTGTAGCGAAAAAATTTTTGCCTGACCACGGCTAGTCACGCGGTGTTTTCCGGTTTCAACGAGAAAAATTATAGAAGCATTACCGTACCTTGTGCTATTTAGTGATTATTTTTAAAGCTCTCCCCCCCTTTTGAGCCTCACGTGATTTATGGACGATCCCTGCGTAGTAGCTACGAGCCGTAGGCATGAATGAACGCCTACGTCGTCAATTATATTGATTAATAGAAAGAGATAATCCTGAGTGCATTGCGTCTGTGTTATTGAGAATGACAGTACTTTGCATTAGTTGCTTTAGGCTAACATACACCTACAATATGTCAGATCATTGATGGAGGAGTGGTGGCCGAGTGATGACGGCCCCGACTTAAGAGTGTTGTAGGCCGCGGGATCTAACCCAGCCAGGCGCATTACTTTGTGCAATTTATTTCATCACCACTGCTCTCAAAACGGTAAAGGAAAACATCGTGAGGAAACCGGCATGTCCTAGAACCTAAAATGCGAAGACATGTGACATCGAACAACCCGCACTGGGCCCGCGGGGTGGATTACGGTCCATTCTCTCTTCTAGAGAGGAGGCCTGAGTCCCAGCATTGGGAACATTATAAGGCTGATGCTGTGCTATGTCAGAACATTGTTCAATGTGTAAGGATAGTATTGAAACATTACGCAATGGTTTAACAAAAGTTAAGCGAGCTTAAATTTTACTGTGCAATATTATTGTAGGTGTATAGGGCGCCTTAAAGGTCCTATCAACGAGTGTACATCTGGATTGCCACACTCTGGTCCATGGCAATTAACTAATATATAAAAATTCTGTTGGCACAGTGTTTGTTATCAAACTCCTCCAACCGATTTTAATGTTTTTTTTTTGGTTTATTTATTAGGTCGTGGGTTATTTTTTACTTTCCTACCCCCAACCCACAATTTTTCCATTGATAAAATTTGATAGAACAATGTTTGTTAGCTCAGTTAGTACATATATAGGTAGGTAACTATGTCGACGATTAAGACAATTTAGCGATAATGAGACATTTAATTGATTCCTTAGTACCGGGGCGGGGGAAAGTCGACGTCAGAGTCAGTGACGTGGTTGACGAGTCACGTTAGCGGGAGCCGGTGAGTCGTTTGGAGGGGCGACGGTTACTTTTTTAATTTGGTCGGACATTAAGGGGGTAATCGGGGACAATTCCTCAGTTGTTCGGATCCTTTAAACGGCTCACTCGGCTCACGGTACACCCAAGTCTTTAATTGTTTCATTGTAACTACTATGAAATAAAAACGATTTTAAAGTATTGATATCACGATCGTAAACATACGTTACGCGCTAACATCGCAATCAGAAAACCTGGACTTAGCACTCACACATCTACGTCCGTTTATATCCGTTTTTACTTTTGAGGTACGGAACCTTAAAAATAGAAAAAAAAAACACTTGGGAAACGAACCCGCGACACTGCGCTACCGTTTCTGCCTGTATGATTGTTTTATAGAACTAATGACCAGAGGTCGAAGTAGGTAGATTGATTTTATATACTGCGTCAAGACATTATAATATGGACATGCCATTTTATCCATAATGTGCGGGAAGTACCGGAACAAGTTCCGGGATTGGAATTATGGACTAAAATAAAATAAAGCGTCATAATGTCAAGCGTCATTTCTAATTCAACAGTAAGGGACAAAATACGGTGTAACTATTCCAAGGTATTTTTGTATAAAATAAAATACTGATTTCTTTCACCATTAGCTAACACTGGCAGCGTAGATTGATATTATTAATACGTTTTTCACCTTAAACACAAATTCGTGCTAATTTTAAAATTCCGGAACAAATATCACAATAAATATGAAGTTCCGATATTTTGGAGGCATATCCATATTATCCTTTACGTTTGACGTCAACGACCTTAAATCAATCTACCTACGAGTCTGTGGTCAACTCATCCCGCTTGCTTCTCGTCCCGCGGGTTCACTTGACCACCTAATTTATTATCTGCTTTTCTAGTGGTTAACTGATCCCAGGTTCAAACTTAAAAAAAAATATCTATTGTTAAAAACTACTGGTGGATACAGTCGAGCGCAAAAGTGGTAAATCAAAATATATGTAATAAAACGCAATTCAGTTAGGTTTAAACGTTTGTTCTCAAAAAAATATTTTAATATTAAGTGCTACAGATAAACCAAATCTATTATATAATTAATAAACTATAATTATTATTATTACTATATAAATAAAATCGAGACAAACTTTTTTGTAACAAGAATATCCGTAAAAGGCCCTTACCTTGAAATTAGCAGTGCTCGTGAACTTAATTTAGGTACGTATTACAGTAAAAACATAGTTGATAATTGTATATATTTTAAGTTATAAAAATAAAATGAAAATATTCGACTTTATTCCATGACTGTACTTATAATAAAATTGGGCAGCGGGACCAGTCGACCCATTCAAAATGGGACAGGGTCAACTGATCCCGCGGGATGATTTCGATCGGGCTGAGTTGACTACAGACTCCTACTTCGACCTCTGCTAATGACCTTTTATTGTAATGACATATGGACCTAACAAGACTGTGTTTACTATTGTTAGTTTGCGATTTGGCTTAATTACGTGTTTATTTTTTGGATAATCTTACTTCAGAGACAAAACGATTATTATTGTGATTATATCTCACAGATATAGGACAAAACAACGAAAACAGGGCGACTATTATTTCAAGTAAATAAATAATATGGAGCAGATTTACGATTAATGTAAGTAGATCGGAAAGTTCCGCTTTTGTTTGATGTAGGCATTTGAAGTCATCCGCATTGCTGTTTAAAACGCCTCCAGGAATAATAAAAGTATATTACTATGCTAAGTGGAGCTAAGTATGCAGCACCCACATTTATTACGGTCCTTAACCATGCAAACATTTAGCGACCAAATAAATGTAGCTGATCCCTATATATCCTATACACAGTTTAAAGATTTTTTTTTCGGTGGGTAAAAATCATCCAATGACATCCCCCGCCCTTGGGCGGAGCGGGAGATAGTGTCAGACTTTTACTGACTAAAAAACCTACCCAAATGAATTTGTTTGTGATTTGAAAGTACGTAATTGGATTTCGTCGCTGGGCCAGCGCTGCGCTCTCGGCTGTTTTCTTAGAGAATAGCACCCCAGCACGGAACAAATATTTGTATGACCTACAATGGGTGAATATCAAGGACAAATCATTTTTTTTTCAATTTTGCTGGCGAAACTCTTTCTTCAGCTTTCTTGAAAAGTTTCTTCTTTTTAGTTTCTTCTTCTCAGTTTTCGCGTAAATTAGGTCACGAAAGCTGAAAAACGATATAGCATAGCATTAGCCTTATAATGTTCCCACTGCTGGAACTCAGGCCTCCTCTCTAGGACAGAAAATGGACCGTAATCCACCACGCAGGCCCAGTGTTACTGGTGGATGTCACATGTCTTCGAATTTTTGGTTCTAAGACATGCCGGTTTCCTCACGATGTTTTCCTTCACCGTTTAGAGAGTAGTGATGAAGAAATTTATGATGAAATTACACAAAGTAATGTGCCTCGCTGAGTTTATTATTTATGTATAAAAATATTATATTCACCCAAATAGGTGTTTAGGGTTTGGATGTCTTGCGTATGTGAGTTTATGTGTTTGTAAACGCACCAACGATATCCAGTGTGGAGGAATGTTTTTTAAAAAGAACATCCCACTTCAAAAAAAGGACATCCCATCGTATCAACCACGTCACGTCACGATTGCGTCTCAGTAATACACACACAATCCTAACGATGATATGACTGATCGGCGATGTAGCGTGTGTGTGATAGTGTGTGTGTGTGTGAATCCTTATATTAGTCGCCTAGCCGGTGTCTGTACGTAGGATCGCGTGATCGGAACGAATGGGCCCATTCATCAACATCGAACTGGGTGGGTTCGAACGTGGGAATTTACGTCACAAACAAATAAATTAGGAATAGGTGGGATGTGAAGATCAAAACGTTGTTCACCAGCGTCACTTCGTATCCAATAGTTTATTAAATAATTTGTCATAGTTTCTTTTCTTTGCTTATTACCTATATAATTTTTTGTGATAGTCGATGAATGCGAGACGCACAAGACCGTTCATTGTGGCGACACTTGGGGTATGTCCAGCAGTGGATGTATTTTCGACGACCTCTGGCATAGCAGTCAGGGCCACTAACCACTCGACCAACAAGCCAGTCATGATATATTGGGTGACTGGTAATTAGTGAACGATACTTAAACACGTGATTGTAGTCATGATAACAAACAACTTTTACTATTGGACCAAACCTGAAATCGCGAAAAATAATCTGCTGGTCAGTACATTTTTGTTCGCCTAACTGGTCAAAATGTACTGAACTTGGCTGATTTTTTTCGCGATTTCAGGTTTGGTCCCATAGTAAAAGTTGTTTGTTATTTTGAATACAATCACGTGTTTAAGTATCGTTCA
Organism: Leucania comma; assembly: GCA_958295575.1. Lineage (NCBI taxonomy): Eukaryota > Metazoa > Arthropoda > Insecta > Lepidoptera > Noctuidae > Leucania > Leucania comma. The sequence continues at coordinate 20,301,793 of OY282478.1, read as the reverse complement.
CTAATTACCAGTCACCCTATATAGTCGTATAGTAAAACAAAATACATTCGTTCACTAACTACCTAATTCCGTTTGCCAAGACCGATGACGCCAGTAAACTATTTGACCGTCTTTTCAATACAGCGGTCATTGAGAGGCCCAAATTCTTACTGAGTATTGCAATATGGATTTTGGTGATAACCCTAAAATGCCAAATACCTTTGTATCTTTGTATTGCTGTTATCGCCACTCGTGCATCCACAACTCACGTGATACCCTTGAACCTGGTTTGCCCTGTATCTTCTTATCAATCATGCATTTTAATGCAAAAGTATTACTTGCTGGTCTTGTTAAAATATTGTCTCTAATTGGGTAGGTACTTTAGTCATTTTTAGGGTTCTCTACATCAAAAGGAAAAAAACAGAAACCTTGTAGGATCTTTTTTTTTATGGTAGGTAAAATCATCCAATGACAAATCCCGCCCTTGGGTGGGGCGGGAAATAGTGTCAGACTCTTACTGACTAAAAACCTACCCTTCCATTCATTGCCTTTGTCCCGGGGCCCGTGGTGACATTCTCACATAACCTTTGGCCCCAATAGGCTTCGGCCCTGCTGGACCCCTACAGTTTGCTGACAACTCCTTGAGGCGCGCGGGAACAGTGCGCCGTAGACGACTTGAGCTCGTACCGGTCTGTTACCGGACGGACGGACAGCGAGCTACCCATTGCCCACCGTACGCGAGCCCGCGCCTACGGTGGCCAGAAATCGGGATCGGAATCCCGGCGGCGGCAAACCTTGTAGGATCTGTCCTTTTTTGTCCGTCTGTCTGTTTGTTTGTCTGTCTTAGGAAAGCGTGGAGGTATCCAGTTTAAATTAAAACCATGTAGTCAGGTCTGCGGTTCCTTGAAGCTGTGAAATAACCAAACCTCTAAGTTTACGAAAAAAAAGGCTATGGCCGTTTATGTCGCAAAAAACGTATATTTCGACACTCAAGGGAATTATTTATAGGGTAGGTACTTCCCGTTTACCTAGAATCCTGAAATTTGGTATAAAGCAAGAACTAAACCAAAACCAAAAGGTACCAACGTCTTGTATATTATAGTGCGGGGCAAATAAGTTGAACCATTTCCTATGTTGACGCGCAGAAACCGATTTTCGGTTTCTGCGCATTCAAAGTCGACCGTCATGATAGTTCAACTTGTGTGACTAGGATTATAACCGATTTTCGGGTCTCAATCGAAGTGGGGGGGCTGCGCGTCAAAATAGGAAATGGTTCAAGTTATTTGACACGTAATATACCCAATTGCATGTTCAATATTTCTGCAAGTGCAGTAGTGAATGAAAGATACTGTTTTATCTAGTGTTTACTTTCTTTATATAAGTTGAAAGTGCAAGTAAAAGATTATACCAATTACTACGAAATGATGAAAAGTGAATGTACTGAGTTTCCGGTGTAGGGAAGACCGCCTTTTAATCTCGGGGATAACAACATTTTAAAACATTGACAAGCTACGAGATATCTCGTAGATGATTTCTTCTCTGATGCCACATACGAGATATTTCATAGGACCTCTATGGCCGTAAATGGCGTCTAATATTGCTGGCGCCAAAGTACGAAACATGTCTTATACAATGCGATTCAAATAAGAATAGGAACGTCAATGACCTCTATCTGTCAAAAGTTACTTGAAAAATTCGGTTTTCAAAGAAAACTAATTTTCGCTGTCTTAGGCCGGGTTTACGGAGACGCGGCGCGTTGTGCGGCACGTTGGGCATTCGTCGTATATTACTTAGTTAAATGTAAGTGAAGAAAAAACGTAATTGCTTAAACTTAATTACCTAAATATTCTGTAAGTCATGGTTTGTTTAATTTTTTTTTTCGGTGTGTAAATATCATCCAATGACACTGCCCGATCAAATTTTTGCTCATGTTGACGACTAGTCGTCTACGGACTACAGCAGGCCTACCTAAATTACAACCGTTTCTCTTTCTACAATCAGTAACGCCTCAGCGCGTAAGCGATTATAGAAAACGATAAGTAGGTAGTCATGTTGACACGCCTGTCGATCGCTCATTCCACAAAACATTTTAACTTGGCTACCATTTTTATACCATAAAACTGCAGGATGTAGCGATGAACATTGTAGAAACGATTACATTTCATTTTGTCATTTTTAACAATGTGAACTTTGCTACAAATATTCAATTCGTTTGTTTTGACCACATGACTTGACGTTGAGACAATGACATTCCATATGTTTTATTAGTTTTCCACTACCGTTAACGATTGTAGATCAACTTGGCCGAGCCTGCTGCCCCCTAGCCAAGTTACGATCGTTTCGTTTAGCGTGAACGCTTGAAGTTTGCCACGCCCCAGATTCCTTTGTTCTGACGTCATCTCAACACTCAGTCACGTGATTAAAACAAAGGAATTGGGGGCGTGGCCAACTCTTAATGAAACGATCGTAACTTGACTAGGGAGGCAGGTCCCAGTTGCACCATAGTGTAATGTTTTATTAGATAAATATTGTTATCAACATGCTATACTTCAGTCGATACGACCGAGTTAACCCACACTACTTTTAAGTAAGTATATATATCTCAGTTTTGTCAATGATACTTCATATCAACATTGCGCCCGCGTCTGACATTGCTTTAACTTTTGATAACGTCTCCAGCTCGGCACAGGGAATCTTGTTCGTTTTGTATCACTTAAGTTAAAAAAGGAAAAAAAAAACTTATTAATTTATAGTATTATAATTGACTAAAAAGACCAAGTTTTAAAATTGTTTTTTTTTTTTAAAGACCAGTTCTTTTTATCATAAATAATAAGCGTTAGGTTTTTTAAAAATACACATCCAACATCATCATTTCATAAGACGTCCACTGTTGGACTAAGCCTCCCATAATTGCGTGTCCCATCCACCAGATTCCCGTGACTCTCCCCAGTTCATCGGTCCACGTTGTGGGACGCAACGCTGCGTCCTCCAATAAATTACACATAATTAAATTCAAAATTCTCATTTAAGCGTGCTGTAAGGACTTTAAAAGACTTGTGGCTTGTGAGTTTGTTTCGGTTTTTCTTTTCAAGGTAGTCAGTATTAGTCGTTTAGGAAACACTTACCATCGTCTTTTATAAACTGACTAAAAAATTGACAAGTAAAAGTTTTTTTTAATACCCATTTGCATAATAAATATTATTTATTATCAAGACGGAGTTGCAGCAGACTAAGAGGGAGCAGCACTCCATCTATGAAAAGAAAACTTAAATAAAGAACTATTCGCAAGCAAAAGAAATGACCACAGTAAACTGTTCTTAAGGAGCTGTCAGCACACCGAAGAGGCCCAGCCTGCTAACTGCAGGCAGGCAGGGTCGAAGCCTACTGGGGTCATGGGTTAGTTCCGAAAGGAATACCCGGCCCCGGCACGATAGGCTACGAAGGAACGGGGTAGGTTTTTAGTCAGTAAGAGTCTGACACTACTTCCCGCTCCGCCCAAGGGCGGGATTTGTCATTGGATGATTTTACCTACCATAAAAAAAAAACCACAGTAAACTGTTTATTAACTAACTAGCGACCCGCCCCAGCTTCGCACAGGTACAATGCTGATATTAAATGTATTATGCACGTATTATACACCTCTTGAATCTATCTTCCTATCTATTAAAAAAAAACGCATCAAAAGCCGTCGCGTAGTTTTGAAGATGTATGTAGCATACATAGACAGCAGGAAGCGAATTTAATTTATACTATGTAGTGATGGGCGAGTATTTAAGCTAATAGGCTACTATTTGCTGTATAAAAACAAACAAATTCCGCCACTAAGGACCACACGAACTGTCTTACTCACAATTCTATAGCACCACAAACATTGGTACTTCAATATCCTTTCATTCGGCCCTCAGCTCTCAGCCTGTTCAAATCCAGAGCAGGTCAAAGACAGATAATCAAACGAACAGATAATACACCCAATAGTTTGATGGATAATTATAGTTATTTATGGACTAATGAGCGAATGCGGCGATACTCGCAATTATTCCGATAGGCTCGGCCTTGGCTGATTTCACTTATCTAGCGAATTTTAAAACTAGTTGTGGTGCCAGTTTTGGCGATTATAGTAACAAAAGCATCTGTGCTTTGGACACCGAATAGGATTTTTTTTAATGAAATATAAACTAGTGCTTGGCTGCGACCCCACCTGATGGAAATGGGAGTTTAAAATAAGGATCCACAGTCACATCGCCGGTCAGTCACATCAACGCTAGGAATTTAGGTAACTAAAACGGTGGGATGTCCTATTTAAGGGTTCTATACCTCAAAAGATAAAAACGGAATCCTTATAGGAGCATTTTGCTGTCCGTCTGTCTGTCTGTCAAGACCTTTTATCTCGAGAACGTGTGAACGTATCGAGTTTGTTAAAAATTGTTGAAAATTAAACCATATATTCAAGTCTGCGGTCCCCTGAAGCTGTAAAAAATCAAACTTCTAATTTAATGAAAAAAAAATACGATCCTTTATGACGCAAAAAACGTATATTTCGACATTCTCAAGGGAATCAAAATTCATACCTCCCGTTGACCTAGAACCCTGAAATTTGGCATGAAGCAAGGTCATATTGCAGAAGTATACTTCTTATAAGAATAAATCTGAAAAACGTAAATTTGTAGTTACATCTCCAAAAAAAAATTTTTTTTCGATTCGAAAAAATGTTCGAGATTCGATTCGGGAATTAAATTATTAGATAAGTTTGTGCGGAGGTAAAGCAACTTACCTTTACTGACTATCACCCAGCCGTGTTCCTTCATTTGCCTTTGTATTCCAGGACTGTGGTAAGTCTTTCGAAAAATTTCGCTGCCACGATTCTAGAGTCTAGACTTTCGAGTCATGGTGAACTTATCCGGGTGTCATAGTGTGGCACACGCAAGTCACAACCTAGATAAAGCAGACAATACGCCTGTCGTAGCCCTGGTAGATTTTGCACGTTTCTTGAAGTTAAAGAGCTATACAAGCTGGCAATCGACATTATGATAAGTGATCACTGCTGCCAACTGTTTGACTACTCTCTCACCTGATGGTGATGATGTGACCGATGATGGAGCACGTTTGCCTAGAAGCAACCTATTCACTCTTGACTTAAAGACCCCTAGGTTATAGTTACCAGGAAACACAGACTCCGGCAGGGAATTCCATTCCTTAGCTGTACGTATGTGTTCCCAAAATGCTTTAATTTTTGTTCTGACGTCATCTCAACGCTTGGTCACGTGGTTAGAATAAAGGAATCGGAGGCGTGACCAACTCGAGCCTGCTAGATGTGTTCAAACTACGATCATAGAATACAAAGTGCGCCTGAAGAAACTTTAGTCAGTGAAATTCTGACACTCCCTCTGGGACCACCAAAGATCAAATTAGTTCTCCCACAACTTTTTTAATGATATTCTGTCCTCAAAAAAATGGAGGCCTATTCCCGCTTTCGCTTGTAACTTACTCCTGACTTAGCAACAGATTTTTCCCCAACACAAATTTATGTAAATTGATATAGGCGCGTATCTGTCTGCAACTAACCTGCACATACATATATATAGCAACAATATATATATATATATATATATATATTATATCACCAACTGGTCCAATTTACTACCAGACTGGTCGCTGCTAATTAATATTAGTAAATTTTCCGATAGATATTATATTTGACGTACGTTTTCGAATAGAATTAGAAACTTGATTTTGTTGGTTTAGGTTACGCGATTTAATTATTAAGTTGTTAAGTATATTATGGGGCTTAGGAAGAGCTGGTGATGTTTATGGCGCCCATTAAATGATAGGTTTTGCTGTCAGTTTTACCACAGTCAAAATTTTGATGGACGAAAAACCTACCGTGCAATGGAATGATAAATGATATGATATTTATTTTTGCAAATAGGTTTTTAAAAACACTTTTACACGTCAATTTTTTTTTTAAACTAGATGAGGCCGGTGTTTCCTAGCTGACTACCCTGAGAAGAAACACCGAAACAAACTCAGGGGTCACAAAGGAATGATTGACGTAGCATAGTACTGATTGACGAAAACCATCATTCACCATCAGTCATGATTTATGGCAATGATTTACGTTTGCATGACCGTGTAATGGGCGCCTTTGTTAGTTTTATCCTTTTTTATCTAAGGTTTCTACATGTTGTTTCTGCATTGTGTGTCTCTAAGTGTCAAATAAAATATTTTTCATTTCATTTTTTTTCATTTTCATTTCATATCATTTTCATTTCATTTCATTTCCTATAAAGTTGGTAATTATTTTCTAGAAACTAATGGGCTGGTGGGCTCTATTGATCAGAATATGGTTATTTTTTATTTTTTGGGAATTTAGCAAAAAATCCTTCTAAAAAATGCATACCTCCTCACGACCGAATTTCAATCACGGTTGCCAACAACAGAGATTAGCAAAGTTTTTTTTTTGTATTTAGGAAATCATCCAATTACTTCTCCCGCTCTGGGCTGGATTGAAAGGGGGAGTGAGACTTTTACTGACTAAATCCAAAAACGTGCATTCTAGGAGCAGAGTTTTCTTTTCAGATATTCCTCTTGGCTCTAGCAGGTATCGCTCCTATAGTTTTGATGACATCTCTTGAGACACGCGTGGAACACAACAGCACTTTTTTGCCCAACCTGGTAATCGAACCCACGACCGCACATAAAATACTATGTTTCGTTCTTACTAATAATTTGGGCTCTTGTTCTTAAAACTTCGTTCTGGGTGGAGCGCAGTGTCAGACTTTTGCTGACTAAACCCACCTGTGTTCCTTCAGTTGCCTTTAGTATTCTAGGGATGCAGTGAATCGTTTTTCAAACAATACCTGCTATCCTGGCAGCCATTGATCTTAGCCGTTTTTTTTTTTAAATTATTAACCTAAAGTTGTTAAAAATTAAACGGCCTGTTTTGACATTTTGTATTTTGACTACCTAGCGGCTTGGCTTGGCTTTGGCTAGGATGGATGAAATGGCGACAGGTCACGGTAACAACTTGTGACCCACGGATGCCCCTAAAGTTGAAGGGTAAAATCTACAAGTCCGTGATAAGGCCTATCATACTGTATGGATCAGAATGTTGGGATTTGAAAAAGACGGAAGAAAAAAGATTGCACGTAGCGGAGATGAGAATGTTGAGATGGATGTGTGGTGTGACGAGAATGGATAAAGTGAGAAATGAGTATATTAGGGGAAGTTTGAAAGTGGTGCCAGTGACTGAAAAGTTGAAAGGAAATCGTTTGTCTTGGTATGGTCATGTGAAGAGGAGGGATGAAACGCATGTTACTAAAAGAGTTATGAGTTTACATGTGGATGGATGGAGAGGGAGAGGGAGGCCAAAGAAGAGATGGATGGATTGTGTGAGGAGTGATATGAAAGAAAAGGGAGTTAGTGATAGCGTGACGAGTGACAGGAGAGAATGGAAGAAAAAAACGTGTTGCGCCGACCCCAAATAAAACGAGATAAGGGCAGGAAGATGATGATGACTACCTAGCGGCTTGTTCGGTGTAGTGTAACTTCTACTGCTAAAATAGCCACTACTACACCGGATCCTTAATTATAATTTCAGTAGCTTTTTATTTTTTGACTACTTTAATACTGACATTGGTACAAACTTGTCAGCTAATCTAAAATTATTATCTACCCACATGCGAAAATTATTAACTCTTTTTCAGTTATCTACCCATGCTTGCGTCAATAGCATATTGTTTATATTATGATACGGCGTGACCAGATTCAGTGAACCTTACGGCCATAGCTGAAAAACGGAGATAATAGGCCTATGCAGATTGGATGCATCGAAAATACGGCCAGTTTACTAAGACCCTCGAAAACAAACATTAACTTGGATCTTGTAACGTGACCAGATATCAAAGATATCTTTTTTCGTACTTAATATTGATGGTCAGATGTCAGGGTTTAGTGTGCAGATATGGAGTATCAAATATGAGCATGTCCTACCACAAACTTACAATGTTGCCCAAGGTGATTGATATTTTTGAATTACATCAGTTTGTGATAAAAACTTTAGTTATTGATGATAAAGATGAAGCGGAAGATATTATTACCTAGTTGCTGAGAGCGACTTTGCTGCTTAAATGTAGAAACATGACCCAAATTGTCATAATCCCAGGATAAAATCGTCTGTGCTACTCCAGGACATGGTCTACTCGTGTATAGAATTTTATCTAAATTCGTTCAGCATTTCAGGCGTGAAGAAGTAACAAACAAACACACACACACAATCACAAAATTTCACCTTTATGTTAGTGTTATAACATTCCACTACAGGTAGAGCAGAGTAGAAGTAGGTACTTATGTATCCTGATACATAAGAACTTCTTCGGCTCTACCGTAATTGGAATGATCCTGATCATACCCTCGCGAAGAAAGCTTAAGAGGACAACAGCATCCAAAACAGCCAAGATCGTGCCCTTAAAATACATACATACGTAGATACACATATTCCACAACTATCACACAACGCCGTCCAGTCCCAAGCTAAGCAGAGCTTGTGTTATGGGTACTACACAACAGATAAACATACTTATATATTTCTAAATACATACATATTATAGATAAATTACACCCAGACACAGAACAAATGATCGTGCTCGTCACACAAACATTTGCCCTGGGTGGAAATCGAACCCACGACCTCCGGCATAGCAGTGAGGGCCACTAACTACTAGATTAGCAGGCAAGTCAATGAAAGTACCTTAGCTCAAGATTGCATTTTTTTAGAAAATTATCAATAAAGTCTTCAAAATCTGTACCTAATTCTCACGACTGAATTTCGATCACGGTCGGTAGTCAATTTGTGGCGCCACGCGCGGGTGGTGTTACTTAAGGGGATTACATCGCACAAATCCAAAAAAACACCTAGGTTGATTGAAGTTTATAGATTATTCCTTATGTACGATTACCATATAAAAAATGAAGGGGATACTTAAGGACATTACAAATAAATTGTATTGATTACGTGTCTCAAAAAAAAAATACCCTAACTCTAGAAAAAAAATCTGGTAAATAGGCCTTTTTTGAACATTAATTCCATATTTTCTCGAAAACGGCTCTATATTTATACATTGAATTTATACCAAAATATATGTTACGATAAATTGAATAACTTGTATTGATTTTTTTTCTAATTTCATTGAATATCGATAAGTAATCAAGAAAAAATCGAATCAGTACTAACACCCCGCGCGCAGCACCCCCTGCAATGTCTGTGTAGAGGTCAATTCTTCCCTACTAGTGTAGAGGTAAATTCTTCAAGGTCATTGAGCAATGTAATACCCTTAAACCAGTGAAAGTTTAGATTCAAATGCGGTGGCGTAAGCAGAGGTTACGTAAAATAGATGACAGGGTCAAGTGTCCCTTGCGTTTACGTACCTATAAGTACCGTAAACAAAGCCTTTCTTTACCTTATTAATTATTAAGTAGCCTGTCATCTCAGAACGTCTTTTAATAATCCCCAATCCGATTATCAAGAGTGGTCATTACCAGTAATACCTACCTGTTTGGTCAATCTTTGTTAAGAAGCAAAACTATTCGTACCGGCTATCTTAACTTGACATGCCATGGTGGCGCCACTTACCAAGGGTTTGTGCTAAATTTAGTACATTTTCTATCTAGTTCAGAATTTTCCTGTGGTTCACACTAAATTGGGCGGTCTGGCCGAAAGAATGAAAAAAAAAGCGTGTAATTTATTGGTAACTTTTAAGTAAGTATTCTTAAAATAAATCCATTTGTCCTAAATACATGAATTATTTTGTGAAATCATGGTAATTTGTTTGAATTTATTTGCCTGAACCCGTTGATATAGTCTGGTAAAATTTTCTGTTATTGTTGCATAATTAGTTTATTTTGAGAATTTCCAGAAATTCTGGTCCTTGTGTCTAAAATAGATGTTCGTTTAAATATTTTAGTCTCTGACCAAATAACGTAACGTAACTGTATTGACGCACGTGCAAATTTGTCGCCTACGGCTCGTGCGAATTCCGCCTCGGTCGCAATGACAAACTTGCACTTGTATCAAAATGTATTTATTATACGTGGATATATAGGGTGGCTGGTAATTAGTGAACGATACTTAGGGCAGATTTCATCATTCAATATAAAAACTTAGTTCAACTAAACTGAGCTCAGCGTAATCTAGTTTAAAGACCCATGTCGTAAACATAGGCGACAACAAAAGAATTGAAACTGAGTTTAGCGTAAATTAGGTTTAATTCATTGCGGTGAAACGCAAAATAAAGCTATAATCTCGATTAGTCGATCGATTTGCGTTTTGTTTGAACGAATCGCGATTAGGTTATTGGTGAATTTGTCTCTTAAACACGTGATTGTAATCATGATAACAAACAACTTTTACTATTCTACTTTAAATTTTGCTATAGTTCAGTACATTTTGTTCGTCTAACTGATCAGGTTTGGTCCCAAAGTAAAAGTAGTTTGTTATCATGACTACAATCATGTGTTTAAGTATCGTTCACTAATTACCCGGCACTCTATGTACAGTACTATTTATTCAACTGTATAGTACTATATAGTTGGATACATAGTGTTGTACATATTTAAGATTCAACAAACATTGTGACTCAGTAGGTTAGGGAAAGGAGGAAAATACCAAGTATACCATCAACCGAGGATATCACAGGATTCATCTCTGTCGTTACTGCTAAGCTTGTCTTTAAATAAATGTAGGTACTAAGATTACCGTTGAGAGCAGTGATGGCCGAGTTGTTAGGTCGCGGGTTCAAACCCAGCCAGGCGTATTACTTTGTGTAATTTATTTCATCACCACTGCTCTCAAAAACGGTGAAGGAAAATATCGTGAGGAAACCGGCATGTCCTAGAACCAAAAATTCGAAGACATGTGACATCCACCAATCCGCACTGGGCCCGGGTGGTGAATTACGGCCCATTCCCTCTCTTTGAGAGGAGGCCTGAGTCTCAGCAGTGGGAACATTATAAGGCTGATGCAATGCTAAATGCAACTCTGATTACTTAGTTTGCAAGACTATAACAAATTCTGGTAATTTTTTTAACACAATAATTGATAATTTGGCTCATCACGATAAAAGAGTTTTTTTTTTTTAACAATACCAAACATCAATCATCAATGACATATATATATATATATATGTGTGTAATATATATAAGTATGTTTGTATTTATGTAAGTTTATGTATTGTGCAATTTCTATTTCTTGTGTTTTTTTTTGTTTTTTTTTTTTTAAATTTTACACTGGATCTTACCCTCTAATGTGATCTCTCTCTATCACTCAATGGTTTGCTGGAAGAAAACTGAACTTTGAGTTAAGCTCGCCTTTGTACATAAATTTTGTAATCCACTGTGTTATATGTTGTTTTGGTGTATAAAGAATTAAAAATACCAAAGAAGAACATTTGACTACGCCGCAGAAAGTACTCGAACTGCCAGACATACATTAAAATTACTGAAAAGAAAGAACAATTCATATTTATTAAATTAAATAATTAACTAATGCTTGATAACGATCCCATCTGGTGGTAAACCTAAGCAGTGATGCAATAGTCCTCACATTTACAGTAAGTAATAAAAAAAAAATTGATCGGTAGGTAGGCGTTTAATCTACCGCCTTTCTACGATGTTACCAGCAAACGACACCATCACAAAACGTATAACAATTCGCGGTTTTATCATTACCCGATTGCGCCAGAAGGAAGGTTATGTTTTTCGAGAGTATGTATGTATGTATGTATAATATTGTTTGACACGCTCTGCAGCCTAAACGGCTCGATGGATTTTAGCTTGAGAGGTGTCGTTAGATTCGTATTTACTGTGAGAGTGACTGGGTATATCAAAATAAAAAAAAATGGCGGATTTTTGGCGCCAAATTCAAATGTTTGGCGCTCGCTTCGGCCTGAACGGCTCGATGGATTTTAGTTTGCGAGGTGTCGTTAGATTCGTAATTACTGTGAAAGTGATATAGTAATACAATAAAACTAAAAACATAAAAAATAAAAAAACGGTAATTTAAAAAACTAAAAAATCCGACTGCTTTTCTGAGTATTCATGAAAAATACTCAGAAATGAAATGGAGGCTATAGAATTGAGAGCACATACCTATATTACATTGCAGATTACTCCAATCTACTGACTAGACGTCTGACTTTCTAGAATGGGTCCCGACTGCTACAATTTATCTTGTATTTAAAATATTATATAGCTAAGTGCAATTGGGTACAACGACTTTCTTGTTTTAGAGCTTTTTCACGAATACTCAGAAAAGCAGTCGGGTTTTTTAGTTTTTTAAATTACCGTTTTTTTAGAAATAGTTATTGTATTTCGAACATTACACCAATCGGTGACGCTAATTCTTATCACAATTGCGCAGTAAATGAACCAAGTAATGTTATAGAAAAAAGAACATAATTGCTTCTTTAACTGTGGGGTTATCTGCACGTTATCACACTTGCCCTTCCGAGTTTCATTCACAAGTAAGATCAAAGTCACATTGCCCTTATCACTATTACGTTTATGTTGTAACGTTACGACAATTGTATCATATTTTAGGCCCACTGTCAATGGACGCGTAGCTTTATTGACGCGTTTTCGTCATAATACGCTCGGTGTACACCTGCTCAATCCACCTCAAATATTCATCAACAACCACTATACATATTTATCAGAAAAAAAGGAAAAAATATGTCCAATAAGGTTTTTTAGGGTTCCGTACCTCAAAAGAAAAAAATCGGTACCCTTATAGGATCATGTCCGTCTGTCTGTCTAGACCCTTTATCTCAAGAACGCGTGGAGGTATCAAGTTGAAGTTAAAACCGTACCAAGGTCTGCGGTCCCTTTAAGTTGTGCAAAAATAAAACTTCTTAGTTGAAAAAAGATACGGCCGTTTATATCGCACAAAACGTACGTTTTGGGTACTTCACGTTGACTTAGAACCTTGGAATTTGGTATGAAGCAAGGTCTCATAGCGCGTGTATAGAAAAAATCTGAAAGAAGAAAATTTGTAGTTACGTCACAAAAAAAATTGCGATTCGGAAAAATCTTCGTAACTCAATTCGGGAATGAAACTGTTTTCATATGTAAATTTGTACGGAACCTTCAGTGCGCGAGTCCGACTCGCAATTGCCCAGTTTTTTTTTATTATGGATAGGCTCGCATTTGACCACTATCTCACCTGATGGTAAGCGATGATTTGGCCGACAATAGAGCACGCTTGTGTACACGCACCCATTCACTCTTGGCTTTAAGATCCCTAGGTTTTAGCCTACAGGAAAAAAATAGAGGTAAGTAGGTAAATATTATTTAACCACTATTAATCATTATGCTACTTGGTATATAAAAAGAAGGTTAATTTGTTTGGCGTATCTCCAATAGCTTAGGCTTTGAATTTCTGACGTAAAGGATAATGCAGTTTCGTCCTTATGCGTTCACACGGCAATGCAGGTAGGTGCATTGCAGTGATTTGGCATGTCAAGGATTTCTTTATTAACTTTTGAAAGGAAATAACCTGAATTGGGCTTTAACGTTAGTTCTGCTGTTTCGAATAAATGTTGCCAATATTTGTATCGTATTATACGATTATTTAGAAACTTTATAATTTTTCTTCCAAATCTTTTGAATCTACACATGAAAGATCGGGAAGTTTTGAGGTTTTTTAAGACTAACATTACGTAATAAAAGTATGTTGCTCTGATGTACCAAGCTAAGCTATATTGCAGAGTTGTCCAACTTAATTAGACCTATCTAGTGTTTACTAACTAGACAATGTTTATTATCTACCAGTTACAAAATCAATTTAATAATAGTAATAAATCGATTAGAATATATTTTAGCACAACTCTTCAAAAAGATTTAAATTGTTAACACAACATCCTCCAAAAATTAATAAACGAACGAAGCGAACTCGAATATTTGAGCAATCTGTCTTGAAGTATGTTTTTTTTTTTTTTGACAAGTAAAAAGTTACGGTGCGAAAAGATGAGGGATGGCAGGCGGTCGCCTCCTTCTGCGAAGCAGTAATGCTAGCAAAGGAGGAGGCCGACCGCATCAGGCAGAGGCAACGGGGCGCTCGCCCCAGCCGCCGCCGGGATTCCGATCCCGATTTCCGGCCACCGTAGGCGCGGGCTTGCGGACGGCGTGCAATGGGTAGCACGCTGTCCGATCGTCCGGTAACCGACCGGACCGAGCCCAAGTCGTCGACGGCGCGTTCTGTTCCCGCGCGCCTCAAGGAGCTGTCAGCACACCGAAGAGGCCCAGCCTGCTAACTGCAGGCAGGCAGGGTCGAAGCCTACTGGGGTCATGGGTTTATTTCCGAAAGGAGTGCTCGGCCCCGGCATGATAGGCTCGGGGTAGGTTTTTAGTCAGTAAGAGTCTGACACTACTTCCCGCTCCGCCCAAGGGCGGGATTTGTCATTGGATGATTTTACCTACCATAAAAAAAAAAACGGTGCGAAAAGATAATAGAATGTAATAGGGCGTAATAGCCTGCCACCTCACGCCATAGTCCTCATGGCCTAAAAGTAAATATGCTACTGCTTGCCGAAATGAGAACAGTCTATCGCAATCGACTGGTGACCCCTGCTATATTGCAATGATCGACGGTGACCTCTCCAGTCTGACCCTAGTTTGGGCCCTGATTCAGAGCGAGGGGGAATGGGAAGCGGTCATCTCCTCATGCCCCAGCCACCGTCTTAGGAGAAGTCGCCAGCCTAGAGCCCAGGGTGTCGGAAGGCTTGCGGATGACGAGCAATGGGTAAGCACCAAGACCGAATCGACGGCGTGTTGTGTTTCACGCGCGTCTCAAAGATTTGACAGCAAAATCGAAGGGGCCCAGTCTTTTTTGCAGTAGGACATCATCTAATGACTTCTCCTGCTGTAGGACGGAGCGGGAGAGCGTGCCAGACTTTTACTGACTAAAACCCACTCTTATGTTGCTTCGTTGCCTTGCATTCTAGGGCCCCGGATTTTCCTTTCAGAAAAGAACCCATAGACCCAGTAGGGTTCGACCCTGCTGGGCGCCTACGGTTTTGCTGACATCTCCTTGAGCCGCGCGTGGCACATTACGCGCCGTGAACAACTTGGTCTCGGACCGTCTGGACCTGGGTAGCTTATCGTCCGCAAGCCCCCATCGGGCTGGGGCGTGAGGGCCGTTTCCTCGCGTGTGCGGCCTCCTTAGCTAGCATTAAAGCTTCGCAGGAGACAACCGCCTGCTATTCCTCCTTGAATGAATGTTCATTCATTTAAAGAGCAATAAACAAAAAAGGTTTATGTATATCATTTACACCCGAGCGAACCCAGGTCACTAGTATTATTATATTAGTAGGAAATTAGGATAAGATAATGACCGATAAGCCGTTGATTGCGCAATAGTATAATTATGACATTGAAGCCAATGCGTAAATTCTTCTTGACCTGTTTTATTTGCTGATAACATGAATTAAAAGTTAAAGTTCTTAATATTATCTGAACATTTTTATTTATTATTTATTTAAACTTCATGTACAGTAGTGGTACATAGGCGGACTTAATGCAACAAGGCATTCTCTACCAGTCAAACTTTGGGTTAAAAAAGAAAACACTGTGTTTTTTTTTTAACGTAGGTAAAATCATCCAATAACAAAACCCGCCCTTGGGTGGGGCGGGAAATAGTGTCAGACTTTTACTGACTAAAAACCTACCTTTCCGTTCCTTGCCTTTGTCCCGGGGCCCGTGGTGACATTCTCACATAACCTTTGGCCTCAGTAGGCTTCGGCCCTGCTGGACCCCTACAGTTTGCTGACAACTCCTTGAGGCGCGCGGGAACAGTGCGCCGTAGACGACCTGAGCTCGGACCGGTCTCTTACCGGACGGACGGACAGCGAGCTACCCATTGCCCACCGTCCGCGAGCCCGCGCCTACGGTGGCCGGAAATCGGGATCGGAATCCCGGCGGCGGCGGCGGCGTGTGCGCCTTTGTCTAATGCGGTCGGCCTCCACCTTTGCTAGCATTACTGCTTCGCAAAAGGAGGCGACCACCTGCCACTCCTCCTCGCTCCGGAGCATGGCTTGAACCAAGCCCCGGACTGTGGTAGGTTTGCGTATTTATAAACAAGTAAAACTAAATACTTGAGTAAAAGTAACTACTATTTGTATTCTATAAAATTTGAATTTTGAATGCAGATTTCAAACGTCAAGTAATGACTTAATAAAATTTTACTTAGTGACAAGTGAATACTTCTTTATAAATACGGGTGTGAGACTTGTCGCCATAATGATCGGTCGGATTCCTGTGACCCCCACTAGGTTACTGGTCGGTCTACCTTGTGGAAGGTCTTCCAACGCTGCATCTTCCGGTACGTGGTTACCACTCCAGAACATTTCGGCCCCTTCTGTTTTGAGATTTTGGCAATTCTTCTAAAATAATTTCTTGTTATAAAATATCTAGGTCTGTGTGTGTACATTTGTTACTTCTTCACGCTCGAAAGGCTGTTTACTTTTTATAAATAATATAAACCGTTTAATTTTGGTTGTTTTAATCCCGCGGAGGGTCGATTCGGTAGGTAAATGAAACACTATCAGTTTGTAAAGATTTAAATGAAAAATAAAGTGCTTTTTTTTCAAACTCGAATTAATTCACGCATGTACGAAATTGATTTCTTTAAGTAAATGTCAGCTGAGCGAGGCCAATGAACTGTAGGTAGTTAGTACGCAACGACTGACAGCTACCTACAAGGTCATTGACAAGAAAAAAAAACTTTATTTTTTAATTTTATCTCTACAAATCGATCGTGTTTCAAATACCGAATCAACCCTCCACGGGATTTAAACGACCAAAATTTAACGGTGTATAAATATATATATATATATGTAGGATATATTATATTAATGATACATGTATGTTTATTTTATTTATATACATTTGTACCCTTGTTTTTTTTTTTGCACCTGCCATGTTTTCTCTTGATTGATTGCTAGAGAATGCCTAAGGCATTAAGTCCGCCTTTGTACTTTTGTGTTGCATGAAGTTTTATTAAATAAATAAAGTCTTGAATAGATCTTGAAACTTGGTACACGGGTAGACCATAGGATACTTTTTATCCTGGAAGTAGACTTACTTCCCTCGGATAATTTTCTACAATCACGTGGGCGAAGCCGCGGGCAATAACTAGTGTCAAGTAATTATGATGTACTTACCTAAAGCAAATATAAAACAGTAATTACTTACTTTCTTAGTTTCCTTGTGAGTTTACGTACTGCAGCATTGTACCATACTATGTACACTACATAGATATCTATGGTACACTATGACCTACCTATGACTTTCAGAGGTAAGACAGGAGTAAACAGATAATTTCTAGGTAAGCGTTCTGAATGAACGTAAACAATATCGTGACCTTTGAGTTCAAATCAGCCGTTCGAGCGTGAAAGATTTGGCTTTGTTTATTTGCTTTTTGTAAGGGCGCCTTTAAATTATTTGCAAAGTGCCGCGCGTCGAACTGTTTAGTTATCATCACTAGGTACATAGTATAAAACAAAGTCGCTTCCCGCTGTCTGTCCATATGTATACTCTCTTTAAAACTACGCAACGGATTTCGATGCGGTTTTTTTTAAATAGATAGAGTGAATCAAGAGGAAGGTTTGTATGTATAATACATGCATAATATATTTAATAAAGCCTGCCGAAGCCTGGCGAAGTGGGGTATTATAGACCCCTCCAACACCCAGTGCGAGTGTGGTGCTCCTGACCAGACGATGGCCCACTTACTGGAGTGCCCAAAGTGTCCCTACACCTGCACTTTGGAGGACCTCAAAAATGACCCTGAGGCCGCTGTAAACGTGGCAACCTACTGGGCCCAAAAACTCTGAGGGAAAAGAAAACCATCGATACGATAAGAAGAAGAAGATATATTTAATATCACCATTGCACCCGTGCGAAGCTGAAGAAGAAGAAGATATATTTAATATCACCATTGCACCCGTGCGAAGCTGGGTCGTGTCGCTAGTTTCTTATAAATAAGTGACGCGCGGCCGCAGCGCGGTTTCAGCGCGGCAGTCGCACGTTTTTGTAAAATTTGAAGTACATTGAACCATGTTATTCTTTTCAAACTTTGTGCCACTTTTTCATCCCCTTGGGGGTAGAGTTTCGAAAAATCCTTACTTATCGGATGCTTACGTAAAGAAAGAAAGAAAGAAAAGATGAAAGAAAAAGAGTTAACATACTCTCCAAGTTGCAGGTCATTACGGTCAGCGGCTTAGGCTGTAGGTACATTGATCCATCACTCAGTCATCCAGGACAAAGCATTTTAGCATTGCATAATTTAATTCCCGCCTAGCCCGTTCTATCCCGTACCACAAGACGAACGGCGTTGCGCCACCCGTACATGGTGGTCACCCGGAGCCCTGGGCCACCTGGGGCCCTGGGACAAAGGCAATGAATGGAACAGGGTAGGTTTATAGTCAGTAAGAATCTGACACTATTTCCCGCCCCACCCAAGGGCGGGATTTGTCAGTGGATGATTTTACCTACCATAAAAAAAAAAACCCGTACATAGTGGAGATCCGTCCCATACGTATAAGCGTTTTGGGAACAAATTCATTATGCGTACAGCTAAGGAGTGGAATTCCCTGCCAGAGACTGTTTCCTGATAGTTATAACCTTATTTAAGTCAAGAGAGAATAGGTTATTTCTAGACATGCGTGCTCCATCGTCGGCCACATCTTTGCTTACCATCAGGAGAGATAGTGGTTAAACGCGAGCCTATGTACAATAAAAAAAAAATGAGTGTTGATATAGACTTATAGGAAAAAACCACAGCATTCTAAAAATAGTAGACTTGTCCTCAATGCTCGGAGCATCATTAACGTTTTATAATGAATAGTGAAAGCTGCCACCAGGATTATTCAGATATGTGTCACCGTCCGCCCCCTTTACATACATTTCATGGTGTTTCAATTGAATTACCATAATGCCCCATGATCTACTGAAGGTAGGATAATAGAATTTTTCGTCATTTATCAGGTTGATTGGGTGTGGGAGGATTGAGAGGAAATTGAGTGCTTCTAGTCGGAAGGGGGAAAATTTTCCATGATAGGTATATTCTATTAGATGGAGGTTCTTGTTACGGTTTTCAATACGGGTGGTCTGTATATGATTATTGCATCTACACCTTTAAATTTTGGTCGTATTAATCCCTCGGAGTGTCGATTCGGTACATGAAACCCTATCGATTTGTAAAGATAAAAATAAAGTTCTTTTTTTAAACTTGATTTAATTTACGCATGTAGAATAGAATAGAATAGAAGGCGCATCGCCGTACGTCTAGTGGTCTGATGATGGAACAATATCACCCCAAAGTTTGGAAATAAATAGCATTTTTTTTTGTGTTTTTAAAAACACAAAAAACCTTGATTTGGTGCTTAAGGTCCACAGATATGTCAAATCGATCTTAAAGTGTTCTTTCTTTGTTTCAGATCTACAAAGGCCTGGACGTGGTGACTGCGAAGGCATCCATCAAGGAGAGGGAGATGGCAACTCATCATCTCCTCGACATCCTGGAGCCACACCAGATGTTCACTGTCGTCGACTTCAGGAACAGAGCACTTAAAATCGTATCCTTTTTTTTGAAGATGTTTCTTTATTGGTGGACCCAGGTACTGATAAGAATCTAGGGCTACGGCATTGTTCGAAAGTGTCACCGCAGCCCTAAAACGCAAAAGGCGACTGTAAAAACACGAGTGGGGTTTAGTCAGACACACCCGCAGAGCCCTAGACCAACAGGCCCGCAGACCCTTTTGCGTTCTCGGGCCATGGTGAATTTTGGGAAAATAGGTGACTTACCTCTAGCGCGTGGACCGCTGCAATCATGCCTTTATGGCCTGATTTCAGTCAGTCGCAATCGGCGAGTGACATAAACGAGTGTGTTACGCAAAAATATTTTTGATTTTCAATTTTGCTCGTACGACAGCGCCTTCTCTTATCTCTATCCTTGTCTATCAGTGACTGAAGTGACAGTGTTTGCAAAATGATGACACTGATATATGTGCGAGTTTCGAGTCCTGATTTTCTGATAGGGATGTTAGCGCGTAATGTATCAATAATAATAGCAGTAATACAGAAAACTGACGTTATTACAGTTATACAATTACAGTTTTTCCCATTTTTCTCTTCATAAAACTTCAACAAATAGTTTTAAAAAAGTTCATTCAAATTGCACGAATAATTCTCGGGTTTTTCGCATAACAACACATTTAGCAATTCATTTTTATTTATACAGAATTTTATTAATTTTCCATTAATAAAAGATGCGATATAAATATGGCGCCGGCGCCATTGCCTCATAGCAACGGCGCAATTTCCTTCAAGAATTTTAATTTGACGTTACTTTTGTATAAAGAACACTTGTTAAAATATGTACAAATAACTGAATTGTTCTATAATTTTATGTATAGGGACTAATGCATTGACAATACAGCATTAATCTGGCAAATATTGGTTATAGAAATATTACGGAAAAGTAAATTATATCAGCATATGTGTTAACTTATGTCAAGATACTAGATAATATGTGGGTCATAATTATGATCGAAAACACCGTGAGGAAACTGGCATGTCCTAGAACTAAAAATTCGAAGATATGTGACATCCACCAACCCGCACTGGGCCCGCGTGGTGGATTACGGCCCATTCCCTCTCCCAGAGAGGAGGCCTGTGTCCCAGCAGTTGGAACATTAAAAAAAGGATGATTATGATGATGATGAATTATGATCTAAGTTTACATTGCTTACATTATGTTTTGAAGACAGACAGACCGACATGGCGAAAGTGTTAGGGTTCTTTGTTAGGATTACGGAACCCTTTATATTGAGAGAGAGAATCATAAAATATCTTCTCTTAGTCGAAGGGCCGTTAGACCGTGTCAGACTGTTACTAAATCCCACCTACATATATTCTTTCCCGCCGCCGGGATTCCGATCCCGATTTCCAGTCACTGTAGGCGCGGGCTTGCGGGCGGCGAGCAATGGGTAGCTCGCCGTCTGGTAACCGTCCGGGCCGAGTCTATGTCGTTACGGCGCTTATTGTTCCTCGCGCGCCTCAAGAAGATATTAGCTAACCGTAGGGGCCCAGTAGGGTCGAAGCCTACTCTACTCTACTACTACTGAGACGAGAAAGCGTTGTGAGATAGTTGTGGAATATTATATTTCAAAAAAATAGATTGTACGTTGTATGACTATTATTACGGAACCCTAAAAATGGAGTGGGAATAAAAAAAACAGATTATGTACAGACTAGCTACTACTTAAGAGGTGAGCTCGCAAGGCTCCGCGCCGTAACGACATTTATTTGATAAAGTCCTTAATTCCTGAGAAATTTTTAAATCTGAAAACCTATTCCACATTTATTACACTTGGGGATTGAAGTAACTGGAAAGTGTTGGTAGAGTTATGACACAAAAACTAGCAACCCGCCCCAACTTTGCACGGGTGTATATACACTTCAACCTTTCTTATAAATCACTCTGTCTATTAATGAAAATCCGATCATTAGTTTTTGAGTTTATACCCTATTAACCTTACATGCCTTTGATGTGAACCATGTATCTTCAATAATTCATATTATAGTTTTTTTTTTTTTTTTTTATGGTAGGTAAAATCATCCAATGACAAATCCCGCCCTTGGGCGGAGCGGGAAGTAGTGTCAGACTCTTACTGACTAAAAACCTACCCCGTTCCTTCGTAGCCTATCGTGCCGGGGTCGAGCATTCCTTTCGGAACTAACCCATGACCCCAGTAGGCTTCGACCCTGCCTGCCTGCAGTTAGCAGGCTGGGCCTCTTCGGTGTGCTGACAGCTCCTTGAGGCGCGCGGGAACAGAACGCGCCGTCGACGACTTGGGCTCGGTCCGGTCGGTTACCGGACGATCGGACAGCGTGCTACCCATTGCACGCCGTCCGCAAGCCCGCGCCTACGGTGGCCGGAAATCGGGATCGGAATCCCGGCGGCGGCTGGGGCGAGCGCCCCGTTGCCTCTGCCTGATGCGGTCGGCCTCCTCCTTCGCTAGCATTACTGCTTCGCAGAAGGAGGCGACCGCCTGCCATCCCTCCTCACTACGGACCATGGCCTGAACCAAGGCCCGGCGAGAGAGATCGCTGCCGCCGATCGCCCCCACGAGGACACGGCGATGCTCCGCCCAGGCGGGGCACACCTCTACAGTGTGCTCCACCGTGTCCTCCGGATGTTCCGCACAGTGGCGACACCCGGGCGAATCCTCCGCACGAATCCGGATTCATATTATAGTTTCGTGTTTTGTAGTTAGAACAACACTCTCATAGTTTAACTGATACTACTACAAAAATATAACCTGTTCCGATTCCAATTGGTCCAATCTTTCGGTGACCAAGTTGCAAATGAAAAAACCGAGTGTTTTTTTTTATTGATAGGCTCGCGCTTTACCGCTATCTCACCTGCCATGATATGATCGCTGATGAAGCACGGCTTGCCTAAGACCTCAAAACAAAGGTCTAAATCAACCTTAAAACAGATCCATACAAAGCGTTTGAAAGGGAAACTCATCTAGAATAGGTATCAGTCGGTCTACGCAAGCATCGAAAGGGTCAGCTGCAACGCTAATGATGCTGTAGGCGTAAAACACGTCACTTGTATTGCATAGTTTAATTTAGTCATACTAGTTCCAGATAGTGTAGTAACCGTGACTCATACTGAGTTGAAATTGGTTGTGTAAGTAGTTGTAGACACATAACCTGTGTATTTGTAAGATAATTTGTAGCGTATCTTTGTAACGAGGTAAAATACTTCTTAAAAATGAACGATTCCCCACACTAGAACTTGCTCTTGAACCGTGGGTGCGTTCACAATATCTTGTCTGTCAACTTGCACACAGAACATCTAGACTTGAAAGAACTATCTGTAGGTGATAAACATATTTGTTCCGTGCGGGAACTGAAATCGTGGCATACAGAGTAGAAACCAATCGCTCAAGCACTGCACCAAGAATTCAATGTATCTATGAGTGCTTATAGGATGTAATTACTGGAAATATCGATTAAATTTTATTTTTTGTGCTAAAAAAAAATTCCATAGATTATTTAATTTTCTGAGAAATACCTGTGGGTCTGGCCACGAGAGCGGAACTGCAGGGCAAAGGTAGTGGCTGTATTTATGAAGTTCTCACCTCAAAAAAAGGAAATACATTCTTTATACGATTAGAAAATTTCTTCAACAAAAATTCCACAGCCAAATTCTTATATATCACAAAAAAATTCGTCGATCAAACCGTAGTAGTGCTCGTCACCTCTGACAAGTATTTGAAAGGTTTAGCTTCTTTCGCGCTTCGGCCATTGACCACATAATCCTCTTATGTTGACGAAAGTAGCTTACACATTTGGTACAACGGCCCGTCTGTATAATTAGTATATACTTTGCTAACGAGCAATTTCGTCATTCAAAAGTGAATATTCGATTATTGAAGGTACCGTTCCCGTTCCCTCCTTTGGTGTTGTGGTCTTTGACGATCAAAAGATTGATTGTAACTGAATTATTTTTATGTATGCGGTTTTCCTTGTCTGCTTTTTGTAAATCATTAACATCGGTGTCGAAATTATTCTCTCTGTCATTCTCGATTTTTTGTCCATCTCGAAGCCTACCTTTGTGGTTTCGGGAAGCAGTTTGTTTTTCCATAAACACTGATCTAAAAAGATTATCTGGGTGTATCTTATATCAGGTTTGTCAATCGATTCTAGTCTGTCAAAATTATAGATCCGTCGCGTTTGTGATCAACACAATTTTTAATCAGATAACAGTTTTTTAACTCAGATGTTATTTTTAATAGTTTTATTATGACTCAAGAAATATGAAATAAAAATATGTAGTGGAATTCCCGAAGTCTGTGCATCCTGATAGCTACATCCTAGAATCCTTTAAGTTCACAGTGAATAGGTTATATATAGGCAAGCGTACCTATCGTCGATCATATCATCGCTTACAATAGTGAGATAGTGTTCAAAGGCCAGCCTATCAATAAAAAAAACCAAATGTTGATAATCATTAAAATAATTATGAGTGAATTTATAAATTTTTTGTAGCACCTATTGTAAGTTTTAATTTTCTAATCCAGATATTTTGTCCCATATGTTATTGCCTAACTATGATACGAGTGTTATCATGATTTTTTGAATGATTCCTTAATATAAAATACAGATAGACAACCTAACGGAACAAGGAAAAATACCTATAGTAGTCGGAGGAACAAACTACTATATTGAATCAATTGTTTACAAAATACTAGTCGAAGACATGGATGACAATGAAGCTTTACTATGGGATAAGAGCAGAAGAAAAAGAGATTTAGATAGTAGTGAGAAAAAGAAGCAAACTGAAAAGAAAAAACAAGTAGTTGAAGCTAAAAACGATGAAAAAGAACAAGCAGAAGAAGCTAAAAACGATGAAAAAGAAAAAGCAGTACAAGCTGAACACGACAAAGAAAAACAAACCAAAGATCCCCTGGAGCCATCTACATCTAAGGCTTCTGTGGCACTCTTTGATATGTTAACCAAAGGACAGCTTCAGAAAGATATAGATAATGAGGTGATTTTTACAAACGAAGAAATTCACGAGAAATTGTATATGATTGATCCGAAGATGGCGAAGCGATTGCATCCGAATAATAGAAGGAAAATATTGAGGTAAGTTTTGAATATAAATTTTTGTATTATGTATGTTAAGTTCTTGGTCATCGTTTTAATTGATTAATCGACTGTACGGTGATTACCGCCATCTATCGTCGACGAAGCAAAATATATGTCCATAAATGTGCGCAATTTAGTACTTAAAGAACCAGTTCAGTTTTTGCTAATATGCTGTCTTTCATGATTAATATTAAAAATACTTAGATCGAGTTTAGTTTAATTATTAATATTGATATTTTTAGACACACTCACCAATTCATAAATCATATTATCTTTAATTTTTTAATATCTTGCTAAATATCGTCTACCGATTTCAATTCCTATTTAATTTTCCACTGGTGTTAACTTAACATGACACATAAAACTATGTTTTTATAGTACCTTAGCGTCTAACCAATTTGTTTTCGCTATCACTAAATGTTTTAAAAATAAATCATTCAACAATATTATCCATTCAAAAACAACGAAGCGACGCAAACAGACAGCCGCGACCGGTTTTTATGAATGAATCCATCGGATATTTGTTAGGTGACTATCAATAACTCATTACCAATTTTAATTCTAACCTCTACTATTCGATTTTGACCTCTATTGCCGTATCATAAGACTTCTGACGACGACAAATCTATTTTATAAAATAACGTTTTATCAATTTTATCAAGTAATGTCAGAGTTCTAACGCACTGTGTCAAATTTGTTAATCTGGTGCTTGGATGGGTGCTCGTTATTGTAGACCTTGTGCGGTCATAATAGGGGTTATATTGGCAAACCAGCAGTTGTGAGAGGTTTGGTCTTTGTTGCCATGGGTTATTTTTTGGCAATCAATTTTGACTTTTAATGCAAATCTGTTCTAGGTTTTAGAATTTTTTGATGATTTAGGAACAGAAAGGCAGAATTGTAAAAGTATATAATAACAAATAGGTAGAAAGAAAGAGCTGTTTTTTTTTTAAATTAAGTAGAACATGAAAAACCCGTAGCCTGTAGCAGGAAATCTAAATAATACTGCTATTATTACTTTAGGAAAAAATATTAACCTAACTGTTAAAATGTTTACTGACATCCTTCCTCAAATGGTTACGTATATTTTTCATTAATTAATTTAAATTTATGCACAGATGTTAACATACCAATCGAACCTTGAATTTTCTGGAAAAGTTTTCATTGAAAATGTTCAGCCAAGTACGGTGCTATATATTCTTGCCAAATCTTCTATTTTGTTACCAAATTTTGGTCCAAGATAAATATGAGTGATTTCAGTTATTTTTTCAGCATTAGACTCTAATTTTACCAACATTTCTTAGGAATCTAACCAACCGTACCAACTGTCCCTTTCTGGGAAAAAATCACAATGAATTGTTATATTAATTCTATAGTTAACAGCCTTGAACGAATAATCAACTTTACTATCTTTTTATTGCTGTAGATAGTCGGATTCCTATGTTTAATGTTTTATGAAGATGTCTCGTTCGACCTCATCAACCTCTATTATTTCCTGTTGCTTAAGCATTACGTTCTTAGTGTTACTATGATTGGATCAAAAAGGGGCTGCTTTTATTTCTTTAGTATGTCTTCTTTAATAGTTACGTTATCATTTTTTTCTCTTACATCATCTTTGTTCATTTCACTCTTCGTGGCTATCTTCGTTATATATTTCTCTAGATTCTGATTTGTGTTCTAAGGATGGAGGGTATTACGTCACTATACTCCCACTGTGTGTCCAATAAGTATTACGGTGTAGGAAGGATAATAAACTTCACTCTACGGCCTTATTTATGAATGATTGCACCATTTCCGTTGGTAACTACAAGGCAAATGATAGATATTAAATTTGACATATTTTTGCTCTCGCCTTGTTACTTCTGTACGTTATCCATCAACTAAGACCATCTGGTATCGTTCATCGCCTTACCAGAATCCGTTATGAAGATGATCACACGAATGACTGTCACTCTAAAATTTGATGCTAAGGTGCCTCCCTCGCATACCGCACAAGGCAGTTAAAGATATGAGATATAACCGAAATTAGACCTCGAAAAAACACTTCCCCCCAACAACAGAGTCGAGAAACTTGTTCACGCGGTTTACATAAACATAGAAACTGAAGGCCGCATGGCATGATGACATAAAACCTTTGAACCAGTCAGCTTGATCCCCCTCCTTGACCGTAAACTCTCCACAAAGGGGGAAGTATGTTGACGGCGGCGGTTCTACTTATGTCAGACGTTACCACTTCCGTAGGTCTTTAACCGCTGCCAAGGATTTCGTAGACATTTGCGAATGTGTGTGCATGACCTTGGCTCTACTACCCGGCGTAGAGTGGCTATGTTTCCGGCATTTCGCGGATTGGATCGCGGCGTGCCACTTATTATGTGGGTTGATTTAATTGGACAGTTTGCTGGGACAAGTGATCGACTGTCTTTATAAAGTTAATAAACGAATTTTTGCTCCGTTTTGGTTAATTAAGAAGAGTTTGCGCTCAATATTTGAGGTGAACGTCTGACATACTTTTGCTGTACCAATACTGTCAGTTTGCGCATTTTAATTAGTCAATATTACATCGATATACGATGATCACGCAGTATGTTGAAGTAATCCGTTATTATTTCACGTGTTTTTCAAGGTTCGTAGACATCACATGTTAAGAAATTCAAAACTTACTGTTTTAAGTTACGTCTAGACAGATAAATGTAAACTGCAATTATTCATTAAAAAAATATAGGTACTTACATAATAATGTGTATTTGTAATATTTAATTAAAACTGCAGATAATTTTATTTACAGTTCCATTTTTTCCAGGTCACTAAACCGCTAACAACGTCACTATTTGTAAACAAAAGCAAACGCTAAACTGTATTCAATAAACATAGTCCCGTATCTAATGTGAGGGGATCATGGCCCCCCTACTCGTATCGTGAATACGGCCCCCCGATAACCCCCGAGATATCACGTGATTATTATACATTCGGCAAGCTAGACGAGCGAGTGATGTTTAAAATGGAAAATTATCATATTACGTAAATTTTACTGGACTTTGTTTTTTGGAATATTTTTCCACGAAATGTGTTTTTCTTTCGATCCTGTTTATTATTTGTCTAGGGCTTTCTCTTTCAGATTTTATTTATAGATACTGAAATGAAATACGCTTGGTGATTAGTCATAGAAGTGTAGACATTTTCTGGCCGAGATATTGTGTTAGCATAATCAGCCCTATCAAGTCCCCACTACTGGGACTCAATTCAAAATTCAAAATATTTTATTTCATATAGGCCTACATGGGCACTTATAAAACGTCAGAAGCTAGTGCACGGTTCGAAATTGGTCGTTTCCTATGGAGAAGAACCGACAAGAAACTCCATGGTTACTCTTTTAAAAAAATGGTTTGTCTTACAATATTTCCATATTACAGTATTCATAATTATGTAAGGACAGTGTGGACCGGTCAAAATTGTACGCAAAATCACAATAAAAATAAACATAATAAAAAAGTGGGTCGTAAAAGAAAGTACTCTAAGAATTCGCGAAGTCTACAGTGTTCTCACATTCACATTATAAAAAAGAGGCTATATAAAAAAGCAACAAAAAATATATAATTACGACTATCACTACAACAATTTTACCTATAAGATGTTACTAAAATATTGCAAAAGCAATGTGTCAAAAAAAAAACAAACTCAGGCACAGACTCTTGAAGAGCAAGTGGGCCGTAATTTGCGACGCAGGCCTAATGCTGGTTGATTTATGTCACATAGCTTTGCGTTTTTAATTCTAGACCAGGATTACTCACGACGTTTTCCTTCACCGTTTTGAGAGCAGTGGTAATGAAATAAATTATTTATAGCAGACCGCCTGTATGGGTTTGACTTAAAACTCGTAAGCTGGATAATCTAATTTTCATTAAAGATTTTATTATAATAATTCATCTTTTAATGTCGACCAGTCGTAAGGTGATATACGAATGAACGCAATATTCATTTGATTTATAATCAAATTTTAGTGACATATTTGTTGGTTCACTATTAGAATGACGGATAAAAACAATATTCCATTCCACCAGTTACATTCGAGCCGTGGAGACAAACCTTTGTGGATGTCTATCTCCAGCTCATGGATGGTGATGGCACTGCCATACATGTGTATTGAGATGTGAAATTCCGATCCAAATTTCCGGCCACCGTAGGCGCGGGCTCGCGGACGGCGGGCAATGGGTAGCTCGCTGTCCTTCTGTCCGGTAACAGACCGGTCCGAGCCCAAGTCGTTTACGGCGCGCACTGTTCCCGCGCGTCTCAAGGACTTGTCAGCAAACTATAGGGGCCCAGCAAGGCCGAAGCCAACTTATGTGAAAATGACCCCGGGGCTCTGGGACAAAGGCAATAAAAGGAGCAGGGTAGGTTTTTAGTCAGTAAGAGTCTGACACTATCTTCAGCCCCACCCAAGGGCGGGATCAGCGGCGATCTCTCGCGCCAGGCCCTGGTACGGGCCATGGTCCGAAGCGAGGAGGGATGGCAGGCGGTCGCCTCCTTCTGCGAAGCAGTAATGCTAGCAAAGGAGGAGGCCGCACGCGAGAGGCAACGGCCCACAAGGCCCAGCCGCCGCGGGGATTCCGATTCCGATCCTGATTTCCAGCCAACGTAGACGCGGGCTTGCGGACGGCGACCTATGGGTAGCTCGCTGTCCGACCGTCCGGTAAACATCCGGACCAAGCCCAGATGGTCAACGGCGCGCACTGTTCCCGCGCGCCTCAAGGAGTTGTCAGGAAACCGTAGAGACCCAGCCTGCTAGCTGCAGGCAGGCAGGGTCGAAGCCTACTGGGGCCAAGGGTTTGCTTCCGAAAGGAAAGCCCGGCCCTGGTATCTAAGGCCACGAAGGAACGGGGTGGGTTTTTAGTCAGTAAGAGTCTGACACTATCTTCCGCCCCACCCAAGGGCGGGATTTGTCATTTGATGATTTTACCCAACATAAAAAAAAGTATTAAGATCTTAGTTTGTGTTAGTTTTATCCTTTTTCTACATGTTGCTTCTGCATTGTGTGTGTCTGTATGTGTCAAATAAAATATTTTTCTAACTTTTCTTTCTTTAGATGTCTTGACATGTTCTAGCCTAAAATTTTTACAGAGCTCTTACTGTAGTAGTAGATAACCATGGTGCTTATCTAAAGACGGCTGCGTGTGACAGGTTCGATTTTGGATGAAATATTTCTATGGCCTACTGATACTCTTAGTTGTTCCGGGTTTGGCTGTATTGTATGTGCGTGTATATATATATACTGTAATGTTTATGAACGACACGGAAGTCATTCTTAGTGGGCAAAGTATTTATACACACCTGTCTTTATGGTATTCGACACCCAAGAGTTTGTTTTCAATGGCATGACCTGGTCAATGATTAACCATACCACTACATTGATATCTTCATTCACAAGCAGTTCAGTGATCGATCAATTGACGATGACGACATTGGCCCACCATGGCCCATTGTGTATCGCTCTTAAGATGACTAGCTCAGTTGATGCAAAAAAAAAACCATGAGAAAACCTTTCGGGATCATTGTACTTTTGTATTTGAAAGGTAAATCTCATTGTAGTACAATATGAAGACCAATTAAAGTTAAATAGATTACGAGGCAGGTACGTATTAATTTTTATAGCGACATGGATCATGAAACCAATGGTAATGACCCCATTTGCGGTTGTAAACTCTTCAGCAAAGAGGTCAACAATTTTTGAATCAAATATTTTGATATTTTTTTTTAGATGGGAAAATCATCTAAATAAATCTCTAAACATTTGGTAGAGTGGGAGGGTGTGTAAGGGCTGATTTCATCATTCAATATAAAAACTTAGTTCAACTAAACTGAGCTCCGCGTAATCTAGTTTAAAGACCCGTGTCGTAAACATGGGCGACAACAAAAGAATTGAAACTGAGTTTAGCGTAAACTAGGTTCAAGTCATCGCGGTGAAACGCAAAATGAAGCAATAATCTCGATTAGGTGCTCAAACTGCGTTTTGTTTGAACGAATCGCGATTAGTTTATTGGTGAATTTGGCTCTTAGACTTTTACTGATTAAAAACTCACTCCTATTCCTTCGTTTTCTTTCATACCAGTCTGAATCTTCCTTTCAGAAGTAGAGCCTTGGCCCCAGTAAGCTTCGACTCGGCTGGGCCTCTATTCAAGGCCCTTTCCGAGTTTCGAAGATGTTTCCAAATCGCAAAAAAGTTTTTTTTTTTTACGTAAGCCTTACACTTGTGCTTTAAAACTTTGCCTCATGCCAAATTTCAGGACTCTAGGATAACGGGAAGTATCCTATGAATTTTGATTCCCTTGAGTGTGTCGAAAAATACGTTTTTTCAAGGGACCGCAGATCTGAGTTTAACGGGTCTTGACAGCCAGACAGACCGACAGACAACAAAGTGATCCTATAAGGGTTTTTCATGGTAGGTAAAATCATCCAATGACATCCCCTGCCCTCGGGCGGGGCGGGAGATAGTGTCAGACTCTTACTAACTAAAAACCTACCCCGTTCCTTCTTTGCCTATTATACCGGGGCCGAGCCTTCTTTTCAGAAGCCGACCCTTGACTCCAGTAAGCATTCTATAAGGGTTCCGTTTGTCCTATTGAGGTACAGAATCTTAAAAAACACTGCACCGTAAAAAAAAGGGAATTGAGAGGGGACAAGGGTATGTTAGGTAGGAACACTAGAAATTACGCCTTTATCATGAGTGCGAAAAAATAAATAAAAATGTGAATAGAATAAATACTCGTAATAATAATAATTCATTTATTTCGGAAACCAGTCCATATGCAAACATTATAAAAATTTAAATCACATTAAATTAAAAAATAGATGAATTATACCCATTATAAAACATAAAACTACAATAAAAGGTCATTAAAATATAAAATACCAAAAAATTACAATTAGTCAAAATTGATAAAAATTAAATTAAATGTAATAGGCGTCTTCAAGGCTAGAGTGAATAGGCTCTTAATAAACTAGTGCGCTTTACCATCGACGATTGCATCACTGCTTACCATCAGGTAGGATTGCAGTCAAGTGCTAGTTTATAAAATATAAAAAAAAAAAAAAAATATACACAAAATTATTAAATAAAATCGATAAATGGGTGATGGAAAAATATTATCTACAACTTTCTAAATATGTTTTTCCCATCTCATTACTTTTATTCCGACCTTTCAAGCATTTCTTCCGTACTCACAATAATTCCTATATGTAAATGTATTATTCTCGAAAACTAGATTACATTACGATTATTCTGTGCTATTCGCTCATATATCCTAACCATATCAGTGGAATTATGTATATGGCATGCGAAAAACCGAATTTTTCCGACAATTATTACACTCAGACGTCGTGACGTCACTGTTGCTACGCGCCTCACGAAGAACTCAGATAGCAAATGGAATAATTCTTCTTTTTCTATTTTTGTCTACGGAACGAATTCTTAGTATTTTTTTTGTTTATACACACATCCATCTACGATCACTCAGGCGGTCGCCTTCTTCTGCGAAGCAGTAATGCTAGCAAAGGAGGGGGCCTTCCCGTGCGCCTCACTGTTCCCGTGCGCCTCAAAGAGTTGTCAGCAAAGCGTAGGGGCCCAGTAGGTTCGAGGCCTAGTCTGAGGCTCTGGGGAGGTATGAAAATGCATACCAGGGCCCCAGATCCAAGGCAGGGAAGGAACAGGGTAGGTTTTTAGTCAGTAAGAGTCTGACACTATTTCCCGGTCCGCCCAAGGGCGGGATTTGTCATTGGATGATTTTACCTACCATAAAAAAAAGCAAAGGAGGAGGCCTACCGCATCAGACAACGATCTCGATTTCCGGCCACCGTAGGTGCGGACTTGCGGACGGCGAGCAATGGGTAGCTCGCTATCCGTCCGTCCGGCAACAGTCCGGACCGAGCTCAAGTCGTCGACGGCGCGCTCTGTTCCCACACGCCTTAAAGAGTTGTCAGCAAACTGTAGGGGCCCAGCAGGGTCAAAACCTACTATGGGGCCTTGGGAAAGTGTGAAAATACATACCAGGGACCTGGAACCAAGGCAATAAAGGAACGGGGTAGGTTTTAAGTCAGAGTCTGACACTATCTTCCGCTCTGCCCAAGGGCGGGCGATGTTATTGGGTGATTTTACCTACCATAAAAAAAATATAGTAAAAAAAAGTATCCTAAGTAAACTGCTTCTCCATATCACCCTATCCAGTGACCTCATTACTTCGCCTGGATTCAGTGATTCAAAGCCCAGATATAAATAGCAAGTCTAGCATGATATAATGTAGGCAGACAAAGAGTTTCAGATATTTGCTCTGATCTATATTGATCCACGCATTCGTGTGCACTTGGAACGCACAATTTTTATTTTAAGATTGTATAAAAATGCTCACTGCGCTTAAAATAAGTATGAACACAAGAGATGCGTAGATTTTTTCTAGATTACCCCGGAAAATATAAACTGGGCGATGGTAATCCAATGTTAGCTGTAGTTCAGTATGACGATAGCACATGACTCTGTAACCAGGGCCGATTGTGACACTATTGTAACAGCAGACTTGAGTCTGCTATTACAATAGTGTCAGAATCGTCTATCATTCTTTATTGTACACAGACTATACAGTTTACAAAAAATAGGACAGGTGATGTACACAGGCGAGCTTAACCCACAATTGGGTTTTCTTACAGCAAACCTTGAAAAATTCATATAAAGAAATGTTAAAAACTTGAGGATATTACATTATATGCACAACAAAAACTTAAGAGATATATTACACTTAAAATTAAAAATAAACTACATAAATATGTGCAAACACACAATACATAAACATACCATATATATATACATATATATAATCAATAAACCATATTCATACATATAACGAGTCACATAGACAGGAAATGTCCCCTAATTCTTCCTTTGAAAACTTCCAACGAGGGGCTATCATTGATTTCATCATGGTTGATTTTGACAAGTTTGGTAATTTACTAATATAATGGCGTCACTATGACTTTCCAACAGTCAATCACTAACACACCATTGAAAGAAATGGTAATCTCGTACATAATGACAAATTAATTTCTGATTTATGGGGTAATCTGCTAAAATTTTGTCAGTTCCTTTGATTAGTGACCTACCATTTGATTTGTCTGAATACGACAAAGTCATTCTACCACCATTCGTTTACGAGACCAATAACCGATCAATGATCGACCATTATGATTTAGTAGATTAAGAACTTTTACTAAAATGACAATGGGATTGTGTTGGAATGTCGAATTTACAAAAATAGCAGACATGGACCCCTGGTTGCCCACAATGGGCCTCATCAGAAGGCCAAAAGTTCCCCAAAAGGCTCCCTTACTATAGTAAGGGGTATGCTCGGAATGCTCGGATGTAGTCGTTTGTTTTATCAGATATACACAGCAGAACCAAAGTTCCCGACATAGCCTGAAGAATCGTCAAACTTATGTGGCAGTGGGTAAAAAACATTGTTAACAAAACAGATGTTCGATGTGGAGTTCAATAAATCAAACTCAACATTGATTGGGAAATTTTTCTAACCGTTTCTGTCGCACTGTTGGGCAAAGATCCCTGTAGGTGTGCTTTTCTCACGCCAAAGACGCAGCTTTGGAAGGCCTCCTTCAAGGTGGATCAATATCTTGTAGAGGGTCGTAGTGGTGACACTCAAGGCAGACCTGTGTCTATCAGCTGACGTCTTTCGGCTGATACGTAGGTTTTGATGAGATAAGAGGGACGCCACAGAGCAAGGTCACGCACGAAAATGTGACTGATACGAATGTGTCACTAATTATGTCTATGAGAGATTGGTCCTGTCACTAGATACACGTGTCTGGGGGCTTACTCTCGAGTTTAATTGCGATCGGTCGACATTGGAATTGTGACTTTAGGTACTCTTGAATTCGATGCTAGTGCCAAATTGGTTTAAAATTGCGTGACCACACGCCAAGCCCAACCCCCATTTTACTTAGTTTCCCAAAAAGGTCACGCAATTTGACCCTAGCATCGAATTCAAGAGTACCTAACGTCACAATTCCAATGTCGATCAATCGGAATTAAACTCGAGAGTAAGCCCCGTGGTCTTCATATCCACTTGTTGTAAGTCGGTAACCTAGCAGCCGAATAAGATCGAAAACTGATGATTGTTTTGTGTTTGGTATCCATGATTTTTTTTTTGAAACATTGCCCCACACTGGGAATGAATCCTGTGTCGTTAATGCATTTATTAACATGTAGGTAAACTCACGGTATAAGTCAGAAAAAGTCCGACTCTCGCTCCACCAAGAGCGGGAGAAGTTATTCGAATCATCGAATAAAGGAGATACAATTGGATGATCTTCGCCTCCAAAAAAAAAAAAAATACTGCGATCCCACATGATGGTCATTAATGCAATCGTTGCTGGAGAAGCGCACTAGTTTATTACCGACACCTAAATTATATAAATTATTGAAGATACCTAAATTATAACCGGACAGGAAGACTACAGTAGGTAAATTGTTACAGTCCTTCGATGTACGTGGGATTAACGATGGGATGGAGACAAACGCAACAACAAGTGTTAAAAACCCATGACTTAGTTGACTTATGGCCAAAGGTCGAGATTGAGAAGCCTACTTACTAGTTGTAGCATAACTATAGCTATTGTAGAGAACATACCACTCCTAGCGCGAGCATACCACACTTAATTATACGGGTCACATACCTAGGAATGACAGTCATGATTATGTACAGACAACAAAGGAGATAGGGTAACCCGGGTCGTCAGATACAGTTGGAGTTTTTATGGAAACCGATGCATGGATTAATATATGATTTTTTTGCTTTATTAATGAGTTGTTTATATATATAAATATAAAAGGAGAAACTGGCTGACTGACATTCCAACGCACTTTTTTTTTACAGCCGAAACTACTGGTTCTAGAAAAGTGAATTTTTGCCCGAGACTTTTGTAAAGTAAGCGAGCGCCAAGAAGAGGTTTTTAAAAATTCAACTTTTAAGGGTTTGCAAAATTTTTTTTTAGGGCCCTTATACCTGAAACTTAGCATACAAATCTGAAACTTGACACAAATACTTATTAAAATAAATAAAAAATACTGTCATTATTAGTTTTTCGAAACTACTTTCAAAATACGGTTAAAGAGGTGTAATTTTTTTTTTGTATGAAAATATTTTTGCGAATGAAGTCGCTATCAAAGTGCTAGTTACCATGAATTCAAATGTTTCATTCATATCAAGCTATATAAACTTCAACTGTATCTGATGATCCTGGTAACTTATCTCCTTTGTTGACTGTACTATCTAGAGCTCTTTCCTTCATGTATAAATTGAGTGCATAGGTTGAGACAAGATATTCTCGATCAGTCAAATTTTAGCGTAGCTACATTGACCTACTATAGTTTCTGCATGCGGCTTCCCTCATTGAACAGTCTCAAGATATCCAAAGAGAAGCTTTTTTATTGAGGTGGGAAATCATCCAATGATTTCTCCCGTTCTCGGGTGTAGGGAGAAGGTGTGTCAAACTCTTGCTGACTAAATCCCATCTGTGTTCTTCAGTTGTCTTCTGAGTTCTAGGACTACGGTAAACCATTAAAAAATCCCATGGCCCTAGCCGCGAGGACTGACCCTGATGGGATCCTCTCTTTGAAGCGTGCGTGGAATACTACGCACCATCGACGACTTGGGCGTTCTCATCAGACGCCTTGACGTTGAGCTATCCTATGGCGCCTCCGATGATGGTTCTGTAGCTTCTCTTCGCGAGCCCAAGTAGTTTGATGCTAAAAATACGTTTCCGGACCAAGCTACAAATCTGTCTAAAATCCATGTTTGATCTGTCTAGTCACCAAGGACTTTACGCATGGAAACACGCATGACGAACTGTAATAATCAGCGTGTAAATAATATCAAAAGTACGTTTAGAAGTTTATGTAATTTGGTGACATTTGCTTTTTTAGTTATCACAAGCACATGGTTCTGCTGTAACGCGGAATTGCGTGAATAAGTCACACGAGCAGACTCCAGAGCTCCAAATATAGAAACAAATGAATGAACCTACCACCTGCCACCCAATCAACCTTCTTCTTCTTCTCGAATCGATGGCTTCCATTTCCCTCAGAGTTTTTGGGCCCAGTAGGTTGCCACGTTTATAGCAGCGTCAGTGGCGTATATTAGGTCCTCCAGGGTGCATTTGTAGGGACATTTTGGACACTGCAATAAGTGGGCCATTGTTTGGTCAGGAGCACCGCACAAGCACTGGGTGTCGGAGTTGTCTGTAATCCCCCATTTTGCCAGGTTGAGTTTGCAATTAACCTTCTAAGCAAGATAGTGTGAACAAACATCTTCTGGACTAGGTACTTCTCACTTTCATTGGTTTCCGTCTCAGTAGTATAGAGGTCAGGAGCGCGAAGTGATTTGAACGTGAGAAAAAAATTTGAGTGTAGGTTTTGTATATGATTTTGAAACTTTGGTTGTCTAGTTGATCTATGTATATCACAAAGGCAGGTAAATCGTGGATGTATTGGTACATTCACATAGACCTTTCTTTCTATATCCCTCATCTCCTCCTCACAGCTTATGCACACAGACATAATTGCACGTGTGTATACACGTACGAACAGCTGGGTAAAGATTTTTCTCCATTCCTTTTATTAGTCACGATACCCTGAAACAGCGCTACATGGCAACGGCAAACGACGAAAGAGATGAAGAAGTGTCCTGGATGCCTTCCGACCAACCAGAGGTACATTTTCATACAAACGCTCTTACGTGATTATGACATTATTGCACATCTTTCATCAGATATTTTGGATACAAAGATATCTTGTGGATATTACGAGTAATATCTAGGCTTCTATAGAAATCAAAACATAAATTTGTGTAAAACAAACCCAATAATGACCTCTGAAAATCTGAACTTTGGCCCTCCGTAATGTACCTACTTATATATTAAAAATATAAAAAGTACTTCTTTAGAAGCCTTGCACATTTAATCGAGACTCTAAATGATGACAATTTTTCTCAAAATCTTTAAAAAAAAAAACAGGTATTTCCTGGAACAAGTTTTGCGAAGATTTCGAGTAAATTAAATCGTGGAATTACCGAATGCCAACAAAGTGTTCAGGCGTTATCTCTCTTTTTTCGCATTACTTCTCCATTAAACATCGTGTTGGATTGGTTCAGATCAAGTAACAAACTTTTAAATCATGCTCGACGTTGTCGATAAGCGAGTGGGGAAGTCACTTTAAAAATTGGAGAAAAGTATTGCTGAATCTTTTTCTTTTCTTTAATTTATGTAAACTAGTGCTTGACTGCGATCCCACCTGATGGTAAGCAGTGATGTAATCGTTGATGGTGAGGCGCACTAGTTTATTAAGAGCCTATTCACTCTAGCCTTGAAGATACCTAAATTATAATCGGACGGGAAGACCGCAGCAGGCAAACTGTTCCAGTCCTTCGATGTACGCGGTATAAACGACGAGGCAAAACGTGTAGTCCGGACCGTAGAAGTTTCAACAACGTAAGGGTGGATGTTCGCCGTACGTCGGTTTGTCCGATGATAGAACGGAGATGGCGAAATCAAGTCATGCAATTCCCACGCACACTCTCCAAAATGCATCCAGTAAAAAACCGAAAGGCTGGCTACTCTTCGCTTGTGCTCAAGGCTTTAAAGATTGCACTTAACCAGATCTGGATCACCAATTAGCCTCTTCGCACGCCTTTCCTCACTCTATTTTAAAGTAATTTAATTATCTTTTCGCAAAACAGAAAACAGAACTTCCAAGACAAGTTATTATGTTAGCATTGTATAACCAAACCAATTTCAATACAGGATAATAAATAATGGAAGTATTCTTCTTATTCTTTACAAGAATATTTCCCTTTCTTATACAGATCTCTTAGAAATGGATGTTTGCGGAGATAATGGTATTATATCTAGTTATTGTGTATCCGTGGCGTCCTTGGCCTCGTTCATGAAGCTTCCGGATCGATTGCTTTTGGTTCGTTGACTCGGGGCGCTGGGATGGGAACAGCGGGAGTATTCGGTAGATGTTCATGGTTTTTTGTTAAGGCAATATTCGGGTTTTGTGTCCTTGTGTTTTAGTTAGTGGTGAGTAATTGGTCGGGTTCTTTGCAAGATGTCAAGGTGATATCACCTCGCATAGCAACCAAGGGGGAAGGGGTATATACCCCTTCCATATTTGGTTGCTATACGAGACCTATTTTTCTTCAGTTACTGTTTGCGTTCTAGGGTCGCGGTAACTCTTTCAAACGATTCAACAGTCCTACTATGCGACGTAGGCGCGGGCTAGCGTACGACGAGCAATGGGTAGCTCGCCATCCGACTGTCCGGTAACAGTCCGGACCGGGCCCAAGTCGTCGACGGCGCGTATTGTTCCACGCGTGCCTCAAGGAGTCGTCAGCAAACCGTTGAGGCCTAGCAGGGCCGAAGCCTACTGGGGCCATGGGTTGTACGAAAGTGTACCCCGGGGCCCTGAAAGGAAGGCAGAGAAGGAACAGAAGTGGGTTTTTAGTCAGTGAAAGTCTGACACTTTCTCCCGCCCCGCCCAAGGGCGCGGTGATGTCATTGACTGATTTTTCCCCACCTAAAAAAGTCATGCTATTCGAGGGTTGATCCAGAATTTGACGCGTATTTCTGATCTTTCTTATTTATATCCGCAGCTGTGCAAAGGCCTGCCTCCCTTCTTTCTGTTGTTCCCGACTCGGAGCCACTTCTTGCCAACACACGCTACAACATTTTCTACTTTTCTAAAATGCTGTTTAGGACTAAATAGGTCAACAGCTGGTAAAATTATCTGTACTTCAGTTGTGATGAGAAAACTTACTACTTATAAGACCTGAACACTGAATTGCCTTATTTAAATGGCCAAAGCTTATCATGATCAAAATTCTCATAGCCTTATTTCACCAGAACGTTAACCTAATTTTCTCAAACCAGACGGTGTGGATTCGGGGTCAGCTGTACCTTACAAAGTCACGGACGCCTCGGCCTCTTGATAATGACCTTCGTCCAATTTAAAAGCAGTTAAATCATTAGGCATATTTCGGCCGTCTTATATCCCCCTCTACTATCTTGTTAATATGCTAGGCCTTTTGCCAACTGCACGATGGCTCGGTTAGTGCAGTGATTCAGCTATTGGCTGCTGCGCCGTGTGTCTCTGGTTCGACTCCCGCGTGGAACAAATCTGTACCTCAGAGGCATACGACATTATGTGCCAAAAACCGAATTTTACAGGAGAGGCAAAAATGCGCGCAGTAAAACTTTGAAAGAAATTTTGACATAGTTGCTTTAAAGATATTGGAACAAACTCAATTGTATTTTTTATTATTATTAGGTGGAAATAATATGTACTACACATAATTACAATAAAATTAATTCTTATCTGATTTTGATTTTTCATTTGAGGTCATATACCCGATAAAAGTTTGTGGATTTAATGTCATATATGATTAGATATTTCTCTTTCTAGGTGACATAAGACTTAATGTCATATACCATTATGTAGAACAGGTTCTTACGATTTTAATGGTGCAAAAAAACCTATTTTGGAACAAAATGGAGTTACTATTGTTTACCTCTGAGGTACAGAAATATTTTTATGACTTTTAGGTAGTTGTTCCGGTCTTGTGTATGTGAGTTGGTTTGTTCGCGCACCCACGATACAGGAGTAATTCCTATTGGGGCAACGATTTATGAACAAATCCGACATTTTACATTTATGTGACCAGCAATCTGTATAATTTAGGTATTCTATACAATATCGAATGCACAGCCGGTAATATGTGTAAAAGAAGTTTGCAGGAAAGGAGGTGATGTAATTTTAGGGCACCCCAACACGGACAGGTTAGGTTAGAGTTATTTTTTTTTATCACCACCTGAAAATAAAAGAAAGAAAGAAAACACGTTTATTTGGCTTGCAATGAAGCACAATACAAGTTTTAAAACTTAACAAAAAAAAAAAAATCAACAGCAACAAGAATATGCCTCACGGCTGCGCATTGTATAAAATACCGGATTATATAAATTGCCGGTAACATATACATAAAATCCCTACTTGATATGGTCTATGATAGACCCAAACAGGTTTTCGATCAAAAACCGTGTTTCTTGGAACAGATGTCGTATTATATGGTTTAGTACGGAAGAAGCCCGTGTCATATGTCAACTACTTATAAATCACGGCGTCGCGACGCTTGTGAAGCCAATTGACAGGGATGGCTCACAGCATCGAACTGTGGTTGAGAAGTAATTTAGTCGACTGCTTACTGAGCTGTGCTGTTCATTACGGTTATACAACATCTAATATCATAAACTTCTGAAAATAGTATGTTCAGTATCGACTACTGAAGCTGTGGTAGACCACGAAAGAGACCGGCCCCCCTAGCGAAGTTATGATCGTTTCGTTAAGCGTGAACGCTTGGAGTTGGCCACGCCCCCAATTCCTTTGTTCTGGCCACGTGACTGAGGATTGAGATGACGTCACAACAAAGGAATTGGAGGCGTGGCGAACTCTAAGCGTTCACGTTTAACGAAACGATCATAACTTGGCTAGGGGGCGCTGGATATCTTACTTAAGAATTGGAAAGAGAAAGCGAGGAACAGCCTTCATTGGACAAAATGGATGGGAGGCCTTTGCCCAGCAGAGAGACAATGAGGGCTAGCTATAATTACAATTGATTATTTTAGGATAAGAAAAGTAAAATTCTGAGATAAAATTCTTGACAAGTCTTAAATGCGTCACTAGCGTTTTTGTATGTGCGTCGTCGCTAGTAATATATATGTCAATGATATGCGTGCTTAGATACCAATTTTATACCGATGCGCTACTAACATAGTGTGTCGATACCCGAATTATTTGAATACTAATAGAACATCTAATACCTTAAAAAAAAATGTTACCTAAGTGTATTTAAGAAAAGTTTTAACGCTTAAATTGTGATTGTAACTTAATTTTCTAATTGAGGTGTTTTTAATGGACGTTTTTAATATCGTGCGGATTTCGTCACGCATGCGGGATGGCTCCGCATGCGTAGCCCCCGCAAATGTCCTTTTCATACAAATATTTATTGTAATGCGTGGAATACGCACGCGGAATGCGGGGCGTGATATCGGGCGGCATCCCCGCATGCGAAGTAATTCCGCATGATGTTAAAAACATCCTTGGGGTTTGTATAATTTCAGATTAAAAAAAACAATTTTTTTTTTAGTATGTGGGTATGAGATTATACCATTTTGCTCTGCTAAGCTAAGGAGTGGGTTTTTAAGTCAGAAAATTTCTTCCATCATTTCGTCTTCAGTAGTCGAGATCACAACAGACTGGTTTTCTATATCAGTTCTTGGTATTTTCTGTCCGCTGTTGAACTCTGTCTCCCAAACATTTCAATACTCGAACATGTTTCTTCAATTTCCTGCTCTATCCCCAGGATGACGGCGCATCCTGAAGAA
Organism: Leucania comma; assembly: GCA_958295575.1. NCBI lineage: Eukaryota > Metazoa > Arthropoda > Insecta > Lepidoptera > Noctuidae > Leucania > Leucania comma. The sequence goes on along the minus strand of OY282478.1, from coordinate 20,259,613 downwards.
AAAAAAAATACAAAAAATATGAATACGAATTTTCAATGGCACACCAGCTAATTTACAGCAACTTTCAGTGTACGTGACCTACAAACATCAGATGTGTATCTTGAGGAGTCCCGCGCGTGGCGGGCTCTGTTGGGTGATATGGAAGGGGGGGCGTTACCCGGAGGATGACGCAAGCCCTACAATAAGGAAGTGTGTTCAATTGTCCGTGCGTACGACTGGGTTATTCTGCAACGGTTTGGTTACACCGAAGGATCGTAGTTTTTACTGGTTTTCGGAATAGGTTCCATTTCAATTTTTTTTTTATACATGTGCATAGGTAGACTCTTTGACTATAAACTCAAAAAATCCTGTAAATGATTTCATAGAAATAAATGCTCAAAGTTTTTTTTTTTATCGATAGACTCGCGCTTCACCTCTATCTCATCTAGTGGTAAACGACGATGTTAACGGTGGAGTACACTAGCCTAGAAGTAACCTGTTCACTCTTAACTTAAATACCCCTGAGTTGTAGATATCAAGAAACATAGACTCCGGCAGGGAAGTCAACCAAATAAAACATTATTTTTAGTATATGCAAAACCTGAATATAGTTGGTTTAGAATCAATAACTGAATCGATTTCAGTAATTTTTATACCATGTTCTATTTTTTCCAAATGTATTTAAAAAAGGTCACAAGTTGGATAACACCGACGCTAAGTACAACATAAGCCACGGGCAGGAGTTAGCAAATCATTCAACCCGGATGGCCTGTTAACCATGTATTTGTGCGAACAACCAGGTAACATAAGAAGCTTATGATTTTTCACGATACAATTATGTCATTTTTAAAATAGATTCTTTACATGACGTGTTTTGGTTTTCGGAAATACTAAAACTAATGTTGTGTAATGTTTATTATTCAAGGCGTAGTTTTATTTATTAACTATAAATAAAATAGATGGCCTCTGAAAAGGTTGACCTTAAGCGTTTACGAATTAAAATTCCAAATACAAATTATATTAAAACGTCGCGTGACGGTGATAACTGGATTAAGAAGGTTGGCAGACGATGTCACTAAATAATAATCGGTAGGTATTAGGTATATAACACATAAATAATAATTAATATTAAAATATTCGTGATATTAGTAGACTCGTCTACTAGACAAACGATGTTCTTTATTAATTTTCCCAAATTATTCTTTATAATATAGGAAACGTTTGGAAAATAAATATTAATTAATTTATAGCGTACGAGTATAATGTGTGCACCTGTGACCCCTGAATTATTAACAAAATTTAAGCCTTATATTAAGAATGGCGATTCTTTGCGAAGTAACCCTATGAATCGATTCACAAAAAAATCGAGATCTAAACGATTGATTTCCTAAAGATCCATCCGTTGGTTATATTGCAGGTAGGTACTGAGTTTCAAAAAAGCGTGGTGCAGATGCTCCTACAGTGCAATGTGTTTAATTACTGATGAGTAATCAAGTGTGCAACATTCACATGATAATTAGCTAGAGAAGAATAGGTACTTTGAACGTTTTGGAATAATAATAATTATGGTTGCATTTGGTAGAACAAATATCGAATCTCGATTTCTAGTGTCTGAGAGATCGAGTCTTAGAAGCGATCCATTGTTAAAACTCGATTTAAAAATCGATTTTCTTCACTTATGAAATCGATATATATTTCAAAGATTGCCATTCCTACCTTATATCATTATCTAAGTACTCTTGCTTACCAGGCAAGCGGGTTTGTTCGGAAAAATTACCACGGCCCTAGAACGTTAAGGGCTACTAAGGAACATAGGTTCAAATGCATTGCCTGTGACAATAAAACGTGCGCAAACACTACCTGTGTTCAAAAAGCTTGTGAAGGAGCATTACTTGACACTGTGACATTGCTTTCGATGTATCACTTATTCTCTTGCCTGTATATTTTTTGTATGTATGTATATATGTATCTATTTTAGTATTAATAATTTTTAATTTTTAGTTTGCATTTATATTTGCACCAAGTGCAACCCCATTTTGTGTCCTGGCAATTTCTGTCCATACTAGGTTGTCTGGTAGAAATCGCCGAGTGCGATAAGGCCGCCGATTGTATGTTTTTCTTTTTTCTATGGTTTCCCTTTATAATAATTGTAATCTTGTTGTACAATAAAGTGTAAATAAATAAATAATAAATAGGTTCCCACCCTTTAGTTCCACTCTTTAGTCAGTAAAAGTCTCACCCTTCTTGCTCTAATCAAATCGAGAGGAGTTCTTTGACTATTTTCCCCATAATAAAACCAGTACTCCATTACCAACAACAACAACATTAAACATTAACAAACATCATCAACATCATCAACATTCAACATTCATTCATTCATTTTTCATTATTTTTTTTATTTATTTTTTTTCATCTTCATTTAACATTTTAACATTTTTTCTTTTTTTTCTTTCTTTTACCTAAACTTACTTCATTCATAATTTGCCTATCACGACATTAGATATATTTCAAGGCCTCTATGTGTTAAATAACTGAGTCCTTTTAACAAAAAACTTAATTTAATAATTCCTTATAATTTAATTTCCATGTGAATCTGGGATTTATTCAGTTTTTGCGTCGTATATAGTTATAAGCTAATAAGCTAATAATCCTAAGTGATTTTCAATCGTTTAACAATTTACATATCATAATACTATTAATAGGACTACTCTAAAAGGATAATCGGCTAAAATGTATCAATGCGCTCTTTGGATCAATAACAAAAAAAAAAAACAAAAAATTTTTTGCTATGTCCACGTTAAACCACACTTGATCCACTATTGATGTCGATAGATCACCATTATTTCAACCGAAAGTCGTCCTCTGTTGAACATAGGCTTCCCCCAGGTGTCGCCACAATCCACCCGCGACTCTCACCCCACCTTAGATAGATATAATTTTTAAATTATAATATACACTGATAATTCCTACAAAACATTATCATATCGTTTGTCACACAATAATCTAAAATAAACCGCCTAATAAGTTAGTAAAAAGCCTTGAGTTTGACCAATATCTCACCTGATGGTGTTTGATGTAGTCGACGACGGAACACGCTTGCCCAAAAGTAATTCTCCAAAATTCGCAGACTGGCCCTACCGCTCGGAATGTGGTGTGTATTGACTGATTTATTGTAATGTAATGTACACCGCCATCACACGTACTTACAAAAATACTAGGATACTTGAAACTAACCGGTTTTCGTGTAATATATTGGTAGTTTTAAAACATTTTTAAAAGCAGGCTTTTGTATCGGCTATCGTAATTAAAAGAGTACACAAAATGTCGTGGCTATTGTTGAAGAATTCCTTTTTCCTATCATAAAAATGCGTTGTTATCGGAACTGAACCAACGTATGAAATTTAACTTCATAGGCGAGGAAGTGGTCCAAAGGAGACTCCCCGTGTTTTGGGATGGGAGTTGTGTAGATTACTGGCCACGGTTGGCGCGGGCTTGCGATAACAGCAAAGCTGAAGGGGCCCTATAGGACCGATGCCTGCTAGGGCTGCGGGAAGGTTTGGAAGAGTGACTGTGGCCGTAGAACATAAAAGGGAACTGAAGGACACAGACAGATAGATTTTAGTTAGTAAAAGTCGGAGCCCTCTCGAGCATGAAGTTATTTGATGATTTCTCACCTTGTCTTTCCTCTAGCTGCAAGCATTTTTAGTATGACGCTGTATGTGCGCTAATAAAGCAAAAAAATTGACGATTTTTTCTTATTGTTCTATTTTTTTCGATTTTTTTTTTTAGTTTATGTCTATAAAAAAAATTAAACCTACTGGCTTCTGCCAGCGCCTTCGCCCGTGTGAAATTCTGTGACTCACAGGATGAAAAAGTAATTTTGAGAGTAGGAAACTATCAACTAACTCCTCTCATTCCACCCAGAGCGAAGTGTCAGACTTTTACTGACTAAAACCCACCCATGTTCCTTCAGATGCTCTTGTGTTCCAGGGTCACGTTGACCCTCTCGAACAAATCCCGAAAACCGCCATTTTACTCGAATTAGCAAAATCGTGAAATATAAGAACAGCTATCTCTTACAATTTTTGTGTACAATACAGTATGTAGGTATATCTAAGTACATATCTATGACGATCTAAGGCTCAACTCACACAGTGTCGAAACGTTGCGTCGCGTCCACTAGACGACACTTGATTAGCGCGCTCGGATAACCAGATCAGGGGCATGACCAGTTTTTTAGGTATTAAAATAATCTAATGACATCTCCCGCCCTTGGGCGGGGTGAGAGGGTGTGTGAGACTTTTACTGACTAAAAACCCACTCCTATTCCTTCGTTGGTTTTTTCAGAAGCACAGCCTTGGTCCAAGTAGGCTTCGACCCTGTTGGGCCCCTACAGTTTGCTGACAACTCCTTGAGGCGGACGTGGAACAGTACGCGCAGTCGATGACTCGGGCTTGGCCTGGGCGGTTACCAGATGGTCGGACGGCGAGCTACCCATTGCTCGCCTTCCCCAAGCCCGCGCCTGCGGTGGCGGGAAATCGGAATCCCTGCGGCGGCTGGGGCGTGAGGGTCGTTGTCTCACGCTTGAGGCCTCTTCCTTTGCTAAGATTACTGCTTCGCAGAAGGAGGTGATCGCCTGCCACTCATCCTTGCTTCGGACCATGGCCTGTACCAAGGCCCGGCGCGAGAGATCGCTGCCGCCGATTGCCCTCTCGAGGACAGGAGCCATGATGTGTTAAAATGTCAGTCGTGCGACTGAGAAAGATGGATACAGGGTTCTGCTACGTTATAGACCCACGCCACGCGACTCAGCGCTACGTACAAATAAGGCGTGGTGCACGTGTGTATCGGTCTAATATAGTTCCCGCATATCGCTATAAGTTAAAAACATGATGCCTCGCGAGAATTCGACTGCGCTAGTGTGAGTTGAGCCTAAATCTCAGCAAGTCATCCGTTCTCAAGAAGCAATCATAATCATAATGACGATAGTTGTAACCTTGGCTGCCAGACAAGTATTTACCGAGATGACATAACTCTCAAGTAGTCTGTCTAAAATTATGTAATTAAATATGTATAAAGCTAAGAACTCAACTAGAGGTTTTCATCTGCGACCGCCGCGGTTTCGGGTCCGTAGATTCTATAGAATGCAGCAGCCCTAGCCAAGTTACAATCGTTTCGTTTTGTGTGAATGCTTGGAGCTGGCCACCCCCAAACTCCTTTATTCAAACAAACGAATTAGGGTCGTGGCCAACTCAAAGCGTTCATGCAAACGAATTTAACTTGGCTAGGGGTGCAGATATTTGTAAAAAATTATGGCACATTTCACGACGCGTTTTACGCCTGCGGTGTGCGCGGTTATTCGCGGCTCTCGCTGCACCGGCGGGTCGTGTTGCAACCGCATGTCTTGCGATAATCACCCGTCAAGTTTGCGGGCAAAAAATCGCAACCGGGACGGCTGCTTAACCACACAAAACAGCGGTCTCGTGAGTTTAGAAATAAAGCAGCGGTTTCCTCTACCGCGGCGGGTGCGGTTGAAAACTGCTTCGTGAGTTCTTACCCTATGTTAGTCATTCTTGTGGTGACAAAGGCGTGCCCTTTGGGTGTCAGTTTGACACTGATATTATAAAGACAAAAGTTTAAGAGTCTATGAGTTTGTTACTTCTTCACGCTCGAATGGCTGAACGGATTTCGATGAAATTTGGCACACTGGTAGACCATATCCTGGAATGGCAGTTGGCAGCAGCTAGTAAGCCGATAATTATTATTACCTTTGATCTGGTAGTTAATGCTTGTCAAAGATTGAATCTGTGCCTTCATCTCCCTATTTATTAGTTCGACTGCTACAGAACTGCTGTACGGCTTTTGATTAAGTTAGCTAAATATTACATTGGTATCTGTTCCATGTAACAGGTACCTTTATTGTTGCGATAATTTATGCCGTAAGCCGCTGGGACAAGTGTAAGAAGATGCTAATGACGTCCATCGAATTCCTGCGATCCTCATCAAGTCCTCGGTCCACCTCGTGGCCTTCCAACGCGGTGCCTACCGGAATGTTAATTGTGAACTGTAGGGTGTGTTGAAAGTATCGTCGCACATATTTGGATTCAAGACCTTAGGTTAAATCAAAACAACGGAAGATAGGTGACTCGCCTGAAGCGCGTGGACTGCTGAAATTGTGCCTATGTGGCACGATTTCACATCAATCGCGACGATCACACACATTCGGCGGCTAACACTATTTCGCTCGAACGACAGCGCCGGCTCTTATCTCTGTCCTTCAGTGACCAGTTTACGTTTCGAGTCTAGGTTTTCTAATTGGGATATTAGCGCGTAACGTATTTTCCCTCATAACATATCAATGCTCAAGACTGTATTGTGACGCTACTTATAGCTAAAACCATTTTAGAATTTGCTCAAACGTTTTACTAGTCCATCTTAGCTGATGCTTGTCATGATCATTAATACCTATAGTATGAGTAGTTTATAACACTTACACACGTACCTTGTCTCCTGTCACATGTTCCTGACATTTTAAAATTATAGAAGCTAAAATAAATTATTTGCCTTGACAACTGTGACGTAATTTGACAATAGTCAAGATTTTCTATTGTACAGAAAAATGGTACTTAATGCCGAGACGTTCATTCATAAAATCTCGCCACCATATCTACTACAAACAAATTGCGTCCCTAACAACTACTTCTCAAAGCACAATTCAGCTTGAAAAGACATATCACATAGTTACGTTTTTTTTAAAGATGATTTTTTTGCGCTTTAAGATCGAAAAAAGAACGACATTTCGGGCATATGTTCTGAATTTGAAAATTATCATATTGTTAATTAGTTTGTGAAGGCAAATTGAGAATTTCTTGAATAATGACACCGCGAAATTGGACGAGTTTCTTTTCATGAAAATAAGATGACCGTCATGTCAAGATTTTCATAAGGAATTCTGTAAAATAGAAAATGGTCGGTGTATCAAATTATCTTCTGTCAAATGTCACTGTCACTATCGTGGCAGGCCACTGTCACTTTCATAAAACAGGACCCTAGAAAATAAACATTATTTCTGATGATTTTTCATCCCGGGAAACTCTTGTGAGATTCACGGGAACAAAGTCCCGGTAGTTATCTAATCTCTAACAAATTAAGTATACCAACTAATAAAAACCCCCGTAAACCGTTTGTCTTTAAAAAAAAAAACAATTGCTAATAGTAAATGTGTAGACACACGAGCCATTCATTAAAACATAAATAACCCTGATTCATTGACTCGTTGCGTGAGAGATGACTGCAGCGAAAAAACTGCAGTTGCTAACAATGAGAATCGTAAATAAGTTGTTATATTGACAGTGTGACGTAGCTGACCACAGTGCAGCGAATACAGTGGTACAAGTTTTTGCAATCAACTACAGTTTTTCACACGAACCTTTTCAGGATTATTTTTGGGGGGGGGGGGGAGAGGAAGAGATTTTTCCTTTTCTTATCAGGTTAGTGTGATAAGTGTGATGGTGCTTACGCCTAAAGAAATAAGGGTGTAAGTTTGTGATTTACTTCTTAAAGGTTTCACAGCTGAACGGATTTCGATGATAAATACACCTTAGACGAATAATAGAAAAAAACCGAGAATTTCAAAGATTTCAAAACGAAACGGAACAAACGCAAGAAAGCAATTGTTGTTTTATTCTCTATGACTAAAATCTCTTTATGTCATTGTGCTTTGTAAGATACTACATTGATTTGCAATTTATCAATGGGTTTTGTCAATGGAGGAACCCCGCACGTGTGTAGGATAACATGATTTAAAGCCTCCATGGCTAATTTATATTCTGAACGAGCAAAACGAGTTCAGAATAGCAATAAGTTGCCACAACAAGTCGACCATTAAGTTAGGCTGTGTACTTGAAGTTTATTGCCACAAAAAATATTAATGATTGCTTTGTAGGTAACAAAGAGTTGATTTAGTAAATGGCTTATAGTAATACTTTTAATTGAGTGCTTTCTGAGCTTTTGTGTGATGTGATAGAATGATAATATTAGCTAGCTTCAAAATTTTATAAACTTTTTTTTTAATACGAGTAATACATATGTTTAAAAGTTCATTTTATTTTTCTTCGCGTATTTTGAAAGTGAATAATAAATGCAACTACCAAACTAAGTTGGTATTTGGTATCTACTATCTACGGTCGATCACACGTTGCCTGTAACAAATTATTTATGAAACTCTTAATTCATTGTTATATACACGAATACTTAACATATAAGTATACAGTAATTTGATAACTCTGGACAATTTTAATGGTATATTTGATATAAATACTTCAATTGCTTGATTGACATGTATTGCATAAAGGCGAGCAAAATCTGATAGGTAAGAACATACAATAGCTTTTCCCAGATCAAGCTCGAATATTTTACACCGTCGTATGATTAACTGAAAAAAAATATTCAAATTTTTCGCAAATTTTGCAGATGTGTTACATAAAAAAAATATTTGAAGGACAAATTGTAATTGATTTACTGCTGATGATTATAATGTCCGTAGGGTGCGTACGCGCGTCGGCGCCTCGTTGGCATTGCGTGACGTCATATCCGCCCGCCATTCATGCCGAGACGTTCATTCATGAAATCGCGCCGCCATACCTACTACAAATAAATTGTGACCTTAACAACTACTTAGTAAAGCATACTTCAGCTTGAAAAGTAACATGAGGTAATTAATTATGTTTTTCAAAGATAAAATTTTTGCCTCCTAGATCGTAAAAAAACAGGATATGTTCGGGCATATGTTCTGAATTTGAAAATTAGCACATTGTTAATTAGTTTGGGAAGGCGAATTAAAAAATTTCGTGAATAACGATGGCGCTACTGCGAAATTGGACGGGTTTCTTGAAATGAGGTGATTGTCATGCATAATTATCTTGAATTTTGCTTGTGTTAAGGCATTATTAAAATGCTAATGACATTAAATATCATAGCAATTGCCAAGTGCTTATATGGTGACGTAATTTCCCAGTCAGCCGCTACTTGTGGCTCAGTACGGTCGATACTATTGACTCATTTAATTCCCCACACAGAGACGGACGCTATCATATGACAGTGATAAGTAGAGGGATCCAACAACTTATTCAATGACTAGCGTTTGCCCACGGATTTGTCCTCAATATCAAATGTACAACAACTGTTCGCACGGGTGCTAGAAATCTTTGAAATTCTCGGGTTTTTTACTACGTTAAGTAGGTATGTTTTATAACTTTCCTTATGAATAGCTTTATCTGCTGGTAAAAACTAAATGAAAATCCAATCAGTAGTTTATAAGTTAATCGCGTTCCTCTCTTAGAGAGGAGGCCTGAGTCCCAGCAGTGGGGACATTATAAAGCTGATGCTATGCTATGCTAATTGCATTCATACAGACAGACAGCCAACCGCGTCTGTCATTTTCTTTTTTTTTTTTTTGATCTTCTCAAGTGGGGTTTAAAGTACTTCTATTGCGTTTTTATACACGGGTCGATCTTCCACGTTGATCAACGCAAGCAAACATCAGTCCGTGGATAGCCGACCGTCCATTACATACGGACACTGCTCATTGCATAAGAAAACACGTTAAGCCGTCCGGCTATCAGTTTGTACAACTTTGATTGTTATTACGGGTAGTCAAAAGCAAGGAAATTTTACAGCTTTTTTACAAACTTTTTGACACACATTCGTTGTGCGAACAGCTAAAGAGTGAAATTGCCTGCCGTAGTCCTGATAGCTGGCCAACCTGGGGATCTTTAAGTCAAGAGTGAATAGGTTACTTCTAGGCAAGTGCAGTTTATCTTCTACCATATCGTCGCTTTCCATCAGGTGAGATTGTCGCTAAGCGCGATGTGTATCATGTTGAAATATTAGATTACGGATGCCAGTTAGTCAGTCACTCCATGTACTCCTTAATATAGTTGGGAATAAGCTGAGCAAATTGATAGGTACGTTTTTATTGCCAGGCACGTACGTAACTGATTGAATACCAAATAGATACTTTCACATATGCATTGCGCGATATACGTAGAAGTATTACCTGTCTCATACGATATCATATCCATAAATACGAATCTAAGAATATTAATGCGTTCCTATAACGATTAATATCGATCGCGATTTTATAGCTTTTAGAAGCAATATCTTTGGTTTCGTCACGGAGTAAAGAAAAATTTTAGATGTGTCATCATTGGTAGGCGCTTTTGAGAGTCGCGACTACAGATGCGTATGAATCATTTAAATATCTAAGATTTGGCTCATTCATCATATGTCAAATGTTCTTTCTTGACAGGCCACATCCGATTACACATTATAAAATTATTAAATACTTTGTAAAATTATAAGCATGTTGGATTGTTTCCGCCAAAAACTGGTCTTTAGTTCAGTCAAAATAAACCTGTTTCGTCTTTTGGTTTACCCGACTTTGCTACGCAAGGGAGGGTTATGTGTTTATTAGTCATGTATGTTTGTTCCGTTTTATAAAAGTATTTTAAGATCGGTTTCCATGATGAGGCTGAATATCAGTGACTTTTAAAGCGCGAGTATATGAACTCCAGAAAGAAGTTACTTTACTGGCTGGTTGATTCGCTATTCTGTATCTTTCTGTATTCATATCATGACCTACATTGAAGATTAATTATTGCCTGTTCTTTGACTTCTCTAAATAAAAACTACTTTTCACTTTGAGCTAGTGATTTTGATTTTAAAAATATGTTTATTTATTTATATATACTTGTGTTTGTTTATATATTTGTGTTGTGTTTGCAACTAAGAAATGGAATAGGGGTATTTAAGAGGGCTCTTCCCCACTCGTCTGTCATCAATGTAAGGTGGTTTAAAAAGCTTATTGCTTCATCTAAAGTAATTCAACGCAATGTTTGATGAAGAGGTAATGCAAAAAAAGGGAGATAATACCTAAAAACTCTGTAGGTCTATTTTTAATCTTAAAAGATTTTGGATAAAATTTTCGTCATTCAGAATCTCTATTATATATGTGCCAGGATTGTATAGATTTTTTTTTTAAATATTTTAATTTTTTAACTACATTAGGAAGGGACAAAATTGATGCAAAATAGCAGATTTTATTAAATTATGTTTTGATTTCAATAGAAGCTTAGATAATATCTACATGACATCTGTGATTACAAAATATTTGAAGAAAGAGGTATAATAACGTCATAATCACGTAAGAGCGGTTGTATGGAAATGTATCTGGGGTTGGCCACCTTAAGTCAATCGACAACAACATCGTCGCTACAAAAATTAGATATCCAGAAATTATTTCTCGGAGCTCTGTTATTCTTTACTCTGTGGCCACAATCCATGGTATACGTCGGCCGATAATTTTGATCGCACCTCTCGGTATTTCAATATTTCTTATTTATAGTTTTTAATACCGATAATGAATGTTACAATCGTGTAGTTATTGTGTGTTATAGTCTTACGTTCTATGATATTATCGCTTCGGAATTTTTGATATTTTTGATGGATGGCGGTTTGTTTTTAAAGTTTATTCGGTAGTTGGTACCAATGTAAGTTGTCGATAATCGGCATGTTAAATTACCCCTGCTGGGACTTTGGACTCAAGTTTCTGAGGTTGCATTCAGAAGGAATCGATGCTTGAGTTGAGCTGTATGAGAACATAATGATGACATTTTTTTTTACTGTAACTATTCTTTCTAGAAATATAGACAGACGTAGATCTGTGATGTGTGGTCATCGATCTTATTTTTATATATATATATATATTTTTTTTTTTTAATAAAAAAACAAATGTTTCACTGCACTAGACATTACTTAAATACTTCTGTTTCGTCGTGTACACAAACACGTAAACTCACACAGAAACAAAAGATATCCAGACCCGAAACAAGTATCTGTAGATCATACAAATGTTTGTAACTAGCTTGCCTTGCTTGTAACTAGGTTTCGTCCGCGTAAATGTAGAAAATATTTGTTCTACGGTCACTCAGCGAGCGATAAAATAGCACTGATGAAAGAATTTAAAAAATTGGCACAGTAGCTCTTGAGTTTATTAAATTTCATACCAAAATTCAAAAATAACATTCTTTTCTCGTTATAATATAGAAGTACATATAGATTAATATTAATTTATACGATTTTATTTCACCTAGACCTAAATTTCAACATAAATATTTATTTCAATAATACTGCGCAATGTACCTACCATAATCAATTAGGTTTCTTCAACACTTACCCATAAAGCAAGTAAGGTAAACAAAAAAATCTTTATAAATAATTTTCGTAAGTAATGTTATCTTAATGGGACATTAAAAAGTCAAATGGTGTCGTTTCGTGGAACGTATAAAAATATTTTGAATTCTCTCATGTTTATTGGGGGCATAAATAACAAATATGTAAACAGTATAATGTGCTTACAAGTTGTAATTGAATTTATAGTTTCTGTTATAGGCGCATAGTGGCCTTTTTCTCACATAAATCTATAGCTAAATTTATTGAAGGCTGTATGTAAGAATATCTTTGCGTCTCTGATGACATTATGCGGCGTTGTCTATGGTAATAAAGTCTTGTATTGGCATTTTTGTCTTAGACTATTAAAATTTATTTACTGGAAACCCTATCAATCAATGTACCTGTGTCTATGTAGTGTAGTAGCAATGTGTATAGTGTCTGTGTGTGAACATTTTTTTTTAATCATCAACCGAATATTAAAATATCTAATAGGTACCTACCAATCAGAACCGATTCATTAAAAAAAAACAGCCTTTATCATCATCATCATTTTAACCGAAAGACGCCCCCTGGCTTGACATAGGCCTCCTCCAAGTGCCTCCAAAAATGGATTCCAGCGACCCATACCAAGTCTTCTGCCCACCTTGTGGGAGGCCTTCCAACGCTGCCTCTTCCGGTGCACGGTCGCCGCTCCAGGAAAAGAGACGAACGAATATGTGACTCGAATGTACCTATTCGGATTTCGTCGCTGGGCCAGCGCTGCGCTCAAGGCTGTTTTCTTAGGGAATAGCACTGCAGAACCTTTTAGCCCCAACGCCAATCTTTACTGCAAGCAATGTGCCCAGCCTGATATATTAAAACAAAATAAGAAACAATTTAAAAATAAAAATTTCAACAATTTGGACAAAAAAGAACTTAAATTGTATGTTCTCTTAGAAATAATAAAATAGATTTATATAAAATTCATGAAACACACACAGTAGACTAAAATAAAAATTGTAAAAATAATACGTTAAAATCATTATAAATGGTTGAAATAAAATCAAAGGGTGTGTGGCTGCCCTAAAAAGGTCCACTTCAGGGTTATGGCAGACAGAGTGATGACGAAACTGTCTGATGAAGGTTTTCTAATGAACTCATGACGTTTTATTTACTAGACGACATCCTACTCGTACTTATCATATCCTAATCTTTTGGTATATATTTCATAAAATAAGTTTTTGAAGATAAAGGTTTGGATGTTTGTTACTGTTTTACGCAAAAACTACTGAACAAATTTTGACGAAACTTTATTGTAATATCGCATATACATCAGAATAACTAGTAAGTTAAAGCCTATGTGGTTAGAATTTATAAAGAAAAAGAGTTAATGCCATTTACAGTAGTTTATACATATTTTTTGTCCTAGTTAATTAATAAAAATGATATACAGATAAAATTAAAAATGAAACAAGCTATACAATAATAAAAAGTAAGAAAGTAAGTTCAAACCCAGCCAGGCGCGTTACTTTGTGTAATTTATTTCATCACCACTGCTCTCAAAACGGTGAAGGGAAACATCGTGAGGAAACCGGCATGTCCTAGAACCAAAAATTTGAAGACATGTGAAATCCGCACTGGGCCTGCGTTGTGGATTACGGCCCATTCCCTCTCCTAGAGAGGAGGCCTGAGTCCCAGCAGTGGGAACATTATAAGGCTGATGCAATGCAATGCAATGCAAGTAAGTAAGATACTTAAGCGATTTTTTTTTTTTTTTTAAATTCTGTCGTTGATACCTTTTTTTTAATCAAAAAAAAAATGAAAAAAAAAAGACAGCCAGTAGGTATTTATATCACAAAACTGTGCCACTGTATTCGAATGACCCACTGTCCCACATTCTGATGAATTTATTTAACAAATTCTTGCCGATTTAATCATAGATTAATTTGACGTCGGCGCCATATTAGTGTATTTCGCGCCATAACCGATATCGGCGGGTTTAATATAACATAATCATTCACACCACGTTAGAACAGATGTCGCCTTCAAATTTTGATGATAATTCTAGGGTTGCCAATGTCAATGCTGAAACAATTATTATTTAAAGTTCTAAAAATTAAAAAAAAAACTTTTGAAACTATATTACTATTATATATTACTTATGTAGATAGTAGAAGACAAATTTTTTCGTTCTCAGTACTATAATAATACTCGGGATAATGCAAGGATTCTAACGATTCCTCATACATGTAAATAATTTCAGACATTTAGAAGTTACGGTGGAATGAAAAAACTGACATACATACTTACATGAAACCTGAAAACACAGCACTCTTGTTTTGGGTATTCGTGTAAAAACAAGAACAGGCATAATTAGTAAAAACAATGTAATCTCTTGAGTCTGAAAAACACATAAGTAAACTGTACGTTTAGTATTTATTTTTATTTTGAAATCTTATAATTAGTTTTTAAGATTAAATTAGAGTAATGCGCTTACGTCATAGGCTTAAACCTATGCTATGTTTTGCACCTTACAAAAATAGAACCATATTTTTTTATAAAAATAACGACTACTTTTATAATTAAAAACTTATCTAAATAAACATACATTAGAAACTAAAGTTAAGTGGCCGCGACCAATAAATTATAATTAAGACAGGTCTTCGTTTATCTTACGCATAAATATAAAATAAAGTATAAAAATTTTAACAATTACATTCGCATATGCGTAAAGGGATGTACCTACAACGGTCACAAAAAAAAACTCGCGAAAAAAAATTATGAACATGTATAATTATTTACATTTCCACTTGAAAATGTCGATAACCCTAGCATACCCAGTGCCCTTGGATAAAATTTTGACAATAGGCCCCGCACTGTATAGATATATATTTTTTTATGTTTCCGTTTTACTTCGTGAGTATTTTATTAGTGTGTTGTAGGCATTCGTTCATCCACACCTCGGGTTCCGTAGGGCCGGTTGTTCGACAAATATCTGTGTTTACATACTTACCTATTAGCTCATCCTTTATGGTTGGTCGTGGTTTACTGCGTAGGAACTCTAGGATCACTATGCAGTTACTTTTATGTGTAGTGAGTCGTCGTTGAATTATGCTGTGATCGTGATATCTATATGAAAATGGTATTGTCCCTGTTGCATGGTTCATCATCATTTCATTGTCATTTCTCCGAAACTGATCACGGCTGCAATGGAAGATGACATCAAGGTTCTGGACTGGAGAGGACTAAGTATTAATGTCAAGGGCGAGTACATAACTCACCTTTGGATTGCCGACAACATAGTAGTCATGGCTGAGACTACGGAGGAACTCAGTAAAACGCTCGATTACCTTAGTAGATCTTCCGAAAGAGTGAATCTTAAAATGAACATAGACAAAATCGAATGATAATCATTTCAGCCAAAGGACGTCTGATGTTGGACATAGGCTTCCCAAGTGTCGCCACAACGACCAGTCCCGCAGGCCTTGCCAAGTTACGACCGTTTCGTTTCTCTTGCGTCGAACGCCTCGAGTGGACAACGCCTCCGATTCCTTTGTTCTGACCACGTGACGTGCTGAGCGTTGAGATGACGTCAGAACAAAAGCATTGGGGGCGTGGTCTACTCGAGGCGTTCGACGCAAGAGAATCGAAACGAAACTGTTACAACTTGGCTAGGGGGGCTCTGCATCTTGCATCCATCGAATTCCCGCGAGCCTCACCAGGTAATTGGTTCTTAATGTGGATGGATGCCTTTCTTTCTTTCCTTGCCTTTGGGTTGTGTAGTTGAATAGCCTGAAATATTCATAGCCACTGAGTAGGCCGCATGTTACTAAAAGAGTTATGAGTTTACATGTGGATGGATGGAGAGGGAGAGGGAGGCCAAAGAAGAGATGGATGGATTGTGTGAGGAGTGATATGAAAGAAAAGGGAGTTAGTGATAGCGTGACGAGTGACAGGAGAGAATGGAAGAAAAAACGTGTTGCGCCGACCCCAAATAAAACGGGATAAGGGCAGGAAGATGATGATGATTCATAGCCACTGAGTTCTGCGTGAAAGTAGAAAATTAGCCCAGGATAACGTACTGCCGGAATTAAACGTATAACATCTGCTATTTCAGGATGTGGTCTACTCGTCTGTCAAGATACATTCAAATCCGTTTATGTTAAATATTTATTTTTGCAAATAGCTTTTAAAAATCACTCTTACACAAGATTTTTTTCGTCAAATGATGCCGGTGTTTCCTAACTGACAACCCTGAGAAGAAACACCGAAACACACTCAGGGTTCAAAGTCTCTTTTAAAGTCCATACAGCAAACATATAGTGGATGTGTCGCCGTTTGAACGTGAAGGTAAACGTCAGCTGATCAAGGCCAATGAATTGTAGGTAGTTAGTACGCAACGACCGACAACTCCCTATAAGGTCATTGACTCGTTTACTTAAAGAAATTAATTTCGTATACGCGTATATTACTTTGAGTTTTTGAAAAAAGTACTTTTTTTTTTTCTTTACAAAATTGCTAGTATTTCATTTACCGAATCGACTCTCCGCGGGATTAAAACATAAAGAGTTCTCCTTTATAGGTAATATTAGTTTGATTACTTGAAGTAGGACAGTAACCAAGTTTTAGAAGTAGCATCCTTATCCGAACCTTCCAAAAAGTCGGTCATAAGCCCGTGGCTTCCATTATTCTATAACCAACTAAACACATGTGGTATCTCCTTGTTTGGACCGGCGATAACTGGCATATTTTATGGGAATTATAATGAAACCGCCGGGAATGGACCTCATGACCTTGCGCGACCTAATCTGTGTGAATTAATCAGAGAACGTTTGGCTGGGTTGCCAGATCTACTTCCAATATTGCCAGAGTGCCTTGTTAGTATCATATATCAATAAGAGATACCTAAGTTGGAAATGAAATAGCAAGGAATTATTAAACCAATTCGTCTTGTGTCTGAATATCATTTTTCATACTACAAGTAAAATATTTGTTAAGCCCTCGATCGTTTATTGTCAACACGATAAGATACTCTATCACGCTACTGGCGTAGTTGCCGAAGAGCTAGACGGATCAGTGCTTCGGGACCCTCAACTCGGGAGGCCTCCAAACCTCATTAGCAACCATCTTATTAAAATACCGAAAAATTCTCGCAAATAGGTTGCAACACTACTTTCGTCATGGCAACTCGTTTTAATCAATAAAAGTCTGACACTCTTTCGCGCTCCACAAGAGCAAGAGAGATTATTTGATGATTTGTGCCAAAAATGGGTCCCCAGTTTTTACTTTGCCCCAGGGACGTGGGACACCTAGGCTACGCCCATGGACAATATTATTAAAGAGGTGATAGAGTTGTTATACAAAGTTCATCGTCAAGTAAAGTATGTCTTGGATATCTGTCTATTTATCTTAGAATCGATCTCAACCACCACCTTTGCAGCCATAGAGCTAATGAGTTTCTTTAATGAAACAGCGGAAATTAGTTTTTATATAATTCTTTCCGTATCGACCAGAGAACTAATCTTGGTAACAAGGCTACTAGCGTCCATAATGTATGCCGCCATATGATTGATGAGCCTAGCTCTCATATATCTTAGGCTATGTACAAATAATACGCAGAACATGTTAGAACCGCAATAAATGAAAGGCTATATACATCACATTGTTTAATTTATTTATTTAATCAAAACGACAAAATGCCAATTACACTGATTAAATTAGATACAAATTATGTACACATTAGAAAATATATATCACAGATATATAACTAAACCACTCCTAGTAGCAGGAGTCCAAGTTTTGCTACACGAATACTGACAAATGCTTGCACTGACTGAATACGTTCACTCAAATCTGTGTGGTTCTTTCCTCAAAAGACAACCTCAGACACATCTGCATGGTTCTCATATGATTTGAACAATACATGCTTGCTGTATAGACTTTGATCTCTTGAGTCTGTTTCTGTGTTTCTTCTTAGGGTAGTCAGCCAGAAAACACCGGCCTCATCTAGTTCAAACTGACAAAATAAATGACGTGTAAAAGTATTTTTAAAAACCTATTTGATTTATCATTCATTCAGTCTTCTCGCAAATCACCAGACATTCAGTCAGTATCTCTTTCCTTTCATCAGCGAACAGATCCTCCAAAACTGGATTCAAAGACAGCATTAATGAGTGCTTAACATTCGTGGAATGGGTGATATACGTCGCGCAACCGTGCGGCAACATGGTACCACAATTATGCCGTCTTGCCCGGCAACAGTTATCGAGAACTAAAATTTTACACAGATCTCGCTATGTAAATTAGTCGAGTCGATGGTTCCATGTTGCTGGCAGTTACAAGCTGATTAAAAGCTCGTCAAACCTGGAGCGAAGTAAAGCCTTAATATTATAAAGCCGAAAGTGTGTACGCTTGTTACTTCTTCACACTTGAACAGCTGCAAGGATTTCGTGCACAGGTACACCATGATCTGGAATAGTACACATTATATTTTACTTTCCCTTGGGACAATTTTATATTTTCATGCAGGCGAAAGCGCTGGCAGTAGCTAGCATATTATGTTCACAATCAGCAAAATATGCTGGTGATGAATATTTTTGTATTCAGTGATGTTTTTCATAGCTTCTAATGTGTCAGTTGAGTATTTCTCAAAAAACATGTACATCTTTGAAAAAAAAAGTGTGCTTTGAAACAGTTCAAAAGTTTTATATTTATAAATCATCACACAAAAAAAACACACACTCAATTTTGTAGGATGAATATTAATCTTTAAGATAACGAAGAATTATAGCTATAATCATACTTATTATCAAATATTTCGATATTTTAAAAATAGCTTTTTTTACCTTTCATACAAAAACCTGTTTGCCACTCTACCTTTTTCATGTGTTTTTGTTTCATAAAATGCGATACGTAACTAAATTATTGTAAATTTCTTTGTATCATCGTTCTACAGTAATCGCAGTTTCTGTATCAAATTGATTTTCTATGGGGTGTCATAGTGAATTGGCAATTTAAAGCAAAAAAACAAAATGAGTCGCTCTCATTTACTATTTAGTTATTACTCTTTAGTTACGATTTATTTCTACTTTCCCATGATTTCTGAACGATTTCGTAATTTTTTTACACGGACAACACTAGCTTCACTCTGATTGGCTATTGGTTTGACGTCTCCGCCATTACATCTATCGTGAAAATCAGTGAGAACGTGTGTGTTTTGTGGGGTTACTTTTTCGAGACAGGAAGTAAAATCAGCGATTTTTCATAGAACGGTAAGTCTTCATTTACCCATTTTTTGTAATACGTGTTGTACGAATATTTAATAAGCTTTTATATTTGCTGTAACAGCTTTTATCAATAAATATATTTTTTCTGACCTCAATTTGTCTAATATTTCGTAACGTTTTTTACGAATTTCGTTACGTAACGAAAAAGTACAACATAAAGCTGAGTGTATACTGTTATAACCTGACTAAGCATAGTAATATTCACTACTTAATTTATGAAAAAAAAATATATAGAGCGTCAATAACTAAAGGATTGGATATTATCTGCTATATAGAAGTGCCACCAGCAAAAAATAATGAAATAATTTAAATTACGTTTTTATGTGATTTAACAACTTTTTACCCCTGATATTACTTACATGAAGTTCTATTGAGAACTTCCTCCTTTTCGTCGGTTAAAAAACCTCGCGGCTTTGTTTCAATTCGCTTGAGAATAGAATTATACCGATTGTTACAAATACTTAACTCTTGCTAATGACACTTCTGTAGAGATGCCCACTATACTTGTTGGTTTGACTTATCAAATTGGTTATTACTTACAACTGCTTATATACAACTGCATTACTTCTTTTGTTTTTTAAGGAATGCCGCCAAAAACCAATGCCGAAAGGCAAAAAGCTTACAGAGAACGACTCAAAAAGGATAAACCAAATAAATATGAGGAAATCCGTGTCAAACATTTGGAAAAAGTTAAAGAAAATATCAAAAAGAAAAAAGAAATTCTTACAGAAGAAGAAAAACAAGAGCTACGAGCAAAGTGGAGACAAGCCAATGCTATAAGAGCTGAAAGAAAAAAAAAGGCCTACTCTACGACAAAACAAAACAACACATTGGAAGTAAGAAAAAATGCTAAAAATAATACAAATATCCTAAAGGAGAGACTACAAAAGCTTACTGAAGAAAATACTCAATTAAAACGACGAAATAAAAATTTAAGACAGGCCTGCAATCGGATGAAAAAGCGAGTGGAAATTCTGAAAAAACGACTACCCCAACAAATTAGGCCTGATAATGATGCTATTTCCATTGAAACTCGGGATTAAAAGATTGGGAAAAAAAAATAATTTGATTAAAATAGTATGAATGATTACTCCCTTATTTTATTTCTAACCCCTTAAGTATTTGGGTACATACTTACAAATATTTCGTATTGAATAAATGAAGAGCATTCACAATATTTCGCCAATGTGTAACCAGCCTTATGGTTACTATTTAGTTACATCTAAGGACTATTTCGTAACAATATTTCGTTACTACCATTTCGTTACGTACATTTATTTTGAGAAATACTCAGTTAATCTATTATGTTTTACTTTTATGCTAAAATCGAGGACCCTTTTTGGACAATAAACTTTGTTTATGTGGCATTCATGTCGAAAGATCATTGGTCCTCCTAGACTAGATCATTCAGCCTTATGAGAGGCAGGTATGTGACAATCACATTACATCTTACAACTTACAAAAACCTCGACTAGCTTGTCGTCTGGCCGTCCGGTAATCATCCGGACTGAGCCCGAGTCTTCAACGCGCGCCTCAAAAAGATGTCAGCAAACCCGTAGGGACCCAGCAGGGCCGAAGCCTGCTGGGGTCAAAGGTCCGCTTCTGAAAGGGAAACCTGGATTCCTGGGATCCAAGGCAAGGAAGGAACATAGGAGCGGATTCTAGTCAGTAAAAGTCTGACACGCTATAGAGCTGGAGAACTCATTTTATGACCTAACAAAAACCTCTTTAAAAAAATCTATGTTCACTTATGCAGCTTCCTCTAACAATGTAGATCCGTGACTCCGTGTCACATACCAACGATCAGGGCAAGTGCCACAGCATCTGGCAACCCAGCACTTAGCATACCACAGTAATAAGTGAGTCATTACGGCTGCACGGCGATCGTTGCCTTGTGTTGCCAATATCTAGTCGTTACGTCACTATTTATTAGGTTATTATCAGTATAATAGTTTATTGATACTGACTCGTTGTTTTATTCATGAAGTGGTGGAACAAAATGGTGAATTGAAGTGATGAAGGCCGAAACATTCTCATCAAAGGATAAACTCAGAAGGCTGTTTTTTTATGTACTGTGTGATGGTGACTATAGTACTCGTACATTTTGATACCAGTGCATAAAGTTTGTCATTGCGACCGAGGCAGAATTCACACGAGCCTTAGGCGAGTGTGTTAGGTTATGGAGCCGAGGGCTACAGTGACAAATTTGCACGTGTATCAAACGACGTTTTCTAATACACTTACGACACGAGGTGGTTGACGTGGGCCTCGTGGGGTTTGATGTAAAAAAATTGTGGCGGGGGCGAGCACGCGCATTTTTCTGCACCAAAAAAAAAACTGTATTCATTTTATTTGTGGACCGAAATACTCCATTAAAGAGCCCGACGACCCGTAGAAACTAGTAAGTAATAAATACAATGATAAATTATAAAACATTATAATATAAGAAAACTTTTAATACCTAAATATGGAATTCGAAAGAGTAACTCTCTTGTAGAGTCATTTAGACTCTCTTGTAACACCCTTTCGAGTTTTCCAAATTCCTAGACATGTGTAGGAAATCAGAAGCGTTTATTTCAAACTGACCAATTACAGTATGGAGTAAAAACAATTACAGGCACTTTTGAATTGTCAAAATGTCGGTCAGTCAAAAACAAAGTGAAGCTAAATTGCACGTTCGAAAGCGTATATCTCTATGGAGAAGAACGTGCAAAAAACTCCATAGGGACACATATGTCCACGACCATCGCTTTTTCCTTAACGTATCTGTCTACGAGACTCCTCCCTCCCCCTCACCCGCCATTTCCTCCGACATTTCCCTCCATATCATTACGTATGCGTCGTGGCAACGCTTTTAATCACTCAAATATAAATGCAGCAGACATTACCGTTGCATGGCTTGGCGCCTGTATATCACATACGTTAGTGGCAGTCACATTTAGTATGTTAATACGCCATTGTTCGACTGTAGAGCTAACGTGGTGGCAATTAATGTTGGACGATTCCTCCGACAGCTCCCACGCAACTCGCCATTCCTGGCGTGTAGTGGATGTATGGTTGGCAGATAAATTGTTGGTACCGAAACAAATACAAACAACAAACACAACAGCTTTTGAAACGTTTTCCAATTTATTTATTTTTTAACTTTCACAAAACGCCATCTATTTCCGAAATAAGCAGAGACTGTGCTATGGGTACGTGAGAACTGATAAACGTACTGATATATTATTATTTTTAAATACATACATGTTAAAAAATCACTCCCAAATACAGAACAAATTATCATACCTACTCAACACTCAAACATTTGTCCTGGTTGGGAATCGACGTCGTCCAGCGTAGCAGTCAGGGCCACTGACAACTAGACCAACATCCCAGTCTTAGTCTATCCTTCTAAACCCACTTGTATCTATAAAAAAACTGGCCAAGTGCAAACCGCGCTCACACATGATGTAACTTAGCACACGAGTATAATTTCCAGCCAGAGTCTGTGTTTCGTGATAGCTTAACCTGTGATCTTTAAGTCACGATCGAATCGGCTAATTCTAGTTAAGCGTGTTCCCAACAGCGGTCACGCCGCAGCCGCCGCCGTAATTCCGATCCCAATTTCCGGCCACCGTAGGCGCGGGCTTGCGGACGGCGAGCTACTCATGCTCGCTGTCCGTCTGTCCGGTAACAGACCGGACCGAGCCCAACGGGACGGGAGCACTGTTCCCGCGCGCCTCAAGGAGTCGTCAGCAATCTGTATGGGACCAGTAGGGTCGAAGCCTAATCTGGGGCTCTGGGGAGGTATGCAAATGCATACCAGGGCCCTGAAACCAAGGCAAAGGATTCCTCCTTTGCCTTTTGGGGTAGGTTTTTATTCAATAAGAGTCTGACACTATCTCCCACTCCGCCCAAAGGCGGGAAATATCATTGGATGATTTCACCTACTTTAAAAGGTCAAGCATAAGCCTACCAATAATGAAAAAGCAGGCCGTATCCTGGATTAGGACTAAGTGTTATCTTTTTCATAAATTGACAATTGACATCCTGGGAGGTAATTTACGATATTCCCATGGGTAATGCCGCTAACAAAAGCTGTTTTTTTTAATCGTTTGTTTGCCTTTGCCTCGAACCCTTCGTTATAAATACGCTTGATGTTAACAGTGTCAAGTTATTTACCTGCGCAAAAACAAACTGGAACTTATTACCGTGGTTTGTCGCAAAGAGGCACTCAAAATTTACACTGTGTATCTTAATTATGCCTTACGTTTTTTTGCTCTTTGCATTCAAAACAGTAATATTCATATACCATTCAATGTTTGTCCGTTGTCTCTCCGCAGACCATGTCCGACCACCCATTTGGCGTCACGTGCCCTTATTCAAGGCCCAAGCGGACACCGGTGTCCGCACACGTATTGTCTTTCTATTGTATTCAAAAGGTTCACGTAGGGACCTAATGACAATGTCAGCGAACGCCATTGCCGTGGCCGAATACTGGGCCAGGCAAGGAATAAAAAAGAAAAGAATTAGTTTTGCCATCGACACTAAAAAGATGTGTCATAGATTTTTTGTCCTTAAAATATTTACGTTATTAATATTTTTCGTAGTAACGAAATAATATTATAAAAATAATTATATAGGCAGCGCAAAGGGCCCTGTAAAAATAAATTCTCATTTTTTTTTTTAAATATTTAATGTGCTAACGCTACCAACAACGGTAAGCATTGTCCAATGTCTTCAGTAATCACTGTTCATTAAGCTTTCTCGATGCATACGAACTTTTTTAAATTCGTCCGTGAACCAATTTTGTATTGTATGTGGGTACAGTAGAAACACTGTATTGTTGATAATGTCCCATACTTTGTGTATTAATTTAAAATTATATCTTTTCAATTTTTGTTCTGTTTATGCTAAATTAATTAAACAAAAAATTTTAATATAAAATTCAAAAAGATATTATGCGCGAACTCGCATAGGCCCCGACGAGATTCGAACTCGTGATCTCCTGTTTACTAGACAGGCGCTTTAACCAACTAAGCCACGGCGCCACTTGTAGTGAGTGACGAAATTATACACTACATTACACACACATGAGTTCACACGCTAATCTTAACGACACCAATTCCAATTTGGAATACATGTTCCATCTCTTTTTATGACCGTTATAAATTTGCTGTTAGAAAGAGACGGCGATACTATCAATATATCATTGTTTCTTTTTGGGTCACACTGTTGCTAGGCGAGTATTCACGAAAATATATGTTGTAACAATATTTAATTCGAGGTATATGTCTGTTTAACAGATAATAATAATAATCTTAAACCTTGAGAATTATAGTAGCAAAGTACAGTATTGTTATATTAGGGCTGACGAAATCTTTGTAATTTAAAATGTTGATTAGTAAAAAGGTTTTTTATATTCTCATGCAAATATAAATTGTATGGTACGATATATAATCTTTGATGTGACGTAAAAACAACTGAGTCAATAAAGATAAGCGCGCAGTCAATGAGTTGCCGCATTTCTGCATTGTTTTAAGAACGAACACCATAATTTTGACTTAAAAAAAAAAAAACAAAATTACCATAAATATACTTAATAGATACCTATTTGTGCTTCGGTTGCACTATCAGGCGGTAGCGGTAGAGGAAAAAAAATATTTGCGAAAAAATGCCTGCCATTGGTAAGGTACATCACTTTGAAGGAATTTGAACACATCGAACTTCGAAAAAAAAAATGGCCGCCAATAATTTTTTTTGAAGAAAAATTTAATTTCTTATGGGTCGACATTGTCAGACTTTTACTGACTAAAACCCACCTGTGTGTCTTAAGTTGCCCTTTGGCATAATAGTATTTGTTTAGGGTTCCGTACCTCAAAAGGAAAAAACGGAACCCATACAGGATTACTTTGTTGTCCGTCTGTGTGTGTGTTTGTCTGTCAAGACCTTTTATCTCGGGAACGCGTGGAACAGAGTTGAAATTAAGAATATAATAATATACTCAAGTCTACGTTCCCTTATAGCTATGAAAAAATCAAACTTCTAAATGAACGGAAAAAAGATACGGCCGTTTATGTCACAAAAAATGTAAGTATATTCCGACACTCTCAAGGGAATCAAAGTTCACAGGGTTCTCCTTGACCTAGAACCCTAAAAATTAGCATGAAGCTAGGGCTTATAACACAAGTATAGGAATTAATTAGAAAATAATAAAAAATGTAGTTAGGTACGTCACAAAATAAAATACTTTTTTCGTTTCGAAAAAAAGTTCGAGACATGATTTGGTAATTGAACTGTTTTCTTATAAGTTTGTTTGTACCTCAGTGCGTTGACCACTATCTCATCTGATGGTAAAGTAACCCATTCATTCTTGACTTAAGGGCCAAATTCACCAAGAAACTAATCGCGATTATATAAAACAAAACGCAGTTTGAGTGCCTAATCGAGATTATAGATTCATTTTGCGTTTCACCGCGATGAATTAAACTTAGTTTACGCTAAACTCAGTTTCAATCCTTTGTTGTCGCCCATGTTTACGACACGGGTCTTTAAACTAGATTACGCTGAGCTCAGTTTAGTTGAACTAAGTTTTTATATTGAATGATGAAATCAGCCCTCAAAGACACATCGTATTTTAAAAGTGCAAAGTCTAAAAAACCAATGGAAGGTATATGAACTTTACACACACTAGAGGCTAATTTTAGCCAGCCGGCTATCAAATGACGTCACGGCTCAAGCACTCAAATATGAGAAGTCTGTCTCATTCATTAAATTCACACATCCGCTTGGCACTAAGATATTAAAGTGCACTTTGTTTAAACATGAAGGGTTTTAGTACTTCCTAAGGAAAGATTGTACAGGGGCGGATCCACCGTTTTTGGCACAGTGGGCATGCCCATAACCCTAATAGGCTTGTGACTAGTTGTGACGTCATAGTTATACGGTCACACTAATGATTAAAGTAACAGTTTACAGGTTTATTAATTTACTAGGGTAACGTGGAACTCTGTAAAAAAACATAAATAATCTGGGCGTCATATAATTTGTAAACGTGGCTTTTGTAGGAATGCATTATATCGGTCACAAAATAACATTATTGTTTGTTTTAAAGACCTATGAAATTGCCGTTTTTTTTTAAAATGGGTTACTTTGAAGTGTTATATTAAACTTTATAATAAAGGTACGTTATTCCTTTTTCGAAATTAGGTATTTATTGGTAGCTTTGTGTTTTGTATTTTCAGTAAAATCGCTGTATTTATAAAGGTTTGTATTGAGAAACCTATTTTCACACGAGGGAAGGAACAACATTAGTGTCTGTCAATGTTGTATAGATAAATGGTACGGAACCCTTCGTGTACGAGTCCGACTCTCAACTGGCCGAATTTTGCCATCGATATGGTGTAAAGAAGAAGATGAGTAAGATTTATACTATTGTAGGATTTAATAGAACTTGGCGCTACCAACCCTATTTAAACAGTAGGCAACGGTAGGCCCTTTCTATCCTGAAGCCAATTCATTGTTTTTACACACAATGAACGTTCTTGACCCCGTGGCATATAGACTTGTTAACTTTTGCCGCACCTTCAGTCGGGCTTATTGATCTCCCTGTTGCTCTATCGATTCTGAATGGTGGATACTACTACCAATAGTGTTGTAACGGGGAGTCGCAGGGCGGTTCTTGGTCAACGTAGACACGGGCTACAGTGATTAACCGCTGTCCTATACAGAGCGTGCTCAAAGAGATGTCAACATGAGTGACGGGATTGTTAGGACGGCAGAATCCCTTAGTCCCAGAGACCGTTTCCCACCAAAAAAGGAGCTTCGAATCACTGAAAATTTGCTCTTGACGAATCTTTGTCAACACTGCTTAGGCTTTTTAAGCATAAGTACATACTACACAGAGTGTATAGACGAGACCATAGATTTATGTATAAAACTTCTTTTGTATATTTTTTCATTTCTTCCTCAAGCGTTTTACGCCAATTTCTTTTAACAATCCACATAGGTACAGCAATGCCTAGGTGTGTACAGCTAATACGATTTAGGCAAAAGTGTATGCTAGATTATAAGAACTTTTCTTCTCACCACTTCTTTTTTAGTTTTACTTGTTATATATTTTGTCCTATATTTACTTTAACTACATGCAATAAAGGCAAACGTAAAAGGGCAATGGAAAGGGCTATGCTCGGAGTTTCCTTGCGTGATCGAATCAGAAATGAAGATATCCGCAAAAGAACCAGGGTTGCCGACATAGCACGTAGAATTGCCAAACTTAAGTGGCAATGGGCTGGGCACATTGCACGCAGAACAGATGGCCGTTGGGACCGATAGATTCTGGAGTGGCAACCGCGTGCCGGAAGACGCAGCGTTGGAAGGCCCCCAACAAGGTGGACCGATGACCTGGTAAGGGTTGCGGGAGTCCGATGGATGCGGCGCGTTGCGCGACGCGTTGCGCGGCGCGTTGGGCGTTTCGTCGTAAATTGCAGCAGCGGGCCGCGTCATCGCTCGCGCAAACACAAACACAAACATATGGCAATGTACGACGGACCGCACGACGCGCCGCGCAACGCACCGTGTCTCCGTAATCGAGCACAAATAGTTACACCCTAGTATTACCCATCCACGGAAGTCAATCCGTAATAAACTATATAAACAGATGCTTATCTGCACCCTAATTAATAAACATAATACAGAAGACAGCCAGTCTTCGTTTCTGACTTCCTAATATGATGTCATTGAACCATAATAAATCAGTTGTTAGTGTAAGACGAAGCTATACATTACCAATAGCATTATCCCTTTCTGACAACTGAATTACGAATCCATTGGTCCTTCGTAAAGCCGGGTACAGACTGTTGTAACATGGGAAATTT
Source organism: Leucania comma (assembly GCA_958295575.1). Taxonomy (NCBI): domain Eukaryota; kingdom Metazoa; phylum Arthropoda; class Insecta; order Lepidoptera; family Noctuidae; genus Leucania; species Leucania comma. The sequence goes on along the minus strand of OY282478.1, from coordinate 20,231,280 downwards.
AAGCAGCATTTCGACGGTGAAATGTCGATATCTTCTAAGACATTTTATGAGATAATAATTTTTTTGCACTTATAATTTAATCATCATGTTTTAATGAAATCTTCGAATGGGATATTTAGTTGCAACTGCATCAAATATATTGTTGAAAACACCTCCTAACTAAACCAATGTGTCAATTTATGGTATTACATCCTAAAGTTTTTGGGACAGGAAATTTTTTACTTCGAAAATTAGGAGTTATTGGCATCGATTTATAAGTGCGCGCGCGTAGTGTGCACAGTTCGCGCGCGCAAGGCGTCCACACTATGAGAATTCTGTTACATTGCATTTTACGTTACAGTAGTGCACAGTTCGCGCGCGCAAGGCGTCCACACTATGAGAATTCTGTTACATTGCATTTTACGTTACAGTAGTGCACAGTTCACACGCGCAAGGCGTCCACACTATGAGAATTCTGTTACATTGCATTTTACGTTACATTAGTCTGTATCCGGTTTAATACGGCCACAGGTCGCTCGACTGTAAAATTATACGATTTACATAATAATTTTTAATTAATAAACAAGTTGAGCTGTTATAATTAAAGGTTATCTTGGTGAGGGGAAGTCGTTATTTATCTTCGCTCCGAGTGTCTGAGGGTCGAGGACTTTGTTCAGTTACCATGGTTACCGTTGCTGAGAAATTTGAGTATTACATAATTTTATTAGGATTAGGGAAGGAGATAATCAGAATATTCTACAAGATGCTTTGTCCATTTTTATTCAAATCAAATCTTTTGTCCACAATGGCAAACATGGTCTACAGACAGTTCGTATCTTCAATTCGTACGGCATCTCTCCGCAGAGCAAGTCCTACCTTATATTCTGCAACTGTAGAGAACGTCAATAGATGGCATTGCCGTGGCCGAATACTCCATTGCCGTGGCCGAATACTCCATTGCCGTGGCCGAATACTCCATTGCCGTGGCCGAATACTCGGCCAAAGAAGGAATTTAATTTAAAATATAAACAACTTTTTTGCCATCGATACGCCAAGTAAAAGTAAAGAACTATTTTTCTGAAAAGAGGGGTGTTATAAGTTTTATGTGTCTGTCTGTCTGTGTGTCTGTCCGTGGCATCGTAGCGCCCAAACGAATGGATAGATTTTGATGCGGTTTTTTTTTTGTTTGTAAGCTGGCTTAATCGAGATGTTTTTTTAGCTACAATTTATGAAGATCTGTCTGTATTTACTTTACTTTCAAACATTTGTGTGTCATAATATTTGAAATACTCATTATACATGATGGTGCTATTGAGCTGGTCAGATGATGGAGCTCGAAGGTAGAAGACGTAGCTCTGAATTATTTATTAGTAAGCCCATCGAGTTCTAATGAGCCCACATTAGATTCTTCTTGACCAGTGCTATACATTTCATATTGATGATAAGGACTGTCCTAATAGTCCTAAAAACCCCCGGTTTTTTTTTTATTCTTGTCTTCTTAATAAAAAATAGATTCAATAAAAATAATAATAGTAGTAGACTTGTACTATTACTTATTCTGTGTGTAGTAGTAGTAATAGTATGTTAAGTAGAAGATCGACAATGTTGATGCCATAGATAAATAAGACCAGAGATATGGCAATGGGGATGTGGGATTTACGAACACATATCGCCGCAATGGTTTCCTGTCAGTTTCTATTAGTAGTCGAATGTCAATTTACGACGTTTCCACTGCTTATGATTTTTATTTATTTAAACTTCATGTACAATAGTGGTACATAGGTGGACTTAATGCAACAAGGCATTCTCTACCAGTCAACATTTTACGTCACTGTTTTACAATATTACAAACTAGCTTCAGTTAGCGGCTTCGCCCGCGTAAGGATAGGTTTTCTCCATACAAACTTTGCACCGCCATTTTTCTGTTTTGAGGGGAGAATTTTGAAAAATTCTCTCTTAGCGACAGTCCCCCTTGGCGACAGTAGAAAAATAAATTAGTCTTTATTTTTTTTATGTTATTTGCCACATTCGTAACATTTGATGACCACTTGACAAACTTGTCATTTATAAAACTCGATGATTAATTAAAAGGAACATTTGAACAAGTAAAACGCGGCTTCAAGGGGGACACTTTGGTTTTGGTGGCTTGGACCTTTCACGGCCCGGAACGAAGGAAGGTGGGGGCAGGTAACATGGCGCCACGCGCTTCGTTTGGTGTTGCGAACTCAGCACTTTCAGTGCTAGATTTGGCACTATTATGTTAAGAATTTTGGTGGTGACTACAGACTCCTTGGACATTTTAGTGGATATTCCACCAACTTTATCACTGAAATTTTGAAGTTTTTACTGGCTTTACAGCTTCAAAAGCTCTCGACTGTAGCTAAAATTCATACTTTTGCTATGGTGACCTGAAGTACAGGATTTGAGCCTAGTTTAGGCACCAGTCTCCCACAATATAATGCTTATAAACTTTTATTATTATTCTATAAACTTCCCTTGATCATGGTTTGGCGACGCCCTTGTCTCTTAGTCCTCACTTACGTCAGAAGAAATCTTGTGCAAAATGTAGCTCCTCGTCCCAGTCAGTTTCTCCTTCTATATTGCCATTCTATCTAGAAGGGATTACCTATCTATAGCTTTTTTTTGGTGGGAAAAAATCATCCAATGACATCTCCCGTCTTTAAGCGGAGCGAGAGATATCAGACTTTTACTGACTAAAAAAACCCACCCTGTTTCTTCGTTGCCTTCGGTCCAGGGCCCTGGTGTTCACTTTCACATTACCCATGGCCTACCTTTCTATAGCTGGAACCTACTCATGGTGCTGCTCATAACTGAACAATAGTTATCACATATATTCAGTTAGAGAGAGTAGAGCAGTGGTGGCCGAGTGGTAAAGGCCCCGACTTATGAGTTGTAGATCGCGGATTCAAACCCAGCTGGGCACATTACTTTGTGTAATTTCGTCGTCACCACAGCTCTCAAAACGGTGAAGGAAAACATCGTGAGGAAACCGGCATGCCCTAGAACCAAAAATCCGAAGACATGTTACATCCACCAATACGCACAGGGCGCGCGTAGTGGATTACGGCCCATTCCATCTCCTAGATAGGAGGCCTGAGTCCCAGCACTGGGAACATTATAAGGCTGATGCTATGCTAGGCTACATTCAGTTTCAAAACGTGAAGTCTTAAGACTGACTACATTGTATTTTACTATTGAATAGACGAAAATAATCAATAAATAAACGAACCATTTTAAATATACCTGGCCATAATATTACACCAACATTCACTTGCCACTTAAAACCTAACGGATAATAACATCTCTGAACTTTTCGTTCTAGCGACTGCGTCCGCTTCAAGAGCAATATATAAAAACGCTATATATGTACATAATGTAATAATCACCCCCTTTATTTCCGTGCTTTATGCCCTGAAACATCGTTATTACGAGCGGTAAGTACGACTTTCGATGCCCGACAATAATATGAGCAGACAGGTGTGGTCCAAGTTATAAGAGAAGCGCAAATAATAATACATTTTGCGAGAGGGTTGTTGATGATGGATAAAATTGTACGCATTTGGCATCACTGTCCTCACTTTGACACTGCTTTCTGCTAAACACAGGTCTCTCTTTTTTTAAACCAATCCCCAAGCACCTGCGCCAACCTTACTGAGGAAAGCTTTCAGCATTGTTCGAACGTTTTCTTTCTGGCCCCGTGCTTAGCATCTACTTTTAGTATTTTGTCAATTAGTTTTAGCATAAAGTATAGTCTAATCAGTCAATCTTTGCATTCGTGTGAATGCAAAAGGAGATTCCTGAACAGCGCAAGCGTAGCATAGCATAGCATCCTGTCTTTTCCTCTGAATATTTACGTTCTACTTCTTTGAAAGAAACAGGAAAAAAAAGTAATGTAAATATGTTTACTTGGCAATCGCAACAATTTTGTCAACACAGAATAAAATATGTTGCCTGTGTTCCGCTGCCTTTAGTTAATCTAATTTATACTCTGTCTACGTTTATCAAGAAATAGTCTATTGCATTTTAAGATCGTTTAATTCTTTATTGTACACCGTAAGAACTTATAATAGATATACTTAGTGGATAACAGAATTCATGTACATAGGCGTGCTTAACTCAAAGTTGACTTTTCTTCCAGCAAACTATTGAGTGATCAAGAGAGATCCAAATGAAGGATTACAATAATATATTTTTATCGGATCTCAAACCTTTCCTTGAACACGCCCAGTTCTCATGCCTTGTCCCCCACTGCACACATGACGTGTGTTACTCGACGAACATGCAATAATGCGCGGGCGTCTAAACCGACGCGACTTTTAAAAGTTCTGCGTTAAGTTGCCGACAGGCTTCGACTTCGACTTCTACGTACCTTGTACAGGTAAGTGCTGTGCACGAGTTGGTTGTAGATGGGATAGTCCTGCTAAATTATTTTTATTTGGTCCTTGTTAGTTGAGCAGAAATTGGTCCTTACTGACGTACAAGGACCAATTTCGGTCCTTACGTTGGTAAGTAAGTTGGCAATGATTACCTAATTATCTATATGAGATAGAGTTAATGTGAATATAATTGTAACAGTGATCAACCTCTGTTATTTTTTGCCTGTTTCATCTTTTGATCGTATCATTAGAATGATTGAATTAAAAAAAAAAAAGATTTTCTTTGGAAGCTTTTGCCCACTATTTTTTCCCTTTAAATGTTGGTTATTACGGACACGAAATCGAAGTCACAGTCAGTTAAAAAGTAGCCTATGTCTTTCTTTGGGTTTCAAGCTTACTCTACGAGTAGTACATCAAAATCGGTTCGGCCTACCTCGAACCAGCCCTTGCGGTAGGCGTCTAAGTCAGCCAGACCAGCCAGGCCTCGGCAGCGTCGTCCATCTTTAGGTACACAGTTTATGGAAACTAGACCCAGCGGTCAATATGCATGCGGCTAACGTGACCCGCCGGTCTCATTTTAGCCTGGCTCCTCTATTTTTCTTCTTTCCTAAATACAAAACCCAAAAATAACCGTTTAGTATTGACTTGACAGCACAACGAATTTCCCAAGTACGCACTCAACCAAAAAAATCCGTTGACAACAACAACACAGTGATAAATTAAATGTTCTTTAAAGAGCTTCCTATAAAACTGAAAACAAATGAGCCTGTCCACACAAACAGGAACACAATTACATTATGGCCACCCTACCATAAGTCTACTCCGTCGAATGCGATCCATCGCTGAGGAAGTCACACAAGAACCAAAAAACAAAGACCCATCAATTCCATTTCACACCACAAATTCATTACCACCAAAAGAGTGGTAAAGTTCAACTTGAACTGGTAGTCAAACTCCTTTTAATAAATGCTTAGAATATTAGATATTGTTTAACAAAATGCATGCTCGGTGAGCGCAGGTTTTATATTTATAATTGACGTGAGAATGTCCCAATTAGGAATTAATTATTTATGGTATCCCCTTGCATCGTTACGCTGGAATATCTTTACGGTTTGTTGGTTGTTAGGTAAATAAACAAACAGTTATTTGAGAAATACTCGTTGGTATTTCTTGGTACGGTACTCTGATTAAAAATATCTAGATTTATATTTGCTTCTATGGTTTATTACATTGGACCTCTGCGTTTATCTTTACTAACACGAGTATTATATACAGAAAATATTTTTGTTTTGTAATACTTAAGTTCTTAATTTGTAATTTAAAAAATAAACAGTTAAATTCTTATTATTTAAATTTAATTTAATTTAAAATTGATTTACGAAGATTTTTCCGAATCACAAAGAAACATCTTTTTTTTTTAAATCACAGTCTTCAAATTTTTTCCTAAAACCGTAGAGGCCCAGCCTGCTAGCTGCAGGCAGGCAGGGTCGAAGCTTGCTGGGCTCAGTTTTTGAAAGGAAGGCCCGGCCCCGGCACGATAGGCAACGAAGAAACGGGGTAGGTTTTTAGTCAGTAAGAGTCTGACACTATTTCGCGCTCCGCCCAAGGGCAGGATTGTCATTGGATGATTTTACCTACTGCTTTCTTTTGCGTCGTGTTTGCATCATTTTCTACTCGGCTCGTCCTTCAAAACTGTTTTACTCGCTATTCGATCAGCACTAACGAGCCGCGAGAAAAACCGACGTTCTTTAAAACCGCGGTGTAGGCTCGTACGTCGATAGTCCACTTTAGTGATTTTTTCTGGCCAACTATATTAGCTGTATATTGTTTTGAACGCGCTACCTATCTAGCATTTATCCTGAAGAATAACCATATATTTTTCTGATTATGTGTACTACGGTGGATCATATAATCTCGATTAGCTGTTTTAGTCCTTATATTCCAAATATATGAAAATATATACCTATATATTAATGATAACGTCATTACTACATTTAATATCTCAACTTTATCAAAAACGATATTTTGTAATCTCTTCGAATTTAGATATCCCTGCAAAAACTTCCACTGGCATCAGTTAATGATTTGCGGTTTTAAGGGGGTTCCCCCAAAACCGTTAATTACGATAGTCAGAATTCTACGAATTTTTCCGGTCGCTTTTTTTAATCTTTGGTTAGATCACAGCAAGTTACGAGTAACTTACTACTTACGTCTGGCATGCGCCAGAGTAGGTATTTTTCATATCTATCTATATTTCAAGGTTTTAGAAAAAAAACTTGTAGGTGTTTTTTTTATGGTAGGTAAAATCATCCAATGACAAATCCCGCCCTTGGGCAGAGCGGGATGTAGTGTCAGACTCTTGCTGACTAAAAACCTACCCCGTTCCTTCGTTGCCTATCGTGCCGGGGCCGGGTATTCCTTTCGGAAGCTGACCCATGACCCCAGCAGGCTTCGACCCGCCTGAAACAAGTTTTATGTGTAATATTTGAATGTATAATATTTAAGGTGTTAACTCGCTTTTTCCGCGTTGCCTTTTCATCAAAATTTGCTTTGGATTGTGTTGAATGAAGTAACAAGCTTTTTAAACCTTGCTCATGTTGACGAATGAATATAAACGAGTGAGGAAGAGCCCTTTTAAATCTTAAACTTATTTTATTTTTTTAACAAGTTGCTATTGTTTTTCTGTACCATTTGAACGCCATACTGTTTTCCTTAATGTTTTATAGTTTAAAAAAAATATAGTATTATCAAACAAAACTACCAATTAACTTAAAATACCTATCTATATATTGTTTACAGTTTCAATTCCTGTGTTTTGTGGTTTTTTGTTGGGTTTTTCCCGAAGCTTCGCTCCCCGTTGTAGGAGAAGCCAAAACGTACATTTCCTGGTTAACTACTATAGGTACATTTTCTTACTTCCAAAGACCATTACCATCTTATACATAACTGACTACCTATATTAGAGCAGTAATGGGCCAGTGATGACTGACTTATGAGTGGTTGGGGGTTCAAACCCAGGCAGATGCTTTACTTTGTATAATTTACCTCATCATCACTGCTTTCAAAATGGTGAAGGAAAACATCGTGAGGAAACCAGCATGTCCTAGAACCAAAAACTCGAAGAATTTTGACATCTACTAACCCGAGTGATCCACTGAGTCAGTATGATGGATCACGGCCTATTTCTCCTTCTAGACAAGGGGCTTGAGTCCCAGCATTGGTAATATTATAAGACTGAGATTTTGGTTGCCCTTTTAAGTTTTGATACACACTTTATATTTAGACAGCTAAGGCATTGTGCCGGATTTTCCTCCATTCTTGACTTTTGACATTATAAATCGCACAAATAGAGATACGTTCAAGTACCTAGAAGATAAATTACATTTTAACTGTGGTGGTTCTCAAGCCGTAAATTATTGGTAAATAATTGTGATGCTTATTACTCTGAAGATATTAGAATGTTGTTATTAATAGGTTAGTTCTTCTAAACTAGTTTATATTAAACTAGCAGCTGGCCATCGGCTTCACCCGCTTGAAAGTAGATATTTGCCCCAAGGGAACATTCTCCCAGGATAAAAAGTATTCGGTTTGCTATTCCAGGACATGGTCTACTCGTGTGGTAAATTTTATTAAAATCCGTCCAGCCGTTCGAGCGTGAAGAAGTAACAAACATATACACACATATTTTAGCCTTTATAATATTAGTGCTATTAATTTATTTCGGGCTACATATCTCATAGTAACTTTTTTCATCAAAGGATCAGTCTTCTTAAGGCGAGTACTGACAAATAAAAAACTTCAAAACTTTAATATTCTTCTCAATCATAAGACCTTTGACCTTGCATTAGTTTTAAGAGGGAACTCCCGAAACATATCGTCAAATAGCAGTGCCCTCAATTGTATTAGGAGCCTGGGAGGCAATCATTGGTCATCGAATACCTACGGTACCACATCCGGTATTATAGAGAGGATAATGTTATTAATAAATTCAATTACCTACACTTGTTTTTGAGTTAAGCAATCATCAAATATAATCTCCGACTCTGAGTGAGGGGGACTGGCAAAGTTTTACTGTTGACAGACTGTTATTGTGCGTACAACTATGGAATCAGACAGACAAACTAGAGTCAGTCAGTTTCTCAGTCTGTGTTTCCCGATAGGTACAACCTGATGGTGTTTCAGTCAAGAGTAAATGGGTTACTTGTTGACCAACTTGTTTTTTCGTTGACCACATCAGCTGAGATAGTGGTCAAGTGCGAGGCTGTCAATAAAAAAAAAATTGGGTTATAAGTTTTTTCTATACATGAGTATTTTCTACTCTTTTTGTATTTCGTCAATGACTTAAAAGTAAACCTTTTCAGGTACAACATGTAACGTAATAAATAAACATCCTGAAAATAGTATGTTTAGAATGCAATATTGAATCGATTTCAGATATTTTTAAAATGGGTTTTTTTTATTCTTTGATTAATTGTAATTTCTTTAATAAAATGGTAATTTTTAAAATGGGTAATATTAAAATGGGTAACTTATTAATGATGAAGAACTAGTTTTAGGATAAATCTATTTTCATAAATTCTTGATGACTCTTGATTGGGTCAATACCGAATATTATTTACCAATGTTGTGCTTGTGCGAATCCTATACTAATTAGGGTTAAACTATCTTTTTAAAATACATTTTTAAAGGATTCTATAGCCAAAGGGTAAAGACCCTATTACTAAGACTTCTCTGTCTATCCGTCTGTTGGTCGCCAGGCTGTATCTCAAGACCCGCGATAGCTAGACAGTTTTTTTTTTTTTTTTATGGTAGGTAAAATCATCAAATGACAAGTCCCGCCCTTGGGTGGAGCGGGAAGTAGTGTCAGACTCTTACTGACTAAAAACCTATCCCATTCCTTCATGCCTATCATGCCGGGGCTGAGCCTTCCTCTCAGAAAACGGCCCTTAACCCCAGCAGGCTTCGACCCTGCCTGCCTGCTTCGACCCTGCCTGCCTGCTTCGACCCTGCCTGCCTGCTTCGACCCTGCCTGCCTGATAGCTAGACAGTTGGAATTTTCACAAATTATGTATTTTTATTGCCGCTATATAACAACAAATACTAAAAACAAAATATTTAGGGTTTGTTGAATGGTAGCCCATGCAACAAACGCGTTTATTTTCACAAAATACTCAATTTTATTTTTACTATGTAATAATAAATAATAAAATTAAGATAAAATAATTATTTAATCCCCCCTTAAATATTTTATACAAAAAATGCCATTTTTTACCTATTTTGTTGTTTTTCTATTGTTTGCCTAGTGAATGGTACGGAACCCTTTGTGCGCGGAGTCCGACTTGCACTTGACCGGTTTTTTTTATTATTACACTACTTTAGTACAGTTAAGTAAAATTTCAATGCAATTATGTTTATAACTTAATTTTTTATTTAGGTATATAAAGGTGTGCATTATTCGAGTTACATGTCTGTATTATTATAAATTATATATTTATTAGCAAGTACATGTAAGGAGTCTTCAAAGACACAGTCGTTTCTAATATTCAAAGCAAGTCTTCTCTAAGAATAGCCTTTATGCGCAAAGGTTAACTTGAAAAGGAGATAATGAAGTAATCTACACACTGAACAAACTTTAAAGTAGTAATTATAAAGACCTAAAAGGTAAACTAGGTAATGGTCAGACATTGCGACACGGCTGGAAAAGAGACTGTCACAGAGTGGCAATGGAAAGGGCTAAGCTCGGAGTCTTTGCGTGATCACATCAGGAATGAAGATATCCGCAGGAAACTTTGGGTTTTTTACTTTGGGGGAGGCGTATCTCCCGCTGTGGTCGTCTTTTCACTGAAATGGTGATGTCGATTAAACTTTCATCTTTAAAGTATTAGTTTAATATGCAATGGAAAGGGCTACGCTCGGATTGTTTGCCTGATCCCTTCAGGTATGAAGATATCCGCAGGACAACCAAATTCGCCGTCATAACCCAAAGAATTGCCAAACTTAAGGTCACAGCTCATTAGCGTCACCCACGGGGTCCACTGGTTGATGACGCGAGGTCCACTGGTTGACCGCGCGACGTTTATTGGTACGCGGCGTCCACCCGTGGATCACCTGTCAACAACGAGTGGACGCCGTGCGACGAGGCAGTTCTGGGTGGGTTTCCGGATGGCTTTGGCTGTGACCTTTAAGTGGCAGTGGGCAGGGCACATTGCTTGCAGAACGAATGATTGGTCGGGATGTAAGGTTCTGGAGACCGCACACAGGAAGACGCAGCATTGAAAGGCCATTCACTGCATGGGCCGATGACTTGAGAGTTTGAGACATGTCGCGGGAATGCGGTGGATTCGAGACGTACAGGACCTTTCGTTGTGACACACAGTTGCTGTCTCCTTCAAGAGAGTGGTTGATTTGGTGCCTATTTTCACTCAATCTTTTTTTTTTATTCTAATGGATATGCTCACGTTTGACCACTATCTCACAAGGTGTACGCTTGCCTAGAAGCAGGGAACGTTTTCGGTTAAGGTATACGGTTACGCTACCGGTATTAAAATACGGTACCGCTTTATTTTAAAGGTAGACCGAAGCCGGTTAAGATTTGCGGTTACGCTACCGGTATAAAATAACGATAGCGCTATTTTTTTTTAGGTACCGCTATACCTTTATTTAACCTTTACTCAACCGAAATAATTCCGGTACCGAAATTATTTATCGTGCGAGTACCTACGATAAATGCGACGTTGCCAGCTATCAGGACAAGTGTATTGCGATTGGCATGACGAAAAAGTGCGGGAGTAGGGGCTTCAAAGGATACCTTAATATTAGAGGTTTAGGTACCGTAAAAAATAACGGTACATTTTCGCACAGGTATTAGTAGGTACAAATCAATTAGCATTTTACGAGCGTGTATCAAATTAATAGTTGTGGCGTGCGTCATTATACCGATGTCGGCGTGTAAAGGTACGTGGCTCCTCGAGCTGCGGCCACGTAGCGCGTCGAGCTTACGTCGTCGGTTCATTCATTCAATCGTTCACGAATTGTGTGTTTGGTCTTGAGGTTTCGTTCATGTAACGTTACAAATTTGAGCGTTACATCAGTGAAAAAGGAGAACCAAGCATTACAATGCACACTTTGTAATCACCACCTGGTTGTCACCTTGTTGTACTCGCGAATGCTTGTCAGTCAGGGAGGTAGTATTGAAATGTAATGCTCAAAGTCGAATCTATAATGTTACAGTACACTTTTTTTTTTTTTTTTTTGGTAGTGGGTAAAATCATCCAATGACATCTCCCGCCCTTGGGCGGAGCGGGAGATAGTGTCAGACTCTTACTGACTAAAAACCCACCCCGTTCCTTCGTGGCCTTAGATACCAGGGCCGGGCTTTCCTTTCGGAAACAAACCCTTGGCCCCAGTAGGCTTCGACCCTGCCTGCCTGCAGTTAGCAGGCTGGGTCTCTACGGTTTGCTGACAACTCTTTGAGGAGCGCGGGTACAGTGCGCGCCGTTGACGACCTGGGCTTGGTCCGGATGGTTACCGGACGGTCAGATAGCGAGCTACCCATAGCTCGCCGTCTGCAAGCCCGCGCCTACGTTGGCTGGAAATCAGGATCGGAATCGGAACCCCCGCGGCGGCTGGGCCGTGAGGGCCGTTGCCTCTCGCGTGCGGCCTCCTCCTTTGCTAGCATTACTGCTTCGCAGAAGGAGGCGACCGCCTGCCATCCCTCCTCGCTCCGGACCATGGCCCGTACCAGGGCCTGGCGCGAGAGATCGCCGCTGCCGATCGCCCTCACGAGAACACGGCGATGCTCTGCCCAAGCGGGGCACACTTCGACCGTGAGCTCCACCGTGTCCTCCGGGCAGTCCACGCAGTGGTGGCACCCGGGCGTCGGTTTCGCACGAATCCGGAACAGGAACCTCCCGAACTTACCGTGTCCGGTGAGAACCTAGGTCATGCGGAAGGTTAGGACGCCGTGAGGTCTTTCCAGCCACGCCTCAAAGAGGGGCCTTACCGCCATAATTGAGGCGTGCCCAATGTAACAGTACACGTGGATGCTCCCGGTGAGGGAGCTCCTTAAGAGGTACATGACATAGACAAGCTAGTATGTTCATTTACTGCATTTTATAGGTTCATTCTGAGTGCATTAAAGGCCTGGACCGTAGCCCGTGAAATTCAAAATGTTTTGAAAGTTTTTTTTATTATTTAGCTGCTCAGTATCGCATACTATAGAAAACAAAAACATACATTTGCGAAAGTGACATGTATGTATTTACACAACTATACATATATTACCAAAATTACGTATCTTTACGCTTCTGGATGTGTCATTGAATTAAGTTTCTATGGCAAGTTATGGCATGTCATAATCAATTTTTTAATGGCATATTCTCGAATAAAATTTGCCATCTTTGACCTACTCTTTATTTGCACCAGCGAAACGCGAAGTCGCTGGCAGACCAGCGGCTTCGCGTGCATGAAAGTAGCTATCGCCATATAAACTTTCTAAACCCATTTCATTTCTTTAGGGGGTGAATTTTGCTTCATTCTAGTGCTCGCCTACGTTTTAAAAAGAAACCTTAAAAAATTTCACGCTCCTAGTCCCAATAGTTTTGGCTGTGCATTGATATGTCAGTCAGTCGGTTTGTCCTCCTAAACACCGTTAAATTTTGGTCGTTTTAATCGTATTCTTTAAGTAAACGAGTCAATGACCTTGTAGGTAGTTGTCAGTCGTTGCGTACTAACTACCTACAGTTCATTGACCTCGCTCAGCTGACGTTTACTTAAAGAAATTAATTTCGTACATGCGTAAATTAATTCGAGTTTTAAAAAAGTACCTTTTTTTTAATTTTCTTTTTACAAAACCGAAACCGAAACGACCCTTCGCCGGATTAAAACTAGTAAAATTAACGGTGTTTAACAATATTTATAGGTATGAGAAGACAGCGGAGAACAGTCAACTTTTTGTTCAAAAGTACGTAAAATAAAAACAATAGCAGATAGAAATAAAAAGTATCTAATCTATGATTTCGGTAGCTCTTGGAAAACTTCCAAAATGTACTTTTAAGTCAAGATAAGCGCCCGAAAAATTCCACACTGCAATTGTACACGTCTATTTGTTCTTATCTTCACCCACATGTGCTTTATGTGTACAAACAAAGAAACGTAAGTAACGTTTTTTTCAACTCACGTGGCGTACACGAAAATAGCTATCGTACGACGGCTTTCCCAATCTTATCGCACACTTCCTACTGATATGAGATTAGGTACCTACTTCGAGAGATAACAAATCACTCTTCAGTATCTCCTCTTGATATTAAAGTACTACGTCTTATTTGCTGATTTGGGTTCTAAGGCGTAGTTTCCGATATTAGAACCGAGACATTTGCGACGTTTGGGAATTAATGTCAACTTTTATCAGTAAAATAATGACATATCATAATAATTACCAGTTTTCGATATGTACTCCTCCGTAGACTAGTTATTAAGTTTAAGTGAATGTTAAAGGTGTCACTATCAACTAATTGTAATTAGTCGTTTAGTCGGGTTCTGTGATAACAACACTAGCTGCTGTAGCACATCACTATTTTTTTCTCTTGTAATGTGTGTGATCTCGTGGTGAATTATAATAAACCAGTTATTAATTAAAATAGAATTCTTACTCAATTAGTTCATTAGAAAAACCCTGATCCTAATACTAGTAGTAGAAGGTTGGCAGAAAATTTCTTTCCGTTCTGGGTGGAGAGAGAGGGGCGCAACCGTGAGGTAACGGACATCCTCACGTACCAGCTACCGCAAGGAAGGAAACACCCCGGACATCGCGGGTTGCATGTCGATTTCCGGACATTTTAGACGCGGGTTTACTAATAGCTGTCATGTAAGAACCCACACCTCAAAGAAAGTTCAATAAAACTACGAGGGTCATTCAATAAATACTTAGCCTACAAAAAGTAAACGAAAATTTTGGAAAAGTGGCAATTTATTTTTCAACGTAGTCTCCTTTTAGTTCGATACACTTAGCCCAGCGATGCTCCAACTTTTTTAACCCGTCCGAAAAATAGTTTTTGTCAAACTCTGCAAAATAGGCCTCCGTGGCGGCGATGACCTCCTCATTTGATCCATATCTATTCCCGGCGAGTGATTTTTTCAGATTAGGAAACAGAAAGAAGTCACAAGGGGCCAAATCTGGAGAATACGGTGGATGGGGCAGCAATTCGTAGCGTAATTCGACCAATTTGGCCATGGCAACGGCAGACGTGTGAACCGGTGCGTTGTCGTGGTGAAACAGCACTTTTTTCTTCGCCAGATGGGGTCGTTTTTTCTTTAATTCGGCGTCGAATCGGCCCAATAAATCGGCATAGTAAAGCCCTGTAATTGTTTTACCCTTCTCGAGGTAATCGATGTAGATCACACCTTGTGAATCCCAGAAAACGGTGGCCATAACTTTTCCGGCAGATTTTACAGTTTTCGCCTTCTTTGGAGCACGTTCCCCGGTCTGGATCCATTGTTTTGATTGCTCCTTGGTCTCTGGTGTGTACCAGTGGATCCAAGTTTCATCGACGGTCACAAAACGACGCAAAAACTCCGCTGGATTCCGCTTAAACAGAGCCAAACACGTCTCCGATGTGGTCTCACGGTTGCGCTTGTTTTCCGGTGTGAGTAAACGCGGCACCCATCGCGCCGACCCACCGTAGGCGCGGGCTTGCGAACGGCGTGCAATGGGTAGCACGCTGTCCGATCGTCCGGTAACCGACCGGACCGAGCCCAAGTCGTCGACGGCGCGTTCTGTTCCCGCGCGCCTCAAGGAGCTGTCAGCACACCGAAGAGGCCCAGCCTGCTAACTGCAGGCAGGCAGGGTCGAAGCCTACTGGGGTCATGGGTTAGTTCCGAAAGGAATGCTCGGCCCCGGCACGATAGGCTACGTAGGAACGGGGTAGGTTTTTAGTCAGTAAGAGTCTGACACTACTTCCCGCTCCGCCCAAGGGCGGGATTTGTCATTGGATGATTTTACCTACCATAAAAAAAAAAAAAAAAAAAAAAAAACCCATCGCGCCGACAGCTTTCTCATGCCGAGTTCCTCGTGAAGAATATGATGCACTGTTCCTTCTGAAATGCCTACAGTCTCAGCTAGCTCCCGAACCTTCAATCGGCGATCTGCCAATACGAGATCATGGATTTTTTTAATGTTTTCCTCCGTAGCAGCTGTTTTCGGTGCACCTGGACGTGGTTCATCAAAAACCGACGTACGGCCACGTGCAAACTCGTTGAACCAATTCTTGACGGTGGCCATCGATGGAGAAGAGTCACCGTACACAGCATCCAAGCGCTCTTTGATTTCGATGCGCGTTTTCCCTTCCAAAAATAGAAATCGAATTACCGAACGATATTGCTCTTTTTCCATTTTTGTAAAACCGATCGACACGTTCGCTTCCTTAAGTTGTCAAATTAAAACAAATGAAGGGATTGGAATGAAAATTTGAAAAAAGAATTAAAAAAGAATGTGCTACACTGTGGTAAAACTCTTTTGAAACTACAGCGCCCTCTGGCGATGAGGCTAGGTACTTATTGAATGCCCCTCGTACCTTCAGTTTAGCCCAATAGTGTGACCTTGGCCCTTCACGGTCCAAACGCCTTTGATGATAGGGCCTGACAGGAAGTCGCTTCATGTAAAATGACGGCCCCTGACTGTCAGTAATTCCAGTAATACTGGATAAGTAAAGATTGCCTTTCAAATCTGGACAGGCCTATTGTTCTAGTGGTTAGTGGCTCTGACTGATATGCTAGAGATCGTGAGTTCGATTCCCACTCAACACAAATGTTTGTGTGATGAGCATGAAAATTTGTTCTGTGTAATCTATCTATAATATGTAAGTATTTAGAAATATAGTTTGGGACTAGATGGCGTTGTGACAAAGTTGTAGATTATAATTATTATTAATACGACCACAAATTAAACGAAGGACGGACTTATGGAACGATACTTCATACAAATAGCCATGTAAACTAGATAACAAGCGGTAATGAAATGTTATCTGGTCTTGGAAGGCGTGACAAGCTATTAAAAGTTAAAGTAGCATTTTACACGCCCTGCTCATTACACCCAAGCGCCTATTATATTAGTCTATGAACGCACGAACTATTAGGGATGAGACATCGATGAAGGACAAGTATCGATATTTGTAGTCTGGTTACTTTGCCCCTGGGTTTAACTTTGGCCCAATTTTATTAACCAATAGGAACACGGAACACTGTGTTTCTATTGGTTATCTTGCTTGGCCCTAATTTATACCTAAGGGCTTTTTTACGAAGACGCGGCGCGTTGGGCGTTCGTCGTACATTGCAGCAGCGGGCCGAGTCATCGCACGCGCAAACACAAACATATGGCAATGTAAGACGGACCGCCCAACGCGCCGCGTCTCCGTAAACGCACACTAAGGGCCAAAGTAACGCATCTTTACTGTAGTCCGATTCATGGAACCGTTTCGCACAAGTTTTATAAAATGTTTTAGAATAATCGAAACAAAATATAATTTACGAGTAATTGTTAATTAATACATATGAATGAGGGATCTGACAGAAGTCTTGCCAAAGTAGGTAGGTTCAACTAGTTACTGGGTAGTGAAAATGAAATAGGTAGTGGCATGAAAATTACTTGTGTTCATCGGGTATTGATAGGTACCAATATGTGCTGCATACCGTTCTTTTTAATCTTTTTAGCACCACGGTCTTGTATAGATGACAAACGGTTTCGTGCCCTCCACGTATTAGAAGATAATATCAAATTTAACAATTAATTAATAAAAGTACTTAATTATGTACTGAGCTTTATTTTGTGCGTATTTTTATTATTTCCTAACCTAACCTAACCTTAGATTTTGTTTATTTAAAAAACAGTAAAATTTAAGTGGTATTCGTTATACATTTAAAAGTATTGGTTGCGCGAATTTTGCTTTGTGGACTGTAGATTTAAAAAGCGATCTAAGGTTTGTTAACAATATGCAGGTACTGCGTCTAGCGTTTATTAATGGGATAAATGTATTAGAAGGACTGACCTTTAACCTCGAAAGTTCCACATGGCGCCGGCCGGCGAATCCCGAACTTCGTACTTTCAAGCACTGCCAGTTTCTGTATTGCACTACACTGCACTTATTGTTGAGTTTCGAATGGTTGGAACACGAAATAGCCAATTTTCTTGTAATTTCGAGCGGGCGTGTTAGCGGTGCGGTCACATTCACAATGCACAAAAAACGTCAATGTCAAAATCATTTCTTGCGGTCGTGCGGGTGGAGGGAAAACGGATGGTATAGGATTGCTAGGCCAAAAAAACAAATTACAAAAACAAAGTCGCGGAACATAGCAAATTGGCGCAACCATTCCCCCCGGGTTTGAAGGGTTACCTTCAAAGAAAAGAAAAAAAACAAAAGCGAAACTAAACCCTATTACTAATCTAAACTATCAATACTAGGTAGCGAAACAACTTATAACTAACTATGCCACTACTACTGATTAGGCAGAGGGCAGAGGCGAATAACCGGACGCAGGTACGATCCAGTTGCGGTTTTAACTTTTACGACTCGCGTTATTCCGTTCGAACCCGGAAAAACTTCTTCCACTACACCAAGAGGCCAGTGCAGAGGAGGCGCACTCTCAGTCTTCAGTATCACCACAGTACCGACTGTGACTGGATCTGAAGGAGTGTTCCACTTTTGACGCGACTGCAGCGTATGCAGATAATCTGTCCTCCATCGCTTCCAAAAGGACTGAACTAAGCTATCTAGCAGAGCGTGACGCGGGTGAAGCTGCAGTTTGTCAGTCTCGACATCTAAAGCGGGCAAATATTTAAGAGGAGTCGTCGTCAAGAAGTGAGCCGGCGTCAACGCTAGTGGCTCCGATGGATCACTAGACAAAGTCCGACACAACGGACGCGTATTCATCAACGCCTCTACCTGAGCGAGTACAGTGCTCAACTCCTCGTACGAGAGAATCTGTTCGCCTATGACCCGAAACAGGTACGACTTAAGGCTTTTAATATTCGCCTCCCAATTGCCACCAAAATGACTAGCTGCTGGCGTATTAAAACACCAATCAATGCGATTCTCAGCTAAGACATGGGCGAATTCACTTTGGTAGTACTTGGAGCGTAAGAATGTATGTAATTCCGAAATATTGCGTCGCGCTCCAACATAATTTGTGCCGTTGTCAGAGTATAAGCGCTTAACGGGACCACGGCGAGATAAAAATCGTTTAAATGCAGACATAAAACCCTGCGTACTCAAATCACTGGTTAACTCTATGTGAACCGCACGAGTTGTCATACAAACGAATAGGCAAATGTATGCCTTTGTGGAACGTATACCACGACCACGGGCAATAGTGACTTTAAACGGTCCAGCATAGTCCGTCCCAGTATGTATGAAAGGTTTCACCGTCTGTACAACACGACAAGAACGATGGTCGGCCATTTCCGGCGCGTTGAAACGCGGGCGGAGCTTAAAGCAGGGCACACATCTGTGCACTCTAGCGCGTATCAAATTGCGAGCGGAAAGTATCCAGTACTTCTGTCGAAGAATGGACATTAATAAATCGGGACCAGCGTGACAATTCACCTTATGGTGATAGTCCACCAACAAATCCAAAACGTGATCCCTGCGTGGTAGAACTACTGGATGCATTTGTTCAAACTCTAACTCAGCATTTCGCAGACGGCCACCGACACGAATGAGTCCGTCTTGCAAAAATGGTTTCAAATGTTGAAGTGCGGGACTACAAGGTTTATGTGATTCTAAACTACGAAATTCTATTGAAAAATAAAATTTCTGCAACTCTCGAAGTACAACTAATTCAGCTCTATCCAAATCAGCTGCGATTATAGAACCACGCGATGGTAATAATCTCAAAAATCTTAGGACGTAAACTACACAGCGTAGTAGTCTCGACCAAGACGAGACTCGATTAGACAACAACAAAACAACTGACTCTTCACGCGGAACTGATACTACAAGCGTATGTTTCTTCTCCTCGGGTGGTTCTGAAACAGTAGCGGGGTTAAACGGAGCACTTGGCCACTCGTTAGGAGTGGTATGAAGCCAGGGAGGGCCACAAAACCAAAGCGGATGATTTAAAATTTGCGCAGGAAGCAAACCACGTGAGAGACAATCAGCTGGGTTTTCTGTTCCAGCGACATGGAATATATTTTCCGGTGACAATTCAGCTTGAATCTTAGCCACCCTATTTGCGACAAACGTGCCCCATCGATGGGGTGACGATTGAATTCGACGATTGAATTCGTAAACCTTCAAAGGTTCCTGCGGAGAAAATCTATACAAGAAGCGTTGGAATCTACGGTCACATTCTCTGATTCCAATACTAAGAAACATTTGCCGAATATCGGCAGAGAGCGCAATAGCAAACAAGCGTTTTTCTGCGGAGGCACGGGAGCCACCGAGCGAAAAAATATCACCCTTGAAAGGGAGCGCGACAACATAACGACCATCTTTATCACGAGTAGTCGTGCGGGTATAAATCTCCTCAGTGACCTGATCCTCAGGGCTGAGAATAGGCGGGACATTGACCTCTTCAATCTCCCAGAACTTGCGGATGGTAGACTCAAGCGGCGGCTCGACGGTGCAACAGTGCGACACAGTCGAGTAACTATTTAAATAAGCGGGTGCGGAGCCAACTATAACAAACCCGAGAACTGTTTCCAGTGCGTGCGGAGCGGGGTACATCGGAAGACCTTGAATTTTACGTGATAACTGGAGATGCGGGAGAATCGAAGCACCGATCAATAGATCGATATCTCCAGGGAAAGCGTAATTTCCGTCGGCTAACTGCAAGTTCTTAAACTCCGTCAGCATGGACGTGTCAACCGGTACCGTGGGCAACCGTTCCGTAATCTTATCTGCGACTAGCGAATCCATTTCAAACGAAATATTACGATTAAAACGTGAACTAAATATTATTTTAATGGAACCGTGAATGGTTGCCTTTAAACCTCCAAAACCTTTCACTTCTGAGCGGGATGACCAATTATTAAAACTAAAACCAAGGCGTTGACAACAATCCCGAGTAATAAAATTACTCTGGGAAGCGCCATCTAGTAGCGCTCGAACGGTGTGCGGTTTGCCAAAGGCATCTACAATGACAACTTGCGCGGTCGCAAGTAAAACGGTAGTGACTTGAGTACCAGCGGCGGAAAGCGAACACAATGTTACGTCGTTTGCACTTGCAGCAGGCCGCGCGTCACAAGCGTCGCGCGTCTGCGCAGGCTGCTGCTGCGATGGCAGCTTACTACTCTCAAAATGTAAGAAGGTATGATGTCTAGCTAGACATTTACGACAGCTACCACCACTGTTACATGACGTAACCAGATGTTTGTCACTTAGACAATTAAAACACAAATTATTAGTGCGGACAAACTTGTAACGATCACTAGGCGATAATCTCTGAAATTCCGAACACTTGTACAGCTGTGTATGGCTACCCTTACACAGAGAACAGTCAGGTGTTGAGGCGGTATTAACTAGCGTATGTGCAGTCTTGACTGACTTCGATGACGCGTCTATACGGCGATCGGAACCTGTCCTATTCGTGACTTCATGACGTGCCGACGTGCGCTGCAACACCTTAATATGGTCGCGAATAAAAGATTCTAAATCTTCGAACTTAGGTATTTCTTTGCCGCGCTGAGTCGCTTCAAACAGACGAACAGTTTCAGGATCTAATTTATTTAAACCGATATACAAAAACAAAAAGTCACAGAGGTCATTGACCTTTAGGTTCTTTACTGCACGAACAGATGATGCGAAAATATTTAAAAACTTCTCTAAATTATGATCGTTACAAACGGAAAAACTTTTCAAATCGAATAATTGATCTAAATATGCGGTGGCTACTAATCGCTTATCTTCGTATTTTGTTTTTAAAGTGTTCAAAACTAAATTGTAATTTTCAGCGCTAAACGTAATTCCAGCACAGACAGCCTTTGCCTTACCGGTCAATTTTTCTGCGAGATAATGCAATCTCTCGTGATCTGTCAGCGATGTGTTCCTATGTATTATATTTTCGAAACTATCTATAAATAAATTCCAATTTCGAATGTCACCATTAAATTCAGGTATTTGAATTGGCGGCAATCGTGGGCGTTCGCGAGGAGGGTTGGATAAACCACTCGCGGGGGGGGGAGTCTCTAAACTCCTAGCAATACGTTTGATACGACAATACAAGTCATCAAAGGACGACAATGCCTGATAACTCACACAGTAATCAGGATTTAACTCCAACTCTAAAATGTTTATATTATTAATTGTAGATTCAAAATCCGCGCGCAAACTATCTAAAGTTTCCAACGAACACAAGAAAGCATCTCTAATCGCCAGATCCGAGGTCTGCAAAGATTTATCACAAATTGATTGAACACGTGAAAACTGTGAGTCCCTTTTAGCGTATAAAAGCTTTAACTGAACCTTTAAATCAGTACTAACCTTGGTTCCCTTAAGAGACATCTTGTTTTGATATATTCACACTATACACTCAAACAAACACTTAACGAATTATTAAGTAAGCGATAATTAACAGATAACAATATGGTAATATTGTAAACAACAAAGTGAACGGCGAACGAACGGAACAACCTGAATCAATGTTCATATGCGTATATAATCTATGGTTTATCCGTTTCCTACAAATATTCACTCAACAATGAACGGGTATTTTTGAAATGCGTCTACCTACATGTAATTTGTAGGACTTCCGAATGAATTTTGTCAAGAAAAAGAATGCGATCGATTTATATCTACGCTGATATTTACGTAGCTAACTATAATTATGCGGTGCGGTTGACGGCGTAGGTACCGTAATTATCAATGACACTTTAACTATACGAGCGAAATAACGTATAGTTGCCTAAATGCCTAGATGCGGGTTTTCTACTATTATATCTAGGTAAACAGGCGCGTTGCGTTTATTCCCTATGGAACAAATACTATATTGCGAAATTACAAGAAAATGATTCACGATCCTGCTCGTATGGACCAAAAAAGTAATGGTTGCGCGAATTTTGCTTTGTGGACTGTAGATTTAAAAAGCGATCTAAGGTTTGTTAACAATATGCAGGTACTGCGTCTAGCGTTTATTAATGGGATAAATGTATTAGAAGGACTGACCTTTAACCTCGAAAGTTCCACATGGCGCCGGCCGGCGAATCCCGAACTTCGTACTTTCAAGCACTGCCAGTTTCTGTATTGCACTACACTGCACTTATTGTTGAGTTTCGAATGGTTGGAACACGAAATAGCCAATTTTCTTGTAATTTCGAGCGGGCGTGTTAGCGGTGCGGTCACATTCACAATGCACAAAAAACGTCAATGTCAAAATCATTTCTTGCGGTCGTGCGGGTGGAGGGAAAACGGATGGTATAGGATTGCTAGGCCAAAAAAACAAATTACAAAAACAAAGTCGCGGAACATAGCAAATTGGCGCAACCAAGTATGTACTCAAAAGTTTAACCGGATTGTTAGACCAGAACGTAGTTTAGAAAAGGTTAAGCAGATTAATAATTTTTATTTTAAATTAATTATTGTAAAACGACATAATAAATAATTGTAATAAATAATAATAAACAGACAATAAAGCTTATCATGAAACCAAAAAATATAACGCGTAGCACTCATTTCCCACGGCTGATATTATTAAAAAAAAAAAACTATGCCACGATAATCTCCTAGTTAAATAAACATACAATAGGTTATAAATAATTATTATTGTAGTGAAACAATCGCTTTAGTAAATTTTTGTATAGTAAACAATACATTAGCACGTAAATATTATTTCATGTCAACATCAGTTTTCCTTTTTTTTTGGTTCTCATGGAATACTTTTATGAGAAATAGGTACCTTGTAGTAATTTGTGCTTTTTTACTTTTGATAAACAACATTATTTTTTGTATATGCGAAACATGAATATAGTTTGTTCAGAATCAGTAACTATAAAAAAATATATAAAATGATGGAAAAAATATTGGAATCGATTTACGATTCCAATATTTTTTCCATCATTTTATATTTTTCCCAATAATATTGAAAAACGTCACAAGTTGGATACCACTGATACTCAGTAGAACAAACGAACGAACGAAAATAACCACATAATTTTAAAATTTTATATAAATCTAACCAATTCAATCAACAGGCCTCACATACCAATATATCATGTCCATTATCAAAATCATTCCATACGTTTATCATCAAATTTATTTCTAATTTATAACACCTGGCAACAGTGATATAAAAATGTCAAATTGTTAATGAGTCGCCCTCTGATTGGTCGGCTTCGATTACCGTTTGGAGTTCAAGGATGATCCACGAAGCTACTATCAATAATCATGTGTTTCTTTTAGGATTCCGTCAATTGTAATTAATTCCAATTTTATTTTTGTAAACTAGTTATAAGCGTTTTGGTCCCAGTACTGTTAGCTTGTAATGTATTTCTAAATAAATAAATAAATAAATATGTACTTTTTTTAATTTATTATTTTATTATTATTATTTTATTTATTTAACACAGAAAAACAGCAATTACACCATAACACTATGAACATTTACGCTTAAGAATTATAAAGTCATAAGTAAAAATAAAAATGGTAGGTACTCTGACTCCTAAACTAGGCATGGGCCTGTAACTTAGGAGTCAGTGATTCTCCGTTACAAAACAAAGCCATATACTAAAAAAGGACAAATTGATCTAAACTAGTGCTGGACTGCGATTCTACCTGATGGTAAGCAGTGATGCATTCATTGATGGTGAATCGCACCAGTTTATTAACAACCTATTCACTTTAGCCTCAATGACACATATACAATTATAATCAGACGAGAAGACCGCAGCAAGGAAATCGTTCCAGTCCTTCGATGTTATCTTGTTTTTACTTATAATTGTTAATATTTATTTGCAATATAAGTATAATACAAGATACTAAAATATAAACGTTATACATGGTAAAAATTTTATCGTTTTAATCCCGTGGAGGGTCAATCCGGTACATGAAACACAGTCGATTTGTAAAGATAAAATGAAAAAATAAAGTACTTTTTTTTTCTAAAAGTCAAATTAATACACGCAAACATCGGCTTAACGAGTCAGTGACCTGTAGATAGTTTTCGGTCGTTGCGTACTAACTACTTAGGTCATTGACTTGCTCAGGTGATGTCTAATTAAACAAATTAATTCGAGTTTAAAACAAAGTTCTTTATTTTTTAATTTAGGTGTTTCATGTACCGGATCGACCCTCCATGGGATTAAAACGATCAAAATGAAGCCGTGTATCTAATATACTCGTAGTAAAATACTAAATAGAATTGTTACATTACATTTGTAAAGAAACAATTTTGAGTATAGTACTCGTACTACGACCGAGTACTATACGTAGTAAAATGTATTTTTAACAATAAATATTTTCTTTACTATATTCGAGAGTTCTTGGAAAATCTCTACCTTTATGTTACTATTTTTCTGAGAAAACAACTGTAATAATCTTTCTGTTTATAAAATACCTTCAACAAACTTTTGCTATAAATGGCCTTACCGCTTGACCTTTACGAAAAATTCTATTCATTGACGTATACACTTACATAAGTAGGTTAGTATGTATGTATATTGATAACGATGACTCAATGTAACTGTTTTAACTAAAAACGTATCTGTGATAAAAATGTTTCCGCAAATCTTTAGTGATTTATCTGCAGAACCAATCCTTTTTTATATTACATCATTTTCAGTAGGCGTGGCAAAGTTTAAAAAGAAAATTAATCAAAAGACATCATTAATTAAAATTTACATCATGCCTATTATGTGTTGAACACGTGTATATTTAATATATCTACATCACAAAGTCTAGACATAGTTACATAACAATAAATTATAAAGAAACGTTGCTTATTAAAACTTGAGACAGACTCGTGACCGCCAACTGAGACAATAAAATATTTGACGAGCATAATTTGTCCCACATTATAATATTTTAAAGTTGGAATGTAGATTAATTGAAACAAAATTCGTCTGCTTGCTTTTATTTCGATTGTGGGCGTCAGAAAATGAAAATAGTTGCCCCTGGTTTGTAAGAGACACCTCTGAATATTGCGTGTGTGAATCGTTGGAGATTTGCGATGCTTATAAAAATAATAACGAGTAATTTTATAACACAAACCAGAATTAATTCCAAAACCAAACAACGCAGTCACTTCTGAAAAAAAAAATCATATCATGACCAATCTTCTGTCTTCTTTTATTTCATTGACAAGGCAAAGATTTTAATCCATACTGCTACAAACCTCACATCCAATAGCTCTTAAAACCAAAAAGTGCCAGCTTCGGCAAACATCGCGCCAATTCGGCGTTTATCGACATCGCTCGCGGCACTAGTTCAAGGGCAGACGCGCGGAAAATTTCATGGTCGCCTGTTCACGTTTCAACTGATAATTTAATAGGCGTTCGTTGCGTTGCGTAATAATTAAATAATTCTGCTAATCGCAATAATTGGGCCCGAAAAGATAAGCCATATGGAAACCACAATATAATGTTGCAAGCCTCATATTTTTGTGTGAATTCCTGTAATTCAATGTCAACCTTTTTTATTATTAACCACTTGCGTCGAATTGGTTCGACGAGTGTTTTCGTGTCCTATTCGCCAGGGTCGTGTGTTTGCGACTGGGTACTCCATCTCGTTTAGCTCTTCAATCCCCATAGGTACAGAAGAGCTGACGAGATATATATAAAGTATTTCGTCATTGATGTGCAATCCTGAAGGTATAAACACGACATTTTTTTTTCGGATAAATCCGATGTGGGTGGTTGAAAGGTTAATTCTGTGGAGACAATTCAGACGGATAAGTAAAGCTAATTACTTAATTAAATTAAACTATTTGTATTTTGTGGTTAAAAAAAAAATTAATGAAGATTTTTAGCATCAAGTAATGACTCAATAAGAAATTATTTAGCAACAAGTAATTACTTCTTCATAAATATGGATGTTAAGTGCGTACCCGAAGACCTAGACGCATCGTTAGCAGGCCTCCCACAAGGTGGACCGATGATCGTATGAGGATCGTGGGAATCTAATGGATACAAGTCGCATATGACCGATCGTTGTGGCGACACTTGTAGGAAGCCTATGTCCAATAGTGGAAGGTTTCCAGCTAAAATGATGATCACGATGGAGTTGTTCACAATGATATTCTATTCGCGATAACAATTGTCAAGAGCATTAATGTTTTTAACTACGTGACTTTTTCGCAACGCATGTCCCATCCATCCATATTTTATACTTCTACCGATTACTTACCTACCGCAAAGACATAAATTAAAATTTTCGAAGTATTTTTTTAATTTATTGCTATCGTATTGAAACAAAAATTATTTATACTTGCGGTGACGAAATGTCTGTATTTGCATTACTATGCAATCCACTATAGGTATTCCAATCATCATCATCATCAACATCCTCATTATCATCATAGGCCTCCCCTAAATGTCGCCACAATGTGCGGTCCTGTGCGTCTTGCATCCATCGGATTCCTGCAATCTTTACCAGGTCATCGGTCCACCTTGAGGAGGTACGGTATTGCAAGCCAGCGATAAATAAATAAATAATTATTATTAAGGGGATTACATCGCCCAAATCCAAAAAATCACTTAGGTTGATTGAAGTTTCCTTATGTACGATTACCATATAAAAAATGAAGGGGATACTTAAGGACATTACTAATAAATTGTATTGATTACGTTTCTCAAAAAAATACCCTAACTCTAGAAAAAAAATCTGGTAAATAGGCCTTTTTTGAACATTAATTCCATATTTTCTCGAAAACGGCTCTATATTTATACATTGAATTTATACCAAAATATATGTTACGATAAATTGAATAACTTGTATTGATTTTTTTTCGAATTTCATTGAATATCGATAAGTAATCAAGAAAAAACTCGAATCAGTACTAACACCCCGCGCGCAGCACCCCTTGCAATGCCTGTTTAGAGGTCAATTCTTCTCTACTAGTGTAGAGGTAAATTCTTGAAGGTCATTGAGCGATGTAATACCCTTAAGCCATGATCATAACTCTCGTAAACTTGATGTAGTCATGCACACTTTCTTCGTTTTAAAGAAAGATTTTTACTTTGCCTCATTCTTTTTCTGCATTCTATACAGTGACTAGTCATTGCATACATTGACTAGGCAGGGTATATAATTACTGAATAATTAATGAAATAATTATGATAAGTGAAATATTTTTTTTTTAATCTTGAACTTTATACTTTTCTGGTAACAGATGCAATAATTAAACACACCAAGCGACAGAAATTCATATTTTATTTAAACTTTAAATATTTCAGCGTTTATGATTACCAACAGCGCTATCTATCGGCAGTATTGAATACTAATCCTGATTTTTGTTTGTTCACGGGTTAATTTTTAACTTTGCTATGTCATCCTGTTTGACAATCGTTGTTGTTGGTACAATGTTACATTTTCTGAAAAAATATGCAGAATTAAACTACGGTTTTCATAATTAGAAAAAAAAACATGAATAAGTAAAAGTTTTGCAAGTCCAAGTGATATCGTTATTTCCGTAGACAATAGATTACTAACGTCAGTACTACGGTTTTACGTCAAAACAAATATCGTAGTTACAGAAATCTTATTCTAAGGCCGCGGTTCCACGAGAGATGTGCTAAGTTGCGTAGTAATAGATGTATCTAATTTCCACCAATAAGGGATTTTCAAAGCTTAGCATTAGAATTAATCCGGTCTAATCTTTTTTGGACCGGGGATCAATTTGGAATATTTGTTGTTAACAGGGATAAAAAATACGCATACAGGCACTGTAAAAATTTCCACCCTTTTTTTTCCACCCTGATCGGCATCCTGTGCCGAAATACATATGAATTCTTCAAAATAATGTAATGGTACAAAATAATGTAATGTAATGGTGAAAAATCAAATTAATGTAATGAGCATTATCATATTATTTTTGATACCACTTTTTTTTGGGTAGGTAAAATCATCCATTGGAAAATCATCCAATTACTATTACTAGTCAGCGTGTCAGACTTTTACTGTCTAAACCCACTCCTATGTTCCTTGTTTGCCTTGCGTTCCAGGATCCCGGGTTACCAAGGGTGATCCCAAGGCGCCAGTAGGCTTCGACCCTGCTACGACCTACGGTGCCCTACGATTTTGCTGACATCTCCTTGAGTCGAATGGAGAACACATGAACCGTGGACGAATCGGTCTCGGTCCGGACGCTTATTGGACGGCCGGACAGCCAGCTATCCATTGCTAGCCGGTTCGTTAGTTCGCAAGCCGGGCGGCTGGTGCTTTAGGAAGTCAGTCCACTGACGCGTGCGTCCGCATCCTTCGCTAGCATTACTGCTTAAAAAAGAAGCGACCGCCTAACATTCCTCCTCGCTCCGGACCATGGCCTATACCAGGCGCGAGAGATCGTTGCACAAGCGGGGCACATCACACATCTAATAAAACCATAGCCTTATACTGTACATTACAGTTTCTAGAAGTTTTGCTTTTGCTGAACTTTTCAGTCTTCACGTCTCATTAAACTGAGAGTCTGCATTGAGGCGTCTCTGAACCACAGTCTTACACATAGTATGTATATCGCTAAGTTCGTTGTTTTATTTACAAATCTCTATGCAAGTATAAATGCATAGTTATCTACTGCTAATGAATGACTGCGCCAAATAAAATACGCCGTATGCACTTGTAAAATTCTGATTTGTAAATGACATCTAACCTGTTTTTTTTTTTTTACAAAATATATTTTATTCTATTCCTCTATTACTTCTCCACTAATTTTATTTCTCTGCTTTCTTATATATATATAAATATATATATTATTTATTGCTTGTATTACATGTATTTTATTAGTTATGTATTGTATATATGTAAATAGTACACCATAAACTACCTGCGTATCTTTTTCTTCTTCTCTGTCAAATCCATCCAAAGGTTGTCTGTAAGAGATCGCTTTTAGCGATAAGACCGCCCATTGTGACACCCTATTAATTTTAAGTTCTTAATGTAATTTTACTTTTAGGTGTACAATAAAGAATACATCTATCTATCTATCTATCTATTAAAAAGCGAATAGACAAATCCAGGCCAAAAATCACCAGAAATTCATAAAAAAGGTACTGTAATTCGAATTAGGACGAGTTACACCCTTTCCTTTACGTAACGGTACCGTGAAGGTTTTCACAGTTCAGTGTAGCGTAGGTCAAGTTTTTGACAGTTAAACTTTTACGACCAAATCATAATGTAGGTGTAGGGTGACCAACTCCGAAGTATACAACTTTTTTTGTACCACTATAAAGATTTGAGGCTATTTTTTTTCTGTTGTTTGAAATCAATGTTTAATTTAAGTTGCAATTTAGTTTTGGATAAGTTTTGAGACCGTAACTAACCACTGTTATGATCTAAGTGGATTCTAATATTCTAGTGTATATTTAAAATTACCTAATTTTTATCAACAAGTTTTAAGGGAAATATGGATCATTAAAGAAATGAATGATAAAGAAAGAAAGAAAAGTATTTATGTTTACCTTACACAACTAATTAAAACCAAATAATACAACAAAATAGATAAAAGTAATAATGAAAGTTTTTTTTTTTTTTTTTTTTTTTTTATGGTAGGTAAAATCATCCAATGACAGATCCCGCCCTTGGGCGGAGCGGGAAATAGTGTCAGACTCGTACTGACTAAAAACCTACCCCGTTCCTTCGTTGCCTATAGTGCCGGGGCTGAGCCTTCCTCTCAGAAAACGGCCCTTGACCCCAGCAGGCTTCGACCCTGCCTGCCTGCAGTTAGCAGGCTGGGCCTCTACGGTTTGCTGACAGCTCCTTGAGGCGCGCGGGAACAGAACGCGCCGTCGACGACTTGGGCTTGGTCCGGCCGGTTACCGGACGATCGGACAGCGTGCTACCCATTGCACGCCGTCCGCAAGCCCGCGCCTACGGTGGCCGGAAATCGGGATCGGAATCCCGGCGGCGGCTGGGGCGAGCGCCCCGTTGCCTCTGCCTGATGCGGTCGGCCTCCTCCTTTGCTAGCATTACTGCTTCGCAGAAGGAGGCGACCGCCTGCCATCCCTCCTCACTACGGACCATGGCCTGAACCAAGGCCCGGCGAGAGAGATCGCTGCCGCCGATCACCCCCACGAGGACACGGCGATGCTCCGCCCAGGCGGGGCACACCTCTACAGTGTGCTCCACCGTGTCCTCCGGGTGTTCCGCACAGTGGCGACACCCGGGCGAATCCTCCGCACGAATCCGGAACAGGTACTTAGCGAACTTTCCGTGTTCTGTAAGTACCTGCGTCGTGCGGAAGCTGAGAGCACCGTGAGGTCTTTCCAGCCACGCCTCAAAGATGGGCCTTATTGCCCCAATTGTGGCGCGCCCCGAACGAGGTTGCGATAGTCGCTGACGCCATTTTGCCATGAGATCCCGCCGGAGCTCTGTCCGCCATGCCTCGACTTGTCGTGGCAGCGGAATTTCGCCCCGGCGTTGCATCTCCATGCGCTTGTCGTGCATGTGTGCAAGGACTGTTGCCTCCAGATCCCATGGCGGTTGGCCAGCAAGGAGGGTCGCCGCCTCGCGGGAAATCGTTCGGTACCCTCGCACCATGCGTATTGCCAAGACCCTCTGGCACGCATTCAGCTGGGCCCTCGGTTGCTGTTGCAACGTCGGTGCCCACACCGGAGCCCCGTAGAGGGCCATGGACCGAACGATTCCCGCGTAGAGCTTCCGGCAGGAGGCGTCTGGTCCCCTGAGGTTGGGCAGGAGCCGCCCGAGAGCAGCCCCAGTCCGATTCAGTTTGGGAGCCAGACGTCGGAAGTGCTCCTTGAAGTTCCACCAGCTGTCGAGGACGAGTCCCAGGTACTTCATCGTCGACCCGACGCTGATGTGAACCCCTCCTACCGTTAGCTGGGAACCCGGTGGTGGCGCACCCCGAGGGCCGTGAAAGCACATGGCCTCGGACTTGTGCAGTGCCACCTCGAGTCCCAACTGCTGGATCCTTTCAACCACTATCGCAACCCCGCGTGTCGCTAGCTCGACCGCCGTCCGGTACGACTCTCCCCGCGCTAGGACCAACGTGTCGTCCGCGTAGCAGACCACGCTGACCCCGTCGGGGAAGTCGCCGCGCAGCACGTAGTCGTACCCGATGTTCCACAAGGGTGGTCCTAGTACCGATCCCTGCGGAACACCGCACGACATCTCTCGACGTTTCCACTCTCCCTGGTGACCGGGGTAGATAATATACCTCTCCGAAAGGTAGGCCTCGATCACACGACAGAGGTAGTCGGGCACCCGGTGGTACCGGAGTGCCGTTCCAATGCTACTCCAGGGCAGGGAATTAAAAGCGTTGGCAATGTCCAAGGACACTGCCACGACACACCTGCCCCGGGACACCGCATCCCCCGTCGTGAGGGCTCGCACGCGCATGATGGCGTCCACCGTGGAGCGCATCCTGCGAAAGCCGAACTGTCCGTCCGAAAGGTCCGGCCCCACCCGTGATAGGCGCGCGACGAGGCGGTTTGCAATGACTCTTTCAAAGAGCTTGCCCACCTCGTCGAGCAGCACAATGGGCCGGTACGCGGACGGAGAGTCTGCAGGGCGCCCCGGCTTCGCAATGAGGACCAGTTTTCCCGTCTTCCAGCGAAGTGGGAACTGGCCCCTCTCCAAGCATGCGCTAAAGAGCCCCCTCAATCGAGGCCCGAGAGCCTCCATGGCCAGGACCCAGGCTTTTCCAGGCAGGCCGTCAGGTCCTGGGGCGGTATTCTTGGCACTCAGCCGTTGTACCGCCACTCTCATCTCTACCTCGGTCACCTCTGGAACATCGTCGTCGTCGTGGTCCGCGTCAGGTACTGCCGGTGGTGGCGGAGCCATGGGCGGGGGGGAGTGTACCCCCCGCGTAGGGAACAGAGTGCCGACCACACCCTCCACGAGCTCGGGCCGGAGACTCTGAGTCAGCGGGGGAGCCCATGGGCGGAGTTTCTCCCGCACCATCTTGTATGGGCGTCCCCACGGGTCTGCATTCAGAGACCCCAGCCAGACGTTGCGGGCCTCCAGTTTGGCCCGCTTAATCTCCGCTCGGAGGGTGCGCTTCGCCACCCTGTAACCCTCGTATAGCTCCGCCTCTATAGCATCCGCATCCGGCGGGCGGTTGCGGCGCCTGCAGTACCTGGCGTACCGGCGCCGCGCGTGATTGCATGCATTGCGCAATGCCGCAATCTCCGGCGACCACCAGTACACCTGGCGCTTGGCACGTCCTGGACGGACTCGGGGCATTGCCGCGTCGCAAATTTGCGACATGCCCTCCCGGAACCACTCTGCCTCGACGTCGATGTCGACAGGCCTGTCCGGTGCTTGCACCCAGGCCTGTACCGTCGCGGCTTCCAGGAGGAACTCCCGGTCCATCTGCCTCAGCGACCACCGCGGACCACAAGGGCTCTGCCGGACCGGCGCGGTCGAGGTTTGGGCGGAGACGTCAAACCGGATGTACCGGTGGTCTGAGAACGTCTCCACCCCCTCCATAACGCGCCAGTCAACGACACGTGGCGCCAGACCAGGGCTGGCGAACGATAGGTCTACCACTGATTCGCCCCGCATCCGCACACACGTGGAGACAGAGCCCCGGTTTAGGACGACCAGGCCGGACTCCTCAGCCCAGGCCTCTACCGACCGACCCCGCCCGTTCGTGTACCGGGAACCCCAAGCCTCGTTCCAGGCATTGAAGTCCCCAAAGTAATAATGAAAGTGGACTCGGCGATTTTTGTACTGATAGTCGTGTCAACCAATGGCTTAATAGCCACGAGCCTCGACCAACATTTTTTTTTTCTATCGATATTTATAGAGATTTTTCGCTACTGCGAATATAACAGGTAAACATATTGAAATAAAATCGGAGTTAGCTTAACAATAAATTAAAAATTATAACTAAGTTCTGGGTCGGTTTTTCAAAATGAACTGAACCATATATAAATAGGGAATATTTTGACCAACTTTCAGGAGGTCCTCGTTAGGCGGTTGGATCAAGAGCTCGAATTAAAAAGTGGTAGTTATGGACACGGCTCGTATTGTTAGGAAGTTCCTGTCTCTGGAGTCCTAACCGCCGGTACCCCTGACCTTGTTGCTGATACAGGTGTTTCTTTTATTGAAATATTTAAAAGTAAAAATAAATGTGTTACACGAATAAAGAGACAGTAAAAAAAACTACGAGGCTAAAAAGGCATCTATATCAGCATAAAATAATTACCTTAATTTAAAGTTGTATATAACCAAGTTGGTCACTATGGTCACCCTATAACACCAGCACTCCAACTGTCATGAAGAGCTCATACAAATCCGTAAAAAATAGGTCATCGCCAGGAAATCACGATCTCACTTGATGTACAACAATGGCCAAAAACTTAGTATTCATGACCTTCCAAATAGTTTCTCAATATCCCTTAACTATTCTGCCTGTTAAGGCGATGACATACCTACACTGAAAAAAAATTGTTAAAAAAATACGACATTGCTTTAATTTAAAGCTGCGAAATAAAATTACTCTTGTACATATTTCTGAAAATTGTGTTCCTTTGAAAATAAGTATTAGTTGAAAAAAATCTCGATTATACAAATGAAAATATGAAATGAGCATACTACCTTTTAAAAATATCTCTTACTTTTTTACCAACTTACACTGAATAAATTATACACTTAATAATAGTGCTCGAGTAAATCATAAAAAGAAGCCTGCAAAATTTCATGTTACTAGGCCAAGTGGTTTCGGCTGTTCGTTGATATGTCAGTCAGTCAGTTTCTCCTTTTATATACTTAGATTTCCACAGTGATCGCGTTTTAGCTGTTGTCATGACAGCGCCTTAACCGTTTGTTAACACCCTTATCATGATGATGTAGGCCTAAAACGTGCCTTGGAGAGAGCTGTGTTGCAAGGCAGCCATCATAGTGTTGCCAGGCACATGTCATATCATTATTCCGTAGCCTCGCTTTACTGTATGCAAAACTTGGAATCGACCTTAGATTCGCTTTTGTAAGGAGTCCTCTAGAATATATTAGTTGTATTAATGGTTAACTTTTAGATTGCGAAATACCCATACCGGGTTTGGGACTGTGAGTTTGTTTGTTGATGATAAACAAGTTTTAGATCTTGAAAACTGAGAAACTTAATTTCAGAGAAATGGAACGTCTATAAAATACTAAATGTAACTATAGGTTAATTGAAATAAAAAAAAATCACTTTTGTAATAAAAAACTTGGTTTATGTAGATAGAAAGAATCATAGAATGTAAACTTTTAGAAACAGATTCTAGATTTAATTCACGGGTACGTTTTCGGATGACAGCGATATGGAGTAGTAGGTAGGTACTTCGACGCCTGAGTGTATTTTGTGTTTTTGTATTAAATGGACAAGTTATATTCTTAGTTTAGTTTTTATGTAGATACATAGGTTTAGTATAAATACTTATATACTATTTAAGTTCCCTAAGTACATATTTTGTTGTATTGTGTATATTTCTTTACTGATACAATGCTATTATTTCAGAATTTTAGAACCTAATAAAAAATATATTCACAAGCAAACCCGCCGCTAAAAACTAACTTACAACTAAACAAAGCTTATCGTTGTATGCAAATAATGTACCATTACTAGTTACTACGTTCCTCGAATTAAATACGACAGGAAGGACGCAAGGTTACCGGGTTAACGTATCGTAGTTCGTCAGATTAACGTATCACAAGTTCGTCAGAGTCCAGAAAGACATTTCGGCCCCATCGACTGTCTCTTCAGCTAGTAATATGCCCTGCCAACTACCACTTAAGTTTGGCTATTCTTTGGGCTATGTCCGTCACCTTGGATCTCCTGCGGATATCTACATTTCTCGGATATAACACACACGTGTGGACATGCTGACCTAGAAATGTTTTATCGGCTGTTGCTATGGGCCGACTAGGGCGTGGGTGTTCGTGTTGTGACGAAGTTAGGAATGACCATTAATGTAGTAAGGTCTGTCTGCTTCCCACAATGGGCTGTTTCTATTCAGAAGTGATCTCAAAACGGAAACAAATGCCTGCACTGTTCCACTGCATCAAATATTTTAGATAGCTTAATTCGATCCTGGTAGTATTCGGTGAAATCCGTTATCAAAATTTTGTTATCTATTTAGGGAAGCCAGAAATTATTTAAAGCTTACAGTATCAACTATTGATATTTCCTCTTAGTATGAATAAAAAACGATAAGATAATAGAAAACTTCATTACAAATTTAAATTTTTCTCAACCATAGAATACATATTGTTACTTGAGTTGACTTTTACTCAAGTCATTAGTTTTACTTGTTTTTAAATACAGGTGAAAATAAATCTCACTAATCTTTAATGATTGAACCACAAATTGAACCAGTAACCTAAAATAACCAGTTATTTCTAGTCTAATAACCAGTTAATTTACAGATATCGGACAAGTAAGTATCAACTAAACATTTGATAAAAATATAGCTTTTTTTTGTTTTCGTTTCTCTAATTCTCGACATTCGCAGAAGTATTTCAAATAACTATTCAACCGCTATTACTTCGACATTTTTAAAGTTATTACTTCATTCTGTTTCTTTATCACAATTCATATAGGTATTTATTAGTAAAACTGCTTGAAATACGCCAAGGTTTTATTTGATTTATGGAACTTCAAGGGTGTTGCTTTATTTATTTCTTTGCGACTTTTTTCTATTTTGTTGGAGTACGGAAAATTGGCAGCACTTCTATTTGTATGACAGCGTAATTATTCTGTTGGTTTACGGGAGTGTCCTTGATTAACGATTTTTTTTTTGTTTAGCTTTTCTGTTGCGCTCTTGGGCAAAGTCTCAGAGCATCAACTTTGTGCTACTTTGTCCCACAGTTTGTCGGGCATGCGGCAGACGTGTCTTGCCCAGTCCCATATCAGTAGTTCAGTCTTTTGAGCCACATCAACTATTCTGGTCTTCGAACGCGATATAGTGTTTCGAACACAATCTGTTAAGGCTTGGTTTACAGCTTCAGAGCCTAGTTTAGGCACCAGTCTCCCACAATATGATGCCCATCCTATATGTTACCGTAGATATAAGGCTAGCAGCAAATAGGAGTTATATTGTGGAGAAAAAACTTTTATTATTATTTAAAAAAAAAAAAACTTTTTTAATATTCTCTATACTGATCATCGGCTGGCGACGCCCTTGTCTAGGCTTCTATAGAAATCAAAACATACTCGTAAATTTGTGTAAAGCTAATCCATTAAAGACCTCTAAAAATCTGCTATTTTACGTGAATTTTGGCCCTCAATAATGTACTCATATATTAAAAATATAAAAAAGTACTTCTATAGAAGTTTTGCACATATAATCGAGATGATGAATGATGTCAATTTTTCTCAAAAACTTTTAAAGGTTTTAAAAACAAATATTTCCTGGAACAAGTTTTGTGAAATATTCGAGTAAACCACTGTATTACCTAATACCAACAGAGTTTTCGGGCGTTATTTCTCTTTTTTCGCGTTGCCTCTCCATGAAACATCGCGTTGGATTACTTTAGATGAAGCAAAAAGCTTTTAAACCATGTTAGACGTTGACGGTATGCGAGTGGGGGAAGGGTCACCTTAATTTAACACCTAGTATACTGTGCTCCATTGCTCGTGGCAAACTCGAGTTTGAACATTTAATTGTTTCTTTTTTGTTTTAATTTGTCTCTGCATCACCCAAAGGTTGACTGGTAGAAAACGCCTTAAGGCATTAAGTCCGCCGTGTGCATAAAGGATAAAATAAATATATAAATAAACTTTACGAATATATTTGGAAAATGTTTTTTAATGTGAATAACCCTTACTGGCTTGTTAACTTACTGTTAGTCGTCTGATACTTGAATATCACGTAGATCCACAACTACCAAACTTGTTCATACAAAAGTAGACTCTAAACATCGGAATTAAGGCCTATAGTGGCGTGGATGTGAGAGGACACCGGTGTCCTCTGAGCTAGGACAGAATATTCGTATCTTTCCTAAGGACAGAGACAGTTTCAAAATCACACCGGTAGGCCTATTAATTTTTGCGGGATAAAAGGAGCAGCAGAAGGACATAGGTGGATTTAGTCAATAAAAATCAGACATGTCCTCCCGTTCCACCCTTGAGCGGAAGAAGTAAATGGTTCAATTCCTACCTCAATAAAAAGGTCAATTATATTTCTTTAAGAAAGTATAGTAAGTAATACATTATAATACTAGTCGAGAAAGTTTGTCATTGCGACGGAGGTGGAATCAAACGAAGTTTTTCAATACACTTACGAAAACATAAATTAAAGTGGGTTGATGCGTGACCCGGCTGACTGCTTAGCGCCCAGCCTAGATACGATAAATACAATATTTTTTATCGGAGGCAAGATCGCGCACTTTTCCACACTAGCGCGGAAAACAGTAACTTACATGACGAAAAGCGGGTTTTCGTGTAAGTGTATTGAAAAACATATTGTAACCTGACCTAGCGTCACTATAATTACTTCATTCTCTATACTTAACGCATTAAAGCAATCCATCTTGACCAACCTCAACAGTCAATAAAAAATTAACATCCTAACAATAACATTTGATTGCCAGTTCTGTTCTAAGCTATCAATAAATACTACCGTCATTCACACCAACATAAAATTAAATTTAAAACGTATTCAGCCATTAACGTAAGATATATTACCCCGGATATATTCGGTGTGACAGTAGCGATGCGTCTACAACATAGGTAGGTATGTTAATATGTATATCACCGTGTCTGTATCTTTTAATAAATATTTTGAAACCAGCAACCTTGAGTTTTAGATCTGAATATTAAGAATAAGATATTTAAAAAAAATGGTCAGTTCCGATTCGATTTGTAAGTTATGCTCTATGTTTTCAAAGATTTTTCCCAAAAACTAATTTTTTTTTTTCTGGGTTAGCTACAAATTTACAGTTTTTTGACGGTTTCCCATACTTGTTCTATGTGACCTTGCTTCCTGCCAAATTTCAAGATTCTCTTTCAAGAGATCAACGGAAAGTATTTACCCTCCGCCTTATTCCAAAACGCTATCTAAAATAGTACCGGGACTATTACTACGTCTAATTGTCATTAAAACTAGTAATAGTCCCGGAAATACATTTAGATCGCGTCTAATTGGTATTAAACCTAGTAATAGTCCCGGAACTATTTTACATCGCGTTTGGAAATAAGGCGGTTTAGGTTTTAATTTCCTAGCAAGTGTCAAAATATGCGCCTAGACGGAGTATAAACGGCCTTATATTTGGATTGAGTTAACTTAGAAGTTTTAGTTTTTTCACTGCTTCTTGGAGAAGCAGACCTGAGTATTTGATGTTATTATCAGCTTCATACCTCTACTTGTTCTTGAGAAAAACGGTCTAAACAGACAGACAAGCATTCAGTTCCCTTGAAAATGGTTGAGCTGAGTGGGGCTGATGCCGTCATGCTCGTGAACATGCACCGACAGTTGAGACTGGTCATCTCTTAGCTGCCAGTGGCTTATTTCTATTTTTTCTTTTCAATTAGTTTTTTTTTCGTTATTTATCTGCATTGTGCTCACATAATAGAAGCGACATGAAATATGTAACCAAGATTTATGTAACTCATAATATGATTTAAAAGAGTGTCCATGGAGTTTCTTGCACGTTCTTCTCCATAGAGATCTACGCTTTGGAACGTGCAATAGCTTCACTCTTTTTTGGACTGACCGACATTTTGACTATTCAAAAGTGCCTTTAATTGGTCTATATGAAATAAACGCTTCTG
Organism: Leucania comma; assembly: GCA_958295575.1. Lineage (NCBI taxonomy): Eukaryota > Metazoa > Arthropoda > Insecta > Lepidoptera > Noctuidae > Leucania > Leucania comma. The sequence continues at coordinate 20,192,050 of OY282478.1, read as the reverse complement.
ATTTCGCGAAATCGAGAAGCCGAATGTTTGAAGTCATAAACTCAAACTTCAAGTACCAAATTCCTGCGCTGTCACCTTATATACAATTCTATGTCCAGCCATAGAGTAGCTCGTAGAGCCTGTAGAACACAGATGCGACGTAGATACAGTGTTGAGCTCTCACCGTGATGGCTACCACTTAATCAAAGGCTTCTGCGTTACTCTGCAGCGATACTGCAGTGCTTGCCGTAGTTTTAAGAGGTTCCACACTGGCCTATCGTCAACGTCGAGCATGGCTTAAAAGCTTGTTGTTTCATCTAACGCAATCCAACGCGATGTTTGATGAAAAGCCAACGCGAAAAAAGAGAGATAACGCCTGAAAATTCTATTGGCATTCGGCAATTCCGTGATTTACTCGAATATTTCACAGAACTTATTCCAAGAAATACGTGTTTTTTTAAAACCTTTAAAAGTTTTTGAGGAAAATGGTCGTCATTCTGAATCTCGATTAAATGTGCAAGGCTTCTATAGACATACCTACTTTTTAAAATTTTCAATTTACGATTATGGAGGGCCAAATCATAGCCGATTTTCAGAGGTCTTTACTGGATTAGTTTTACACAAATTTATGTTTTGATTTCTATAAAAGCCTAGATAATATCCACAAGATATCTGTGTATCCAAAATGTCTGGAGAAAGATGTGTAGTAACATCATAATCACGTAAAAGCGGTTGTATGAAAACGTACCTCGGGTTGGCCGCCCTTAATTGTATATAATATTTCTGCAACATGGAGAGAGTTATTGAAATAGTGCAGTAAAACATGGATGTAAGTTGATAGTTCAATTTTTTTTTTGACGCGCTCATTCTTTAGGGCGGGGCGTGAGGTCGTTTCAGACTTAAACTGACTAAAACCCACACCCCTTTTCCTTCAGTTGCCATTTGCGTCCCAAAACCACGAGTAACCCTTTCAAAAGTCGATCCATGGTCCCAATAGGCTTCGGGCCTGCTTCCACCATGATTATGGCATAACAACAGATTGCAAAGTTCCATAGAAAGACAATCCGAACCGACTAAGTGTCATAAGTGATGGAAAACTGCCTCCCTAGGCAAGCTCCGATTGTTTCGTTAAGCGTGAACAATTGGAGTTGGCCACGCCTATAATTCACTGACCATGTGACTGAGCGTTGATATGACGTCAGAACAAAGGAATTGGAGGCGTGGCCAACTCCAAGCGTCGTCCAAGCTGAACGGTAGCTTTCAGTTTTATTAGTGTTTAACTTGCGGATGACTTTCATATTGTAATACGAGTATAAGACCTTCTAGAGACAGAAATTTGAAAAATTTATAGGTCTATAGGTACGGAGTCATATTTGTAGCCAACCAAGAAAAAAAATAGCAGACCTACCAAAGAGAAGCAGGTAATTTTAAAAGACTTCAAACATGTCATATAATAATGAACTGATTAACCAGCATACTCTCTTATTTATAGTAGGTGTAATACGTACATCTATGTTTTAAATCCAAGTAAAAATCTTTATAGATAGAATAGATGGTCTGGCCAAGTTAATGGCATATGTACCATATTTTCCTCTTTTTTAATAATTTATTTTTCTATTTCAGTCTACTTTTGTATTTTATAATTGTATGTGTTTTTTTCCACTTTGTATGTAAATTTTTTTTGTGGTAATAATCTTTTTTATCTCTTTCAATAATGAATAAGTAATATGGTGTAAGCTGTGCGTACCTATAATAGGCATGCATACCAGTGTCTTATTTTTTTTTTTTTTCAAAAATCCTGAATGCAATGCTGTTGGTGTGCCAATAAATAAATAAGAGCTTGTAAGTTTTTAAGAATAAGAATATTTTATTTACTAACATACATTTTAGGGGTTGAATTCCTGGAACTCACACTAAGATTCCCTGTGTTGTGAAATCCAGGCTCTTTCGTTACACTTCTCGTTAATGTTAGGTACCATCATATTACGATTTATTACATTTAGTGCTTTATTTTAATCTTGAGAAAGGAAAAATAAAAAATAATAAAAAAAGGAAAGTGAACCACAGTGATTATAAAGGCGAAAGTTTGTTTGTATGTGTGTTTATGTTGGTTTCTTCAAGCTCAAACGTCTGAATTAATTTGAATGAAATTTGACACACTGTTAAAGCATATCCCGGCACAGGGCATGGGATCTTTTACTCAGGTAATATGTCCCTTTGGATTTGTTTCTATTTTTACGGGCAAAGCCACTAGAAGAAGCTAGTAAGATAATATATAAGGTGCTAAATATCGATAACCTAATCAAAAGTTAACGATTAAGTGATTTCATTTTATAAATATCCGATTTTTGGGTAATTCGGTTAAAAATTTCGCATGTTTAATTATTATCTTAAAGATCAATTTGTGTGTTGTTTTGCGGCATTCTGAGAAATCAAAGATATAGAATCTAGATACGATCATATGACTGATCCTATCTTTATTTATGATTTTTATCTTCAGATGTAAGTTGATCGTCTGCGGTATTTAAATACAGACTGGCCTTGAGATGATCCCCCATTCTTGTTCACCGATTCGCGTCATTTGCATGACGCTCTTCCAAAATCCGCAATTTTAGTTTTTACACAGAAATAAATCAAACATTACGATGCCTCGACACTGCCTATAAAATGTCGTAGGAAACACGTGAAATAAAATTTATACAAATGTTATAAAAATGAATCAGCACAGAAAATTTTCCTCTAGTGACCCAAATATACCTACAACAGCTGATCACGTCATTGTATAATAGGAATAGCACCTGTGCAATGTTGTGGGCACTTGCGAATACCGACATTTCGTAAACTGTCTAGACGATGTAAAATTTTGGCAACTTATAACTTTCTGGCATGCTTAGAAGCTTACAACATCTTCATCCTTCCCCAATACGACTTCTGGCGTAGTTGGTCAGCTAGGGATCTTCTAGTGGAAGCTTCACATCGACACCAATACAATGCGGTCATGTACGGAGTACTGCTTTCATTTTTGAAACGGGTTTACCAGATCCTGCTTAATGCGTTTGCGTCAATTGAGAAACGAGCCAAGAGGATCATTGGCTACAATAAAGTAGCCGACTTATAGCTCTAAATGGGCCAGAATTAGATAATTTAGAGTAGGTTTTCTATCTGTTTAATTTAATAAATTAATTTAATAACTTAATTTTGCAAGGCTTAGTCTTCATCGGACAACTTGACGTACGGCAATGCGATAAAGACAAAACGAACACACAATTGTGTGTCTAAAGACTGTTTCCTGATAGCTACAACCTTGTGGTGTTTAACACGTCGATCCACAACTACCCAACTTGTTCATACAAAAGTAGACTCTAAACATCGGAATTAAGGCCTATAGTGGCGTGGATGTGAGAGGACACCGGTGTCCTCTGAGCTAGGACAGATTAAGTCAAGAGTGAATAGGTTACTTTTAAGTAATCGTGCACCATCGTCGACTAAAAGTTAAGTGCGAACCTATCAAACCAATGAAACGCAAATAAAAAAATAAATAAAAAAAAGAATAAAGTTATAAAGTTTTATTCTATTCTATTCATTTTATCAACCCAGCCAGCCTGGCGCATTACTTTGTGAAATTTATCACCACTGCTCTCAAAACGGTGCAGGAAAACATCGTGAGCTAACCAGCATGTCCTAGAACCAAAAATTCTAAGACATGTGACATTCACCAACCCGCACTGGGCCCGCGTGGTGGATTACGGCCCATTCCCTCTCCTAAAGAGGAGGCCTGAGTCCCAGTAATGAGAACATTATAAGGCTGATGCTATACTATTCATTTTATGGTTTGCAATTGTAACACTTTCTAATAGCCTTGTAAAAATAGTTTCTCATGTTAAAGGACATTACAATGCAATACGTATTGCTGACAACTAAAACACGAAAGATGTTAGCAATACACACAAATTACTAATAAGAGGTGGTGCTTAACAAACTTTCACCACAATTATTGTATATTTATGTAACTAACTGTGTCATATTGAGGAACTTTATGTTACTTTGAAAGACTTGAACGGTAATGGAATATCAATGACAAATAGTAATTTGCGTCATCCATGGATATACAGAGACAGTCGCCAGCAAAGGATAATCAGCTTCATATATGTGTATATGTCATGGCCAGATCATAGAAATTGATCACTTCATGGTATGGCCAACTAAAACTGGCCAGATCGTTTAAATGTTAACATCTGATGATATGTCAAACCTCGTTTGGCCATATCATTGATGTAGGATTTCTATGATAATGAAAAGTCTAAAGAAAGACCAAACGAGGATTGATATATCATCAAAGTTTAGCGTTTAAAATGATCTGGCCAGTTTAAATTGGTTATATCATGAAGTGATCAATTTCTATGATCTGGCCACGACATATATATTCCCACTGCTGGGACTCATCTCTAGGAGAGAGAACGGGTCGTAATCCACCATGCGGGTCCAATACGCATTAGCGGATGTCCGAAACAGTGAAGGAAAACATAGTGAGGAAACCGGCATGTCCTAGAACCAAAAATTCGAAGACATGTGACATCCACCAATCCGCACTGGGACCGCGTGGTGGATTACGACCCATTCCCTTTCCTAGAGAGGAGGCCTGAGTCCCAGCAGTGGGAACATTATAAGGCTGATGCAATGCAATGCAATGTGCCTGGCTGGATGGTAACACTTTGAAAGGCCAAATTTAATGACCTACCGCAGCAGCGTTTCAATTGAATACGAGGTCAGCTTTAACGGGTTATGCTAAAACTCATATAGATAATTCAACTGATTATATTATTTTATGTTCTAACATTCAATCTGGCAAGAAGACAATTATACTAACACAGTCTTCTTGAGTGACAATCCAATATATTGGGGAGATTATGTGCCTGTTAATGACTGCGGCATTTCACACTAACATTATAAGGCAAAAGTTTGTGTGTGTGTGTGAATGTTTGTTACTTCTTCACGCATGAATTGCTGAACAGATTTTTGTATTCAATTATATAAATTACTGCTCAACTTTAGTCCCACCTGATAATAATCAGTAATGCAATCTTTAATTGAATCAAAACAGCGGTAGATAGGTGGCTCGCTTCTAGCACGTGGACTGCTGAAATTGTACCTATATGGCACGATTTCCATTTGGTGGCTAACGCTATTTCGCTTGCGCACGCTGATTCTTATCTCTGTCCTTGTCTATCAGTGACTGTAGGTTTGGGCCTGTAATGACACTGATCATAGATGTGTAAGTTTTGTGTCCACGTTTTCTGTTTGCGATGTTAACGCATAACGTATCTTCCTTTATTAAATATCAATGGATGCAATCGATGATGGTGAAGCGCACTAGCTTCTAAGAATCTATTCACTCTAGCCTTGAAGAGACCTAAATTTCAATCGGACGGGAAGACCGCAGCAGGCAAATTGTTCCAGTCCTTCGATCTACGTGATATAAAAGATGAGATGAAACGCTTAGTCTCGACCGTAAAGGTGATAAAATTAAATACGTGTGCAGACCATGCGCTGGAATAAGATATAGTATTTTTTTATCCTGGGAATATTTATTTATTTATCACATACAATTGTTTTAACAGGCGTACCCAAGGTAACAAATGTAGTCGCAAAATAGTCACATTCAGAGACGCCACCGACAGACTGAACAGATCCATTAGCCTAACCTATTTCAAACAAATAATAAATGATTATTGATTAGTGATATGATTGTAGATATGTTCCTTTGGGCGCATTTTCTGCTTTCACGCAGGCGAACCCACAGTCAACAGCTAGTCCAAGATAATTGAGGAAAAGAGCAAAAATTTATTGTTTCTTTGGCGACACGAGAATAGTTCTAGCTTGTATACTTGTGGACGAAGTGTCTCATATTAATATAGGAAGCGATGGTCTGAAGGCCGATGGGCGTGACGCATTTGAATCTACGCATCAGGGCAATATCATTTTGATGACAAGTTCTTTATAGTTTTCACACATCGCAATGTGTGAAATGGGAATTGTGTAAAGTAAATGAGGTTAGCTAGATTGTTTATTTTTTATTTTTATTGTAAAGGAATATTTTTCAGATAACTACTTTTCATAGCGTAGCATAGCATTAGTCTTGTAATGTTCCCGCTGCTGGGACTCAAGCCTCCTCTCTAGGAGAGGGAATGGGCCGTAATCATATATGTTGAAAGCGTAAGGTAAAAGTACGTATTCCCGGTAGTGTCCCAGTACCCGTTAACTAGTCAGTTTTTTATTTTTTGCTTCTTTCTACCAAAATCAAATTAAAGTTTGCAAATGGCAATTTATTCTTGGTACTATTTTATACAATTTTAATGGCAATACTCACCAAAAAGTATAAAGGCTTAAAAACTGTGTCAACTTAAAAATACGTTATAGTAAAATTATCTATAAGTTCAAAGTTCTGTCAGTGAACTACGAGACCACCCGGTCGCAGAGATCATCTAGCCATACTTCGATGGATAAAATTAAGGTAAAAGTGTTAATCTTTTTAAAAAATTGTGTGTATTATTTAACGATGTAGACTATAAATTAAGGTAAATCTCACCGAAAAGTAAATGTTTTTGCATTTTAAATCTATTGGTACTCACAAACCCCTACTTGACCTAGTACCCGGTAAATTCGGATGTTTTTTACCGGATACTGGTACACTATCATCCCGTTGCACCGAAACCCGTTATTGTATCCTTATTGCTTTGAAATAGGTCTCATTTTCCTTTGAAACTGTAGTTTATATTAAATATTTTCTGCCGGATACTGGGACATGCATTAACAGTTGCATTTAAATCCGTCACAGTTCTTATTGCCTTGAGTTAAGTATTATTTTCCGTTGACTCAATAGAATGTAGTTACTAGGTGTCTGGTTTGTTTTGGCTGCAGGTCTGCTTCTCTTCTGAAAGTCCGTCGAGCTGTGTGGATGCTATATCCAATGTGATACGTCAAGTTATGGAGTATTTCATCACTTATAGTGACGTAGTCATCGGAGGCTCAGCTCGCCAGTTCAACGCTGATTGCATTCAAGCTGAAGAGCGTAAGCATTCGGCGTTTCTCACCTGGGTTGATGCCGTGACCGCAATGCACCGCATCTGAGTTCAAAAAAGAGAGCTGCCAAGTCCTACAAAAAGGCACTAAGGAAGGTTCGCTTCGACCGCATTACCCATATCGGCACAAAATCTCTGCACAGCCATCCGTTAGCAGAGCTTTTTGGTCCCTTGCCAAGTCGGTCGAAGCGAATTTCTGTCGGCCCACACTGCCTCCACTGGATGATGGAACACTAGCTTATACCGCGAGAGAAAAAGCAAGTCTCTTTGCATCTCTCTTCACCCATAATTCTCGTCTTGACTCACTTTGACTTGCAGTGCCACTCCACCGACTCTGCCTCTCTGCGATACCACGATGCCTGAGGTTTGTATAAGGAACAAAGAAGTTCTGAGAGCACTGTGTCGTTTTGACGTGAATAAAGCTAGTGGACCAGATGGCATACCAGCAATAGTTCTCAAGGCTTGTGCGCCCGAGTTGTCTCCTGTATGGACGCGCTTGTATCGCCTCTCATTTAGGACTGGTATAGTGCCCAAGTACTGGAAGCTGGCCAACGTGCAACCCTTGCCCAAAAAGGGCAGTCGTGCCGATCCTGCCAACTGTCGGCCGATTTTGGTAACCTTCATACCCTGCAAGATTATGGAGCATGTATTGAACTCGCGCCTCATGGCATACCTGAAAGGTAACGATCTCCTCAGTGACCGACACTACAGGTTTCACCGCAGTCGGTCTACTGGGGACCTACTAGTATATGCACCCACTTGTAGGGCGAGGCCCTCGAGAGGAATGGGGAAGCGATTGCCGTTTCCATAGACGCCTCTAAGACCTTTGGCAGGGTTTGGGACGCTAGCCTTTTGAGTAAACTTCCAGCGTACGGCATTTCCTCTGGTCCGATTAACTGGTAAACGACTTCCTGAGTAAACAGTCTCTCCGAGTTGTCGATGGATGCTCATAAGAGCCCATGACGAGTCGGGGTTCCTCAGGGTTCTGTTCTCTCTGGAACTCTATTCCTGCTGCATACCAACGATCTGCTGGTACCCGGTATCTATAGGTATACAGATGATAGCACAATTATAGAGAGATACTTGCCAGGTGCTCGGGCTAGTAAGGAGCTAATCCAGTCTGAAAGAGAGGCTATGGTAGAGCTTACGAATGTTTCACTTCAGGCAGTCTCCAACTGGGGCGAAGCCAATCTGGTAAGATTCAACGCCGCCAAAACACAAGCGTGTTTGTTCACCGCCAAAAGGAGCCCGTTCACCTTGGCTCCTGCTTTTCATAATGTGGGGTGCACCGACTGTCTTCAGCTTTTGGGAGTCGAAATTTCCTCCGACCTTAACTTTGGGCGGTTCATTGATTTCAAAGCCAAGGTAGCTTTTTTATGGTAGGTAAAAACATCCAATGACAAATCCCGCCAGTGTGCTGACTAAAAACCTCCCTGTTCCTTCTTTGCCTTGGTTCCACGCCCCTAGTACGCATCGTCCTTATCATAGACCCTACTGCGCCCCTATGTTTGTTGACAACTCCTTGAGGCGTGCAGGAACAGTGCGCGCCGTAAACGACTTGGGCTCGGTCGGGTCTGTTACCGAACGGACGGACAGCGAGCTACCCATTGCCTGCCGTTCGCAAGCCCGCGCCTACGGTGGCCGGAAATCGGGATCGGAATTACGGCAGCGGCTGCGGAGTGAGCACCGTTACTGATGCGGTCGGCCTCCTCCTTTGCTAGAAATACTGCATCGCAGAAGGAGGCGTCCGCTTGCCACTCCTCCTTGCTCCGGAGCAAGGCCTGTACCAAGGCACGGCGCGAGAGATCGCCGCCGCCGATCACCTCCACAAGGACATGGTGATGCTCTTTCCAAGCGGGGCACACCTCTACCGTTTGCTCCATCAAGTCCTCGGGACGGTCCACACAGTGATGACACCCGAGCGTCACATCCCCACGAATCTTGTACAGGTACTTCCCGTACTAGCAATGAGCGGTTAGTACCTGCGTCATGCGGAAGGTGATGACGCCGTGAGGTCTTCCCAGCCACGCCTCAAACACGAGACTTATCGCCTCATTAGCAAGGTAGCTGCTTGGAAATTCGACGTTCTTGCAAAAGTCCGACGGTACTTCACACCTGGACAGCTTCTAATGTTACACAAAGCACAGGTCCGGTCGTGTGTGGAGTACTGCAGCCACATATGGGCTAGTGCTGCAAAATGTCACCTAGCGGCTTTGGACTCGGTGGAAAGGCGTGCGAAGAGGCTAATTGGTGATCCAGATTTGGTTAAGTCTAATCTTTAAAGTCTTGAGCACAGGCGTAGAGTGGCTACTCTACGCCTGTATACACATTTGAGTGTGCGCGGGAACTGCATGACTTAATCCCGCCATCTCCGTTCTACCATCGGACAATCCGAAGTACGGCGAATATCCACCCTCACGTTGTCGGAATACCTGGAGGACACGGTGGAGCACACAGTAGAGGTGTATCCCGTCTGGGCAGAGCATCGCCCTCGTGGGGGTGATCGGCGGCAGCGATCTCTCTCGCCGGGTCTTGGTTCAGGCCATGGTTCGGAGTGAGGAGGGATGGCAGGCGGTCGCCTCCTTCTGCGAAGCAGTAATGCTAGCAAAGGAGGAGGCCGACCTCATCAGGCAAAGGCAACGGGGTGCTTTTGCCCCAGCAGCCGCATTCCAATCCCGATTTCCGGCCACGGTAGGCGCGGGCTTGCGGACGGCGTGCAATGGGTAGCACGCTGTCCGATCGTCTGGTAACCGACCAGACCGAGCCCAAGTCATCGACGGCGGGTACTGTTCCCGTGCGCCTCAAGGAGCTGTCAGCAAACCGTAGAGGCCCAGCCTGCTAGCTGCAGGCAGGCATGGTCGAAGCCTGCTTGGGTCATGGGTCAGTTTCTGAAAGGAAGGCCCGGCCCCGGCACGATAGGCAACGAAGGAACGGGGTAGGCTTTTAGTCAGTAAGAGCCTGACACTATTTCCCGCTCCGCCCAAGGGCGGGATTTGTCATTGGATGATTTTACCTACCTTAAAAAAACCCTTACGTTGTTGAAACTTCTATGGTCCGGACTAAGCGTTTTACTTCGTCGTTTATACCGCGTACATCGAGGGACTGAAACAGTTTGCCTGCTGCGGTTTTCCCGTCCAATTATAATTTAGGTGACTTCAAGGCAGTGAATAGGTTCTTAATATACTCGTACTAGTGCGCCTCACCATTAACGATTGCATCCCTGTTTACCATCAGGTGGGATCGCAGTCAAGCACTAGTTTATATATATTAAAAATGAGGTTCCTGGTTTTACCTATTTATAATGACTGATTAAAAAAATATTTAGGCTCAAATAAAAACTTATGTTTGTTTTAAAACGACTGTTTCTAATTAAAAGTTGTAAATATATTTATGTTAGTGATATTTTTTATATCAAAGGTTAGTCAAGATGAAAAAAATATTACTAGTGTTAACCTATAATTTGTACAACATTAAATTAAAAAAAGAAACATTAAAAGTTAAAACGAATCATGTTTTTTTTTTGTTAAATACAGACCCTAATTATTTTCACCTTTTTTTTATTTGAAAATATTTTATTCCTGTGAACTTTAACGTAAAGGAATAGAGTTCAAATTCGCGGTTAAAATTACCGGATTCCGGGACAATTTAACGTTAACTAGTACAACTCTACCGGGTACTGGTACAATCAGCCCTTTTTGATTTATTTTTGGTTTATTGATAATTAACATTTACACTAATTTAATAGAAGTATAATATACTAAAAGTATATTAAATTATCTAACTAGTCATATAAAATTTATTTATATACGTCCTCTAGTTTTAGCCTAGCACGCATGCAAAGTCAGGGAAGTTCAAAACTTCACGGTTATTGGGCCCTTTACCTTATATGCAATCATATAATGGCAAAATATATGATAGTCCACCACGCGGGCCCAGTGCGGGTTGGGACTAGGTACTTTTCATGCCTAATTTTATGTAAGACTTAAAAGAAATAGGAATGGTCTATTAGTATTGTCTATTAACCTTCTTATCTGATGAACGAAAATCGTAGAAGATTTCCGAAAGCTTGAAAGCAAGAAAATACATAAAATAACAGTCATTTATATATTATTATTTTTTTGCTCTATGTCAAGTCGCATCAGCGAAAAAGCTCTTTAAATAAAGATTTAAAAAAAAAAGTAATAATTTTTTTATGGTATCATCTAATGATTTCGTTTGCTTTAGGGTGGAGCGAGACTTAATCTGTCCTAGCTCAGAGGACACCGGTGTCCTCTCACATGCACGCCACTATAGGCCTTAATTCCGATGTTTAGAGTCTACTTTTGTATGAACAAGTTGGGTAGTTGTGGATCGAAGTGTTAATTTATTTCGAATTCCAAAAAAACTGTATTTTATTTAGGAAAGACTTTGATTTATTACGCTTTCATAAAGTCTCCGACGTGAATCCCCGTAACAGGATTGTTCTTATGTAATATTTAAGGATACACAGACATACCACAGTGTCTCAGAGATGAAAGTTTATGGCCTTGTTGCCAGTGATGATATAATAACATTGATACGTTAAGGCCCATAGCAATGCCGCAATATCCCATAGCAATGCCGCAATATCCCATAGCCATAGCCCTCTACTTATACTCCAAGTCTCGTATATCCGCAAGAGAACCGAGGCTTAGGCCGACGAATCGCCTAGCTTCAGTACCAGTGGGCAACACATGATCCATAGGGCCAAAAAGTTCTAGATAGCGACCTCCTGAACCTACCATCCCTTCGAGAGAATCCGATGGACACGAGACGCACACTACCGGTTGTTACGGCAACGTCTTTTTACTGAATTGATGATGATGAGGCTGAGAACTAGTCTAAACACCATGGTCTTATGGCTGACTCACAAGGAAACTTGCAATCTTTTTACTTTCATTTTATTTTTTTCACTTATTTTAATTCAATGTCAGGCCATTTCTTCCTAATTGGCGTCATTATCTTAAACTGTGAAGTTTACCTAGAACTCAGGCATTGTGGCAAAGAAATAACGAATTTAATTCTTGCAAAAACACAGGAAATTCAATATTGAAAAGCCATGAAACTCTTGAGAAGAAAGTCTTATAACCAACATTTAACATAAAGATTCCTGATTCAAAGAAACAATATTAAGAACCTTGGAGAACAAAGTTAAATTAAACATTCTCGAGTACATTGAATTAACGACTTTGCTATAACAAACGATGAGTCCCTGACCTAATTTTTTTCTGACGTTATCTGTTCCACCTAAACATTTTGTAAAACCGTACGGACAATGCGTAACTGAAAGTTAAAACATTTTTGTTCTCGGCTCTGAAAGATTCTTAGGTCGGTGTGTCTATGTGGCGGGAAGCATGAGCTAACCTATGCTATAGAATCTGACAAAATATAGTTTTTGATTAGTTTCACATGTTCTTTGCTAGGATGGTTATAACGGAAGTAGTTGGGTATATCGGAACTGAAGTTTTTAAATTTCTTTTTTCGAAATCCGAACCGAAATCGGAGGCGGAGTCGGAGGCATAAACGTCTAATGAAACACTACTAAAACTAATCAAAAACTTGAATATTTGGTCTTTAAATTAAGTAATGAGACTGGCTACGTAGCGTTCGATCTGGCAGCAGTTGAGGCTCTGAACTTGAAGGGTGGCAGGGGCATAACATCAGTTCTTTGTATTTCAATAAGCAAGGACAGATCTGTAAGGAGATTTGTTTTTTTTTTTCATTATTATAATTATCAGTTGGAGTTTTGTATGTCAGTGGTGTGACAGCCTTGTGCCTCGGAAAGCACATAAAACTGTTGGTCCAGCGCCTGGTCTCTCCCCAGTGGTGTCCTCCAAGAAATAGAGACTGCAACTGTGTTTGCGCATACGCCTGAGCATTATAATATCACCTACTGTATAGTCTCCGATGACATTGGCCACCACACCATTATATTACAACATTTGGCTCTTTATTTATCCCATAATTAAGTTTTATTTGTTACTGGAAGAACGTCAAGTCACGCAAAAATTGATCCCAAAATTCACCAACTTATATTAATTTATAATTTTTATTAATTAAATACTTTATTAACTCCGCTTATCTGCTGAGATAACGGCACCCAAGTTATTACAGACTTCCCGTTCAATGAAGTAAGTGAGGCCGATGGGAACGGAAAGGACCGTAATCACGTCAGTCAATAAGAGTGACATAATTATGATTTTTTCCGCTATAAGAATCTTTTTATTGTGTCGTGATAGCCCTGTAGTTAAGGCATCCACCTCTCATGCATGTCGCGAGGTCGAAATCGGGCAAATACCGTGGTAAGTGAAGTTTATGACGTTACTGACACCATTTATCTCGGAAAGAACGTAAGGTCATAGGTACGTGAGGCAACGGCCATTACGCCCCAGCCACAGCGCGGGGCCCCGAATCATTGATACGGTAGATACGGTGGTAGCTACGCCCTTGGCTATTTCTCAATACCTCTAAAAATACATAAAAATCATCGAGACTCGACTAGCAAATGTTTATAAACATAACGAGCATGTGGGTCACGTCCGACTATATGTTATGTACTGTACGAGTATATAATTATGTATATTGGAATATTTCCGCACTTTAATACTAAGCAAAATATTTGAGTCTCGTATCCTATGTACTTCCTTATTGGACGATTACCTGTTGCTATGGTAACCACTTTTAAGTTTATCGAGTTAAGTTACCTCAAATGTTAGGGGGATACTACGAGTAAAAAACGCTTCTTTTCAACACTAAGTCATTTATAAAATGCCTTAAAATCACACTATCTAATATCAAAAAGGCGCTCGTTTGTGAGTGCGTATAGTCGTATGTTTGTTAATTCTTCACGCTCGACCGGGTGATCAAATTTCGGTGACACTTGGTACACAGGTAGACCGTCTATGGAATTAATATTTTTTATTCCTGGAATACTCCCAGTTGCCTTGGGATAATTTTCTACTATCAGTTTATTAAATATATAACATTTACTTAAAGGTACTTATCTCCGATACTACTCGTCTAAATTCAAAGCGTCCACCACCAACAACCATTTTAATACAATTGAGCAACGTTTGTCAATGCAGCCGAGATATAATACACACCCGAGCCGAGGCGAGTTCAGTTTCAGCCGTGAAATTGCAATGACAATTGCCCCCCTATAAAAAATGACGCATTTTTAACCAACTTTAAAGTAATAGGTAAAACTCTTAAAATATATTGGTTAGTAGCGAAATATTGTGAGAAATAACTCGCGGATTACTTTTTAAACGTGTTGATCAGGAAGACTGCACTTGTTCATACTAGTGCGAATTAGGTACTTTAAATTGCGAGCCTAAAAGTGATAAAAATTGAAGCAGGTTGTGTAGTAAAATTGTTAAAAAAGATATTTTACTGATGTTTTGTATCAAGAGAATATGCAATGTTCGCGCGGAATAAATTATGAAAGCGAAGCAGCAACAATAAAGCTAATTTTACAGAAATAGGAAGATACATAAATTACTTACGCCTATATCTAAAATTTGTTAAATTAAAAAATCAGTCTATAATTAAATACCGCACAAATTAAATTGGTTTCTCTACTTTTTTACCCATTTCCATATATTATATTTAATGTGTTTTCCCCATTAGTTCGCACATAATTATTGCCCAATAAATTATTTTTATACTATCAAATTTAACATACATATTTATATTTCTTAAAGAGGTGAGACTTCAAATAAATACTTAGAAAATTGTTCGTAGTAATTGTAAAAATAACTTAATATTTATTTGCGAGTTTTAATTTCGTATAAATCGCGGTGCGTGCGCCTCCCATTTGCTTCGTTTGATCTGTGTGGCGTGTTTTATCACGCACACATTACTACACCGACATAAGATCTTGTTTCCGCCGTTTTTCTTGAAAAATCATCTTTTATTATCGTTCTACTAATTGAAATTACCCCAAATCCAGGTCAAGCGCGTAATGTGATGAAGTTTGTCTGTTGCTATTCCAGGATTTATTTATTGATCCGTTGTTACAATATAATTTAGTTGTAAATCACGGTGTTCTCGTACTTTTCACAATAATTTTATTCAATAAATCTAGTTGAGCGTTCGTTTAAAATGAATTTATCTATCTCGTTATTTTAGCAAAATATCTGACTTGTCACAATTTGACAACTGTATTTTTGAAAAATAAAATACAAATTATGTTTCCTTTATTTAATATATTTTTATAAATATTATATATTTATTACAAATGATATCTACACATGTACAAAATCTTAAATATTAACTAAACTATTCATACTAAAACCTACCTATGTACATATAATACAAAAACACAGTACACTCAGGCGTCGAAGTACTCCTCCACATCGCTGTCATCCGGAAATGTACCCAGAAGAATGGCAGCATTGCCACGTTGAATGGCAATGCTAATTCTTTGGTCGAAGAACGAGCCAGCTAATTTTTATAAATATATTTTTGTTGCAAAGAAACTTTATAGTGAATTGTACGTAAACGCAAAAAAAAACACGGCATTTGAAAACGAGTTCTATTATTTACGTATAATTTTATTATTTTGGCACGTTACATTGTCTGCCCGTCCGTATTTAGCGATATCGACAATGTATGACGCATTATACTAGTTGTGGGCGTGTATGTGGGAACATCGATAAAAGCCATTTAAAGACATAAGGAAGTGAATGCACGATTATCGCTGGCGGGTCTACCCATGAACAAAGAGAATGGACTGAAATAATGGACTACTAATACCCCTAGGAATAACATAGTAAATAAGTAATAGTTCCATTATTGACTGACTTGACTGGCCTGTTGGTCTAGTAGTTAGTGGCCCTAACTGCTATGCCGCAGGTCGTGGGTTCGATTCCCACTCAGGACAAATGGTTGTGTGATGAGCACGATCATTTGTTCTGTGTCTGGGTATAATTTATCTATAATATATGTGTATTTAAAAATATACAAGTATGTTTATCAGTTGTCTAGTACCCATAACACAAGCTCTGCTTAGCTTGGGACTAGACGACGTTGTGAGATATTTGTGGAATGTTATGTCATAGACAGTTTAAAATTTCTTTGATGGTAACACCCATTTTTTCACATTTTTTTAATCTTTTTTTTTTCTTAGTTATGTACAGATTGTGTAACTTTTTTGATGTACAGTAAAGTTTTATTCTATTCTATGTTTTTTGAGTGGCAGTTGATTGATTAAGTTTCCTAAACTTTTTTTAATATCTACTATTATATCTCTAAATTTATTTTGAATATTATTTAACAAAGATTTTGGTTGCCGAAAGAGAGTATAATATTAAATAAAAAACTACATAAATAGAAAAGACTTGCTTACATGTCACTTCATCTCCCTTACACTTTTATATAGGGAACACTCAGTTCATTCTCCACGTCCATGTGTCTACGAGACACGTAACGTCTCCAGGCTACGTGTCTGACCATAGACTTGACATCTCTATTCACGATTTGGCTCACGGCGTTAGTAAAATGTGAGGTCAACGTTAAGCACTAAAAAACGCGATTGCTTTGTGAGGGTATGTTGAAATGGTTTTTAATCAAGATAGCCTTTTCTTTTTTGTTGCACGTACATCTACTTCTCCACCCAAAGGTTGACTGATACAAATGTTTAAGGGCTCTAAACTTTGCCATGTAATTACTTATTAAATAAGTAGAGCTAGCAAAATGCAATTTCCATAATTATATTAGGTACTTTTTTGTAGGTGTGTAAATCATCTAATGACATCTCCCGCCCTTGGGCAAAGTGGAAGGGTGTGTCAGACTTTTACTGACCAAAAACTCACTCCTGTTGTTTCGTTGCCTTTCATACCAGAGCCGAGTCTTCCTTTCTGAAGCAGACCCTTAGGCCCAATAGGCTTCGACCTGAACATAATTATATTAGATGGCTTTAGATTTTTTTTTTTAATATTTTAAGCCTACCCTTAATTTCTATATGTACACATTGCACTAGCATCTACAAATACAAAATTGCTCCTGCAGACAGGTGCAATGCCAAGCGATAATACGACAACTGTACCATTCTGTAGATCAATTTTAGATAACCAAAATCCTGTTTTACAAGCACAATATTTGCCTACAAAACTTAATTATCTTTAATAACGTTATTTTTAGTATATATGCAAAACCTGAATAGTTTGTTCAGAATCAGTATCTAAATCGATTCCAATAATTTTTACAGCATGTTTTTTTATGGTAGGTAAAATTATCCAATCCTGCCCTTGGGCGCAGCGGGAATAAGTGTCAGACTCTTACTGACTAAAAACCTACCCCGTTCCTTCGTTGCCTATCATGCCGGGGCTGAGCCAGCATGTTATATTTTTTCCCAAAAATATTTATAGAAGGTCACAAGTTGGACACCACCGACACTAAGTATAACACAGATCACGGCCGGCCATTACGGCCATTAGTAGCCAGTGTATAGCTGGGTGCGGGAACAAAATAATCCCTCAGTCGCCTGGATGGCCCGGTAACCAGGTGTTTGTGTGAACAAGATAACACAACAAGCTTATTTTGTGATTTTCTTGATACAGTTATGAGATTTTGTAAATAGATTCTTTGTAAAAAAATACTAGATACGTGTATGGCGTTTCGCATATACTAAAAATAAGGTTGTATTGTCACTTAACTCCGAAAAGGCTGGACCATTAGGTTAGACCGTTTAGGGTGAATTTTTAACCCACGACGGAAAAGAGGGGTGTTATAAGTTTGACCTGTCTGTCTGTCTGTCCGTGGCATCGTAGTGCCCAAACGAATGAACCGATTTTGATGCGTTTTTTTTTTTTGTTTGAAAGTTGGCTTAATCGATATGGTTCTTAGCTACAATTTATGAAGATCTGTGCAAGTATTCAAGGTCATCAGCTCGTTTGTTAACTGCGGTAGGGTTTTTAAACACTTAATGGGTGTTTACTTTATTTTAAACATATGTGTGACCTAATATTTTAAATTCTCGTGTACAATCTGGTGCCATTTAGCTGGTTTGATGATGGAGCTCGAAGATAAGAACCCTGGATTGCCATAGTAAACCTATCAAGTTTGGGCTCATTCGATTTGTCTTAACTAGCGCTATACATTTCTCATAATGACAACGACCTGATGCTAGAACTGGGAGCTGGCTGATGGAACTTTGGAACGCCTACTAGTAAACCCATCGAGTTTGCGCTCATTAGATTCGTCTTGACCAGTTCTAAACATTTCATATTGAGGACAAGGACTGTCGGGGGTATTTTTTAATTTTTAATTTTATAATTATTGTGTTTATATTTGAATGCGTCTTTGGATGGCTTGAAAATACAATTGAACCCGGTCGGTGGCGCTACAAACGGGTTCTCAATTTTTTTTCTGGTGAAATGCATGTTTAGGAACCTATAATAATAAATCATTTATATCAGATATCTTGGCCCTTACATACATACCTTTCTAAATAACATGATATATAAAATATCTAAATACAATTATTGTTAATAAATAAGACTTGTTAGGATTGTGCAAGTAACACTTCATATTACACTATAGGTAATCACTTCGAAACTTGGATCAAGCTTTTAAAATCACAGATAACAAAAACCAACATCGACCTAAACAAAATAAATATACAGAGTTCACAAGACTCGCTTGACCTTACCGCCATTTTGTTTTTCATTTTCATCTTCGCATCCCTCATGCAGTAATGCAATACTCTGAAAAACATATTTGATCCCTCCAAGATGAGGTTTGGCAAAAACGAATGTATCTAAATAGTCCTAGAGGGCTTCTAAATGATTCGTTGGCCCCTTTCTATCAAATCCTTGGCTATTTTCGAGAAATGGGCTTAGAAAAGCAAATAAACGTGATGCGAGGGATCAATAATGTTATTAAGGGGTAAAGGGGTTTTTTTGAGCTGGCAAATCATTTATTTATCTAATCTTTATGTACAGTTATGGTACTTAGCTGGACTTAATGCAACAAGGTATTATCTACCAGTCAACCTTTGGGTTAAAAAAGAAAAAACTGTGCACAATAAATAAATAACAACTATTTCAAATAGATGAACTTGCGTCATCATCATCATCATTTCAGCTGAAGGACGTCCACTATTGGACATAGGCCTCCCCCAAGTTTCGCCACAACGACCGCTCCTGTGCGTCTCGCATCCACCACATTCCCGCTTTCGTACCTCAAAAGGAAAAAACAGAACCCTAATAGAATCACTTTGTTGTCCGTCTGTTTGTCTATCTGTCAAGACACTTTATCTCAAGAACGCATGAAGGTATCGAGTTGAAATTAAAACCTTATACTCAAATCTGCGGTTTAGATACAGTCGTTTAAGTATGACGCAAAAAAAGTATATTTCGACACTCAAGGGAATCAAAATTCATAGAGTGCTTCCCGTTGACCTAGAATCCTGAAATTTGGCATGAAGCAAGGTCTTATAGCATAGATATAGGAAGAAATCTGAAAAATGAATATAAATTTTAGTAACGGCACAATTTTTTTTTTCTTGTTTGGAAAAATCGTCGAGACTTAATTCGAGAACTGAACTATTTACATAATTATGTTTGGCGTTCCAAGGCCGCATGTACTCAAAATTAGATACCTAACAAAGTAAAATGCCCTTCAAAAAAGACGTCACACCTTCGTGAGTAAAGTTCAACAAACGAACTTAGCAAATAGTTCTATCATATTCCCCAGACAACTTTAACAAGTGCGTTCACCACTAACTACATAGAAAATAACAATATATTTAACTAAAAATTGTTTTATAATGTTTAAATACACTTTTGGAATGAAAACTATGTAGTCTACGGTACTTTGGACGCGTGTACCAAGCGTGTACCCCACTTGGGATTTGGTAGGTACAGTCATCGACATAGGCATGGTCTCTTTAATATTCTTCTGTTTACCCTTCGGAGGTCAGGGTTGTAAGGGTCATGGTATTCAATAATATAAAAATAAAAACCGGCCAAGTGCGAGTCGGACTCGCGCACTTAGGGTTCCGTACCATTGACTAGGTAAACAAAAGAACAACAACAAAAACAAAATAGGCAAAAAATTTTGTTTTTTGTATGGGAACCCGCCTTAAATATTATTTTTCATGTAATTATTTATTATTAAAGTAAAAATACAACTGAGTATTTTGTGTTTTTTGTTTTTTTTTGTGTTTTTTAAGTGCCTACCTGTTGCCATTATTGATATCGAGCAAAAAAGGGCAAGCGTTTATTGTATGGGAGCTCCACCTAAATATTAATTTTATTTTGTTTTCAGTATTTGTTATTATAGCGGTAACAGAAATACATAATCTATGAAAATTTCAACTGTCTAGCTATCGCGGTTCTTGAGATACAGCCTGGTGATAGACAGACGGACAGACAGCGAAGTCTTAGTAATAGGGTCCCGTTTTTACCTTTTGGGTATGGAACCCTAAAAAGGTCACAAGTTGGACACCACCGAGACTAAGCATCAGACACCAGCGCACAGCTGGGTGCGGGAGCATAACAATCCCTCAATGGCCCGGATGACCCGGTGACCATGTGTTTATGTGGACAACCAAGTAACATAACAAGCATATAACTGTGCAAAAAAATACTAGACCCGTGTTTCGGGATTCGTATATACTAAATATAAGGTTGTAAATATCAGAGTATGAAAGAAAAAGGTAGTGAAACTGACCTACATGAAACAAATAGTTCAGAAGCCTTCTTTATGTCACATATACAAATATCTATCGCTCTCCTACTTTCGAGTATTGGCAATCACTTACGTATTCACGACCGCAGTCCCGGCTCGAAAGTGAATAAGTCAGAGCTACAGTAGAGCTAAGTTACTGAATTTTGTGAGAGCATTGAATTTGAATGAACAATGTTTACAATACTTTTTTTTAAGGTAGAAATTATCTAATGACGTTCCCGCTTTAGGGCGAAACGGAAGGACGTGTTAAAGTTTTACTGACTAAAATCACACCTATATTCCTTCAGTTGCCCTCATCGTTCTAGGACCACGGGTTTCACTTTCAGAAGTCAACTGATGGCCCCAGTAGGCTTTCGCCCTGCTGGGCCTCTACGGTTTTACTGCTGTACGTGCCGTCGACGACCCGGGCTCGATCCTTCGGTTACCCGACGACCTGAAGACGTGGTTTTTGCCCCAAGGCGGTTGGTCACCTAGCTATGCTACTGGTATCCAAATCTAAAAAATGGCTTAGTAAGTTCGGTAAAAGATTAAGCGTATAAGCCAATCAGCAGACGTAATGATGATGATGAATTGTCGTCTTACTTCTTACACACTAAGTCAAAAGCACTTAAAATTCTAGTGAGTTGGGAACAAATCTCGAACTCCATTAAAATTACGAAACACGGAGAGGGGGAATACTTAATTACTTTAAACTCATAACGACAATACACCACTAGGCCTTAACCCACGGTGACTCGACATACGCGCGATACGATAAAGATGGGGACACATTTAACACCAACGACGCGAGAATATTTCTCACTCGACAGTCCCGAACACTTTCTTGCCTATCATTGAAGTAAAGGCCCTTATTGACGGGCGAGTAACACCGCGGTCTTATGGCTCGACGGTAAAGCTCGCCGGTGTATCATTGCAATACGAACGACGAGCCTGGCTCGCGGCTCGTCGTGTTTGCTTCATTTTCTACTCGGCTCGTCGTTCAAAATTGTTTTACTCGCTAGTCGAACAGCGCCAACGAGCCGCGAGTAAAACTGTCGTTCTTTAATACCGCGGTATAGGCTCGTACGTCGATCGCCCACTTAAGACTGCCGTGGGGCAAACCACAAAGTGAATTTAGTGCAATGTGAAGTATCATTAACGTAGTCCTAAGTCTTATTTACTAACAAAAAGTTATATATACTTTATACGTATTAGACTGTAAAGTCATCTACGGATTATGATACCTGATAATAATAAATTATTTATTATTATAAATAACGCAACCAGTGTTCTTCCCCGAAACGCGAATGGCAAATGATGGAAAAGGGGTAGATTTTAGTCAGTAAAAATCTGATACTCCGTCTTGCTTCACCCAGAGTGAGAGAATCTAATTATTGATCTCCCACCAAAAAAACAAACATTGTTCTTAATTCGATTGTCTTTTTTTTTTAAATTTTTATTGCTTTAGTCTACTAAAGTATTGTGACTATCACTAAACATTGCATAATTTTGTCCTACTGCTAATTTATTGGTTTACTACATTTTCACACCCAAACCGCTGATCCAATTTTTATGAATATTGGTATTGTGATAGTTTAGATCTGCAAATGGATGTAAACTACTGGAAATTCTATACAAACCAAATCATGCGTATTACCTAGTTTGTAATAAATAAATTCATGTAGGTATTTCAAGTAATTTACAACCAGTGTTTACCCGAAAGTAATAGAATAGAATAGAATAAACCTTATTGTACACTAAAATATGTAGTAATCTAATTATTTGTGCCACAAAGACGAAACGCCATCCACCACGAACTCCATCTACTGGGGCCAAAGGTTATGTGAGACTGTCACCAAAGGCCCCAGGATAAAGGCAAGGAATGGAAAGGTAGGTTTTTTAGTCAGTAAAAGTCTGACACTGTTTCCCGCCCCACCCAAGGGCGGGATTCGTCATTGGATGATTTTTACCTACCACAAAAAAAAAAAAAAAAAAAAAAAAAAACCACGAACTCCATCCACGAACATGTTCCACCTCTTAACAAGGCGTACCCACGCTCAATAATTGTTAACAAAACTATTTTGTTGTCTTACGATAAAAGGGCCTCGTCGTTTATACCACGTACATCGAAGGACTGGAACAATTTGCGTGTTGCGGTCTTCCCGTCTGATTATAATTTAGGTGTCTTCAAGGCTGGAGTAAACTAGTGCACCTCACTATCAACGATTGCATCACTGCTTACCATCAGGTGGCATCGCAGTCAAGCACTAGTTTATAGTTTTGAGAAAAGCGCTGAAATGTTTCTTACGAATGCGGATGTTGTGTTTCAAGTCTGTTCCCGCAGACGCATCTATTCACGATTAATTCTAGCTCTTTTAAATTCCATTCATGCGTTACGCAATATCTCTATTCGATATTACAACCCCAAGGTTTTTCCGATTCGCTCACGTAGCCGGCTCCTAATCCTCGCGGCGTGAAGATATTTTCCCGACGTTCTGTGTGGCCACTAGATTTCAGGGTTGCCATTTAATAAAATGTAATTTTTGTTAACGAAAATTATGAATAATGTCTTGGTATCGATGAAAATTGACAATTACATCTGTTTCTTTTAACTTACTACAAAAGTTCTAATTTTTTTTTTTAAGTTATGATTATGACACGCTAGCTTTTGCCAGCGGCTTCGTCCGTGTAAAAGTAGAAAATTTTCACGTTCTACTCGTATGCCATATTTCATGTAAATCTGTTCAGACGTGCGGACTGATGACAGTGACAGTTGATTTGACATCACATTACGCATAAAAATGTCATCACCGAAACAAACTTTAGTTTTGCACTAAATGTTGACTCCAACAGCATACCTACCCCCTGTACCTCTGCTATCCCTAGAAAATTTACATTCGTACAATTTTCAAACTAATCAGCAGGACATGCAAAATTATGATTTTTTTTCGTGGATTATCAATTATTATTAAACAGATTCTTTTAATGAACTAAAAACATCGCCAAATCCTATAAATAATTATTTTCTATTTTAGTATTATAATTTTAATAATGGGACATCTAAAAACTTATTAAATTATAAAATTTTATTAAATTAAAGTTCACCTGATTATTAAGATTCACTTGATTTATTATTATTATTTTATAATTATTAATTGATTACTAACAGAACCCGCTCCGCTGAACGCTCAGCTTATCGCCCCGCTAATTCAATAGCCACACCTAAACAAGGAATCGATTCAGCTATAAATCGGCAGCCATGACGACACGACATGAATAATATTATAACTCGTATTTATTGAGGATTAGCCCACCGCTGGGACTGCGAAATATGCTGTGTGGGACTTTTTTATTTCTTAATTTATTACACCTGGATGTCAGGGGGAAATTATTTCGTTGGACTCGCTTTCTAATAGTTATTTGCATGTTTTATGGGTACCGCAAGTAAGGGTCTGAATTAGGTACGATAACTTGGATCGTTACTCTTAGACTGGTCTGCTTGTGTAGTGATTAGTGGCCCTGACTGCTAAGCCGGAGGCCGAGGGCTCGATTCCCACCCAATATTCGGAAATACATAGATTAGTGTGTTTATCAGTGGTCTCCTTCTCATAGCACAAGCTCTGCTTAGTTTGGGACTAGATAGTGTTGTGTGAAACTTGTGGAAAATTATTAAAAGACTATCATAATATTTCACAACTTTCATACAATAATGTTCCCACTGCTGGGCACCACCACGCGGCACCAGTGCGGGATGGTGGATGTCACATGTCTTCGATTTTTTTGGTTTTAGGACATGCCGGTTTCCTCATGTTATTTTCCTTCGCGTTTTAAGAGCAGTGGTGATGAAATAAATTACACAAAGTTATTGGCTGGGGTTTGAACTCGCGACCTAAAACTCGTAAGTCGGGACCGTTACTACTCGGCCACCACCGCTCTCAGCGAGGCAGCAGGATGAGTAGGAATTGAAAAATTCACATTGGTACTTGCCCAGTTTCTAATGCACAACTTCATGCATGAGAGACGGATGCCTAAACCTTTTGGCTATTACGGCATTTGTCTCTTTTAATCCAGCATCTAATTTTCTCCGACCAATAGGAACGCTTCGAATTTAGGAGAGATATAGCTCCACCTCGATGACAGCTATTCAATTAATTATCTCCTATCGAAGGCAAGTAACAAATTATCCAAGTCTAGAATAATTAATGTCTAGCTGAAGGGTCCTTTCTGTCTACCTAATCGATCAAATCTTTTAATAGTATCTTTTTACCTAAGTTTAGTATCAGCGATTAAATAAAATTCAGCCAAGAGTCTGAGAGAGAGTCTTTAAACCCAAACCGCCTTATTCCAAAACGCGATCTTAAGTAGTTCCGGGATTATTACTAGGTTTAATTGGTATTGAAGTAGTTCATTTAGATCACGTTTTAGAATATGACGGAAAGTGAAGAGGTTACCTTATAGGCAAGGGTGCTCCATCGTCAACCATTTCGTCGCTTACCTTCACATTGTGACATTGGTGACGACTGCTGCCGCACTGGACAGCTATTTGTACCTGGCCTGCAAATAAGTGTTCCGGGTCTGAGAGTCTGTGTATCTGTGTGTCTGTGTATGTGAGTTGACAGGTTTGTGAACGCACCCACGATATAAGAGTTATTCCTAGTGTGGAGATAAGTTTAAAAAAAGATAACACGTTGTCAAATACAAGCCTAATGACCAAAATAATAAAACATAAGTTTTATACTCTTCGGATAAAAAATAATAATACTGCTATCGAAAAAAGTTAACTAAAAAACTTCAACATACAAAGGCTAAACTAAAATGTGCAAACAACAGCGATTCGCTAAGGTCAAAGCTCGCAAATTATTTAGAATGGCCCTCATAAATCTCTATTTTCAGGGATTTAGCTTTTGATCCTGGCTTATACTAGCCACAATGGATACTTTAAATTCTGCTAACAAAACTTAAAAAACTAAATAAACGCGCGAGCAAATACCCGTAATTTTTAAAGACTATACGCTTTGCAATCTGTCAAAATTTAGTGTTATTTTATTTTATTTATTTACTGGCTGGGCCCACGATTTTGTCCTCGTCAGACTTAAACGGCACAATGCCAAGTAGTCATTTTGGATGACGAACACTGGGCAGCTCGCTGTCCGGCTGTCCGGTAATCGTCTGGGCCGAGCCCAAGTCGTCGACACCGCGTAGTGATACAGACGCTCGCGCTCCTCAAAAAGCGAACCGTAGGGAGCAAACTGCAGGCCCGATGCCTGCTAGGGTCGGGATTATTTCTGAAAAGGCAACTCGTGGTCTTGGTGGCTGAGGGTCACTGTGTGGTTTTAGTCGGTAAGGGCTTGTTTACAGAGACGCAGCGCGTTGCGGCCTAAAAGTCTGAGACGCCCTTCCGCTCCAGCCAGCAGAAGTCATTGGACGGTTTCCCACCTTTAAAAAAGTGGTTACAATTTCAATAAGTTTATTTTTATGCGGGGCCCTAATTATTTAAAAGTAGTCTTAGGGCACCTACAAATTAGCTGCAAAGTGCCGCGCGCGGCTTTGTTATTCCATATAAATAAATCTGTGACGGATGGCAGCGGGACACCCGCGCTGCGTCCGCTCGTATTTTATTTATATGGATTAGGCGGGTCCAAACAGAGCGAGCAGCCTCGCGAGGCATTTGCCGCGTGAAGCAACTCGGTTAGTGTGGACGTGCCTCGGCCGAGACAGGCTTGGTTTTTTTTTATTAGACCACGGCCGTGGCACGTCCACACTAACCGAGCTGCTTCGCGCGGCAAATGCCTCGCGAGGCTGCTTTGAGACTAATTTGGCGCCTTAAGGCGCCTTGCCCTAAGTAGTATCTTCTACTTCATAGTATCTAGTTTATAACATCAGCTATCTACCAGGGAAAGTCATGTCAAAATCGGTTCACAGGTAGAGAAAATTTTTATAAATAGCTTCTTTGTTATGGTATCGAATGTACTTTCATAATTATGCATTTAGTAAAAATATGTTATTTATTTTTATGTATTTAGATTTAATAAGTAACAAATTAATTAATCCAAATCACAATCATACAAATGAATCTTTCATGTGTGGTCTTCTAGTTATAGGAGACCACAGCATGCACAATGCATATACTTATAAAAATAACTGAAAACAGATAAAACAAGTTAGAAAAAACATGAGATAGGTACTCTTTAAAAAGTACGGGAATTTCCCCTCAGATCTGTACAACAAAAGAAAAGAAAATTAGTGTCTCCTACTTCCTTGAACAGTAAATAAATACAACCCCATCCCTTTAAGAACACAGCACGTCTTGCTTTCATTACTTATGTAAAGGCAGATGTCACACCCCTAGCCATTCAATTCCCACAGGTCGCATTTCACGACCAAGAGTCGTCGAACTTTCACCTATCAAGAGACATTTTTACAACGAAGTGAATGCCTGCAGAATACATTTAAATCACTACTAGTATGTTCAGGATTTCTCTTAACACAAAGCCAATTGTGAGCAGTGGTGGCCGAGTGGTAACGGCCCCGACGGTTCAAACCCAACCAGACGCATTACTTTGTGTAATTTATTTCATCACCACTGCTCTCAGTTCAAAACGGTGAAGGAAAACATCGTGAGGAAACCGGCATGTCCTAGAACTAAAAATTCGAAGACATGTGACATCCAACAACCCGCACTGGGCCCTCGTGGTGGATTACGGTCCATTCCCTCTCCTGGAGAGGGGGTCTGAGTCCCAGCAGTGGGAACATTATAAGGCTGATGCTATGCTATGCTAAAGTCAATTGTTGTCAAGTCAGATCATTTTCTCGTATTTATAATCGGAGTTCTAACCGGTATTGTATTAGTAATTAGTCATCACTAGCTTCTGCCGGCGGCTTCGCCCGCGTGATAAGGTTTCTCCATACAAACTTTGGACCCCCGTTTTATCCCCTTACGGGTGGAATTTTAGGAATTTCTCTCTTAGTGTTCACCTATGTCATAAAAGGAAACCTTGTGCACAATTCCACACTCCTAGTCCAAACAGTTTCGGTTGTGGATATGTCAGACAGTCAATTTCTCCTTTCTATATATATATTATTTCAGCCAAAAGACCGAATTTAGGTGTATTTAAGAGAGAAGATCTCAATCAACTAGTCTTTGCTTCACCATCAACGATTGCATCACTTCTTACTATAAGGTGGGATCGCAGTCAAGTACTAGTTTATATAAATTTAAAAAAAGACGTCACTCTCTCCCTCCAGTCCACTGTCGTACACAGACCTCACCCAAATGTTGCCTTAACAACCAATCCTGTGATTCTCGCATCCATTACTATTATACCAGAACTACACTGTGCACATGTGTGCCACACACGGCGATCTGGGCGCGTCGGTCTCCATACATTTTATATGGAAACTAGACTTGTAGAGCTACGCTTGATCTACGCCACGCGACATCGTTCTACGTACAAATCGGGCGTGTCACACGTGTGCGTCGGTCTAATGTAGTTCTAGCTTAACTGTCCAATTCCCATCCGTAATTTCGTCATCATCGTTAATTATTTTACCTACTCTCTTTGTTTTACATATTCTCTTTGTTTTTCTTCGCCACAACCCTGAACTTTCACTTTCTCAAAAAGTCATTCATCTCCACAATTCGACAACCTTGGATTGTGCATTTTCTGTATTGTTGAATGAATGAATGAATGAATGATTTATTTGCCAGAGTATGTGTATATATTGGTGGTAATATTTTTAAATGGTTTCACTGTAGTCCACTTTTAACTCATGCAAATATATATTTAAGTTACATGCATGGTAGGTACAATTGAGCATAGTCACATTATACTAATATTGTAAACGCGAAAGTTTGTGAGTGTGTATGCATGTGTTTGTTCTTAACGCTCGAACGGCTGAACAGATTTGAATGAAATTTGGCATGCGGGTAGTCTATGTTCTAGAACAACAAATAGGATCTATACTTTTTATTTCGGAAGTATGTTCCTTTAGACTCATTTTCTGCTATCACGCGGGGAAAGCCGTAAATAAAATAAAATTATCGTGTCATCAACTGAATAAAAACTTAACAAAACTAATTATAAAAGGAATCTGAAATTCTTTGTTGTCTTAGTGTAAGTACATGAACGGACTTCGTCCTTCCCCATGTCCTTCTTTATGACCTCGAACTTTCACTCATTTCCTTTGTTGTCTCCAGCGACGCGACACCTGCGCTATGACCTCGATGTTTCACGTGTCCTTTTCACTCTCACACTCATTTCTCTCAAATAACCATAAAATCAGCAACAACATTATTGTAAAATTGAAGGACTGGTAACAATTTGCCTGCTGCGGTCTTCCTGTCCGATTATAATTGAAGTATCTTCAAGGCTAGAGTGAATAGGCTCTTAATAAACTAGTGTGCTTCTCCATCAACGATTGCAAGACTGCTTACCATCAAGTAGGATCGATGAAGCGCTGTTTTTATGATTAAAAAAAACTCCTTTACCTCAGATGACCTCACAGTCTTTTTCTTTGTTGTCTAAAACAAAACTCACACTCCGAAATCTTCTTGCTACTTACTTACTTTATTTTTTTTTTAATTATTGGTTTGCGTTTGACCAAAATCTTACTAACCTAAGCTCGTCAACCACATCATCGCTTACTATCGTAAGCGATGATGGTAAGCGATAATGCGATGGACGAAACACCCTTGCTTCTCAATCACTTTTAACTCTAAGTACCCCAGACAATCAGAAAACTGTCGAAAAAGTGTTAAATATAATTTTATTTATAGTTTTTTTTTATTATTTTTTTAATAATGCAATTGTTTTCCGACTAAAAGGGGGCTTGTCTGTGGTGTTAGCAGTACACAGCACACTACTCAGTTTAAGTTCTTCCTGTACATTCTAAGGTTATCTGGTAGATAATGCTGTCAGCGTTAAGACCGCCATTGTACCTGTTGATTTAAGTGTTTTTTAAAATTATGCAACTATTTTGGTGTACAATAAAGTTAATTCTTTTCTGTTCCAACCAAAATCCCTTTAAAATGACCACATCTTCACCTACCTCTCCAGCATCACCTCAGACGGTCAGTGCCCTCGATCTGTGGCTGCGAGCACTGGCAACACTACTCTAGGAGATATGATACCTCCATAGTCTTTGTTGTCTGGTTTAAGATTGGTGTTACCACGGACTCACGAGCGGTGGTAACGTGACTCGCACTCGACTTGAAGTGTAAACAATGAGGTTTGGTGGATCGTGTTTTGTTTCAGCCCGTGGGTGGTCCCTGAAATTGTGTTGTGTGAACTGTGTTAAGTGGGTGATGGACGTAGGTACTAGCCTATACTGCGGTTTTCAAAAATCGTCGATTTTACTCGTGGCTCGTCGGTGCTGTTCGACGAGCGAGTAAAACAGTTTTGAACGACGAGCCGAGTAGAAAATGAAGCAAACCTCGAGTCGGTCACACCTCCGATTCCGTTGTTCTGACCACGTGACTGAAGGCTGATATGACGTCAGGACAAAAGAATTGGAGGCGTGGCCGATTCGAGGCGTTCGATGTTAGAGAATCGAAAAGAAACGGTCGTAACTTGGCTAGGCCTGCTGATTGGTTGAGAGCTAGGAGCGGGCCAATCAGAGCGCACAACGTCATAAACGTTTCGATCGCGTTAACGTAAAACGAACTCGCACTAGGCTTTCGAATGAGTTTTGGGTCTTTCTTCAAACGCACAGAAAAGTCTTACTTCTTCAATTAAGTTACTAAATAGGTTTATTTTTATCAAACACTAGTAAGATACCTGGCTACGCTAGTACGGTAAAAAAAAATATAATGCATTATTTTTAAGGTCTAAACCCATCTTTGCATTAATACCTTTCTAATGAAACCGGGTTACGTCATATCGGTTCCAGGGCTTCAAACTCTATCACGCCCATAGGTAGAAAATAAAACCATGTTTCATATACTAGCTGACTCGATAAACATTGTTCTACCATGTGTAAGTTATCAAAGAAAAAAATGGGGTTGGAGACAGGAGGGTAAAAAATAACATACGACCTATTCTCAGACCTCAATATACACAAAAAAAAAAATCGGTCAAGCCGTTTTGGAGGAGCTCTATAACAAACATTGTGATTAGAGATTTTTATACCTATAACTAGCTTCTGCCAGCGACTTCACTCGCGTGGAAAGTCGGTTTCTCCATACAAACTGCCAAACCGCGTTTTACCCCCTTAGGCCGTGTTTACAAAGACGCGGCACGTTGCGCGGCGCGTCGGGCGTTTCGTCGTACATTGCAGCAGCGGGCCGGGTCATCGCTCGCGCAAACACAAACATATGGCAATGTACGACGGACCGCCCGACGAACCGCGCAACGCGCCGCGTCTCCGTAATCGAGCACTTAGACATCCATTAACGCTTAGAACGGATTTTTATGAAACTGGGTTTCGTAAAATCCATTCTTAGCGAGTTTGATGTCTACACCCTATAAGGAACTTACCTGCCAAATTTTGAGTTTGTAAGTGTTATAGTTTTTGAGATTTCGTGATTAATCAGTAAGTGGTTTTCGCTTTTACACATATAGATATAGATTTCAGGCTTTCTTCTGTGTCACGATATAACATTATTGTACACCAGCAATAGTTACACTTTTTAATATGAGTTTTTCATGAGTACAATCGTAACATGTCGTATGTTGTGAGTTTTATTTATGATCAAATAAATAAATGTAACAATATCGGCAAACTTTAAGAACTTTGCGCTGCAATAGTTTCAGAAGAATATCTCAATATCTGCCCAAGTATTTTCAAACTTCTTGTATTCCATACCATTCAAAGTACCATCGACTAAACTCTCCCCTCGGCCAAAAGACGCATACCTACAGATCAGGGTTTAGAAAAAAAAACCGTTGAAATGAAAAACAGAAGAATTTACATAAATACAAAACATTGGTACGGAATTTTCATTTGGTGGTAGTATGTAAATAATTTTCTTTTCAAATATTAAAGCTTGGTCTTCGATT
Organism: Leucania comma; assembly: GCA_958295575.1. Classification (NCBI taxonomy): domain Eukaryota; kingdom Metazoa; phylum Arthropoda; class Insecta; order Lepidoptera; family Noctuidae; genus Leucania; species Leucania comma. Next base: position 20,160,303 of record OY282478.1, on the reverse strand, counting down.
CAACGCTATGTTCATAATTTAACACGTATTTATTTTATTCTATACAGATGTCTGCTGCAGGTTTTTCTTTTGTTTTCTTTTAATTTTCTTGCTGTGATTATTTTTTTTTTAAACTCGGATTTTACAGTATAGACGCATCTACTTCTACGTTATAGAGGCGAATGTTTGAGTGTATGTGTGTTACTCCTTCACGATCAAATGGCTAAACGGATTTCGATGAAATTTTGAACGTGGATAGAACATATCCTGGAATAGTACATCGTATTATTTTTTATCCTTGGAGTTTTTATTCCCTAGGAATCGGTTGCAGACGCTAGTTTAGAAATAAATATTGTTTTTAACTTTTACTACATTCTCGTTTGCAATATATGTTTTTAACTTTTTTCTTACTTATCTGTCTAGTTAGCTTCTAAATAATTAAATTACGGTACAAATAAAAATAAAATTGCCATTAAAATCTGACAATAGCATTTCTAAATGCTATTAAAGTCCAATTATCTAATACTTAAAGCTCTTTTCGCTCCCTTGTCATAAATACCGAATCATAATTCGCATACTTACTACTACACCACATTACTCGACCCTCTGCACAAGGAATTTTCCCCAAACTTTCCACATCGGGTCCAAAGTCGAGACATTTTGACCCTCCCAAAGTCATATTAGGAAAACCGTAAAAAAGTCACAAAAAAACGTACTTTATCGGATCAAATGTCGTGGTAAAATTATATTTTCCCAAAGTTTTGTTTGATAATTTATTTATTATTCAAATTGAAGTTTTTGTTTCAAGAATTTTGGTGAACGGTTCCGTTTATCGTCTGTAAATCAAAGGTTTGTGGAATTTGTTTCATGTTTCTATTCTATTTCTTGGAAAACCTATTATGTTACTCATTCAACTTATATCTTACTACGATGTATGTCTGATAAAACAACCATATTACATACCTATAGGTACACATTTATTTACTGTACTTCAATTAATAAACAACAACAAAAATAATAATAAAAGCTTCGCAACCGCCATCTTGAAAATCTAAACGTACAATTTCGCGCGCAAACTATAGACTACACAGTTTTCCCTTGCAGACGGTACGCGCGAAAGGCAACTGATACGTTGTTGTGTTTATGTTTTGTTTACATGAACGACATTGACGCCAAGTTGAATCTTTGAGATTAAGTTTAATATTTAAACAACATAAGCTGTTCAAAGTCGGTGAAACTTTGAAGGTCGAAGTTGATGTGACGAGCTGGTAATTTGTTTGTTACTAACATAGTTAGGTTAGCTTTCTACATTTACAACATGGAAGCATGGGACTTTATTTTTCAATGAAAATATTGCACTGTTGGACAATGGTTTCCCCTAAAGGCCATGTTTGGTCCGAGAAAACTTAAGATAAAGAAAAATTAGCTCCAATTTATACCAAATAATACTGTATTTATAAAGATAAACAGCAAAAATATCTCCTTATCTACCAAGATTAATTTAGTACCCCGCAATTTAGCCATTAATCATTGATTTAACTAGACACCTACAAGAAAAGAAGCTCAATTTCCCGCCCATTACCTCCTCCCACAAAAATAAAAGATTAGATAGGTATTTACTTGTCTATTCCAAAAAAAAAATGCTTATAAACGACGCAAACACCAAAATATTCGAATTTCAAAAACTTTTAATTCGCGCCAAGTTTCCCTAAGTACAGTACGTTCCCAGTTCGACATTCGATTAGAATAGTAAACGGCGCGGCGCGGTGGGGGACAGACGTCCCCCTGTCTGCGCCCTCGCCCGACGCCCTTTGCCCTTTCGCAAAGATCAACTTTGATTAATGGCGCAGATGTGTATCTTTTTTGGCGGGAAAATATGATTACCTTTAGTACCTTTTAGGTCTTGTTCTAGTTGCTTATCAAATTGTAATTATTTTAGGAATATATGTCTGTAGATATATCCATATTGTTGCAGAAGTCTATTTGATATAAGTATTGCGGGGTCATTACGAACAATGGTTGTAGTATCTAAATGAGGACTTTATTGTGTTAGTATTTAGGTATATCTAAGTTCTAATAATAACTCACCTAATAGCATGTATCCCCATCAAACAGATGTTCATTGAAAAATCATCTTTAGACATAAGTAAAGGTTATTTTAATATTTAAAAAAAATTAGCTTTGGACACAATTCTAAGTAGAATTATCTTTAGAAAGGAGAGAAGTTCCAATAAATCATGACATTGTAAACTGTAATATATAAAAAAAAAAAACGTAACTATATTTCGATTATACTGTGACTAAGTATTAATAATAATCTATCTATTTGTTATTGCGTATGGAATTGGCTTTCTAATGTTCATGGTTTCTTTTTTTGTCTGTTTTATTAGATGTAAGTCTTCCATGTACTAAATAAATAAATATCTAAGAAAAAAAACTCAATCCCAAAGCCCGAAACGTAAAATAATACCACTATCACATTTACAAGCAAATCACAATACCGCAAGCAAAAACTAGTTAAAACGACAAAGCTTTAATTTAGTCACCGGCAAATCACGCCATCACTCACCGCTAAAACCTAAATAGGTAAAAAAAAAATCAGGGCCGCCGTCGCTTCTGTAATTTGGGCCCATTAGTCTGGGGCAGGCGTCTCGCGCCCGCGGGTACACGCGCACCGAGCGGCCCGGCGGCGGCGGCGCCCTTACCCTGCCCTTAAAACAGGATACGGTGCGATATCCAAATTTCACTTTACTTTAGTATTTTTAACATCTATAAACTGATCCACCCACTATGTTACAAATCTCAGTCTACCGTCAATTTCAAAGTAATTAATTCTAATTCTGTTACAAATCTTTTTCTTAGTACGAATGTACCCAGCTTTCCTTGTGCCCTTTATTTGTCCTTACACCGTTCCGACGTACCGACGTTCTTCGTTACTTTGAGGTAGATTAGCTTGGTGTTAGAAAAAACTGCTTTTAACGCCGTGTAAGCATTTTAACACTGCTTTTCTTTTGAAGCCCGCTTGTTCTTATAATATGCGTCAAATAAGTTGAACTAAAACTGCCGTCGTTGCTATGATTACGCGCAGCATCCCGCTGTGTTGCACTTCGGTTGAGACCCGAAAATTGTTACTGCGCATTGAAGATCGAACGCCATTGTGTTTCAACTTATATACCGCGTATTTTACCTACTTGTTGTAAGTACAGTCAAGCGTACCGAAACTTCGTCCTTATTCTATCTGTACAAACAATGTCGTCTCCCTCATAGAAGATAATCGATGCTCATTTAAGAATAACGAGACAATTAAGTTACATGTAGAATGCGTACAGAATTAAGTTCTTGTTTTGCGCAGATTTATTCTATGTCGATCTCGAAGGACCAAAAATCTTGGTCCTTCGTCTCGACGTTCTGACTCGTTACCACAAGTGCGACTGTACTGAGGTCGAGGCTCGTCCTTATCGTGTCCTTAGAAGAGAATGCTTGTCGGAGTGTTCCCGGGAATTGATCCCCGGGGAGACTGAAGAGGTGCCGCAGGAATAGCAAGTGTGGCCGAAAGGACCAGGCTTTACAATGTTGTTGAATGTTGAATTATGCTTGTTTAGTTGGTTGTGTGACGTTTATTACTGTGAAACTTTGTTAGGTTTGTATAAGCTAGGCTGCCGGATCTTTCGAAGCAGTCACTGCGGCCCAACTCAGAGTTTCATACCCAAAGGGTAAAATGCTAATGCTACGTTTAAGTGTGGGCCCAGCCTCGGCTAATCGCTATTGTGCAGCCATTGTACAAACGGAGAAACCCCGTCAACACAATAGCGATTGGCCGTGGCTGGCCCCACATGTAAACGTCGCATAAGACTCCTTTGTCCATCAGTCAGTATTCAGGCTGTATCTCATGAACCGTGATAGTTAGTCAGTTGATATTTTCAAAAATGATGTATTTCTGTCGTCGCTATAATAACAAATACTAAAATCAGAATATAATAAATATTCAAAAGCCGCTCTCATACAATAAACGTGATTTTTTTGCCGTTTTTTGCTAAGGAACCCTTCGTGCGCGAATCCGACTCGCACTTTGCCGGTTTTATTTTTGTAGTTGGATATCATCCAATAACTCCTCCCGCTCTGGGTGGGACGACAGCAAGGATCCGACTTTTACTGACTCAAACCCACATGTGTTCTTTCAGTTGCCCTTTGCGCTCCAGGGCTACGGTCACTCTTTCGAACAATCTTGCAGCCTTGGTGGGCCATCCCAGCCCTAGAACGCAAAGGGTAACTGGGTTTTAGTCAGTAAAAGTCTGACACTTCCTCCTGCTCCAACCAGAGCGGGAAAGTCTTCATTTGTTGAAACCCACGTAGAAAAAAGACAGACAGAGTTACCTACTTTTTCAAGGGCCTACTTTTATCTACTTTTTTACCTATTCAATAATGACTACCAATTCAAGAGCTTTAAACTGGATCGTAATAATCCTCTTTTTCCTGAATTTGAGTACCAGAGCGGATTAAATACGCCTCCGTCACACTTTATTTATTTATTATTATATGCTTTATTGTACACCATTACATTTACAAAAAAAAAGGAACTAAAACACACATATACAATGGGCGGCCTTATCCAATTCTGCGATCTCTTCCAGGCAATCTGGAATGGACAGTAATTGTCTGGACAAGAAATGGGGCTGTCATTGGTGTTTTTTTTTTTTTGGGTAGGTAAAATCGGCCAGAGATTGCCCTAGACAGGGAAGTTTGGAAGGAGAAAGGGGAGGCCTTTGCCCAGCAGTGGGACACACAATAAGCTATTTAAAAAAAAAAAAAAAGGTAAAATCATCCAATGACAAATCCCGCCCTTGGGTGGGGCGGGAAATAGTGTCAGACTTTTACTGACTAAAAACCTACCTTTCCGTTCCTTGCCTTTATCCCAGGGCCCGTGGTGACAGTCTCACATAACCTTTAGCCCCAGTAGGCTTCGGCCCTGCTGGACCCTACAGTTTGCTGACAACTCCTTGAGGCGCGCGGGTACGGTGCGCGCCGTAGACGACCTGAGCTCGGACCGGTCTGTTACCGGACGGACGGACAGCGAGCTACCCATTGCCCACCGTCCGCGAGCCCGCGCCTACGGTGGCCGGAAATCGGGATCGGAAACCCGGCGGCGGCGGCGGCGTGTGCGCCTTTGCCTAATGCGGTCGGCCTCCTCCTTTGCTAGAATTACTGCTTCGCAAAAGGAGGCGACCGCCTGCCACTCCTCCTCGCTCCGGAGCATGGCTTGAACCAAGCCCCGGCGCGAGAGATCGCCGCCGATCGCCCCCACGAGGACACGGCAATGCTCTTCCCTGTCATTGGTGTGACAATACCAGTGATATACATAATTATTGATATTACAATAGATCTGTATATGGGTTCGGAATGGTCGTTGATGAGTCAGGACTTTGCCAAGAACCAAGGACTGCAGAAATTTTAAACTAAGCATCCTTCTATGGTTTATATGTCGTGACCAGATCATAGAAATTTAATGATATGGCCAACTAAAGCTGGCCAGATCGTTTTAAACGTCAAAGTTTGATGTTATTTCAATCCTCGTTTGGCCTGCTTTCATTAGAACTTTTATTATCATAGAAATCCTACATAAATGATAAAGCTAAGCAAGGATTGATATATCGTCAAATGTTAACGTTTAAACGATCTGACCAATTTTAGAAGGCCATATCATGAAGTGATCAATTTCTACGATCTGGCCACGACACTTACAAAGAGTAAGAAAGGATTTTCAAAAATTCAACCCCTATCGTCCAGTAACCGACCGGACCCAGCCCAAGTCGTCGACGGCGCGTACTGTTCCCGCGCGCCTCAAGGAGCTGTCAGCAAACCGTAGAGGCCCAGCCTGCTAGCTGCAGGCAGGCAGAGTCGAAGCCTGCTGGGGTCATGGGTCAGCTTCCGAAAGGAATACCTGGCCCCGGCACAATAGGCAACGAAGGAACGGGATGGTTTTTAGTCAGTAAGAGTCTGACACTACTTCCCGCTTCGCCCAAGGGCGGGATTTGTCATTGGATGATTTTACCTACCATATAAAAAGCCCCTAATAGGGAGAAAATGGGGTCCTAATTTTGTACAGAGACGGCTGGCAGAAGTTTCTATGTTAGCACTGCATGGTATATCGAGAAGACAGGGTTGATGCAGTGGCTGCTGCACTGCAAATTGCGGGTTCGATTCCCGCGCGGAAAAAAATATTTGTATGGCCTATAGATAGTTGTTTTGGGTCTGGGTGTCTTGTGTACGTATACGAGTGCAAACTCACAGAATTTTACTTATTTGTGAACGCAACTATGATATATGAAGGCGTGTGAGTGCAACTATCATACCTATACGTAGTGGTGCCTAGTGTGGGGTATTTTTTTTATATTTAAACTGTAAAAAAATAACTATGAAAGCACTGATATATACTCCATTTGTTTAGGTACTTGACTAAATGTAAGCAATCTTCACATGTCTTTTATCTAAAAATTTTCTAAACCTTTAATCTAAAAATGTTTACAATTAGTTATTTACCTAAACCGATGTTAGGTAATTAACTAAATTTAAATAATCTTTGTAAGTCACAATTTTTTTATATAAAGAGACATATCAAGATTGTTAACAAATAGTTAAGTACCTAAACAGATCGAGTATAATTTCAAACATTTTTGCACTGATAGAAAGATTTTTTAAAGTGTCCCAAAAATAAAAACAGTTTCCGTGGTAGGTACACCTATACCACCTACTTAAGTGTACAGTAACCGCGAGAGTAAAACCGCGGGGAAAACATAGTTTGTTAATTTTTTAAGTCATCATCGTTATTGCAGCGTAAAGATGTCAACTACTGGACATATCTACCACCGCCAAGCGTCGCCACGACGGCCGGTCCTGTGCGTCTCTTTGACCTATTTATTACTGAATAAACACCTCAAAAAACTAGACGAAAATATTTGGGAACGCTACACAAACTTTCGAAACTTTCCCTCCGTCGGTCTCGTCGCTTAGGTACACTTGTACCGAGCTCTGGAAGCCCTTGGCAAGGCCTTTCCCAGGATACAGACAGCCTACTAAAATATATTGAGGTAGGCTTATACTGATAGGGAGTTACGTAACGTTAATTGCTATTAGCTCTAAGACAGAGTACACAGTTTCTAGAAGGGTATATCCACCGAATATCCACCCTTACGTTGTTGAAACATCTACGGTCCGAACTAAGCGTTTTGCCTCATCGTTTATACCGCGTACATCGAAGGATTGGAACAGTTTGCCTGCTGCGGTCTTCCGGTACGATTATAATTTAACTGTCTTCAAGGCTAGAGTGATTAGGCTCTTAATAAACTAGTGCGCCTCACCATCAACGATTGCATCACTGCTTACCATCAGGTGGATTGCAGTCAAGCACTAGTTGACATCAGTAAAAAAAAAATTAAACCGCATGAAACAAAGTTATTTGTTAAAAAAAAAATTGTTCACCTGTGGGAAGCTTACATAGACAACTATGAATATTTTACATCATACATTGCAATTTAAAGATGAATAATATTATTATTAATTAAAATTAGCCATAAAAATATTTTTTTAAAAATCATGTAAGCTCATATACAAAAGCCACCCAGATCCGGAAAATTTCTGTAGGCGTTTACGTGAACTTTAAGTATCTATACTTTGTACTCACGTTTTCTAAAAACATACTCCTTTTTATGCACCTGCCATATTGTCTCTTCACCACCCTACGCTGACTGGTAGAGAATGCCTAAGGCATTAAGTCCGCCTTTGTACTCTGTGTTGCGTGAAGATTAAATAAATAAAATAAATAAATTTGAACAGTTTATCCTTACTAATAATTTAATAATATTAAAACTAAAAAACTTGTTTGTTTGTTTGAACGCGCTAATGTCAATTGAAAAATTCCTTCCGTGTTTTTATCTTGTTATGTTTGAGACTGTTTTACATTAATCCAATATTTATACCCGATGTAGCTCCCATATTATTAAATTAATTATTTTTTTAATTATTGTTTTTACATATATATTTAATTCTTAAAAGTCCTGACTCCAGTCCAGAACGTAGGTATTGGCAAAATTTTTGAAACAACAGTAAATTGTCAATTAAAATAAGTTCAAAAGATGCAAGTGCTAAATAAACGCAATGAAAATTTTCTCTAAAAGGTTTCTATTAGGTTTGTCGGAAAGAAAAATACATAAAGTTACAAAAGTTGTTCTTTGTCCGTCGCTTGAGTACAGACGTACCGAGCTAGGGATGACCTTGACTGGTCCTTCAGCCAGGATCCTGACTTGTCATACTACTGAAAGGGTTGGGGTAGGCTTTAGTGGAAATATAACAATAGGAGCGTAAGTTATTACGTCCTTTATTTACTTAATATGTACCATCACTGAGATGGAATAGTTTGATGTTCAACTTTGATGTTATTACTTAGCTATAGGTCCCTATAAAGCCAGTTGCAGACAAAGAGCTAAGCTAAGTTAGTTTAGCTTAGCTCGTATAGCTAACGTAGTTTTTCATACTTGTGTACAGACTGCAAACTAAAACTAAGCTATGTGAGCTAACTAAAATATACGAAGCTACTCGTAAGTTAGATGTGTATGCTGATGCGCAGCTACACTATTAATCAATATTAATCTCTTTTTTCTATGTGTAACGTATTCATCATCGGAACTTTCTTCATTGATTAGATTCATGGTGAGCGACGTCCGTCAAACTGACTGATTCGTTTAGTTCTTGGAGTGCTTGGGACATCTTGTGCTTGGGACAGCTTAGCTTAGCTGCCTTTGTTTAGCTTTGAAACAGCTTAGTTGTCGGTCTGCAACCGACATTAAGCCGATCGTCCACCGCCTACTAAACAAAGTGAGTTTAGTTTAGCTGGCACAGTTTGCGGTGGACGCACATGTATGAAAAACTGGCTCAACTATGCGAGCTAAGCTAAACTAATTTAGTTGGCGGTGGACGATCGGATTAAAACTCACGCAGGCTGGCAGGTTATCAAGTATTTATCAAAATAGATATTAATATATTTTTATCCAAAATTATTTATTAAATAATTATTCTTGACTATTACCTAAAGTAAGAATTAATTGCTGAAATTGATTCATTAGTCGATTCTGAACATATTTTACTTTCAGTCGCGTTTATTATATTACATATTGTTTTAAGTCATCTTTTTTTGACGGTTTTTGTGTGTGCGGAGCGAGAGGGCGTGTTAAACTTTTACTGAGTAAAACACTCCTATTTTCCTTCAGTTGCTCTTTGTGCGTTTCCCACCACGGGTTTCCCTTTCGGAAATCCAACCCATGGCTATGGCTCTTACGGTTTTGAGAGTGGGAAGGGGAAGTCGTCAAATATGTTCCCCCACTTCGGGTGGAGCGAGAAGGACTTTCTAAGTTATTAAGACCATGGTGACTCTTTCGAACAATTCCACAGTTTTTTTTCAGGCATCGGCCATCCTTGAGGGGCGCGTGGAACACAACGCGCTGTCGACTTAAATCTGATGCTTATTGGGCTGATGCTGTGGTTCTTAGTTTTAACGTTGTGCTTCGAAAGAAAGCGGTCGCACTACTGAACAGACTCCGTGGCAGCCCCAACAGCATTCTACGTATAGCCCGCTTATGAGGACACTTGTAACACGTAAATTGTCTCGATTGATTAAGTACTAACATAGGATAACAATACCTACTAACCTAATAGATCCATGTCTGTGTCTAATTGCTCGCCGTTCGCAAACCCGCGCCTAAAGTCAGCGCGTATCACCCAAGACTCCCGACGCCTAGCGCTTTTGGCCACCTCTTTCGTTTCCTACCTGAAGGATTTTTGTTAGAAGACTAACAAATACAAATGTAGGTCAAATTTTATAGCCTTGTAAATGTGATAGGTCAATTTATAGAGGCTGCTAACTATAAAATATGTACTTATAATAAACAGTTTTATGGCTAAATAAATGCGAAGTACTTCTTATGGGGATTTTAATATTAGGTACCGTCAGACGTTGCGTTGTTCTAATAAAAGACAGACTAAAAAATAATGGCCGACACTGAGGGTTCTGTACAAACTTACCTATATCAGTTCAATTCCCGAATTGAGTTACGAATATTTTTCCGAATCATATTTTTTGGTGACGTATGTACTTAACTACTTATTCACGATGTTCAGATTTTTTTCCGATGCTTCATGCTTCACGATGTTCAGATGCTTCATCCCAAATTTCAGGATTCTGAATCAACGGGAAATACTCTATGATTTTTGATTCTCTTGAGAGTGTCGAAATAATAATATGTTTTTTTGATATCCGGCGTATCTTTTTTTTCGTTAACTTAGAAGTTTCATTTTTTCACAGCATCAAGGGATCGCGCGTTTCCGAGATAAAGGGTCTTGCCAGACGGACAATAAAATAATCGTATAAGGGTTCCGATTTTTCCTTTTGAATTACGGAACCCTAAAAACGAATTGTTAAAGTCAAACGTCATATTGTAAAAAACAATAAAAGCGAAAGTGTCAAATCTACGGATCTACCCAAATCACTCATGTTCGATGAGGATTTGCGTCAAGCGGATTTAACTTACCCATTTCCAATTATTTTCGAGGCGCCGTTACAAAAACTCGCACCGGGCGCAGAAAAGGCTAGTTACGGCACTGATTCTCTACCCTTGACAACAATGGATGATAAATTGCACACTTGTAGGATACTACCGTAATATAAGAATTTTATTTTTCAAATGATTAATTCTCAGATTTTTTTTTCTTTGTGATTTTGGCCTTTTTCCTAATGAAAAGTCACATCTGTTACAGTTAGTATACTAAGTGATTAAGATAGTCCGGTGACCTGATGAGGGTGGTGTGTGCCTGCTGGATGTGAGAAATACGAGACTAGTCGACTGAAATGTTCACGATTATGATGCACACAGACCACCGGTACATCCGGTTTGACGTCTCCGCCCAAACCTCGACCGCGCCGGTCCAGCGGAGCCCTTGTGGTCCGCGATGGGCGCTGAGGCAGATGGACCGGGAGCTCCTCCTGGAAGCCGCGACGGTACAGGCCTGGGTGCAAGCACCGGACAGGCCTGTCGACATCGACGTCGAGGCAGAGTGGTTCCGAGAGGGCATGTCGCAAATCTGCGACGCGTCAATGCCCCGAGTCCGTCCAGGACGTGCCAAGCGCCAGGTGTACTGTTGGTCGCCGGAGATTGTGGTTCAGGCCATGGTCCGGAGTGAGGAGGGATGACAAGCGGTCACCTCCTTCTGCGAAGCAATAATGCTAGCAAAGGAGGAGGCCGACCACATCAGACAGAGGCAACGGGGCGCTCGCCCCAGCCGCAGCCGGGATTCCGATCCCGATTTCCGGCCACCGTAGGCGCGAGCTTACGGACGGCGTGCAACGGGTAGCACGCTGTCCGATCGTCTGGTAACCGACCGGACCGAGCCCAAGTCGTCGACGGCGCGTACTGTTCCCGCGCGCCTCAAGAAGCTGTCAGCAAACCGTAGAAGCCCAGCCTGCTAGCTGCAGGCAGGCAGGGTCGAAGCCTGCTGGGGTCATGAGTCAGCTTCCGAAAGGCAAGGCAAGAAGGAACGGGGTAGGTTTTTAATCAGTAAGAGTCTGACACTGCTTCCCGTGGATTTGTCATTGGATGATTTTATCTACCATAAAAAAAAGTCTGCATGACGTTAGCCGGCAAATTTGACGGTAAACTGGATCGTGTGTGGCTTGAAGCTTCCGTTATAAATAACCAAAGTCTGCCTGTCCGAGTTTTTGGGAAACTTTAAATATGTCGTCTGGGATACCCTTTGAAACTTATCTGCGTTTATTTTTGTAAAATATTTTGTACCAAACAAAATAAAAATAAATCTTTTTCTGAATTCCATTTCTATATGACACTAATATCTCGGTGGAAAGGCGTGCGAAGAGACTAATTGGTGATCCAGAGTTGGTTAAGTCCAATCTACAAAGCCTTGAGCATAGGCGTAGAGTATTTTACAGGATGCATTTTGGAAAGTGTGCGCGGGTATTGCATGACTTGATTCTGTCATCTCATTACGGCGTTATACAATACCCACCCTTACGGTGTTGAAACTTCTACGGTCCGGACCAAGCGTTTTGACTCGTCGTTTATACCGCGTACATCGAAAAACTGGAACAGTTTTCCTGCTGCGGTTTTCCCGTCCGATTATTATTTAAGTGTCTTCAAGGCTAGAATGAATAAGCTCTTAATAAACTAGTGCGCCTCACCGACAACGATTGCATCACTGCTTACCATCAGGTGAGATTGCAGTCAAGCACTAGTTTATATAAATTTACAAAAAAATAATATGCGAAAGTTTGTGGGTGTCTGCGTGTGTATGTTTGTTACTTCTTCACTCTCAAAAAGCTTAAAAGCGACAGACCCGAGGTACATTGTCATACAACCGCTCTTACGTGATTGTGATGTTATATTACACATCTTTCTCCTGATATTTTGGATACACTGATATCTTGTGGGTATTATCTAGGCATCTACAGAAATAATATAAAATTATGTAAATCTAATACAGTAAAGACCTCTGAAAATCTGCTATTTTACGTGAACTTTGGCCCTCCTTAATGTACTAATATATAAAAAATATAAAAAGTACGTCTTTAGAAGCCTTGCGCTTAATCGAGATTCTTAATGATGACAATTTTTCTCAAAAACTTTTAAGGGTTTTTAAAAAACACGTATATACGTGTTTTCCTGGAACAAGTTTTGTGAAATATTCGAGTAAATTACGGAATTACCGAATGCCAACAGAGTTTTCAGGCGTTATTTCTCTTTTTTCGCATTGCCTTTTCATCAAACATCGCGTTGGATGAAGCATCAAGCTTTTAAGCCATGCTCGAAGTTGACGATAGTCGAGTGGGGAAGGCAGTAGCTAGTTACTTACCTACTAAATGAAGCAGAAATTAGTATTTCAAAATATTGATATAAGAAAAAGTGGGCGAGCGGTTTTTTTTTTTTTGAGGTTGATAAAATCATCCAATGAAATCTCCCGCCCTTGGGCGGTGCGGGAGATAGTGTTAAACTCTTACTGACTAAAAACCCACCCCGTTCCTTCGTTACCTTTCATACCAGGGCCGAGCCTTCCTTTCATAAACAGACCCTTGACTAGGCTTCGACCCTGCTGGGTCCCTACGATTTGCTGACAACTCAAGTGGGAACATCTCGCTATCTCTTTTCTACGCGTGTAACCTAATGGCGCTGACGTCACATGATGCTTTATGCATCCCTTTTCTGTTACTTGACAGTTTCCCCTCCCACCGGATTTGATAGGTAACATAACTTACTTAATTAACTTACCTTACCAACCGTCAAATCTTTATTTAAAGTTAAAATGATAACACAAATAAGAATAATATTATCCGTTCAAATTCAGGCAAGCCCAAGTTTGTTTGTTTTCATTTCAATGGGCATTGTTATATTACTGTTAAAATTAGCTTTGACGGAAACAGAAACGTAGCTCTGGTTGGTGCAACCCACTCATAGGCAATCTTTGTGGTTGTTCTTTTTTTTTCGTTTGTATTTTCTGGCCGTTTCCTTGTTTCAAATAAATCTTTTCTATTTTTTCTTTCTTTTACTGTATTCTGTTTAAAGAAAACTCCGCTTGACTTTGTCTTTTTCTTTTGCATGTTAAATGGTTTCTCGTTTCTCGCTTTTTGGACTGTCTTTGACAAGCTTATGACGCTTATGACTTCCTTTGTAGCCATGTATATTAAAAGCCAAAAAATGCATGTGATACCTGGAACCTTCTATTATTTCGAGCGGTTTTAACTCAAGGGTAAATGTTGCTGTTTTAAGAAAGAAAAAAGAAGTAACCTTTCTTCAAGGTAAACGTGCTCTAATATCGACCACGTCATCGCTTACCATCCACAGTAGGCGCGGGCTTGCGGACGGCGAGCAATTGGTAGCTCTCCGTTCGACCGTCCGGTAACCACCCGGACCGGCCCCAAAGTTGAGCAAGATTTTATTTGAAAAAAAAAACCGGGCAAGTGCTCGTCGGTCTCGCGCACCGAGGATTACGTACAACGTATTAGAACAGTTCAATTACTGAATCAGGACCTCAACTCTGGTATTACAATAGTGTCAGAATCGTCTATCATTGATTTCATCATGGTTGATTTTAACAAGTTTGGTAATCTACTAAAATAATGGCGTCACTATGACTTTCCAACAGTCAATCACTAACACACCATTGAAAGAAATGGTAATCTCGTACTTAATGACAAATTAATTTCTGACTTACGGGGTAATTGGCTAAAATTTATAATAACCGACAAATAATCGACCATTATGATTTAGCAGATTAAGAACTTATACCAAAATGACAATGGGATCGTGTTGGAATGTCGAATTTACAAAAATAGCAGACTTGGGCCCCTGGTCTCGAAAATATTCAAAAAAGTGTTTTTTTTTTTTGTGTCGTGACTACTAGTTTACAATTTACAGATTTTTTCCTATACTTGTGCTAGAAGACCTTGCTTCATGCTGAATTTCAGAATTCTAAGTCAACCGGAAGTACCCTATGAATTTTGATTCCCTGAGAGTGTCGAAATATACGTTTTTGCGACATAAACGCCTCACAGCTTCAATGGATCACACACCTAATGAGTATATGGTTTTAATTTCAACTCGATACCTCCACGCGTTCCCAAGAAAAAGGTCTTAACAGACAGACAGACGAACAACAAAGTGATCCTATAAGGATGCTCGTTATTCCTTGTGAAGAATGGAACCCTAAACAGAAAATTGTGGGCAACCACGAATACAATAAAAAAAAAGTTGACTGGTGTTACACAGACGCATTAACTTTAGGCAACATACTCGCGCGCTTGTTCTAAATCTGTGAATGAGGAAGCGTCTACAGAACTCAATGGCGTTCGGAACCTCTCTTCCAACGCCCTCCGTCTCCCTCTACCTATTTCAGTAACTCACCTGGCAACAAATAATTTACTACAAAAAAAATATACGTAACGTAATTCAGAAATCAAGATAAAATATAGCCAGTAATGACAATTACAGTCGGCATCGCTATTCGGCGAGTCTATTTCGATGCGGGCGGAGCCACGGGGCATAGCTATGGTTTGTCTATATTTAAAGCCATGACTGCCGACTGCCGGACAAGTATTCAGGTCAAAGTATTAGGCTCTTCACAGATACATTGTGACAACGGGAGCAACTTTCCGGGGGAGAGGAATATTTTGGGAATTTGCTTAAAATAATAATGGTGAGAGGAATCTCAAGCTTAGAAACATTTTTTTAGGCGGTATATCGTCCAATGACTTCTCCCGCTTTACGGTGGAGCGGGAGGGCGTGTCAGAAATTTACTAACTAAAAAGACCCCGGATTTCCCTTTCGGAAGCCCTTGCCACAATAGGGTTCGGCCCTGCTGGGCCCCTACGAAATACAGAAACATTGGATTTATGATATTATCATACTTTTTTGTAGTGGGAAATCATCATACGTCGTTCTTTGATAAATTGTTATAGATTTCTAGTTTCAAATAAAGATTTTATTATTTATTTTATAATTTATCAAAAAACCTCTCCCGTTCGAGTGCCAGACATTTAATGACTAAGCCCCACCTAAGTTTCTTCTGTTGCTCTTTGCATTCATATGCGCATTTGAAGAATCCTGATTGAGACTGAAAAGATAATGAGCTCTTCGCACGTGCAACACAGCGCACCTTCAATCCATGCCTGGCGCAGGTCACGTTGACTGACGCTGGAAAAATTCATATTAGTCACTTATCTACCTGAGACTAATTAAATCTACGTACGAATATAAATATTATTACGAATTTCGACACCGACTTCAACAACATTCCAGTCACCATTCAACTCATCAAAAATTTCGCAATTTTACAAAAAATAACTAGAAACGCAATCGATACCCACAATTATAATGACAAAAACGGTAATTAATACTTGTAGCGGGTGCAACACAATACCTCTTTGTCGGCAGCCGTCGGGTAACAATAGACAAGTGGACAGATGACACTTTACAGTGTGACCAGTCTTTTGTAAAGTTGTAGACAAAAAACAAACTGATTACTAAAGTAACTGTACTTTTTTGGATACACCTTTTTTGTGTCTAGCCGTTCTTTTATTTTAACGGGGCAGAGGGTAATGTTTTTTATGTAGGTTGGACTGAAACCCAGCCAGTCGGATGTGGCTACTGTGTCCTTTAAGCATGTGATGTCAAAATTATTTTTGACATTACCAATTTGGTTTTGTTGGGTTTTCGCATGAGTAAAAGCCAATTAAAGGTTTAGAAAGTATTTAGCTTTTGACAGTTATTGTTCTTCATCATCATTATATTTTACTTCTATGCTGATCTTGGGTCAAAAGAAAAGCATAGAATCATTGACGTGACTCAGAAGGCTGCCCAGCTTAAGTGGGACTGGGCTGGACATGTGTGCCACATAACGATCGAGTGAGGGATCAGTAAAACACAAAGTTGGAGCCCTGAAACCCCCGACGGGGTCGCGGTAGTTCGAGAAAGACATGGCGGGACGACTTGAATGACTTGGTAAGGAATAGCAAGAAGTAGCTCAAGGCCGTGAACGATGGTATGAAGGGAGGCCTTTGCCCAGCAGTGGGACAGTATAGATAGAAATAATAATGATAAATAAATTCGTTTTTGATGCAGAATATAACGTATTCTTCGTTAGAATGCCAATGTAACACATTTCAATGCTTTTGCAGTGTTAGCCTTCTCCGCATGTTCAGCTTAAGTCACTACTTTATAAGAAAATGAAGCTGAGAATTTTACAGTAGTCACCCGCGGTTGTTTCAGTTTCCCTTCCCAGAAATTATTACAGAGAGACCACAGCGTCCTCATCTTTCGCCTGACACAGGCTTTCAACGGACACTGATTCGGCGGGAAGATAAGTACACCCCGGTCATCCTGCAGATTTTGTCTCCTCCCAGCAGTGGGAAAATTATAAGGCTGATTGTGCTTATCCTTATGCATCGTGCTGATTACCCGGACGACACGGTGAAGCTTACGGTAAATTGCTGCCCCGCTTGGCTTAGACACTACTGCGTCCTCGTGGAGAAATCAGGAGAGACAAGTAGGTGCGGGATTGCGTACTGTATGAAAAAAAGGCATGTTAAAGCATCAAAATCAATGTAATATTTCATCCAAAAAGTGCAAATACCTCAAAAAAACACATAATTTATAAATCATTTCACACTACCACTTTCCTTTCATCGACAAAAGCATTTAAAATACAAATAAGGGCATATTTATTGGGTCATATCACGCAAAAATGTAGCAACATAAATGTCGCATAGAGACCGTGTTTGCACGTAACTTATAGGTCTAATTAGCTGGATGCCTATGCAAATATGGCGACATGGGGGTTCCCCCATGGTGCACTGGGAGTTTTAATGGGAATTCATTGATTGTTAGTGAAAGTGCTGGGGAAATTTGTTGCTAACGAGAGCTGGCACACGTGTAATGTTTACGGTTGAAACTATATCTGAAAGTGAATTTTAGCAGATAAGTGGGCGTTTAAAAATTAAACTATGATACATTTTTATTTTCTTCAAATTTTCGACTGAGCTGTGGTGGCCGAGTGGTAACGGCCTCGACTTATAAGTTGTAGGTCGCGGGATCAAACCCAGCTAGGCACATTACTTTGTGTAATTTATTTCATCACCACTATTCTCAGAACGCTGAAAGAAAACAGGAGGAAACTGACATGTCCTAGAACCAAAAATTCGAAGACATGTGACATCCACCAACCTGTACTGAATTACCCGCGTAGTGAATTACGGCCCATTCCCTCTCCTAAAGAGGAGGCCTGAGTCCCAGTAGTGTGAAAATTATAAGGCGATGCGTTGTTCGTTTACCGTGGTAAGTATCATTGCCGTTTTTAGGTCCACAAAAATGCAGGTGCATGGGTGCATCAGAGACTGCAAACAGTTGAACCGAACACAGTTGAAAAGGAAAACCGCATTCACATAGAATGTCTATTAGGTCAATCCTAACTATTTATTTATCAAATCGATAAAAAGTTATAATCTAAAATGAGAAAATTTTATTTCAAACATAAGATGGTCTACATGCACTTTTTAATTGTCAGTAAAGCTAAATTGCACGTTCCAAAGCGAAATCTCTGTGGAGAAGAACATGCAAGAAATTCCAATGCCACTCTTTTAAACCATGTTATGAGTTACATATTATATATAATCTTGATTTCATCGCTTCTATTATGTGAGCACAATGTAGATAAATAATGAAAAAAACTATTTACAAAATAGAAATCGAAATAAAACACTGGCAACTAAATGAATGTCTATTAGATCAATCCTTACCACATATTTATGAAAACGATAAAAACTTTACAATAGTTAGTTTAACATTTATTTCCTATCTGTACAGAAAATGCACACTACCTATAATATAAGTAACTAGCTTCTGCCAACGGCTTCACCCGCTTGAAATTAGGTTTTTCCATACAAACTTCCAACTCCCGCTTTACCTCCTTAGGGGTGTAGTTTCGTAAAATCCGTTCTTAGCGAATGTCTACACCCTATAAGGAACCTACCTGTCAAATTTTAAAATTTTAGCTGTTATAGTTTTTTAGATTTCGTGATTGATCAGTGAGTGGTATTTCGCTTTTATGTACGAGTATATAGATGTATATTTACTTGAAAATTCTTTGCATTTAACCGGTCCTCTCAGTGTATTTCAGGATTGAGTGAAAACGTTTAGCATAGCGCGTCGGGTCGGCCGCATTGTTAAGATATCTGTGCTATTAGCTATATTTAGAATATCGGCGCCTAGCTGCTGTAGGGACAGCCTTATTGTTATTCAAAATGAGCTTATCTGTGTGAATCCTAATTAGTAAGTGATAACAATTCAAATGGCATGGCATAATTTGTGATGTTTCTCTATTTACAGTTACTTATATTACTAGCTGTCAGGGGCTTATTAGACCCCGTATCGTTTACGAAACTGAAAGCTTTTTTTGGCTAAGTGCGGTGAAAAGAAAGAAAGAAAAACATTTATTTGAGACTCGCACAGGACAAAAAAAAATATATATACAACAACAATATGTACCTACTGCAAAATGAAATGTTGATTTTATAATACATGATTATAGCGATTCAAAATTAATTTGCAAAAAGCCAACGTCACGCGGTGTTCCCAGGCGGTCACCCATCCAAGTACTGACCGCGCCCGATGTTGCTTAACTTCGGTGATCGGACGAGAACCGGTGTATTCAACGTAGTATGGACGTTGGCGAATGACATAACGAATTGTTCGTGGACTATCAACTTAGTGACGTAATTTTATAAGATAATCAAAAACTATAAATAGGTTTTACATATAAAAAAAAAAAAACAAATAAAAGAACCACTGCATTCTGTTTTAATAGGTCGTCTTAAGTTATCTTTTCATTAAACAAAAGCAAATTAAAGTTATAGCCTCCGCACGGCAGAGTAGCCGCACTGCAAGGAAGACACATACGAGGCGTATTAGACCTCGCATTGAAAGTGTTAAGTCATTCATTACAATCTGCCCTTTTTACTAAAACGAACGAAGGAACCTTCAATCAAAAAGTTTGTTTCAAGACAAAACTTCACCTGTCTTAAACTGTGAACAAAGTTACATTGACAAGTTCACGTGAACGGAAATTGAAATGTTTATATTTTCATGAAAGGGCACGGTACACGTGTCATTATTTAATTATGCCATGTTTTGAATAAAAATCAAATAAAGTTTAAGAGCGAGATGAAAGTTACCTGCTAATTAAACAGAAACATAACAATTATAAATTCGTAATCAACTAGCTTTATCCCGCGGGTTTGCCTCCACGGTTTTTTCTTACTTTCAGTGATACTTTTTTTAATTGTTATAAACTAGTGCTTGACTGCGATCCCACCTGATGGTAAGCAGTGATGCAATCGTTGATGGTGAGGTGCATTAAATTATTAAGAGCCTATTCACTTTAGCCTTGAAGACACCTAAATTATTATCGAATGGGAAGACCGATACAGTGTTTCTACCAATGAAAGAATTGTAGTAATCGGTCCAGGAGCTTCGAAACAAAAATTATATTTCTGTTGTTGTTCCCGCCAACTGCTAAGTACAAAATGTATGACAGTGACATTACCTGTCACGTCATTTGTCACGTGACTTCTTCGCAGATAGTCATTATCATACATTTTGTACACAAAATTCATTTGTCTAAGTCTCTCTTCCTCATCCTCTTAGAGTTGTGAAAGTAGAAATCAGAAACTTTTATTTCAAATTGCCCATTTACAGGCACTTTTGAATTGTCAAAATGTCGGTCAGTCAAAAAAGTGAAGCTAAATTTCATGTTCCGAAGCGTATTTGGAGAAGAACGTGCCAAAAACTATATGAACACTCTTTGAAATAATATTATGATTTATATATGATCTTGGTTACATATTTTTGGTCGCTTCTAATATGTAAGCAATTTTGCTCAGTAGTAAATTATTTACTGCTGAGCACAATTGAACAACTGAAAATGAAAATTAAAAAAAAAAAATTGAAATGAGCCGACGGCAGCTGTTCACGAGCATGACATGATCCAGTTTATAATAGTTTGTTGTTTGTTGTCTACATAGTGTGCGTTTAATGCATGTTTTAAATTTTGACTCATGACACCTCACACACTCACATATACAAACTGATAAATACTTTTAAGCTAAACCTACTGTATATAAACATTAAAATTTTGCACAAGCTTTGATTTATTTCATGAAATAAGCGAGTTTTTTGAAATTTCACCTTTTAAATGAGTGAAGGGGGATCTGTAAAATAATTAACGTAAATATGTATTTTATCCTTTCTAATTAATAATCTACAACACAAAGAAATACAACATACTAATAAGTTAATCAAAACTTAATGCTTTTTAACGTCATCATAGCCATGACGAACGATTGAAACATGGACTCAATAAAACAAACAAAGGCTCGATTGATTTATGGCCCATAATTCCGGTTTATTTCATTTTCTGAACCTCCAGTTAAATTTAACTGAGTTAATTATCACACGTTCCACTTACCTATTATATCTAAAGTTTTTTTTTTATTGCTATAACTTCATACACTTCCGACCATAAAAAGTTCATAAGCAGTTTATTTTTATATCTTATACGACATTAAATTTTTCATAACAATAAAACGTGATGTGTTTTATAATTTTAATGGTTATTAAAGTAACTCTAATTTCACATTCATAGAAGTACTTTTTTTACTACAATTTAACTGCCCTTAAATGGAGATTTTACTATGTGTTATATTGTAAATTTGGCTCATAGAAACGCCCCTTAAAAATGCAGTGATTTGTATCTTTATTTATATTTTGTAGGTATAATCAAAAATATTATTATCAGCTTTTTAATATTCCCGCTCTTGCGACTCAGGCCTCCTCTCTAGGAGAGGGAATGGGTCGTAACCCACCACACGGCCCCAGTGCGGATTGGTGAATATCACGTCTTCGAATTTTTTGATCTTGGACATGCTGGTTTCCTCACGATGTTTTCCTTCACCGTTTTTGAGAGCTGTGGTTATCAGATAAATTAAACAAAAAAAAAATTGTTATTTAATTAGTTCGTTGTCTAGTGAATCTACTTGTTTGTACTCGCACAATATCATGTAGGAAATGTTACAAAAACTTTTTGCAAGCTGTTACTAATTCCTTGTTTCACAAGGCTGTACTTATTTGAAAGCAAAAGATCCTTTGATAAC
Source organism: Leucania comma (assembly GCA_958295575.1). Lineage (NCBI taxonomy): Eukaryota > Metazoa > Arthropoda > Insecta > Lepidoptera > Noctuidae > Leucania > Leucania comma. The sequence continues at coordinate 20,138,570 of OY282478.1, read as the reverse complement.
ATTTCCCAACAAGTGGGAAGCAGTCCATGTGTTGTAATTATCTTTCTAAAGAATTTTCCTACATTACAGTAAATTTTATATCGAGACATCTGTCACGCAGACGTTATTCAAACACAAAGAAATTCTTTTTCTATATTTTCGCAGATAACAATCCATTACTACAAAGTAAACCGTATTTAAAAGAAACAATCTCCGTACTACAAATGTAAACTGATACGCTTTGCATGGCCCCAAGTGTACTTAAGGTTAACGACCCCCACAAAAAGTTATTCAATTGTCTTCAACTATACAGATTAATATCTAAACAGTTCTCATTTAGTAACTTATTATGTATTTTAAATAATTTTGTTACAATTTTTATGATAATCGTAAAAGTTTGTATGCGTAGCTCCGTTTTTTACTAACCAAAAAGTATAAGGTTCACATAATATTTAATTAAGTACAGCGGTAATTGTCTTAATTGTTGAAACTCATGACGTAATATAACACTTTCGAAGTTCAAATAAAACATAAGTAATTAATATTTAACTCAAAGTAGCGATCCGGTAAGGCGGAAAGATTGTGTGCCCATAAAGGTTGTTATTTATATAGGCTTTGTTACACGGGTGAGATATATTTTAAGTGGGTGGTCGAATTTTGTGGCCTTATGTGGAAACTCTAATAACAGACCATGAAAAAGGCACACAAGTGAAATGGAAATGCTCAGATGGGTTCGAGGTGTTATCTGGTTACACAAAGTGCGAAACAAGTATGGGGTGGTACCAATTGCGGAAAAGTTGAAGAAAAAAAAGCTTTTTACAAAAAAATTACAACTGACTTCAAAAAAACACAAAAAAGTGCAAAACTTAATTTTGGAAGTCGGTGTTTCTTTAACAGTTTGGTCTTTTCGTTATTTAACACAGACTTAAAGAATTTAATTTTGTACATGCGTGTATTTATTCGAGTTAAAAATCGATAGTGTTTTATGTACCGGATTGACCCTCCATGGAATTAAAACGATCAAAATTTAACGGAGTATTTTTAGGGTTCTGTAGCCAAATGGTAAAAAACGGAACCCTTATGGATTCGTCATGTCTGTCTGTGCGTCGTTCCGTCCGTATGTCACTGCCACTTTTTTCCTAAACTATAAGAACTATACTGTTGAAACTTGGTAAGTAGATGTATTCTATAAAACGCATTAAGATTTTCACACAAAAATAGAAAAAAAAAACAATAAATTTCGGGGTTCCCCATACTTAGAACTGAAACTCAATTTTTTTTTTTTTTGCATCAATCATCAAATGATTTTAGAAACTTCAATATCATTTTTGAAGACCTATCCATAGATACCCCACATATATGGGTATGTGGGGTATCTATGGATAGGTCTTCAAAAATGATATTGAAGTTTCTAAAATCATTTTTTTATAAACTGAATAGTTTGCGCGAGAGACACTTCCAAAGTGGTAAAATGTATGTGTCCACCCTGTAACTTTTAAAATAAGAGAAAGATAAAAAAAATATATGATTACATTACCATGCAAACTTCTACCGAAAATTGGTTTGAACGAGATCTAGTAGGTAGCTTTTTTTTAATACGTCATATATCGTAAACCGCAATTTACCAAGTTTGTACGGAACGGAACCCTCAGTGCGCGAGTCCGACGCGCATTTGTCCGGTTTTTTATAGATTTATATGCACCAGTACCTCTACCATGAGTTTTAAGCAATAGTATTCGTCGCTACTCGATATCGACGCCGTAAATATTTTGTATGGCAAATTTTGCAGCGCCTCTAGCGGTCACTTGCAGAACCAAAATTTGCCATACAAAATATTTACGGCGTCGATATCGAGTAGCGACGAATACTATTGCTTAAAACTCATGGTATAGGTACTGATCCTTTTCATAACCTAGATATAACCTTCTGGATGTTTTTGGAATGCGTCCAAGTTATACGTCAATGCTTTCTGTGTTCAAAAATGATATATGAAACTCGATTTAAAACTTCTAGATTTGAAAGAAAACGGTAAAAAATCTGCCAGTTTTGGATCGAGATTCATGACTAAGCAACTTTGAAGAATACAAGAGCCTTCACTACGTTTATGCTTTGAATTACAAGCTTTAGAAATTATTTGAATAAGAGGGGCTTAGAAAAAAATCTATCTATAGTGATCAAGATGGTGGAAAAGTGAAAAATATTTGAAATGTAAATTTTAGGTTTTTCAAATGATCGTCCTTCGCTCGTTCGGGTTGGTATCGCTAATTAAATTTAAATTTCTATAAACCTTTTTTTTGCCTCGCTTGCATGTGGATACGGCGGTGCTCCGCCCAAGCGAGACAGTCCTCGGCCGTGTCATCAAAATACAATATACGGAAGATTTGAACTCTAAGGTTCGTGTGTCGATGGGTAACCGTCCTAACATATTGAAGTTCTTCCGTGCCTCTGAAAGCATTTTAAGCGGTCCTTTTGTTTCATAGGTAAGAAAATCATCCAATGACATCTCCCGCCCTTGGGCGGACCGAGAGGGCGTGTCAAACTTTTACTGACTAAAAACCCAATCTTGTTCCTTTTTTGCCTTTCTTACCAGGCCCGAGTTTTCCTTTCAGAAGCAAACCTTTGGCCCCAGCAAGCTTCGACCATGCTAATTTAGGCGTCTTCAAGGCTAGAGTGAATAGGCTCTTAATAAACTAGTGCGCTTTACCATCGACGATTGCATCACTGCTTACCATCAGGTAGGATTGCAGTCAAGTGCTAGTTTATAAAATATAAAAAAAAAAACATTGTTCGCCGTCCGCAAGCCCGCGCCTATTGTGGCGGAAATCGGGATCTGGGTCCCGGCGGTTGGGGCGTGAGGGCCGCTACCTCAAGCCTTTAGTCCTGGCTATCATTTATAGATCTTTGTTATTATTTTTTTTTTTCAGAAAATCTGACACAATTCTTAGGAAGGAGTATTGTTACCTATGTACAGGTTTATAGAGGTTAGATAGGCAGTCAGCAGCCATGTAAAATACTGATATCCAGCTGCGTCCTTTGGTATCCATCCTGCCTCAACTGGGATAAGGTTAGACAAACAAGTAGTTGTGACTAATCAGTAATAGATCACTACAAGCTGCTACTCATAATTAAAACCATCCAGAAATAATCTTCTTATTAATTCTAATATTTTTCTGCTTTGCCGCCACCCTCAAAAAATAAACAAAAACAACACTGACCTACTCTATATTTATCTGAAGTTCCCGACAACAAAACCAGAAATATTAAAAATAAATAACAAGCAATCTGCCGTAAGGGTTCGTTTACCTGAGCGAAGTCAGTACCTCTACCATGAGTTTTAAGCAATAGTATTCGTCGCTACTCGATATCGACGCCGTAAATATTTTGTATGGCAAATTTTGCAGCGCCTCTAGCGGTCACTTGCAGAACCAAAATTTTTCATACAAAATATTTACGGCGTCGATATCGAGTAGCGACGAATACTATTGCTTAAAACTTATGGTAGAGGTACAGGTGACAGCAGTAGTACGAAAATAAACAGAAGTCAAGTAAACGAACTCGCGAGACTACTTGTGGTTACTGCCATCTGTCATGCATCGACATATGGCGTTTTTACGGGCCTACGATTTGTTTATATCTCATCTCTTTCTTTCATGAAGGAGATCGTATATCTGTCCCCCTCGCACCCAGTTTTCCTTCAAGGTGAGGGGGTAATTGAAATCGAACACTGCATGCGGGTTAAGTGAAAGGACTTGTCTTGGCATAGATTAGAGAAGTCAGAAGAGGTACGTTTTTTACCTATTTCCACCATCTTGAATCTATTCAAAATGTATAACATTTTAATTTTTTTTTTAAGGGATCATCAAATAACTTCTCCAACTTTGGGTAAAGCGAGAGGGAAAGTTAGACAAAAAAAAATCTATTTGAGCAGTTTTACAAGTTCATAAAACTCATTATTCAGTAATCAAGGGTCAGTTAGGCAAGTTCTTCACAAGTAACTGTTTCTAGCTACTTAACAAATCAGACTAGATCAGTAATGATACATGCACTCGGAGGGCAATAAAGTTAATTATTCCCATTTAATTGATACTTATTTACGTTAATGAAGTAATATATCTTTGTTCTTTGAGCAATAAAGAAAGTACCTACATAAATTGTAGCGTACTTTGATTTAAAACTAACGCTGTGTGATTGTAATGGGCATTCATAATTATGACCAATTGTAAATTATAGTAATTAAAACGTTATTCAAGCATTGTTAAATACAATCCGTTATGTTTTACAATGGCGGCATCGGTGAGGTAATTCCTCTGTTAGAGCTAAAAGCCAGTCTTTTTGGAGATTGTTAGGAGGATTTTTCGAAAGAGTAACCATCGCAATGGAACGGCAAAGGGCAACTGAAGGAACACAGGTGAGTTTTAGCCAGTAAAAGTTAAAGACTCTTTCTCATTCAACCCATAACGAGAGAAGTTATTTAATGATTTCTCAAAACTGATATGTTTTTAGTTTGTAAAGGATAACATAACATTCTGCCTGCGTTTGCCGAAGAATTAAAATAAGGTGTGAAGTATCCTTACCATATTTTGCCAGTCACATGTAATAGAGGACCATTGTCCTCTCTCTTAGTCATTACTAATGACTATTGCCATCATCATCACCATTTCAGCCGAAAGACGTCCACTGCGTCTACCAAAATAATAATATACTTTCCCCAAGCGTCGCCATACGACCAGTCCCGTGCCTCTCGCATCCATGGGTTTCGTATGATCTGGTCGAAGACAAGGTCAAGTGACACAGCTGCTGCATATTAATCAGTTGTGAAACATAAAAAATAAGCTCTATCAACATGTACAGTCAGAAGATAAAAGTGCATTTGCATTCTACTAATGTTAAAGTGTACTTTCACAAAAGTAGCACCACAGCATCATCATCATTTCAGCCGAAAAACTTCTGTTGGTTAATGATAGACCTTTCCCAAGAGTCATCATATCGACCGGTCCTGTGCGTCTCGCATCTATCGGATTCCTCACCAAGTCCACCTTGTGGGAGGCCTTCAAACGCTACGTCTTTCGGTATGTGGTCGCCACTGTGTACAAAGAATAGTGTTCGATGGGGATGAAAGACGTTTCATCCCCATCGACCACTATTCTACGAAAATGGTGTAAGTACACTTTTATCAGGAGTGCAACTCTTGACCCTTTACTATCCATATGTTTCTCAGAGAAGCTTCAAGATGTTAGGAACGATCAAACTTTGCGACAACACTTTTAGTCTTTGTAAATTTTTCTGCAAACCATGGGAACAATGACCTATCATACCAGAGCCCACCTTTGTCATGTCAGCAACGTAAACCTGCTGTTAAACGTAGGTTAAAATTAAACGGGAGATTTATGGGCGATTTCATCAATTTAAACGCAGTTAAATTAATCGATTCATAATTATTTTGTCTCTCCTTTTAAGGAACAAAGACAAGGATTCTTGTTCGTTTATCTTACGACACGAGACCGACGTTGAAGTAACTTGATATTTTTGTGAAGTTATTTTTGATTAACGGTCAATTAAACAGCTGTTTCTTTTGTAAGTAAATACATATATTTTATTTCAAAGGAGACGTTAAATCTGTATGTATTGAGCCTATTGTATGGAACAGATGGCATAATCAGAATCGAATCGGTGAATAAAGAGAAGTATGGGGTTTTTGGTATTTCAATGAGTGAAGTTCAGTGGCCGTTTTAATTATTCGCAAATTGATTCTTATGGATATTGTGATGTAAATTTAGTGTAGTTTTGTGTTCCAAGTGTCTAGACAAAACGTGGATTTATTGAAACAGTCGCGATCTTGGTAAAATGGTGCTGAGAAGGTAGACTCAGATCGGCTCCTACTACTTACACTAATTGTTTCGTACTAATCAATACTAAATCAATTTTTCTGGCGCATAAGCTATTACCTAAATCTTTCTTCTATATATATAAAAACGAAATACCTCTTACTGATTAATTACAAAATCTCAGAAACTATAACACCTACAAACTTGCTGGAAAGATCTCACGGCGTTATCAACTACCGCAAGACGCAGGTCCTTACCGAACACGGCAAGTTCGGTAAGTTTCTGTTCCGGATTCGTCGGAGGAGTCGCCCGGGTGTCGCAACTGTGCGGAACACCCGGAGGACACGGTTGAGCATACTGTAGAGGTGGGCGATCGGCGGCAGCGATCGCTCTCTGCGAAGCCTCCTCCTGCGAAGAAGTAATGTTAGCAAAGGAGGAGGCCGACCGCATCAGACAGAGGCAACGGGGCGCTCGCCCCAGCCGCCACCGGGATTCCGATCCCGATTTCCGGCCACCGTAGGCGCGGGCTTGCGGACGGCATGCAATGGGTAGCATGCTGTCCGATCGTCCGGCAATCGACCGGCTCGGTCCGGTCGGTTGCCAAGTCGTCGACGGCGCGTACTGTTCCCGCGCGCCTCAAGGAGCTGTTAGCAAACCGTAGGGCCCAGCCTGCGAGCTGCAAGCAGGCAGGGTCAAAGCCTACTGGGGCCAAGGGCCGCTTTCTGAAAAGAAGGCTCGGCCCCGGTATGATAGGCTACGAAGGAACGGGGTAGGTTTTTAGTCAGTAAGAGTCTGACACTATCTCCCGCCCCGCTTAAGGGTGGGATTTGTCATTGAAAAAAAAAACCTGTTGACAAGGTGGTTTCAAGATAGCAGCAGGACTAACTGTCCAGTAACCACTAACCACCCGACATATATCTTGCATTACTAGTTGTAGAACTAGTTGAAGCAGAAGAATTTTTAATGTTAGCGATAGAAATAGTGCTAGCGTCTACGATTAAATATTCAATAATAATTGGCACAATAACCATGTAGGTGTATGATAATGAGCTGCACAGGATGACGTGATAGGTCAGCAGCTCCAGTCCACAATCGCGCCGTGGCATCATCATGGGGGTCCTCAGTAATGATAATGACCGACAAGTATCTAGTACATTTTATATTTAGTTTTTGCATTGGCCATTAATTTTTAAATATAATAACTTATGTAATGCTTCGGAGTATAAATTTTTATTTTTTATTTTTTTCCAGTTCAAACAATTAGTCTTTTTTCTCCCTATTCACACTAATTTTAAAAATTCTTAAGGTTGAACATATGTGTGTACTACGTGTGTGTGTGTGTGTGTTTGTTAATCTTTCACGTTTAAATTGCTGAACGGATGGGTACAATATTTGGCACTTTTCCCGGGAGTATGCTTCCTTGGGATAATTTTCTGGGGGTGGAGCCGCTAGCCGAAGAAGCTATAAGATTCTGAATCATATTTGTAAATGCTTTACCAGACCTTGGAGTCCTGTGTAGCTAACTGCTACGGAAAACCAGTATTCTACATGGAACGACTGTCCATGGAGTTTTTTTGCACATTTTTCTCCATAGAGGTTTACGCTTCGGAATATGCATCATTATCATCATCAGCCTTTTTTTAATGTTCCCACTGCTGGGATTCAGGGCTCCTCTCTAGGACAAGGAATGGGCCGTAATCCACCACGCGGGCCCAGTGCGGATTGGTGGATGTAACATGTCTTCGATTTTTTGGTACTAGGACATGCCGGTTTCCTCACGATTGTTTCCTTCACCGTTTTGAGAGCAGTGATGATGAAATAAATTACACAAAGTAATGCGCCTGGCTGGGTTTGAACCCGCGACCTACAACTCGTAACTTGGGGCCGTTACCACTCGGTCACCACTGCTCTCGGATTGTACGATTAGCATCATTTTTCTGACTGACTCCTGACTGACTGACTTCAGAAATTAATGCTTTCGATTTGATTGGATTTGATTATCTGCCAAAACATATCGTTCATTTTCGTACAAACATACCAACAATCTTTTGTTTTCCTAAAAACTCAAGTCAAAAACCTGTTTCTGATCCCAAGCACCTGATAGGCCACGGTAGTGAATAGTGAAGTACTGATGTTGTCGGCAACAATTAAATCGATGCCGTGACGAGTACGTCTCTACGTCAATTAATCGATTATTTCCGATATTCCATATGTTATATCATAACTCTGTAGATATGTTGATATTTGGTATGTTTGGTTGTGTTTTTATGTGAATAAGATTTTATAAATACATGCAAATATTTTATATTTCAAGTTACCGATATAGCCCGAAAAATCACCAAACTTAAGTGGCATTTTGACACTCGCAGACCAAATGGTTGATGGAGCCGAAAGCTTCTGGAGTTGCGATTGCGACCGCGTACGTGAAGACGCAGCGTTGGAAGGCCTCCTACAAGGTGGACCGGCGACCTGGTGAAGGTTGCGGGAATCTGATAGATGCACAGGACCGGTCGTTGTGGCGACATTCCAGCAGTGGGAGATAATGATGATGAACATTTCATTTGAGATGGAGTCTGAAATTTGCCTTCAAAAAAAAACCTAATTACAATTTGGTGTTTACTTCCTCCAGTTTTACTTATTTTTCCAGGAATTATTTAGCCATGTTTCTTCCTTAACGTACTGCTTTCACGGAATGATGAGTTTGCACATATTGTAGTTTTTTCTTTTTACATAAAATCAACTTCAAAGAAATACCTATATATACCCCTATTTTTTAATTAGTGCACAAAAAAATGGGGCTCAATCAGTACCTGTTACTGATCATATTTGTGTAGTCAAAAGTAAAAAAAAACGAAATCTCAAAATTGTCCACGAAAATTTGTCATTATTGGTAAATTCATAATTGAATCATCATACATAACAATTACTACTAGAAAATACTAAGCGCAGTGTTTTTCCATTTTTATTGACATTCTTTCATTCATAAACAATAACCTGTACAAGGTTTTCATAAATTGAGTGAGATTTTGGGATATAAACAAACGCTCATAACTTTGCTGTTTATGAATATTATTTATTGAGACTTTACTTAAATAATAACAAGACCTTTTCTAATAAGCCCTTTAAGTATTTGCACTAATTAAAAAATAGTGGTGTATATTTTTTTAATAATATAAACTAGTGTTTGACAGCGATTGCACCTGATGGTATACAAAGTATTCATTTTAAGAAGTATAAATTTAGTCTGTTGTTTTTTTAATCTTCTGCAATCTAGTTGCTCAACTAAAATAAATATTATAATATTCAAAAACTCTCACACAGCGCCATCTAGTCTCAAACCAAGCAGAGATTGTGCTATGAGTACTACACAACTAATAAACATACTTACATACTTCTAAATACATACTTAAATTGATAAATCACACCCAGACACGGGACAAATGATCGTGCTCGTCACACAAACATTTGTCTTGGGTGGGAATCGAACCCACGACCTCCGGCATAGCAGGATCTAATAACGTAGGTCTTTGACCTATTAGATTGTCTTTACTTACATCTTTTTGTATACTTTCTTTTTACGTTGGAAATCATACAACCTCTCCCGCTCTGAGTGGTGTAGGACTGTCAGACTTTTACTGATTAAAACCCGCAGAATTCTTTCAGTTACTCTTTTTTTCGAAGGCTACGGTAACTCCATTGAACAATCCGCTGACTGTCAGGCGTCGGTTCTAACTGGAACTGTCAATTTTGCTGACTCTTTGAACACAATGCGCCGTCGACCCGATTGTCTGTACACCTGGATGGGAACCGATCCACTATACATTTGCTTTTCTTCTTCTCTTTCCACCTGTTACAATGACCTGCCAAGCGTGTCTTTGTCATGCTCTTCGTCATAATGTAGAACCCTCTCCTGCCCATTGTGGAGACGTTGACGGAGCCACTGACAAACTGCTTCCAGGCCATCTGTTCTCAAGACAGCGGTCACCGTGAGTCCACGACCTCTTAACGCGATTCATTTGACGACCTAAACTGAACTGTTAAAGGGATGGAGCTATATAGGGTGTACAGCTCCATCCCACTTTCTCGCTTGTACGCCTGACATTTTAACATGTCATGGTAAGGCCCCTGGGGCCCAAGTCTGCTATTTTTATAAATTCGTCATTCTAACACGATTCCATTGTAATTTTGCCATAAAATCGTCATTCAAACACGATCCGATTGTAATGTTGGTAAAAATGCGTAATCTGCAAAATTCATAATGACCGATCATTGGTCGGTCAGGGGTCTTTTAGCTGTCAAAGTCAAAGTGACATTACTGCTTACTGTTTATTTAGAGTGGCCACCGGCCGGCGATTTCAATGTTTTGTTTTTGTTATTGTATCAGTATTTGGTTTTTATTATGTTCTCGTTATGATATAAAGCAGACATTCATTTGTCATTATATAGGTAAGTACGAGATTACCATTCTATGCCATTTCTCTCAATCGAGTGTCGGTGGTTGATCATTAGAAAGTCAAATTGACGCCATTATATTAGTAGATTACTAAACTTGCCAAAATATACAATTATGAAATCAATGATAGACCATTCTGACACTATTGTAATAGCAGACTTGAGGCCCTAATCTAACGAGCGAAACCTTTCCTATAATTTCGTTGTCTTTAATAAAATAAAGCAAAGCCAGGCACCAAAACTAGTGTCCGCAATAAAACCTTTACGTCCGATACATCGATTTCACGTGCGTCGGATCATGGCATCGGTAATAAGCGCACGGTATGTTAATACTCTATAGTCTATGGCCACTTAGGCGTTATGTATTGTCTTACTGGTTTGTTGTTAGACTGTGACGTTTGATTTGACGAATTTAAGTAGACGAGGATATTTATAATTTTTTTATACAGTTATAAATTGAAGTTCCTTTTTCGTTTTTCGGCAAAAGGAAATAATGGAGGTTATTGAGTTGAAATTAAAAGTATATACCTACTCAGGTTTGCGGTGTTTGAAACTGTAAAAAAATCAAGCTTTTAAGATACGGCCGTTTATGTCGCAAAAAACGTAATTCGACATTCTCAAGGGAATGAAAATTCATAGGGAACTTCCCGTTGATCTAGAATCCTGAAATTTGACATGGAGCAAGGTCTTTAGCACAAACATAGGAAAAAATGTGAACACTGTAAATTAGTAGTTACGTCACCAAAACAATTTTTTTTGCGATTTGGAAAAAATTTCACGACTCGATTCGGCAATTGAACTGTTTTTTTATTGTAAGTTTGTGCGAAACCCTCAGAGCGGGAGTCCGACTCGCCCTTGCCCAGTTTTTATTTATTACTTAAGGAAATATATTCGATACGTATCTAAACCAAAATTGCGACTTTTTTTGCTTGCTGTCGTCTGTCTGTTTGTTTCGGCTAATTTCAGAAATGGCTGGACCGATTTTGATGGCACTTATGTCTTAGCTGCCTTAGCTGATGTTACATGAAGTAACTTAGACTTACATTTATTTAAGAAAAACAATTACGTATCCGCCCAAAAAAAAACCTCAAATGAGTATTTCTCAAAATACATGTACATCTTTGAAAAAAAAAGTGTGCTTTGAAACAGTTCAAAAGTTTTATATTTATAAATCATCACACAAAAAAAACACACACTCAATTTTGTAGGATGAATATTAATCTTTAAGATAACGAAGAATTATAGCTATAATCATACTTATTATCAAATATTTCGATATTTTAAAAATAGCTTTTTTTACCTTTCATACAAAAACCTGTTTGCCACTCTACCTTTTTCATGTGTTTTTGTTTCATAAAATGCGATACGTAACTAAATTATTGTAAATTTCTTTGTATCATCGTTCTACAGTAATCGCAGTTTCTGTATCAAATTGATTTTCTATGGGGTGTCATAGTGAATTGGCAATTTAAAGCAAAAAAACAAAATGAGTCGCTCTCATTTACTATTTAGTTATTACTCTTTAGTTACGATTTATTTCTACTTTCCCATGATTTCTGAACGATTCCGTAATTTTTTTACACGGACAACACTAGCTTCACTCTGATTGGCTATTGGTTTGACGTCTTCGCCATTACATCTATCGTGAAAATCAGTGAGAACGTGTGTGTTTTGTGGGGTTACTTTTTCGAGACAGGAAGTAAAATCAGCGATTTTTCATAGAACGGTAAGTCTTCATTTACCCATTTTTTGTAATACGTGTTGTACGAATATTTAATAAGCTTTTATATTTGCTGTAACAGCTTTTATCAATAAATATATTTTTTCTGACCTCAATTTGTCTAATATTTCGTAACGTTTTTTACGAATTTCGTTACGTAACGAAAAAGTACAACATAAAGCTGAGTGTATACTGTTATAACCTGACTAAGCATAGTAATATTCACTACTTAATTTATGAAAAAAAAATATATAGAGCGTCAATAACTAAAGGATTGGATATTATCTGCTATATAGAAGTGCCACCAGCAAAAAATAATGAAATAATTTAAATTACGTTTTTATGTGATTTAACAACTTTTTACCCCTGATATTACTTACATGAAGTTCTATTGAGAACTTCCTCCTTTTCGTCGGTTAAAAAACCTCGCGGCTTTGTTTCAATTCGCTTGAGAATAGAATTATACCGATTGTTACAAATACTTAACTCTTGCTAATGACACTTCTGTAGAGATGCCCACTATACTTGTTGGTTTGACTTATCAAATTGGTTATTACTTACAACTGCTTATATACAACTGCATTACTTCTTTTGTTTTTTAAGGAATGCCGCCAAAAACCAATGCCGAAAGGCAAAAAGCTTACAGAGAACGACTCAAAAAGGATAAACCAAATAAATATGAGGAAATCCGTGTCAAACATTTGGAAAAAGTTAAAGAAAATATCAAAAAGAAAAAAGAAATTCTTACAGAAGAAGAAAAACAAGAGCTACGAGCAAAGTGGAGACAAGCCAATGCTATAAGAGCTGAAAGAAAAAAAAAGGCCTACTCTACGACAAAACAAAACAACACATTGGAAGTAAGAAAAAATGCTAAAAATAATACAAATATCCTAAAGGAGAGACTACAAAAGCTTACTGAAGAAAATACTCAATTAAAACGACGAAATAAAAATTTAAGACAGGCCTGCAATCGGATGAAAAAGCGAGTGGAAATTCTGAAAAAACGACTACCCCAACAAATTAGGCCTGATAATGATGCTATTTCCATTGAAACTCGTCAGTGTGATGACACACCGTTAACAAAATCGAATAGTTTTTTAGAAGAAACTTTACCAAATGTGTCCGTGACGGAAAAAGAAAAGGTAAAAAAGAAGTTAATTTTGCTTAACACAATTACAGATTCTTTAAAAACAGAGTTTAATAAAGCAGATACCAAAGAGAAGAAAGTACTAAAAAAAGTTGCTACCAACGATATTGCAAATAAATACAAATTAAAAACAGCTATTTCTAATGTTCTTGGTCTGAAAGGAAGAATAAGAAAGACGAAATCAATAAACGAAATGAAAAAGAAATTCATGAAAGATATACAAGATTTCTTTGAAAGAGAAGATGTAAGTAGACCTAGTGCGGGAAAAAACGAGTGCATAACGAGAAACAAAGAAAAAGTGCAAAAGAGATATTTAATGGAACCAATATACAAGCTCTATAGAAAATACAGGTTAGAGGGTGGTAAAGCGTCTTTGCAAACTTTTTATCGTTTTCGACCGTTCTCCGTTGTGAAACCAAGACTTCAAGATAGGAATACTTGTGCTTGCATAAAGCATAGTAATTTATCTTTCAAAGCAATATCGTTGAAGAAGCTAGGTTTGCTTCAGACATCTGACATTGACGAACTTATGAAAAATGTCACTTGCAGTAAATGTTTTAAATGCATGTACTCTGAGTGTTCTGAATGCAAAAATAAGAAACTAGCTGTTGATTTGACAATAAATGAAGACAGCCCTGTGGAGTGGCTTCAATGGAAAATAGGCACACACACTTATATTAAAATTGACAAAAAGAAATGCGTAGAAAAACAGACGAAAAAGTATTCAAAACAGGTAGTGAAAGGGACAGTGAATGCATTGATAAAAGAATTTCAAAATGATGTTCAAAAATTTAAAACTCACTACTACAATGTTCAACATCAGTACTTGGCGTGGAAAAAGTGTATTGAAAACCTTGATGAAGACGAAGCTGCATTGATTTGCGATTTTTCAGAAAACTTTTCGTGCAAGCAGTCTGAAGAAATTCAGGCGATACACTTCGGAGGGTCTAGAAATCAAGTCACATTGCACACTTGCGTCCTTTACAGAAAAAATGTGAAACCCCAATCGATATGCTCCATATCCCCAAATAATGAACATGGTCCTGGAGCAATCTGGGCCCATTTGGATCCAATAATGAAACTGTGCCAACACTTTACCATTAAAAAGATTCATATATTTTCTGATAGCCCTACAACTCAGTACCGCCAAAAACATAATTTTTTCTTGTTCCAACATAATATAAAAGAATACGGATTTGAATATGCAACTTGGAATTTTTTTGAAGCCTCTCACGGCAAAGGGCCAGCTGACGGGGTTGGTGGGGCATTAAAGCGCCAACTTGACAATCATATTTCACATGGCAATGACATAACCAACGCAAAAGAAGCATATGACTATTTAATGGTTAACAGTAAAGTAAAAATGTTTTATGTTAATGAAAACGACATTCAGAAGATGACCAAAAATATCCCTGAAAATATTATTCCCATAAAAGGAACAATGAAGCTGCATCAGATTGTAACGGATGGCAACACGACAATTAAATATAAATTGCTGAGCTGCTTTGATTGCCAGAAAAACATCTGCTGTGATTGCTACTACACTAAAGAACATGAACTTCTATCCAACACCCTATCAGAACCAAAAGCATCATGCAGTAACAAACCGCAAGCCTTGAAAAAACAAAAACCAGCAGCGAAAAGATTCAAAAGAATAAATAGTTCTACTACGACGGAGAGTGATGTCAGTATAAGTTATCATAGTGATTCAGATCTGATAGATGCGGATTTTTGGAGTGAGGACAATGATTTACCCAGGATAGATGACAGAGAGAGTGATCAAGACTTAGAGGTGAATGTCCATTTGAGAGCAAATATAAAAGAGATTTATTTATGATTTTTGACGTATTTTAGGGTCAAACACAAATAAAAAACTAATAAATACCTTTCAAAATCAATCATAAAAAAAAAATATTTTTAAATACACTTTGATGTCATGTTTTTAATTTTCAGGACACATCAAAGGAGGAAAATGTTAAACGGCAACCCCCAGAACAAGTAACATTGTTATCTTCGTCAAGATTTATGTCTGCAAACCATGCTTTCTATGATACTGAAGTAAAATGCCTCAAGGCAGACGAAACACAACAAGGCAAAGAAAACTTTAAGAATAAAGGAAAAGGAACAGGGAAGAAAACAGCAAAGCAACAAAAAGATATGGAAGAAGACAAATATCCAATTGATATAATGAATGTATTAAAACAAAAAGGTGAAACAGACAAACCAAGTAAAGAAATAAAAAGTCATGAGGAAGAAGGATCAACAACTGATATCAATACAAAGCCAATAATTCTCGAGGATTTAATAAGTGACGAAGCTGTAACTACGGATGAAAAATATATGAGTGATGCAATGTCATTTAATGAACCGGAGTTTAATTTCAATGATTTGGACAATGTAGATGTTATAATACAAAATAATAATGCAACAAAAAATAACACTGAATATGAAAATAATGAAAATGTACCAATTGAAGGCACTCACAAAGTCAAAGGCGAAACATGTGGACTGACTATTCTTAACGACGAAATACTGGAAAATATACACACAAAAAAGAAAGTGGTTTATAAAGGACTTAAACCTCTATCGCTTAATAATTATCTTCACGCGCCAAAGCGATGTGATCCAAAGATTAAAAAACGGATTGTCAAACCAAATGTGTTTCGGAAAGAATTCAATTATTACAAAGATAAGGAAGAAATTTATAAAGCGCTAATGGATAGTGATTCTAATTAAGTTTTTTTATGTTTAAAATAACGTCAGGTTTTCATTTTTAAAAGATTGGGAAAAAAAAATAATTTGATTAAAATAGTATGAATGATTACTCCCTTATTTTATTTCTAACCCCTTAAGTATTTGGGTACATACTTACAAATATTTCGTATTGAATAAATGAAGAGCATTCACAATATTTCGCCAATGTGTAACCAGCCTTATGGTTACTATTTAGTTACATCTAAGGACTATTTCGTAACAATATTTCGTTACTACCATTTCGTTACGTACATTTATTTTGAGAAATACTCAAATATCATTGTACTCTATTACGTGTCTGACGCAAATAAAGTCGCGGACAACTTACAGCTAGTTGCAAATATTTTAGAAGTAGCACAGATTTTTTGTTTTGTTTTGAAACTTCCTTTTACTATGTATATTGGTTTTATTTTGTTTGTAATTAGACGCGTTGTCCAGAACCTTGTCTATAACTATTCCCATTTCCGTCCATCACTGATTTTATTACTTAATTGCACAACACTATGATAGATATTTACACTAGAACCATAAACTGTGACCACAGAGTAGAGGTAGGTCGACGTTCTGTATTCAAAACTCGCTGCCAGTTTATGATTAGCAAGAAAAACGAATTATTTTAATTTAAGAACCCATAAATAACAAAGCTTCGTAATTCAAAAAATGTTTTGCAGACTTCTTTTTTCTTGAATGCCAGCAGGCAAAACAATTACAGGCTAATTTAATTAAATGAAGTAAATAAATAACAAAGTAACGTGGCCACAGTATCTGTTGGTAACAACAAACATTTTTAATGTAGGTAAAAAATACGTAAACGCTACTTATCGAAGTTCAATTAAGCTGCAGTTTTGTTTCTATTTAATCCTAAAACATTACTTATGTCAAAATTAAGTGCATTTTTATGTAAATCGGACGATAAGGACGAATTTAAATTCGCTGTGGGGAATTCATTCATGCAAAGGACTTGCTAAGCTAACTGGTATATAAATAACGCTAAGCTTGATGTTCAAAGGCCCGACGACAGTTATATTATTAACTCATACTTTGTCAATTGAGATACTAATTTAAATTTGAACGTCATTTTTTTTATGGTATGTAAAATCATCCAAGGACAAATCCCGCCCTTGGGCGGAGCGGGAAGTAGTGTCAGACTCTTACTGACTAAAAACCTACCCCGTTCCTTCGTTGCCTATAGTGCCGGGGCTGAGCCTTCCTCTCAGAAAACGGCCCTTGACCCCAGCAGGCTTCGACCCTGCCTGCCTGCAGCTAAATTTGAACATCATTGATATATACATAAATAGTAAAATACATAAATGTTCAGCTATAAATATCCTCACCCTATTAAAACATCGATAAATAATCAACTTACATCTTATTTATATTTTAATTACAAAGTGGAGTAGTGATGGCCCAATGGTAACGGACTCGACGAGTCGTTCATCGCGGGTTCAGACCCAGACAGGTGCTTTACTTATTGTAATTTATTTTGCCACCACTGCTCTCAAAACAGTATAGCAAAACATCGTGAGGAAACCGGCATGTCCTAGAACTCAAAATTTGAAGACATAAATAATAATGACATTGACCAACCCGCACTGGGCTCTCATGGTGGATTAAATTGAAGTTTCTATTGCTATTTTGGTGTACAATAAATTTTATTTTATTCATTCTACTCTATTATATTACGGTCCATTCCCGTACACAGAGAAGAATATTCTAGGGCTGATTGTGCTATGCTTATACAGAACAGAAGAACAAAGCACTACAATTTTATTTAAAAAAAACTACTTTCGGCATCTCAAAATTAGATGTAGAAAACCTAAATAAATGATTACTAAAACAAAATCTTCAGTAAGTAAAACCTGTTAAGAATTTATTAAGATGAAAATAGTCAATCAAGGGGATTGACTATTTTCATCTTTGAGGCAGGAAATCGAAGCACCTAAAAAGAAACTAGGCTACAAGACTAACATCTAGGAGGATTTCGCTGGTTAAACTTATTTTAGGCAGTAGACCCACTGGTTGACAGGCGGTTATAGAACAAGATGGCGGCCACCTGCTACATTGTCACATGTTGCGCCGGCATGTGCTTGCTTCCGCCAATTGACGCGGCTCCACTGTTCGACACGATAAGACAATTTAGGTACAGCTGACAGACGTGACGCGTCAACTCATTTTACACATCGTTTACCGGTCACGTTTGTGTGTGGAATCTTTCTGCTTGAAGTCACGTTTCAGTTGGAAATACCAAAATCTCATTTTGCCGATAGACCTCAGGACATCAGTTAGGTTAATATCTACTTACGAGGCTTTTTTGCTTGAAAACCGTAAACATTAACCAATATCAATCACAGCAACAAGTTCAAAACTAATAATAAACAAATATTATACACAACATCAAAATCATCAACATTTTCTTTGCTAAGTTACTTAAAGCCAACGCAATACATTTTCTTTTTCCATAGTCTAACAACCGTCACGCTTTTACATTTCCTTTCTAACCGTTCCTCACAAAATTTATCCATCTTTTCTGTATTTCTCCTTTCACTCCCTCTTTATTTATCCAAATTAATATCCATCACTTTTTTAATCACCTACACTTATATCGACAAAAAGTACAAACAAAAACGACACGTGAAATTAGAACGTACCTATCCAATGGTACCATGGAAACTTGCACACAAAGACAAATCTTTTAATATAATACTTACGGCCACACGGACAGCGCTAATGTCGATTAATTAACGCTTATTACAATTAACACTCTGAATGGGTCGGACTATGTCTTAAGTTATTAGTATCAGATTCGTATTCCTGAAATTGCCAAAATTAGAACGAAGAAACACAATTTCGGTTGGCAACAGTAATGTTCAATGAGTGGGTAGTGCTTACCCCGCTGAGTTCATTAATAACTGAGATTAGTTCATTATTAATAGTAGTCTAAATGTAGACTATTAATAGTACACTATTGTAGCAGATGTCTCGAGGAATCTAGATTTCAGCGATGAAAATGAACGAGCTCAGTCTTTTAGATTACTTTTAGTATTGTGCGCGGAAAGTTTTCATGTTACGTTTTGTACTAGTGCTTGACTGCAATCCCACCTGAAAGCAAGTAGTGATGCAATCGATGATGGTGAAGCTCACTGATTTATGAAGAGCCTGTTCGCTCTAGCCTTGAAGACACCTACATTATAATCGGACGGGAAGACCGCAGCACCAAAAGTTTTATGATTGTGAAAGTTGAAGAATGAGATTCATCCATTCTATCTGAATTTAGACGTATCTGAGATTACTATTACATGTTTAGTTAGCTTGTTTTACTTGTGGTAGGCTCGCGTTTGACCACAATCTCACCCGATGAAAAGCGACGTGTGGTCGACGATGGAACACGCTGGCTGTGACTGCGAATATTCAAAAGAGTTATCTTTCGAAGGTCCTCACAGATCTAGCAGGCATCGGCCCTACTGTACCCTTTCAGTTTTGCTAGACGACGACAAAGCGAGATCCTTTTTGGAAAACTCAAAAGTAAAGGCTAGGCTCGCGCTTGACCACTTTCTCACCTGATGGATAGCGATGCTGTGGTCGACGATGGAGCGCGATTGCCTAGAAGCAATCTATTCGCTGTTGAATTTAAGGCGAGAGTCCCAAACTGACCTAAGAAGCCATCATTCAACATCAATCTACTGTTAGTTTACAAGTAATATTCTAGATCAAACTACCAATTCAATCGCCAACCACACACCACAAAAAGAACAGTTATCGTATCATTATTATTCCATTATAAACCTCCTTAGAATTTCATCACACAAAAAAGATTTTTTACTTATCAAAAATTTAACATGTCATGACCAATTAAAAAATCATTCGCTTAGCCTCACGTCTAAACATTTGATCAATACACGGTTGTTATACACGGCTTAAGTTCTAGATCTTGCGATAAAAAATCTAGACAAAAAAATAGGTATGGCCGAAAGGCTCAGCCGGTTAGAATTCAAACTGTCTTGTTGGATGATCAGATCTCTGAATTTTAATTATGCGTCGAATGAAACATGGACGTGAATTTGTTACTAATATTGTTACATCGTGGATACGATCTACTTGTGTACTTTTTTTCATGGTTCTCTGGTCAGGAATGTGGGAAATCCAGAAGCTATGGGAACGAAAAGGTTGATTTATTGATTTATTGTTAGATACTAGCGATTAAACATGATGAGCTTCTTTTTTCGATGGGAAAATCACCCAATGACATGTCCGCACCCTTAGTCGGGACGGTATAGTGTCAGACTTTTGACTAAAAACCAACTCCTGTTCCTTCTTTGCCTTTCATACCGGGGCCGAACCTTCGATTCAGAAATCGATCCTTGGCTCCAGTAGGCCTCGACCCTGCTGGGCCCCTACGGTTTGCTGACAACTCCTTGAGGCCATGAGTAATGTGAAAGTGAACAGAGAGAAAAGGTTCATAAAATAAAAGATAGGAAAATTAACTCAGAATATTACTCATTATCAGAAATTAAGTCGCTCCTTGTAGAATACCGGTACACAGTTTCTAATGTTGATGATTGTACAGAACTGGCGAATCAGCTCTCTTCTGATACTTCCTCTGATAGTCGTGGAAAATTATCAAACAACTGGTCCCGCTCTGGATGGAGTGTTTGTAATTGCGAACGAGGTGGAATTTAACCGAGCTGCAGGCGAGGGTGTTATTGAGCCGAGTGCTGCAATAATAAATTTCCACGTGTATCAAACGACGTTTTTCAATACACTTTCCAAGAAATAATTATACGGGGGTTGACGCGTGATTCGTGAGATTGGCTAGCGCCCAGCCTGGTACGATAAATACAGTCAATTGCGGCGGAGGCGAGTTCCCGCATTTTTCCGCACTAGTGCGGAAAACAATAAATTTCGTGCTTAAAGGCGGGTTTTCGAGTAAGATTATTGAAAAAAGATTAAGCACTGCTACAAGATCAGTGAGTATTAGCCACATCCTCTCAGATCCTTTCACTGTAGCTCGTATCTAACTGTATCTAATTTATCGTTAATTGAATCGGTCTCAACACGATTCACTCATCTACGGCCTATTTGATAGCTAATGATGACGTGACTTTAGAAAGGCAGACAGCTGGTCTAGAAAAAAAACTAGGCGGAGATGTAGATAAAATCTAAGCGGAAAAAAATACTAAAAGATTTTTTTTTTTTTGAGGTGGGTATTCATCAAATAACTTCTCCCGGTAGAGGGAAAGGGTGGGACAGACTTTTACTGACTAAAACCCAGCCGTGCTGCATCCGATGTCCTTTGTGTTCTAGGCCCAGTTGATGGCTAGCAGGCCAGCAGCGTATATGCTGAGATAGGAGCCTTTTTGGCCTAGCTCGAGTTTTTGGACGCTCCATAGGTCTTTTTTTTCTATTTTCTTTTTTGTGTTTATGTTATATATATTTTAAAATATTTTATAATTTACATTTTCATTTCCAAACGTTTAGTTGACACTTCGCGTGACCCAAGGGCTGGCTTTTACCTCGGTCAGAGATTGAGCATTGCCATACAACGTGGCAATGCCGCCAGCCTTTTGGGCACACTTCCAGTCGACAGCGATGCGGAGGAGTTTTTTGACGCTATATTTTAATTAGGAGTAGCCTTTAGTGTTTAGTATTTATGTTTTTGTGTAATGTATATAATCTATTATATTTAGTTAATTTATAATAAATTTGACCTACTAATAAAAAAAAAAATATCTACATTTAATTTTTTTTATGTTATTGTTGTTGTCATATAGGAGTCTTAAATAAATGTTTTCCTTCTTAGTTAACTGACCGACATTTTGGCAATTCAAAAAATGGTTTGGTTTAAAATACCTAACTGTATCTGATTGATTGATTGATCTACTCTTTGCTTAAGTCGACTATGGGCAATGGACTTATGTCAAAAGATAAAATATTTTTATACCGGTTTTTTTCTTAATTATATTATCTTTTGCGACTTAATTTGGTACAGACTTAGCGGCTTTAATAAATTAACTGACTAAGAATTCATTATAAATATAGATTTATTTTATCAAAGACTAACTTCTGCCAGCGGCTACACCCGCCTGAAAGATAACAGACGGACAACATAGTGATCCTATAAAGGTTCCGTTTTATTCCTTTTGAGGTACGGAACCCTAAAAAAGAATTACAAATTATAGAATTTTATTTATCTGTAAACTAGCTTCTGTCAGCGGCTTTCCCCACGTGAAAGTCGAATCAATTTCGCACATGTGTAAATTAATTCGAGTTTAGAAAAAAAGTACTTTATTTTTCATTTTTATCTTTACAAATCTATAGGATTTCATGTACCGAATCGACTCTCCTCGGGATTAAAACGACCATAATTTGTGTATGTTATATTTACTTAATAGATACATCATACACTGATTCAAAAGATAGATAAGCCAACCCAACTATAAAAGATTCGTACCAAAAAAAACAGTTTAATTCCGAACCATATGTCTTCATAGAGCAAAAAATAATAATTCTAATCCATGTCTAATATATACGCGTGATACAAGACAACGAGTAACATTTCTATCATCACGACATAACCGTCAGGTGGTTGACAGAGCGATAGCTCATCAATTATCTCCCGGCCTGACACTCCGTGTGTGTCTCAGTGACAATTCTTAACAAAAAAACACACGAAACTCAACCTTATTCTATTGTCATAAGGACATTATATAATGTCAACTATTAATAAGATGATTTTTTTTTACCTAACTGGGTAGGCTTGGTGCCGTTGACCGCTGTTTTTGTCTATTTCCAAGAACCATCGAGTATTGTTTACTTTAATTATGTTAAGCTATAGAAAAAACTCGAGTAAAGTCCAAAGTAATTACTGTAGTCATTACGATGGTAATAACTACCACTGCCTCATTGGTGTTGAGGTAGCAAGCGCTACTGTCAAACGTGAGGTCTTGGTTTTGATTCCCGGGTCGGGCAAAAAGTGCTATTGGGTTTTTCCATTAGGAATTACTCTGTAGCTGCCCGGAGGTTGGAAGTTAGTGGTGTGATAGCTCGTGCCTCGGAAAGCACGTAAAGCCGTTGATCCTGTGCCTGATCACACTCCGATCATGTCAGATTGCCCTCCCATCGGACTATGAGAGTAAAGGAACAGAGAGTGCACCTGCGTTTGCGCACGCACTTGTGCACTATAACATTTCCTGCGTAGTTGGCTAATCTCTGTTAAGATTGGCCACCGTAATCGAAATTCGGCCGGGAGGATTATTATTATATAACCACCATATTAGTCTGCCAACTAGGGATTGATGTTGGAACTGAAAGAAGCAGGGCTTCGGAATTGTTTCAGAGAGTCACCACAGCTATATACCACAGAAACGCAATGGACGGCTGAAGAAGCATAAGCGGGTTGTAGTCATTATAGCTGAAGAAGTTAATTGATAATTTTCCACCAAAACAAACAAGAAACAGGGGTGCAAAGTATGTATGGAGAAATCTACTATCACGCGGGCGATGCCGCTGGCAAAAGCTAGTTTACTAATAAGTTTAATTTGATTATCTTCCAAAACTAGTCTATTCACAAAAACTGGTACTTGTCGCTTCTTATTTCATAACAAGCACAGCTTAACTGTGGAACTCTTTGCATCTTTGTTCCTTGCCAAGTATGACCCATGATCTTCATCTTTTGAACTGGCTTGACCATCATTGACTTCATCCATTACTTTCCATCTGCCGAGACCCAGGTTAAGAGCGCTAGGAATTGCCACCATTGGGCCAGTTAGGGCCGACTCCTGCCGGGGCCGTGGCTTTTAATTAGTAAAAGTATGACACTCCCTCCTGCTCCAGTCGAGCAGTATTTGATTTAAATATTACATTTCATTTTTTTTTCTATAATTGACTCACGTGCTGACAGCCTGCCTCCCGAGCTGTTGCTGTTGCTAGATATAGTTGACTTGTGGTCTTGCCCAGGACCTGACCTTTTTATGGTAGATAAATCATCCAATGACATCCCCCGCCCTTGGGTGAAGCGGGAGAAAGTGTCGGACTCTAACTGACTAAAAACCTACCCCGTTCCTTCTTTGGCTTGGTTCCAGAGCCCTGGTATGCATTTTCATACCTCCTCAGAGCCCCAGAGTTTTTATAATTCACTCACGTGCCCACAGCCCGCCTCCAAAACTTTTGCTGTTGCTAGATATAGTTGACTTGTGGTCGTGCCCAGGACCTGACTAGCGAATCCAAAATGTCCAATAATTACGACCCCATATGCTGCAAGAACTTTATACCGAAAGTGTTAAAGGAAAAAAGTACAACGAATAAACTAGCGATTACAAATTCGTCTCCCGGATTTTGTAGTTCTCGAGAAATCTGACGTGACACATGCAGCTCGCAAGTGAATGTGCATTCCACGTTCTTGGAATAATGTCGATGTCGCCGTCCATTCAATGGAAGACCTTTCACTTTATACTTGTGTTTAATTAAACATTAACATTCGCCACCGCATACCGAACAGCTTTGCGATTCGGTGTATCGCCAAATTACCTAACGGTTACGGCATTTGTGTCGATATGGCAAAGAATTTATTGAACTGCACAGACTTTGGAAAGGTTCATATCAGGAGAGCCGTCAGGAACTCGGAAACCATAGAAATTATTTTTATGTATTACTGGCCTTCGATGATTACTAGCTGACCTGGTGAACTTCGTACTGCCTAATAGCCCTTTTAGCTAAACTGTCAAAAGATAACGCCATCTACAGACATTACCAGAACCAGCATAATTCATTTCAAAATGATATTTTAATTAGAGAGTGAGGTGTTGTATTCGCATTTTTTTTTCCGTTATTTTTTCCAGATTTTCTCACCGTTCAAACCTTCCCTGGACTGTTACGAATATTCCAAAATTAAAATTAACCTAGTCGGTCAAGTCGTTCTCGAGTTTTAGTGAGACTAACGAACAGCTATTATTTTTTTTTTATTATACTAGCTGGCTCAGCAAACTTCGTCCGTAGGTCACTAATTGTTCAAGTAACCTGTCGCCATCCATCCTGATTTGGTTCAATATGTTACATCTCGGTCTACCTCACCGTCCCCTTCGACAAGCCACAAGCCAGTCAGAGCTAAAGGCACAGGATTGGAGAGACCACCGACTGCCTTCAAGAGAATAGATTATGTTTTATAAAAAGTCATAAGGATCTTCTCTGTACCTTGTAAAAATCTTTAAAAGAAAGTACTTTTTATTTATGAGCCGTCTTTGTCATCATCGTCAGAAGCTCGTAAATGACAAAACCAGAAATGGGCTTACAAATCTAGTATAGTCGTATATTAAGCATCGTACTAGTACTTTGTAAATTAAGAAGTTTGCTTGTTGTTGTTTTTAATATCGTGCGGATTTCAACACGCATGCGGATTTGTTCCGCATGCGTAACCTCTGCAAGTGTCCTTTTCATACAATTATTTATTGTAATGCATACAATATGCACGCGAGACGCGTTTTTTTGACTTTTGAAATTTTCTGCATGTGAAACAAATACCTTATAATGGAAATGCTTGATGTTATCGAAACGGAATTAACTTTACTTAAAAGCAGATGACATTAAGGTCACAAAAACTTTTCTACTTGATTCTGTGCAAAAGAAAATCGTACCACTCCGAAAGGAAAATTGTATCATGTCTTTACAACCGTAATATAAACAAAAAAGCATTAAATGCAATGGAAACGTCGGAATGTCGCACAGAAGAGCCCAAAACAAATAAAACATTAAAGCCTGCGCTTGCGCATTCCTGTGCGTGCGCTGCTATGGGAGCCGACGAATAACGACTCTAACACACATTAGTATAACTATTATATATGATTGTGTTTGACGGAGATTTATGTAACAATTTACGTCTTTACAATGATATATCAATTAATGATGATAGAAAGAACAGAAAATAAGAAATGATTAAAAGAACAACGAAGACGAAGTTTTTTAGGGTTCCTCACCTCAGTGGATAAAAAAGGAAACCGTATAGGATCATTTAGTTGTCCGTCTGTTCGTCGGTCACAACCGTTTTTCTCAGGAACGCATAGAGGTGTAAAGCTGAGATTAATGCCATATACTTAAGCTGGCTACTTGTTCTTGTTGGAGCAGTTAAACAATAATCAAACTTCTAAGTCATCGCAATCTATAGATAAGGCCGTCTATGCTCCGGTTATGGTGCATATATTTTAACACTCGCAAGGAAATCACATACTATAGGGTACTTCCCGTTGACCTAGAATCCTAAAAGTTGGCACAAAGCAAGGTATCAATGTACAAGTATAGGAAAATCTCTGAAAATCATAAATAGCTAAACTTTTCGAAATTCGATTCGGAAATCGATCTATTTACAGAGGTAAAGTGTGTACAGGACTGTCAGTGCACGATTCCAACTCATACATTAGTATAGTACGCGGCAAATAAATTGAACCCGTTGATATGGTTACGCGCAGCCTCCCACCTCGATTGAGACCCAGAAATCTGTTATTGCGCATTCAAGGTCGATCGCCATTTTGCTTCAACTTATACTTCGCGTGTTTTTACCAGTTGTTACCAATCTTCATCTCCAAAATAATTGTAGGTACGTCACAAAAAAAATACTTTTCTTGAGTAGGAAAAATCTTCGAGACTCGATTCGAGGATTGAACTATTTACACAAGTTATTTTGTACGGAACCCTCAGTGTGCGAGTCCGACTCGCACTTTATGCTTAATAATATTGTATAGTAGGTACAAAGCAAATAAGTTGAACCCGTTGCTATGGTTACGCGCAGCCCCCCACCTTGATTGAGTCCCGAAAACCTTTTATTGTGGATTCAAGTTCGATTGCCATTTTGTTCAACTAATATCTCGCGTATTATACAGTTTTTACCAATCTTCATCATCAAAACATTTTTTTTTTTTTTATCTTTATTTAAAGAGCTTTTTCGCTGGTGTGAATATGACACTCTGTAGGTAAACATAATTATGAAATAAAATTAGTGTTAGTTTAAAAAAAAATAACAGTTTAATTTATATGTGTAGTGCCTACAGATTCAGTAATATGAAGACCCAAAGGTAATCGGTCCTGTCTAGATGTGTTATGTTAGCCAGCAACAGGGTTCTTAAGTCGATGGTAAGCCGACCCCAATGATAAGGCAGGATGATGCTAATACCGTTGGGAGGTTAAATTCAAACGAGTTCAAAGCAGCGACTTTTACATTCACAGTAAGTTGCTTTCCAAGCAATAAGAACAACTGAATTGAAACTGCAGAACACTTTTGTATCCCCTTTAACTATGGAAAATAGAGAGATTTATAGCTCCTAGCCTCCTACCCCATTGAAGTGGGGGTGTCGTTAAATCTTTTCAAACACCGCACAATACATCATTCTCTAGTTTGACATTTTGAACTTTTAAATCCACAACGATATTGTGATACGCCATAATTTTCAAATCAATGGATTTAACTTGTTAATGGTTTTTATAATGGGTCGTTTTAAATCCTGGGCTTAGAAGAATGGTTTGGTGGATATATAATGTTCAGGATCAGTTTGGAGAATTCTATGGTTAGGTTAGAGAGCACTGCACCCGCACTGCACCGCACTGTGAGGAAGAAGCCTGTGTCCCAGCAGTGGGAACATTCAAAGGCGGATGATGATAATGAGGTTAGAGGGTGATTCCAATACGGGAGGCGACCCACGTGGATCTGGTCACCACTAGTCCGGGGCAGCGGAAGTCAAACTGCACCCGTAGCCTCCATCACGAGTGTACGAGTGAACACCAGGGTGGTTTCAGTCAGTAAGAGTCTGACAGACTCCTCCACCTACCTTCAGGAGACATCAGACATCCATGAGGATTTCCACCTCGAAAAGAAAAGCTAGAGAGTGATGCAATGCGTCCGATATTAAAAACACCCTAGAAGATGATTTGATTGTTTTTTTTTTTTGGTTTGGTTTAAGTTACGCGACGCGACGGCCGGATACGCAATGTATAAAGAAAATCTTTCAATGAATTCAAACTTTCAATAAAACATATGAATGAGATTTTTTTGAAGCGATCTCCACATTCGCGTCGCGAACACCCGCGTACGTCACGAACCGCGAATGTGGAGGGCTTTCGCGTCCTTTCGCAGGCTTCCGCAGACCTGAAGAGCCCGTTCGGCCGCGACTTTGCGCGTGAATTCGCGAGCGAGTCTGGAGCCCGCTTAAGAAGATAATGTAAAAAGATGTTTTTCGTCGATGATTGTGCTAAAAATGTTTCGACAACAATCGTACCTCAAAGAAACATTATTATTGAGGAAAAAAACTACAAGGAATATATTCCAAAAAAACCCTGACGTCACCAAGAGGTCTTGCATCGGAGTAACGAAGAACTTCCTGTTTTAATCATTGGATTGACATGCAACGAATTAATTACTAATTAATGTGGGATTGGCGACAATGAACTGCTTCTGATAATAATAGCGATTATGTCAGAATAATTTATGATGTAATTATAAACGAATTGTGGGCTGAATTCATTGACCCCTCGCCCGCGGGGAGGTATTATTATTACTTGTAGTTGCGCGCTTTTTAGAAAATCACTTAAAAAAGGATTTTTATAATACTTTTTCTACTTTTTTCTAGGAAAAACGAAGATAAGTAGAGAAAACCCAAATTTTCGCCCGAATGAATTTCGTACACCCGTGTGTACAATACGACAAATAGCGTTTTTTCAAGGTCATTCAAGTTGTACAAACGTATGTACAATCTGCGTTCATGGGGTATAAAAATTGCTTAAGAGGCTACAGGCCTAAACATTGGATTACACAAAATAAAATAAATCAAAGGTTATAACAAAAAAATAAAAAATAAGCTGTAGGCTCTACACACACTAGACTATACAAAATTGTTGTTTGTTTTCATCTTTTTTCTATAGACATCATCGAAGGACTGGAACAGTTTGCCTGCTGCGATCTTCCCGTCTGATTATAATTTAGGTTTCTTCAAGAGTGAACAGGCTCTTAAAAAACTAGTGCGCTTCACCATCAACGATTGCATCACTGCTTGCAGTCAAGCACTAGTTTAAATCAATTAAAAAAAAAAAACATTTTCATGTCCCCTTTCTAAACCCAGATATAGGTACGATATTTATTCTAATAAAAAAAGTTGGCAACCCTATGTAACAAGTGACACAACTTTCGATGTTGTGAAGTCAAAACGCATCCACGTTTAAAATTTATTTCTCACGAACTTTTAGTTTGTTTGTTTAAAATTGGTGATAAATAACATACCTTGGCATATAGTGCAAAGATCGAACCGATAGGATCAAGACAAGACGGATACTAATTGCCGAATAGCTCTACGGAATACATACATACAAGCAGGTATGCTTGAAATATGGAAGCTGTCCATCTAGCGGATAAAAAACCTAAAGAACTTTGAGATAAAGATGGGAAATATTTACCTTACTGTGACGGAATACGTTATAATATCCTGTTGCATTAAGTCCGCTTATGTACCACTACTGTAAATAAAGTTTGAATAAATGTAATATATAAAAATTACACACGTCACAGTGTTTGTTATCGAATTTCTCCGAAACGGCTTGACCATTTTTTTAAATTCTGTGATTCCCCAGGATACAGGAGTAATTCCTAGTGTGGCACATTTTTTATAAGTCATCCGAATGTACAAAGCTTTTGGTCTTGTACTACAAACTTTTTTTTACTTTTATTTTTTAATTGTCCTATCAAAAGGTTTCAGATCTCCCTGCACAGTAACAACAATCAGGAAAACATGAAAAACATAATTACACCACCTCCTAAATGATATTGCTCAGTAAAATGATATTCACATAAATAATTCTACCAAAATATATGTCCGTTTGCCAAAAAACTTCTTCATGAAACTTATACAATAAACTTGGTGGTTCTGCCGTTACATATTTCTTATATTTGGCCTTTAGTTGTACGTTCTAGTTAGCTGTTATTACTCGGTTGTGAAATACGGACCTTCTGTGGACCTTGAGAATTATCCTTACTAATAGGATCTTGTAAATTGTTTTACTGTACTTTAGTAGTTCCGTAGATTCCTATATTTTCTATATATATAAAAGCGAAATACCACTCACTGATTAATCACGAAATCTCAGAAACTATAACACCTACAAACTTAAAATTTTTCAGGTAGGTTCCTTATAGAGAGTAGAGATTTTACAAAACTCCATCCCTGAAGGAGCCCGGCACTATAGGCAACGAAGGAACGGGGTAGGTTTTTAGTCAGTAAGAGTCTGACACTACTTCCCGCTCCACCCAAGGGCGGGATTTGTCATTGGATGATTTTACCTACCATAAAAAAAAAAAAAAAAAAAAAATCCCTGAAGGAGAAACCGACTGATAGTCGACTATCGACTGGTAGTCAAGAATGGAGTTCCAGGGATGGAAAACTCGCGGGAACTTCACAGGCGAAGCTGCTGACAGAAGCTAGGAATATTATAAAGGCAAAAGTTTGTATATATGTGTTTGTTACTCCTTCCCGCTCAAACGACTTAACGGGTTTAGGTAAAATTTAGCACACAGGTAGACAAGGTCCTAGATTAGCACATATGACTTTTTATCCCGCAAGTACTCTCTCACTCAGGATAATTTTCGACTTCCACGCGGGCGAAGCTAGTTGAAGCTAGTCTGTTATATTTAACTCTTTTTTTCACAAGTTTCACACAACGCGATCTAGCCCCAAACTAAACACAGCCTGTGGTATAAGTACTAGGCAACTGATAAAAATACATACATATTATAGATAACTTACACCCAGACACAGAACGAATGATCGTGCTCATCTCACAAACATTTGTCTTAGGTGGGAATCGAACCCACGAACTCCGGCCTAGCAGTCAGGGCCATTAGCCAACAGTCCACTCCCTTGGCTTCACTTAAGCCACTTGAACCTTAAATTATTTTAGTCTATTCGGTCTCGTGTGTGTCTGTGTTATCTTCTTATGCGTGAGCGCCAGATATGTGGTCAGATTAAAGACAATGACACTAGCAGTCACGTCACTTGTCACGTGACTTCTCCGCAAGTAATGTCGTTGCCATACATTTTGTACTTAAGAGGGGCCTTCCCACTCGCCTGTCGTCAACGTCGAGCATGATTTAAAAGCTTGTTGCTTCATCTAACGCAATTCAACGCGATGTTTGATGAAGAAAAAAGAGAGAACGCCTGAAAACTCTGTTGGCATTCGGTAATTCTGTGATTTACTCGAATATTGCACAAAGCTTGTTCCGGGACATACGTGTATTTTTAATTAAACCCTTCAAAATGTTTGAGAAAAATTTTCGTCTTTCAGAATCTCGATTAAATGTGCAAGGCTCTACAGATGTATTTTTTTATATCTTTTATATATGAGTACATACATCATGGAGGGCCAAAAACCACGTAAAATAATAGATTTTCAGAGGTCTTTACTGGATTAGTTTTACACAAATTTATGCTTTGATTTCTATAGAAGCCTGGATAATATCCACAAGATATCTGTGTATTCAAAATATCTGAAGAAAGATGTGTAATAACATAATAATCACGTTAGAGCGATTGTATGAAAATGCCTGGGGTTGGTCGCTCTTAAGAGCTCGTAGGAGGGCCTTAGATATCAATATGAAACGAGCTATATGCAAATCAGATGAGGTCAGTTTGCACATCAGATAAAGTCAAGTCCAATGACTCCTAAATTAGAAAATTAATCGCTGCTTCCGTCACGCTTAGTGTCTAACGCGATTTGTTTAAAGAAATCATAACCAATTATACCATGAGAAAAGCCTTGAAGTAGGTCTTTTAGACCCAGACAGGTTAATGATGATGATGATGACATATTCCGAACAAGGTAATAAACAAACATAAAGTCTAATTTAAGTAGTGCAGACAATTTTTTCATCATATTACTCCGACTAAAAACTCAATGAGCGCCCAAAAAACTGTTAGTCCAAACTCAACGACCGAATCTTACTTAACACAATTTTTGCCGGCATTTTTTCCCGCCATGATGTAAGCTAGGTCGATGACCCAACACCTGTTGCTTATGTTTTTTTTTTTAATCATGTCTGCGATGGGCACTGGTCTATTAAGTATTAAGCACTTAGTTTTTATTATAACCTCTTAGCTGATTATTGATTTGTGGTCAGAGTAACGTATTGCGATGTAGTTTCCCTAGTTAGTGGTCGCAGATGGTAGAAAGAGAGTCGACACAGAAAAAACAAAACTGAATGTTGTACATAAATAAGTGTTGTAAATAAAAAACTGACCAAGGATGAGTCAGGCTCGCAAATAATGGGTTCCGTACTACATTATTAAAAATTCGTATCTTGTGTGATCCCATAACATTCTGTGAAAATTTCAACTCTGTACCTCTAACAGTTTATAAGATTAGGTACAGCTTGCAGACAGACGGACGGACAGCGGAGTCTTAAGTTCGCGTACAGAACCCTCAAACTAAGTTAAGTAAACGACGAAAATTTGCATCAGAGTCTCTAGAATATTTTATAAATATTTACCAACAAAAACAAGAAAAAGATTCTAGTTTGTTTTTTAAAAGACACACTAAAGTTGTGAGGATCTCAAACGCTGGATTTGAAAGAAAAGTTCGAAGCTTTAGAGAGATAAAACCGGGGTTTGTAACTGGGAATCGATCCCCATCCCCATGGCAAGGGGATTTGGAAGTTTCTCGAAGCATGGATTCACCTTTTGAGCTGTACCCGAACTTTGAAGTGTGATATCAATATAAAACAAATTTTGATCGAACTTTTGATTTCCAATGGTTTTATTTGCAGGAGGAAAAATAACAAAAGTATTGAAATACTTTAAAATTCCGGAATCGTAAGATCCTCAACAAACCACAACATTTTGATTGCGTTTCTTGCAATCGTATCTCGCCTTGATTAAACCCAGTATTTATTAGTCTTAATAATTAAACATAAAATTTGACTTCGATCTTATGTTGTATTTTTTTTCATAATATGATAATA
This sequence comes from Leucania comma, assembly GCA_958295575.1. NCBI lineage: Eukaryota > Metazoa > Arthropoda > Insecta > Lepidoptera > Noctuidae > Leucania > Leucania comma. The sequence continues at coordinate 20,105,715 of OY282478.1, read as the reverse complement.
ATATGATTCATAATATGATTTAAAAAGAGTGTCCATGGAGTTTCTTGCACGTTCTTCTCCATAGAGATCTACGCTTTGGAACGTGCAATTTAGCTTCACTTTTTCATGACTGACCGACATCTTGACAATTCAAAAGTGCCTGTAATTGGTCTATTTGAAATAAACTATTCTGATTCTGATTCTTTTATTAACTTCATGGTAAAGATTTTTTATTACGTATTAGTATCTTTCATTGTAAAACACTCTGAGGTAGATCTCATAAATTTAATGTAAGTATATAAGTTATGTTTTGTAATATGTTATTAGTGAATAAGTCCTTAGAGTACCATATATATAAATAAGTAAATAAATAAGCACTAACCATTACTACATCGTTCTGTTCACATTAAAATATTTTATGACATTTTCACTTCATTTATATAGACAATCATAAGTAATATTAACTAATTAAAATGGGTTTCTCTATACAAACTTTAGATCCCCGTTTTATTTGCAGGTGAATTTTAGAAAATCCTCTCTTAAGGTGGCCCTTCCCCACAAAACAATCCAACGCGGTGTTTGATGAAAAGGTAACGCGAAAAAAGAGAGATAACGCCTGAAAACTCTGTTGTCATCCGGAAATTACGTGATTTACTCGACAATTTTACAAAACTTGTTCCAGGAAATACGTGTTTTTTTTTAAACCATTTAGAATTTCAATTAAATGTCGGCCGAGCTTCTATAGAAGTCCTAAGGGTCTAGGAAGGCCAAAGTTCACACCTAAATAATATCCACAAGATGTCTGCGTATCGAAAATATCTCAAGAAAGAAGTGAGGAGATCATAATCACGTAAGTGCGGTTATATGAAAATTTACCTTGGGTTGGCCGCTCTTAATGGCCGCTCTTATTACTCGCCTACTTCATAATAGGAAACCTGCAAAATTTAACACTTCTAATCCCAGTAATTTCGGCTATGCGTTGATATTTCCGTCAGACGTCTTTCTTTCTTTCTTTTTTTCAGACGGCTTCATCTTTATAAGCCCCAATTACCTGTAACAAAACTACAAAAAAATGTTGTCATAAACTTTTTGTTTATCTTTTGAGCTGTTGTGTCCATGGTCAGTCAGGTTGTGAGCGCATATCATTTTTCATAACATCCTGTGAACGCATCCTTGACTTTACACTCTATTTTATTATACGTTGCCATAATATGTTTGTGTATGTCAGACGCAGTGCGTTGCGCGCCGCGTCTCCGTAAACACGGCCTAAGAATTACTCCTGTTTCGTGGGTGCGTTCGAAAACATGTAAACTCAGAAACACAAGACACCCAGATCCGGAATACCTATATCTGTAAGCTATACTAATATTTGGACTGTACAGGAGTTAAACTCACGACACGCAGCGCAGCAACCAATCGCTAAACCACTTCGCCAACACAGCACGGTTAATATTGAAATGTCCAATCTATTGAAGATTAATAATCTTCAATAGACCAGCATTTTTGAATTTACATCATGCTTTACATTGTACGGCATACCATCTTATTACTGTTATATCTTTCAAGATGCTCAAAAAGTTTGGAATCTATGACATGCAAACCATAACTAATAGATATTTAGATGACTGATAGACGTAAATGGAACACATTCATTGTGCATACAGCTGAGGAAAGGAATTTCCTGCCGGAGTCTGTGTTTCCTAACTACAACATAGGGGTCTTTAAGTCAAGAGTGGATAGGTTACTTCTAGGCAAGCGTGCTCCATCGTCGGCCACATCATTTTTTACCATCATTTGAGATAGTGGTCAAGCGCGAGCCTACCAATAATAAAAATCCGGGCAAGTGCGAGTCGGACTCACGCACTAAGGGTTCCGAATAAAATTACCTATGAAAACAAGTTCAATTTCAATACGAGTTCGAGTTCAATTTCCATATTGAATTGAGGCGTCGTTACAAAACTAGACCATTCTCCCCCTACAGGAAAAAAGTAAAAACTCATCTACCACTTTCCCGCTGTTCTCTTTAAGCCGAATAAAGCTGGTTTATCACGCGCCACAAAACATTGCGATAAGCTGCACCACGCCATAAAGGCCCTCCTTCACGAGTTAGTTTTTTAACCACGTCCAATCTAAGAGTATGATCTCCTTACATCGACGCTTTCGGGGGCTCGTCTGAGTTCACTTTTATGAGTTTTTAAGTGGCCATTATAGCGATAGAAGGCCGAACTTAATGTCTCTATGTTGAGACCGCGGCGCACGGATTCGTGCTCGGAAGTTTTCTGGTGCTGCGTTTGGACTATCTGCTGTTCTCTCTTGGTTTAACATATAAATAAATTTAAGTATACTAGATGACCCAGCAAACCTTGGTCTGCCTTTATATTATTCAAAAAATAGGTGGGGTGGATTTAGGAGGGTAAAAAATAGCCTACGGCCTATTCTGAGGTTTATAAAATATATACCCATAAATTTCATAAAAATTGGTCAAGCTGTTTCAGAAAAATTCAATAAGTCTGTTATTGAACTGTGAAACGAGATTTGTATATGCTAGATTATATACTCTTTTTCCTTATACCTTTCATTCTAAAGTATTACAGACTTTTTAATATTTAAAAACCAAATAAAAGTGAGAAAGAAAGCAATACAAGAGAAAATTGCCATTTTTTTCAATTAACATCATGTACCATAACATATTACACCTAAGCATGTGCTGCAAATAAATTCACTTGACTTTGACAAAGATTTTCCTCGTTCTTATTTTAGTAGTCCAATAAAAAAATCACTTGTCGTTACTTATTATTATTTAAAAATTATCATATCGTAACTGCGCCCTTAGACAAATGAGTTTTCTGTTAGCGCTCCCGCTAAAGGTAAAAGAAGTACAAAATGTATAGCAATGACATTACCTGCGAAGAAGTCATATGACAATAGACGTGACAGGTCATACATTTTGCTAATATTTATCGGATAAATTCAATGAGCTTGCATATGCAAGCTTCTTAACTATTATGACAGTTCTACTAGGATATCAATAACAAAATAGCTTTAAGTTTACGCATCAAGTTCCCCTATTTCACGGATACGTCACAAAATAAACTATTACATTAATAACGTGCACGCATTTGTCGTCATTCATCACTAAGAAAAACTACCTGTCCGTTAGGACCCCTGCTTCTGTCTTTATTGAATCCAATTAGTTCCCGATGACTAATAGTTCCTCTGTCTACTGGCGCGAGTCACTCGACTGACACAAATGCGCCCTAAACAAGTTTAAAGTATGAAATGTCTTGCAGGATGCGATGGCACTGTAATTTTTCTTTACACGCCTTCGCCACTGATGACTTGAAATTATTAGGTAACTTGATAGATAATATCATAAGATGACTGCTTACCGTATTGTAAGTTTCGTGGGAATATTTCTAAATGCACGTTTGACACTTGGCCACAACAATTTGCTCGTTAACCTGACAGATTTGTAACCATGATAGAGGATTGCTTATTTTTCAATTGACCCCTTTTCCATGTAATAATTTTGATTGCACAAGTTGCTTTAGTGTCATCATTTTTGCATTATCTTTTGTTGCTTTCTAAGTGTTTTTTAAAGTTTTGAAAGGGTTTCAGTATTGCTAAATGGTATGATTTTGGAAATTACAGTAGCTCCTTTAGTGATCACAGTTCTCATGTCCTAATGACGGGCTAAGTTGAAGTTACTTGTCCATTGTCTACAAACATCCGCAAGTTTTTATGGACTGATACTAGCGATCTGTCAGCCACTTCGCTTGCCTTACTGGGGCCAAGGGTTTGCTTCCAAAAGGAAAGCCCGGCCCTGGTATCTAAGGCCACGAAGGAACGGGGTGGGTTTTTAGTCAGTAAGAGTCTGACACTATCTCCCGCTCCGCCCAAGGGTGGGAGATGTCATTGGATGATTTTACCCACAACCAAAAAAAAAAAAAGCCACTTCGTTTGCCTGAAAGTAAAAATTGTCCCGAAGGTATCTATGTGCTATTTCAGTGTGGCAAATTTCATTCAAATCCATTCAGTCGTTCATGTGAAGAAGTAACATACATCACACTTTCGCCTTCATAATATGCGGATGATGAAGTGGGATGAATAGCTCCTTAAAAGATATGGGTGTTGTAAGGGTCAAGTTCAAGGGTAACCGTCCGGACCGAGCCCAAGTCGTCTATGTCGCGTAGTATTCCGCGCGCCTCTAGATGTTAGCGAGCCCGTAGGTAAAGGAAGGAGGAAAACCCAGGAAGGTCCTGGAACACAGGGCAAGAAGGAACATAGGAGTGGATTTTTGTCAGTAAATGTCTTACTCGCCTTCCCGCTCCACCCTAAATCGGGAGTAGTCATTGGATGGTTTCCCACCTAAAAAAAAGCCTCAAAAGCACAACATACAAAACCGAAGCCGGGTCGAAGCCTGCTGGGGTCAAGGGCCGTTTTCTGAGAGGAAGGCTCAGCCCCGGCACTATAGGCAACGAAGGAACGGGGTAGGTTTTTAGTCAGTAAGAGTCTGACACTACTTCCCGCTCCACCCAAGGGCGGGATTTGTCATTGGATGATTTTACCTACCTTAAAAAAAAAACATACAAAACCGAAGTTCAGCATGATAAATGAACGATGTATTCAGTTCCTTGCAATAAATTGGAGTGCTCATGAAGGGTAGTCAATTTTCCACGCCTTCGCTCGAAAAGCTCTAATAACACTAATGTTTTTCTTCCCTTCCTTGAAATAGAATTTCATTTACGCATCATTTGAAGAATTAAAATATTGGGACTATCATTTCCCTTCGATGTTGTTAAAATAAAACTAAATTTCTGTATAGCGTTGTCGAAAATTAGTTTTATAGTAGTCATACTCGTAAAACGTACGCATAATATTTTTTTTAAGCTTATGGATAATACAGAGCTTCAGATCTACTTTAACCACAAAAAGAAAAGCTTTGGACCATCCAAACCTGCTAGTGCGCTTTACCATCAACGATTGCATCACTAGAGGAGATACAAGGCATTGAGAGGAAACTTAACAAACTAAAAAACTATAACATCTCGTATACCTATATTGAAGAAATAAAAATAGTAACATAGAATTTACAAATTAAAAAGAATATACATATTATTATACATTTCCACTAAGACAATAAATAACACAAATATGTTGCTCTTGTCCCCAGGTCAATAGAAGTATACCTGAAAACGGGTCGTCGTCACAGCGAGATCCTGGCAGAGCAGAAGCTTAGCGAGGGAGAGCTTCGGAGACCAGGCGCCACCGTCATATTCTGGCTGAAATGCGAAAAGGTAACGTTATAGCTATAAGTACTATCATAGACACTTCCGCTTGACCACGCCTAAGTTCATTTTTGCTTGCACTCGAAACAAAAACTTTAAAGGGTTTGGATTGGCGCCACGCCGCTAGATTCAAGCGCAAAATGATTTTTCAATACATTTGCTCAGAAAGTGGCTCTTATTGCACTATATTTAGGTATATAATGGCACCTGTAACCAAACTGACATTTTGATTACCATTACGCACTTGTGCTGTAATGTAGCTATAACCTTTTTTCAACCTCTTTGTTCGCAAAACAATTTTTTTAATATGGCCGTCATTTTAAGATGCCCGCGGTTTTTGGCGTGATTTTTAGTGAAGATAATGGGCTTTATTAATTAAATTAAATAAAATACTACAAAAAACATTAGAGATGTTACATACGTATTCTATTGTCACTTAAAATGACACTATCGTATAAACTTTTTACTCTAGAAAACAAACAACGATTAGGCAATTTGATTAAAAGACTATATAGCCATAGCCTTCAGCTATGGATAAATAAAAATAGAAGTGCGCCTATGAAAACAGATTAATTTTTTTTCCGCCATATTATGAAAAATTTTACTTATTTTTCTTCACGAGTGTATTAAAAAACGTCGTATGATATACGTGAGTAATGTATGGTTACCGTTCTTGGCTCTCTTAAGACCCTCGCCACGGCTCGGGTCTTAATACCACCTCGACGGTAACCGCCTACATTACACACTTATATCATAATGTACTATTACGTAATCATCAGAAATGACCGCGATGGTACATTTTTAGTCTGAGCCTTAGACTAGACGAAGAAGCGATCTAACACTGATTACAATTAACGATATCTAAGTCAATTAAAATAAATAATCCTCCGGACCTTATTTCATAGGAAAGTATCCCAAGGGACCATACTCTCGAGGTAAGCAGTACGCCATTTTTTTTTTAAGTAGGTAAAATCATCCAATGACATCCCCCGCCCTTGGGCGGAGCGGGAAACAGTGACAGACTCTTACTGACTAAAAGGTATTCCTAAAAATGGCCTGGGCAAATTTTATACCAATCCGCTTAGCCGTTTGTGCGCGAAGAAAAAATACAAACTTTGCATTTAAATATTAGCGTGATGTGTGTGAGGTGGACTGGTAGAGAATGCCTAAAGCATTAACGCCGCCTTTGTACCTTTGGTTGCATGAAGATTAAATAAATAAACTTTGTGAGGATAAATGTATGGATGGTTGTTGGACTAGGGATGTTTTTTACTCTCTGGTTTTTGCGAACTCGAAGTCGAAGTCAGAAAAACAAAAAACAGAATCCTATGGCCGTTCTTGGCGTTCAAACTAACTCTATATCAAATTTAATCAAAATCAGTTAAGTAGTTTGTATACTTCACTCACGTGAAAGCAGTAAATAGACCCAAGGGACATAGTCTAGGAACAAACGGTATCCTATGTGATATTCCAGGAAATGGTCCACCCGTGAACCGATTTTCATCGAAATCTATTCAGACATTCCAGCGTGAAGAAGACAAACTTACACACACATACTCACAAATTTTCGTCTTCATAATATTAGCGTGATTAGTATAAACGTATTGATAATATTTATAATGAAAGGATGTACCAATTACACAGGCAAAACCGTTATAAGCGGCTAGTATCTACTTAAAAGGCCTGCCCCCTAAATCCTGGCTTATCCTTTCTAATCCTAGATTAAGGACGACAATACTCGCAGCATTTGTAATGTTACCACCTATTTATTTGATTGTCTTAACTTAAGTCTTAGATTAACTCAGTTTAAAAATAATTTAAAACTTGCTTCCGTTAGCGGCTTCGCGCGCGTGATACTGGAAAATAAACGCTTGAAACATTCACAAAATCTCGGAACCCTAAGGTACGGAACCCGTCGTGCGCGAGTCTGACTCGCAGTTGATCGGTTTTATTTTTATAAAGCAGGTGTACCTTCTTATTAAAATAGGCGAGCCTACATCACAGTTTCATAATTGACAATTAAAGGACTGTACCCAGTTAAGATATCCTTTATCCACGCGTCTATCATAGAACAATATTCAAAGTATCTATTAATTGATTGGGATATTTATGGTGCTATACCACCTGCTATCAGGGTGGGCGAGTCGTTCCACCACCTCAAATCAACCAGTCATGGTGCAATGTATTGGGCTGAGGAATTGTTCAAAAGGGTTAACGCGGCGTTTTTTTGAGGTAGGTTTTAGTCAGTAAAAGTCTGACACTCCATCTCACCTCAACCTGAGAGGGAGGATTTCTTTAATGATTTCCGACTTCAAAAGAGGGCAATTGTCTAACGGGCATTAAGGTAACTAAGGGTGTTTTTATTATCATGCGTATTTTATCACGCATGCGGATTTGCTCCGCATGAGTATGTCTTTTTCATACAAGTTTTTACTGTAATGCGGGGAATAAGCTCGCGGGACGCGTGCGGGGCGGGGCAATTCCGCATGCGTGATGAAATCCACATGTTAAGTTTGGCTGTGATGGAGCATCATAGTCATTATATTGGTCACTATAATGACTATGATGCTCCATCAAAGCGCCCTAATTTATATTAAAAAAAAAAAACAAAATAAAAACGCCCTAGACAGGACTTTCTTAGCGGAGCGCAGTGGTTGAGCGATTACGATGCGTGTCGCAGGTTCGATTACCACTAGAAACAAATCATTTTATGGTCTACAGACGGTTTTTTCGGGTCTTATTGTCTTAAGTGAGTTCTCATGTTTGTGAACGCTTGGCTCGATACAGAAGTATTTCCTAATGTAAGGTTTTTTTTTATGGTAGGTAAAATCATCCATTGACAATTCCCACCCGGGACGGGAGATAATGCCAGACTCTTACTGACTAAAAACCTACCCTGTTCCTTCATTGCCTTCGTACCAGGGCCCCGTTCACGTTCGCCTAACTCTCGGCCCCAGTAGGCTTCGACCCTGCTGGGCCCCTACAGTTTGCTGACAACTCCTTGTTGCACGCGGGAACAGTGCGCGCCGTCGACGAGTTCTCTTTATGTAAGGTAAGGTTATAAAAAAAGTAGTAAATAAGCCAGAAAATGTGAAGAATGTTTATTTTAAAGTTACATTCAACCGGGACAGGTGACATTGTAATATACGCTATAAAAATTACACTAAACGCTGAACTTCCTGCGACATACAAAGTTTATTATGTTTGCATGAGCACATGCATTCTTGTGTAATAATTATGTCAATCATCCAGTGTTCATGTGCATTTATTTATACAAAATTATATCACGTAATGATTTCTGACATTAACTTACGAGAACAAAATTATCCATCACGAATTGCACCTGTTTTTGGAAATAGACCTTCGTTACCTTCGTCGTGAAATCTGCTAAAGTACGATTTCAATATGGCAGATGGTTGTATCGTTGTCTGTACCTCTACCATGAGTTTTAAGCAATAGTATTCGTCGCTACTCGATATCGACGCCGTAAATATTTTGTATGGCAAATTTTGCAGCGCCTCTAGCGGTCACTTGCAGAACCAAAATTTGCCTTAAAATATTTACGGCGTCGATATCGAGTAGCGACGAATACTATTGCTTAAAAATCATGGTAGATGTACAGTAACTTATACAACATGCTTAAGACCAGTGGTGGGCAAACTTTCTTAATGGGGGGCCAGAAAGTTTAAGAAACCAGAGGAGGGCCAGAATTGCATTTTAACTTTTATTTGAAGGTCTTGCCATGGTAGGCGTGTGAGTCATGAAATTGCTTTTGATTTGCCATAGTATTTTCACACATACGACGACGCAAATATTGCAATAATTTTCTGACCGTGAGCAATCATCTTTGGGAATTCAGCTTTCGGCAGTGTTTTTATAAAAATCTACTTTTGTGGAATTTAAGAACAGTTGTTTTAAATTGATTGACATTGACATTTGACAGACTGCGCTGGATTTCTATAATTGTCGCGAGCCTTAAACTATTCATGTCAAAGGACCATTCGCGTGCCGGATTAAATGCTTTCGCGAGCTGGAGCTGACCCACGGGCCGTACTTTGCCCATCACTGCTTTAGATATTAGCACAGGTAGAATCAACTCAATGGCGGCTAAGAACACTACGCAAGTCTTTCCGCAATAGCAAATTCATTTGACAGCAAGGCACAATGCTTTTCTTTGGCCCAATTATTGACATCTGCCTTTTATTGAATACTAGCTTTTGCCAGCGGCTTCGCCCGCATGAAAGGCGGTTTCTCCACGCAAACTTCGAAACTCCGTTTCACCTCCTTAGGGGTGGAGTTTCGTAAATTCCTTTCTTAGCGGCTGTCTACACCCTATAAGGAACCTTCCTGCGAAATTTTAAGTTTGTAGATGTTATATTTTCTGAGATTTCGTGATTAATCAGCGAGTGGTATTTCGCTTTTATATATCTATATAGATTAGTATATTACCAATCAATAGGTAATGAAAAACCCAATAGCACTCTTTGACCGACCCAGGCAAGATACAGTCTGGAGTTTGAAAGTTGGTGGTAAGACACTCCCGTGCCTCAGAAAGCACGTAAAGTCGTTGGTCCTGCGCCTGATCTCTCTCCGATCATGTCGAATTACCGTCCCATCGGACTATGAGAGTGAAGGACCAGATAGTGCGCCTGTGTTTGAGGACACTTTTGAGCACTATGATATCTTCTGCGTACTTGACCAATCTCTATTGAGTTTGGCCACCGCCAGAAACGGTCAGGAGATTAATTACAAATGCATAAGTAGAACAGCCAAGTGTCATTTTAATATAGGTACTTGATTTACTTGCTAATTAATAATATTCAATAAAAAGCATATGTCATCAGCAGCGAATAGTGTACCTACTTCTCAGACGTCATAAAGTTTAAATCGACCTATTCTAAGACAAAACTTAACACCACAACGCTTCTATTAAGGTGGGTCCACGCTAGAGGAGTCGAGCACGAGCTGAATACCAGCCGTGGCGATCTACTCAGGGTGTCACGTATAGACATACCTACAACGAGCCTCCAACGTTCACTATCCTCGAAAATAATACGAAACCCGTTGTGTTCTTCAAAAAATCGACAATAGGCGTCCATTGTACACTTTCTAATAATGTTTGTCCTGTATTTTTTGTTTATAAGGTGTATAATAAAGAATATATAAAATAAATAAATAAGCGGAGCACAGTCGAACACGAACAAAACGTTCGAAGCGCGCTCGTTCGAGACTTGTAAGTCGGTCCAGGCTACACGAATTTGTGCTCGGTTCGTGCTCCGCTCGTGCTCGACTCCTCTAGCGAAGACCCAGCTTTAGGGACTATCTATGCGCAAGCACACGACAAGCTGCTTCCGAACCAGCTATTAACAAGCTCCTCTAAAAGCCGCGCCGTTTAACACCTGATCTTAAAACACGACAACTAATGATTGCATCCCATAAGTGTGATTATCTAAATGCATTAATTACAATACCCACACCAGTCATAGTCGGAATAAACAAGATATTTATAAACTAAGCACATCGATATTTTAATGCGGCATGTGCAAGGGTTGGTGCTTCCCCCTCTTCGTCCTGTGACACTGTGCAGTAATGTTCAGAAGTCACATTCGTGCCAACCATTCGGAATTAATCATTTCTTCTTTCTAGGAATCAATTTATTAAAAGCGATTTTCCCTACCTATATAATATATCCACTTTGTTATTAGTCTGTAAGCTTTCTGTAAAATCAAAAAAAATAAGGTCCCTCTTGAAGAGAACCTCATAAAAGCTGAGAAAGATACGCAAACTAAGCATCCTGGCTTGACTTGCGAGGTTGTCGACATGTGGGAAGTCGTGACGATCGATGGCTTAATAGCCAAGAGCACCTGAGGAAGATGTCGTTGTTTTCACATTCACGCACTCATTCTTTGGTTTTGAAAACTATTTAGCCATGTTAGAAGAGTAAAGCTTTAAAACTTGGACAGTGCCTCCATCATACCGCTTGCCACCAGATACCAACCCCTTCATATGCCATGTCTTTATAATGGCAATACTATCATGAATACCGAGTGCTATTTGCCGTGTCTTCTCTTTCGTTCTTCCATCCCTCTCTCACAATGGAATCAAGTATATCCTATGTTTTTCTGTAAACCGCATCAAATTACTTATTCTGTGATATGAGGAAGAATGGGGAAGTGTCGGGACCATCTTGTTATCTCTTTCTTAATGCGCGCGACCTAATGTCGGTGTCGGACGTCATATGTAAGTGCGCTTTTTTTTACATTAACTTGACAGTTCTTTAACTTAATGCTCTATCAGATTTGAAAATTTTCTAACTTTTATAAAATTCTTTACATTCGTGATTTTAGATGAACCCTTTGAATACCGTAATTAGAGACACAATAGAAAGGCAATAGGTGTGCGGACACCGGTGACCGGTGGACTTGGGGCTTGACAGTTTTGGTACAAATAATAATAGAAGTGAGTCAACTGCCCTATTCGGATGGCATTTTTACGTCATAGTCCCTGACTGTAAACAAAGCCTTGCAGGTGCACAATCGCAGTGGCACTTCTGCATTCACGTTCTCAGTACCGCGCAGATGCGGCCGCACCACACCTGCCAATCTCGGCGCGCAGGTGAAACTATGTTTACGTTTTTTTCAACCCTGCGCCGCGACCTCCAGGAACGAGCGAATGAACGATTAATAACGTTACTTTGTTGCAGCATTGTTTAGTTAATTGGGACTCTAGGGTTGAGCCAGTATTTGACGTTTCTCGTAGTGATGTGCGCTGATGTGAATTGTGACGTTTTGTTTGACAGATGCTTCGATAAAATGTCAAAAGTTGTAGAAGGTACTAAAAGTGTCGATTTGACTTATTTTTAAATGCTTTAAAAGTTTCTGTTTTATTTTATACTAGCTGTTTTCAGCGATTTCGCCCGTGTGTTAGTAGAAAATTATCCTAAGGGTATATGTACCGAATGGATTTTGATGAAACTTAGTACACTGGTAAACCATGTTCTGGAATAGCACATAGGATACTTTTTATCCCGGGAGCATACTCTTATAAAAAATATCCTATATGCTATTCCAGAACATGGTTTACCAGTGTACTAAGTTTCATCAAAATCCATTCGGTAGTTTTTGCGTGAAAGAGTAGTAATAAACATCCATATATATACAAACTTTTGCGTTTATAATACTAGCAGGATTATGGTGGGTAAAGGTCGCATTTCTTAAACGAATAAATGTTTATGGTTTTATTTATTTGCGTCAAATTAGTAATTTATCACCTTGGACAGGTTATTTCAAAACGATTTCGTATGGCAAGTTGCGTACCGTGACAATTTAAAGCAACTAACTTCTGTATTAAATTTTTTACCCTTCACCATGATTCCTTTTAATTTCAAACATTAATCTAAAGTAAAAGTAATAGCCTAACAAAAAAAATATTACCTTATTTTCGTTTCTAGTATATTGCACAAGTTTCTTGCTAAAAACTTTAATTTATTGGCCGAATGACATACTACCTTTGCACATGATACCAACGTAGTCTAATTATCAATATTTTTCTTTGGCAACTGAAACATGTTTTACGTGGAAATAGAAATATAACAAGGTAGCTCCACCTGGTATAATTAAAGATGTTTTTTATTTGGAGTACCCTATCACGCGAGGTCTCGGCGCCATATCTTAACTCATTCGCATTCGGCTGTAAGAAACCTCTATAGTCTGTGGTAGTGCACCTTTTCAAGCGCATTCAGAATTGCCGCCATTAAAAATGCAAATGTCATCGAGCTTTAACTTCGTTTTACAGTTTACCTGCTCCAATACTGGCCGAAGCAAAAGCCCGATTTCGATCATAGCCAGCGGCAGCTGTATATTTTGCATAACCAAACTAGTAGGTACTAGATAGGTAGGTAAATGTTATTGATCAATTTTGATGACAAAAAATCTTTGTCGCAAACGACACATACCACATAATACCCTAGTACTTTATGCAGTGAGAAGAGAAAGAATGCAAGTTTTTAATGATGTTTTTAAACACATAATTATATACATATTCAAGAATGCATGAAACATTACCACATTCTATTAGGCCATACAACAACAAATTAATAATTTCTTCAACGGCTGCAACAAACACACTACCTAATGCCGTACGCATACCGCATGTGACATTCCCGATATAGCCAGAGACACAAGCATAGACAAACGTCGACTTTTTACTTGTATTCTAAGCGGAGAGCAGATGGAGGGTTTAAAATAATTTATGCTGGCATAGAGAACGGTACTACAGGTGTCTTCAAATATGAATCCTTATTTGTTTTAGTTTTTTTCGAATATGTTTACGTTAACATGAGTTTTAACTTAACTATTTTGTTTCACTAGTTTGTTACTTTGTATCGAGAACTCGTATGGACTGGATGTTTTTTAAAAATACTTTGCCAATTGCAAACCTCGTTATTCTGAGGGCGATAAGAATGTCTACAGAGGGCAATTATAAATACATGGATGAAAACAGAAGATAGTTTCTAGCATGTCTGTCAATTTCACTAATATTATACCTAAAGGCGACAGTTTGTACGTGTGTATGTTTGTTACTCCTTCAGGCTCTAACGACTACCCTGATTTTTGTGAAAACCATGCGAGTAGAGAGACCATGATTTACGAGGGTAACCATAGGGTTACCCTCGTAAATCATGGTCTACCCGCGTGAGTAGCTGCCTGCTATTCCAGGACATATCCTGGACATAAGATATTGTATCGCGGGAGTAGGTAAGTATAGTTCTTTGGAATATTCTAATTTCAATCGTTCGAAGCCACTAGCAGAAGCTAGTATGTCCGTAAAAGAAATACTACTGTTTGTAGAAAATAGACTTATGGACTCACGATTAACTAGAGATTTTGTGGTGGGGTTTTTTTTTCAGTGGGTAATGCTCGAGCATGTCAAAATGTATGGAATTATGGGAGGTGGGAGCTTCCCCCATCATAAAATCTCGAGCTATTTGCCGCCTCGTGTACTCGTACTCTATAACCTTTCGCTGGGACATAAGAACTGTGGTGCCTAAAGGAGTTAAGATTTTGATTTAGATAAAATTTGACACACATAGAGTCATAATTACCATCAGGTGGGATCGCAGCCAAGCACTGGTTTATGTCATTAACAAAAAAAAAAAATACAAATAAGTAGTGTAATTTTAAAATTGTACACTGGATTCTAACCCCTATTGTAATCTTTCTCTCTATCGCTCAATGGTTTGCTGGAAGAAAACTCAACTCTGAGTTAAGCTCGCCTATGTACATGACCTTTGTTATCCATTTGTTTAATAAAAGCTGTTATGGTGTACAATAAAGAATTAAGAAGATACCATATATATATTGTAGATATCTTGCACGGCAACAGTTATTCAGACCAAAGAAAAAAGTTCGTCTAGGAAACTAGTGAACCCGTACGCAACCACTATCAGTATTATACTCGTAATTGCCCTAATTTCGGGTCAATTAGTAACAGCTTATCACCACATGGCCTTCCTATTGTTTTTACTATGTATAATTAATGCGTTTGCCCAATCGTGCTTGTTAATTTAGTCATTGATGAACTATTGATAGGATCTCTGGTCATTAAACCTTTGACCTTCTTGGAATATAATTTTAGTACTAGATGCGTAGGTACCTATTTTCTTTTTAAGTTTAGTTTGGAGGGTTTGTGTAGTGTAGAGCAAAAACAATCTGGCCAAATGGAGTTTCCTCGACCTACATCTACACAGTGCCAGTCTGGTGCTGCCCATACTGCACAACTACCTAGTCTTTGTATGAGGCCAATAACAGAGAGAGAAAAAAAAAGGTTGAGTCCATCGACACGAACAGAAGAAGAATCTGCTCTAAGGCAGAACGAGAGGTGTCAGATTTAACTATGACTAATACCAATTGACATATATAATTTATTTATTTTAATATTATGTTGCCTTTGTTATTCTGTGTACAATGAAGGTTTTCTTTGACGTGTAATTGTAAATTTAAAGATTTTACACCCCATGGGTATGTTACAGTGATACTTGTTATAGTAATAATAATAAGAGCTAAACTTCCACCTGTGAAAATGACAAACAACAATAAATAAATCTGAATCTGTTATTTTTTGTTCTAGGGGTGGCCCTACAACGCGAAATTGAAATTGGAGTTACGTGGGTAACTCTTTTATAAGTTCCCGCAGCCCAAAGTACTACTAGTAGGCATTTATATTTTGACAAGCAGCCAAATCGTATAACTCACTCCAAATGACAATCGCTGTCAATTTGACAGCTCAAAAATATTGTGTTCAATATCCGCACAATCACTCATTCCAATTAGCGTTTAGAAGGAGCACTATTAGACCGATAAAGAATACCTACCCTTCGGATTTTAGTCTATAATAATTGACATGCACTAGCGAAATATCATGTGGTACTTATCAAGCAGCATGTTTGTGTATGTTTTTTAACTCTTCACGCTCAAATGGCTGAATGGATACGAATAATCCTGGAATAAGACATTGATACTTTTTATCCCAGGAATTATGTTCCTCCTTTGGATAATTTTCGACCTTCAAAAGCTAGATGCAATTAGTATCATTTTTCTGACTGACTTCTTGACAATTCAAATCTGGCTGTCAATAGTTTATTTGAAATAAATGCTTTGTTATTTTCACAATAGTTATCGAAGAAGCCGATAGAATAGTCTCTTGTTTAGAACGCAAGGTGCTTATACGCAATCATAAGACAAACAACCCGGCACCATAACATCTAAGCTATCCACACCTGTTCTAATTTCTTATTTAACATAATAAATACCAAATTCCTAATACAGGTAACACCTTGGGGCTATTTAATCTTGCCTACTAATAATTATGCTAAACACAACATGTTAGGGCCACAATAATTATAATTATCCATGTACTGTAATAAGTGTTTTAAACGTTTGCGGTAACGATTTTGTAGTCTGAGTAATACGGCGGGTTTTTGAATGGCAGAGATGCATGGTTATATTTGTATAATTTTGCATAGTAATGCAGACAGTTTGCACAATGTGCACTGAAAGAATTTTATGATAATAAACTTTACTTACTGTTAATAAGTAAATCCGTCCTTGGTTTTTTGGATGGGTAACCAACAACCTTCTCCTGCTCTAGGAGCAACGGGGAGTGTAAAACTTTTACCGACTGATTTCTATCCGTATTATGGACTTGATTCCGCCATCGCCATAACACTAACCCGAAGTACGGCGAGTGTACACCCCAAGGCCGTGTTTACGGAGACGCGGCGCGTTGCGCGGCGCGTTGCGCGGCGCGTTGGGCGTTTCGTCGTATATTGCAGGAGCGGGCCGCGTCATTGCTCGCGCAAACACAAACATATATATATTTTTTTTTTTTTTTTTATTGGTAGGTAAAATCATCCAATGACGAACATATATGGCAATGTACGACGGACCTTAGGCGCACTAGAGCACTGAGGCCCCTCACCCACGCGCGTTAGTCGCATTTGCAACGCGCTATAGAAGAGATGCCAACTCGCTACTAATGCGCTACAGCATCGCGACTGAATCGATGTGAATGCGCTACTGCGCTACAAAAAGTCGCCGTGGGCGAGTGGCCTTACATTATTGATATCTCTACAGTCCGGACTAAGGATTTCGCCTCGTAGTTTATACCGCATACATCAGACACGAACAATTTGCCCGCTGCGGTCTTCCCGTCCGATTATAATTTAGGTGTCTTTAAGGCTAGAATGAATAGGCTCTTAATAAACTAGTGCGCTTCTCCATCAACGATTGCATCACTGCTTACCATCAGGTGGTCAATCTGTTAAAGATAACATTTAAAAAAAATTCCAGTACCAACTAATTTTAAATTAGACCTTAAATTCCCTTCTAGAACGACAACCCATTCCTTGACGTTCCTTAAAATATTTACTCATTAAAATCTATACCAAAGCTACAGTTCTAAAAGTTACGACAAAATATTTTAGATAATTAGATACTTGCCCTTCTAATATAAAACATGAACATCAGTTCCCTTAATTAACCTAATATATAGATGATTTTACGTTTTTTCTCTATTAAACTATAGCAGGTGCTGCGCTTGCGCACGAGTCAGGTGTGTTCGGATATCCTCGGCATCATTCGGTTTTACGATCGGGTTCTAAATTGATTGCGTAAATCACTTTAATGATTAGTTTAGGGAGAATGCCACGGTCGGCTGCGTTGTTTTTGTTTTTTTTTTTTTCGGTGACAAGATAAAAAGCGACAACCTTAAGCTATGGTTTCATGTTGCGGGGTTCTTTAAAAGATAGTAAATAATGAGCGTTAGAAATGTTTCCATTAATCTCTCTCTTCATTAATTGGATTTGTGGAAGAGACACCACAATTTTGCCAATGACACGTGTGAACTGTTAATAAACTATCAAACACTGGAGAAAATCTAAGAAGTATTTATCAGTAATTAAAAAATATGAAAGTTTTTTATAATAATTTAATCTAATTTATTTCATTTATCTACTATGCTGTAATAATCTTCTTCTTCTTCATAGATAGGTATAAAAATGAATAGCTGTCGTTATTATAAGCTCTAGAACGTCTGGAACGATTTGGCTAATTTAAAATATTCGTGATGTATCCTCCCGCTCTGGGTGGAGCGAAAGGGAGTTTCAGATTTTTTCCAAAAAAAACACAAGATACCCAAGTGTTCGGCCACACTAGCAGCTTGGATACGGGGGTTTAAACGATGAGAAAATATGGAAAAATTCACGAAAAAATAATCGACTATTGGTCGACTAAGGTACGAAGTTGCCGAATCAGCTAGTTTAATATAATTCAATAATGTTTCTATGGATTAATGTCTGAAAATAAACGATAAATAAATAGTAAACGTAATGTATTTCTTTGTTGGAAATCATCACACAGCTTCTCCCGCTCTAGTTGAAGTTAAAGAGTATCAGATTTTTCCGGACTAAAACCGTGTTCTTTCATATCCTCTCCTTTCCAGAACTGCGTTCCCGTAATCCTAGAATCCCGCAGACAACCAGGGCTGTCGGTTGTTAAAAGCATCAGGGCGTGTGTGTCCAGACCTGACAAATGCGCCGCTCGCGAGCCGCTTGTGAACGCGCGTGCATTTCATGTTCATGCGCACTAGAGCGGCGGGCGCACCAAACTTAAGGCCGTGTTTACGGAGACGCAGCGCGTTGCGTGGCGCATTGGGTGTTTCGTCGTACATTGCTGCAGCGGGCTGCGTCATCGCTCGCGCAAACACAAACTTAAGGCAATGTACGACGGACCGCCCGACGCGCCACGCAACGCGCCGCGTCTCCATAATCGAGCACTAAGCTGTAACCGCACGCGAGCAGCCCACGCGCAGTTCGCAAGTGTCACATTCGCCAGGTCTTGATGCTGCTTAAGAAGTCTAGTTCCTCCTGCCATCTAAAAACAATAAAACAAATGCCTTTCGTGTGCACACGAAAGGTTACGATGTGAGGATTTATGTGTCCCTGTTCGTCATAAATCGGCTTTGTTCGGCTATTCTCGGATATGTTCGGCTGTCTTCGGGTGTAGTCGGCGCGTGAGCGGCGTGTGGCGCAGTCAGCCACCTGTTGTCTCTGCGCACCCTCCACGCTTATACAGGTTGATTGTTAAAATAAGCAAAAAGGTTGGATATTTTATTTTGTCCTTTTTTGTTCTGAAGTGATGTTGGCGTGTAAATACAAGGGCAAGTTCCTACCAGACTATACTTTTTATTTCGTACCGTGTAGTAGGATACCGCACGGCGTCAAATTGGGTTTAAAGAATGTTATTCTCATAAAAACAATATTACAGTTTATTTAAAATGAGATACAAATAGCTCACATTATAAGTTTAGTAATATTCGCATCTTGTGTGTTGGCGACGTCATAGGTTATATAATCTGTTTCTCTTTTATTTACTCGTAGATTTAAACTAATAAAAAAAAAACACATTAGAAGTTCTCAAGTATATATATTATCCATACGATACTCAATCGAGAAATTAATAATCATCATCATAATTATCCTTATTCGGAAGGTAAATCCGATTACCAAGTATAAATGAACTTGTTCTTAATTGTGAAGGCCTCCAATTACTTAGTTCTATATTTAAACTGATGATTACTTTTTTACACTAGTTCAATGAATCAACGTTTAATAACAGTCCATTACATTTTAAATGGTATCATATTAGCGGTAAGACTATTTTTCATGTACGTTGTAATAGCTGAGCTTTTGTACTGAATTACTTATTGAAGCCAATCAATAAACTAAAGTCCCAATTAAAATTGTCGGCTAAATTTGATGCTAGCGTCGCGTCGTCGGAATAATTTTCAACTAACTATTACCAGCGGCCCCCATGGAAATCGACAATTAAATTAACCCAAAGGAACATAATCTTTGAATAAAAAGTATCCTGTTCACCCAGTTGCCAAGATTCATCCAAATCTGATCCGCCGTTTACACAAGAAATAGTAACATACGTACACACACATAATACATATTTTTCGCCTTTATAAAAGCGCCAACGAAGTTCCATATTCTACTTTAAGAAAATCATCAAATGACCATCTCCTCTAGAGTGGAGCAAGAGGCTGTGTCAGACTTTTACTGACCAAAAACCCACCCGTACCCTATATAGGTACCTCTTTAAAAAAAATCTGCAAGAAAATATTTCCTGAGACCGCATATCTCGCGCTTACAGTTAGAATTTTGTATCAGCCTGTAGGTCAAGCGCGCGCACCTGCTGTTTTCCCGCCTTTTTCTTTTTTTGCTTTGTTTCCCCATCTTTAACCCGACTTGGCAAGTATAATAAGCCAGTACGTATTATGGTAGGTCATTTGACATGAGTATTTTAACCTTTTTAAATATGTTGTTGTTTTTTGCACCGGAACTTGGACGCATTCTTGGAATATTATTTCATTCGAACCGTCGCGGTCTTAGGGTTAGCAAAATTGCTTAATTTGTTTCTTTGTTCAACTCATGTTCGTAATAAGATGGTTTTTTAAGTATCTATAGTAATTAAATATACGATTCCGATGTATTCCTTTTTCGTATGTTCAGAGGGATTGGCGTATAAAGTAAGTCAAAATAGATTGGCCACTCTGAAGTTAGGCATTTTGAACTAAGCGCATACTCGAAAAAATACGTAATACGCATTCATCATTTGGTACGTAAAAAGAATGACTGCGCAGTCAATTGTTCGAAGTTCGGAGCGGTCAAAATATTTCGGTTGTACTACTTTTACTATAAGTTTCGCAGATGAAGAAAGAGAGGCCGTGTAAAGTTCGCAGATAAAATTTTAAATACGATTCTCTTTGCAAATAGTGTTGTATATGTGCATCCGTATAGGTGCTGGTTGAGTCAACACTTACAAATTATAATAGGCATAATAAACATGTTAAACGCGCATTAGAAATGCAAGCTTATGGTAAATACTGAGGTCAACAAACCAGTAAAAACAATAAAGGATGCTGTTTACTTAAGAACCAGTAAGTTAAACTATGACGTGAGTTGTCAGCTTTTTATTTTAAACTAGCTTCTGCCAGTGGCTTCGCTCGCTTGAAGTGTAAAAATTATGCAATTTCTTTCTGTCTTATAAATATTTGGTTATATGTATTATATAACAGAGATTTTTTTATTTGTGCAATAATCGATACACACTGATAGTGTCCGATTATAGTAAAGAAGCCAAATAATAAAGCTAAAGCAAGATCTATCAGTACTTGGCCGTAATCGAGCAATTTCGGTGTTATTCTATATATAAAAAATATGTTTTTCCAAATAAGCTACTACTTTTAGTGAAAAAAACGTTTAGTGATACTTTTTTTTTAAGTCTTTAATAAAAAAGGTTTTTTGCTAGTGCGGATATGACACTCTGTAGGTGTTTAGTGACACTTAATCAATACGCGACATAGTTAAAAAAATGGAAATTTAAAAAAAAATCCTTTATCTTCATACAACAGTTTAGATTCACCGTGCGCCGGTATCAAAGTGCCGACAGATACCAGATACCGATATTGTAATGTGGGCTGATACTACAGGGTCGGAGTAGGGCGGGGATGGGTGCATTCAGCGATGGTGATCAATGGATTAATATAATCAGCTATGTTTATTGATTATGCTGATATTAATTCCTGGAAATTAGTTATCCTAAATCTTTTACGCGTCAAATAAGAATTAACAAAGATATAGAGTACAGTTACGTAGCAAAAGCAAGCAAACTACATTTTGCTTTTGGCTACTGGTTCATCTATTGCATAGAAATCTTCTTAACTAAAAAAGAACTCCTTTAAGACTATCACAAGTCACAACAACGTAAATGTTATTTCTTAAAATAATCCAAAATCTGTAGACATCCACTCCTTGACTTTCCTGAAAGTTCCAAAAGATAGCCATCATTTTTATGTCAATAACAATTGACTATTAGCTGATTGTCATTATGAAGAATTGCTTGTTAATAACACAACAAACAAAAAGCTCTTCAAAGTATCTCATTCCAGTTGCACCCGATAATACAATTGCTAGCAACTCTTTTCGCACCCACCATGTACTACCTGAGTTCAGCCCAGTGCTCTTCTATCAGTCTAGTAAGCTCCCACGAATCTACAAGTCCCGACAGGTTGAGAAACCGAGTTCATAGACCCCAAACAAAATGACAAAAAGCGAACGCTCAGTTGTAAGCTCGAGTGAAAAAAAAAATTAAAAACCGTCTTAACAGATTTTGATTAAGTAATTTTTGCGATTTCAATGACTCGTGGTTATTTGCTCTGGGAAAAACGTAAATGTTTCGTTCTAATTTGCGCTTCTTTTTTTGTATAAAATCTTGGCGTGTGCTTGACTCGGAACGTTACTACAATAATAAAATTTGTATCATTTTTGGCATCTGTTTTAGTGTTATGACTACTAAATTATTTTACGCTAAACTATAAGCGATGGATAAAGATAGAAAGCAATTTTAATAAGCCAATTAATATGAACGTTTCAAAAATCGCACGTGTCATGATAATAGGTAAGTGCGTAACCATAAATATGTGAAATTCAATAAAATTCATTGTGTGGTATTGTAATTTATGTTTAAATAGTTTTTTTTTGTGTAAATAAGTAATGGAAATTTAAAAAATATAGTAAGTAAGTATACTAATATATATAATACGCACAATAATACCTTTTAGTGATAGGTACTATACTATAATGTTTTATGTACTTATTATAATTGATTTTCATATCTATGTTACTGTGCCCTAACAGGGTCTAAAATGACTGGTTTTAAGTCTGTTGTTACCATCTTAGATACCTTCATTGCGGATGCTAATAAATGAATGAATATTAATAAGTACTGTGATCGTCAACTTGAGCTGATTCCACTAACTAAAATGTAGCAATTTGTCGTACCTACCCAAGAAATAAGCAAAACGTTTTCTTTTATGTCTGCCAGGAATCAACTCTGTCACGAAGATATTTTTTCTGCGGTATTAACTATCGAAAAAATACTACAACATTTATCGTCAACAAAATCAAAAGTAAATAAATAAAGACACTATATATAGAAACCTAATAACATGGTTCTGAATTTCCAATACTCGTTTTAAATGGAGTGACTTCGCATGGCCTGAGTTTCCTCGAAACGTAGGCTCCAATGCCTCCAAAGAGCAACAAAACTCTTTGAATCGCAATGCCAACGCCCGCCAAGTTTTGGCGCGAACCAAACGTCAAACATCAGTGTCTATGGTTGTCTATATGTTTTTCTAAACTTTTTTACAGGCAAAGGAATAAAAACTCGCCCGTACCTCGCATCAATGATAGCCATTTAATGGCATCACGACGCGATAAAAAGTTCTGGCTTCGATAAAAACTAAAATGTAGATCGTTTTGAAATGAGCATAGGTGAACTGTGTTTTTGTTCCGCCATATTGTTGTCGCTGAGTCGTTTTGTTTTGTTATTAACGTTGTAATTTAAAATTCTGTTCAGAAAGAGTCGAGTTGTGGAATACTTATTATAAAATTATTCTTTTTTGGATCTTTCTGGAGCAGTTGCGAATTTATAGTTTACAGTTGTCCTGTTTGTTTTTTAGAAAAAAATATATCTACGTTACTAGTTGTTACATCAACCTTACATCAACCCAGTTATCTAATGGGTAACGCGATAGTCATAGATCAAACTGGGTGGCAGATTTTCTGACTTCTGATTACCTTAACGACCTTCGGTACCAACAGCTTAAAATGCTTTCCGAAGTAAGGACCGGACGGGTAATGGATGGTCACCCATCCGCGGACAGACCCCGGTAAACGTTACTAAACCTGGCGTGCTATTCTCTAAGAAAACATCCTTGTGCGCGCTCAAGGCAGTTTTCTTAGAGAATAGCACTGCTGGATCTAACTTGCTAAGACTGCTAATACACAACTTTTTTTGTTAGTTCTGTCCCACTCCTGAGCAATGGGATCCCTCCATTTTCGCGAGCCTGCACTTCATGCTTCCAGTTCTGGCGAAATCTATCCAGTTCTCGTCTCATTGTGTCAGGGTTCCTACTATGAATTTTCTCTACAGACATAAAATTCCCACGTTCGATTGCATTGAGACATCCCTATTAGCAACTAGCATTTCCGATTATCTAAACTAGTAATGAATGGATCGATTTAAATCTGTCGATCTCGATTGCTATTCGTTAAATCATCGGCGAATTAAGTAAGTTTTTTTTATTATCGATTACGCAAACCAAGACACGCGAGTGATCGATTTTAAATGCACAATTAGATTTGCGGAATCCATTACCATACCTAAAAATATGGCGTGACAGAATATTTTAATTCTGTTAAGGCCAGTGTACATCAATGTGTGATATCGAATGCAGTTTGATGTTTGTTTTTTTTTACACAGGCAATTTAATAAAAAAAATATAATTAAAATAAGTATTTAAAAAAATAACGGTTTATCAATACTAATACTACTACTACGTATGTCTGGGCTTCATTGATCTTATCAGAAAGATCCTAGGACTCATCCCCAACGACTATTAACCATCACAAATTCACATTTTCGAAACTCAACAGTTTTTCTTCGATAAAACTATGACAGGGGAAAATATTTTTTTAGTTTTTAACCTAAAAAAAAGAGGAAAAATCCTCATATTCCTAAGTGACTGTGACTGATAGTCATTCAATTTGCAATCTACCGTATTCGTACTTTTATTACTTATATTTTTTCTTTTTTATTTCGCTCCTTGAACGGTATCCTATAATATAATTATTATTTCTTGGAACTCGCTACAAATCATACGTAGTAGTATTAGACTACAGTAGTTTTTTTTTCCTGTATAGGTAGAATAAAAAAAAAACAGTAACCTAACAGTAAGATTTTCTACCAATAATAAATAAAAAATATTCATGTAAATCAACAAACCTTTTAAATTTTCTAACTATAAATTTTTCTTACCAAAGCTGCAACAAAAGCAAATAATAAATATTCATTTCGCCCGACCCCAACCACAGCCTTCCATTTTTGTCGAAGTAAATGCGTTTCGCGGTAAAACTTGAGTATCGTGTCAACACCGCCTAACATCTGTTATGCTTTTTTATTACGAATTTAAAACTGGCATTAATAGGCACAATGTGAAATAACACTTTTACTCTTACACGGAATTGAAAAAAAAAAACGTGATTATGTAAAAAAAAAGTAGAAACGTCCGGCTGACTCTGCAGGGTTGGCAAGTTTTTTTTTTTTTGACATTGATTTTTCCAAAATAAATGCATATTTTTGTTCCAGTGATACCTAACTGGAATTAGGGTCTAATCTTTTTATGTTTCCTGGCATATTATAATCGTGCAATGAATGCTAGGCAAATAAATTATTACTGTACCTGTTAGATTTTTTTTTCTTGTCATTATCGTTTCACTACTGGAAAAAGGCCTTCTCCAACTCCATTCTTCTGCAGATGGCGTTTTCTAGAAGAAATGCGCCGTCTGCAGAAGCAGGCGCCCACAGCGTGACGAGATTTTCCCAGTGGTCACTATGCAAATAGCTGACGTGACATGTCCAATCCCATTTCAACCTGCCAGCCTTTTTGTCCACATCTATTATACCCGTTTTGGAGGGTTAGGTTACTGCGCTTTCAAGTTTCAATTTAAATGGCGCGTATTGTAATACATAACCGCGTCGCCGCCGCTTCGTTCAACCCTATCGCGCGACGATTAGTCCGTCGCGTCGCGTCGTACTAAGTCAAGGGCAGTCACCCAGCCAGCTGGTTTCCTACTGAATTTTAATACACTGCCGATTCAGAAACTACGGCGTTATTCTAGTTTACGACCGCACCCAGGGTCGCTTGTACACTTGTGTTCTTTGTTACTATGCACGAATTTCCGTGGCAAAGTATTTATTCACGTCCTAGTTTGTGCCAGCGGATTCGCCTGTAATTATATCAAAGGAACTTACTATTGGGACAAAAAATATAAGCATAAGCATAGCATTATCAGCCTTAAAATTTCCCACTGCTAGGACTCAGGCCTACTCTCTAGGAGAGGAAAAGGTCTGTAATCAACCACGGAGGCCCATTGGTGGATGTCTCACGTTATTTACCGTAAAATAAATATAAATTACACAAAATAATGCACTTAGCTAAGTTTGAATCCGCGACCTACAACTCGTAAGTCGTAGCCGTTACCACTGGGCTACCACTGCTTTAAAAAGTATGCTTTGTCCTAATCCAAGACATGTGTCAACCGTACATCAAGCTTCATCCATATCCGTTCAGCTATTTAAGCGTTTAAAAGTTACAAACATACAGATAGACAGAATTACTTACGCTTGCCAGTGTGCTAATATGGATTTCGTATGTGTAATCAAGTTTTTTTGTGAGGATATCGCAGGATGTGTCTGTAAATACAAGGTAGTGTAGACCTTCACAATTACAATAAAGTCAGTAACCTGATGTGTGCATAGCGATAAGAAAATGGTTGCTATCTGGATTTTGGCAGAATTTTCAGTTAGATTTGTGGCGGTATGTTTACTCTCTACCGACTTTTATTGATACCCTAAAGCAGGAAATCAGTTTTTTCATTCGGTGTTTTATTTATAGCGCTTCTGCAAAAGTGTAGCATATTCAAAACGATTTTATGAAAAATAAAATTCAAAACATAACTGCGTTCGCTGATCGAATATTTTGACAAAAATTTAAAATTGGAACGTTCCCGCCAAAAGCATTTTATCTTCAATGCTTACCATCAATGTCAACTTCGACCTCCTATTCAGTTAGCACGCAGGAGGCGTAGCCAAAGTTGTAACTTTCATATATTTACGTAAATAAAATTCACTTTCGATATTTCCTTACACAGAAACTGGCCTTTACAACTTCGGCAGGACTTGTAGAAAAGTAGAAATCCTTGAGACTTTACGAATGTCCAAAAGCAGATGCGTGTCATAGACATGCAATTCTATTTAGGAACTTCTTAAACATGCCAATATTTACATAGACTACGTAATATATTTTAAAAGACGAGCGGAATTTTTCATTCATTGGCACGAGGGAACGTATTCACTGTGAATTAAATGTTTAGAGCATAAATTAACTAATTCTAGCATAGTAGCAGACGTTGTAATGATATGCATTAACTTAGCTAGTTAATTCAAATTAATCCACAAAAATTCTGGGCTCCGTGACGTTCCGACCAAGGCCAGACGATACGTAGCTTGAACTTTAAAAGCGCCCGTTCTGTTTGAATTTATTTCAATATTTAAGACGATTTATAAGGCGTGACTGAGGAAATTCATTTCAAAGAGTGCTGATAAAAAGCACTTCAAACGTATGGACTGTGCCCAAACGAATGCATCATCTAGTAAACTTTTTAATTTATTTTACGTCAAACACGGGGTCATTTCACTTTTTAGCTTGTCGATGGCAAAATTATTTTTTATTTTTTTAAGTTGCCACTGGCCCAATATTCCTCCACGGCAATACCTTCAGCTGTCATTAGATCCCTACGTGAACAGGTTATGTGACGCAAGATGGAAGGTGGGACATGGTCAGCGAATAGACGCCACACAAACACTGGTGATCGGACCCGTCCGAGAACCGTGACATATGGAGAATGTCTTTGCGGCACTCAACCTGGGTGCGGGTTCTGTTTAAAGTTTCTCAGGTTGGCCATGGCAACTCGTGTCCAAGCGAGAGACTCCGATTTTTGTCGATTGGCAAATCCTTTAACCACGATGGCAACATTAAACTCTCATATTCTGCTTTTTGACGGCTAAAATCTGTCCCGGAGTGAAGAACTCTGAAGTATCAATTTTCCTTTTTATGTTAAATAAGTCATTTATTTATGATGAACCTATTGTGTGTCACATAAATTATGATCTAATTAATTAAATAATTATAGTAACAACGCTACTCCATTGATCCAGATTTGGTTAAATCCAATCTACAAAGCTTTGAGCACAGGCGTAGAGTAGCCAGCCTTTCGATATTTTAAAGGATGCATTTTGGAGAGTGTGCGCGGGAATTGCATGACTTGATTCCGCCATCTCATTACTACCATCGGACAACCGTACGGCGAATATCCAACCTTACGTTGTTGAAACTTCTACGGTCCGAACTAAGCGTTTTGCCTCGTCGTTTATACCGTGTAGGTACATCGAAGGACTGGAACAATTTGCCTTCTGCGGTTTTCCCGTCCGATTATAATTTAGATGTCTTCAAGGCTAGAGTGAATAGGCTCTTAATAGACTAGTGCGCCACACCATCAATGATTGCATCACTGCTTACCATCAGGTGGGATTGCAGTCAAGCACTAGATTATAAATTTTAAAAAAAAATCTTCTTCAGTGATGCAGTCGTTTTTCAGTCATTGCATATTGCCCCTTACAAAGTGGAATGACCCTCATCAATTTTGGTAATGTTATGATCTGATTTAGCACCAAAATAACATTAATTGCAAGCTACCCAGTTATTAAGATAATTAGACATACTTTCGGAATAAAGAAATAAGGTTGTAGTATTAATATTTAAATTCTGAAGATGAGTTTTGATATTATTTGCAATATAAACGCCTTTAATTACTCGTTTAATATAGCATTATATGGTTTTTGTAAGTTTCATGTATCTAGCAAATGGTCGCGAATAGGTAAGCTGTTATTTTTTGTTGATTTTTTTGAACATGCCACATCAAATCTACAATTATTTTAGGTATTAAAAAAAACACACACACACAGACAAACATAATTCAAATACATCTTTATTTTTATTTTTTTACTAGTAACAATTTTTCTTTTCAAACTCGATTTCGTTTTCTTTTAATTTTTAATAGTGACACTTATATTGGTATAAAGACACCCATTCGCGCGTCGACATATATACGCGTCAAAGCTAATGGCCCGTTCGCAGATAATAACGATTTAATTTGTCGCGTTTGAAATATGGAATTGAGTTTGACTGGTCGTTATCCGTATTATTTTCTTAATTAATTATACTGTTATTTTCACACGTAATTTATAAGATGAACCAGTTTACCTACGCCTTATGTTAGACTTTAACATAAGCTGAGGCAGTAATTTTGCTAATAAAATGGAATACCTACATAGCTACTTTTTTATGGAGTGGACTGAATATTTTCATATTTAGTAACTTTATTTATTTCGATTTTATCTTCGATTCAGTTTATTAAAATCTTTTAGCAGCACGAAACAACAATAGTAGTACTCCGATCCACTTCTGTTATTTCCAACATCTGAGGATTCAAATCACAGTATGAAAGAACCTAAAATCGCGCCATGAATGTGCTCCCCAGAAGTTTGGCGATGCGATGTAAAGTTTGGAAACGTCTCGACTAACCTTGAACGCAGGCGCGGTCGCGACTCGCGATAGTGCACGAGTTGAATGTTCTCGTTAAGTTTTCTTACTACTTAATTATTCTATTAGTATGCACTAAACACAACATTGACAGGGTTGCCAACATTACAGCGTCTTAGTTCTAAGTTCAGCATACAAATTGCGAGAAGTACTTTAAAAATCCATTCGTATACGGAAATCGAAGTTCAAGCATTTGGTAATGAATATTTGCATAACTTACTGCAACCACAGCTGGTATGCTGACAGCAATTGAATCTTCATAGACAATGGTTTGGGTGAAATTTGGATTCAATCAACACAAAACAGTTTTGTTAATCAAGTAATAAGGAAACTCAACAAGTGACTCTACAATTTATTAGCCATTGCCAAAGGCACCAAACTCGTTAGTTAACCAGTCTTATTTCGAAAACCTTACGAAAATGAGTCCTTCAGTGCAACCCTATCACTGAATGCAGTTCAATGCGCTAGCTCCATGTTTCGGCACTACATTCCACCTCTGTTAGTCAGACGCCCACGAGCGTCGGCGAATTCGCACGAATTTCGCACTCGGATGCACGAACCATGTTTTAATAAATAAATTGATATGACAGCTCCACTTGTTTCGCTGTACAATTTGGCGCGATGTATTTTTAAGTTTTTCTAAACGTTGGAGATCAATAAACTGTGTGCCTGAATAACATTATAAAATATTTACTAGTGGCAGTAGTAATTACTTGAATATACAACTGTCCGTCTACATTTTTAAATCGTGCGTGGTACATCTGTTATCTAGTTGTCCAATTTTTTCTTTTCATTGTTTTTGCTGGAATCATTATAATTATCTTTACAAGAAACTTATGTTTAATCCTATGCTTTAATTATGTTTCCTTTGATGCCACCACTTCTTTTGAGACGGGCTTTGTTTTATCACGATATCTTCCGGTCTGTTGCTAATCTGATTAGACAGCCTAATTACTCGCAAACTGCGAATTAAATATGGAGATCAGTTTCAAGTATTCAACTGCTGAGCGCCCCTTCTATTTCCCTACTCTTTTTTACCCTTTTTTATAAAATAAAACTCAACCAAACGTATGTCTTTTAGTAATATAGTTCATATATGCAACCATACAAAAAGGTTTGCCTCATCCACTCATTCATGGTTCCTAGCAAACGGAACTCGAGACACCAGTTACGCCCAAAATTGGTCATGGGTCGTGCGAAATGCAGTCCACTACTATTATAATATTACACGTATAAAGCACTTGAATAAAGTGCTTGGACAAAAAGCCAAGCTTTACAGCCGTAGCCAATCAAGGAAATATCATTCTGAGCTAGACCTTTAATATTGGTATTAGATTATGGGGTTAGTATCTGAAATCTGATGTAGATAATAGCGACCTGATTGGAATGTCCATGAGAACAAAGTTAATTATAATGGACTAAATTATTTGGTCTTGATATTAGATCATGGTTGGTTCGTAAAGAATAAAGAATTTTAGTGCTCTTGAAGTGACAAACCATTGCTTTTCTAAAATGTGTTTTCCAAACATTGATTTGCTGCAGTGGTAAAATAAACATTAGTGATAAAATATTTTCTGTGAAAAAAAAGCAAAAAAAGAAAAAAACATTGTAAAACAGAGTCAATCCAACAAGAAACGTCTAAGTATCAAAAACTCATTCTACCATGTCGATCGTCTTCAATAAAAACATTTAACAACACACAGAGCCCCATATTTATCCATTTAACATTGTTTCCCAACATCATTTGCGATTTCATCACCTAATTCACATTCAGGTTTCATGAATGAAGTTTTAAAGTTCAAAACGATAAGGTATTTAAAAAAACCGGTTTACTGAATAAATATTAGTGAGACCGTGAAAATGAAACGAGTTGTTGATAAAGTTATGCGTAAGCTTGTTGGCGTACGGCAGACAGGCGCTGTGAAAGGAGGCTAGTCAACAACTCATGAATGAATACGGTTTCCATGTTTGTGGTTAATACTACTACGGGTAGGCTCGCAGTTTGTAGTTCAAGAAAATTGTGTATGGGTTTTACCAGTATTTAATCAATAATATTAAATGGGATTCAAGTTTTAAGGTTCTTTATAGGATATCAAAATCGTAGCTCGGTTTACCCATGTTACGTTTAGGATTAACACTGACAATAATTAAAAAATAAATTTCAGATATTGAGTCAAAGTCGAAACATTCAAACACTATACTGCGCTCCAAAACGCAGATCATTGACGGGGCTCAGAACGCTGCCCTGCTTAAGTAAGACTGGGCTGGACATGTCTGCTGCATGCCGATCGAACGGTAGGCCAGTAAGACATAAAGTTGGTGCCCTGAAATCGCATTACGGGGTCGCGGCAGACCAAGAAGGAGATGGCGGGACGACTTAGAAGTCTTCCTTGGAAATTGACAAGAAATGGCTTAAAGCTGGGAACACCGAAAGGTATGAACGGAAGCCTTTGCCCAACTGTGGGACAATATAGGCTAGATATAATAATAATTGAGTTACCCCAATCGCCCATTCTTAAAAATCCTAAGCTCGAATAGCAACTTTCGAAGCGTTTAAATAAGATGAAGCACATTACTTGCATACTCCACTTTCAAAATAGCTCTCAAATGAAATGACAAACGACAATAAAAGTCAAATAATCGCATGATGAACAGGAGACTTTACGCCTCCCGAAATCAACTGTCACAATAAACCATAACAAACTCGTTGAATACGCACTTACAATTCAAATTTCGAATGTCAGATTTCCCGCCCACTGGAAGCCCACAGATGACATAACGATCGAGGCTTGAGTCATGTTGCATGGGTAGACTGCATAGAGCGATGCGCCCATTGTGAAACTGTCGGGCTATAATGAGACGAGTTTACACATATTTGTGTCAGTAAGACTGTTTGCGTGAGCGGATATAGGACAGTAGGACATTAAGTAAAAATAGAATCTTGAAGTAAAGCATTGCACCATCCCTGGCTAAATTATTAGGGACAGTTTTCGAAGATATGTAATTTCTGATCGAAACACACTTTTTAAGCAAACCGATAGATTTATATAAGATTTTGTTTTTATTTGGTATTATTGCTGGTATCATTATTATAATATGGCCAGGTACTGTATTTCACTAGGCTCTTGTAGGTTTTCTACATTTATTTATCTTAACATTAAGGGACACTGTTTTGAAAAACACAAAGGTCCAATAAAGGCTTTTCTTCAAAACTAAACGCTTAACTAAATGTAACTTAAACCAGCCCCCCTAGCCAAGTTACAATAGTTTCGTTTTGCGTTAACGCTTGGAGTTGGCCACGCCCCCAACTCCTTTGTTCGAACAAACGAATTGGGAGCGTGGCCAAATCCAAGAGTTAACGCAAAACGAAACGATTGTAACTTGGCTAGGGAGGGCAGATCTGCCATCTTCAGATTCTGTACCTAGACTTTTTTTTTAAGGTGGTAATTCATTAAATAACTACTTCCACTCGGGGTAGATTGTGAGGGTTTTAGAATTTTACTAACGAAAACACTCCTGTGTTCATTCCTTTGATATTCCAACCCATTCCGTTTAGACTTGCATAGTTAAGGTTATCCTTTATTTCGCGGTATCATAAATTTCGAAACGTATTCTTGTGGTCCTATCGATTTATCCGACACATCTCTGGTCACATATACATTCGTACCTACCTAATAAACTCATGATCTCTCCCTCTTGACATTCCTCTCACAGGACTTACACTGTGCCTGAACCTTAAGGTGAATTTCCACTAATGAGCTGGGCAAAATGGAGAGGAACGGACCGTGATTTGGCCAATCACAACGCTCGAAATCTCCACTTCGCATCAGTGTGTAGCGACATCTATGGCGTCACATAAGAACTACACTACAAAATCTTGCATCACGAAATTAAAGTTCTCTGCGCAATTTGAACATATATAACAGCCATATGCATCATCTGTCGGGCAGGTGCTCACACCAAATGTAACACCCGTGTTGTCGGAGGTTCCTCTCATTTTTAATGAAGGTTTGCAGGACTTTACCTCCAAAAGTGGAAATAGTGTTAATGGAGCGGATTGGATCAGAGCAGACTTTCAAAATGGATCCCTAAACTCTTATAAACTCTGCTGCTGATGTATTTATAAGACGCATCTCTTATCCCATAGACGTAATAGACTTCTGACGCAGGACTTCTTAACTCCATACAAAAAGACTAAACCATGCATAATACTGGTAATTCCGTAATAGACAGTCAACACGTCATGTTTCCATGTAATTAGGATTACAGGTCATACTGCAGCAGTCACGAGTCATCAGGCGCCTGGCGCATATCATTATAGCTGGTTATTAATAATACATGCCGCACGATCCTGAT
Organism: Leucania comma; assembly: GCA_958295575.1. Taxonomy (NCBI): domain Eukaryota; kingdom Metazoa; phylum Arthropoda; class Insecta; order Lepidoptera; family Noctuidae; genus Leucania; species Leucania comma. Next base: position 20,072,245 of record OY282478.1, on the reverse strand, counting down.
TATTATTGTGAGATAAGGCTTAGTTCGACTGGCAGCGGGGATGGCTAAAGTTGAGGCGATACTGACCTGTGTGAACAAAGTCAATGAATCATTGTCATAATATCATCATTTCTTAGTCCAATTTATCAGTGCTAAATCAACTTTTAAGAAATTACCACTTCAATTACCACGTCTTCCAACACGTCTTTCGCTGGTATGCTGGACCGTGGCTCGTGTAAAAAAACCGCTCACATCAGTATAAAATAATATATCTATTTATTAATCAAACCGCTGAATTGTCACGAAGTCACTCAGTCAGAAAAGTGATGCTAATTGCACATTCTAAAGCGTTCTTCATGGAGAACAACGTGCAAGAAACTCCATGGACACTTTTTTTATTAAATTATTTTGTTACATATTTCTTATCGAATAATAATGCAAGAAACAAATTGTGCGTCCTACCTCAACAGTTGCCGATTGAACAAGAGAGTTACAAGTACGTTTTGGTATTGTCAGCACAATTTGTCGATTGCAATGAATAACCGAATACAAAGTAAATTAAATAATATTCTTGGGATCTTATACGGATCAAAACTTAACAATCTTCAAGTGATTGTCCGCTTGCAGTATGACCGCAGCCTCAAGGTCGTCACAATAACAGTATTTATGTACTTATTACAGGTATTTTGTCAGATAGTTTCGCGTATTACGTGAAGGACATGCCTTTACCAAACACCTCTGGTTTTACTACATGTACTTTCCCGTGTACGCCTTCGTGGGGTTTACCGATAACGGAACCATTTTAATTCCAATTAACGTTTGTATGTAAAGGTTCACAACGACCTCCTCTCAATCGTACCTACTAGATAACTAGATTGCCTGTCGAACTGCCCAATCGTGTCTTGAAAGACCTGTTGCAGAACCAATAAAAGCCCGATAGCCGCGGTAAAGGCCGCGGCAAGGTTGCGCAGTGGCTGCTGCGCTGCGTGTCCCGAGTTCGATTTCTGCACGTAAAAAATATTTATATGGTCTACAAATTGTAGTTCTGGGTATTGTTGTCATAATGTGTATGTGATATTAATTCTTTGTGAACTTACGATACTTACAAGAGTGAGGTACGTTAATAAAACCAAAAAAAAAAAATTGATGAGGAGCCTCTGGAAGTAGTATCCAAACTCTTTCACTTATGCAAACCCTCCTCCAAATCCTATTTGGAAAAAATCAACGATTCCTATAGAAAAACCCAAGGAATCGAACATTCACAAATGCACTTTTTACTAAATATCATTAAAATGATACATTTCTTTTATAATAAAGAAATGAAAGTAAACAAACGTCATCCAAAGTCCGCACATGAGTGTTTACATCTACCATTTTCCTTATCTGACGCATTCTCCAAAAGGTGAACAACATCAACATATAATTAGCTGTGTTGTATGTATGTACTCAACTTAGTCACACAATATCAGCTGTGTAGGTACTCAACATAGTCAGACAACTACCAGGTAGGTAGCTACTCGACTTAGGGTTAGCTCACACTGGGACGTGACGTTGCGTGCAACGGTATCTATACCTCAACGGTAGAACAACAAAACAACCTAATGTCACACAAATCCTACATGGCACAATTAAAATGCTCAGCGCGATTTGAACATAATGTAATCTACTACATCATCAACATACACTTCGGGCAACTGCCCTCTAGACAATCTGGTCATAGGATCCTCTCTTTTCAATGGAGAGGACTTATTATTGCGAGCCTTACACTCCGTTCAGCATACCTTCAAAAGTCGAGGCAATACTTCCTTGTACACACAGCGTTTTGAAGAACATCGCTTCGCAGCGCAGTATAGGCCTATTGGCCTCACGGATAGTCCCTTATACAGAGCATGCATGAAGACAGCGGAAACAATCGTGGATACGTGCTTCTTAATACACAGGTGTCACCGAAATACTCTAGGATCGCCGCTTTCTTCATAGATGCCATGACCAAGATGGGAGGCCTATCTGCTTCTGAGAGAGGTGGGCTGGATGGTATAAACCCCGCCGAATGTTGGCTGCCACGGCCCACGTACAAAGGTTCATGTCCAAGGACTAAGTGAGGAAACCAAACTCCATTAGATAGATAAAAGTACAGAGGTTTTACCACGAACTCTTAACACCATCCATGTGACGATTTAAACTGAATTGTTAAACGGATGGAGCTATATAGGGAGAAATCAGAAATCAGAATCGTTTATTTCAAATAGAACAATTAAAAGCACTTTTGAATTGTCAAAATGTCGGTCAGTCCAAAAAAAAGTGAAGCTAAATTGCACATTCCAAAGCGTAGATTTCTATGGAGAAGAACGTGCAAGAAACTCCATGGACACTCTTTTAAATCATATTATGAGTTACATAAATCTTGGTTACAATATTTCTTGTCACTTCTATATGTGAGCACAATATAGATAAATAATTTAAAAAGAAAAATTGAAATAAGCCACTGGCAGCTAAGAGATGACCAGTCTTAACTGATGGCGCCCGGGAGTATATCTCCATTGCTTTTTCTCACTCGCTCGCCTGTCTTTTCATGATAAGATCCCTGGCCTCTTCAAGCATCGTCGATTCGCATTGTGTTGCGTCTCGGTGTGAGCTGACCTTTAGTCAGCTGACCGGCGTTGTTTATTACTTACGACGTTGTCTCTGTATTGCACAATGAGTGTAATCGTCACATAACGATATCGAGTTATCAATAGCGATAGTATGACAGAGGACAACAGCATGTGCACTGGAGATGGAGCCATGATTGCTTTGCATTGCATTACACAATATATTGTCATAAACTATTGACAATTTTAAGTGCGATGACTGATGAGGGGATTTTTTTACATGTTGCGTTCAAACAAATTGGATTTTTTAGATGTGTAATCGTCAAATGAGTTCTCCTGTTCTAGTGTAGAGCGAGAAGGCGTTTCAGACTTTTATTGACTAAAACCCCCCTGCGACTCGCAGCTCCCGAGAGTCCTGGGGTTTGAGGATATCCGTTCCCGGTGCGGACATCTTCGTCGCTTGCAATACAGCTTCGCAGAAGAAGATGAGACCAGTAGTGAACGAGTGGTAACGGCCCTTAAGTGACTTAGTGACCTACGACAAGTTGTAGGTCGTGAGATCAAACCCAGCCAGACACATCACTTTGTGTAATTTATTTCATCAACAATGCTGTCAAAACGGTGAAGGAAAACATCGTGAGGAAACCGACATGTCCTAGAACCAAAAATTCAAAGACATTTGACTTTCACCGACCCGCACTGGGCCTGCGTGGTGGATTATATCCCATTCCTTCTCTTAGAGAGGAGGCCTGAGTCCCAGCAATGGGAACATTATAAGGCTGATGCTAACTGCTAGAAGATGACCGCTCCTCATTCTGTTTGTTGCTCCGTATAGCCTGAATTAGGGCCGGATGCGAGAGGTCGCCGCCTCCACATGTTGGAATAGTTAAGGGCTAAAAAGAGGCAATGATGATGTCGGTAAACGTAGTTTTAAGAATCATTCGGTGGTTTTACATACATAAAAAATGTGACAATTGAAAACGATCTCGGAAAATCACATCACAGAATCACACTAAATTAATTCAAACTTATGTTTCTCCTTCACGCTTAAACGGCTGAACAGATTTGGATGAAATTTGGCACAAGCATAGACCATGTCCTGGAATGACATAAAGCATACTTTTTGACACGGGAATATGTTTCCTTGGGATAATTTTCTACTGTCAAGCGGACAAAACCGCTGGCAGAAGCTATTGAGAAAAAAAAGCATAATTGATATTATTGGTGTTTTATAACCAATAGTAACAGAATAAAACAAACGTATTTTAATATCTGCGTGAGAACCAAAAGACATCAGTATTTTGTAAAAAAAAAAAACAGCCAATTTAATGCTATTAAAACCGTCTGAGATTTAATTAAAATCGAATAAAATATAAATACTTTGCGAATTGAGTTATAAAACGATTAGTCGCTTTCCAAAAATGGTTGTTAAGCTAATTGAACCCACTTTACGAAATAGCAGATTTATCGAAAAATCAGTTTTAGTGTTCCGGGAACTCAAAGTATTTCCTAATCCGCGTAGCAAACGACATGACGCGAGCGGGAATATAGGACGATGCTCTTTGTCCAACACCGAAATACACAGTCAATCGTCAGGAAACACCTTCTAGTGTCGCGAATTTAAGTCACGTGACCAAAACGAATCGTCATAATTATTGACTATTAATAATAATATGGCCGAAACACCGATTCTGTTGCCAATCAGACAACGACAAAACCTGGACAGCGATCAACTGATACAGCGGAGTTCGACTTGTCTTTAGTAGGTATACACCGTTAAATTTTGATCGTTTTAATCCCGTGGAGGGTCGATCCGGTACATGAAATACTATCGATATGTAAAGATATCTCTATCTCTATCTTAAACTCGAATTAAGATATGGATGTACGAAATTAATTTATTTAAGTAAACGAGTCAATGACCTTGTAGGTTGTTGTCGGTCGTTGCGTACTAACTACCTACAGGTCATTGAACTCGCCCAGCTGACGTTTACTTAAAGAAATTAATTTCGTACACGATTTCGTACATACGTAAATCAATTTGATTTAAAAAAAGTACGTTATTTTTTAATTTTATCTTTACAAATCGATAGTGTTTCATGTACTGAATCGACCCTCCACGGGATTAAAACGATTAAAATTTAACGGTGTCATCACGCTACAGTAAATAAAAGTAGAGCAGTAACCAAAGACATAGTTGAAACCGTGGAAAACAGCTATCAATATAATAATAAATCAACTCTGATTGATATATCAATCACGAGAAAGGAGTGGTCTATTCATTTATGTATATATTCCCAACGGGTAGACCATATGTCAATAAAATATGTACCGATATATAACAGTTTAGTTTATGTATTTAAACTCGTAATAAACAGTGAAAGAAATTATGACAAGGGCTTATTATGACTATAAGTCAATCAGAAACTCGGAGTCAAAGTCAATTTTATCTAGTATTGAAATTATCTTGTATATCGGGGACGAGGACACAAATGTGTTACGTGATTCATGTGCACTGGGGTGCAGTGCAAAAAGATGGGCAGTAGTATAATAGTAGGGTCACTATGATTTGTGATAATATAATATCGATTATTTGCAGCGACATCTATGGCGTTACATAAGAACTAATCCTGCATCGCGCAAGTAAAGTTCTCCGCGTAATTTGAACTTATAGAACAACCCAAAGTCATCTATCGGGCAAGTTGCCCTCCAGACATAACACCCGTCTGGTCGGAGGATCCTCCCTTTTCAACGAAGGCATGTGGGTATTTACTCTCTGTTCCGCATACCTCTAAATATTTATGCAAGTAACTAAGACTCATGATTACACATTTTTTTTAAGTGGGAAAATCATCCAATGACATTTCCCGCCCTTGGGCGCAGCGCGAGGATTTGTCAGACTTTTACTGACTAAAAACCCACTCCTGTTCCTTCGTTGCCTTTCATACCTGGGCTGAGTCTTCCTTTCAGAAGCAGACCCTTGGCCCCAGTAGGCTTCGAACCTGCTGGGTCCCTACGGTTTCACTATAAACAAAAAAAAAATGCACTTGCAGAATGCAGATGATGATGGCAAGACCATTGCGACTAGTGTTGCCAGGTCCAGTAAGTGAAAATTCGGGATAAAAGATGAAAATAATCGGGATGGTATTCAAATCGGGACAGCTGCTACAATTACATAATTATGACAAAAAATAAACAATAAACGGACTAAGCTTATTGCGGAGCGAGCGCAGCATAATTAAATGAGGCTGTTTGCTCACAATTTAAAAATTTTTGCACGCTAATTTTAAGAGGCAATTTCTTTTCAACATTCTTACAGGTAAAAAGCATAAAATTTTGAAATGTGAAAGCAAAAATCCGATCATGACTGCAGCCACATATGGGCTGGTGCTGCAAAATGCCACCTAGCAGCTTTAGACTCGGTGGAAAGGCGTGCGAAGAGGCTAATTGGTGACCGAAATTTGGTTGAGTCCAATCTTCAAAGCCTTGAGCACAGGCGTAAGGTAGCCAGCCTTTCGGTATTTTATAGGATGCATTTTGGAGAGTGTGCGCGGGAATTGCATGACTTGATTCCGCCATCTCAACTCCGCCATCGAACAACCCGACGTACGGTGAGTATCCACCCTTACGTTGTTTTAACATCTACGGTCCGAACTAGGCGTTTCGCTTCGTCGTTCATACCACGTACGTCGAGGGACTGGAACAATTTGCCTGTTGCGGTCTTCCCATCCGATTATAATTTGGGTGTCTTCAAGGCTAGAGTGAATAGGCTCTTAATAAACTAGTGCGACTCACCATCAACGATTGCATCACTGCTTACCATCAGGTGGGATTGCAATCAAGCACTAGTTTATAACCAATAAAAAAATATGATATGACGTCAATAACGTTTTACCCGTCAAATTTAGCGATCTAACAGGCTAAAGAATTTGGTGATAAAACCGGGACTTTTGGCATCCCGATCATGGGAAAACTCGGGACGTGTCACTAGACCCCTGAAATCGGGTCATTCCGCGCAAATCAGGATACCTGGCAACATTTATTGTGACTGAATGAACTTTACATCTTACAGAACTTAATTTAAAGTCTGATCTACTGTTTCTCCTACTCTGTGTCCAAGCAAAGTATCTACACGTGCACACGAGTGCATGTGTTAGGCTGAGCGCATGATGCACTTACAGGCGTACCCGACCGCCTAAGTCCGAACATAACCCTTTATATGTGGGGTAATCGATGTGCGAAAGATGCTTCTTCTAAGCCCATTGGCACACTGAATGTGTTAGAAGCGAATGGGGAAACTAAACTGAGTCAATTTTAGTAACAATTTATGTATGGTACTCAAGGAACGGAGTCTATAGTAGTCCAAAAGTGCGCATTGTCCTTTAAAACCCAAATCTAGCAAAATTAAATTAAAAAAACTAATTCAAAATATACTGGTAATGTAGGTACTGAACTTAGCAGATATTTTTCGCGATTTCAGAATTGATCTCATAGTAAAAATTGTTTGTTATCATGACTACAATCACGTGTTTAAGTATCGGTCACTAAATACCAGTCACCCTATATAAAACTCTAGGTACAAAATAGAAGCTCGCTCTCATCCCCCTTACCTCCACACTAACCTTCTCCTGAATCACTTTCTCGTCTCACAGTTTGTTTTCTCAGTAACTACTTGGCTATACACTGGAGGATAACCTGCTTTTATTACAGACACGTGTAGAGAGCACGTGTATCGCAAGGAGGTACGAAGGATTATATGAAACTTAACCGTTTTCTCCAAGTATGTTAGTAAACGGATACACTTACTTAACTTGACGGACAAAACAGTTTTGTTTGGTCTTCATACATAATAAACGTGAAACTATGTGTGTATGTTTTTTCAAAGTGCGAAATCACTCAATTTAAAGACTTCTCCTGCTCTAGAATAGGGCGTGCCTGACCTTTACTAACTAAAACCACACTTATGTTCCTTCATTTTTTTTTTAGGCGGGAAAATCACCTCCCACCTTTGCGCAACGCTGGAGGATATGTCAGACTTTTACTGACTAAAAACCCACTCCTGTTCCTACTTTGCCTTCGTTCCAGTTACTATGAGTGTTGAGGTAGAACTACACTGCGCACGTGTGCCACACACGCCGATCGATCTGACCGTCGATCTCCATACATTTTATATGGAAACTAGACTTTTAGAGCTACACTTGATCCACGCCACGCGACGTCGTTCTACGTACAAATCGGATGTGTCACAATACACGTGTGCGTCGATCTAATGTAGTTCTAGCTTTCACGCTTTAACAATTTAATACATTAATTAGCACATGGGCAGACCATGAGTTGGAACAGCAATATGATACTTTTATCCCGGGAATACGTTCTCTTGGAGTAATTTTTTACTCCCAAGCGGGCGAAGCCGCTGGCAGAACCTAGTTGGTAAATAACAGAGAGCCTGCTTCAGGATTGTTGAAAAAGTGTTGATGATCCTCAAGCTTGAAATGGTATACGAACATTTTTTTCTGTTGACCGTCTGTTGTTTAAAGTAAAGTCATTTAGCCAAAGGCCATGGTCAAAGCCACATTTACCGTGGAGGCAATTGGTTGGGTTGACCTCTTGCGACCGCCCTTGTCCAGGCCGTGGTACGTAGCGAGAAGGAATAGGACGCACCTCCTCCTTCTACGAAGCAATAATGCAAGCGTGAGGTTTGTCTCCTCACGCTTCCCGCTACCTCCTCCCTCCTCCTTCCTCCATGCTCCATCCCGGCCCCGCAGGGGTTAGAGAGCCTTGGACTACCGTAAGCGCATGTTAAGGGATGTCCAGTACCTAAAGAGTAGCTCGCCGTCCGATAAGGCCCAAACCCGGGTAACCGTCGTGAGGTCCTCAGTAGAATTGACAGGGATAGTTGGGAATGATGCCTGCTAGCGCTGCGGATTGTTCGGAAAGGCAATTGAAGGACCGCTCCACCCCGAGGGCGGGAAGAATTACTCAGTTGATGATTTTCTACAAAAAAAAAAGCGTGACATGTGTGGACAATAACAAGCTGATAGGTACTTGAGCTGTTGAATCCATTGTATGCCAAATCTTAGATCAGACTGTAGGCAAATCCATCGTGTCATTCAATTTCACTTTAAATATTTCTACCATAACCTAAAACAGAGCTTTTCACAGGACCGAACTCAAATACAGTTTGGCTATTTCAAATACGGTTTTTACCGTACAAATAGCAACCAATTACAAACTTATTCATACACTAAAGGACACAATTATATTGTAACCATCCGAAGTGAGCTCAGCTACTAGTGCAGTGTACTATGCACAATTGTGTACTAACAGTGTACACTCAAACACATAAACAGGTTAACAGGCGGATAATTTGCAACTGCATACTTTTAAAGAACGTTTCGGGTGTCCTGAGTTGTCAAATCTATTACATCTTTTACTTCGTGTTTTATATTAAAAATAAACCATAAAACTCTAATTTAATAAGATAATTGAATAAGAATTAAATAAGTGGTCCTAACAGCAAATAATTGAGCACTAACAAAGGCTCTTTAATATTAATTCCTGTAAACACATACAATAAGTCTGCAGTCAGTTTTCCTATCACTTCTACACAGGATGTCTACATCTCTTTTTTTTTATTCAATTCTCCTATTCAAACATACCTCTTGAAGAGATTTCTGTAGAAATAAGCATCACCTTTGTTCCGAATTTTTTTTTTTGTTTCCGTCTTTTTTTCTTTCTCTCTATGAGTGTGTACGTATAAATTGATAAGAATAAAATAGAAAATAGTTATAAAGATGATGCTTTTTTCTAAAGAAAACTCTTCCAGCAAACATTGCTTGTATGGAAGTTGGAAGTGTCTGCATATAAAACCTTTTGTTCAACTGTACCATGCACCTGTAATCGTGCATGAGAAAGGTCAGAGGAGGACTGACACACGCTCGACCCAAATGACATAACCGTGACCAACACGGACGTAGGACGGCTAGTGTTAGTACTCACATGAGTATTCTACCTACTGTATTGTACTCGTTTGAGTACATTTACTTTTATTGAGTATCTGTGGCCTTTGTGTGTAAACATCAATATAAACTATTTAAGTGCTATCTGGTGATACTAACGGACATCGTTATCATTATGCGAATTCACAGGCTTTGACTATTATTAGAAGATTGGCTTTTTTGAGTCTAATACCAAATCTGGGGTTATAAAGACGCTTAACACAAATAATATAATCTTAACCAACACAGACGTGCGTTTACGTAGCTAGTGTTAGAGCTAACACTAAACTTAAGCTTACTCACATAAATAGGTACATCATTAGTGGTGTACTCGTTTGAGTACACTAACTATTCTTATGGATTTTACAATTATTTTATCAATTAAAATTATTTAGATTTTGGTGTTTATATGACTACTTCAAATAACCAAATTTTTTTGGCATTTAATAATACTGAGTCTGGCGTGATGACATATGGCACTGAAACGTGTTCGCTTACAATGGGCCTCATCAGAAGGCTTAAAGTCATCCAAAGGGCAATGCTCGAAGTTTCCTTGCGTGATCGAATCAGGAATGAAGATATCCGCACGAAAACCAAGGTTACTGACATAGCACGAAGAATCGCCAAACTAAAGTTGTAATAGGCAGGGCACATTTCTCGCAGAACAGATGGTAGTTGTTAGGGCCGAAAGGTTCGATGCAGTCCGTCGAAATTGAGCCACACAGTTGTTCATTGTGGCGACATTTAGGGAGGCCTATGTCCAACAATGGACGTCTTTTGGGTTGAAATAATGAAGTCTGACATGCAAAAAAAAATGATGGAAAAGCGAGTTAAAGAGAGAAATATGGTCTTGTAATATATTTTGGGCTGCGGGACTTTTCAAAAGAGTTTAAGGAGTCCTAGAACATGTCTGTAAAAGTCAGTAGCTCCCACTCGCTCCTCCCAGAGCGGGAGAAATTATTTTACGATTTCCATCTCAAAAAAGTCTAGTATTTTATTTTCAACCTCTATCACTCTTCCATTGACCAGACCTTTATTCAACCGTGTAGTACAGCCACAAATAACTTCTGTTTCATTGATACTGGCACAGCGCACGCATTCGGAAAATACAATGCGTCAAGTGCGTGGTTATGATTCATCGCATGTGAACTATGACTTCTATTTTTATTTAATATGTATGTACTATTTATATTAGGTTATTACGGTCACGAAGTCGAATAAAAAGCCTATGTCCCTCCTTGACGTCCAAGCTTCTTAGGTACCAAATTTCATCAAAATCGGTTCAACAGTTTAAACGTGAAAGCGTAACAGTCAGTCCGACAGAATTACTTTCACATTAATAATATTACTTAGGGATGGGCACTGCCCTTTAGTTTGTACTTCACAGTAACACGCAACGCCTTTAGTCCCAAGCTAAGCAGAGCTTGTGTTATGGGTACTAGACAACTGATAAACATCCTTATATATTTCTAAATACATACATATATTAGGTAAATTACACACAGACACAGAACAAATGATCGTGCTCATCACACAAACATTTGTCCTGGGTGGGAATCGAACCCACGACTTCCGGCATAGCTGTCAGGTCCACTAACAACTAGACCAACTGGCCAGTCAGGTGAGATCGGGGAAGTAATAATAATAATAATTTATTGACACACACAAGTTAGTAAGAAAATAAAGAAATAAACAATTAGAATAAGACAGGCAGTACACTATAGAAGTCGCCGTGGGCCCCAAACTAGGCGTAGCCTGTATCTTGGTGGCCCAGGAGATTAACACATAATACTTTCTTTCTTTCTTTCTATGTTCCGGAAATCTATTCTGCTAAAATTGTATCGTTTGAAAGTTGTGAATGTATTAAATCTACTTATTTATTAACTGACCTGCTAAACGTTGTTCTACCATATAAATTATCAAAGAAATATCACGGTTTTAAAATTTCAGCTCAATCGGTAACCGGAAAGTAATTTGCAAAATTTTATCACAAACATCAGGATAGGTTAAAATAATGTAAAGCTTGTAAAAAAGGAAGGGGGATAGAGGTAGGATAGTGAAAAGTACTTTACAACCTCAACCTCAGATGTGCAAAATATCCGTAGAGACCCAGCCTGCTGCCTGCAGCTGCAGGCAGGCAGGGTCGAAGCCTACTGGGGCCAAGGGTTTGCTTCCGAAAGGAAAGCCCGGCCCTGGTATCTAAGGCCACGAAGGAACGGGGTGGGTTTTTAGTCAGTAAGAGTCTGACACTATCTCCCGCTCCGCCCAAGGGCGGGAGATGTCATTGGATGATTTTACCCACCACCAAAAAAAAAAAAAAAGATGTGCAAAATATAAATACACAAAAAAAAACATAAAAATCGGTCAAGCCGTTTTGGGGGACAACAGTTCAATAATAAACACAGTGCCACGAGAATTTTATAATTGTATATTAGATGTTAAGAAAATCAAAGAAAAACGTAGTTCTTTACTGGAAATAACTCCTGCATCATGGATGCGTTCATACACAAACTGGGTACTTAGGTACTACCTATTTTTTACTCAAATCTTTGCTATCGTCCAGATTTTTTTTTGTTCAATCAAAGAAGTATATTCCCATGCTAATAGTCATGAATATGGTAATTACAGTAATTAGAGGACAAACTCGATTAGCCGAAACATGGCAATTGATAGTCGTTAACACGTTATAACGATTGCGTACGATTTAGAACAATCGATTAACTGTGTGTGGGTCACGACTTGACATAATTGGGCAGTCTAGTGAGGACAAACCGTTTGCCTATAGGTTTTTTGTTGAGGTAGGAAATCATCTTACGATTTCTGCCGCTCTAAGGAGGTGCGTGAGGGCGTCTCAATTTTTAATAATTATCCTTTAGTGGCCTTTCGCGTTTTCCACCACAAGTTTTCTTTTCAGCGCCCCTACCCAAGTTACAATCGTTTCGTTTAGCGTGAACGCTTTAAGTTGGCCACGCCCCCAATTTCTCTGTTCTGACGTCATTTCAATGCTCAGTCACGAGGACAGAACAAAGGAATTGGGGGCGTGGCTAACTCCAGGCGTTCAGGCTAAACGAAACGATTGTAACTTGGGTAGGGAGGCAAAAATCCCAAGCGGCCCTTGTGAGCAACGGCCATGCTAGACCTTTCTTTTCGGTTTCCTGACGTCTCTTTGAGGCGACCGTCGACGACTTGGGCTCGGTCCGGACGGTGAGCAATCCATTGATTTGTCTATGCGTTTGGGATTTTATAATGATGTCATCATCAATAACTATGTTTTAGAGTAGGTTCTATCAGGGCTGTAGGATTATTTGAAGGCCTGAAACGCAAACGGCAACTAAATGAAATCGGGTGGGTTTTAACCAGTAAAAGTCGTAAGTATACGATACATGAGTAATTCCTAGTGCGGGGTAACGTAACAGAAAGAAGTGGATTCAACTGTATTTTTCTCATTTCAGAAAACTCTTTTCTTCATGACAAGCCAGTTTTAGGTGTTACCATAAAATAGGTACCTATATCTAACAACAGCTGAGAACCATGAAACAGCAATTTTATTAACACAATTTTTACTAGAAAATATCTGATCTTAAAGAGGATCAGCCATGCGCATTTTATTCGACCACGGAGAACAGTCCTCTTATAATCTTATACCGATTTCCCGGCTTCAATACAGTCTAGATTGCCAAACAGCTTAGGGTAAGGAAATTACGTCTTTCCAAGTCTTCCTCGGCTTCATAAAGGTTTTCATGGAAGATGTTGTCTCACTGTGTTTACCTGTTTGTGGATGAAACTTTCGCGCGTCTATGCGCGCCTAGTACTGGGCGTTTGAATATTATGAAAACTTTTAAGAGGCTCAGGTTAAAATAAGATATTTACAGTACTTTAATATACAAGAAAAAAATGAGTAATTCACAAAAAAAAACTACTTTTATTTTACTTTTTTTCTTTGAATTGCTGCTGGGCCTACCTAAGAACTGTTTGAGGCGCGCGTGGAACACTACGCGTTGTCGACTCTTGGGATCCTTACTGGTTTGGATGGCGGGCTACCCATTGTTCGTCGTCCGCAAACCCGCGCCTAAGGTGGTCGGGGATCTTCCGATTTTCCGACGCCCTGGGATGACAAAAAATGTCTAAGATTTAATTGTAAAATGAGCTATAACTAGGAAAGATTTTCGCACCACATCTTCTCAGCTAAAACATTAGCAAGTCTGAGTGGTTTCGAGAACTGTCATATTTACTTTAACCATTAAAAAAAATTAATTCGAATTTTCGTTTTAATGATTTTTGACTCAATTTGGATTTAATTTGATTGCCAAATCGCCATGAATATATTGTGTATCAAGTAGATGTCCTGGACTCGATTTGGACTGTGATGTCACTGTCTATTCATACTATTTTAACATAACACAATTTTTTTTAAACATTTCAAACGATCCGTCACATTCTCAGTGACGTAAATATCGATTACACTAGCTACAATGCATTCATTTATCGCCATATCGCTGCTTTAATTTGATAGTGGCACATCACAAAATGTGTCATTATTTTGATAATGTTACCATTCAATTCAGATTAATCTATAATATCATGTGAATAAAACTCACATTCCTATGTATATATTTGACGACGTGCCATGACTGAATGACGTTATCTGATTGGTAGAAATCGACCGCAATTTTGTCGGTATATCGACACAATGCCAGTTGCTTTGAATTTTTGCAAGGTGACATACGCATTTTCTTTTGAAAAAAGACATAAAATAAAATAGTTCGTTCTTACTGGTGGAATATTTTTTTAAATAGGGTTTTTTTTTGTATTGTGACAATATACAAAAAATTTGAGTGTCATAGTTATGTTTCAATTCATTTAAATAACGTGGTATTTGGTATTGCGACAAATGAGTAGAGAAACTAAATAGCGTATTTCAAAATGGGTTAGTATTCAATTCTTTGTTTTTGATAAATATTAGAACTAATACAAAATAAGTCTATTTCATTCTTAAAAGTCCTAATTTTTACGATTTTTCTTTGCAAAATATGACGCTTTTTTGTGCTATTGTTGAATGATTTTTAAATATATGCCATTGTTAAAAATAACTGCAATTAAATATTTTTGTAATATAACATAAGCAAGGTGTGGAAGCAAGACATTAAATATTGAAAATAATTTCTTTAATTCATTATTTCCCAAGACGACGCCGGCGTCCGCACACCTATTGTCTTTCTATTGTGTCTCTAATTACGGTATTCAACAGGTAAATTAAGATTTAATCTAATTATTTTTACCCTTGCAGTGTATTATCGAAAAAACATCAATTCAGAAGATTTATTGCAGATTTCTGTAGCAGATGGTACTAAAAATACACACCTTTGCTGATTGAAAATAGCATAGAATAGCATAGCATCAGCGTTATAATGTTCTCACAGCTAGGACTCAGGCCTCCTCTTTAGGAGAGGAAATTGGCCGTAACCCACCATGCGGGCCCAGTGCGGGTTGGTGGATGTCACATGCCTTCGAATTTTTGGTTCTAGGACATGCCGATTTCCTCATGATGTTTTCCTTCACCGTTTTGAAAGCAGTGGTGATGAAAAAAAATAACACAAAGTAATACGCCTGGCTGGGTTTGAACCCGCGACGTGACAAACAGCCATCATGCTATAGATCCAGTCTTAAAAAGGGTGTCAAGAAACAGAAAATACCGAAAATTGACAATATTGCCACTATTGTCGAAATGTAAAATTAACAGGTATTGTAATGTTATACGTAGAAGCAAAAGACACAGAATATTACTCATATTGTTATAAAAATCAAATAATAATAATATCAAGAAAGTGATACTTAGTTGAAAATACAGGAAAGATAAGAAATAGAAGCGTTTGTAATAAAAATATTTCACTGAAGAAAATTTATAAAACTAAAAAAATGATACGTGAGAAAAAGAAAAAAGGCCTATATACTAAATAAAAAACTTATAATATATATACAAGATTTTATGCCCCATTTTTTGAAAATATATAAAGGATTTTTCGTAAGATAACGAAGATTTGTACACGGCAAACTAAATTGAACCACATACTGTGGTTGCGCGCGACCCCCGCTTCGATTGGGTTCCGAAAATCGGTTACTGCACATTCACCTACTATCATGATCGTTCAACTTGTGTGACAGGGATTATAACCGATTTTCGGGTCTAGGTCGGATAGGGGGCTGCGTGTAGCTCTGGCGGATAGTTCAATTTATTTGCCGCGTACCCTTTGTTATCCTACGAGCAATCCTTCATAGATTTTCAAAAAATGGGGCGTAAAATATTAAGTACCAGTAGTAGTTTTTTACCATTTGAAAAACTTTGTAACACCTTTTTTACTACTTTAACATTTTTATGTTTAAATTTGATTTTGTAACTTTGTGTTGTTTAAATTGATTTTGGTGTATGGTCATGTGAAGAGAAGGGATGAAACGCATATTACTAAAAGAGTTTTGAGTCTAAATGTGGATGGATGGAGAGGGAGAGGGAGGCCAAAGAAGAGATGGATGGATTGTGTGAAGAGTGATATGAAAAAAAAGGAGTTAGTGATAGCGTAACGAGTGACAGGACAGAATGGAAGAAAAAAACGTATTGCGCTGACCCCAAATAAAACGGGATAAGTGTAGGAAAATGATGATAATGAGTAAAAGAAAATTACTTTTTTTAAAAACAGGTAATGCTTTATTTTTGTTAAAGTAGGCTAGTGGAAGTCATAATTATGTGTAAGCTCGTTAATAAATATTTTTAATAACCTCCTAACAATATTAATTTTGTTAGGAGGTTATTTATTATTTCACTGTTTCTATAATATAAATACTAGGTATATTTGCAATTTTGAGAGTAGCGCGTGTTCTGTGAAGGTAAGTTTTACATAATTAGTATTATTTTTGATCTCTATAACGATAAAGACTGATAGAAAGTTAGTTAAACAAAACAAAAAATGTCATTGTATAGTAAAAATACATTGGTTTTGTATTACACCTTCCTTAGAATAGTAATGTAATTGTAAAAGTGACATTATTTGTAAAAATTCACAAACCAAAAAATATGCATCAAAAATAAATAAGCAATTGTACAAAAATTACTTTACTGAACTATTTGTTTTATTAAGAATAGTGTCACTGTTCACGAAAGAAAGTTGTCAAATTAAAGGTCGTACTATAATTTATGCCAATGTTAAAAATAATTAAACTAAAAACTGTTTGGCGTATGTCTGAAGCATGTTGCTTTTTATAAGTTTATGTGTTGATTTTGTATTGAAAGAGCTAAATAACTTATTAATAATAAAAATTTAATAGATTTTACGTCGATTTAGGCAATTTTCAAAGGGTTCTCTTTATTAAAATAAAAGATGGAAACAATTTAATTTCTTGTTTTATTTAAACTGCTCTCTTGAAAAAAGTGCATTTTTGAGATCTGTCATTATCAAATTAAAGCAGCGATATCTTATCTGCTCTTGCGGATTCCGATTATATTCGTTTCACACAGGAATCCTCCTGTTTCCCTAGGTAACCTATATGGGGGACTGGGGTCTTCGTCCTGGAATTGCAAACAGAAACCGGTACACCTGCCACATGTACAATTTGTGAACTTAGGAAAAAAAAACTTGGTTTTTCTTGATTTTGAAAATAGTCAGTAAATCATCCGATGACTTCTCCTGTTCTGGGTGGAGCGCTAGATTTTTACTAACCAAAATCACACCTTCCCTTTCAGGAAATACCCGCGGCGGATTCTAGGAGATATGGTTTCATTATGAGTACATTCATATTCGATTATATGCTTTTTTCTTTTGAAAGAAAGAAAGAAAAGAAAAGAAAGAAAGAAAAACTTTTTATTTGCCGGATAAAGGCGCAAGTAACAGGTTTAACATAACATAAATATTGTGAGAAGTATGCGCCACTTTTGACTCGTGCATTCATATTCGGTTATATACATTTTTCTGTCGTCTTTTATGGAACGTTTTATAAAATTGTCTCTGGACTATTGCCCATAAACAGTTTTAGTAAAGGTTTCAACGACTTTAAAATCAATACACACACACACAACTAACTTCAACCAGTCTTTGGATGTCTTGTTTATTTATTTTTACAATTAATGTGCGCACACATGTTAAAAATATAGACAAGAAGAAACAAATTGAAAATGATGTATAGATAAAATTACCTGCTTACTTTCTTTCTGTCTTACTTTATCCTTTCTTTTTAAATAAAGAAAACAACAACTTTCTTTATTTCGCTATTTTCCCCTATAAAAACTATTTCTAAAGTAATCTCTTCCAGCATACTATGCGTAAGCGGATGTTAAAGTCATTTCTACGCTGTAAACCGATTTATAGTCGTCTCCTCCTGACCAAACCTCGCCTCCATCTTGTCCAGACAATGGGAACGACTTATAAAGTTGTTGTATACTAAAAACACTACTGGATCTCTCCCAATCGTAGCACAACACTTTGTCCTTTTCCTGTACGAGTCTAGCAAACTAAAAAATCTACTGAAACTATCATTGTTTTTTACAGACAATCCACGATCAACGACTAAACGCCCGAGTGGACTCAATGATAGAGGAGGGGCTGATCCAGGAGTTGCTGGACTTCCACGATAAGCACAATAAGCAGAGGATTCAGGATGGAAAGTGAGTAAAAGTTTATTCAATACTAACTTCTGCCATTGACCTCATCCGAGTGATAGAGGATAGAAAGTTATCCCTAGGTTACACTGTCCTATTCAAGTACAAGCAGTGTCACTATCTGTGTGCAAAATTTCATCAAAATCCATTCATATACATACAAATTTTCGCCTATACGTATAATATTAGTATGACTATCATAACTTGGTACTTATAAAGCTGCGTTTGAAGGCTCTATTTTAAGATGCCAACACTGCTCTCCCACAGTCCCCAGATGTCACAACAATTTCTATGAAAACACGTTGTAAATAAATGGCGAAGTACCTGTTAGGTTTACAGAGCCCCTTTGCAAACTGCAGGACTTTCTGGTACCTACAACAGCTGTAAAGCATTTGCCAATGTTCGCAAATTAAGTAAAACTAAACGAATAAAAACTGCTGACTTAAATGGTCGGTAAAGGAAAATGTCGTAAGAAAACCTAAACTTCATCGGAAATACCCAAAAAATCAACAAGCCGCAATTGTAGAAAAATACCAACAATTTAAAAAACCTTATCATCACTCTAATATTATAATATCAAAAGTCTGTGAATGTGTTTGTAAGTTTGTTACTTCTTCGCGTTCGAATGGCTGAACTGATATGGATGAAAACTGGCACACGGATAGACCATGACCTAAAATAGTACATAGAATAATTTTTATTCCAGGAGTATGTTCCTTGGGTATTTTTTTTATTTTCACGTGGGCAAAGCCAGAGGTAGCAACTAGGTTCAAATAAAAACCAATAGACAGCCGGGCTCCGGGCCGAGCTTCAGGCCGAGCTCGCTGCGGTCCATGGAGCCAGCAGCCAGAAGCCCGTGGAGGGGGGGTGCAAGCAAGGGCAGGGGCAGAGTCGGCCCCAGCCCCAGCCTCAGCCCCAGCCTCGGCCCCAGCCCCAGCCCCAGGCCGAGTCAGGAAGCCAGCTGCTGACACTGGTGCAGCGGGAGCTGGCTGCTTTCCAACAGCAGCTGCAGAAGCAGCTGCAGGAACAGCAGCAACAGTTCCAGCTGCGGATCCAGCAGCAGCTGTCCCTGCTGGAGGGCATCGTATTGCGCCCCCCACTAGCGGCCTCCGGCCAGCGAAGGGTGGCGTCCTACGCTGCCGCCGCGGCCTCGGCGGCTGCGCCCATGGCGGGCTCGTCAGGGCAGACCAGGCGCGTGGCCACGGCTGCGAACCCCGCCGGAGCGGCCCCGCAGGGCAGAAAACAGCAGCAGGTGAGGCCAACCCCTGCAGCTCCCCCCAAGAAGGGCAAGGCGGCACCGGCCACTAAGGCGGCGGGAGCCCCTGCTGCTGTGGCGGCAAGCAGGCGGCCTAGGCCGCCTCCCCAGCCTGCAGATCCTCCGGCTGAAGCCGGATGGCAAGTGGCCGGAGCCAAAAAGCAGGCTGGCAAGGCGGCTCGCGCTGCCAGGAGGCGTGAGCGGCAGAAGCAGAGGAAGCGGACGGCCCTCGCGGCCAGGATTCGCACCCCGCGCTCTACGGCTGTAGTAATTACGCTGCAGCCGGAAGCGGCGAAAAAGGGTGCGACCTATGGCGAGGTCCTCCGGAAGGCGAAGCAGGCGGTGAACCTCACCGACCTCGGGATCACCGGGGGCTTCCAGATGCGGCATACCGCAACTGGTGCCCTGTTGTTGGAGGTCCCCGGAGCCAACAGCGACCCCACCGCAGACGCCCTGGCTGAAAAGATCAGGGCGATCTTCGACGTGGAGGAGGCCCGGGTGTCCAGGCCCACAAGATGCGTCGACATGCGCATTATGGGCCTGGACGATTCCGTCGAGGTCGAGGAGGTCGTGGCCGCAGTCGCCAGGACGGGTGGGTGCCCTGCCGATCAGGTCCGGGCGGGCACCATCCGTGTTGACGGCACTGGCATGGGGGCGGTTACAGTGAACTGCCCCGTGTCTGCGGCCAGGAGCATCACCGGGGACGGCAAACGGCTTCTGGTGGGCTGGGTCTCCGCGCGGGTTAAGCTGCTGGAGCCCAGACCGCTGCGCTGCTATCGCTGCCACGTGGGCCACCACGTGGGGGTCTGTTGCGCAGCGGAGGAAGATCGCAGCGACCGCTGCTTCCAGTGCGGTCAGCCCGGCCACAAGGCCGATACTTGCAGTGCAGCGCCGCACTGCTACGCATGTGCGGCGGCGGGCAAGTCGGCCGACCACCGGGCTGGGAGCAGGACCTGCGATCCCCCCGCCAAGGCTAAGGGCAAGGTCCCAAGGCCCGTCCCCGCGAAGGTGCTCACCGCCGCGGCTGCCCCGTTGGCTGCCGCCGCCATCGCCTCCGCAGACGCCGCCGCCGCTACCACCGCGGCAGGACCCTCACGGAGGGCCCGGGAGGAGACTGTAATGGACTGCCAATAACGGCTCCATTACGTCTCCTCCAGGCGAATATCAACCACTGCGCCCCCGCTCAGGATCTGTTGCTCCAGAGCATGGCGCAGTGGTCGATCAACATCGCCGTTGTCACCGAGCCGCACTTTGTCCTGCCCAGAGCCGACTGGGTTCAGGACCTGACCGGCTCGGTGACACTTATTTCGTCGGCCGCCGCCGGTACCCCGGCACTCGAGGCCGTCAAGAAAGGTCGGGGTTGCGTGGCAGCACGGTTCGGGGACATAGTGGTGGTAGGCGTCTACCTGTCCCCGAACAGATCTCTCGCCGAATTGGATAGCTCCCTTTTGGAGCTGGATGCCGTCGTTGCTGGGTTTGACTCCAGCCTCCCCGTGGTCGTTTGCGGGGACTTCAATGCCTGGAACGAGGCTTGGGGTTCCCGGTTCACGAACCAGCGAGGTCGAAGGGTGGAGGAATGGGCCCTAGGGCAGGGCCTAGTCGTACAAAACCGGGGTTCTGTCCCCACGTGTGTGCGGATGCAGGGCGAGTCGGTGGTGGACATTACGTTCGCCAGCCCTGCACTGGCACCGCGCGTCGTCGACTGGCGCGTCATAGAGGAGGTGGAGACGTTCTCCGACCACCGGTACATCCGGTTTGACGTCTCCGCCCAGACCTCGACCGTGCCGGTCCGACAGACCCCGTGTGGTCCGCGTTGGGCGCTGAGGCAGCTGGACAGGGACCTGCTCCAGGAAGCCGCGATAGTCCAGGCCTGGGTGCAAGCACCGGACAGGCCTGTCGACATCGACGTCGAGGCGGACTGGTTCCAGGTGGCCATGTCGCAAATATGCGACGCGGCCATGCCCCGAGTCCGGCCAGGACGTGCCCGGCGCCAAGTACACTGGTGGTCGCCAGAGATTGCGGCACTGCGCGATGCGTGCAATGCTGCGCGACGCCGGTATACTAGACACCGCAGGCGCCGCACCCGTCCACCGGGTGCGGAGGCCATAGAGGCGGAGCTGTATGAGGGATACAGAGCTGCAAAGCGCACCCTCCGAGCGGAGATAAAGCGGGCCAAACTCGAGGCCCGCAACGTGTGGCTGGAGTCTCTGAACGTCGATCCGTGGGGACGCCCATACAAAATGGTGATGGAGAAACTCCGCCCATGGGCTCCCCCGCTGACTCAGAGTCTCCGGCCCCAGCTCGTGGAGGGTGTGGTGAGCGCTCTGTTCCCTACGCGAGGGGAGCATACTCCCCCGCCTATGGCTCCGCCACCAGCAGCGGTGTCCGATGCGGACCACGACGGCAACGACGGCAACAATGCTCCAGAGGTGACCGAGGTGGAGATGAGAGTGGCGGTGCGAAGGCTGAGTGCCAAGAACACCGCCCCAGGACCCGATGGCTTGCCTGGAAAAGCCTGGGTCCTGGTCATGGAGGAACTCGGGTCTCGATTGAGAGGGCTCTTCAGCGCATGCATGGAGAGGGGCCAGTTCCCGCTTCGCTGGAAGACGGGGAAACTGGTCCTTATCGCGAAGCCGGGGCGCCCCGCGGACTCTCCGTCCGCGTATCGGCCCATTGTGCTGCTCGACGAGGTGGGCAAGCTCTTTGAAAGAGTAATTGCAGACCGCCTCGTCGTGCATCTGGCACGGAAGGGGCCGGATCTTGCGGACGGCCAGTTCGGATTTCGCAGGAGGCGCTCCACTGTGGACGCCATCATGCGCGTGCGAGCCCTCACGACGGGGGATGCGGTGTCCCGGGGCAGGTGTGTCTTGGCGGTGTCTCTGGACATCGCCAACGCCTTCAACTCCCTGCCCTGGAGTTGCATTGGTAGGGCACTCCGGTACCACCGGGTGCCCGACTACCTCTGTCGGGTGATCGAGGCCTACCTGTCGGACAGGTTCATCATCTACCCCGGTCATCAGGGGGAGTTGAAACGGCGAGAGATGTCGTGCGGTGTTCCGCAGGGATCGGTACTAGGACCGCCCTTGTGGAACATCGGGTACGACTACGTGCTGCGCGCCGACCTCCCCGACGGGGTCAGCGTGGTCTGTTACGCAGACGACACGCTGGTCCTGGCGCGGGGACGGTCGTACCAGGCGGCGGTCGAACTAGCGACGCGCGGGGTTGCGACAGTCGTGGAGAGGATACAGCAGTTGGGACTCGAGGTGGCATTGCACAAGTCCGAGGCCATGTGTTTTCACGGCCCTCGGAGCGCGCCACCTCCGGGCTCCCAATTAACGGTAGGAGGAGTTCACATCGGCGTCGGGTCGACGATGAAGTACCTGGGACTCGTCCTCGACAGCCGGTGGAACTTCAAGGAGCACTTCCGACGTCTGGCTCCCAGGTTGAATGCGACTGGGGCTGCGCTCAAGCGGCTCCTGCCGAACCTAGGGGGTCCAGACGCCTCCTGCCGGAGGCTCTACGCAGGCATCGTTCGGTCCATGGCCCTTTACGGTGCGCCGGTGTGGGCGCCATCGCTACGGAAGCGAGTGGCGGCCCGGCTAACCGCCTGCCAGAGGGTCATGGCCATCCGGATGATCCGCGGATACCGTACGGTGTCCTGCGAAGCGGCGAGCCTCCTTGCTGGCCTACCACCATGGGATTTGGAGGCAACAGTCCTTGCACACATGCATGACTTACGCGTGGAGATGCAACGTCGGGGCGAAACTCCGCTGCCGCGACAAGTCGCGGCATGGCGGACAGAGCTCCGGCGGGATCTCATGGTGAAATGGCGAGAGCGACTGTCGCAACCTCGTGCTGGGCACGCCACGATCGAGGCGGTAAGGCCCCTCTTTGAGGCGTGGCTGGAAAGGCCCCACGGCGTCGTCACCTTCCGTTTGGCGCAGGTGCTGACCGAACACGGCAAGTTCGGTCCGTACCTGTACAAGATTCGTGCGGAGACGACGCCCGGGTGTCGCCACTGTGCGGACCGCCCGGTGGACACGGTGGAGCACACAGTCGAGGTGTGCCCCGCTTGGGAAGAGCACCGCCGTGTCCTCGTGGGGGCGATCGGCGGCGATCTCTCGCGCCGGGGCCTGGTTCAAGCCATGCTCCGGAGCGAGGAGGAGTGGCAGGCGGTCGCCTCCTTCTGCGAAGCAGTAATGCTAGTAAAGGAGGAGGCCGACCGCCTTAGGCAAAGGCGGACACGCCGCCGCCGCCGACGGGTTTCCGATCCCAATTTCCGGCCACCGTAGGCGCGGGCTCGCGGACGGTGGGCAATGGGTAGCTCGCTGTCCGTCCGTCCGGTAACAGACCGGTCCGAGCTCAGGTCGTCTACGGCGCGCACCGTTCCCGCGCGCCTCAAGGAGTTGTCAGCAAACTGCAGGGGTCCAGCAGGGCCGAAGCCTACTGGGGCCAAAGGTTATGTGAGACTGTCACCAAAGGCCCCAGGATAAAGGCAAGGAATGGAAAGGTAGGTTTTTAGTCAGTAAAAGTCTGACACTGTTTCCCGCCCCACCCAAGGGCGGGATTCGTCATTGGATGATTTTACCAACCCAAAAAAAAAAAAAAAAAAAAAAGTGAAGTCTACCGATCGATACTTAATTTACGAAAAACAAAGGGCATTCGATTCACACAAATTAGCCGTGAAATTAAATGGTGCTTAGCGAAACATTTTGTTAGTACCTAAGAAACGCAAAATTGACAGGAAACTTCTTTAGAATTTGACCAACATAACTTGACATGCGGCGAAATATGGAACTCAACACAAACACTAAACTTGAAACGATTGCCGAACAAGTGGCGCCACTGTGAAAAATCAAGTTATAGTGGGCAATGTAATATTTGCGTAATTATTATGTGTTTGATAAGTTTTATAGCCGTATTGACTGGTTCAATGGTTTTCAAAGCTTTTATATTCGATAACGGCATGAATGAATTTGACTCCTGTCGAAAATCGAGTCTTGTATTGGGTGCTGGAAAAGTATGGAGGGAGAAAACTACAACAAACAAATGAGATCTAAGGCATGTTCAATGAACTTTGTTTTATTCAAAATTCTTTGCCGTACTATTATATTCTGATTCTGACATTGACTTTTAGTCTCGTAGTAGTGTCTTTGTTAGAAAAATTATATCAAAGGAACATAGGTACTCCTCAGATAAAAGTATCCTCTAACCTATTGCTTATGAGAGCAGTGGTGGCCAATGGTAACGGCCCAGACTTACGAGTTGTAGATCGCGGATTTGAACCCAGCCTGGCGCATTACTTTGTGTAATTTATTTCATCACTGCTCTCAAAACGGTGAAGGAAAAGGTCGTGAGGAAACCGGCATGTCTTAGAACCAAAAATTCGAAGACATGTGACATCCACCAATCTGCACCGGGCCTGCGTGGTGGATCACGGCCCATTCCCTCTCCTGGAGAGGAGGCCTGAGTCCCAGCAGTGGGAACATTATAAAGCTGATGCTATGCTATGATATGCTGTATGCTATTGCAGGACAGTCCACCCATAAGTATGCCACATTTCATCCAAATCCGTTCAGTCGTTTGACCGTGAAAGAATAACCAACATACACATAGGTACATTCATACAAACTGACACTATTATAATATTAGTGTGGTTCGTATTGCTAACGGTTACAGACTAGATTACTCTGCTGCAGGAATGTCCGAAAGAGTT
The DNA here is from genome assembly GCA_958295575.1 of Leucania comma. Taxonomy (NCBI): domain Eukaryota; kingdom Metazoa; phylum Arthropoda; class Insecta; order Lepidoptera; family Noctuidae; genus Leucania; species Leucania comma. The sequence goes on along the minus strand of OY282478.1, from coordinate 20,047,062 downwards.
ACCGTGGTCTTAGATTGCACAGGACACACGAGTGGGTTTTCCGCCTTCGCAAACCTAGCACGGGTGGGGCCGGATCGTGCGGACGTCCAGTTCGGCTTTCGCAGCGGGCACTCCATGGTGGACGCCATCATACGCGTACGAGCCCTCACGACGGGGTTGCGGTGTCCCGGGGTAAGGTCGGTGTTAGCGCTGTCTTTAGACATCGCCAAAGCCTTCGATTCCCTACTCTGGAGTAGCATTATGGGGGCACTCCGGAATCACCAGGTGCCCGACTACCTCTGTAGTGTGATCGAGGCCAACCTGACACAATTCCGCAGCCATGCGTGTTTCCACAGCCCTAGGAACGCGCCACGCCCAAATAACGGTAGGAGGAGTTCACATCGATGTCGAGTCGACGATGAAGTACCTGGGACTCGTCCTCGACAACCGATGGAATTTCAAGAAGCACTTCCAACTTCTGGCTCCTAAACTGGATCGGCCTGGGGCTGGCCTCAAGCGGTTCCTGCCGGAGGCTCTGACTTGAGTTCGGTTCGGACGAGTACCGGACGGCCGGAAGGCGAGCTACCCATTACTCGTCGTCCACAAGCGCGCGCATACCATTGCTGGTAATTCGGGTGAGGTCGCGGCGGCTGGGACGTGAGGATGTCCGTACCCTCACGCATGCTGCCGTCTCCTTCGCTAGCGTTACTGCTTCTCATAAAGTGACGACGGCCTGCCATTTCTCCTCGTTCCGGACCATGGCCTGAACCAGATAAAGATAAAGATGAAGGTACTATAACTTAGACTATTTTATATATTGAGTATGTCCTCTGCCAGTAGCTACTTAGATCATACGGTACTATTGATAAACGGGTTGTCATTTACTCATACTGATCCTGATCGCCACACCGCCTTCTAACCCGGTTAGGTTAATCAAATGTCTTAATTAAACATCCGTGATGAACCTGTCATGATCGTTTGATTATGACATTTGCGTATTATCTCTGTAAGTAACTCAAGCCCACCCATAACGCTAACTTAGCGTACTGTTCTTAAAAAAAATCATGCAACAGGACTATGAGTAGATGAGTTGTTCGTCAACTCGCGACCACTCGCGAGTTTCACAGTAGCGAGTTGACGAACAAGTCGAGTAGATCATACTTAACATTATAAAGGCGACAGTTTATGAATGTGTGTGTCTGTTACTTCTTCACGCTCGAAAGGGTGAACGGATTTTGATGAAACTTGGTATAACGATGGACCATGTCCTCATTAGCTTTTTATCCTGGAAGTAAGTAAGTACACAGGCGAAGCCGCTGGCAGCTGCTACTTTTTTAATTTTTTTTTTTTTTTTTACTTAGCCTGTACTTTCCCACAGCTGGGCAAAGGCCTCCCCCAATTCCTTCCAGGTATTTTTCTCTAAAAAATTTAAAATTATTTACTTTCTAAATTTTTTAATTCATTGACAGACAAACTAAACTACTGGGTACCTAAAAGCTTGAAATTTTTCAGTACATTTACATAATATTATATGCATTACAGTTTTTTTTTCAACGAAACTAAGCACTATTGTAATATTGTCGAAAATTCGCTACAAAGAAAGGGAACTCCATATTTTTTTCATTGGACCGACCCAATGAAAAAATTCCATCGTACAAAAGGTTATTTATCGTTTCAGAAATACCTTCTAGTAATCTTGCAAGGATTCTTTACACTACAATTTATGTTATATCGAAAAAATTTACCACGAAAATTAGACAACTTTGTTGGTTCCGGCTCAAAGAAAAACAAAGAATAAAGTTACCAACCTGACAGTTACAAAGTACTAACGCACCTTCACCTCCGCGGTACGCAAGTCTATGGTACCTATTAAAAAATAGTTGCACAAAAACAAATATGGCGTTGGCGGGCAATGTCCTGAGTGTCATCTGCGCGGTGCTGCGGTCGCGTACTACCAGGGTTATGTTACATGGCGAGCCCATCTTACTACGATACCATTATTTGATGCTTTGCATTTATTAGAGAAAATTGAAAGCTCAAAAAATCTATTTTGCAAGTTATAGCACTGCTAATGGAATGGAATTTGCTTAAAACTGTGAAGCGGTACGTTTTAGCAAATAAGAAATCACAGAACCATAGGGGCTTAGCAGGGCCGAAAACCCTAATAAAGTCATGGGTCGACTTCTGAAAGGCAAACTCGTGGTCCTAGAACGCAAAGCAACTGTAGGAATATGTATGGTTTTAGTCAGTATAAGTCTGACACGCCCTTCCACCTCAAGAGTAGAAATCATTAAATAATTGCCTATATCAATAAAAGAACTAATCTTTTAAAAAATTGACGCTAGATAGCTGTAAGAAGTTGCAAGCCCTGCTGATATTATTGAAAACAATCACAATAAAAAAATGTACAGTTCTGCAATTAGTTTTAATTGATTATTTCGTTACGGTGCTGAAAGAATCATTTGGCAGATGAACAGGCAGTTTTGACATTCGTTGTTTTATGGCGGTTTTATTTTATGCCATAAAAGCACAGAGATCTCATAGATATCTACAGATTTACGGCGTTTTTAGTGCATACTAACTGTAATGCGTTCAATAATCTAGAAACAGTTTAGCTAACTGCATCTATCATCCACCTACTTTCATGATTGATTAGCTTTTTTTTTAATTGAAAAGCCACGGAACAAAAACTTAGTATTTTTGATTGATTATTTTTTAACGCAGTGTGTAATTGATATCCAATCTTCCGGGACCAACGAACGGAACTTTCGTTTTTCTGACTGTCAAAAAGTGAAAGTTGTCGGTTACGCTTTATCTATTTTTAGGGGCTTTTTTGAAATCTTTTTTCGTAGGCTTGTTTTAAAAGGGACATCTGTCTGTATTTTGCTTACCGAAAGGTATTTTTATCACAAGATTGTAATAAGATACTCTACTTATGTCACTTACAACATTATTCTACCCTAGTCTCAGAAAAAACTAACTTTTGTAGATGCATAAAAAAAAAAGAAATATATTTATTTATTTATACGCAGTAAATTACAAAAGACAAGAAATCAAGTAACCCATATTTACTTGTAAATAAGACACTATAAGTCAAGCCACGCATGGCCACGTCATCAAACTTCTTATTTTATAAGTAAGCAACGGGAAAATGAGATAGCCTCTTTTCTTTTTTACAACGCTAACTAAATATTATAAGTTTAAGAGCGAGCGAAGTGAGCTTAGAATTGTAGGGCATTCCGACACAGACAGGTTGGGTTCGAAATCTAAGTCGGGAACTCAGCTCCCACCTTAGCCTTCGTGGTTATTTTTTTATAACCTAAGATTGTGTCATTTAGACGCTCATTAATTGTTGCTGACCTAACAATTTAGAAGGACATGTAAATTTTTAGAGGCGAATAATATGTAGTATTAAATTAAAAATAAATATGTTTAATTGGTACCCCTAATAAATTATTTTTAGAATCAATTCAAATTCTTATCCTGAACCTTTCCTGAGGGATTCGATTAACTCAATCTATCGAAGTCTGGTGCTAAACTATGCTACACCGGTTCTCTGCATTCTACATCCAGCCTAATCCAAACTTAACCAGGTCATCAGGCCATTCAGCTGATTAATTATTTTAATAGCAAGTATCAAGACTGGTTAATTGCGTGAACACTGCGTAAGCGCGGCGCAGTAGCAAACAGTGAACACCAGCCAACTGAGCAGTGGCATGTGAGAACTCTTGCTACCCCTCCAGAGGATCTTAGCCCCGGTACGAGGTGCAGTTTACTTAGGCTATATGCAACAATACTGCTGTAAGACGTAGGACTCAGAGGGAACCATCAATTGCACGCATGTTGTCAAAAAATCCTTAAATCTGTTTATTAGTGTCCGCGGATCTAGTTTTTTTTTTTTGTTCATGGTATAAACTGTAGCGACATCTATGTCGTCACAAAGGAACTATCCTGCATCGCACAATTAAAGTTCTTCGCGCGATTTGAATAGATATAACAGCCTGAAATCATCTATCGAGCAGTTGCCCGCCAGACATAACACCCGTCTCGGTCGCAGAATCCTACCTTTTCAAAGGAGGCATGTGGGACTTTACTCTCTGTTCCGCATATCTCCCAAAAAAGAAAAAACTGACTTGATCTCAGTACAGCTTCCGAAAGAGTGGGACTTAAAAAATGAACATGGACAAGACTAGTCATGGTTAACATCCATGTAGTACCCACTCTTATCAAGATCGGAGCCTACACTCGTAATTGTGGACGACTACGCCGTCTCGCTCTCCATCCTAGTTCGGGAGATGACTTCCCACTTGAAAATAAAAATGTACAGTTACCTACTAATACTGAACATAGGCCTCCCCCAAGTGTCACTACAATGAACGGTCCTGTGCTTCTCGCATCCATCGGATTCCCGTAATCCTTACCGGGTTATTGGTCCACCTTCCACACCAGAACCTTTCAGCCTCAACGGCCATCTGTTCTGCGAGCAATATGCCCTGCCCACTGCCACTTAAGTTTGGCGATTCTTCGGGTACGTCGGTGTCCTGCGGATCCTCCTGCGGAAATCTTCATTCCTGATTCAATCACGCAAGGAAACTCCGAGCAACAGCCCTAACCTACTTACATAACTCTCTGAATTTCAACAATCGAACTTTAGCTTCATACGGCCGGAAAATGAACCACGTACACACGTACATGCAAAACGAACCTGCACGTATATGAATGCATATGAAAACGTCTATATATCTACTCAGGCTATATTAAAATTCATCGACGGCGAACCCTTAACCCAACAAGCAAGTTATACAGGGTAATAGATCAAAATTGTGCATAAACCAGGTACCTACACCTTTATCCCAAAACCACACCCGCTTGACCCTTTTTTGAAGTATGGGAAGACACGTCACGAACTACCGGCAGATCTTTCATCTTATATCAAAATCGAAGAACACGGAAATAACATCACCAACCTGAAAAAAAGAGCTTTTGCCAGCTCTTTCGCCCGCGCGATGTACAAAATTTAATAATAATAATATTCCACAACTATCACACAGTGTCGTCTAGTCTCAAGCTAAGTAGAGCTTGTGTTATGAGTACTAGACAACTGATAAACATACTTATATATTTCTAAACACATACATATTATAGATAAATTACACCCAGACACAGAAAAAATGATCGTGCTCATCACACAAACGTTTGTCCTGGGTGGAAATCGAACCCACGACCTCCGGCATAGCAGTCAGGGCCACTAACCAAAAATATGTCTAAATATTTTCAGTCATAAAGTAGCATTCTACTAGTCTACCCTGTGTGCCAAATTTTAACCAAATCCGTTCAGCCGTTTGAGTGTGAAGAAGTAACAAAGATTGATACACACACACATACATATTTTTTTTTACCTTTATAATATATAGTAATTTAACTTTTTCCAACAACGATCCAATAGACACACAGTTATTGTACACAATTCACAGTTTTCGACACAACAGGCATTTAAAAAAAACTGAAAAAATATAAAAGCAGAGATAATCCGTCAACTGTCAGTTGTTTATTTTTATTTTACAATTTATGTACACACATATACTTATACAGAAGATACATTATTATACAAATTGTACAAAGATACATAGGTTGTTATTGTTAGTTGTTGTTATTATTTTCGCGTAAATAAATAATATTTGTTTTTTTTCTGTCTGGTTGCCAGTTCCAGTAACTTTAACTCCTAGTATACTTATAGGTCTTCATCTAGCCGGTGGGTTCATTACGCGCGGTAATACGTCACCCTCTACACAACTACCCTTTAACCTACTTCAGCGGTCCTACCCTCCGAATGAGGGCACTGGAGCTCTTAGTGACCCTCCTCCAAATGTTCTGTTGCTACGAGACAAGGCTTATACTTCGGAAGGTGATTGAGAAAATTGGGGAGACGGAAAGATATTGTTTCAAGAATGTGGTAGAAAGGCTCTCCTGTCTAGAAACTTCGATCAGTACATTGTTGATTGAAATCTGCAAAGCCATTTTATTTATGTATAAACTATGTTCAAACCCAGCCAGGCGCATTACTTTGTTTAATTTATTTCATCACCACTGCTCTCAAAACGGTGAAAGAAAACATCGTAAGAAAACTTGTCTTAGAACCAAAAATTCGACGTCATTTGTCATCCGCACTGGGCTCGCGTGTTGAGTTACGGCCCATTCCTTCTCCTAGAGAGGAGGCCTGAATGCCAGCTATAGGAATACTATTAGGTTAATTCTGCTTATGTTATGAGTTAAGCTGTGGGCCCGTAAAACACAGGCTTGGTTGGTTGGACACAGAGACAAGACCGCGGCATTTATCACGAATGAGATGATGACGTGCATGTGTTTCTTAAGAACTGGAAAAAAGAGGTCGTCTGTGGAATCATGGTCCTTTGAAGGAATGTAGGGAGGCTTGGCCAGCAGTGGGACAATATAGGTTTTTCTCTACTACAACATCCATCAAAAACACTCTAAAACCTTCCTCAGAAATCACTCTATTTATTTATTATTATTATTCTACAGGCAGTAGTTTTTTAATTCGTCTAGAACATACAGACAGACACACAGACGTGGTGGAGTGATCTTTGTTTTATAAATAAATGTAATGGATAAAGAAGTTTATAACATTTAAATCTGTAAGTAACTCTGTCCCTCGCGATAAAGTACCTATTAATAATCACGAATGCGCTATGAATTGGTCGTTATTTCTTTAGTCAATGTATAGCTACTTTCAACAGCTTTATCGTGAGACTTATCTTATACAGCTATCATCATCAACTCCCTAATCTTTTCCCAACTAACTTCGGGTCGGCTTCCAATCTAAGCGAATACGGCTGAATACCCATGTTTTACATGGAGGGCCTGCCTAGATGTCTACAACCCATTTACTGGGCACGCGTAGATAGCGTGGACTAGTTTTTCGTGGGCGAAGGCTCAGCGCGGCCTTTTTCTTTCATAAATTCGAAAACTAGACAGCCACTGTCGCCATCAGGTGAAAAAGTGGGCAAAAGAAATCCTATATACTATAAAAAAAAAACCTCGTTCTTAAAGAAGCGATCTCTCAGTCTTGCGTGGGGCCTCTTTGTGTGCGCGGCTGTGGGTGAGGGCTCAAATCGCCCACGTTTAACTACGATACTGACTGGCCAACAAAATACTTCTTAATCTTTTGAATACCGTAATTAAAGACATGATAGAAAGACAATAGGTGTACGAATGCCGGCGTTCGCTTGGGGCTTGAGTAATTAAGTGGGTGATCGAAATACGAGCCTAAAATCGTCGGTTTTACTCGCGGCTCGTTGGTGCTGATCGACTAGCGAGTAAAACAGTTTTGAATGACGAGCCGAGTAGAAAATGAAGCCAACACGATGAGCCGCGAGCCAGGCTCGTCGCTCGTATTGCAGTGATACACCGACGAGCTTTACCGACGAGCCATAAGACCGCGGTTTTACTCGCCCGTCGATCAGGGCCTTTAGAGGACAGACTGATGGTCAGACTATCTGGTGTCTAACTACTTAGGTACGGAAACTACTACATATTTACAACATTACCTTACTAAACTATTTGACGGTACCTACCTATAATAGGAACTGTTGTCGAATAGCTCGTTGTTAGACCACAAATATTCGTGTCAACAATATAATTGATTAATGTACTGGTTGGTTTAATTACTCGAATCACGACTATTACACATAAAGGTATTGTTTACTGTAAACTAGGTATTCTTGATAGCTAAGAATAGAATATGATTTATAAACGGATTTTGATCTTATCAGCTACTAGTAACGGAGTGAATATCCACTGATCTATAGGTTCGTTCACTTCGTTCCAATGAACGGAAGCTTCAAGAATGCACCTCATTCTGTGAAGCAGTGAAGCGAGCGGATAGGAGGCTGAAAGCGTGATGTGGAGACAATCCTCTTAACCCAAAGGTGCCCCGTCGGGAGTCATAGGCTGACTCCCGTCCACCGTAAGCGCGGGCTTGCGGACGAGCTATGGGTAGTGCTCCGTCCGATAAGTACCAGGCCCAGGCTGACGGTGTTCCACGCGCGCCTCATAGACTATTTAGTCAGCATAATTGACGGAACCAGCTAGAGCCGATGCCTGAGAGGGGGGACTGTTCGAAAGAGATACCGATGCTCTGGACCGTGAAGTCCAACTGAAGGAATGCAGGGTTTCTGCTGTCGCTCCACCTTGAGCAGGAGAAGTCATATCTAATTAGACGATTTCTCAACAAAAAAAGGTTTAAAAATAGTGCAGATAGCTAAAACAAGTAAATTTCTGTCCTCACCCTGGTGAAAGTTGTTTTTTCCATACAAACTTTGGACCCCCGTTTCATCCACTTAGGGGGTGAGTTATAGAAAATCCTTCCATATCGGATACCTACGCTATACAAAGAACATAACCTCCAAGTGTCAGGTCTTTACGATCAACGGTTTAGGCTGAGCGTTGATCCGTAAGTCAGTCATTCAGGACAAAGCATTTTATTATTATAAATATTTACATAATGTCTATAGTCAAGTCATGGTAAACAGCCATGTAGCACCCACTCCTATCAAAATCGGAAACTCTAACACTCGAAGTTGTCGAAGATTACGTTTATCACAATGGGCCTCATAAGAAGACTTAAAGTCACCCAAAGGGCATTGGAAAGGTCTATCATAAAGGATTGGAGTTTCCTTGCGTGATCGAATCAGGAACGAAGATATCCGCAAGAGAACCAAGGTTGCCGACGTAGCACGTAGAATCGCCAAACTTAAGTGGCAGTGGGCAGGGCATTGCTCGCAGAACGGATGACCGTTGGGAGTCTGTGGTCAACTCAGCCCGCTCAAAATCAGCCCGCGGGATCACTCGACCCTGTCCCATTTTGAAGGGGTCGAATGGTCCCGCTACCCAATTTTATTATAAGTACAGTCATGAAATAAAGTTCCGTGTTAGATTTAAGTATATTCTCGTTAAAAATGTTTGTCTCGATTTTGCTTATATAATAATAATAATTGTGGTTTATTAATGGCAAAGGTTTGGTTTATATGTACAATCTAATTTAAATTAAAGAGATTTTAGAATTTTATTGAGAATAAACGTTTAAAACTAACTGAATTGCGCTTTATTACATATATTTTGACTTATCACTATTGAGCTCGACTGTATCAACCAGTAGCTTTAAACAATGAATATTTTTTTAAGTTTGTATGTGGGATTAGTTAACCACGAAAAAAAGAAAATAAATTGTGTGGTCAAGTGAACCCGCGGGATGAGAAACAAGCGGGTTGAGTTGACCACAAACTCTTGGGGGCGAAAGTTTCTGGAATGGCGACCGCGTACCGGAAGACGCAGTGTTGGAAGGCCTCCTACAAGGTGGACCGATGACCTGGCAAGAGTTGCGGGAATCCGATGGATGCGAGATGCACAGGACCGTTCATTGTAGCGACACTTGGGGGAGGCCTATGTCCAACAGTGGACGTCTTTCGACTGATATGATGATGATGTCTATAGTTATAACCTAGGGGTATTTAAGTCAAGAGTGAATAGGTTACTTCTAGGCAAGCGTGCTCTATTGTCAGCCACATCATCTCTTACCATCAGGTGACAAGTGGTCAAACGCGAGCCTAAACAAAAAAAAAATTCTTAACAATTTCAAGGTTAACTGCGCTTATAAACACGTAATAATAATTAAATTTGTAAGTTTACAATTCCCGCGTAAAGCTTGAACGAACTCTTTTTTTTTTAAGTATTCGAAGAATGAATTAATGTGTCACGATCCTGCGCCAGCCGGTTTTAGTAAGGAGTCAAATATTCTAAAGCATTAAAAACTTTCGGCAGACCGTGGATAAACAAGGATAACGTTGACCGAACACCATTATTGTTTCTTGATTTTGAATCGAAACTCCCAAATATTTTGGCAGCCAATTAAGCTAGTTACATATACCTACTTTTAAAACCTTTGTTTGCTTTTTTGTTGATTGACATAGTAGAATTACTTCTTATATTCTTATATTCTTTATTGTACACAGACTAAACAGTTTACAAAAAATAGGACAGGTGATGTACACAGGCGAGCTTAACCCATAATTGGGTTTTCTTACAGCAAACCTTGAAAAATTTATATAAAGAAATGTTAAAACTTGAGGATATTACATTATATGCACAACAAAAACTTAAGAGATATATTACATTTAAAACTAAAAATAAACTACATAAATATGTGCAAACACACAATACATTAACATACCATATATATATAATCAATAAACCATATTCATACATATTACGAGTCACATAGACAGGAAATGTTCCCTAATTCTTCCTTTGAAAACTTCCAATGAGGGGCTAGCCCGTAATGTGTGAGGAAGAGAGTTCCATAGGCGCACAGCACGAACAGTGAAAGATCCACTGTAACGACTAGAGGTATGGGAAGGAAAACGTAGCAGAAGAGAAGACGAAGAGCGACAAGGCTTTCCTCTCGGAACAAGATGCTTCCTACAACGGGTGTCCCAGTATCCGAGACGGTCCAAACCGTTTAAACAAGTTTAAAATTATACCTACCCAAATTAGCTATTGTACGTCTTAAAAACATAAAACAATCTCGCACTATAACCATGCATAAAAAAAATTGAGAACATTACATTATAAATTCTAATTATCGTCTTATTCGTACATTGGCATACGAAAACGTGCCTAAAACACACGTGTGCGATAAAAATACAGAAATATAGGAAATAAATCGAATAACTTTTGAAGGTCAAACGTCAGGCGTGAAGCGAACAGACCTGAGGTGAACGAACGATACCTAACAACGTTGCGTAATCGATGATCGTTCGCAAATAATTATACCATCGACAAAAAACTTCGCCACGAAATGGCGCGCAAATATTCATATTCCTTTTTTAAATGTTCGGGTTTCTACGTTGTCTTTGAATAAGGTATTGACGTTTTATGCAAAATACGTTAGCCGTACCGTGCATCATCTGCATATGCAAGAAATCAATAACAATTAATTATAATACCTACGTATAATTGATTTCTTGTTACTTGTTTATCTCTTAATCATTTCTTCTATGATCTTTTTAGACAGCTTTGAATATACCTAAGTAGGTACATAAATGCAAAATACGAGCGGTAAACTTGAATAATATCTACCTGCCCACATTTATCACTGACAAATATGTAATATCGCAAACGAGCCACCCAATTACCAAAAAAGGAAAGATACAAGCTATCCTAAAATTAGCATATTATAAATTCATGGGATTACATAGAAGCCGACTTTAACAACGTGTTAACAACTGTTTTGACGAGCATCCGACACCTACAATCGCTGTACATTGCCAATAACAACAGAACTAAATGTTTCCGAATTTAAATTCTTTCTACTAACCTGTGGTACCATGGGTGTACTACAGGTTAGTAGAAAGAATATACGTACCTATATTTACTACTACGCAATAAAACAACGTGGAACACGCCCACAAGTAAACAATTCGCGCAAGTTCCACTTCCCTGAAAGATATACGGTATCGAAAAGATAAACAAAACATTTTTGCATCGCTTTATGTTAGCATATAGTACCTAACTACCTACTTATCTGAAGCTAATCCGGCACTGGCCTGACCCTGAACGATTTATCTTTCAAACATTACCTACAGTTTTTACCTAAACAAATCCTGAAATATCTAACTCGACAGGTTGTTCAATACATGTTTAGATAAATCGTTATTACTTAAAATCATAATCTTTGCTTCTGGCTTCCCTAATCGGCTTACGAACAGGCTTACCGAGTTACTGAGCTTACTCAAAATCAAATTGTGTAAGGAGTTCAAGTTAGGTAGCCACTCGTTGTGTTCCATAAGCATCACCGGTAACATAACCAAGTCGACGTCAACAAACATTCATATTATTTCGTATAATGTTTAATTATTCATTTCTGTTTTCCATAGACGTATGTTGAAGCTTTTATCCTCGACGGGTAAAAGACCCTCGGGCCGTATCCATGCCCCGTGTAACATTAATAATTTATTTAATACATTATCCTATTTATTATCGTTTTCCAGGCCACCCGACTACACCAAAGGCGTCTTCCAAACTCTCGGCTTTAAAGAATTTCATGACTATTTAATGTTATCCGAAGAGGAACGAAACAGTGAATCAGGAAAAAAAATACTGGAACAAAGTATCGAAAACATGAAAATGGGCACTAGAAGGTATGCCCGCCGGCAAAACAAGATGATTAGAGGAAGATTTTTAGAACATCCTATAAGAGAAGTAAGCAGCATTTAATTACATGTCAAAGAAATAAAACAACGTACCTATAGCTACGTTACCTACCTAATTAGGTATTATGGTATACTTTTGTAATGGGTACTATTTTTAATAGAAAATGGGGATATAAAAGGTACAATCATTTTCCGTGTCGTACAACAGACGATAAATCAAATAAGCGATCTTAGTGGGTATTGCGTGCTATTAGTTTATTGCGCACATATTTTATGTATCGTTTGTATTAAATGTTCACATGAAAATTTATACACATTTATAAGTACTGTAAGTAGGTAGGTAATTATTTCGACTTGACAGAATTATGTACCACGGAATATTTATTAGTAAGATAGCTAATACAGTAACTCACTCATAGATCTATTATAGTACCTATTTCATTGACTGTTATAGACAGTTTTATTAGAGTAACTAGCGATAGAGAATATGTAATAGTTTAAAGTACTAGCGATTATAAAATAAGATATTATTAATAGTGCCATCTCGTGTCAAGTAGCAAAACTACGTTGAATAAAATTTAAATAGACATCTAGTGCCAAATAGCCAAACTACTGGAAACAAAACATCTGTAACTTCACTGGTTTAATTGTTAGATAATAGGTGGCGCTAAAATCACTTTGTTTTCAGGTACCAACTATCTATGAACTTGATACTACAGATCTTTCAAAATGGGACGATGAAGTTAAAAACAAAGCCATACACATTATAGAAAGCCACGTCAACGAATCTGCTTGCAACTTTAAACCATTAACATCCGAAATAGATGACATTAAGAAAGGAATAGATGGAAATTCACACAACTACTGTGATGTGTGCAAAAGAATATTCATAGGAGATAATGTGTATGCCATTCATCTGAAGTCCATAAGACATAATAAAGTACTGAAGAAAAAGAAACGCCTTGAAGAGCACAAGAAAAAGATGGAGCTGATGGAAGAGAAGACTTCTGATGTTTGATTGAAATGTATTGTACTAATGAATAAACTGTTTGTCTCAAAAATCATTTATTTAAAACAACTAATATATACATCTACTCCATCTAGGTATAACTTATACTGCTTCCTCTACCACTTTTGCTTCTGGTGGTACTTTTTTAGCTCTATAATCATAGTGCTCAAATTCAGGATATTGTTTGATAATTTCGCTGTATGCATTGACTATTCTGGCAAATTCCATATTAGCAATCTGAAATGGTCTGGTAACAGGGTCTATGTCAGCCATCTTGTACATTCTCAATGCCATTTCCTCTCTAACATCTTCAGGGAACAATGTTTGGGCACCTCTAATTGAATATTTTTGTCTCATAGAAAATATTTGCCGGACAACTTTTTCAACCATTTTGAAAGGTTGCTGTATTATGGGATGCTTCAAAGGTGTTAAGGTTACTACCCCAACATCTACATCAGGTTTTGGAAGAAATGCTGCTCCGGAAATGTCAAATTTATATTTCACTGTGCACCAATTCTGGCACATGACAGATAGCCGACATCTCTGACTGCTCAGAATTCTTGCTGCCATCCTCTCAGCTACTTCTTTCTGAAATGTCAATGTCATTCTAGTCCTACCAAAAGCCCAGGGACCTTCTTGCTTGGATATCATTTCTAACCATCGTATTATCAGTATTGTTGACACACTGAATGGCAGGTTGCCAATCAAGTTAACTGGTGGAGGTGAATCAAGCCAATCTTTCTTTACATCTTTAGGGATAAAGTTACCAATATCTGTCTTTAAAATATCACCAGTTATGATGTCCACATCAACCTTATCTCTACATGCATCAGCTAAAAGTTCTAGCGATGGTACAAAACGTGGATCTTTTTCGATAAGGATTACTTTTCTTGGAGCTCTTTGGATTATAGATCTTGTAATACCACCAGGGCCAGGACCAACTTCGCAGACAACATGCTTTTCAATGTTACCAGCAGCATTCACTATCTTATCTAGCAGACGAGGTTCCATCAGGAAGTTCTGAGACAGCTCCCTGAGAGCACGTAGTTTGTACAGTCGAATAACATCTTTAATACTTGGTAAAGGAGGTAATCTTATCTGTAAAGCTTTCTTCGCCGCCGCCATATTACTGCTGCTGCACTTTGACGGGTTCGTTAAAGTCGTCGAGGAAGGTCTCTTGCTTCACAGCGAATATCGAGTACAAGTAAACACTCAGCACTCCAGTTCCAATAGCAAGTCCGGTGATCCTATTTTTTCTGGAAATCTGCTGCAATTTGTTTACCCGTTCACGGTTTTTCTGCTCTATCAACTTCATGTAAGTTATTTCAGCCTGTTTAAGTACTGGATCGTTAGCAGTACTATTGATTTTTGGCTTGTAATTAGCATCGGAGTCTCCCATTACGGAAACAAATTTTCGACAAATATAACCTCAACGTAGAACTGAATAATAACTTGAAGAACGAATGGTTATTTCAACATAACCACAGATGTCAAATCATTATATAATGAACTTGAATGAACAATTGAACTAAAACATTCCAGGGCACTGCGCACTGCAAAGTTGAGTTTTTTACCACATATTTTATAATTTTCTTTAGAAAAATAAAGGATCTTTTTTAATTTAACCGATATTATAAACAGATTTTTTTAAACTACAAATCTATAACATATTAAAGGCATTTCTGGCCTAAAAAATAATGTCTTGAGATTTATCATGCAAAACAAGAACAGCTGTTCATGACGTCTTTCTATAAAATCAACAAAACAAAAGCCATGCGCACATCTATCCTTTTCTAAACAACACTTCCCTGTCGCACTTATGCATTTGCATTGGCTCGAACTCGCAACCTCGCACTTCTCGAGTTCTCGTGTCAAAATCGTCAAATCCCGTCTCGCGTTGCAGACGTTTGCTTGTGCCACTCGTTGGCTGAACACTAGAATTGCGTTAAACTTTGTTGTGTTTTGTGTTATAAAAATGCCTTTTATTTCAAAAGACTGGCGGTCACCAGGTGAAGAATGGGTGAAAACTCAGGAAGGATGGGAAAAGAAGAAAGTGTTGGAGTGTACCGCACAAAGGTGAGTTGCGTTGCAAAATAAACACAGTCCTTTGTTCGCATTTAGTTGAACGCAACGAAATAATACGGCCCGTTTAGTTCATTAATTTTGCCTAACATTAGTGCACTAAAATGATAATTATGCTTGATTTTTGTAGTGTTATTGTGATTGTTGAAAATTGCTATTTTGTATTGCAGATATCCCGCTATAACTAACTTTAATAACCCTGATGATAGTCAGCAGAAGTGGTGAGTGATGTTAGAACTTATCCTTACGTTTGTTATATTTTGATCAGCTGTTGTCTGTTGTGGTGCGCTGTTATTGATTTTCCTGCGCGCGTGTGTGTGTGAGAGTCCTTCGCCTGGTTTGTGTGTACCACTGTGCAAACGAAGAAAGCGTACCTATATAATACCAATGTACTTGTATAGGTAGGAATGTACTCGCTTAGACTTAGGTAGGTAGGTACATTGAAAGCTAAATGAAACACTTTATTACGAAGTTTGAACGTTCTTTTCAGGTTTCAGAATAATTCATACGAGGTGAGTAGGCATCAAACGTACCTATTTAGGTAGATAAATAGTCCAAAGCTAGATAGGTAGGTACCTACCTACTTGCATAGACTAATAACGCATCAAAGAAATTGTGTTTGTTTACCTTGGTTCGGTACAACGTTTCCTTTAGGAAAAACCAGTCAAGTCACTTAACAATGAACCACCCACTATCACATTTTATGACCTATTAAATGCCTAGGTGGCTTCGATTTATCGTTTAGCCATTTATTATTGCTAATAAAATTAATAGGTAGGCATAAACAATTAAACATATAAATACATACCTACCAGTATAGGTATTTTCTATAAACCACCAGAGTTACCACGAACTCTTAATGCGATTCATTTTACGACCTAAACTGAACTGGTAAAGGGATAGAACTAAATTAAAGGGTGTATTGCTCCATCCCTTTTCCTCGCTCGTACGACTGACATCTTAACACGTCGTGGTAAGTCCCCAGGAAGACCTATAGACTAAAAATTACACAAATTAAAGTAAATCTATAAAGATTCTAGGATCATAAAATACAAAAAAGTTAATGGACCCTTTCTCTGATGCTGTCATCGTTGTTATAAGACTGAAGAAGAAACGACTTTATATTACCTACATGAAGTGCCAGATACTGAGAGCAGTCTAAAAAGACCACTAGTTAGGTAACTATATCTCCCGCCCCGCCCAAGGGCGCGGAGATGTCATTGGATGACTTCCCACCGAAAAAAAAATACCGTCTAGTACTTATACCATTTATAAAAGTTTAGGCAATTGTTACTTTTGGAGCATATCCAGAACGAGAATGATTACTTGTTTCATCACACCCAAATGAGCTCTAAACTATAAATATCTACTTGTAATATATTTTTCGGAGCTGTTGATTATATAAATAAATAAATAAATTAGTTGCTCCGAATCAAAGTCGAAAGGAACTGAAAACCGTGCCGGCAGAGAAAAGGCCGTAAAATCGTAAAATCTAAATCTTATCCTTCCTTAGTCTTCTATTTTCTTCGTCTTTTATTTCTTTTACTTTCTCCGTTCTTCTTCTTTCGTTTCCTTATCCTTGTCTTAACCTTTCCTTCCTTCTCGTTTTACAAGTATTTTTGCCCTTCCTTCCTTTGTGTTACTAATTTGGTGTGCAATAAAGTTTAAATGAACTTCCTAACCTTTCCCCATGTTATGTTTGGGTCGCCTTCCGATCTGACCAGATGTAGCTGTATACCGGAATTTCTCATACCACGACTCCCTATCTTACCAAAATACTAACCAATATGTTGTGTTATTCATAGCTATTTTCAATAAAAATCGGTGCCGAGATTCCATATGCCTACTGACAACAAGTCAAGTACCCATTCTTATCGATCAGTGTTCTAAAAAACAATATTATGAATATTTTAACAAACTATCTAAAAGATACAGTATCGATGCGTAATAGAGAGTATATAGGTCGACTGATAATGTAAATAAACAAACACAAGCCACGGAATAAATTATGTAAATTGTTTGGTATTAGAAACATGAATCATCATTTTGTTTCACGAGTATCTTTGATTGATTTATTGACTACGGCTTTTACATTGAATATACCTAGATCAACATCGGCCAGATTGGCCTCAGCTCGACTTCGCCCGTTGCTGGTCTTAGTGTCCCGTTCTTTGTGCCAAACTCTAGGTTCATAATATATTACCATCATCCAGGTCCGACTAGCGATGGCAACAATATCGCAATAAGAAAAAAACTGTACTATGATCTAAAACTCTACAACTGCTAGTCTGTTATTGGCAATAATGACTGCCTAGTTATTAATTTAGATTCCTGCATATTGACGAAAGATGTCATGCCAATCTTTAGTTTCTTTAGGTATATGGTATGGTATAATAGGCTGATCCGCAAACCCAAGTCCAAGTGCATAAATCCAGTATCAATCATCAAGTCACCCTCTCCACCCTCGAACGTGAGAAGTCATAAGATTATTTCCCAACTGACAAAAAAAAGTCCATTAGAATTAGGTCGTTCAAAATCGTGGATTCCTTACATGAAATCAAAGATTAGAAATAAAATCAATAGACCACGAGCCGAGCACGAACGAATAGATTTGATAGAAACGGCAGATTGTGACCAAAGACAAAAAGTTTTTACCGTATCTAGGTCAAGCTGAAATGCACAACACAGGTCAAACGACTCGCCTGAAAATTCCGGCGCAACATGAAGAACCAATTTGTTTGGCAGACAGATATTTTGTTTAGAAAAGTATTTAGAGCAACTGGCTAGTTTAAAGAAAACTTTAGATTTAGACTAACCTAAATTGTGAATTTGTTACGATGTGTAAAAGAACTTTAACTGAATTTAAAATCTCTTCGAATAGACTAAGTGTCCGAGATACAGATGTTTGCCAATTTTATTCTTCACGAGCGCTTAATGAACCGACCCCGGAGCCACTCAAGAGAATTAATATTATAAGACTTGCACAAAGTTTTTCAAATTCATACACCTTCGTAACGCTTAATTATAAGTTATAACTCAATCCGCCACTCAAGTCAGAACAGGCCATTAACGTAACGACATTTTCATTTAAAATGAGGCAAAATAAAACCATCTTATCCCAAAAGGGTCCACCCACGGTTGACGGAAGGATCCGGATGAGTCAACAACTCACAACATGTCCCGACAGGAAAATGGACGATTATTTTTAAAAGAGAAGTTTTTGGTGGTGAAGAATCTTCAAAGACCCTTCGAGAAATAGCTGTGGCATTCTACTGACAAGATTTAGACATAGGTTTGCACTAAAAGGTAGATAAAAATGGTTTGAAAAGTAGATACTAGACATCAACAGTTGCTTTGATTGCTTCGTCAACAACATACAGTGTTGGCTCATTTTTATGTAAATTGATAGAATTCCTAAATACTTAGCCGTCATTGGGTTTCGGAGCATATTGAGTAAAAATAAACGAATAGCTTTGTCGGTAAACAAAAGTTTCAATACGGTTTGCGACGCTGAATTTATCGTCTGCCTCTAGTTTCTTAAAAACACGCTACCAAATTAATGGTACTACTCGTAAAAGTGAAATAAACAATATATTAAATCACTTTAAATAAGTCAACGAATCCTCTGAATTACTTTAACTGTCAAAACAGTTCCATAACAGCCATTCCGGAACTGCGGCGGGTCAGTTTCCTATATTTAGTCTTTCTAATATTAGCAATAACGGCTGGTAAACTGCCCAGTAAGATGACTAAACTGCCATGAATCATGCTCACGTCTTTGACACGCAAAAACCGGTAGAACCACAAAGGGCGAATTGGTCAGATGAAAGGGGTTGACGCAGACGTGGGCAGACCTTGACATTTTTAGGGTAAGGTACGGTAGTCATCGTATTGTCAAACGTAGACTTGAATGGAGATGAATAATGTCGATTCAATCTGGTTTTGTGCACGACATAATATGATAAGACACGTCCACCTCTTGATTACTAGGGTATCAAAGGGCAGCTGTAGCAACACAGGTGACTATTAGTCAGTAAAAGTCTGTCACTCCCTCTGGCTTCATCCATAGTGTCTGGAACTCTTCGACTGTAGATTATTCGAAAAATTAAAAGATTCTCTGTTGTCCCTCCTGGCTGAGGTTAATTGTGGAGAAGTAAGGAGCTGTTAAAGCCAAAGCTTTTACGTGGGATATGTTCAATATCTAGTCTACGGTGATAGTCCATTTAATCTCTGTGTTTTATCATATAAATAATATTATATGTATTTGTTCTCTATCTTACTTCGGAATTTGAGATATTTGCTCCATAAGTCCAGTATATATCAAAGACTACGAATATAGTCGTCGAAGCTATAAACTGAGTAATATACTTACTCAGTTTATACATCCCATTAGAAGCATAACTAGGAATACCAAGCATTTATCGTCTCTATACTAGACTACCTTGTTTCCATCTAATGAGTATCGCAATTTGTGCAAAATGAAGCTACATATATGCTTTCATTAGCATTTTTTATTCTAATATATGTGCCTCCTAATGCTTGCTGTTGTCGAAGGAGAGAAAATACGTAACTGTTAGACGGTTTTTTTTTTTATTTGTATAAGAGTTGCTATAGTCTTCTACTTTACTATACCCATCTTCAAAGAGTTTCTAACTGTGCTCACGTCCGACCGCTCGACAATTTGATCTACAAATGCCAGTTGCGCGATTGCAACCATACAGTTAGCTAGAGTTATTGTCTTCGTTTGTTCTAGTCTAGAAACTTTAGCTTCTGACTCTACCATTATTCAAAGTCATTTTACTTCAGAAAAGTTCTACAAGTCTTTACTGTAGACAAGTTTCTTGTTTGATACACTGTGAAACAGATTTTATAGAGACTCGATTCCGTTCTTTCAATTAATTTTACATCTCCGATTCCGATTTCTTTTCCGATAAATTTTAATCGGAAGTCATATCGGAGGTACAAACAAGTTTATTGTACCTTCTGTTGATTATTCTTTCACTTGTTATTTTGTTTCCGAGTATTTGGCATGTTGTGAGTTCTAGTTTTTTAAGGCTCTGGCTCCGATCCCGATTCCGGTTCCAATTCAATTAAAACAAATTTAGAAACTCTGGTTCCGAATAGCCACTTCCGTTACATCCCTACTATATAAACCAAGATAAAGCTTAGAACTTTCTCAATAAAAAGTTTACTTTTAGATATGGTATTTAATAACAAAATTCCGGTATTTCATATCTGAAGCATCATACCAGTTATCACAGGCGACAGTTCAGCTCCATTTAAATACTGGGTTGCATTGCAGGTCGGGAATTAGAAAGTAGACACGATAATCGTACTGTGTTTATAGGCAGTGATGCTTACAGATCATTCAGATGGCTGTTATTACACTTGGTTTCTATTCTACCATCATTTCTATTTGTGTGACTCGCGGTTCTGTGATTGGACGTAGCATTTCACAATTTACTATACTTTAAACTTTATCCTGTCGATTTCTACAAACATGTCTTGCTATTTCACTAGCGCAACACTGAATTTGTAAACCAAACCAACCAACCTGAATATTTCAGTTCATAATCTAAATACATTGCATAAATGTATGCCAGTAAATTCCTAACGCATAGCATCCGAAAATAGGTCCTTTAAAGTTTAAACGATCCTCAAACGAATGTTTAAGGATTTCAAGTGCTATGAATAGTTTTAGAAGTGCCTAGAGTATATAGTGCCAAGTTTGAAAATCATAAAGACTTTTCTTGACCGTATCTATCAATTAGCTATCTGTCTTCGCATGCAATAATCTCGAGTGTAGTAAGTACGCATGAGCAATGATTATGCAAAAGATGAATAAATCATACGTCAGAAACAGATGTCCATAGATGCTCTGTAATGGATGATATTAGAATATTGATGCCAGTAGAATACTCACTAGGGTTTACTACGAAACCTGGAGAGAAGCCAACAATCTCTTGCAGTTTTATTTGAGAAGTCTTTTGGCTGGCTGAGTTTTGTTAAAAGAAAAAAGAAGTGGCTGGAAATGTAGGTGCAAGTTGGGAAAGAATATGGAAATATGAAGTACTAGAGCAATTGAACTATACATTCTCGATTGGTAGAAAATACTGAAGGCGTTAAATCCGCTATTGTACTTGTTTGTATATAAAATGAATAAACAATTTTCCCGAGTGAACCAAATAATTTACCAACTGATGTGAAAATTAAAATGAAATTCGCTGAACATCATTCGGGCCGAGTGAAACGGTGCAGAAAATAAGGTAAACATTTAGCTGAACATTTCAGCCAGCCACAGTTCATTTACCCCTGACTAACTGTGTTACTGTTTTATTTTATTGTAATGTGCACTAAGTAAACAGAGTTACTTTTGGAATGAACTGGAATTCGTAAAGCTATTCAATTTCAATTTGTCATTGGGTTTTAAAGCTGACAAAGAAATGTTAGCAGAATTTGCGGTTAAAATCGACAAATGTCGAATGATCTGGAAATAGGAACCAGATGCAAATTGATTCTGTACAATACTTGGAACTGGAACCATAGATAGGTCTAAAATGGACGTCACATGCGATAGAAGAGCAAGGTGCTTTCGATGCACTCGAAAAAATAAGAGTGAGATAAAGAGATAAAACAATATTGTAGATTTAATTAGCAATTCTGATTAATTAATTAATTCTGAGATTCAACAAGCAATTGTACATCCCCGGAAATTTTAAGAATAGTAAATTTCCGGGGATGTACAATTGCTTGTTGAATCTCAGAAGTTCAAGAAAAATCATGAATAGGACAGCAGTGACTGATAACGTCAAGTTTGACAAAAGCGAATGGAAAAAGAAATCCTATTGCGCCAACCCCAACATTCAGATCATATATAAAGCGAGAGGAACTATAAGACTTTTACTAACTAACAAAAAAAATATCAGTTGCGTTCCAGGGCTCCGATTTCTCTTTCGAACAATATCAAAAACCACAAGCCTTAACACTTTTTGAGTGTTTTTATTATCATGCAGATTTGATCACGCATGCGGATTTGATCCGCATGTAAAAAATTTCAAAAGGCAAAAAAAACGCGTGCCGCGCGCCGCACTCATTACAATAAATACTTATATGAAAAGGAAATTGGCGGAGGTTACGCATGCAGAGCGAATCCGCATGCGTGATGAGAACCGCGTGATATTAAAAACACCCTTAACTTGTGTTGAGTCATTCCAGTCACTAGCACGAGGCAGTCGTCAAATCTATAAACAATAAAATCATAACCCGTTCGACTTCGCCATAGCTAGGTAAAAACAATCTTACCATAGACAACTAAAACAATGATGACAAATGGGAATAAAATAACAAACAACGTTATTATACCAACATTAAGAAACCAAAACATTATGATACGAAGTAAACACGAGATTACGATGATTCACAAGATAACCCGGCAGACAGCGAGCCGCCTACGAAATACTTGGCAATAAAATATATAGCGTTTGTTGAACTTTGAATTGCATTGTGAAGCTAATCCGAGGGGCCGGTTTGATTTAGTAATTGAGATTTCTTTTATTGAGTTAAACATTTAGATATACAGCCTGATTACTGTGTAACAACTAACAATCTCATCGTGAAAACACCTAATGTGAGCCGTCATTCCAGCAGCCTATTCTGCAAATATCTTGCCATAATAATTTAGTTTCAGACTGAACTTTCGATTTTGGCAAAAGTAAATCAAGTTGCGGTTTCGGCTGCCATTCAGCCAACACTACAGCCGAATCAAATTCAAATAGTGTTTGTTTCACATAAGCCTACATGGGCACTTATAAAACGTTCATGGTTTCAATTGGTCGCTTCCTATGGAGAAAACCCGGAAAGAAACTCGATGGTTCCCTTTTTTTAAAAAAATATTTGGCTTTAAAATATTTCTATATTACAATATTAATTGGTATATAATCCAAAACTAAATTCAAGAGGTTTCGTGCTTCGATTGGACATGTTAGTGGCACCTTTTTAGGTAAAAAATAATTTAGTTTTATACGTAAATTAACTGAGACTAAATAATTAAATGTATTAAAAATAAACAGAGAATTAATAAATTATAATCGACTATTTTTCACCCACGAAAACAGGGTTGTGCGGCAGGGACCAAAGCCGAAATATGGTTACGGTTCCTATACTAGTTTTGATTTCTACCGGAACTAGTAGTAAAGAATGACATTAACATCACTAGTGTTCGCACTAGTAATATGTGTGATATTCCTTCTAAAGTTGACAAGGTTGACAATTCACTTCAAACCACTTTACTTTGTTTTTACGGTAAAATATTTACGGACTAGCCCTACTGGCATTTTACACAAAAAAAAAAGTGAATCTCTACACTGCGGAGCATTGCCGCGTTTACCGGCTATGCTCCGCATGTTAAAAATATTTTCAGGTCAGCCTCGTGCAATTTCAACCAACCGACGACATGTTTTCGAAGTTAGTTTTAGATTTAATTTGACTCGTGCAAAGCGCTTGCAGTTCGCAAAATTTGTTTTAAAAAGTTTCCTCTGTAGCTACAGCTACGGGTGGTATACATGCCACCCGTATTTAATTTGACAAATTCGGCATCATTAAAATATTTTTTTAGTGAATCTTTCATTCTGAATTCACTCTCAGCTACTATTTATAAACCTATATAACCTATTTGAAAATCTTTCAGAAATACGGATATCTATTATCCGTATTTCTGAAAGGTTTTCAAATATAGAATGACGATGACAGTAAACCTCGGGTTACTGAAGTTACGAAAGTTGGATAAGTACTTCAAGCCTGCCAAACATTGACGCTACAAAAAGACGCCGTGGGCGAGGGGCCTAAGGTGGCCCTTCCCCACTGGCCTATCGTCAACGTCGAACATGGTTTAAAAGCCTATTGCTTCATCTAAAGCAATCCCACGTGATGTTTGATAGAGTTTTTTTTTTTTTTTTTTTTGTGGTAGGTAAAATCATCCAATGACGAATCCCGCCCTTGGGTGGGGCGGGAAACAGTGTCAGACTTTTACTGACTAAAAACCTACCTTTCCATTCCTCGCCTTTGTCCCGGGGCCCGTGGTGACACTCTCGCATAACCTTTGGCCCCAGTAGGCTTCGGCCCTGCTGGACCCCTACAGTTTGCTGACAACTCCTTGAGGCGCGCGGAAACGGTGCGCGCCGTAGACGACCTGAGCTCGGACCGGTCTGTTACCGGACGGACGGACAGCGAGCTACCCATTGCCCACCGTCCGCGAGCCCGCGCCTACGGTGGCCGGAAATTGGGATCGGAAACCCGGCGGCGGTGGCGGCGTGTCCGCCTTTGCCTAATGCGGTCGGCCTCCTCCTTTACTAGCATTACTGCTTCGCAAAAGGAGGCGACCGCCTACCACTCCTCCTCGCTCCGGAGCATGGCTTGAACCAAGCCCCGGCGCGAGAGATCGCCGCCGATCGCCCCCACGAGGACACGGCGATGCTCTTCCCAAGCGGGGCACACCTCGACTGTGTGCTCCACCGTGTCCACCGGGCGGTCCGCACAGTGGCGACACCCGGGCGTCGTCTCCGCACGGATCTTGTACAGGTACGGACCGAACTTGCCGTGTTCAGTCAGCACCTGCGCCAAACGGAAGGTGACGACGCCGTGGGGCCTTTCCAGCCACGCCTCAAAGAGGGTGTTTGATAGAGTGGCAACGTGAAAAAAGAGAGGTAACCTCTGAAAACTCTGTTGGTATTCGATAATTCCGTGATTTACACGAATATTTCACAAAATTTGTTCCAGGAAATATAATTATGTTTTTTTTAAGTTTTTGAGAAAAATTGTCATCATTTAGAATCTTGATTAAATGTGCAAGGCTTCTATAAAAGTACTTTTTTATATGTTTAATATATGAGTACATTATGAAGGGTCAAAGTTCACGTAAAATAGCAGATTTTCAGAGGTCTTTACTGGATTAGTTTTGAACAAAATCTTTCCCGCAAACTCATAATTTATCCTGAAATTCGATATTGCTTTTTTATTCGATTTCTCAAAGATCTAAAGAGATCTCTTAACAAAGACTTTCATAAAACATGGATATTAAGTTTGAATAACAATTTTGCGTCCCAATGAACTCCGAGTGGAGTCTCCTCTCGGCAATTAAAGACAATGTTTATTGAAGTCAGAAACGTTGTCAAGCATAAAGACCTAAAGAGACTGTATGATCATTGAACTGATGTCTATATGAGTCACGACAGAATTGGAGGCCATTTAAAGGTTAGTGATAGTATTTGAAGGCAGTAAGAGGGATTGGACTGAGATGAAACACGATCGTTGTTGGTTCAAGATCATATGTATAAAGAATACAATATTTTACCCTCAATCGAACAACATTTTACTGAGTTTACTGATAGGAAAAGCGGAAGGATCGAGTGCTTTGATAGTAATGTAGAAATCCTTTCAGACTATAGAATATTGTGACAATACAAATGCTTAGGGACAAATTCAAATCAGAAAAAAGATTTAAAAAAAATACAACTGATAAAGTGTGTCAATGCATTTGATATGTTTCATGATGCTGTCTTGTTTTCTCGATAATCATAATCACTGATTGCAAAAAGGACAAGTTAGATATCTATAGGATATATTTTATTATTTAGACATATTCATGTAAATTAAGTAGACTGTGATTTATACTCCAATCTTAGAACAATTCTAAGACTACAATTTTATCCTTCGTCAGACTGTTGGCGATAAACTTTAAAACAGCAATATCTGTATGTATATTATAGTAAAGGAAAGCCGAGAATTTCAAAGATTTGTAACACTCCGTGCAAAGTTAGGGAGGGTCGCTGGTTTTAACTAAATATGATGGAATTTTAAATCAATCTTGATACAATCAGAATTGAAAGACAAAGATAAATTGACTACATAACTGCAGACGAAAACAGGCCGCACCTAAATCTTTTAGTAGAATCTACCACACCCACTGAAAAGGTTAAAGTTAGCCTTTTAGGGGATTGCACTGATATCTAATGCATCAGATTACTTATCAAGAAGGCTTTAGGATTCAGAACTGTAATTTCCGGCAATAAGAACGAAAATGCTGTGTCTAAAAACCTAGTCCCATTTTCGATATTCAGTATTTCGGAGTCCCCTGTCGCACGTATCTTGATTCGTGAAGCTTTTAGTACGTTTTCTGTTAACGATGTGTTTGATGAGGATTGATTGGATAAAGGAATGATTACTTAGGACCTGACAAAATTTAACGGGATCAAGATTTTACCATCGGTTTTATAGATCACTTATATGAAAGTAGTAGTATTGTGATCTCTCTCTTGTGTTTGCTGGAAGAAAACTCTACTTTTGCTCACCTACACATGAACTCTGTTATCCACTGTATATTAAAAGCTGTTATGGATTTTTGTCAAACCAGAGTCGAATTTGATTGGTACAGCAGTGGTGGCCGAGTGATAACGGCCCCGACTTGCGAGTGGTAGGTGACGGGTTCAAACTCAGACAGGCACACTACTTTGTGTAATTTATTTCATCACCACTGCTCTCAAAACGGTGACGGAAAATATCGTGAGGACATGTTCTAGAACCAAAAATTCGCAGACATGTGACATTCACCAACCCGCACTAGGCCCGCGTGGTGGATTACGGCCCATTCCCTCTCCTGGAGAGGAGGCCTGAGTCCCAGCAGTGGGAATATTATAAGGCTTATGCTATGCTATGCTATATGTCACACACATAACCACTAACGTTTAACAACTCTTTCGGAGTTTCCTAAACATTCTTCAAATTTTAATAACATTTTAATAATGCCTCTTCAGATGATTTATAAACAATGGATATTTTCCGTCTATATAAAGCCGTTTCCATATACATCCGTTTCCATATAAAACATTGTATTTGTGACCTCGTCGATGTGAAATATCTGGGTCTAACTAGTTGCAATATGGTATTGGGTATTGTGGTGTACTTTGTACAGAGGGAGTTGGTGCAAGTTTAATTTGACAGCCTGTTCATCTGTTGCTTTGTCGACAAAGTTGGGCTCTCTGTAAACTTTATAATAGGCTGTGGAAGGTATTGTACCAAGATTATCTTGTTTGACGTTGTATGTCCTGGATGTTCTCTATCTTTGGAAAGGATTTTATGAAATGTTACTGTTTCTTTTCATTGCTTAAAATTTATGTGATTTTACAATAAATCTAACTACTTGCACTTTAGTTCTCACAATCGCAAATCTTCTTCTTCCTGTCGTTATCCCACAACAGCAAATAATGTATTATTTTCTGTAACTGAAGTATTCTTAAGATGTTTATCATCATTTTCGATTGAATTCACGCTAAAAAACAATTAGTCTTTCTAGATTTTTGTTAGTTCGCCCATCTGTTCTCATCTATTTGTCCCAAGTGACAAACTAATCACAACTTTGTGAGAATCTTTAATGAGAAAAGTTTTGGTTTAGTACCAAAACCTCCTTCGTTGACATTGGCATTTACTTTATGGACTGTTGCTTCAGGCTGTCCTGTTACTATTAGGTGATTAATTAGAAAAAGTCCTTCTAGTAGTGTATCATAAACAAAACGTTTAACTGTCTCTAGAACTTCGAAAGTTCCTAATAATATAATACTGTATGTGCTACCGTTATGTTAATTTGCTATGCCCTATCAAGGTCATGTATATACTTACTCATTAAGTCTTTTTTATTACAACATATGAGTAGATACATTGTAATAAATGAACCTACTTATTGTATTCTTCAAACAAATTTCCCTTGGTATATCACTTTGATAATTTGATATAATTTAGAATATTTATCAAGGGTCAGTTGACCAGAGTCAGTTACTAATTTATTCAAATTCATTCATACACCTTCTCTCAAACAAGCACTATCTCATGACTAAAATCAAATAATTGCACATGTTTTGCATATAGTTCCATATTCTGTGTAAGATCAGCTTCGCATTTATCCTCGAAGTTAGAAGTAGGTCACGGCCGAAGTTCGTCAGGAAGCGATTGAGCAACCTTACTGCGGACGCAATACTTCATCGCTTCATCGTTACTGTGAGTTTTTCTCATAATTATATAGGCTGAATAGGATATCTGTTCAGAATTGGAGCGCTGCTTCTTCTAATAATTAAGGATATGGCAATCGTAGTTTTTTTGCATCTATTACTTATGAAGGCTAATACTATTCGTAGTATATCTATAACAAATAATCTATACTACTATAACAAATAAATTAAATTTAAATGTCGATTTATAACATCAACAGTATAATTTTTTGCTTAATACTGTATATTCTATACCAACAAGAAAACGCAACATTTAAAATTTTATTTTTAATGCCGGCACCGTTTTCAAATATTACTGGAAAATCTATTCCTTGGTATGCCTAATATCAGCCTCTACGTAGGCAAGTAGGTAAGCATCATCATCACTATTTCAGCCGATAGACGTCCAGTTTAGACACCAGCCTCCCCCATTTTTCGCGTGTGTTTCGCATCCATCGGATTCTTGCGACTCTCACCAGGTGACTCACGGTGGACTGATGATTCCACCTTGTGAGAGGCCTCCTAACGCTGCGTTTTCCGGTACGCGGTCTCCACTCCAGAACTTTTCGGACCTATCGACCAAGTAAGCATCACGAATTTTCTTAAAAACAGAAACCGATTTACCGTGAAGAAAGATAACGAAATCATTCCCCAATTTTCTTTTCTAAAGCAATTTCTGCTTTGAGTTCCTTATAAACGGTTACATCAAACACCTTCCGATCCTTTTACTCGTATAATCTTGTATTCTAAACATCTTTTATAGCACCTTTCTTGTATTTTATCCCTAAAAGTGTCTCGTGATATTATGTTCTCAAATGTAGGTCGTGAAGCTGTGGGGCTTTGGCAGCTAACTCAGATAAGGTGTCACATTGTCTGACATCGACCTCTTCTATATTTTAATATTATATGACGTCGCGTCTGTTTTCTTCTTTATCTTACCATTTTATTCTGCGATCTATTTGACGACCTTAACTAAATTGTTAAAGGGATGGAGCTATAGGGTGTATAGCTTCAACCTTCTTTTTCGCTGGCACGCCTGTCATTTTAACACGTCGTGGTAAGCCCACAAATTAGTCTTGTTTCCATTTGTTTTCTAGGAATTAATATTTCGGTTCTGTTGTCCATCTATTTTGACTCCAGTCTGATCATCAGCCTATCCAAGGCGTATCGCTCCATGTAAAACACGGGTACTAAGCCGCCTCCGGTTAGGCTGGAAGCCAATCCCAAGCTA